>OY754331.1:37174262-38471929 GCA_963573305.1 Pyrrhosoma nymphula | reverse complement strand
TTGAGGTTACCGAAAAATGACGAAGTTAAATTGGACGGAGAGAATCACTAACGGAGTCGCAGATACAAGAGGAATCTGATAAGAGTTGAGGAGAAAAATAAACACATAATAAAAACTGCGAAAAAAGAAGAGAAACTTATGTGACTAATTTTGTGACAATGGAAAACAATATCGAAAGGAGGAATGAAGAGGAAGAATTACAGAGGAAGACCAAGAATTGAATACATCAGGCAGTTTTTTTAAGGACGCCAAAGTGAAGAATTATGTACGAATAAAGCGGCTGGTATTTAGGACAGCTGCAGCAAATCAATCTTCGGATTGATGACTACTGATGATGATGATGAACCCTTGTCAAAAGATATCGAGCGCCCTATAGAGACCCATAGCTCCCTCTGCGACTAAACTTGATCCGGTAGAGAGTCAGGCATGGGGAGCGTTAATAGGGAAAAAGCGGAGGAGCGTATAGCCCCAGGGCTCTCAGCAGGATCGAAAGACATTCCGGAGGCGATGGAATTCACGTCGAGGATAGTTCCGCGTATTACTACGCCGAGAGAGCACGTTTCTTGGCACGGGCGGACGGGTCCAAATAGATGAAGACTACCTACACGTGTTTCTGAGGTGGGGAAGATCACCTTCCCGACGCCTTAAAATGGATTCCTTCGTCCGAAAAAGGCTATTTCTTCTTCGCGGTCCAAATCACTCCTCAGTCACGTTCGGCGAAGGTGAAGGCGGATTGCCGCCGAATGGAGAGACAGGTGTGCGCCCAAGGTCCCAATTTTTTGGAAACTACGAAACAAACATTATATACTCTCCAGATTGTTCGAACTTCGCCACGTGCGGGTCAGCGCTCCTAAAAAGGTTCGAGGATTCCGGTCTGATTCGCATCAAAATATTTCTCGCATAGTTTCCGAACTTCTGCGTACTCCTGAAATAGTAGAATATCCCACGTCTATGGTATCTCATATTCCTAACCAGATGCATTAGACGGACATTTTATATCATTACCACAGTAATATCGCCTCTGGAATAACTCAGCTGATAAACCGATGTGTTATAATTCAATCATACTGCTTGTGCCCTTAATCAATTTTATTTATTTATTTATTTCCACATCCCCGAAAACAGCACGAACGGCCTTTTACATCGGGTATATAAACATATAACAATGGACGAAACACAAACACCCATGTCCTGAGTGGTGAAAAATCCACTCAGGCGGGACTCGAACCCGCGACCCTCAGCTTAGCAGGCGAGGACTTTACCCCGTCGCCAACGGGGCCGAAAATATCCAAATTGAAGGTAATATCCAAATACTGGGAATAACGGAAATAAAATAACGATCATTTTGCTTGCGCAAATTCCATTCATTTATGTATTAAGTCCTAGTTTTATAATATCTGGTTAAATATTTTCTCGGTACGATAATCGGCGTAAATATCTCTCTCTCCATCGATAACGCTCAAGTCAACTAACAGACAGTCTGACCCAAACTCCCAGTCAACTAACATCCAGTTATCGAAAATACTACCTCATCTTGCCAGTTAACCATACATAATAAAATAAGACCTAAGTTTACTGTGAACTAATGTTATTAACTAATGTATACTAAATATTACAAGATAGGGTTTCAGGTATTACTTCGTGGGCTTGAATCTCACCGACTGCGGTTTCAACGAGCCATTATCACGTTACGCCTAAAAGTTTTTAAGTGTCCTCACATGATTCGGCTCCAAAGGGAAGGGAAAGGGTGCAGAGGGAAAGAAGGGGGGGAGGGGAAGGCCATTCTCAGTTCTGTCCTTTCCATACACTCACCTTGAACAATAAACGTCACCACTCTTCCGCTACCTATGCAGTCACAATGTGCGGGAAAGGTTTTTTCGCTGTATTCATAAAAAGAAAACGCTGAGCATCTTACAAAAGACCGCGTGTTATGATGGGTTCACAAGTTTATTGCCTAAGTTGCCTGCAGCAAGCGAGTTTTGACGTAAATTGGAGGTGTAAACTGTTCTGTTAACTTTTGGAAGTGTCGGCAAGTTGCTTGCAGAAGCATGCTGCTGCTAGTGTAAACGACAACATTTTTGGTACGGAACTATCTTGCGGAAATTTTTCGTCAGAGTCCCCACAGTCTCTTTCAGAAGTAACTTAACACTGTAAAATCATCCTTACTTACACGCGTAAATAGGGTACATAAGACCTGATTAATATCCAAATTAACAATAAAACCCAACAAATACTACAATTTCCATGTTCTCTCTGTAAATATTTTCCGACAAAAGTCAATGAGTAAATTAAAATTTCTGTGATATCACTTAAATTAAACCACAGAATGAAAATGACATTTTCAGGCGAGATGGATTGGAGGTTCATCTTGATAACCACTGGGTCTCAGTCGTAATTTTCCAAAATATTTATTTGATAAATGTATTTCACTTCTCGCTCCTCCACCTTCCTTTTTTCACCGTCAATGAAGTCGTTTGACAGGGTGGACAGGACAAAATTAAGGGAAGTGCTGAAGGAATTAGGGGTCAATTGGAGGGACAGACGTCTCATTCGGAAACTTCATATGAACTAAAGGGCGCAGGTTAGGGTAGCCGATGAAGAAACGGGATGGGCCGTGATATAACAGGGAGTAAGGCAGGGGTGCCCACTATCGTCATTGCTTTTTAACGTGTAATATTCAGAATAAATGGTGAGGGAGTCCTGGGGGAATAGAGGTAGGAATAAAGGTAGGAGGTAATTGGATGAAGTCAGTGAGATTTGCAGATGATCAAGCGCTGGTTTGTAAGTCAGCCAAGGAGTTAAAGTCAATGATGAAAGCGTTAGAAGTGCAGTGTGGAATATATGGGCTAAGGCTTATAATTACAAGATGAAATTGATGATATTTTCTAGAATTAAGAAGGCGAGGCTGAATTTACAGGTGGGAGGGCATAAAATTGCGCACGCTGAGCATTTTACGTATCTGGGTAGTATTTCGGAATAAAATGGCTTTCGTGGCAGGTACATATGTTTTAAATGTGGAAAGCATTTTCAAGGAGAAGGGAGTTGATGACGGGGGGGGGGTGTGTCTGAAAAGAGCCGTAAACCAAAGGCTGGTGGGAACTTTATAACGGAGCGTGGCGTTGTATGGGTTGGGAACTTGGTCATTGCGAAGGGAGGATGAACGTAGATTTAATGAGATGTGGGTTTGGAGAAAGATGGAGAGGGTGAGCTGGGTGGCGAGGAGGAAATTGCATATGGTAGGAGAGGATAGAAAGCTGGTGGCGGAGGTTTGGAGAAGGCAAAGGGATGGATGGAGGACGTTTTGAGAGGAGAGGGAATGTAGAAGAGAGTGACAGAGGGGAGAACGCTGGGGAAGCATGGAAAAGTAAGGAAGAGGATAGGAATTCTGGACGAAATACGAAGAGGTAGACGACAAAAGGAATTTGAGATAGATCTGATGGTGAGCCATTTATAGGAAAGTAAGGATGTCCTAGAAGTTGGAATTTTAGGATAATGACTGCCTAATAATCAGCTGGTAATAAAACCAAAATGACGACGGCTAAGAGTACGAGCCTCATTACATCCTTATCCAAGGTCTCCATCATCACCTCCTTCCTATTGCCGAACGCTTCTTTCGCTAGAACTAATCTCCTTCTAATGCCTATGCTACTATGCCCTTTTTCTTCTACCGTACTCCCCGAGTAATAAAATTGCTCTACTTGCTCCAGTTTATGCCCTCCTACTTTTATCACCAGCCTTGCTTACTTTGTCCAATAGTATCTCATTAATTTTGTTTCCTTACGGTTTGGACATTAACGGCTGAAAGAAACGGAGATATATGTTAAAGATAAGTGGATTACAGATCTGTTATTAAGACAGCTAACTATTGGAAAATTTACAGGCAGGTACACAGAAATATCCCAAACAAAACTAGGAAGAGAAATGCTGTGTAAGGTAGTTTGAGCGAGATATCCTATCATTTAAACCAAAAGTAGTAAAATGATTTTGGAAAATAAATTTTAACTAATGTGACGAATACATTTTCTTCAAAACTGATAGCCCATGCATTTTGTTTACGTCTTTTTCAATGAAAAAAATCTATAAAGTGTGATGCAAAGTATCGATAGTCTACGGAGCATAACGCGAGCCACAACTCGCCCCACCTGTGAGGCGGCAGCGTTGCCATGAGCGTGCCCCCCGCCCCCTCTCCTCAGAAACAACTCCTCGCCGTCCATATCCCACACCACCCCGCCAGGAATGAGAGATAGCGGCCGGGGCGCTTTGAGGCCACTCCCACGGAGCGCTGCCATTGGCCGATCTCATCTCCTCCCTCCCACCCTCCCTCTCCGACCAACTCCCTACTCCGTAACCCCTCGACTCTCTCTCTCTCTCCTTCCTTCTTCCCACGCTTGCTAAACGGAGTCAGTGGTTGTTTTCGAGCGGTAGGAAACGCAACGATGTTGTGACGTCAAATACCGGCGATAACGAACGATTACCGACCCACAACTGCCCGCTAAGATAACGGTGGTGTAATTCATTGGTGCGTTTTCTTGAACTTTCCCTTTTTCCTTAAACTTGGTTTCAGTTATCTCGCTTCGTACTTCCTAAAACGAATTTATTAAGAGAGCATAAACATCACCACTTGTGATTTACGCAATTCCAGCTCAATTAACGCAAATAATATTACTTCATCGTTATGTTCTTCACTGCATTCAATCACTAATTAAAGAAGAATACAGCACGATTGAATACGATCGATAAATCTCAGAAACTACGATTAATTTTAGTCGCACACAAGTCCATGATTCTTTTGATTAAGATTCCCTAAAGCGCCTATAAATCTGAATATTTTTCACAAAGTTTGCCGTCAAAATGACAAATGGAAGTTTGCACCAGCACATTCGACGTCTTGGTACATACCCCCGCATGAGCCTCTGGTACCTGCTCTGGGTACGTCTGCCATCGGTAATCATCGCGTAAGCGCGGATTATCGTTAATGTAGGCTAATGGGTCCCCAAAGTGGTCGATATAGACCCCAGGGGCCGATATGATATTGAAAAGGGTCGATAAGGGCTCGGAGGTCAATTTGGGGTCGATAGAAAAAAGATATTTTAATAACTAATGTAATAAATACATTATTGCATTACTCCCATATATTCCGACATGACATGTACAAATTAACGTCATCGCTTGACTAATAAATATATTTTCATCACCGATTTCAAATAGGGACAGGTAGCCAACACAATCCTTTTCTTTTTCCTTTTAAGATGTTGCGCAGAAAAGACATTTTGATAAATAATGAACAATGCCTAAATATGTAAGCGTCTTTTATAACTTGTTCTATTATGATTACACCTTAGTAAAGACTACGTGATCGATAATGTAATGATAAATCCTTTAAGGAGTCAACGTTCACAAAGGTTTGAGGACCCCTGATGTAGGCAATAGTTATTAAACCGGAAATAACGTCTCGAAACTCTCGATTCGATGGCTGAGCACTACTTAAGCCCTTCCCCACCCTTCTTCCAACGCTTGTGCCCGATCAGTAAGGCTCTACACCTCGCCTCCCTCCCATCCAAGGCGGCAACAACATCAGAAACACACTCGTGTAAGGATGCCAGCCCCGCCTCCACGCAACCCACCCACACAAACTCCCTCTCGAGATTCAATCGACAACATTCCTCGGCTACCCATCGGTCATCCTCCCGCCAAGAGACGCCGCCCGCCTCCGCCCATCCACGGTGGGAGGTCCCGAGAATCTCTCAATGAATGGTGACGCAACGCTTACAAAAGATAATGTGAGATCAAAAGCCGAGAGCGCGAATGCATAAGCTGCAATTGAAAGTAGCTAGTTCAAAGTAGTTTCACTCAGCGTAACTTAGCTTATTCGTACTTCGAGCGCATACAAATGAGGAATTTATGAGAAGGGAGTTCGTTTTCCGGAGTCATCGTCAGAAGCCATCAATTCGAAGATTGTTTTGCAACGGCTTTCCAATTCAATTTTGTATCGTCTAACCGTTTAATTCTTACGCATGTCTTCGCTTTGGCAAACCTCATTATTAGCTTTAAGGAACCCATTTATTAACTTACTTGGTTTCCTTGGCTACGCTAACCTTGGACTAGTCCTAATTCGATTCTCCATCCAGTGCCGTTTCCAATAGGCTATTGTGACCAGAATTGGTCCCATTACTTAGTTTTTTACACTTTGCAGAGTTTTTAATTAACTTTTTTTATCTCCAAATCTTTCTAGGACTTTTCCAAAGGCGATTCTCCTTACTTATTTGATCCCGTTTTTCATGTCTTACTTCCAAAGAATGGGAGCAAAATATCAAGAAATGTTAAAAACATTGATGGTACAACTCATGGCATATATTCATATTACTCGTCCATTGATAACCATCCATTCAGCTTTGTATGGATTATAAAGGAAAATTAGGGCAAAGAAAGCATAAAAAAAAGAAAAAAAATTGCCAAATAAATATTTAGATGCAGTGAATTACTCTCGAGGGTGAAGCTGGCAACAACTTCCTGGTAACGACATCGAAAACTGCGATAATTTCATTTCTCTCTGGCTCACTGCTGAGGTATCCGTTAATTATTTAGTTCCACCAAAGTCTTAACTGTACACGACAGCAAAGGAAAAAATGTACTAGTCGCAAGCATTAAACAGATTAATTGGCCTTGGACCGAAATGTAAACGATAGCAAGTTAACATGAATGAAGTGGATAATGCACACTTTAAAGGACAAACAAAATCGTAAAATCAAAGCTTACGTCATTGCCAAGCATATAATATAAGCCGCGAATTAGCTATATTAATCATACGTTTGGGCGACTAAGGATCTTCATATTCTTTGGTGAGGAAAATTTCCCAAACAATAATAATAATAAATTTTATTGTTCAAAGACCTTGTTCTATGGAACATAAATCATTTTATACAATTAGGCTCTGCAGTGAAAAACAGAAATAGATACTTGCCTAACTAAATGTGTACAATCAAAAGAGAATAATACAGAAAAAGAAATGACATCACACTTAAAAAAAAAAACAGATTAATTTTATCAACAATTTTAACAACAACAATCAATGACATCTATGTATTTAACACTGAATACCAAGATGTAACTCAGGCAAGTAACGTTTAAATAACTCTGAATATTAGTTTTATCCTGAACCACAAGCAGCAGAGTGGAATTAATTAAATTAATAAATTAGAAAAGACAGGAAACGAACCAATGTCCTCCCGGATACAAAGAGAAGGAGACCTGAAGGATAACGCTGGTGAATTATATATATTATATATATATATATATATATATATATATATATATATATATTTACCCAATAAGGAGTCACAGGCGTGACAAGTAAAAACATAGTGACACAAACAAAAGAAACTCACACGAATGGTTGTTTAATTTTCGACAGCAATCAACTGTCTTCTTCCGAACTGGAGATTCGGAAGAAGACAGTTGATTGCTGTCGAAAATTAAACAACCATTCGTGTGAGTTTCTTTTGTTTGTGTCACTATGTTTTTACTTGTCACGCCTGTGACTCCTTATTGGGTATATTTTCACCACGTGTGAACTTCGTCGATTGAATATATATATATATATATATATATATATATATATATATATATATATATATATATATATATATATATATATATATATATATATATATTATATATATACACACACAACGAAAGGTTCGCCAATAGGCCACAACAATAAAAATTACACTTGACAGGGGGTGGGGAAAGAAAAGTAAAAAGAGAGAAGGCTTAGAGGGAACGTTTAAGGCATGTAAGCCCTTCCTTAGCCAGAGAAAAAGTCTTCTCTCTTTTTACTTTTCTTTCCCCACCCCCTGTCAAGTGTATTTTTTATTATATGTGCTTCTGCGTTGATGTCCCGATGATGAAAGTTTTCCGGAAGCTCTTACTTTGCAGAAAAATATATCTTGTTGAATAGTGAAGAAAAGGATCTCTCGTCACAGAACCATACTATCAGAGATGGAAATGCTCACACAATCGACGTTTCCTTCACATCTCTTCGTCGGGAGCTATCGAACCCATTGGCAGGGTGCACGTGGTTCGAGGGACGGGATTTATATGCGTCCGGGCGCACCCCAACCCCATCCATTCGCTCGCTGCACGTCGCCCCACCTGTCCCACTCTCCCCCACTACCCCAGTGACCCCATAAGAGTTAGACAAGGGGGAAGGGGAGGTTGGGGGGGAAGTCTCCTCCTCCCGTTCAATGGTTATTCTTCTCTGCAGACGCAGAAGGGGAGAGATTGGAAGTCTCGCGGGACGGTCCCCTCACGATCCAACGCGTCTCGACAGCCCTCCCCAAAATCCCAAGGCCAGTGCCCTCTGTGGCAGCAGCTTGGAACTAACTACCCCTTCTCTGGAAAACTACGCCTAGTATAGGTAGGTTAGCCTGAAAATTATTCTCAATTTGAACACGATGAGGCTTCTTTTTTATTTGTAAAAACAAAGGCGACCCGTCATGTACGATTACGACCTTTCATATCGCAAGGAGTCCATAGGTTATATTTTACAAGACAAAGAAAATACGAATGTTGCATAAGTTGGTAGAAAAAGGAATATTTAAGCTCAATTTACTGCACTCTGTTTTTGTGCGTCAATGGAAAGGTATTTCAGAGTATTCGCAATTAAATTAAAAAAAATAATATTAAAGGATTCAAATCGTTAAATCATGCATTATTAAAAGCATTCCTTAACTCATTTACTATTTTAAAATGTCCAAATCTGTATTTAGCCTACTTTACGCAAATAATTAATTTACTAGCCTCTTTGACGTAATTATTATACTAACGTTTTATGCAATTTATTATTGATATTACTGATACACGTATGTGCATTTTGTGAGACAAAACTATTCAACATTTTATAATTCGGATGGTCCAAAATTGGCATATAACGTTACGTAATGAAGTGAGGATATTTTTAAAATAATGCAATGATGCGAGAAATATATACATAATTTTATGTGAAATATTATACAATAATCCTTCATAGAAATTCACGTATAATGAAAATCGCCATACTATAATAAATTATTCGTACTTAGTTGATGAACCAAAAAAATCGATGAATGTCCAACGGTACGTCACGTGCATCAGGAAAAATTGCTGCTAAATAATATTATGAGAATACTTACGAATTCATTAAGAGTAGTTGGCAGTGGAATAAGTAGATATAAAATTCCTCTAATCCTGGTTGATTACCTATGGTAGTGACAACATTCATAATGTGCTCCATATGGTTCCCGTCTCAATTCCCTTTGACTCAAATTGATGGAATATTCACAAACTTAAAATTAACAGATGCCAATTAATATGCCAATTAGCTTTATCACGCTCCACACACATATTTTGACGAATTCACGATTTCGCCTCCAATCAGTATTTGCCAAAGGCACACAGTCGTTTTTCTAAACAGCTATCAGATAACGAAAGAAAAACAGTTTGTATTTTTAGTGCACAATATTCGCACTAACTAGCGCTATTTCCTTCAATGATGTAAAACGGAAAGTGTTATCCAAACATATTTTTGCAAAGAGGACTTCCGCCCTTACCAAGAACGAATGTATGAATATTCCTGCGATGTTTCGCGTCGCGAAAAAAAAACATTTGAAAAGGGAATCACGTACTGAGGTGCGGAATAATTCAAGACATAATTTTCAAAGACGAGGGAATGAAAAATAAAAAAGGTAGCAAAAACCGCGGCGGGACGTAGGAAAGGCACACAGGAGGCCCTCCCCTCGGAGCCCTTACTCTTCATCAATCAGAGAAGGGGGTGACGGAGGGGTGGAAGGGGCAAACCCACCCCTAGCTCCTCGAATCATAAAAGGGTTTTATAAAAACCGAGAGGGGGGAGGGGAGTGTATATAATGGGCAGGATACAAAGTAAGCAAGTGTAAGGGATTAGGTGTGAAGGAGATTGGGGGAAAGAGGGGTAAGGGGTGCGTACGAGATATAAGAGGGGGGAGAAGGAGCAAGGGTGCTTAAAACAAGGGGTTTGGATGGGTGGGTGAAGAGGAGGAAGGGGGAGAAGTAGGGAGAGATTAAGGTCGGACGGGAAGCAAAGACAGAGAGGGACAGGGTAAGGAAATGGAGGAAGGAACGAAAGAACGGATTAGCGCTACAAGGCGGGGATGTAGGGTTGACGGAAGTGGAAAGGGAGGAGTAGGTCTTAGCGGAAGGGGAACGGAAGAGCAGGGGATGTCGCCCGAGTCATTTTAAAGTTTGTTTTCCCAAAGAATTTCAGAGAGGGGATCTTGCAGAGGACAGAGAGAGAGATGGCAGGGGGTGAGCGAGGAAGAAGAGCGGAGGTATAAAAGCCAACGGAAGGGGAGTGGGTAAGAGGTGAGCCTTGGTGATTAGATGATTGACGGAGAATAAAGGGAGATGGAGGGGAGGGGGGTAAGAATTAGGTAGTTGGTGGCGTAGGGAGAAGGTGGGGTAAGAGACGGTGCGGCGCGCTAATTTAATTGAACGGAAGAGAAACCAAAGAAGTTATGACGAGAAATTTGATTCCTTTTCCTCGGATGATTTCTAATTGCGTACAAATAAAGGTGGATATCGTTCTACTTGGGGGAGAGATGGGAATAATTCGCGGCTCAAGGGAAGATTTAAAGCCTTCAAAATTAATAGAGACGGATTTCATTGAGTCAACCATTGCTCTCAGTTATGCGTCAGTCAAAACGGCAGGTATAGTAGGTTAGAGATGAGCTTCTGAGGCTAGATGAATTCAGGCGCATCTGTATCTATACATATACTAATCAAGTTAGTGTTGATGAAGACGTCCCTTCCAAGAAAAATCTTTTCAACGTTAAGCAGAGGGAAAGACATTTTTCTTTTTGATTGGGTTGATGTGGTGGATAGAGTTAAGGCTTTCCTTCGCGCGGACCCGGTTTAGATTCTCTGCAGTGGAAAATATTTCATAGTGCATTAAAATCCGTATTATGGGGTTATTTGGAGAGAACTTCAAGGGCAGCACCCCAACCCTCGGATGAAACGTAATAGTATGGACCCACTGGTGACTTTTGTTCAAGTAGGTTAATGCCGACGCCGGGTTTTTCTCAACCTTTCCTCCATTCTCCAAAATATCTTTCCCTATATACCCATTGCCTTGATGGCAACATTGACCTTAGTTAGTGGCCACCTTCCCAAATGACCCACCAACCCAGAAATTAATTCCAAAGAGCATTAACTCAAAGACGCTATAGAAACTAAGAAAGGAGTCATTGCATCAATGTATATACTCAAGAAAACTATAAACTTCACTCCTGCTCTCTTCAAGAGCTAAAGAATTTATGAAAGTAGTATATAAAATATTCTAAGCGGGAGATATATTACTTACATAAGTAAAGTTTCAATAGTGATCGTTAAAATATAAAATTATGACTTAAACGACGTAAAACATGAATAAAAGAAATAATCAGATGCATTATAAAATTAAACTTGAAGCTTATAAGCAAAACAGAGACAAAGTAATGAATGATACTTCATCACAACGGCTCTTTTTTTAAATACGCCCTCACTCGGCTGAGAGATAACTGAGAATGATTGATTCGACCGTAATTTGATGGGAAATGTATCACATTCCTTGATTGATTATTGGATAGAGGCTTTGATGGATTCCTTGCGATAGAATTTTTTCATCGCAGGGATACTTAATGGGTCCCGACTCCAGATGAGAAAATGAACCCTAAATCGCTGATCGATTAAGAAAGCATATACGGGAAAAAACGCCAGGGCAGAAATTGATGCGATGGCAAGCGAGATGAGAGCCTTGGGGTTACTATGCAAAATGAGGCCGAAGAAGATTTAAATTAGAATCCAACGCTCAGGAGGTACACAAGAACCCCTAATTCCTTGTCCCATCTAGATGAAAGAGGCTCTCCCAAGTAACAAGAAGAATTCTGCTGTTTCAACGTCAGTATGACACCTATGAAAGTTACTCTAATGAAAATAAAACACATTAAACCTATCTATGCAATAAACGCATTACAATGTTTAACAAACTGAATAAAGCTCTCCATCCATATTTTCTTATTTTATACGAAAAACGTTTGTAAAAATTTCACAGGGAATAATATTTTGCGATGGATTAATATTTAGATTGCAAAACGTATTTATTAAAAAACTTTTACAAACCACAGAGAAATTCTCTGTGGTTTGTAAAAGTTTTTTAATAAATACGTTTTACATTATGGAATACCACCAAGTCACCAACGAGCTTATTTTATTTAGATTGCAGTCTTAAGACTCATTTATTATCGCGGAGAGCTACAAAAGATAACAAATAACCCTCGGAAGAGCTTTTTCGGACATTGCATCCGACTTCTAAAAAAGTAAATAACTGCTTCTAACTCTGGGAATGTTTTCAAGGATATACAAGAAATTAGAATTAGGAATCGAAAAGCCTGACCCGGTGGAAAACTCACAGACTCTCTCCCAGATATTTTTTAAGTTTATGAAACTGAAAAAATAAATAAAATGACCTTCTGTTGTTGACCACACTGATGAATTCCATTTTTGAAATAATCTATGATTTGGTCCTAAAAAGCTTAACTCATATACCACATTGCCAACGTTTCAATCATATTTTTATATCATCATAAGAGCTACACAGTATAGTAAAAGAAGGTTTATCAACATTCAACAACTTTATACAGGCTTTTTTAATAAAAGAGGTTGAGTATGGTGTTTTGGTAAACCGTCTGTTACTTTCCTTTGCAGCTCTGACGAAAATAAGAAAATATAATTGAAAAGTTGGTAACTTCTTGAGTTAAGCTTTTTTGGACTAAATTCTGTAAAATTTCTACTATGGAATAAAATTTCTATAGTGATTACATCCGTGAATTATCGTTACTGACAACGAAGTAGTTCCGACCACGGTGGGTACCTAATAGATACAGTTCTGACAATAGTAAGTATCCAATAGTACCTACCTTAAACATTCATCAAAATAACATACAGAAAACATTTACCTTAAGGTATTGCGAGTGTGCTTACTTTTTTTACTACCTCCTCTTTTATATTGTTTGAATTATTATGGTTGTTATAAATTTGAGTTCTCTATTTTGGTTTGGTTGGTTAATAACATATCGAAAAAAATAAATATAACATCTGGATATTTCGTAAGCTCGCGAAAGTGAAATGCCAAAATAAAATTCCTATAATGATTACAGCTGCGATGTATCCACCCACGCAATTGAATTGTTCCCATTCACCGCGAATGAACCAGCGATACGGTACAAGCAGTCACGCACACGGGATGAAAGATATACACCATAGGGGATGAAATTCGCCAAGTAAAAATCTTAAATGACTTGACTGGGATTCGAACCCGGTTCTCCCAATTGAGGATAAGGTGTGTTAGTCAGATACACCACCAAGCCATCTTTGAAGTATTCCCGTCCGCAATGGATACCTAATAGACGGGAAGATAATATCGCGGCAGAGGGAAGGTGAGTTGTGATGTAGGGAAGGAGGATGGGATGAGATGGGCCCGTGTCAAAACATATTCCATGGGCTTCGCGAGTGCGCCCTCGAGCAAAGCGTGAGGGACGGAGAGAAGCGCTCCCTCGCAATGCAAAGCAGCAGAGGAGGCGGTGGCACTCGCATACATGCTCTTATAATGGGCCCGCACGATCTCATTCCGAGAGCCTCCCCCGAATATCCCCACCCGCTGGCTATTCCCCAAAGGCGCGTGACGCGAACCTCTTGCCATACGTACGCCCTCCCTATACCTTTCCTACCTCCGACACCACCAAAAACCTCCCTCTCTCCTCTTACCTTACCGTTCCCATCATCAACCTCCCTTTCCCCCCCTCCCTTTCCCCCCTCCCACCCGACCGGCGCACGTCCTGCCCGGAACGGGAGACGAATAATAAGATGGATGAAGTAAAGGGAAGACTTAAGGAGGCGGGGAGAGTAATCGGGAAGACGGGTAAAGGAAGGGATCTCCCCCCTTACTAGAGGAGAGGGAGATGGGATGAACCGCATCACCAAGATTCTGCCGACGGCATAATTGGATTAGCAGAGATGGAACGGGAAGATGTGGGGGGGAAGAAGGTGGGGGAGGGGGCGGTTGGCTGGGTTGACAGCAACAAGGTGGTGCGTTGTCCTTTAAGGAGGCGAGAAAAGATGATCTCCATATGCATGCTCTATCCCACCGCGTCTGCTCCCGTCCCACACCCCCTACTCCTTCCTTCCTTCCACCGAGTGCGACGTTGTCCCTCTCTCTCTCTCTGCTATTAAACCGCTCTCTCGCCGGGTGCGTCGTAATTTCGTCCTCTGCGTCTCCACCAGCGTCCTTCTACAGCAGTGAACACGACTGCGTTCCACGGGAATCCGCCAACAGAACTACGGCTCTCTTTCGTAAGTTTTCTCCTCCAATTGTGTGCGTATTCATTCTTTAATACGGAAAATGGCATGCTTTCACTACATACGTTGGTACGTTTATTTTTCCTCGTCAAAAACAACTATAAGCCTTTGCAATTCGTTACAAGAGATCCCCTAACTCTTTCCTCTGAGTAATTGACCATTGTTTTTTTATCAACATAAGATTCTAAATAAAGGTCTCGCTGGGCATTAAAAATAATTCGGCTATTCTAAATAAATAAACAAACTAAAAAAGACAAAACAACAAACATGAAAAAATTTGATAAATTTTGTTTCTAATTTCGAATTATTATTTTCATTTGGCTATATTTTCCTACTTATTTTCTTCCTTCTTATAAAAAAGGAAATTCTTCCCAGTGAATACGGGTTTTCTTGTTAAATAATTAAAAAAAACGTCATGAGTAGGCACGTAATTGCACAAAGAGCAATGATTTTTCCTTGGCTAACAGATAAACAGATATGTTTTCTAATACAATATAGTCATCAACGCTTTTAGCATACAATAGGCATGCTTCACCTCGAAGAAAAGGATTAGTAGTGTTCAAGGTTGGTTTTAGGCAGTGAACAAGCGCCAACAAGCTAATATACCTTCGAATTTTTAAAAGTTATGTTTCAATACCCTAGTGCCGACGCCAATTCGCAGACTACTGCATAGCTACAGTGCTTACTCCACCGAATATGACTATGTTGAGGTTTTTATGATTCAAAATATTTTCTCCCCGACCTTTTTCCATTGCCACGATTGCCCTAAAGTTATAATTGACTTACAAGATACCAGTTACTCCGACCCATTTGTTAATCATCTAGGAATGGTGTCAAGCATATATTACCAGTCCTTATCTCGCATTAATTTTATTTTTTTGTGTTCATCGTTCACTCGAGCTATAAGCTATGATCACTCAACGGTTTGTTATGAGCCTTATTTACTTAATGGTTTGTCTAAATGTTAAACAACATCAAAGTTCGACATGGAATTTCTATCATTCGAGCATTTTATCAACAATTTTTAAGAATTCCCAATAACAAAACAGTTAAATAGCAAATATAAAGTAATGAGACACTTCATGGAAACATTTCATATTGATTTATTCCTTTTATTTCCTCACACAAGCATGGCAGATTACTAATTACAGCACTTAATACAGTAACTCACAACCCTATTTCGGAATATTGGAAATACAGATGGAGATATGCACCTTTCATCTTCCAATTAGAAATATCCCAAGAAGTGACTTCCTTTGAAGTCACTTCTGGGGCGAGACTTGTACCTCAACCAGTGACAAAGCCGACCAAATCATTTCGTCACTGGGATGATTCGAATGAATTTGTGATGGAAAGAGATACGTACCCCTTTCCGTCGTTCAGAAAGACAGGAATACGAATATAAATATCTAGGCTACGCGAGAAACAAGTATCGTTGTTCTGAATGACAATGAGAACTGGAGGGACCTTCTGTCATCTAAACAGTAGGATCTATAGGCATTATTTTTGAGCCACCCAAAAAGATGCGACCCGGCTATGAATTACTAAGGTGCATCTAGTTTCATTCCGTACTTACATCTTCAAAAGTCGTGAAACTGTGAAATGTTTTGTCTCTTTTGCGAAGTAATTATATTTAACTTCCGCCGAAATCGGCGATGAAAACACGTAAGAATTGCCTGGTGAAAAAATTCACCTGGACTGGTAAATGAATCCACAGACCTTTGGCTCGACGGCCTTATGCGCAGACCACCTCACTACCAATGCTTCCTGATTCTCAAGGCAATTTTAGAAAGAATTAACTCATCTAGTTCCGTTAATAAATTTAAAAAAATGCATTGCGAATCAGTAGGCCTAGGTAGCGTGATGGTTTGAGTATTGGCCTGTGGTTCGATTCCCGGTCTAGATGAATTTTTTCTTAAGGCATATACTCATTTCGCGAGGTTACAATAAAAAGTATCCTCCCTCCCTTGTTCACTCCAACCAAGTCCTGTTTCCACTTTTCTCACCTCGGATTTCCACCCTACTTTCATCTCAAAATCCTCTATACATCCCTTCCTCGCTTCCATCCCAACGCTACCTTCATCCTTATTGCTTCTTTCTCTCCCCAGATCTCCGCGGTAAGCCCTCCCTCCTTCACCTCCACCTACCCCTGCACCATATTCCCTACCCGTATCCCTCCGTGTCACGGCGACTCCTTGCGGCCCACCATCCGAAGGGCGTCTTGACCCCTCCAAACTAAAGGGGAGGGGGGGAGACCCTTGAGAGCGCCCCGGGCCCCCATCTACATAATGGCCCAATAAGAGATGCATGTGTATGACTCGGGAGGGGCTAACAGGAGGAGAGGAGGACTTGGGAGGGTGAGGAGGGGGGAGCCAAAAGAAGCACCATAGCCATGAGAATGCCGCGGGAGAAGAGTGAATGGGTGATGGGAGGGAAGGAAGAAGAAGAGAATCGGTGATAGAAAGAAATATAAAAGAGGGTGGAATGGAAGGAGATGGTCCCGTGGATGGTAGCAGGCGGGGAGGGGTCAGTGGATAGAGGCGACCCTTCAGCTGACCCACATGACTTGCAATAGCTCCCCAAAGGGCGAAGGAGAAGGCGGAGGTCGGGGAGTTAGTTGAGAGAAGGTGGGTTTTTGACTGGGGTCAGGGTAGAAGAGTTGGGGGGGGGGGGGGAAGGGAGGATGAGAGGGGCAAATATGCGCCGTAATAGATATCGATTGAGGGGTCCGCCACCGCCGCTGCTTTCAAGAGGGTCGCTGCTCCCCCCCCTTTCATCTCGACGCGACCCCTCTTGGACATCTCTCGTCACTCGGGTTAACTTAAAACAAACCGTCCACCATCTCCTTCACCCACCCATGCCTTCAGTCGCCCTCCTCTCCTTCCCGCTGCAAGCCTTGGTCACTCTTTCAAGTTGTGCCCAAGGTTAGACACGACATACAATCATGTCATGCATAATGTAAATTCATAGGAGAAACCTCGATGCGCATTATAGTCTTCATAAGCCATCAAAACAACATTACAAAATTTAAAACCCAATGCTAGGTGATGAGAACCTGTCCATGGGAGAAACAAAATAAAGCTAAAATCACCGTTTATCTATCGCAAATATTTACCAGTTATCAAAACCTACAACTTTTAAGGATAACAGAATCAAATTATGCCCTAGGAAAACTAGCTTAAGTATTTCGATGACGATCGTGGCAATCATGACTCTTATGAATAGATATTCAAAATCCTTAAGCCTCACTATGGAAACGAAATAGTTGCTGATTGCTTAGAGACTTTGAGGGGTATAGCCACCAAGCATTACGCAACTAAGCATTACGACACTTGCCCCTCAATCTATCACTTACTTTAATCTGCCACTTCAAGTCCCTAAGGGAATGATAAAATGATGTGGTACGCAGTCACGCACACGGGTTTCAAGATATTCACCTATGAGGGTGAAATTTGCCATGAAAAAAATCATTTGACTTGACCGGGATTCGAACCCGGATATCTCAATTGCCGGTCATGTTAGTGTAACTGGCTAACGCACCTGACCGGCAACATCCGGGTTGGAATCTCGGTCAAGTTAAATGATTGTTTTCATGGCAAATTTCACCCTCAAGGGTAAATAAGATGCAAAAATTCCACTTAGCGTATTTTTCTTGCTAATGTTAAAAAATATCAAAACCTACAAACTTTAATAATTGTATTACCAAATAATGCCCAAGGTAAAGCAACGTAACTCATTAACTTAATTTGACGTCAGTATTACGATGACGATCATGGCACTACTGGGAAGTAGTGCTCAGTTTGATCGAAGTGAGGTTAAATTTATCCAGTCAATCAATGAACACGGTCTATTCCTTGAGAATGATCAATAAATAAATTATTTTTATTCGTCATTCTCAAGGATCGACGGAAACACATTGCACATTTCCAGTCGCTTCCTATAAACTATATAAACCATATGGATGTCTCATTTGTCATGAAAGAGGCGTAAAAAAAGCACAAGCAAGTCTTGGAATGCTGCAACAAGAAGAAAAGCGAAAGATTTCAGAATGCCAAACTTTTCCTAGGCCTCGGGTGTATCCGGGTGTACGTGAACATGATAAGACATTGCCAAGAACGACTCCGAAAACCAATTCCCATGATGGCCGGCTTACAGCTTGGGTGCTAATACTGCCGGCCCTACGGCCGTAAATGCGCCATACAGACAGCCCGACGGCACTGGATGAATCATTTATCGGAGCCGTACAGTAAAAACGAGGGTACGCCAGTTCCGGGGTAAGGGTCAGTGGAATGGGACAGGCCTTGGGAATCGGGAACGAGGGATCTGTAAAGATAGGGGCTGGGGGGAGAGGAGAACTATGCCAAGGGTACAGGCATATGTGTGAGGGGAGACTCACCGCTGTGACGAGGGGGTGAATAGGACAACAGCATGGGTGAGGGTGGGGATAAATCTTAAATTTGCAGCGATCGAGAGGAAAAACAGGGGTACCTATCATTAAGTAGAGCAAACAAGAGGGTGAGGCATGGAAAACAGGGGG
Source organism: Pyrrhosoma nymphula (assembly GCA_963573305.1). Taxonomy (NCBI): domain Eukaryota; kingdom Metazoa; phylum Arthropoda; class Insecta; order Odonata; family Coenagrionidae; genus Pyrrhosoma; species Pyrrhosoma nymphula. Next base: position 38,452,986 of record OY754331.1, on the reverse strand, counting down.
GAATAAATCATTAACTCACGAATCAAATGACGGGAAAATATAACAAGTAATTCTCATTCATAAGATACAATAAAAATCGATGTGTGTTTCATTTATAATAATAATGTTAAAATTCATACATACCGCTCAAAACTCTCAATAAATACTCTCCATTCAGGGAAGATACGCGTTCATTTGAGGTAAGAACATTGCCTCGTCATTAATAGCTCCTTAAAATAAGATACATTTTAAGACTACGTGTCCATTTCCTACACTCAACAGAAACGATTAGGCGCCGAAACGAGATTGCTGACTCAACGACCACCAAGCCGTAGAGGGACGAGAAATTCAAATTTTGATTGATGAGACTGAAGAGTGAAATAGTTTATTGACTTCGTGGATTAAGAAAATCACAATTAAAATAAGGCCTACACATAAAAAGTATTTACTTATTTTTTCCACATCAGCGCAATGGCCACCGAATGTAGAAATTAGTAAATTCCTGGCTTGCAGCTATAGATGGAGGTTTACTTTCATATTCTTGAGGAGTGAGTCGTCTTCATTAGACAGCTATTGTTGCTAATATGTCAGTCTTCTAATAATTTTATTCATCGAGTAAACTCCAAATACTTTGCATCATTAAGACCTATTTCACACGAGCTCTCATGAGCGCGCTCACGAGAGCTGAAGCGACTAGCAGGGTTTGAACCGCCGTGAAAGTTAGCGTGACTGAGCTAGACCCTTTCAGACGAGTCCGTATGATCTGCGGTCGGAGGCTCTCGAGCCGGCATGCGGTTCAATCCCCTGTTAGCCACCGCCTGGTGGGGAGCTTTGCGACGTCCCATTGCATACAAGCATTTCACAAAAGTCTCAGGAGAGATGCAATCGCAATAAGACCAGCTTCCTCTTCCAAATCCAGCATTCTGTGTGTTCGCAACAGACTAGAACGAAGGGACCTGAGGAGCATCGCCGGAGCAAGTGGCGTTGTGGTGAATCGGAGCCTGTTCACCCGGCTCACTTGAGCTTGTGCATTTCCTTTCGGCTCTTTCAAGTCTCGTGAGCGCGCTCACGAGAGCTCGGGCGAAATAGGTCTAAAATAAACCCTCACAGTATTGACTCTTAAAAGGAACTCTCAATTTGTATTACATCTAATGTCCCATAGAACGGCCACCTTACGCGGCTATAACCAGTCGGTCAATTATGAGCTCTGCTTCTGCAACCTTTGGTGAAAACATTGGTGGACAGCCAGGCAGATTTATCGGGAAACTAAAGCCGAGGGCAGCTACACTCGAAGACCTATCCCCGAGCTGCCTGAACAGTCACATCACGCTTTCCCAGCTGGGAAGACACACTTTTGGATGTTCAAACTTTATATTATGAATAGAATTTTTTCCCAACGATTTCGTTGCCGGTTGACAGCTAACAACCAATATACTTCACCAAAATATAAGGTTACAGGTAATGAGGGGTGAAGGCTGCGCTGCTAAGGGCCGTGATAGAGTGCTGGTATATTTGGGTCTGCGCCGATAAAATCTAGAGAATTTTTACTATCATCCATTTAACCCTACTTGACGGGTAGATTACTCTAAAATTAATAATAAATATAAGGTAAGCAATTCATTTCTCTTCTAAATGGTTTTACAAAACACCATTAGAGGAGCATTGACCATCACTGAAATGTATATCATGCAAAATGGAACTCCGCAAAGAATTTCTAGCGGGAACTTCCTTACAACTCTTCAGTCTAAAGGCCTCATAACGTTTCTATCTTGTCTCTCAAAATGCGAAATGTCTATTATACAAACACATCGTTTTTTCAATGTTTTACGCTGAGATTCCCTTCTTTTGAGGAAAATACACGAATTTCCCGAGTGGAGTGGAGATTTCCAAGGTATTATAAGATAATTTGAGTACCTACCTCCTCAAAGGGTATTCAGATATCCGGATTTCATTCTCGCCCAAGTCAGAGACTTTTCCACAGTGTAGTTCCACACTTGGGTTTTAAATGTTTCATACACACTCTTATCAATTCTCCTGTAGTGTATTTATTTTCTAATCGTGTTCCGAAACTTTCGCGCGCGGATACTCTAACTCGTGGTCGTCACTTACCGTCGGTCAAAATTGTTGGCTGCCGTGGTACAAAATGATTTCACGTATACTTTTGTATAAGTCACGTCAGGCTGTAACACAAGCAGGCATATAATAAATAAATAATATGAAAATTACACTCGTATCACCTATGGGCCCAAGGAACTCACCAGAAGTCAGAATTGGGTTTTCCTTGGCTTTGAATTACTTATTTCACTTCTTATTGCCATTCTTTCATAACTTTCTCTTTTGCACGAGTATTTTTTGCGCGTCTCCGCTACCCCCTACTCTTAGCATGATAGCAGGAGACCCTTGACGCGTCCGCTCACTACGAGATTAACTGAACGAGCTCCCATTTTTGCGATAACCACGATTTAATTGTTCAACTCTAGGAACAAAACAAGGCAGGCACCCTGACATATCACACTCCTTGCCACCATAAAATACCGGACATTCGCGAAACCACATTCATATGTTCTCATCTCTCTTGCCCGTACAGGGCAGTGCAGTGCTTAAAAAATCGCATTTATTACAAAATATAGTAATTTAAAACTGCTGTGAAAGTCATCATTTATAAAATGATGAAACTCACAGCAGGCACTTGAGCATTTTAATCATTACATCCTTAATTATTAAAAACTGAAAACGCTTTTACTCGCAAAATTAATCGACAGCACTAAGTTAAACCCGAAGTAGATAGGGTTGATGTTTTGCTTGAACATTTGTATTTCCAAGGAGCCATTAAGTAAAACTAAACCCGAAGTCTCAAGATGAAATTTGGCAAAGATATTTTTTAACCAAAGCCATTTATTCCAAATCTTTGAGTGAAATGATATTGTGTTTCCCACGGCCCACTAAATTTGTCTCAAAAGAGGTGAAGCAAATTAAATGCAATCTATGAGTAAATTAAAAACTTGGCTACGGATTGTGACCAGGGCATGTTAATGTCAATTTCAGCAAATGCAATAGACCCTGCATACTTATTAAAAATGAGAAAGGCGACGATAAGAAAGCGAAGGTAATGGTGGACCCGGCATTGGCTTGTTATTGTACGGTTTGATTTCGTATTATACATGAATTCATTGTTTTCCATGCACTCAATGAGCAGAATGAGCCTCAGGACTCGACATTTTAAGACTTATGAGATTCACAAAATCTCTTAACGCGTTGGGATTGTAACCGCGATCCCAACACTCAAATAGAGCGGAAAGCGATGATTGTTTTTCTGGTGGCCTTTAATTGGTTAGTTTCATACAATTGGATCGACATTATAAGCACGCTCTGTCGGATAGGACTTCACAGTATGTTCCACATTTTTTATTCAAAGAAAAAATTACAAAATTTTGGACCATAAGCTATTTTAATGCAGTTCCACGCTTTCATACGGTCGACATCTATAGCACCAAACTTGTATTAAAACAACCAAAATTCTTTAAAATTTAGTAGGCTTCATACAATTGGATGGACAGTTGGAACAAGTTCCATCTGTTTGGCCCAAAAGAGTAGAGATGAGGGTACTCGAAAGATGACGGTTTACCATCGGTGGGTCCCCAGAAAATCATCATCGACATCAACCGAAAATTTATACAAAGGTTTGGGCCAAAAGCTGTTTTGATCCAATTTCACCATTTCATTTGGTTCATATCTGTTGTACCAAACTTGTGCATAAAAAATTGTACCCGAATTTGACCGAGGGACACTGACTTAAATAAAAAAGAAAAGGATAGAAACATGATTTTTAAAACCACACCACATCAATAAGAAGTCAGTGAGTGCCTCTTGAATCTGGAAATATGGCTCTTGAGTGGGAAGAGGGGTGGAAGAAAGAGAGATGTCATCGTAATATCGGGAAAAATAAGAGAACAATGCGAGCACGCGGCGATCTCAGAGAGGGAAAAAAGGGTCACTCGATCCAATAACCAAACCCTGAATCCTAGCCGTTCCCCCCAGCCAACAACACACCCACACCCTCATCCGAATCCAATCTCCGTCCACTCCACATGACCGCCCCTTTTTATACCTCCCCCCTCAATCCTGGAGGCGAAAAAAATAACACTAACCGGCTCTCGGCCCCTCAAACCGGCCACGACCACCGCCACAATGACCACGACGGACCGTCCTTCCCCCCCCAACATTTCCCTTTTTCACTGACCCACCCTTCTTCCACTTTCGACACGGGCATAGCATTGGATTCCCATTATGGGACACCCGTGGCTGCGACGGGGAATGGCCGATGCAACGCAATGAAGGCTTTTTTGGGGGGGGGGAGAGAGATGCGGAAGATAAAAAAATAAAAAGGGAAGCGATAAGGCGGGCGACGGCAGATGTCCGGCAATGGACGGAGGCTTAGCGCCACATGGACACAGGGAGTGACCAGCCGGTGGATTTCTCTCCCGACATTCGGTCGGTTCTCGACGATACTGCGAGGATACTGCATGTGTTTGGGGGTTCGGGGGATTATAAAGCCATCGCGCGGTGGCATGGGTGATGGGAATATTCTTTCCGACCTTTATCGAAGGGTAAAGAAGACACTGCTGCGATTGATAAAATAGGGACGATACGATGGAGATGTGGGGTGACCCGGGGGAGAAAAAAACCCTCAAATGATACAGAGGGTCACGCAGACGGTCAACCATCATACGTTCTCCTACTCGATTGCCAATATCAAACGTGGGATACTCGAGAAAAAATACTTAAGTTAGGATTGCGATCTTTCGTGATGTGACGGAAACGGACGTTAGCGTTTGCGAAGCATGGTGATTGTGATGCAGTGGGACCGATTTTCGATGGCCGGACGTTGACTCAACGGACGATGAGCATACTTTGTCGAAGTCATAACTTATCCGTCACGCTACATCGGCGGCCAAGCAGGGGAGAGCTTTTCTTCAGTATTTACATAATTTTCTTTTCAGATTGTACATTTTTCCTGTAAACTTCATAATGAAGGACAAATGAAAAAACGCAGTGAACTCCACAGTCGATCGTAATTCCGCCCTAATACACATGCATTCTTAGATCATGCACAGGCTGCATACGCCCTCAACGGAAAAGGTTTTCTCCACAGCGAAAACAATGCAGGTAACGTCAGGTGATGCAGTCCAAAAAGCCCTAGTTCTACGAGGAATCTTTTCGACTAAAGTGATTAGCTTCCACAGTCTATACAACTGAGCACAGGAGCACGAAAGAAGAAAAATAGGACAGTGGATATAGCACACAATAAGATACAAATGTTGATGTTGTTCACTTGATTCTATTTAAGTATTTGTTTTTTACGTCCATGGGACAATTTTGAAGTGAAGATTTGAATTTATTTTATTATTTGTTTAGTGTACTCATGCACAACATTCAGGTATCATAACATGTATTGTTAGTTTATAGAGGTGTTGGTATTTAATATAAAAATGCCCACGTGTAATATTAAGGGAGGAAGGGTAGCTCTTGAAGGCGTTGGGGCTACGATAGTTTTACAAATTGAAGGCTTCAAAAGAAATATAACGGTGCCCTTAGATATGTCTTTTGATGGGGCAGTGTAATAGGCGCAAATCCGCCATATTGGCGACCGCATGGCGAGTCGTGAAGCGGAAGTTGGAACGAAGGCACACACCGCGTATGCCCGGGGCAGTCGAAATTACCTAGGCGCTGCCGGAGGCTCTGCTCCAGGGGAGCAGTCGACATTACTTAGTTGCCGCTGGAAGCACTGCTCCAAGGGAGAGCAAAAAGAAAATTCGCGCAGAGTAATTGTTGCTGCCATAACCATTGACCCGATAGATTAGTGACGTCAGAGAAGGAAGAAGGACGACCTCAAATCTTTCCTGTTAACCACAAAGTACGAGGAGCTAACTAAAGGGACACATTTGGACACGTGGGCATAAAACCAGGACCAAGAGTCCGAATTGTATGTAAAGGTATTAATCTTTCTATTGGTGATATATTTCAAGTATTTGAGTGTTGAGTGTTGCTAGTGATAATTATATATTTCAAGTGTTTGGGTTTTTGAGGGTTGAATTTGGTGTTACAAGTCAAGTGTTTGGGGTTATGAGTGTTTATATTGCTATTTACATGTCAAGTGCTTAAAATACTATTTTGTCAAGTGCTTGAAATATTGGATAGAGATAGAGAGCAATAACAATGAGAAATAAATACTTTTGCTAAAAGGATAATAAGCGAAACTGAAGTGTTATAATTTAAAGGGATTGGAGATATTTAAATGTACTATTAATTGACCCTTCGAAAGTTTTAACGCGAAGAAAGAGGGAAAAATAAAAATGTTACAAGCTGCTCTTGCAACTCTGAAGGAAAGGATAAGGCTGCATAAATCTTTGCTACCTCACAGAATTTTCAAACTTAGGAGGATCGTGGAAAACCACATACTCGCGACATCCAGGGAGTAAGTCGATAACTTCTCATAATACCATCGAATGAACCCTTACGGCCGGTTTACAATTCGCATCTACATGAACTCCGATTTAAACCAAAAGTTCAATGCTTTAGTATTTAGGGAGGCGTTTACGATCACGTGTGAGCGTCAACATCCAAGTTTATTAAGATCCAACTTAAACGTTCAATGCTCACTGTAGACGCCAGCGTATGTGCAGTGCGTGCCTTGAATATTTTAGTTCATTTCTCATCATTTTCGCCTAGAACATCTCACGTTTCCAAGGCTAGTACTCCGGTAATAATCAACTGATCCTTTCATTATTTCGATCAAAGCAGTGCATTGTTTCTGTCCATAATGCTGTATGCTCTTTTATCGTACTCCGATGGGGTTATGGTGCCGTATTCTTGCTTGAAATGTTATGTCTGTAATATCATATAACAATTGAAAGTATGCAGTGTTTTTCAACTATTAAAAACTCTAGAAGTTTCTTTGGGACAAAAATTATTATAGCTTGATTCAAGCTCTAACGATTTAAGCTATAGAATGATTTTCAAGCTATAGTGTTGCCGCGAGACTCGAGACTTTCTCGTCTCGTCTCGAGTCTCGTCTCGAAAACGAGACGAGACTCTAGACGAGACCATTGGGTAGAATTCGAGACGAGACTTGAGACGAGACCACTTTTTGACGAGACGAGATGATACCACTTCTACGAGACTCTCGAAAGTCTCCATATACAGATATATGTCCTTAGTTGGTATTTGGTATAGCTTTATCCCTAAAACTATGTCCTTCTGTTAAGACGAAGTAAATTTTACGTTTATCTTAAATATTAATTTAGAAATATAATTCAATAATAACTTTTCGATAAATTATCTAACTATAAAAAGAATTTTTGCCGAAAAATAAATTTCTGAATGCATGAGCGTGACTTCTGGAGCCAAGTAAGGGAGTGTTTTGGCTGACTACTTTTCCTTGTTTCCTATAACCTTCAAAAATGTATCCAGCAAAATTGGACTATTTTCTAAAGTGGTAATTTTCAGTGCTTACTTCTACGACAAAAATATCTTGGATTATACTCGCATATGTGTAAAGTGTCGCCCAGCGGCACTTGCAATCCTGCTTATAGTTTGCATGCTAAGAGAAAATGATAGTGCCATTTCGAATTGCGCAGAGCACATCACCTCGGCAGAAAGACGAATGATAATTGAAATAACTATGTACCTCTTCCTGCATGATATATCTTCCGAGGTTAGTGAGGATATTTACCATAATGTCGCTAAATTGTGTTGAGGATTTTACAATAAAAAAGGATAACTACAATTGGCTTTCCTTTGACTTTAATTTCTTTCATTTGCCTTTATTTTGCTAACCAAAAATCCATTTAATCAAAAAGTCCATTACTGGATCATCTGACCGGCATTTATTCATCAGCCACTCATTCTAACTCCATTCATCATATTTTCTCCAGAAACACCTGTTAGCGGCAGGTAATCTTATTTCAGCAGCATGCAGTCCATTCTAAAAGGGGCCAGAAACCTGCCGAAAAAATCTATTTGCAGACTTGTGCGAAATTCCTGAGAGGAAAAATCATTCGCCCTGACCGGGATTCGAACCCGGATCCCTCGATTTGCGGCCGAGCTCTTTAACTTAAATGGCTAAAGCACTAAGTTTTGATAGCACTGATCAGCATTTTAGATGCATAGCCCATGTACTAAACCTTGCAGTACAGGATCTATTAAGAACGTTGTCTCTGGGAGACGGGGTTTCAGAAGACCAGCACTATTAATTGGCAGTGACGACGAGGATTTTGATTTTGAAGAAGAAAATAAAACTTCAATTGCCAAAATAAGATCTCTAATTAAAAAAAGTGAGCAGTTACGAAATAAATTCCGTAGCGCTTGCAAAGCTGCAGGGGAACCATCACTGAACCTTGTAATAGACGTCTCAACTAGGTGGAATTCAACAGCATATATATATTTGGAACAGCACAGCATGTGAAGAGAGGTATTTCAATCCTATGCGATAGTATAAGTGACCTGAAGCGCCTCAAAATCACTGGATCATAATGGACACTGCTTGAAAATGTTCACAAAGTTTTAAAAACTTTAAAGTTCTGACGAATAAATTAGGAGGAGAAAATTACGTCACCCTTCCACTCGTTACCGTTCCATTTAACTTGCTATTGGATAAGCTAGAAAAAATGATGGAAATACTGGAGAACAAGCCTGGAAGGAATGAAGGTGATGAAAAACTGTTGCTTGCCTATCAAGCTGCTCGGAACAAGATGCTAAAGCACTACCGCCTGACAAACTGGATTTATTGCGCGGTATTAATATTAGATCCACGTCATAAATGTGAAACTTTCTCCATAACGCCATGGGGAAAAGAGATGCAGGAAAAGTCCCTATTGAAATTTGAGGAAATGTTCAAAGTCTATTATGAAAGGTATCCCACTTAAACACAGTCCGCTCAGTCAATGGATCTAGAGAATCTTGAGAGGTCTGTTTTAGTAGAAAGTGACGAGGAAGACCTTCTAGATGTGGGTCATTCCACCTCAATTCAACAAACGTTTGTCCCTTAGGGTCTCAGATTTTGATAAAAATTGGTGTATGGGTACAATATTAACTCAAACTGAATACCTTGAAACCGTTTTGTGAAAAAAAAATTTTTGAGTGAATTATGCATATTTTAATTTTTTCGCATTTTTAGCAAAAATCCGTGCCTTAAATCATATTATCACTTATATCTCCGCTTGTAATTGTCATAAAACAATTATTAATAGCTTTTATTAAAGCTAAATCTTTATTAAATGCAAATAAATCAATAAAAAATTATTTTCTTCTATATCCTATTGTTGTAAATTACTAATGTTTAAACAATTGTTAATAAACTTTTCTCAAACACTCCATCTCAGAATCGGCCGAAAATTTTTTCCCGTTATCTAAACATATTCAGCTAACTATTCCAAAAATTAAATTTAGTGGCAACTCATAAATGCGTTTTATATAAATATTTAAACATTTACAATTTTCTCTCGCGCGGCCCGTGTTTCAAAAATTGTTAATACACTTTTCTCAAATACTCCATCTCAGAATCGGCCGACACTTTTTTTCCGTAATCTAAACATATCTAGCTAACTACTCCAAAAAGTAAAATGTAGTGGAAATTCATAAATGCGCTTTTTATAAATATTTAAACATTTACAATTTTCTCTCGCGCGGCCCGTGTTTCAAACATTGTTAATGCACTTTTCTCAAATACTCCATCTCAATGCACTTTTCTCAAATACTCCATCTCAGAATCGGCCGAAAATGTTTTTCCGTAATCTAAACATATCCAGCTAACTATTAAAAAAATAAAATTTAGTGGAAATTCATAAATTCGTTTTTTATAAATATTTAAACATTTACAATTTTCTCTCGCGCGGCCCGTCAGCTTCCCATTTGGAATACATGCAGCAGACACGTGATGCAAGCCTAAACATTTCCCTAATTGCTCAAGGTCGTGGCTATATGAGATAAAAATATATTATAAACTATGAATGTTAACAACAATTGTTATTTCTTCTGTTAAATGGATGTTTGCAGAGAAATTAACCATTGAGCCCCACTTTCTCTCCGTGAAGTTTTTTCTAACTACTCCGACACAATCGATTGAAAACTCTTGCTCGGCGTTAATGCCAATGGAAAACGGACACATAAACAGAAAACTAATTTTAGGAAATTTGAAAGAGATATTTTGTAATTTAAGGAAAAATATGCCGAAGATACTGTTTCATTTTCAAATTTGCAGAGCTCAGACCTAAGAAGTGCGTTCTTGCGGGAGCATCAGGAACTCATACCGTATGCGTGTGTCTGGTGCATCAAATTATTAAATTCATGATTTCAGGTCCTAGGTTGTCACCACTAAATCCAGGGGATAACACCAAGCCGCTGTTGTCATATAAAGACTTTTTGTCAGCAATGATGTGTTTCCCTGCGACCGACCGAGTCATGCCATTTGAACGAATTTAAAACAGCCCTGGGCCGAGCAAAATTTGGAATTCAGTAGAAGAACACTTAGATGGAAATTTAATTGATAGCATTACTTACCACCAATGGGTGCAAGCTAACCATTGCTCCCTAGAAAGTTTTACAAAATCTACCGATAACTTTTTGAAACTTTTATTGAAAAGTTACAGAAACTTCAGCCACATGACTACATTGCTAAAAATCAATCTGATTTTCTTAGAAATGTAAAGCATAACATCCAAGTGGGGCAGGTTCTCGTCATTGAACATTTTCCAGAAAATTACGCTTTCGTTTTACAGGACAGCATGCAAGGTATGCTTTGGAATAACGGCCAAGCAACAGTTCACCTCTTTGCTTGCAATTATCGACTTAAAGTCCAGGATAATGTAATCCCATTGAACTTCGTAATCATATCAGACAGCCTGAAGCATATACCATCAACTGTACATGTTTTTCAAAAACTTCTTAAATTCTTGAAATTGAAAGTTCCGAAGCTTCAAAAAGAAAAATATTATTCAGATGATTGCTGCTCATTATAAAACAAGTATAAATTCAGAACTTATCTCTTCACAGGAAAGATTTCACAGTCTCTGCAGAATGGCATTTCTTTGCTACATCGCATGGTAAAGGGCCAAGTGACGGACTGGGAGGAACTTTGAAAAGACTAGCATCAAGAGCAAGTCTTCAGCTTGCATACAAAAAACAAATACGTACACCTATAGAACTCTATAAACGGGCAAAAGATCATATTTTAGGAGTGCATTTTGGCTACGCAAAGAAAGAAAAAATTGGAAAACATTCCGATGTACTTGCGAAAAGATTTCGTCAGGCAGTTAGTATACCAGGCATTAGGGAGTTTCATGCAGCAATACCCGAATCAAATGGAGTGGTTATAATGAAGAGACTCTCTTTGTCCAGCAAGGGACGAGGATTCAGCTGTAGTTGCATGCAGGAGTATCAGGATCCTCAAATAAAATATTTCGGAGAGGACCCCTTCCTACATGATAGGACATCATATGTTTACGGAAAGCATGCTAACTTAACCATTTTAAATTTGTTATAAATACAAGGATTTTGCTTTCTCGTTAGTTTTCAATCGATTGTGTCGGAGTAGTTAGAAAAAACTTCGCGCAGAGAAAGTGGGGCTCAATGGTTAATTTCTCTGCAAACATCCATTTAACAGAAGAAATAACAATTGTTGTTAACATTCATAGTTTATAATATATTTTTATCTCATATAGCCACGACCTTGAGCAATTAGGGAAATGTTTAGGCTTGCATCACGTGTCTGCTGCATGTATTCCAAATGGGAAGCTGACGGGCCGCGCGAGAGAAAATTGTAAATGTTTAAATATTTATAAAAAACGAATTTATGAATTTCCACTAAATTTTATTTTTTTAATAGTTAGCTGGATATGTTTAGATTACGGAAAAACATTTTCGGCCGATTCTGAGATGGAGTATTTGAGAAAAGTGCATTGAGATGGAGTATTTGAGAAAAGTGCATTAACAATGTTTGAAACACGGGCCGCGCGAGAGAAAATTGTAAATGTTTAAATATTTATAAAAAGCGCATTTATGAATTTCCACTACATTTTACTTTTTGGAGTAGTTAGCTAGATATGTTTAGATTACGGAAAAAAAGTGTCGGCCGATTCTGAGATGGAGTATTTGAGAAAAGTGTATTAACAATTTTTGAAACACGGGCCGCGCGAGAGAAAATTGTAAATGTTTAAATATTTATATAAAACGCATTTATGAGTTGCCACTAAATTTAATTTTTGGAATAGTTAGCTGAATATGTTTAGATAACGGGAAAAAATTTTCGGCCGATTCTGAGATGGAGTGTTTGAGAAAAGTTTATTAACAATTGTTTAAACATTAGTAATTTACAACAATAGGATATAGAAGAAAATAATTTTTTATTGATTTATTTGCATTTAATAAAGATTTAGCTTTAATAAAAGCTATTAATCATTGTTTTATGACAATTACAAGCGGAGATATAAGTGATAATATGATTTAAGGCACGGATTTTTGCTAAAAATGCGAAAAAATTAAAATATGCATAATTCACTCAAAAATTTTTTTTTCACAAAACGGTTTCAAGGTATTCAGTTTGAGTTAATATTGTACCCATACACCAATTTTTATCAAAATCTGAGACCCTAAGGGACAAACGTTTGTTGAATTGAGGTGGAATGACCCATGTATATTTTCTCTATAAGCAGTCAAGACCCAGTACTGGCAGGTATTTTCTCCTTTTCGACTAATCTCACGAACCTTAACTATTTTGACCTAAGAGAGAAGTTCAATTAGTCTCGGAACTTTTATTCAATTATTTTTACTTTTAAATAGAAATTTAACCCTTTTTCTGTTAATGCCTAATGGTTTTCATACATTTGCTCCTAATCTATTATCCCAGCATGAAAAATGGAGGAAAGAACTTGAAGACTATCTTCAACTGCCGAGATCCCCTAGTGATGTACACATATTGACATGGTGGAAGGTAAATGAGGCAACTTTTCCAGTGCTATCAAATATGGCGAGAGACTTCCTCAGTATTCCCACTACATCTTTTCCAGCGGAAAGGTTGTTCTCAAGAGCAGCCTTGACAATAAGGAAGCATAGAAACCGTTTGGGTCACGAATCAGCAAGAAGTTTACTCTGTGTGAACTCGTGGGTGACGTGCAATTTGGCCAGTCAAATAAAAAACTTATGTTAATTAAACTTTTTTAAATCTGAAAATTATTTAAACTACTTTATTAAAGCGAAAATTATCTATTATCCACTCACATTATTTTTGCGATTATTTTCTTAAACCTTGTGTGGATTTCTCTGAAGTAAATTTGTGTCTACATTCCCTTTTTAGAAATTTTTTGTTTTATGTTACTTGTTTATTCATTGAGTATCAATAAAATCAATGATTTTACTAGCAGTTTGATGTAATTTGTGTCCAGATCAATATATTTTTAAAATTTATATTAATGGCTTTCCTATTTCGAGTGTACCGATTCAGCGATTAAGTACGCAAAGGAAACGGCTTTTTATGGTGCTAAATTTATTTTGGGGGAAACGAGACGTGACGAGAGTCTCGTCCGAGACTCGAGACCAAGACGAAACTGGGGTTCACGAGACGAGAGTCGAGACGATACCCGAGTTCAGAAAACGAGACAGACGAGACTGGCTCAAGCCTCGTCTCGTCTCGTGGCAACACTAAGCTTGAATATTAGATTCCATTAGTTCGTCTACATGTTTACATTCTCAACGGTGTTTTTTTATGAGGCTTCCCTGTCGAGGTTTAACGAATTTGGCCTGCGCAAGTTCCAGCTTAGAACCGACCGCAAACCAAACTTAAAAAAACACCATGTATCTCCATAAGATTGTTTATTTTGCCGACCATATAAATAAACCACGGTAGACCAAATAAACAGGTGGATATACAAATTGCTCTTTTTTCACAATGCTTAAATTCGACAAACGATGATGGGGACCTTGTGTTACGATGTGAAAAGGAAGCTGGCGAAGAGTATAATCTGTAATGCAGTGTAGCATGGAGTAAAAACGTAGACTCAGAAAGGAAGATGAGAACAGGCTGCAGGCGTTTAGAGATGTGGGCTTGGAGTAGGATGAAGAAGTACGGTGGACGGAAAGGAAGACAAATGAGGAAGTGCTTGGTTTTGTGGTTGAAGAAAGGAGACTTATGAATGAGATTAGGAAGATGCAAAGTTGGAAGAGGTAATGAGGGGCGAAAGGTTGCTGAAGACCGTGATAGACGGAAGGATGTTGGGTAAGCCGGGAATGGGAAGAAAGAGAATAGGTTTTATGGACGGATGAAGAAGGGTAGAACGGACGCTGTGATGAAGAAAGAAATATTATAAGTAGATAGGGCCTTGCACGTGTAAAAATCCAGAGGATTCTTACTCATATTCATTCAGGCCTACCTGAGACGGTAGATTACCTAAATAATAGTGACACAGAAGGGGTCAAGAGGTTGCGGTAACCAACGCCTTCGGAGTGACCCTCCTCATTCCTGTCCTCTCTACCATGCCGTCGCCGGTCGAGCCCATGAAGAAAAAGATGCAATCGGGACTTTAAAGCCAACAACAACAAAAAATAAAAAATAAATAAAAAAAAAGGAAAAATTGAAAAAAATTCAAATGATGAAAAAAAAAATGAAAAAAAAAATGAAAAACAAAGAATGAAATCCTGAAAAAATGAATAAATAAGGTGACAGAGAGAGAATAAAGTTGCCCTTACAGTAAGTACTCTGTAATAATAATAATAATAATTACAAAAAAATAATAATAGTAACAGCTTGAAACCTTTGAATGTAAACCGAAACAGAACGTAACTACGAATCACTTTTATCGTTTCAACCGTTAACCAGACTTATTATCACAAGCATAGAACTCAATGAGTCCTTCATTAATCCATAATGGAACGTCTTGGAAAATTTTCCGCGAGATGTATATGCAAATTAAAATTTCTCCGTTGAGTCGCCGAAGTGGCCGGCCCATTCTTGGAAGACGGCGACCCTTTCCCCGCGCTTCCCGGCGTCTCCATCCCCCCCCCTTGGCATGACCTCGGCGCCGAAACGAACCCCTCATTAGCGTGGGACACGAGGTACAACTACTCGACCCCTTTCCGGACCCCCCCCCCCGACTCCCTTCCGGACCCGCCCCCCCGTCCCCTCCCCCCCTCGAGACCAGGAAAAAAACTCACCCCTTCCACGATCCAATTCTCTGCGACGTGGCACCCACCGTCTTAAAGACTGTCGCCACGCCATTTGCTTCCACTCACGACGGGCTCTGCAACTTGCAATCCACCCCTCAAAACACACCCTCCTCTCCACTCACTTTCATAAATCCCCTATCCCATCCTTCGCCCCATCCCGGCCGACGGGCGGGCAATTTCACGAGGCAATCAAGAGGCCGTCGTCTCATTCCCCCCTCCCCCTGATGATATGCTTTCATCGCGCCCGCTTTTAAAATCCTCAACCCCATCCCAATCTTCTGTGCCCTCCACACAGGCACACCGTCACCCAGCTTATTTGTCTTCCCATTCATAACGTCCTCTGGCATGATCCCTCGGTACTCCACCATCGTGGAGCCTGATTGACAAGAGTTGTCAAGTAAATTGATCACCGAGATGGGGATGATACGTGCTCGTAATGAAATAAATTGAAAAACGAAAAACCTCTCGAAGTAGTCAAATTGGGAAAACTTGCTTTTTTTATTCATCCCAATATTCATCAGGGGATTGTAATCGGCTCTAGCATGGGTAAAAATTGTCATTCCATATGATTTAAAAAATTAATGAGCAAAACCATTATTGAGGAAAAATTAATTTTATTTATCAAGAGTGCCTATGCACTGAAGATATATTTAATTAACCTCTATGCTTCACTAAAATTCATTATTCACTTGAATGGAAGATAAATGGATGGAAATGCAAACAGACAAAAATAGGACCAGTATTCCCAGCAGTCGACCGCATGCTTTCCACATAAAACGCTATAATCTGACCCCAAGAGTACTATGAGGAAACTGCTTTCATGAACGGTAAATGTGAAGCAAAGGATAGTAAAAATGAAGATGAAATGCCTCCGGCATGATATTTTATCCACAAAATTTATTTTTACTGACACAACAACCAAATTAAATAGGTCCTATGAAAACAAAAATGTATGCACAAGTCTGGAAATCACTCAATCGCATTAGTTTGACAATTCTGTTAAAGTAACTTGATTTACCATTTTTATCTACCACGGATCGTAAGGGACATATCAAGGATTACTTACAATTAGTCCAATGAAAACCATTCATTTAGATACATGTAAACAACGACCTATTACGAATGTTAAAAAAACTATACGCCACTTTGATTATGAGCCCTTGTTGTGTTTTTCTCCTTTGCTTAAATGTTACCTTGAACTTTTAGTGACTATAATCTACATTTCACTCTAATTTAAAAGATAACAATTATGTTTATAAACGCAAGAAAATGGTTTGGGATACGAGAAAATATTTCCCGTATTATGTATAGGAATTTCCAAGAACTCTAATCTCCTCAAAGCCAACTTCCGTCTAAGAACTGCGGATCTGGCCGCGCAGTAACTTTAACGGAGTCCCCCGCTGATGACGACCCGCTGAGACACGATTGCGTGAAATTCACGGTGAAAAAAATTACCAGTCCAGGCGAATGATATTTTTACTGCGATTTTAACACAATCCTAAACTTCCGTGTCAGGGAACGCGACTGCCAATTCAATGTGCACTCCCGCGTAAGAAAAAAACCCCATCTGTAAAGCCTCGCGAAATTTCCTGATCTTCAATGAAGCATGCTCTCAGGATTTGGAACCTAATATCTTCTATTTCTCCGGATAAATTTGTTTGCCTGCTGGTTCACCCATCCATCTGCATGTCCCAGTCTGATGACCCTCCTCAAAAGCTTTGCATTTCATTCCCACGAATTTCCTCCTCCTCTCGCATTCATTCGCGCAGAAGTTCTCGGAATACATGCAAGTGAGAGGGACGGAGAGAGAGGGGGACGGGATAAACAAGCGGGGCAAGCCCTCGAGACTAAGAGAGACAAATGTCACAGCCAATTTGCCCTCTCTGGCCCAATCCACTTCCAAAACCCCTACGACTCTCCGCCACCACCCTCTTCTCTCGTTGGATTTCGTCAATCTCCCTGAGACGAAGATGTGGGAGTAGGGTGCTCTGATCTTGGGTCGCTCTCGTCATCGATCGAGTGTTATCACTAAGACGACTAAAGGAGTGACTGACTCTTTGGAGAGGCTGAGTGAGAGGTGTGTCGAAACTCAACCCTCGAGTTTTACGTCAGGAGGACGAGTCCTCAATTTCTCCGGAGATCATAACAAGCCGCCAAGAAGCTGGTCGGCGCCCGTTTAATCTGCAGATATTTTTAACTCGTCGTTTAGCCTATCACATTAGCACAATTCCCACAAATCAAACTCAATTTCGGAAGGGTTGGCTCAAAAATACGGACGACACGAAAAAAAATTTGTCTTGCGGTTATTCAAAACATCTTTCTCATTTTATGCATTGAAGAGACTGACACACACGCTTAACGTAAGTTTAAGGGACAATGTGGGCTTATTTGTCCTTAAAAGCCACAACGCAATTAGGAAAGAGTAGTTGCTTCATTATTAAATTTCAAAATTATGAAAATATCACCATGAAATCACGGAAGTCAACCGTGTCTAACGAGATGAGGTGGAACATTATTTGAATGTTACCTTGAAAGTAACGTTTAGGCGTTGAAATAGATTGGCAATATAATATATCGACAACTTAAGTGGAAGACTACCAAGTGATTTCTTTCAACCATGCTAATAGCAAACTTCCACTAAGTGTCATCTGCCTCCATCTGCTTACATGCGTAGTAAAAGTGACGGGCAAAGTAATGAAAAAAGCCGTAAAACAATGTGGATGGGGGAAAGTGTGGTGAAGGTCGGTCATCCGAAAATTGGCGAAGAGAGAGTAATTGACCCAGAGGAAAACTTGAAAACAATTCATTCAGATGAAAAAATCCGATATGAGGTCGAAGTTCGAAGGAATGGGCTCCATTTCAGTGATTTCTTTCACTTGATGATTTCTTGGCTTCGACTTTCCGCATCGGTAAATACTTTAAAACTCAATGTCTTCAATTCGGCTGATACTGGGTCATTGATCTTCCCGCTACGAATCGGCGAAGGGATTCCTAATTTTCAATCGCACTCTTTAAAGTGATCCCCTCAATTTAGCAAGATCATATTTAAGGATATGTGCACACGCCACAATATGTCTATGAAATATTTATGTTTCAAGAGTTAAGCAACCACTAATCTGTAAGTAAGGAAGATTGATGTGGTAAGATATAAATAAAATCCTCCCTACCTACCTCTTAATGCTTCCGTTTTTCGTCTCTGTGGGGCTTTTCGTGAAAAGCCAAATTTTTCGTACTACTGACAACTTTAATTATATAGCCATACTTAAGTTTTACATGGATATCGGATAATGATTTAGATAATGTGAATGGGTACCTATAAGAAAACCTAGGTTATATTAATAAATCATTTATTGGATTGATAGTTAAATAGGAAGGCTACTAATAAATGGGGTAACTTGCGCCACTTCAGGACAGGTGCGTAGGTTGGTAAAGTCAAGGCTTTTTGGAGAAAGCAGGAAGGTTAGAGTGAAACCTGGCGCCATGCCAGCGTTAGCATAATATTAAAGACAGGCGGCAAGGGGACCACAGTTCAGTGTCCCTTCCAACGCGATGGACTGGGCACTACCCTTTATGTGCTCTTACCAATGGGCCCACTCATTCAATGAAGGCTAATTCACAATTATTCAAGGTTTTTAGGGCTGAAAATAGCCATTTTCACGGTTTTTCTGCAGCTTAATGCAAAGTCACAGCTTCGGGCGAGAGTGAAATTCACGAAATCGGTCGGAGTACTGCGATGTGGAAGGCAACGGTAAACCACCACATTAACCTCCCTAGAAAATGCAGCCTATCCTTCCCGGTAAAAAATTTCGGAGGTAAAATAGTCCCCCAATCAGATCTCCGGGTGGGACTACTGGGAAAGGTACACCAGTCAAAGGTGTCAGATGCAGGATAGGGACATGGAACGTGAGATCATTGGGGGTGTGCGGGAAATTGGAGAACTTGAAGATGGAGATGGCCAGACTGGAGTTAGACATCGTAGGAGTGAGCGAGATCAACTGGACGGGAGCGGACGACTTCTGGAGTGACGGGTATAGAGTCATATACTCACAACAGGCGATAACCAGAAGATTGTGGGAGTTGGATTCATCCTGAAGAAAGAATGGGGAAGAATAGTAAAGGCATATTGGCAGTACAACGAAAGGATAATGCTAATCAAGATAGAAGGAGAACAGACAGACATAGTAATAGTGCAGGTGTACATGCCAACGTCCAACCATTCGAAAGAAGAAATCGAAGAAATGCACTAGCAACTAGAAGAGGTCCTGAGCACAGTCAAAGGGAAGGAAAACCTGATAGTAATAGGAGATTGTAATGCAGTTGTTGGAGAGGGAAAGGATGGGAACAAAGTAGGAGAGTTCGGGATGGGGAAACAGAACGAGAGAGAAGAAATACTTGTGGAATTCTGCAGTGAGAAGAACTTGGTGGTGGCAAACACCCTCTTCATGCAACACCGACGGAGAAGATACACATGGAAGATGCCAGGAGACAGAGTCAGATACCAGATTGACGACATTCTGGTAAGATGAAGGTACAAGAACCAAGTGAAGCATTGCAAGACATCCCGGGGCGGATATCAACAGTGACCACAATCTAGTGGTAATGGAAAGTCAACTGAGATACAAGAAGATAAGAAGGATGAAACGAGAACAAAGATGGAACCTAAAGCCACTGCAAGAGGAGGAAAGAAGAAGAACATTTGCTGCTGCCATTGATGAGAAGGTGGAAATAGCAAAGGAATCCAGCCAAAGTGTAGTAGAGAGATGGAATAGCCTCAAGAAGACCATCACAGAAGTAACAGAGGTACAACTAGCAAGCAAGCCGGTCGAAATTAAGAAACCATGGATGACGGAGCACATCATAGTCCTCATTGAAGAAAGAAGAAAGTATAAGAACGCAAGAAATGAAACAGAAGAAGTACTGTATAAGAGGTTAAGGAATCAAGTTATCAGAGAATCGAAAAAGGCAAAATAGAAATGGATTGAAAGCTGCTGCGAGAACAACAACGAAAATATGATAAAGGGGAACTCAGAAATGGCATACAACCTAATCAAGAGGTATTTCGGAGAAAGGAAACCAAGATGCAAAAACATCAGAGATTCTGATGGGAAACTGCTAATGAAAGATAGAGAAATCGGCAATAGATGGAAACAGTACACTGAAGAGCTATACCGAGGCCCGATCCCCCTAGGAGAAGCCTTTACAGATGACCGGAAAGCTGCCAGAAGACTTCAAGAGGAGCTCAATGGTGACGAAGTGAGCAAGGGCTGAGAAATGCGAGGAGCACCGAACCTTGAGTCTAGTGTCACATGCCTCCAAAATCCTTACTCGGATAGAAGGCAGAAGAATTGAAGGAAAAGTTGAAGAAAACATGTCAGAAAACCAATTTGGATTTAGGACGAATATCTATATCTATTAATTTGAAAAGTCATTCTAAATCATATTTTTTATTAATTATGATTATTTAAAATTTAATGGAAATATATCAGATTAGTGCGTTTGCATTTGAGTCCCAATAAGGCCGCGTTATTTTCAGGAAAGGTTAGAAATACACATAAGATAAGTTTTTATTGTGATACAATGAAAACTTTAAGCGATTGAGTGAATTCGATGTATCCGAAACTCGCTGAAAACTCATCGATAGAGGCGTATATTTATCTTTTCGCCCTTATCAGTATAGAACCTACTGCTCGGATGAATTTCAAGGGCTCGACGAGGAACTATGAA
Organism: Pyrrhosoma nymphula; assembly: GCA_963573305.1. Classification (NCBI taxonomy): domain Eukaryota; kingdom Metazoa; phylum Arthropoda; class Insecta; order Odonata; family Coenagrionidae; genus Pyrrhosoma; species Pyrrhosoma nymphula. Next base: position 38,432,070 of record OY754331.1, on the reverse strand, counting down.
GAAAATTCGATAGGAGCAGAATTAAATGGTTGGAAAGAGAACATAGGAGAGCATTCATAGTAGGCTGCCCAAGCCTGATTTCAGAATTAAATAAAACTGACTTTAGTACCATCTATAAGCCATAAAGAACCATTGAAGCCCCATAGAAACCGAAATTAAAGGTTTCCACACGAAATTGATAGACAATTCACGGATTTTTCACGGTTTTCAAAATTCACGGCTTTCACGGTTACATGATTGAGTGGCCACCCTTCTCACGCAGTGTCCTACGTACAAGAACCAATGAGTAGAATTAGGGATCTCACTGAAAAATCTCCGCCATTGCCGGGATTCGAACCCGGGAAAACGGGATGGGTAGCCAGCACTTCAGCCAGTACACCAACCAGAGGCTCTTCCTTTATATATTCCTCGCATTGGAAGTTAGATTGCCCTTTCCAGGTCTCGCAAAAAATAACAAACTCGATGCATAACTTGTTGAAGAATCGGGAGTCAAAAAGTAAGAAGAGTTTCGGACTTAATTCTTATGTTAATCCCGAACTCGAGCAAGTTTTCATTGCCACCTTCATACCCCCAGGGGGGGCGGAGGGTTGGGAAGGGGGGAGGGGCGAGAAAGGGAGCGATACGAAGGGTAGAGAATAAGAGAATACTCCCCCCCTGTACACTCCCTTTCCTTCAACCCTCATCTTCTCCCCTCTCCTCGGCAACGCAACGTTGAGGGGGTTGGGGTCATAAGGAGTAGAATGACAATGAAACACGAAGTCTTATCACCATTCTCAATCATTCTCACCTCCCAAGCAGTTCGCAACCCAATTCGAGCGTACAGCGGCGCACTTAGTTATTCTTTTTTTTCCTACTCGCGTCCTTCTTTCTCTCACTCTTTCCGCTCTGCCAATGGTGTTAGTATATCCTCATGGGGGGGGGAGGAGGGAAGGAGGGTGAGGTTCGGTTAGACATTGGGGCGAGCTGCAGGGGAGTGGTTAAGACGGTGCGAGGAACGAAAAAGCGGAAATGGAATAAAGACGATGGAGGAGGGAGGGGAGTTATCTATCTCTTACGGCTCGTACAACACGTATCGGCCGACCCGATATCTGCGAAGACCGATTCGATATCCAATTTTGAGATCAGAGTGGTTGCTCCCGACTGGAAAAAAATCCCGATTTTTCTAGAAGAGTAATCTGATTTTTTATGAAATAAAACGAATGATATAAATAAATGTTCATTTCTACGTTTATTGATTTAAGTGTGCTGATTTTTTCTTGCCGTAGCTGTAATTTTGATTAGACCTTGCCCAATAAGCATCGGCCGATTCTGATAATGCCGATATTCATGGCATCGGCCGATTTGAAAATTATATTCCTGAGCAGTGCAGTGGAAAAAAGTAGATTCCCTTGAGTTTAAGAAGCCACATATTCAAGAAAAGCCTACCTATTGTTATGAATTATACATAAATGATCATTACTACATTTACTGACGAATGCGTAGGTTTTCTTGTCGTAGTCGTGTTTCATTTATGCCTGGTCCGAAACATAGGAGCCGGTTCTGATAAAACATTCATGGTATCAATCTCTCAATATTTTAGGAAGTATCGGCGTGTGGGGTTTTTTTGGAAACCAAGAATTTCAAAAATTACTGGCCAATGAAAAGACGCTATCGAGGATCCCAGATTCAAATAGCTTTCTTTTTTAGAAGGATCTACCAACAGGATTAAGCAGTCGTGTCCCATCGCGGCTCTTCAAGGATACCAATGCACAGAGTCCTCTGAATTGCCAAATAATCACTTGGTGAGGGAGTGTTGAGAATGCAATCTAGAGGACTCTGGCCAATGCAAAGACAATAACGCCATCTAGCATCCATGATTTCAAAAGCTCTTTTTATATATGATTTTCCAAATGGACACATCATTCGTGTCCCATCGCGGTCCTTCAAGGATGGCCCTTGTATTATAGAACAGTTTGTTGTTTTAAATCATCCTCTTAAATAATCGCTTAAACCTTCCAACGCTTAATCCGGTATGTTTCTCCAAATTGCGAGTAAACACGCTGCATTACGAGGATAACATGATGACGTAATCTAGTATGCACAAAAGTTTATTAAAAAAACATTCATTGGTACACTTAAAATAACAATCAAAGTTAACTTCCTTACGAAAATTCATGTCTAAAATCTCGCAATAATTTTATCTGAATCTCAGCTAAGAAATCTGATTTTCATTCTGTTGTCGGGTTTATAATCCGTTAACAGTCACGGTCTAGGGTTCAGTCCTACGGTGGCCGGTAGATTGAGAGCCAATTGTATTTCTCTACACACATATATCGTACATGTTTTAGTACACATAAAATTGGTATTTTCTTGAGAGAAAATACGTAAAAATGTGTTTAGATTTCGGAATTACATTTCACTAAAAAATTAAACATGTTTCGGTACACGTGTTTTTGCTTTCTTGAGGGAAGATAACAAAGGTACCTATGACTCACCTATGACTGATGTAAGGACTATTATTGCGCATCATCATCAGTAATGAATCGGCAGTATTGCAATATAAACAAAGAAAATATAATTAGTTAATTTTATCGGCAAAAGGTGTTAACTAATCAAAATTATTTATTTACCAAGCATATTACATCACCTGATAGCATTCAGCCTATAATCAAATGAATAAGTTTTATTTCAATTGGTCTTGCTTGTCTATGTCGATGAAAATGCGAGAGAAGTGATTCAATGCATTACTGATGGATGTAGCTCAATTTCTTGCAAATCATTAATATTGTATCGGCAGTGTCGCAGTACCGACTACTATTACATAAGTATTGATCCGTATCAGAAAAACAGATCTTACATTTTTTTCGCCCTCCTTCCGTCACAGGGAGTGTTTCTAGGGGAGTGGGAGACGTCGAAACAAAAAAAGCAGAGGAGGGGATGAAACAGCGGGGGTAAATGAGAAAAGAAACGCTTGTGAGTAGGGGGGGGCACTCGGCCAGGACCTTCCCGATCTTTGGGAAGGGGCGTTTCTTACTGTTTCCTAGGGCGACAGGACGTTAGGGGGTGGGGGGAAGGGAATGAGGGTATTGGTGGGGGGGGGGGATGCAGGATTGTCCCCGGTGAGGTGACTAAGTAAGGGTGTGCCAAGGAGTGAGAGGGGATGCTACAGTAGTATAAAAAAAAGGCGGCGGTGACGAAATCTAATTTCGACGAGCTAATTTTTTTCCTCGCTTATTTCCTCCCACTCCGTATCTCGGCGCCGGCCTTCTCTCACTCCTGTCTGTATGCATTTCCTTTCCCCTCCTCATTTCCCTCGTCTTCAATATGTTCCCCCTAAGACGCACACAGAGAGAGAGACAGAGAGCATGGGAGGAGTGGTGATTTCTCACGCGCGGCGCAAGTCGACAATGTTCCTCTCGTGACCCCAGCAGTGGATCCCCCTTCCCCTCGAATCCTGTCCTTCGACCTTATCCTCGCCCTCCTCGTCGCAATATTTAACGCACCCCCATACCCGAAGGCTACCTCGTCGCAACGCTTTATTACCCATTTAATTTTTTTCCGTGCGGTCATCAATCAAAGACCCTTTTCTTGAATCTTCTCAAATATTCTTTCTCATCTGCTTACGTTTGCTTTCCGGTTCTCTATCTAGATCACCTCCGAATTTCAAACATAATGAATAACCGAAACGGATTTTTATCTAATCTTTTCTAGACGGCAAATAAACGTATAGTTTTCATTTCTCCCTAATCCCCGTAATGGGGTGCCCACAATCAGGATTTATTTGAATGACTGAAGGTCGTCGAGTGATATCCCGTCGTGGTCAACGATGAACAGTGTTTTATTCGGCTCAAAGCTCATGCAAGTAGTAGGCAACTATTGGCAGCGAATACAAATTTTGGGAGAAGATTAGGAGGAGTTCGATGCCGCGCAAATATTTGAAAAATTCTGCAAAAATAATATTCACAGCAATTTTACTGGGTATTCTACTAGTAAAAATTTAAATATAATAATTTTGTTTTTCTAAATAAAAAATCTGAATTTATGTAATTTCACGTTTATGAAAAGGTACTGGTATTGTAAACTTATGAAATGAATTTGCTCATCAAATTTTCCATCCATCAAGAGACATAAAACGTGCTACTAAAATTATTTGTTCATACCACATAATACATTATATTATTACATTCAGTTTCTACAGTCAACTATATAAATTTTATTTCAATTGGTCCTGCTAGTGGAAAATGGATGCTGTTCATTGCTTTACTGATGCGTTAAACACGAATTCCTCATAAGGTACGAGGTTGAAGAAAGTTAGCGAACTTTATTAGTTTGAGTTATAATCAGAAAATGAACTTGACATAAAGAATCAGAATTCAATAGAACTGCTACGGGAAATGTTTTCAAAGTCTTGGAAAAAATGAACAGAGAATTTTTCATCTATGCGGCTAATAATGAGTGATAATAATGCGGATATTAATGACTCTCACTGACCAGCATGCTTGTTTTATCAGCGCTTATCAAGACAAATTACAGTTTAATGAATAAACTAATACCATATGAACGTTAGATTAGACATTAAATAAATGTCAAACCCACTGCCGTCCGCGTATCAACTTGCCGTAAACTTTGCGGAAGAAAAAAAAGACTGGATTGTGTCTAAAATTAGCATGAAATTACTCTAGGGACATCTTGAGTGCCTTCTAATTTTCCATTGATGTAAGCGTAAAATTAACTGCAAACAACTGGGTAGTATCACTGTAGTACCTACCGAAATATCATTCATTAACTCATTAGATCATACATGTACAGCAGTTGGCGTTGTTATTTTATCATTGAGACCCGTTTAGGCGAAAGTAGTGCAGGTACTCCTGGTACCAGAGATCTAAAACATGCTGGTCAGGTAACCTCAAGGTCGTAAGTTCGAATTTGACCTTGGGTATGGATTTTCAGCTTGCCTCCGGATCAAGGTCTTTGTTCATACACTTATTATCGCCTTTTGCGTTTATAACGGTAGCAATTACCTGTTAATTTTCAATGATATATATACACTGAAAGTTCGAAAAATACGATACAACTAGCATTATGGATGGTGCCCTGCGAACTAGGAACCAAACTCGCTCGCGGAAATCTTACGGAAGAGGACAAAACAAGAGAACTAGCTTGAACGCTTGACAAGATAGATACTGAGTCTGTTTAAGAATTTAACTATTACCTACTTTTAAGGAAGCGGTATTATGCGCACAGGTGAGACCTGCTTAGCTGTTGAAGCACGCCAAATCCACCTCTACAACTACTTTTCGAAATCCGAATAAAATCCAAGCTTTCGGTTTTCCATCCTTCCAACTCCAATCCACGGATTCATTGTCATCCGAGAGGATTATTTCTTAGATGTGAAATATGAGTAGGGCACGACAAGATCAATTTTAGGACGAAAATCGATTTGAGTCGCCCGGACTGCCGTTTAAAGATCGCGAGTTTGTATCCCAAATAGAAAAAGGTAGTTCAGTTTCTCTCAGGATTAAGGCTTAGGTTAGAAATTGCCAAAACAAAAACTAATTACGATTGCACTTCAGCACGTGGGATCAAGTAATTACCAAAATTCCTAAGACTCCTCCTCCCATGTCTCCCATATCCATCCACTTGCTCAAGACGGCCAAGTGAACATTCTAGAAAGAAAAACGAATATGTAAGTCCCAAAATTCGGCAGTTGGCTATTTCCTTGATAGAGTGTCCACCAACGGGCACGAAACTTCGGGTAACATCCACCCAAATATCGCGAAGTACACCTGAAAAACAGATATAATAATAAAGACCCACAAAGGTTTCAATGACGAATAACCTTAGCAGTTGGAGCAAGTAAAACCCAAATTTACTCCTGACATTGTCCTGTACTCCCCTCTCCAGACCTCCCAACTGTCTTCTTCCGCGAATCCTTTCTTATCCGAGGGTCCCAGCAGAGACCGGCCAGGGAGGGACATTTAAAAAAAAACTTCCTCCGAGGCGACGAAAGGAACGAAGCTTCCGGTGGAATGCGAAAAAAGTCGTGGGTGTCGTGGGGACAGGCAGGGGAGAGTACTAGGGAGTGGGGAAAAGGGGGAAGAAGCAGTCCCTTGGAGTCTAATAAGAGGACGCGGTAGGAGAAGAAGACTGAGGGGAGACGGGCAAGGCCATTGGGGAGGGGGGTAGGTCTGAAGGGGGACCGAGTGAGTCTCTCCTCTGATGCAGTGAAGTGGGAAAGGGATTTGGATAATGAAAGACCTGGGGATACAAGAGAGTACAATTCGGGGCCATAAAAACTCGGGGAGCAGTCGTCTCTTTTCCTTACGCCACCATTTCCTGGACCCCAACCCCTCCCCCTTAAAACCAACCCCCTCCCTCGTTTGTCTTCCGCGACCCCTCTCCCACTCAACCTACCCTCACCCCTCTAATTTGTGCCATCCCCCACACACCCGTCCTGGCAGAACACCCCTATCCGCCCAACCCCCTCCCCCCCTCAACTATGCGACTCCTTCCCACACCCCTCCCCGTTCCTGAATTGCATTTACCCCCTCACCAAACTCCCACGTGACCTTATTCCCCACACCCACTATATTCCTTCCTCTCACCCCCCTCAATTCTTGCATTTTCTTTCGCTCATTCTTTTAAAACTCTTTCTCCCCATTTAACTCTTGCTGCCATGGCCTGGCCTGCCTTCCGAGGGCATATCCCAGGCGCATACGCATACAGACTCCACCGTCCTTTCTTGAGTAAGCAAAAGGGCCACTCCTTGCTTATTTGAGCGTGACACGCCCCGACGAGTTCTAAAACAAATGGATTTTTATGCGGACTTGTTTCAATTTTCTTTGCCTCCGCTGGCGCAAGCTAGTGTTATTTTTCGAATGGAATGCGTGCCTCAGTGTTTTCGGCGCAGGGCGGTCCAAATCAGGAGGAAAAGAGGTCCCGGCAACTTCGTTTCTTTTAATTGAACTCCTTTTCTCCCACTCTTTAAACGTCTCGGTCCGTCCTCACAAGGAAAGCGCACCCGTAAGAACGTTCAGGGACGTCGTCGTTGTCGGTTTTATGGCCGGCGCTCGGAAATTAAACAAATTTTCATTCCACGCCATTTGTTGTAATGGATCACGGGCATTTTTATAGTGTTCCGCATAAGTGCGTCATGGTAAAGCTTCGTTTATCGCCCGGAAACAGTGGGGAAAATCGCCGAAAATGCCATCTGAATAAGGAGAGTATGAGGAAAATCGATTGAGTTCACTGGCTTACTCGAAGTACGCAATGCGAATATAAGCTCGAGGCCCTAATCTATTATTCCCATTTTTATGCAAATAAAATGACCATAAACTGATGGCGCTAGGCGATTTTACAACGTATAGCATGGAGAAAATAAGTCAATTGAGAGATACTATTTTACTATTTCACTTAAGTTCTTTATTCCCTATATATATCAACGTCTATGCGTCATCATCAAGTTAACATTGATAATGACGTTATCAATGTTACCTTGATCTGCTGCGTGATTAAAGGTTGAATTGTACGATTGAAACAACTCAGTTTGCTCAGTTTTTTGCTCAAAACCGGAGAGAAGACAAATATAACTTCTAATGATAATTTTCTGAAACCAAACAGTTTAAAACATCAAACATAGTGCTTATGTACAGTAATGATTAACACAAACAAGAAAATACATACTGGGTATAGAAAAAAAAACCACTCACTCCGGGCTCGAACCTTCGACTTCCTATTCAGTAAGCGACGCTTTACCCAGCAGCGCCGTCACCGTAAACTACAATGCAAAACGATCGAATCTCCGTTTGCAGGATTCCCGCTGTAGCCAAATCACTCGGTAAACCATCAAGACACCAATTAATTATGCAATATTTTCGCCCCCACCAAGAGATTCGATAAACACTCAAGACTAACTAAAAGCGGAAAAAAGAAAAAAAAAATAACTTGCCGGATCTCTTGAGCCGAAGCGGAGAAGAGGAAAACGATTGCGACCGGGCAATGGAGTGGCGTTAATGAAAGCATCCCCGCTGACGGCGTCGAGGGCCCGATAAGAGAGAGGTTTATAAAGGCCGCGGGTAATGAGATGAGATGGGAACGAGATGGTCCAAACGAGTGAAAAGGTGTCAGCTGGCGCGGTTGGAGAAGGAGAAGGCAGTGGAAGCGGGCTGTGGACGAGGAGGAGGGCGGGTAGAAGAAACTTTTCCCACCGGGAAAAAGAGAGGAGAATCTTTTTATCTCCGAACCCACTCTCGTCGCCAACGGACCAGCAGCCGGACATACGATCGTCCCCTCTTAAATATCCTCCTCACCTCTCATCCCCGCCCGACCTCGTCCCACACACACCACATATCCTATCTCTCTACACTCAGCCCCAGTGGATACATACATCCGCTCACTCCCCACTACATAAGAAAGAGAAAGGAGAACGGAGAAGTAGCAGCTAGCTGGTTCTACTCGGTAATTTTGGCTGACGTCTACAGTCCTTGGCACAATATTCCTATCGGTTTGTAAAGAAATCACCCTTGCACTATCTTAATGAAACGGCTTAAGAAGGGGGATAATAGTAGAGTTGAAAATTTTTGGATTCATTAAAAAGCAATTAAATATGTTTTGCTTCAAACATGTTTCTCCGTTTTTTATGATCAGAGATTTTTTTATGGTTTGGTTACAGGTTGGAGACGTTGGTTTATTGGTTGAAGTTCAGTATTTATTTGACCTGCAGTATAATTTATCGTTAAATATTGAGTAAATTGAAATAAATGAATGAAATTACTTAGGCGCAAACATAGATTTCAATCAAAATCATCATGATTAAACGCCATTCATTCTTGAAATGGAATATGTCACTATAGGTACTTGAAATCTGGAAATTCAGACCACGGCGGAATGTTTGTATTTAAATATTTGGATACTGAAGAGGCTCGTGGTAAACCATGAATCCTTTGTACATTATCACGTTTATTTCATTTTCTACCAACAATGTGTATTGTCTGCATTCCTACTTGATCGTTACAAATAATAGAATGAATTTACCTAGTCAGCACCGGGATATTACTGAAAATGTTCTTCTTCCGATTCTAGGAATGTAATATCACGCATAATCTAAGCCATAGTTCTCCTCGATTTTAAGAAATGCCGACATTCATAAACCTGATTACACCCAAATATTCTTCATTTAGCAAAATTAAAGATATGAGAGAATTCAGTGGATTTATTATTTAGCCTGAGTATGGGCTCAGCCTTATAACTCCCTTCCCCCTCCTCCCACAGAGCTGAGAGGTGTGGTCCTTTTAACAGGCGCAGAGAATCCCCGTGGGACCGAGTGGGCTCAACCCCAAAAAAGGCACGTTCCTCCGGAGGAATAAAAAAGGTGAGACCGGCCGAAGCGACACTCACGGCAAATTAGGTCGGACACGGTTTCGCATTCAACATTGAGAGGCTGACGCGTACACGGAGAGCAGAGTACGTCTCGAGGAATACGTCCTCCGAGTTACGGCAGAGGAATGCCTCACCATCTACAGTCAACGAACGACTCGGTGTGGAGGGTAGTCTCCAACCTCGCGGACACAAAGAGCAGTCGAGGGTCCAAATAACCTTTGCCAGAAATCAAGAAGCCAAAATTACGGTCAAACTTGGACAGCAAAAACTACTGCAAATGGAAGAATTTTACTGTCTGGGAAGCAGGGCCACCAGAAATGGAAGAAGCAAAAAAGATATTGTGCGCAGAATATCCCAAGCAAAGAAGGCATTCTACCAGAGGATGAGTCTGCTGACAGCTAGTAACACAAGCCTGGAAGTAAGGAAGCACTTTATTGGCACATATATTTGAGCCATCTACTTATATGGCAGTGAAGCTGTGATAGTAACAGCTGCAGAGCGAAAGAGATTGGAAGTCATGGGGATGTGGTGTTATCGAAGAATGATGAAGATCAAATGGACGGAAAAATCAACAGCCATTAAGTCCTACATATAGTATAAAACTCCGAATGGACTCGTTTTGCGACACAATAGCCTCTTGAAAACAATAATGGAAGGAGAAATGAATTGGAAGAATTAATATTGATGAGACCAAGAAAAGAATACATAAGGATAATATGGAACGACGTAAAAGTGAAAAATTATGTAGGAATGAAGCGGTTATCGGATAGGAGAGTGGATTAGAGAGCTGCAAGAAACCATTATTCTGATAGATATTTGCTGATGATGAAGTAAAAAAATTGAAGTGCAAGAAGAAGAAGGCGAATCCAAGCATGGTCACTTCGGATTTATACCCGAAATACTTCAGAAAAACATCAGCGAAAGTCACAACGCAAATTTTTATGACTATTGACGAAACTATAACAAATGTAGTTATCCAGAGAAAAATATAGTTCCCCCGGCCGCGTTAGACAGGTTGGTAAGGCACCCGCCTCAATGCCAAGAGGACACGCGTTCGAAATCCTTCTCGGAGTACGGATGAGGTTTTGGACTAATATTGAAGAATTAGGTTAGATTTCAAATTACATTTTAACAGTCGACCAGTACTCCGACAAACAAATTTGCCGGAGTGCCAGTAACCATAGTGTAGTACTAGTAGGTACTATATGCTAGATATCATAGGAAATTTGATAATACGGGGATATTTAGATTAGCAAAAAATCAAGAAGAGTAGGTAATCATTATAATTCTCCCATAAATGGTTCTAAAATCTATTCCTTTGGCAACGGGTAATTTTATAAATTGTATGAAGCCTGCGGGCACAACTGAACGCATTATAATAACAAAAACAATCATGACACAATCAACAATTCACATAAGTTTTAAAATCACTAAACGGTTCTACCAGTAATTTCACTTGCTGGGAACACTTAAGGTTTGAATGTAATGAATGATCCTGGCGGCAAGTTTCTACTGCTGTTTTCCATTCTCACAAAAAAAGGTCAGAAGAATATTCCAACTTCAGAACAAAACCGAACCATCAATCCGAAAGTTGGAGATATAGGCAAGCGAAAGAAAGCTCATTTAAAGGACACAAGAAGCCCTTAGTAACATAAAAACCACCGAGAAGGGGTGATTGAACGGTTTATACACTGCGATTCTAATACTTGTGGTGCACATCATGACAGTGACACCGCTCCTATTGATTTGCACAAACCATCCAGTGACATCATCCGACGTTTGAACGCGGGTCTCCTTGCAGAGCCAAAACATCTACCCTATAAGCAACCGCATATTTCACAGTTCTAATTTATATTTATTAAAGTCTCTACTATCTCTACTCTATCTATGGCCTAAAAAAATTAGAGACGCATCCTTCAGACCCACAAGAAAATATAGTTTCCCGTGATTCTGGAAATTGTACAGCTGCATTTTATAAGCGAGACAGCTCTTAAATTCACCGATTTCCTTTGGTTAATTGAGGAGGTGACCGACAACAGAGGTCATTTGCATTATTGGGAACATGTTGGTAGGTGGGTTAGAAAAGGATAATCTCGAAAATAGAAAGGGTGTGGGGAGAGAAACTCGGCGTCCGCATTAGCCTGCTCTTGAAGAAAGATGTCAAGGGAAACTCGGTTTAACGTCCCATCCAACGGGCGGAGTACTACACTTGAAGTGGTCTTCACATAGTTGCACCCAAATTAGGATCGGGATTTCATTGTTAAATTCATTAACTCTTCAAGCGTTTAAAAAAAAAACATGAATGTCCTTCGTGTACCCCTTGAAAACTCAAAGTTACTTATTCAAGTTTAAATATTATAGCGAAGTATGAATAGATAGCTATGTTAAAAATCATATACTTTAGTTGGAAAAATAGGATTTTAAAGTTAAAAATTTGCATATAAAATTACGACAAATTATATAAGGTTTGAATTTAAAAATTCTGAAAAAACCGTGGACACTATGTTAACTGCTACTCATTGGAAATATTTAATGTGTATTGACTCAGTAGAAGAGCAAACTCAAGGCAGAAGGATAAAAACAGAATGAACACGACTTAGGGGATGAACAAAAGATCAAGGCAGGAGCAGTGCTACAGGCATATATGTATGTAAGTTGAGGAGAAAGATCCTTTAGAGGGCATAGAGGGAGGGAGGGAGAAGATAGGAGGGGAGTTAGGATTCGGCTTATCGGAGAGTCGTTGGGATTTCTGAGAGCAGGGAAGAAGCAGCGGTGAGAATGGGCTCACTTGAATGAGTGCGCGAAGGAAGACACCCAAGGACACAATGCAGCTGCGGGGGAGGGGAGGGAGGGAAGACGGAGGAGGCTGTGAGGGGGAGAAGAAAGAGATTTGCGGAGTGATGGTTTGAAGAGGGGGGAAAGATAAAAGCTGAAGCACGGAATGGAGTGACTGTTGGGGGTAGAACTAGAGAGTTGAGAGGGTGGTGAATGGAGAGGGGCTGCTGTGCGATACTGCGATGCGTCTTTCAATACATGCGATACGGAGCACATATAGATTTGCGATATTGGTCATCCGAGTAATGCGAGATACGATATGAAGTTATTCATAACTGCCGCAAATACGGCGACGGAATACGAAGGAATAGCCACGAGATGCGATATAATTCGATAAATAGCGATGCAATGCGATACACGATGTAATGAGATTCGCTACCACTTGCGACTAAATGTGATGCTACGCGATGTGATATGCGGTATAGTGCAGTATATGATGTAATTCGATACAATGCGATGTCTGATGCAACGTGATACGAAGTGGTAAGCAATATTATGCGACGAAATGCGATTACCAAGATCCGTCGATTAAGATCTGCGATAAGCAGGAGCATTGCGATATTGGTCATCTGGCTTATGGTGTATATCGTGCTGCAATTTCATGTTGCGCGATGCGATATACTGCGATAAAAATCGATTCGAGTTGCAAAGGGGCACACGATGTAATGTGTTTCGACCGAATACGACTTAATGAGAATGCAATGCGATATTATGTGGAAGAATGCAATATAAGAAGTATGCGACACAGTGTGATATGCAATAAAACCCATTCGTGGCGAAGCAAAATTTACATCGTAATGCACTTTTGACCTTTGAAAACCGACCAGACCAAGAATGGAGACGAAGGAGAGAGCACTGGAAAGAGGAATGAAGAATACGAGGAGGGTGTGTGGAGAATGGTTCTTCGAGTGGGACTGAGGAAGAAATGGGGGAGGAGGGAACAGCTGATGGGGAGGTTGTGGCACTGGGTCTTGAGATGGAGGAGGAAGACAAGGACGCAGAGAGCAATCAATACATTGAAATACTGGCTCTCGAATCGCCTCGGTGGACTTTGCCTTCGAAACACGAGATCCCTCGAGGTATCAATGCCACCTGATTAGAATACCGACGCAAAAACTTGGGCTATAAAGCCGGAATAATAATTTTTCAAAGGTCTTCTGATCACATATCGAGATCCATAATACAAAAATTCAGTCCATGAATGGAAAATTCATCGATTATTCTCGAGCTGTTGCCGTGTAATTAAAGCAAAGATATTTTTTAAACGTTTACACCACTATACTCATTCGCACTTGAAGATGACGTGTGATGATGATTATGGTCGCGCTAAATCATGGAGGTGGCAGTAGAAAGGTGTAAGGTGATCCTTTCCACGCATCCGTTTACAAATGTCGGATGAGAGCAGGGAGTCGTTATTTTCCATTCGATTCGAGTACAACTATTCGGCATCTGTTTGCTTCCCCATAGATAAGCCATTCTAGGTTTAACCAGGGCGCTAACCAACTTACTTCAAATTTCGAGTATCAACCTTTCTTTCATTAAACTTTGTACGCAGTTTTACGATGATATTTAAACGGCTGATGTATACTTGATCTCATTATAGTTATTTATGATACACTCGGTTTAAGATTTCAATATCATCAATAATCTCAAAAAACATATATGTGGCTAACATCATATCATTTCAATTAAAAACAAAATAATTATACTAGTTTAAATTTAAAATAAATAGATTTAAAAAACAATATTTACCCTTACAACATGTCTTAGAATTTGAGACGGGGTTATTTATAAATTAACACATCCCATTGGAAATGATGAGCTTTTTATGGAAACTTCCAAATACTAAGGCACCGTTGAAATTTTCCGAACCCAGTGAGCAAAGTTTGTGCAGAATTAATTTTGCACTAAGTCAAAGTTAGTGTCGTTGTGCACTATCTCAAAACAAATATGTTTTTCATGTGAAAAGAATGTTCTTAAAAACACTAATGTTTTCTAGAATATCTAAAGTATGTGCAAAGAATGTGCAAAAATACACATGTGTAATTACGAATAGGAAAAAGATACCTCTCCAGAGCACGGACTATGCATATGTGCTCCTGTACACATTCTTTACACATGCAATAAATGTATGGTTTTGCACTAGTGCAGAAAATGTGTCACGTACAATATTAAAAGAACAGTCTGCGCCGAATATTCTCGCTAACAAGTTGAACAAAGTTGCTCTCTTTCGGCTACCTAAACTAAAGTCTCTATCCACAACCAAAATTACAGGCTTTTTTTTTGTTCGTGAAAACAAATATTATTTATTTTGAGTTTATTGTAGAGTAGAAATTTTGACGAATAATTCTGCGAAAATTTGTAATAAACTGATACTTTGAAAAAGAAAATTTACTTTGACGTTTGGATGCTTCGGACGATCACTCGTATTTAGAAAGGAATGACGATTGCAGGACGTCATGCCAACATTCCGAAATCTTCCGTCAGCCGAATAAAAGTCAGAAAGCTGGAAAAGAGTAAATTTGAAAAACACTGCTCGTCACGGCTTATTTTGGTGAATATTTAACCGCAAAATCCCATCGCAAGCCACGATACTTTCGAGCATTTCTAGGCGGCCCTCTCTTCTGAGGGTTGGCAATTCACTTATTTCGTCCGTGCGCCACTCCCGTGTAGCCCCCGTAGCCGTGACCACCGAGATACTCATGCTCGGCAAGATGGCCGCCGCCACAGTCACAAGTGTGCTTATCGTCCCGCTTCTTTTGTGTTTTTTGTTGGTGCAAACGCGGTATTCTGCCAGTTTAATTCTGTTTTATACGTGTGAACCCCCTCCCCTTCCACTACAATCCATCGTCATATTTCTGTGACTTTCCTGTGCTCAACAAGAAGTTTTGTGTTTCCTTGCTCGCCGCCATGTGGCCTCCCCCCAGTCCACTCCGTCTCCCGGCGATCCCTTGTGTCGTCATCGGCATGACAGGTTTCAACGTGCCCGTTACACCCTAACTCTGGTTCAGTCTTACTGCATGAACGAAAGTTGTTGGTGTTGAGCGAGTGAGTGAAGAGCGAGATATTGTGATTAGAGTGGAGTTTACTGTGTTTATTTATATTTACACAATCATTAGTGTACCATAATGGTGAATAAGTGTTGTGTTCCATTGTGCAGAGGATTATTGTCTTGTTCCCGTTTTATATTGTATAATTTTTAAATGAGACTGAATCCTTTTTTAGTCGATGAGTGGAAAATAATCCTAATTTTTTACGCTTATTGTCTTGTTTGTAATATATATGATTGAATACCATTGAATTTGTTTCAGGAGTTTTGAAACGCAACCTTATTTGCAAGTTGAACTCTTTAAGAATTTTTATTTTGTTAGTTTTCCATAAGATTTGTAAATAATTTAGTTCATTAGTTTAAATAAACAGCTAATTTTCTTGATATATCAGGTGTATTACTTTCTCTGTAGCACCCAGTTTAGGAACATGCAAAGTTGCTTCTTAGAATGTACAGACATGCATATGCTCTGCAGCACATAGTAAACACTAACTTTAGATAGTTCATAGTTAGTCTTTAAAGAACATTAAAAGAACATTCGGAAATGACTTAGTGCAGGTCAGAACATTCTTTGCATATTCTTTTCACTAGTGCACCAGCATGTACTATGCACTGTCTATGTGCGCCACCGAGCATGTTCTTTGCATATACTTTGAGAATGTACTTTGCACTAAAGGTAGTGCATTTGAGAACATACTTGGCATATACTTTGCACTAACTTTTGCTCACTGGGAAATCAAGGTTGAAAAATGTCGATGACGGCAATGAGACAATCAAAATTCCACAATGGAATGGGTCCAACTGATTTGGGTACCTAAAATACAGGAATACGGATTACCAATAGATTAGCAGGTCGAGAAGGGTGGGGAATGCTGGTATAGTCGGCTCTTCAATATTCTATAAGGCCATTACACCAAGTATAAATGTATACCATTACAAAATTCAGGACCACCGTCCAAATCAGTCTTCTCCTTTTGAACCCTTGCACATTTACTGGAAATCATATGGAGGGAGGACAATAGAAAAGAAGCGGAAATGAAATCGTTCACCCATCTAAGATGTCTCTCACTCTTCAAACAGTCCAAATGAGGATTCCGATGCAACAAAGAGACACCGGCGCAACCTCTGATATCCTTTTCCCCCCTGAAGATTCCCACCGCTCAATTGAAAATCGTGACATGCTGCGCGCTCCTTCGCTCCAATACTACGGAACTTCGAAACTTTCTCACAGTCGCATACCGCATCTCCGACCTCTCGCTCTCTCTCTCTTTGCTCCGCGGCCTCAACAGAGAAATCCCCCCGGCACCCCCTCCGCCCTTTATGAATAGCCTCCTCCCAGCCGCCCACCACACACAAGCTAATGCCGCGTATCGCCTCAAACTCCTCCCCCTCCATACTCCTTTTTCCCAACCGGCACCGCCTTCAGACAGAAAGAGAGGAAGGAATGGGGGGGAAGGGGGGAATAACCTCTCCTCCCAGGGCCTCTCCCACTTTCTAATTAGCGAGGAAATTTCTTTCGTCGAACCTAATTGTCATGGACGGCATCCTCACGGAATGTGCGATGCTCGGTTGGGTGGGTGGGGAAGGAGGGACTTGCTTATAAAAGGGTTGGCGGGGGGCGTGGGGGGGGGGTCTGGAGGGGCTGTAAGAGAAAAGAAATGAGAGGGTTAAGGATAGAGAGGGATGAAGGCGAAAGAAAAGGAGGGGAGGGGTTGGACATCTTGGTGGAGGTAGTGGGAGGAGATGATTGTCGAACTTAATAAGGATCTTTGACGATAACGCCTTCAAAAGTTACCTCCTTTTTGCGGAAAGCGCTTTCATTAGAGCCTCCAAGGGCGAATGAGTTATGCGTCGTGGAATAATTTTCCACGTTGCGGATTGGGTTCGGGCGTCATAAATCGCTTAAGAGGATGGGAGGGTCCATCCGCTATGACCCTCGCCGCTTCGCTATGGCACGTTCTGTGTTTCATCGTGTGTGCATTGGGGCGACTTGAGTTAATTATCCGAATCACATGCGGTGTGCGCCTCGCGTCAGATCTCCCGGCGTTCATTATCACCCAGCATTGAAACTGCGGCTTTTTATCTCCGACCGAAAAGTTTGATTAACGCTTTAATGATACGGAATCCAAGTTTTGACGTCAAAAGAGATTGATTTCTCCGCTTGATTAGCGTATAAATTTAGGAAGAATTTGTTTAGCAAAAGTATAAATTAATCGCAATAAATTTGATGGTCACAATAATTTGTATTCCCGGTGGTTTGACCAGGGGAGTTTCCCAAAATTAATTTGGAGAAGAAATTTTCTTTCGCGGGAATTTGAGTGGACGAACAGTTTGAAGACTCAATGGAGATTTCGCAAGAGCATCTCGAAGCGCCACCAATGCTGGCATGATAAATTTCTGACAGGTGTTACGATGTTCAAGTATAAAAAAATAGGGAAAGAGGATTGACCCCACAATAAGGGATAGGCATCAAAAGAAAAAGAAAGTTTTTGATCGGAGACTGGAAAGGGCGAGAGTGGCAAAAAATGTAATAATTTTAAAGAACACCTTTGTATTGCAAATTTGCTCCACATATCTGGGTGAACAATTACCTAATACATAAATGAATTTGATCAATTTTAAATTTTCCCTTGCTCATAACATATCTGTGTATTTCAAATGCACTCTTTCATTGGATATCAACCCAAGGAAAACAGTCTTGAAATATGGAAAAATAATATCTTGTCCCAGTTGAAACCTTTTCGTACTTACATACGTAAGTGCAAATATTTTCTCAATCGCTGAACACTATATTTATTATTGCAGAAATTATATTGTTTCCTCTTGAAATATTCCCTATGTTCATGAAACCCAAGTTCATGGAGTTCGTAAACAAAAGATGCTTTGCTATATAACTTCCACCTTTCTTTAATGCGTTACTGGAGAATTCAAACGCAGAGTCACGTAATGAAGTTGAAATGCAAAGCATATTATGTCAGTCGTACGCATTTATAAAATATTTACATGCCTACAGAAGAGTTCAAAACCATACGTCCCATTCTACGGAAAATTATATTCAAATAGCTTAGCCTAAGACAGAGTGAAATCGTCAGGGGCATCACATATGCGAAAACGGAAGAATTTTTGGGATAGGGAGGAATGGAAGGTTAGATACGTCCCGCAATCAAGGCATATATAAATACGTACGCCAGATAAATAGGGCAGAAGAGTTATCAGGGCACGGAAGAACAGCACAATTAGGGGACAGGGAAGAGTGGAGGGTTGCAGTAAATCAATATTAGTAGTGAAATAACTATGGCGCTGATGAAGTTAACATATGAGAAAGGTTTAGGGCAATTCATCAATATTTACTTCATATTTAAAAGAATGATATCCATTAATTTTTTATCGAAAGTAATTTATTCAAAAAATATTTCATATGGCGGCCCAGGTTTCAACGGCTACAACTTATCTCCAAAGTGACCTCCCCCAATCTAAAATTAAGTGGCTAAGGGAATGATCTTCGAAGTAAATGATTCAATTCACGAAAAAAACTGCAGATATTCCAAATTCACCCAAGAATTTACTCAATGGTCTTAGGAGCAGACGTGGGCGATTGCTGGCAGGATGCACGGAGTCGGAGACGATAAGATTGCTAGTGGGCGGTAAAAAAAGGGAAGTCTGATGCGATGCTCAAAGAAAAGGAAGGAGCCATAGTGAGGCTTAGAGCTGAGGAATTTTCAAGCAAGGGTCGCGGAATAGTGGCTCTTTCAAGGGAGCCGCAGGCGTCGCGACGGGTTCAAAGAGAAACGCTTCTCTTTCCTAAAGATAAGAAAAACCACAAACAGTAGAGCGTAAGTTAAGAGGAAAATCTCATTATATAACTATATTTCACCACTGACTCTAGTCAGAGTATGATTATTCTAAATCCGTGAGTATAACAGAATGAATATATTGTATCCACTTGAGGCTGCGTTATAACCTTTATCTACACTACCTTCTTCTTAGGAATATGAATCCCTTTCCCTTTAACAAGTAATTGACAAGAACCAAATGAAAAGAAACAAAACGACATTAACAATATAAATCCATTACCTTGGATTTTATCTGCTAACTCACTAATTACGCTCAAACCACGCATTTATTTCGTGTTGTTCTTCATAGGTCCCACAGCATCATTTTAAATTGCAGAATGATTGTCGATTCCCTCAACAACTCCTGTACTCGGTTGAACCACATTTACCAGCATTAATTTTGGAAAACCTTAGTAAAGAATTCATAAGATTTTTAAAAAGATATTTTAAGGTCTTGTCTAAGGGAATAAAATTATAGTAATTCAGTTTTCTTCGGCAACAAATAAAGCCTTAGAGTGAGGGGCTCATTCTGAAAATTAAAGTCACTAACATCAAGATAACAAGCCTTTCAAACTGTAGATACATAAAGTTAGTGCTCTAAAATACCAATTTATCCGTTGATTCCTTTTCAAGAATATATTCTGCTTAAGATAATTGAGAGAAAAAAATCAGCCAGGAAATTCAAAATTCTCAGAATACAGCGGAGGGTGGCAAGATTTGTAAAACGTTGTTACGATAAACTTAGCAGTGTTACCGAATTGTTGAATGAATGAGAGTGGGTATCTCTAACTAATCGAAGGGAGAAATTTAGGTTAAAACTTTTGCGCAAATTCGTTCAACATATTTTGCTAGAGCCAAAGTATTACGGTAGAAACGATCACAGAAATAAGATAAAGGAAATAGATTGCATATGTTTAATGATGTTATGATATATTTAAAATGTCATTTTGTACGCGTACAGTAAGGGATCATAATAGTTGCGACAGATCAATCATAGGAAACTCCTACCCTCACAAGGTAGAGTAGATTTTTCACTTGTGTGTAATAACATAACATCATTACTAACACTTCACCTCGCTTGAAATGTCCGGCATTATTTTATTTTGTTTTCTGCATGAAATAGTATCTCGTAGCATTCATAAGTTAAAGTTTTAGTAATATTAACCACTAGTTGTCTCTTTACCAGTACGTACGTTTGCATAGTCATTTACGAAGCACTCTCCCAGTTTCTGGTTTTATTGCGCACGGTTCTCCTGACTGCTTTTTGGTCTGCGCCTAGCGGCCGGGGGAACGTGCGAGGTCCTGATTTGAATTGTGACGAGTGCTGCATGCCTGGTGTGGAATCACCCCGTGCCGCACACCCTAGTGGTTGACTTCGTAGATGTAGAATTCAAAATCAGCATTACTGTTTCAAATCTTACTATCCTTCACTTAAAGCCAAAATATAGCCCCCATTAAACTTAAAAACATAAAAAAACCTGGAATAATAATTTGCAGGCTTTTAAAAAGCGGGTTTAAAGCGGGTGTGCTCTTATAATATATTTAAACGCAAAATAAAAAAACACACGGGGCTGAAAGCTTGTGACCATAGAAAGCCCATACTTAAATTACATTTTTTTTATTAATAAGCATTAATTACATCGGGATCTATCCTTAACATACTTTCCTTTGATCATGCATTATTATCGCTCGCACTAATTACGATATGGAAGTTATTGGACAATTACTCTCTACATTCGACGAACAAATTAAAATTCACGTTTGAATTTTCCGGACGAAATCACATAAAACTACCTGGAGTTTCTTTTGTGCTGAAAATTTTACACAGTGACAGTTTTGTCTTTTTAACATACATTATAATGTGCAATCCATCTACAATTTTATAAATGCATATAGCATTGACATTATCGAAAAAGGATGCAATATTTGAATAAAAATAATAACCTCGTATATTTAAAAAAATGCAAAGTTCAATTTAATCCCATATGGGTCGGTAGATGAATAAGAGTGCTTCGGCAGCATATTCGATTAGCAAAGTAGTTTAGGCACAATATCTCCATTTGTTTGGAACGAATATCACTTAAACTAAACATCGATAGAATTGCACTGTGCATTGCACACACCTCTGCATTCCAAACTTTTATGTACCAGGTGCCAAGTAAAGATTTAAAAAAAATCTATTAAATTTTGGTTCAATGTTTTCTAGTTCAATAGTTAGCAACACTTTAATTCATTAATTTAAGACTAGAGGTTTAAGATGCTTACACCAGACGATAAAACATTAGTAACACAGTAGAAAGGCACATCAATATTTATCCAAATGCACTAAAACATGTAAATCACAAGCTACGAAAAGGAGCGACAAAGATACGGCTTTGGAAGGACGAAATGGACCTCAAAGGTTAAATGAGGAATAAAGTAGTACTGATAAACAAATCCTTACGCGGAGGAAGAAATCCAAGCTAAATCAAACTTATTTATTAAGAAAGTGTCGGTGTTGAGAGAGCGACGGGCGGATTGGAGGAGGAAAGAATTCTATTTTCACATAAGGTGGTTCCACCGTGAAATGACTTAAATGTAATTTTATTCATATTCTGTCCACTTGTAGAAAACGTTGTCCTCTATCTGATATGAACAACAAAATAATACCTTTCCACGCTATTTTATTCTATAATTGAACTTGAAATTACATTGTGTTCAATGGGGGCATGAGGGAAACACGGGGAAAAATAATATTTTTCCATAAAATATGAATGCCATTTTTGCGGAAAACTATTTATTAAAAGGAAATAATCCAGAGAAATTGAATAAAAATAAAATATAGGCATCATAACACCTTATTTTTTACTACGACTTTGGCGTGGTGGAAGGGCTTGTGTGTTCCAATGACACCTAGCGCTGGACTGGCAGGAGCAAGTACTATTGCTCATGATAGGCCAGATAGGTCGAAGGGTAGGAACCAGACGAAAGGTAGTTCCGTGATGGTGTCACGTTAAAAATACCGTTGAGTATTATATAACCTCTCCTCATATTGAGTATTATAGAAACCTCTCAACTATCACTTCCTAGAATATGAAAGTCATTCACAGAGCATTGATTCCTGGCAACTACGGGACGCCGCCCACTAGGGCGGGTGTCGTGCCCGGCAGCAGGGGAGGCAAGGCCTCCGAGGTCGTCATCACTCGAAAGCCTTGCACAGCATCATCATCGTCGGATACAAGGGATAGGAGGGAGAAGAAGAAGAAAATGAGAAAGAGGAGGAGGAAAAAAGCGGTAAAAATAGGAACTTGGAACGTTAGGACCATGATGAAGGCCGGGAAGCTTAAAAATATTAAGCAGGAAATGGAAAAAGGAAAAAAGATGCTTTGGGATTGTGCGAGGTGAGATGGAAGGATAGAGGGGACTTTTGGAGTGATAGCTACAGGGTAATCTATAGTGGAGGAGATGAGAGTCAACGTGGGGTAGGCATGGTACTGAATACAAAATTGGGGCTGAGGGTGGTAAAAATTGAACAGGTGAGCGACAGGATACTAGTGGTAGAAATAAAAGCACGCCAGACGAATTTCGTACTGGTCCAGGTATACATGCCTACGAGCAACCATAGGGAGGAAGAGGTGTACGAACAAGTAGAAGAAATAATTAGAGAAGTGCCGGGAAAGAAAAACCTGATAGTGATGGGTGACTGGAATGCAGTGGTGGGGGAAGGGAGGGACGGATTAGAAGTGGGAGGGTTTGGGCTAGGAAGAAGAAATGATCGTGGTGAAAAGACAGTTGCATTTTGTGGAATAAATAAATTAGTAGTAACAAACATTTGGTTTAAACATCACCCCAGGCGTAGGTACACATGGAAAATGCCGGTTGATACAGGGAGGTACCAAAATGATTATATAATGGTAAGGCAGAGATTTAGGAACAGTGTAAAAAAATCACGTAGCTATCCATGGGCGGATGCGGACTCGGATCATAACTTGGTGATGATGAAGTGTGAACTTAGATTCAAAAGTCTTTTTAAAGGTAGGAAGATAAGGAGGTGGAACCTTGAAGCATTGAAAGGGTTGAAAAGGAGGGAATACCAAGAGCTGGTAGAAAATAACATAGGTGAAGAAAAGCGGATGGGAAAAATAGAGAGATGGGAGATATTAAAAAACAGGCATCGCAGGAGCGGAAGAGAAAACAATAGGAACGGTGGAAAAGAAGAGGGTTAAGAAGCAGTGGGTTACGGAAGAAATTATAAAGAAAATGGAGGAGAGAAGGATATGGAAGAACGTCAACACCGACGTAGGCAAGAGGAAGTACAAGGTATTGAATAATAAACTCCGGCGAGTGACCAATCGGGCAAATGAAAACTGGTGGAAGGGACAATGCGAGGAAATGGAAAAGCAGCAGGAGGAGGGGGAAGTGGGTGCTTTGTACGCCAAGGTGAAAATATTATCAGGTGGTAAGAGAGGTCAAACGATACCAAAGGTTAAGGACAAAGCATTATTAATTAAAGATATTAATCGAACAGGAAGATATCCAAGAAAGATGGAGAGAATACGTAGAATAGCTATATGACAGCGAGAATAGGCCCTTTATCCTAGATTTAGAGGATGAAGGATCAATATATAAGAATAACCTCGGACCAACGTTACTTGACAGCGAAATAGTGAAGGCACTAAGAGAGATGAAGGGTAGAAAAGCCGTGGGAACCGATAACCTACCTTCGGATCTACTGAAGAATCTAGGTAGTAAGGGGAGAAAATCGTTTTTCGAACTTATTCGGAGGATCTACAAGGAAAGAGTATGGCCAGAGGATTTCGTGAAAACAGTATTAATAACTATCCCGAAGAAGAGGAAAGCGTCAGAATGCGAGGAGTATAGAACAATCAGTTTAATTTCGCACGCGGCAAAAGTCTTGCTTAGATTACTAAATAGAAAGTTGGAGAGCAGAGCAAACTGCTATTTAGGCGATGACCAATTTGGGTTCAGGAAGGGGAGGGCCACCAGAGATGCGATTGCGGTAATGAGGACACTTATAGAAAGAAACAGAGTATAATCAGGATGTTTTTGCTTGCTTTGTGGATTTCAAAATGGCGATTGACAGAGTAAACTGGGAGAAACTAATGCAGACATTGGGGAAAATAGGAATAGATTGGCGTGAAAGGAGACTCATCCGAAACTTATGTATGGGTCAGAGGGCTCAGGTGAGAGTAGCTGAGGGTGAATCAGGGTGGGCAGTTATAGGTCGCGGAGTGCAGCAAGGGTGCCCGTTGTCTCCTTTGTTTTTTAACATCTATGCTGAGGAAATGGTAAGAGAGGTATGAGAGGGATGAGCTAGATGTGGGAATGAAAGTAGGAGGCCAGTGGATAAAGTCGGTTAGATTCGCAGACGACTAGGCGTTGGTCAGTCGGTCATCGAAAGAATTGCAAACTTTAGTAGATGCATTGGAAAAGTAGTGCGAGAAATACGGGATGAAGATTAATAATAAGAAAACAAAAGTAATGAGATTCTCTAGGACAATGAAAGCGAGACTGGTGATAAGAGTAGGAAGTCACAAACTGGAGCAAGTAGAACAATTTAATTACTTGGGTAGTAGGTACGCTAGAAGAAACAGGACATAGTAGCAAAGACATTAAGAGGAGAATAGCGCTAGCGAAGGAAGCGTTCAATAATAGAAGGGAGCTGATGACGGGAACCCTAAGTAAGGATATAAAAAGAGGCTGGTGAAGAGCTTGATATGGAGTGTGGCGTTGTATGGGGCAGAAACGTGGACCTTGAAAAAGGAAGACGAAAGTAGGCTGAAGGCTTTCAAGATGTGGGTGTGGAGGAGGATGGAGAAGGTGCGTTGGACGGAAAGGAAGACAAATGAGGAAGTGCCCTGCATGGTGGGCGAGGAGAGGAAACTTATAGATGAGATTAGGGGAAGGCTGGGTAAGGGCAGGCTGGAAGCGGTAATGAAGCGGGGCGATGGTTTGCTGAAGGCCGTGATAGAGTGAAGGATGTTGGGTAGGCGGGGAAGGGGAAGAAAGAGATTAGGTTTTTATGGACGGGATGAAGAAAGGTAGGACTTATGCTGAGATGAAGAAAGATATACTAGAGTTAGAAAGGGCACGGCACGTGTAGGAGTTCGTTGGATATTCTCTGACTTTCATCATAACCTACCTCTAACCGGTAGATTACTCAAATGAAAATGAATGAGGGAATTACTGCCGTAATTGAAGTCAAAATGCTTT
Organism: Pyrrhosoma nymphula; assembly: GCA_963573305.1. Lineage (NCBI taxonomy): Eukaryota > Metazoa > Arthropoda > Insecta > Odonata > Coenagrionidae > Pyrrhosoma > Pyrrhosoma nymphula. Next base: position 38,406,783 of record OY754331.1, on the reverse strand, counting down.
AATTCGTAGGAAATGGCGCTCGGCTCCTATGACTGGAAAAAAAGAGCTCATTTAAAATACATTCGTGGAATAATCTGCATATTTTGTACCTTACTTTTAGGCTTCTATAGGCAACGCATTTCATCAGCGAAAGCAGGATTTTATTTGGACAATACATAACAAATGTGGAATTTAGTTTTTTTTACTCACACAGTCGCGGCGGAACCTCATTTAAAAAAGCACCCCGACGGAGAAGCGAGAAGAAGGCGAAGAAAAAAACCTTCGGAAAGGTTAGGAGAAGAAATTGCGTTGGCAAGGTGTCTTCTAAAAGAGAGGGATTTACACTTTCAGGGGAGGTTAGGTACACGCAGGTAAATGAGTGTTGCGACACGAAGGCTAAGCCTACTTCGATCAAATCATTCAATTCATAATAGATGTAAAAGTAACATCGAATGTTCAATTATGAGTGAAATAGTAGCATGCAAAAGAGAATATCACAGTAGTATCTACTATTTGATTAGCGTATCATTTATCTATATGCATAACTTCTGCTTTCAAATGGAGAAACATTGCATCACTTTCCGGAAACTTTTGAAGTAAAAGGACGAAACAAATCCACGAGCCACCATTTTTTTAATAAACTAAATTCCTAATATTAGTTACATTATATAAAAGCATAATTGTCAACTATTATTGTTAAAATATCAACGAAAAGTCTTGTTACTTTATTTTAGCAGTGAAGTCTGCTAAGAAATTGCAGGCAGCAGGTATCTGAGTTATATTTTCTTTCTCTATGATATTTAACAAAGAAGATAGGATGAGGAAAATATAGCACCTTACGTCTTCATAATTTCATTCGGTTGGACTTGCGTGCGTAATTAAGAGGAGCAAATCAGCCAGTTGGCGGTGTAATTCACATAGTATATAAAATTATGCCCAATTCATTGTAACACATCATACATCTAACGCATGCGATGTCCCCTCTGGCGAAGAGGGAACTGTGATTAATTTTAGTTTTTAAAACATCGACTCTAAGTATCCCCAAACGTACAAATTATCCCAATCTCACAATAGAAAATTTACATCGCCCCACTCAATGCTGTTTTCTGAGGTTAAATAAGGAGGTAAACCGCAGCTGTTCACAGTTGAGATTAAGCTGTAGACATTTTCGGCGTGAAAAGGAGGCATGATAAGCACTATTTTCAAGATCATCACTTTAATTTTATTGAACGGGCGTTATCGTCAAATATTTTACACTGTACTGAAGTAGGAGATCCATTTTGTAATTTTCCCCTCAGTTTTTCTAATACTACGTATTTCAACAACTTCTTGTCATCATCAGGTAGAGAGAGAGTTTGCACCTGATGACGACGCTATGACGTCAAAATTTCTACTTAACATAAATCAAAGGGAAATTTCAAGCAAACTCTTAGGCTTCAATTCATTGCAAAATATTTCCACCACATATCGCCTACTACTGATGGTATTATTTCATGCTTGCAATGACGGGAACTTTCCATTCAAGAGGTTAACATTAGCGCCAATAGAAACACATGAGTAAACTTCAGCGTACACGGACGACTATGAATTGACCGATTTGCGCAGGCGAAGCCACTTATCGGCTAACAATGCAACCTACCGGCAGTATACTACTCGATGTACTACCGGTAAGGACCATTCTGAGGGTAATATTAATTAGTCAGGGCCAATTTTATGTTAATATCTAACGGTCAGTTAAAACTACTTATTTTAAAAGGTAAGATATTTATCACACAGCAACTAAAAATTTTATCCATTAATGTTGCATAAATGTTACTTGAATAAGTACCTATCAACACAATATCAACAATCGCACATTACCTCAGGCCCTATTGATATGTTTTCAAATTGGCCGTCCAATGTACAGGCTTCGAAACTAATGGAAAGCTTCTGGATAGAATAGTAAGTGACTAGAATAGAAAGCACTCAGTGTTTAAGAAAAATAAGCTCATTTTAATGTGACAAGAATTGGAAAACCAAGCTGGCGGACTTTTTGATGCAAGAAAATCTCCTGAACATCACGCCTGCAGTCCATTCTCGTTTCCTGATAAAGGTACACGAGAATTGGCTGCATGCGTTCGAGTTGTATGTGTGGAGGAAGATAGAAAAGGCGCAGCGGAAGGAAAGGAGGACAAGCGAGGAAGTGCTTGATAAGGTGGGTGAGAAGAGAAAACTTCTGGAGGAGAATAGGAGGCAGAGTAGGTGGTAGAAAGAGGTAATGAGGGGTGAAGGGTTGGTTAAGTCAGTGATGGAGAGGAGGAAGTTGGGTGGGCGGGGAAAGGAGAAGAAAGAGAATAGGATTTAAAGTCGGGTAAGACATACGGGACGGGAGTAAGAAAACACGGTGAAAGAATAGAAATGCTAAGGTTTGCGGATGATATTGCTGTACTAGCGGAAAAGAAAGAAGACCGAAAAAGCATGATAGAAAAGATGAATGGAACCATGGGAACAAGACATAACATGAAAATCAATGCTACCAAAAAAAAGATAATGGTATGCGGCAAAGAGGGACATGGGAAAGCGCAGATTAGGGTTGATAATAAACGCCTCGAACAAGTGGATTCTTTTGCATACCTGGGGAGTAGGATTACGAGAGATGGGCGAAGTAGGGAGGAAGTACGAAGTAGAATTAACCAAGCAAAAAGCGCTTTTAACAAATAATTGAAACTTTTTACGTCCCAATGAGTCTTCAAATAAGAAAGAGGCTCCTTAAAACCTATGCCTGGAGTGTACTGTTATACGGGTGTGAGACGTGGACTTTAGGGGTAGAAGAGAAAAGGAGACTGAACTCGTTTGAATTATGGTGTTATAGGCGTATGATAAGAATTGGATGGGCAGACAAAGTGACGAATGAAGAAGTTCTTCGACGAGCAGATGAAATACGCAGCCTAGAGAAAACCATAGTTCATAGACGAGCAAAGCTTGTTGGACATTTGTTGAGATACAAAGAGCTCCTGAAATTAATAATAGAAGGAAACATTAAAGGAAAGAGAAACAGATGGAGGCCACGTCTGCAGTACCTAGGGCAGATAATGAAGGACATAGGATGCAGGATTTACGTTGAAATGAAGAGGAAGGCTGATATACGAGAAGAATGGCGAGTTGCTGCAAATCAATCAACAGATTGGACACTGAAGAAGAAGACATACTTGCGCTTAGAGGAAAAAATTAATACCATATGTAGAAATACTAAAGGCACATGTAAAAATCTAGAGGATTTGTACTCCTACTTAAACCTACATTAACTGATAGATTACCTTTATAATAATCCTTCGATATATTTCAACCTCCTTCCTTCGGGACCTCTTCCAGGAGTCCGAATCAGCTCATTTATTAAGACGAGGCAGGGGCGGAACCGGCGCACCGAAAGTGCAAGAGCGGAAAGAGAGAATTCTATTTTCACTGTATAAAAAACACACCCTCGGAGAGCAAAAGTCGAGCAAAAACGCCCAGTGGAACTGAGAGAAGAGATGGCGAGAGGAAGATGTTTCCAAGGCGGGATAGATTCACACCTTACAGGAGGAAGTTAAGGGTGGTGGTTGGGGGCAGGTGGGAATGGCAAGCAGGTAGGGCTTAAACGGAAGGAGGGGAGCGTTCTCAGAGGAGGGTTATTTGGGGGTGGGAATGAGGGAAAGGCCGAGGGATGAGAGAGGCCACGGTGAGACGAGGGTCGAACAGGTGAAGAGTGATCAAATGCTAATGCCGGAGACGAGCGATCTGGCCGAGGTGTGAATTGGGAGATACAAGCGTGGATTACGGGCGGCGGTGTGAAGGATACTACTCCGTGGGGGCGGGGGATGCGGAGAGGAAGTGGATTAGCATATCGGCGAAGGAGAGTGGGGGGTTGGGGAGGAGGGTTGGGTGGCAAAAAATAAAGTGAAGGGGAGTGAGCGAGTAAACAGACTTCTTAGACCTTCGCCCCCAAGTGGTGGGGACGGTAAACGGAGTTGGTGGAGAGGGGTGCATCCAAAAGGCTCAAATGAGAGACACCACCGTCGTGGGAGAGGATTCCTCATGCGGCGGATTGAAGATAACTTATCATCCATCTCGTGGCAGAACTCTTAGAAAACTGACGAGGCTAATCAAATTAGGGGAAATTTCTTACACACGGATTGTCCCCACTTTTCATTACCACCCATTGACGAAAATTACGAGACAACTCGACGGCACTGGATGCATCTGACGATCAAAAGGATTGAGGATATCACCAAATAGCCATGCGAAGAGTTGGGGAGGAAAGATGTTTGACAAAAACTCTTGACAAGGAGAGACGAAACGTTTTATGCACATATTGCGCCGCGATGGCATTTTGAAAACAATAATGGCAGGAGAAACCAGGATGGAATCTATCAGGAAAATTATGAAGGAAGCTAAGTGACGTTTTATGTAGTGGTAAAGTGATAAATTGAGAGTATAGAAAATTGGAAAGCTGGAAGAAAGTAATTTTCGGATTGATGACTTTTGTTGATGATATAATGGTTACTTCTCCTGTGCAATTCACTGCAGATTCTTAGAAATATTAAGACATAATTAAGATTAAATACGATGGTTTAAATTTTAGAAGAGAATTTTAATAGGTATTTTCATTGATAACCGACCCTAACGTCTGGGGTTTTATCAACATATTCAAGTATAAACAATTATTGATTAGTCACATTTTTTAATTCAAATAGGTAAATTTTTACCATACATTTAGTCTCTTTGTTACCGAAACCCCTGAGACGTATAAGTAATGGTGGGAAACAATTTATGAGGCATTTTTTGCATCTAGTGCCAATGCAACCGCAACGTTCTGAATTGGAATGAACGTCGATCAAACTCTTGTGAAGGTCAATATTAGGTTTTCGTGGGCGTCAACAATTTGTCAAATGATATGTATCGCAAAAATATAAAATAATATGACCAGAAGATGAAATTCGTTATAATTTTGAGAAAATATTTCTCTTGATTAATTTCAAATATATGTTTTTTTAATTAAGTCCATTCCCATACTTCCACATTTGATATAAATGAACTATTTTTGAGATTAACTAAGACATGATGAAAGGGTAATATGGAGATATATAGCAAATAATCATTTATATTTCATGGATACCATTTACATCAACTGATATCTGTAACTGTTTCATTACTTCAAGTTCCTTTACAACACGTAGCCTATTTATCTGAGTTCTCGCTCTCAGATTTTACATAACAGTAAAGATAAATGACAAAATATCACACAGAGAGGAACCCCACTTCAATTGGGGAATCGAAATGAATGATACCCATGTGTAGGAGGGGTTTTAAACAGTAGAATAAGTATAGTTTAGATGTTTACGTTCATCCAGCAATTATGACTTCGGAAGTGCTTGCAGGAAAATATTACCATAACCTAACGGAAATGAGAGCAGGACCTTCCAAAGAGACAGGGAAAAATTCCGGAAAAAAGAGATCAGGAAAGTGAAATAATAGGTCGTTGTACTCTACAACACCATAGTGTTAAATAAACGACGAGCGCACGCAATTGGACGAAAGTAATTGCTCCAAATGAGGTCGTAAGGGGAAATGGTAGGAGTAGGGAAAAGAGAGTTCCATGCAATATGGGGTCGGGAACTGAGCTGGCCCCGCGTGGGGGAGTGGAGGAAGAGGTGGAGGTGAAACGGTTTAAGTACTCCCGAGCAGGGGGCGCTTAATGGTTCGAAAGAAGCCAAGAGGGTGATGGGGGAGTCTACTGGTAGAGGGGGCGATAGAAACGACTAAGAGACGGTCAAGGGGAGGATGATGGAGGAAATGTTTCCCGATGAATGAAGAGGTGTGCTATAGTTGCATCGATGACGAAAAATAGGGGATATAACGTACAGATATCGGGTACGTACGATCTAAATGAGAGAAAATTGAGGAGTAAGATACGATAAAGATAAGATAAAGTGACCAGCCCTAAGATACCAAGATCATTCCCTAAGATAAAGTGACCAGCAACGGCCACGAAACGTCGGGTAACAACACCCCTGAATAAGTACGCGGGGTACACCCGAACAACAAGAGCAATACAGCAAGTAAGAAATGATTGAAGAAATCTGAACTCTAAAGCCACTTGAAAGACTGAATTCCGAAAGGGTAAGTGCAGGACTTAAAAACTTCTCTTCCCTCCAAAAAGAGAAGTATCCGTTTTATATAGGAAATTCAGAATAATGAAGAAAGAATTTAAAAAAAATGTTTGATGACCTAGGTTTCAATTTATTACGTCATCATCATGTCAGGCTGATGTTGTATTTAGAAACCCAGGTCGCAATAAATATTTTTTAACCAGTGGAAAATTGCAGTTTGTGTCTTAATTACCCTTCCCCTATGGAAAGTATTTATACAGTCTTTAATTGGGAAATGAATGGTAAAATTCATAAGCAAGACCCAGCATTTGAAAAAAAATATGTAGTGTAACGCAAATTCAGGATGGTTGGTTACTTCGGGGAGGCGACTGACAGCTGATGTCATTTGAGCCTTTAACGGCAAGTGGGTTGGTTGGTAGGGAAAATTAATTTGGGAAATGTAAAAACCCGGCGTGGACATCAGCTTGCGCTTAACCGTCAAAAGGGGACCGCACGGTCGGAATACTGCTCATGCAGTGCTCTCCACAAAGCACCCAAGTAGGGTTTGGATTCCTATGAAGAATCTCCGCCAATTCCGGGATTCGAAATCTGGTCTTCGTGATGGGTAGCCCGAATTGCCACCAAAGCGACCCGATCTACTACAGCCAGATAGTATGACTACAACTAAAACAAGAGCCGGCAAACTTTCCCGTGCTCCTGTAACTGAAACTGCTCTAAGGACGCTTTAAAATATCTGTTGCATAAGACTGCGGAATGTGGTAAGGGGCCCATAAGGAGGGTGGGTATCCCTTGATATGCAAGAAGTAGGTATTCCAGTGTAACATTTTCATCATAGCTGAGTCTCGAACCCGGGCCCTCAAGATGGGAAGCTAGTACTCCAGCCACCGAACAGAACCGATCCCCCAGCGCCAGAAAGTATGATTACTGCTAATACATGGGCCGAACCAATCTCAAGACGAACTGGCCGACATCCCCGTTATCTAGCGCAGTCCAGCGTGGTCCAGCGACTTTACTGCACCAAAGAAGCGAAAATATATGTGTCGAACACGACTGCGGAGGGTGGGATGGTGCCCGAAGAGGAGATTGGGTATCCCTTAAGACCCAAGAAAAAAGAGAGAGAAGATGGTTGAGAGAGAGGGAGAGAGAGAGAGAGAGAGAGAGTTGGAAGAATTAACGAAGGGGGGTGTGTCGGTTGGGTCGAGAGTGGAAAGGGGGAGGGGTGGGACGAAAGAAACGGGAAAAGGGAGGGGGATATACCTCTGAGGTCACGAACGGCCCGGACTTTTTAATTAACTGAATTTACTGCTGATAAGTCCCTCTCTCCGGAGAAGGGGCCACACCCCTTGGAGACCGCCTTCCCACCATCCACCGCTCTTCCCTCCCTCCCCTCCCCCTCACACCCCGGCATCGCTCCCACCCACTCCCCCCCCACCCCATCCCACCACTCCTCCCTCGCTTCATTAGCCATTGTCCAAATCTCAAGCGTGCTCTACGCCCGCGGTCCAATGTTCCGTTGTCCCTTACGAAATTCGTATTATAGTGGATTCATACACTGGTCACGACAATGCGGGGGATAACATGGAGCTGAGCCGACTCGGATAATTGAGTATTTTATGAAGAATTTTATATAAGAGGGAGTACTGTAAGATGGAACATTGCACTACATCTATACATAAATGTTAATAAAAATACCGTAAAGAATTATGCAGCTCGGATTTCGGGATTCCCTCCGAGTTGCGTTGTCTTAATTGTGTTGACGACTTTTTCTCCAGCTATCCCGCTGGCGTCTTCAGGTCAGAACTGTCGTCAAATTAAGACAACACAACTCGGAGGAGGAATTCTCGAGAGAGCCGAGCCGCATAATTTGAGGAACCTGAGAACCAACTGTATGCCGTAAACAGGCAAAATCTAATCGTCCGGAGAGACCAGCATGAAGAAAAGCAGGTGTACGAGTAATCAATGTCGGCAGGAACAGAAAAGGTAATGGAAATGAAAAACCTTGGTCTCATGTCCTGAAAGTCATGGTATACGAGAAAAGGAAGGTCATCAGAGATTATGAAAGCAAGCAGAATGGCAAGAAGTCTAAACAACGCGATTTTGATTAACAAGTACACAAGAATGAAAGCAAAGAACGATAATATATATATATATATATATATATATATATATATATATATATATATATATATATATATATATAAAAGAGTTGGAAATGCTTTTATGACATATGCAGCAGAGACTAGTCCGGTAACAACAAGAAACAGCAGTCTTCCAAAATCAGCAAGAATGATTATGCTGAGATGAATTGCAGGGAAACACAGAGAGAGGATTAAGGCAAATACATGCAGTGAACAATATAAACCCTTTTTCTGCGACGCTCGGGAATATCCGCATAAATATTTTCATTCGCTGACCACGGAGATCGAGTATATCCCCGAATAGTGTCTACAGTGGTAAAGTTACAACTATGCAACAACGGTTAAAATATTTACATGATTCCTGCGAGAAAAATTTCCGACTTTTATCCTTAAACACAAGAATAGTGAAGCCATAAGGATTTGACACAAATTAGGATTGAAACCAGATTTTCAATTTACAAAGTGAAAGGGATCATTTTGATAAACAATAGATAAAGAGAATTAAACAAACATATTAACAGTATGAGCAACGCGAGAGTTGTAAAAATTTCAAGAGACGACCTGCGAGATGGTCACCGAATCCCAGGAAGGTCAAAAAAAGATGGAGCATCATTTTTAAATAACATCGAAAGAATTAAACGCACAAATTGCCTTGCAAAAAAGAAGAGTAGTGCGTACTGCCTCATCCTAGACAAGCTCCGATCCGAGAGATCTGATAGAAATTTTAAAAGGTCGTCACACTCAGAATTGTGCTCTACTTCTCCATATTATTCTTCACTTAGTTTCACAATTAAAACCTGTAATAATGCTTTCTTTGGTCATCTACCAACACATATTTATTAACTACTAACGAAACCAAACATATAGGAAAGACCTAATTTTACCACCCGAAATGTTCACCTAAGAAAAATGTTAGTCGAAATGTTTATTCTTCCTGAAATATGTTTAAATCTCAAGTTTTTCTATTTCTTTGAATGATAAAATTCAAAATAAAAGTTGGCTTAGCCATTGCTACCCACTCCTTTTCCTCTCTCCGTTTCCTCCATCACACCTCGCTTCATTAACCAATGTCAAATGAATTCTTCTCGGGTTTTCCACCGGATTAATGCCTGCATGATGGCCAACGTTTCAATGGAAGAATTTCTAATGATCCTCAAGGCTGTCGATGATGGCCCGTTCATAGTGATGATGATCCATCGACAACCCTGAGGATGATGGGAAAGGCTTCAATCGAAACGTCGGCTATCATGTAGACATTAGCCCGCTAGGAAGCACGAGAGAAATTCACCAGAACCATTTGACGGGAAAGCCTGGAATATTTAATTCTAAGTTCAAATACTATCTTCCAAGAATATCAAACGAATAGACCTAATTTCACAGCCGTAGGTATTGCGTGGTCATGACTACCCACTTCTCCGCCCACCCTCTCCTTGCCTCACCGATGGAGCCACGACGCAAGGGTGCTATATAATTCGGCGCAATAGCGACAAGACTATAGAAGTTTTGAAAAATAGGTATATACATCTACACACTACCGTACGAGCCACCTCAGGGGCGTGTGGCGGAGGATGTTGGGCCACCAGCCATGAAAGAGGAAAACATTGTTTTAAAAATGAGTACAGAAGTGAATTTCATATGATAACGATGTCTTAAGTGAGTGTTACGCTGTTTTTGTTAAAATTACCAATGGAGCGTGAAAAAAAGAAAATTTTGTACCTATTATTTCGGCAGTCACATATTTTCTCGTTTCTATCAGTTCTAGATACGTAGCGCGGAGTCATAATAATATCCTCCGTGTCGTATTGAAACTCACCTGATCTGAAGTTTTGAAAGTGATCTAAGTCTAGCATTTAACCTCAGAGTCTCTAACGGTTCCAAAATTAATTATTCCGTATGTTTTCTGACACTTTATATACGCTCATAGCGGTTTTTAACGAAGGGTACAATTTTCTTTGGTATTTAATTTACGTACTTCTCGTATAAAATCTTTCTGTGCTGGATTCCAAATGCTCGCGGATTTTCGAGACGTGCTGGATATGGTTTTCCTACAGTACTAGTTTTGATACTACCTAGAAAAATGTCTAAAGTCGAGTCGAGTCAGTAAAAGTTGTATTAAAAAGATCCTTTTCCTAAACATTTATTTAGAATTCTAGTTTTCACCAATCTTACTATTACTAAGACAAACTACATTTGCTTACAATAGTTTAAATTACTATTGTTGGCATTACAAAAGTGCACATGGCCTTACGTATTGAATTAGGCAACAAATTCTCTAGATAGTTATGTGCAATCAAGATTATGTACCAATACAAGGTATGACTACAAATAAAATATATATCAGGGGTACAGAAAAAGCTAATTGTAACAGCAGGTACAGGTGTAGCATATACTTAGATAAGATAGTCTTCGAGCAGTCTTCTTGCAAGTTGTGATGAAAATCTCTCTCAATAATCTAGAAAATTATTACTTTACCATCATTATATTACTAAATGAATAACTATCAATGAAAATGTCGCTAAAATTCAATATAAACTGGGAGCTTGAAATATAAATGAAAGGTTGGTTAGCTAGATACGACTGAGCAATTAGTGCTAACCATAGCATTCCTATTTCATTAATAAATGTATACTACTCTGGTTTTACTAAATAACAAATGAATTGACGATTATCCATTGTATTTTCTTGGATCGAAAATATTTAACGAACCCATAAAAATGTCAGAAGCGGTGGCAGAATGAATTTGCTGTGCATTAAATTCTAAATACGCGAGCACAGAATGACACCGAAATATCTGTCGGTTAATTATGATTGATGAGGCTGACTTCGCTTAACCTGGCCTTGTTTGGCATCTAATGTAACAAGATGAACCCTACATTTTCTAAAAACATTCTGCAAGAACTATAATTTTGATTATTCTTATCAGCATTTGGACCAAATGATCCATGGTAATGCTACTGACCATAACTGCTAGAATATGAGTTTTTGACTTCAGCGACTCTAGCTCAAGGTTTCGAAGAATAAAAAAATCTTCAATGATACAGAAGATCGCAGGATATGAAACTAATCAGTATGCCGCGGTCAACACCGATGCTTCCAAAAGTGCAGCGGTAAAAGTATTGACGCAATAAGGGAAGACGACCCGCAATTGATATATTTTGCGCCATAGGTGTGAAAGCTGATCAGGGAAGGATTTTTTCGGCAACGCACGAAGTGAAGACAGAAACCCTGAATCGCTGGTCAGCCCATGTCCCGTGATAGAGCTGCTTGTAAATTTATTAATGAAATAAGTTTCATGAACGTGAATACCTCGATGTCAAGCGAGCAGGAAAAATTCATGAATTCGACGCTGACCGGCTGACAGCCTGAGGGAGAATGTTTTGTTGCAACGAGAGCATAATCTGAACAAAAAGAACAAATTGCAAATAGTTTTCTACGAGCAAGTTCTACGAGCCTGAGTATAGTTATAACAAAAAAATGATTATAGACTGAATTATCAACTGAATGAATAACATGAACACACACACTGGCTCTCGATACTGCACTTAGAAATACCAACGTAGCAGTTCCCTAATAATAATGCGTGATTCATTGATCCAATTACAACAGGTTATTTAATGACAAATGATTGCATAATATAAATATGCTTCTACCTTACAATCAAATATAATTAAAAATTCGCTCAAATACACGATGTGAATAATACTAACCGCTATTCCTTGTTTCAACTGTTGGTGAAGACGGTCTACTTCAATGACGCTGTCTTCTCAAGTAGTTGAAGTAGTCTCTGGCAAAGGTATGGCCGAAGAGTATGCGTGTTGGTCCAATCGCGCGCGACCAATCATTGGTCGTCTTTCGTCAAGAAATTAGATATTTAGTACCTAATTTACAGACATTCACAGAATATCGGTACTCGCACGCGCAGTCCGAGTCTTAAAAATTTTATTAAATCAATTTACGAAAACAATTACTTTACAAACAATTAGCTTACTCCTAACGAAAAGCGTCAATGGGTCCACTGTTTGATGCCCCATCTAACGGGCGGAGAAGTATAATCAGTGTTCTATTCATAAAACACAAGCGAAAATTTCATTGAATAAATCTAGGACATATCTGAGATTCAAAACCGAGTTCAAGAGAATGGTAGCAAACACTTAAGCCACTTAACAATTTTCCCTCGATAAACTCAAATATTTGCATCACAATGCGAAGCATATTTAAGCCGATACTCACATTAGCGATAATGTACGAGCTGCTGTCTTCCGCAAGAGAAATTTACAGGGCTTTGAGGCCTCAAGGGACACAAACAGACCATTCGCGATGCAAACTATAAGCATGCCAAGTTTTACAACCGTTTCTTCAAACGTGCCACGGTACAGAATCCCATACCGCGTGTTTTTTTCCGTAAGCTTTCCCACAGAGCAACCTATCCCACCCCGCTCCGCAAAAAACAGCCTCTGCCCTTCCTCTCCTCCGCTCAAACCCTTCTCCCGAATCTCCTCATCAACACTCGAACGGGGCTGCTGCATCCACCCCGCCCCCTTGAGAAAGATCCCAGCGACTTACGGGGGGAAGGGAGGAGGCTGGGGAAGTGGGGGCACATAAAAATTGCTCCGTAATTAAAACGAAACGAAATTAAAAGGAATAAAAAGAACGGGAGATGGGGGAGAGTAAAAAGAAGTTGAGGTGAGGTGAGGGGGAGGGTAATTGATGGAGATCGCTGGGGCCGCTCTATGGAGGGTTTGCCCTGCCGGTGGGTGGATGGGTAGTGTATGTAGGGCTGCCAACTCGTGAACAATTGATTCCAAGTCTGATTCCAGTCCAGTAGTTGTCCGTTCCTATAGTGATGAATTATGGAAGACTCCGAGAGGTCGAAGTTGAAAACATATTTACTACTACCACCCGAAATTAAATGAACAGCATTCATGATCATATGTTTCTTGATTATCAAAGTTTACATCTGATCAAACTGAAATACATACCAAAACATTCACTTAAATGACAATGTAATCCTCTTGAATATTACACAAAGGATATAGCTTTTATATGAATGCAATTTTCCAAATATTGTTTCATAAGAGTTATTTACTTGGCAGAAATGTTCTGTCACACTCGAATGCAAATAAAAATTATTAAATATTATTAAATAGCATACTTATATGCACGGATCATAAAAATTACATGCCTCTACCTAATAGCGAAGATGAAATTTATTTGGAAAATTCGATTCATACAACGAAACACAGAGCGAGGGAAATAATATTTATGGATTTGCATTCAAGTTTGATAATTTCCTATTAATGGAGAACATATTTAATCAATATATTTTGAGATGCTTTTACATATTCAGTTATTTTAGTTTATACTGGCAAATGAACAAAGGTTACAAATCGTACAAACGAAAGAAATGGATAAAATATTTTATTAATTATCATTTAAGCTAGCTAAGTTATCATTTAAGTTATCATTATTGGAGTATGACGTGGTAAAAAAAGGAGACCGTAAGGCGGGAGGTTTAAACATTTCTCCTTCGACACCGGGAGTTTCTCAGAGAATCCGGGGAGTTGGTAACCCTTGGTGTAGGGCAGGGTGTGTAACACGGAAAATGGGGTGGGGTTAGGAGAGGAAACAGGCGTGGGTGGTGCGAGAGGCAGATGGGGAGGGGGGTGAAGAGTTTGGAGGTGGAGTGGCAACTCTCTCTCAGTCGGACCAATAATCTTATTTGCGTACCACTTTTCTTTTTTTCTCTCTCCCGGCGATGACTGCACGGTCCAATTACATGGAACCGTTTGTCTCTCGCCCTCTCCCGAACGCGAAACTAATTGTCTAACGCCTTGCAGTTAAAGCGATGACGTTAAAGGTCTGAATGGGGGGGGGGGCGGATTAAAAGAGTTCATGCTGATTTTTCAAGAGGGACGAGGAAGAATTCGACATCCTTTGCACCAGATCTTAAGGGCGAGGTCAAGCGCCAATGTTATATACGATCCGAACCCCTACTGTCAGGTGTTCTCGGTAATGGGCTCATAAATCCATTAAAAAGTATCCCACTTTTAGTAGCGTTAAATTAGAATCGAATAAGAGTACTGCCAGCCTCATTTTTCAAGAGAATAAATAGAGGCCACGTTCTATGAGGATCACTGTGATCTCCAAGCAAATAAATGTACATACTGGTTTGCAAATGCATTACTTTATGGCAAGCGTAACTAGCACCTTTCTCATATTACTTGAAGCTACAAACAGAACGGAGAGGAAACTTTTTCAATGTCAGATATCAGCTGTTAAAACGCATTTATTAATAAAATTACATGCACACCGAGGCTCAAATGATGCTACCGACCGTTGCAATGGAAGATGTAGGTGAACTCTGCGAAATTTTCAGTCTCAGGATTTTACCGCTGAATTCCCGATTTTTTATAGAGAAGACCACTGCGGTTTTATTTAGTGATTATAAAAAAATGTGTCAAAGATAAATGAAGAAAACTAAACCATGAATGCTTTTGAGCGTTTTCATTCAGAGTCGATTTAATACTTAAATAAGTATAAGTTATTAAAATTATTTTAATTGCACTTTACATATTTTCTTGTATCTAGTTACTCTCGCTTTTCAGATGTGAGCACCAGCTAAATGTTTTATCAAAATCCACTTATATGTTTGGCTTAAATACACGCGACGTACCCTTACTGTCCGTGGTCAATACATTTATTTAACCACAGTGGATACATCAGCACCCTCAAAGCGCTTGTTTTTAAAGGCAGGCAAATTATTTTTGCAAACATATTGTCCAATTAATTTTGATGCCAGCATCTGAAAGTGTACTCTGTAGTATATGCCGTTATTTCAGAAATGTTTCTCAAGAGGCATTACGTGAATCAAATAGTGATAAAATTCTTTAAATATTATTTAGTTCGCACGTGCACCACACCATACTAAGACATAGATCGGAGGATCCATCAAAGCAAAGTTCCCGGGCGCCGACCCCTGTGCAGGATGCTGTGCGACTCCCTGACCCTCCACTCGACCAATATCGCCACCTCTTCAATACCCCTCCAGCCACTTGGACCTTCCGCGCTAATGGTCACCACTAATACACATCCCCCTGCCCAGGCAATCGAGATATAGTGCCTACATCAAAGTTATCATATATATGCATACAAGTATAATTCTCGATAACTATTGCCCTAACTTAATCCCTCAAAGTGGGTGGATACTACTTCAGTAGATATAATTACTTTTGATACTCATATCATGCTTTCAGGGCGCTGAAGTTTTCGTCGCAACGGTAGCGTGCAAGTAAATAAACACTACTGTGTTTAACATCCAACGTTTAAAGAGAGCGCTTGTTTTTTTTAAATTTGTTACTAACCATGTCAGAATGAGCAAATGACAAGCTTCGCTAAAAGTAGAGTATTTATTCATCGGAGCGGTACTCGTTTATGGGGAGAGGTACGAAAATGAACCATCGTAAGCGTCATGTAACGATCCTTCACCTTTGAATTCAGCAACATTTCGATACTGAAATGTATTAATTATTTCGTTGAATTTTGATTAACGCGATAACAAAGGAGGATGTCATAAGACTTCCTTGGTGGTCTGTCATGCAGGCTACGCCGTTTTCCTGCCGGGGTCCCTAAGTGCACCAGATTTAGTTCCCCTTCACCACCTCCACAGTTACCTTTCGTGCATTTAGCATAATGGCGTATTCCATTTGTATTTTCGATAAATATCCATTTCCCTAAAGCTTTCGTACTTAGTTATCATCTCCAAATTCCAATTCATTTATTGTTCTGCCTAATACATAAGAAATCACTTTCCTCCACCTGTTATTCTGTCCAATTTGCTAGAATTACTTATTCAGCTTTTTGAGAGTTGATTGATAGAGAACCCAATTTTTATATAAATTTAGATCTGAATACAATGCCCAAACGTTCTATCATGACCTTAGAACATAACTTATAACATTTCTCTCGATGAAATTACTTAATTAACCTTTTGCCTCAAATGTACAATTCTCCCCCCAAAAATACCTTACATAAAAATAAAGTGACTTATTTAGAAATTCACTAAGGTCAAATATCAGTGACAAACTTAATCGGCATTTAAGAATAGAACAATACACACAAGTAAAAATTACCTCCATTGCTTAGTATTTCAACATATGCGGAATTTACAGGAAACAGGACGTAGCTAGGCGGATGAATATTCATATAATCTCTGGGAGCCAAAATCTATTCCATATTTTGAGGTGTTCATTTTGAGGTGTTGAGGAGTTAAAAAGAAGTATGGATCTTAAGTCATTTATTCTATTTTGACTTTTCATGGCGTAGCAGCATGATGCTATAACTACGGTATGAAAAATCATAAGTCAATAGAAACGATTTTTTTAAAGCAATCACGCGTATTTTCCTTCGTCTTCCTTGAGCGATCTTTAAAATAAAAACCCATTGTGAGTTTCACCGCCACAACTATAAATAGTAGGATTAAAAATGTGAAACGAAACGAAGTCTACCCATTTTTTCGGAAACAAGCCTGCTGTTGAGGTTGAATTTTAAGTAATGTGCTCTCACCAGCTTAACATAATATTTGCAGAGATGGTTCACCGTAACCCCAAAATAACAATAACTTACCGGTTTATGACGAGCAGAAAAAATTCTATGGTTTATCCGGACGATAGTCTTGACTCCGACTACACTTCCTCTTCCCGTCTTAGAAAATGATCAAACGTTGAAAAGAAAAAGAAGTTGGCCTCAATACCACCCGAGCGAAATATTTTATCAAACTCTTAGATCTCCCCCTCTATTCCATCACTCCCTCTTTACTCTTGCCCCCTCCTCCTTCGTTCACCAGCCCCCACACCCCCTCACCCTCCCCTCTTTCACCTCCTCCTCCTCCCCTCTCTCCCCCACTCCACACCCATCCCAACCCTTTTACCTTCTAATCTTCCAATTTATCGCCCCTGCCTCGCTTATTGTGTCATTACAATTTAAGACGCCCCCTCTCGGCGGATTCACTTCTCTCGCTTCCCTCCCCCCCTCCACACACACTTCCCCACCTCTCTCCTCCTCCTCCTCTCTAATCTTCTTATTTTTTTGCAGCAGCGGGCGGGCAGGCTCCCCGTAATTTTTTTGTCATGCTCCCTTGTAGAAAGAGCGCTCCGCGCAGCGTGCTTGCGGATGGATGGTCGAGGGTATTTACAAGACACAAGTGTTTTACTAGGAAGTGAAAAACACCAAAAATTATTATTATATTATAAACTTGCGCTTTATGCTATAAAACGAGTGGTATATCTATGGATGTATGTATGTAGTTATTTAAAATTTATCTGAAAACGGCTCAAACGATTTGGATAAGACACCATATATTGAAGATAAGAGGCATGAGAAATTCATCGGGCTAGGTCCGACCTTCGGAAAAATCAATAAGGGATCGAGTTTGTGCCAAGAATAAATTTCCAGGCCAATACATGAAAATCATGGAAGTCAATAGGGATATTAAGAAAGTGTATTTTATTTTAAGACTTTCAAATCCCTAAGATAAAACACAATTAAGACCATGAGGATTGAACTAAATTGCTCGAGAAAGTTGAAAGTTTATTTTTCTAGCGTTTGACATATGATTACTGGTCAATAACGTTTGATAATTAAGGTCAAACACGCTATTTTGGTGTTATTTCGTAGTTTTACGCGGCGCTGATTTTATGATATAATGAAATTTAAATATAAGTATTTCTTCTTTAGGCCACTGATTAATTTAGAACACAATTATGGGGAGTAAACTAAGAACAAAATCTTTAATCACATTTCAATGTTCCATACTTAACTTATTACTAAAACTAACAGTAGAAAAGAGAGATCTCGAAGACGGCCATGAGCCATCTAATCAGATATGCTACGTAATTAAACTTATGACAAGAGTTGTAGTTTTTTCCATGGATATCGGCACAGATTTCAAAAGCTGATTATTCCAGAGGTTATCAACTTAAGTACGAATAATTTATGAAACAAGATACATACCCATCACGCTGTGGAAGGCCCAGTAAAAAAGTTAAATTTGTGCTGATAGGTCTGTAAAGCTTTCTCTGCTTTAATAATACATCATACTGTCCTATTCTTCAGCTACAGTCATACATTGCTTCATGCAAGCCCTCCTGTCCTTAAAACTGCTAGTTTTTTTTCTTCACAGTATCTTCCATCACATTCATCCATAACTTTCTTGGTCTAACCTTCCTCTTACGCTATCTCCTCGTCTGTCCAAAATCTGCACTGTTATTACATTCATATCAATTACCTCGACATGGCCGAACTGAAGAAGCACGCTCCTTTCATTGATGTCCGTTACTGGAGTATCTGTTCCACATATGTTTAATCGCCCACTCATTCCTAACTATATCCCTCCTAATTTTAACGATCCTTAAACTGACGATCCTCGGAAATTGACGACAATATAGCTATTTTCAAAGGATATGCTGTGGTGAAGGGTACAGTGCTGTTTTCTTTTCGCTGGTAAATACGGTGTGTGACAAAAACTATATCGCATTTTACGAGTGAGTTTCTTCTGTGGTTGCAATAAGATATAAGAAAGAAAAAAGCGTCCCAAAGAAACCTCTGAGGAAGCAGCTTTACCTGATAAGACTACATTTGCAGTGAGATCACTGGGGCACAGCTTCCATCAAACGTGCAAGTTTTGCGTCATCTACTCCACTGCATGCATCCTACTCCCCATAAGAACGAACCATTAACGTCAGAAAGTTACGCAGAGGTTGATAAATTTATTGAGTTTTGGGAGAAAGCACGCATCTCTACTCGATTCAAGCAATTGATTGTGAAGAAAGCTAAGGCCCTATACCTCGAGTGGCGCTCCCTTGGTAAAACGGCCGAGCGACGTGACAAGACACAGATAGACAGGGAGAAGGCCTTTAAAGATCTCTTTGGTGATCTTTTTGATATTGCACCAAATAATGCTAATGATCTTATTTCAAATGTGCAGGACAAATAGTTCCTAAAAAACCAAAGGAAAACAGGGTGAATAGGTAGTATCCTCGCCAAGGACAAAAAATTGTATTTGAAGGAAAGGCGTATAGCGATAAGAAAAATGGATGAAGAAGAACGTCGTCAGAGATATTTACAAAAAAAGGTACGTATTTCAAAATGGTTCTACTAAAAATTAGTATAACCCTGAGAAAAACTCGGCAAGGATCACAGCTTAGAAATGAAATTCAGCTTGTGGTCTCTTTAACATCAATATTGTGTCCATTTCTTTGCCTTCTTGCCGTATTCTTATTTCGTTATACACATTCAGAAAACATTATTGTCAATTTTGAGCATAATATCATGTCTCAATATATGAATTTTATCTTCTAGAAGCTCAACTTCAACCGACGCTGCAGGAGAAACAAGCACCAGAAAGCCCCGTAACTCCGATTTACCAGATTGCTCTTCCAGTACTCCTGCAATTCATAGACTCTAAGCTCAAGGTAAAGTACCGTAATGTAAACATTTTTTGTTGTAGTAAGAACTTATTCAGATTTTACTCGATACTTATCCACAATTTGATTCTATTTCAGGAATAACAAGCTCGTGGCGATTATCGAGAGCTACTTGAACTGAGCTGTATGTATATTGGAGGCAGCCCTCCGCGACGGTTTAAGTTATCAAAGCCAGTGGCCATACATGAAGCTCGGTTTATGTCTAAGGCTATATACTGTTTGAAGATATACCTATTTAAAGGAGACTTTAAACTGACAAAAGGAGAGGAAGCTATTTTTAGGGATATGTGCATGATTATTGTGCTCTGTTTCATAGAATCTTACTGCTACTTGCGCAGTTTCAGCCCCTCAGAATGATTTATTATTTATCAAGAAATTAATTCAATACAAAAAAGTTAGTGCAAAAGTTTCTGAGGCGGCCGCAAAAAGGTTTTCTGGCCACTTGTGGTATTTATTTGAGCAATTAAGCGGTCTAGGGTTATTAAATGGCAGCGTTCCTCTTGAATGCAAAATAAAAATGGCAAATATAATTAAATCTCAGGCATCAAAATCTGAAGCGATGAAAAATCTAGACTTACGTCCTAAAATAAAGAATCTGGAGCCTTTGCTGTATCAAGACTTGTCTGATTTTGTAGGGCCCAACACCTTGTATTTGTTTAAAAGATGTGGGCTAGCAATTGAGTTTTTAAGCAATGATCAAGGGAACTAGGGTTCTTGCGACGATTTCAAGAAAGCGTGTGTGTTTCTTTCTGACCTAAATGTGGTAAACGATGTAGCTGAGCGAGGAGTGGCGCTCACTCAAGAATACATGGAGAGCGTGAAATCTGAGGAAAATTTACAAAATTTGTTCATTGTTGCACATAATACCAGAAAGAGACAAAAAAGTACCAAAGAATCCTTATCTGTGAACCTATACTAGAAATATCGTAATAAATAACTTGGTTTTTATTTATTTTTTAAGTTAAAAGATCCAATGGATCACCTTATTTCTTAAAATTATCCTTTTCATCCAATTCAACGACCTTGTGGCACGGGTAAAAATCACTCAAACTCGTTCAAATTTTGTGTACACGCTTGACAAAGGAATAGGAAAAAATTAAAGAAGGTTGCACTTAGGAATTCCATGTTTTACATTTTCAGCCCATATAAGGGACACCCTAACCTACAGTAGTACATCGAAACCTAGGTCGCCATAAATATTTTATCCTGTGGAAAATTGCAATTTCTCTCTTCATTACATCCACTGAATTTAGCCTACTCTTGGGCTTGTCCTCACTCATTCTGTCTATGAAAGAAAACAATAGTTTTAGAGACCGAAGCGTCATAGCTATGGCACGATAAACGCAAAGAGGACAGTGTCAGTAAGAAAACGTGTCCGAGTCCGGTCTCCCAAGAGAGTGGACAAGGGGGAGAGGACGGGTGAGATGCGGGGAAGGAGTGAGTGTGGGGTCCCAGAGCGCGCTCTGAATTGAGGTCAATAATTGACAATTAGGGTCAAACGATGCCACGGATTGACTCCTTCCTCTCCCTTCTCAACCCCCCAACGAAAACCCCCGCCCCTACCTCCCGCGACCCCCAGACTCACACCCTCCCGTGCCATCCATACCGTGGAACCCCGCGCGACAACCAGGGGGACACATTACTACCCCCACCCTCCTTGCGCATGAACCTCGCACCAACCCCCTCTCCCCACCAGATCTCCTCTTCTCTCTCGCGCCTCACTTACGCCCTCCCATCCCCCTCTCCGCCTCACACAGCCTCCCCTTCTTCCTCTCAATCTGCGCTATAGGCGCTCTCGATAGCGCAACATATTCGACCATTATGAAGTCATGCTGTCGCATCCCCGCGGCGAGACACAAGAACGACTTTCTACCGATGGCAATCTACGACGGTAGGCACGTGGGTTCAAACTAGAAACTAAAAATCCCAAGAGGAAAGTTTGTTCTGCATGAAATCTTGCTAGGAGACAAGGACCTGCGGCTGTATTACAATTAATAAATGTATTCCTACTTCCATCTAAACCCACCTTTACCAGTATATCACACATACATGACTCATGATTAACGAATACCTAGTTTAAAAGTGTTATTAATATGTGAAGGAAGTTTTAGGTACACTTGCTTCCATTACTTGTTGACGTTTATATGCACTTTCCCTTGTATTGTAGTACTGAGTGATTTCTCAACAGGGCAATTTAAGTTTAAATTATAAAAATAATAATAACAACCATATATATAAACCGCAATATCCAAAATGAGCACTCAACCAAAATCAATAAATATGTAAAACTCCCTGTGGAGGTCACAACTATACACGAGGAAAATGTTTTGAGGAGGATGTGTCCAAGAGTTGCGCTAGCAATAGTAATTATTTAATGTACGTTAACTACCCAACTGAAAGAGTTGCAACTGGAGCAAATTTCGGAAAAAATACAGGAATCAGTTATTTTGGGCACCTCTTTTATTGTACTTCGGTTCCTCTCAAAGGAATAGTTAGAGTATACATTCGAACTTGACGTAGTCCGTTCACTATGTGATGAGCAGCCTTGTCTAAGATAAAGAGAAAGATATAAAAATTGTGTGTACTGAATAACCAAATTAGGTATGTATATACAGAAAGATATTAACACTTCACCAAAATCTCTCCAAATATGGTATCTATGTAATTCCCTCTTCAATGATGGAAGAAACTCAAATTATGTAAAATTATAATCCATTTACTGATGCTCAGAGCAGTGAACTGTTTTAGGTTTCATGAAGATATGATTCTTCTACAGCTTTTTGACAGCACTTAATGCACTTTACTCAAGCACTTCTGCCTTTTATGTGCGGGAAAGGCAACTTTTCTAGTGCCTTATTCTAATATAAATGGCTAAGAGTTTGTGTAACATTTACATAATGCTACGCTTAGGAAATAATGTGGCTTCTTCAAATGTTCACTTTACAAGCACGGTTCATACTTTAATCAGAAATTAGGGCACCTTCATGGAATATTCAAACGTATGCACTTGAACAAAGGTAAGTAAAACATTGAAAAAGGCATAATTTTCTATTGGACAAAAGGGGGTTGGTAAATGGAATGTAATGAAAAGAGTCTTATGAAATATGGTTAAGGATTCACTGGAATACTGAACTTTTTACGTTCTTGGTTTATTCACGCACTATTCATTACAAAGCATGAGCAAAAAGAGAAGTATCAGGCATGATATGGTGGAAATTCAGCATAATGAAGCACAGAAATGGTAATTTTCCACTAGATAAGATTTAATACAACTATGGTTTCTATACACTGCATCATCATCAGGTAACACCTATTGATGATGCAGTGCATCGAAACCATAGTCGTGCAAAATCTTATCTAGTGGAAAATTGCCATTTCTGTCCATCACTAAGCATGAGGTAATAATTATTTTATGCGTCCAGTAATTATGTCTGACACGTAGCGTAGCGTACACAGTGGGTTTAACACAGTTTAGAACTATTATTTTCGACCGTAAATAATGAATGAATAAATAACGAAAGTTCATGCTTAATTAGAACATTTTCCAATCGATTTCGCGTAATTCCCTTACTTTTCCATATTATATGAAATTCTAAGACTTCTCCCGGTTGTTTAGGCCAGCGGAAACCTTGTTCTTCCCCCTCTCCAAACCCTGCCCCCTTAGTCCTAAGAACTGCATAGCTACTTCGAGGAAGTAGCGCTAAGGCGAGGGGAGGAAGAGACACTCGGGGTAACAGGGTTGGGGGATGCGGGAGGTGAAGAGGAAATTGAACAGGATGAGAGCGCCCTTCCGAAAGGCCTTTGGGCTCCGCTTTCCGACGGCACCGTCTAATTCATTGATGGGAAAACATGCAAAATTCGTAAAATGTGGAGACGCACGTGGATCCTCTCCAGCCAATGATTACCGCCGCGGGACGTGATTGGAATGCCGACGAAGGGGAAGGAGAGAGGGAGTAGAGTGGAGGAGGGGGGAGGCCAATGTGCAGAGGAGAGGGAATGTAGGGGTAAGGAGGAGAGGAAGAACAGGAACGGATAGCATGAAAAAGGAATTCCTCCAAACAGAGGGACGACGAATACAAGGGAGGCGACAAGGAGGAAGTCAGGCGGCGAGCGCCTAGTCCTCGAAAAAAAATCTTCTTTGGGGTGTTACACATTAAGTTGACTGTATTGCATCTTAAGGCATGTGCACACTGGAACTTTTACAGTGCCAGAATCGGTTTGCATTCATGCGCCCGGCCATGACGGATGGAGCGGCGGCAACCGATGGCGAGCAATTTTTAAATAACCGCTATGTACACACAGTAGGCTGAAATCGAATGCTGAAAAGCTTGCCCAAATTAAAAACATTTCTCTCTCTCGCTCTTGGCTCGGCACTTTGACCATATGATTTTATAACACCAATGTTGGAAAGAACCAAAACAGTTTTAATTTCTAGATTTTTTTAGATCAGTGGAGACTTCATGCTGAGAAAAATTGCCAACAAACGAAGCCGCTGGTTTTTCGTGAAATTATGTCTGTAATTTATTTTCGAGTGGCTTTCATCAATTAAAAAGACTATCTCAAAGACAATTCAAAACCAGATGTTTCTTAAAAGAATTTTAGAGATTGGTTTTAAAATTAAATAATTTATGCAACTATTTGCTAAACAATTAAAATGCCCACCATTTCACCTGAATCTTTCATAATGTGGGCCAAACATGTAAGAATGTCGCCCCCTACTCCCCAATACACCCCTAAGATACTTATATCACTGTAAAGAATGAAGTCTCTACTAAAATTTGAAAAAGAAAAACCTTGCCTCAACGTGCCCCCTCCTCATCAAGGAGGAGGCCGAAAGAAGCTTCATAGAAAAATGAATTTTTTGCAACGGGCCTGAACCCAAAATTGCATTCAATTCTCTATCATGTTTAAACCACAAGTTAGGTTGACCTCAATACATAAAATTGCATGCGTAATATCAACCAGATTACCATCCCTCGTCCGGAAATATTTGAACGGTCTAGAAGGTGACCAAGTCGCGGAATCAATTTAGCGCGGGTTACGTCGCCTATGAAACTATTGACGTTCAGACCTCATTAGCGATAATTGGTGATAACTGTAAAACTATTAATTATTTAAAACAAAGAGAATCAGATTTAACTTTGTGGGAACATTTCATTTTCGTGAGAAAAGAAAATACAGTGTTTGTAATCCACACTTTTCTATTATACCGATACAGATTTCAACTGGTTACCATCACTTTCTAGGTTAAAATGTTTTCTTTTCTCACAAAAATATTCAGTGTATCATTCAACCAGAGTTTATTCATCATCATCATTTTTACTATCGTCACGGGCAACAGTCGTTGATCATGTATCTGCTTGTAATTACCCAGAAGAATAAATAAGAACACACGGAAAAAAATGTTTTGATACTCGCTGATATTCGGATCAATATAACCCTTCCATTTCAAAATCTTCCTTTTCGTACAATCTTATTTCTCAATTCACAAAAAAATGAAGACGGAAATACGTTTAACTAATCTGCCAGATAGCTCGAAAAAGTGAACGTGTTCTAATCCTTACCAGAGTAAAGCAATCGCAAGCGATTCTATCGCATTCCAGCAGATGGTATGGGATTTGGTTGTTCCAGCGAAGAAATGTACCGCTAACCACTTCCGGCGCCAGCTATGGCAGCAGAAATATCGCCGTGTGTATAGGACTTCATGGATATTCGTTTTTTACGTAAATCACTTTTAAGCCAGAGGTGAGATGTTGCCCATGTCAGCAGGAACATTAAAATCGTGCAATGCAGTATACCAAATATACATCTAGGAGTCCTCCAAAATGTAATTATAATTCCCTAAAGTAACTTTCTTAAATTGGGCACTGTGTTCAAAATGATTGCCTATGTAGCCTGTATCTGGGCACGCGGAGCCTAAGTTTGGCAATAGCGTTCTCCTTGAGGCCCATTTTGTCAACTAAATGAGGAGCTATTGAAAACCGATCGCTCAATAGAGACAATGTCATACAACACTTGTTCCCACACAAATTTGAGGATGCAGACTAGCCATGATGAGTAAGTACTGCCGTGAGCTGTAAACCAAGCTGGGAACGGGTTTGAATGGTCGCCAGGAAACTGGCTCATAGTCCAAAAGTCCCAGGTTCGATTCACGAGAGATTTTGTCCGATTGAATCCTGTTCCCCATGCATAGGTCCTGAATAGAGATCACTTTAAAGAGTAACGCAGTACTTAAGCCATCGGATTGGGCGTAGCACTTGAAATGTCTATGCGTCTTTCCTTAACGGTCGGCAAGTGCCGATCCCGAGATTTTTTCTATCATTCCTCTTTATTCTAGGTAATCTATCTCCTTATCTCTGGTACCCACCTTTGTTTAATGGCTCGAATAGTTTAAGTTGTCGCTTACCTTCTCTTATGTATATTCAATAATCAACCAGAATCAGGATGTAGGACATCATGCATAAGTGATAGAGTACTTGCTGGAATTTATCAAGCGAATAATAGGAAGGTTATCCGATGAAAAATTTGAAGATAGATGCAACTTTGCCTTAGTTAAGCCATCTAGAATGCGCCGCATGCATTTGTGACCCTTCTTAGAAAGATTAAATCCACGAAGTACGAAAATATAAATACAAATAAACCCGCACGCTCCGTTAAAAACTGCTGCGAGCGGGAAGACAGAGTCAGAAAATCTATGGAAGGATTAAGTTGGGAACTGTTAGAAACTCTAAATCTAAACGCTAGTCTTAGATTACTTGAAAAACTACGATCAGGTGAGTTTCCATGCGACACGGAGAAACTTATTTTAACCCCGCGCTATATCTCTAGGACTGATAGGAGTGACAAAATAAGAGAGATTCACTGCCGAACTGATAGACACAAAAATTCCTCATTCCCACGCATCATTAGTGATAATAACAAAAACAGCGTGACACTAACATAAGACACATCGTTTACACAGATATCACCTCTGTCCTCTCCCCCCTCCTTTTCCCTGTTCCCCCTCCCCTCCATGGCTAGTGTCCTAACACCCCCTGCCACACGCATCTACGGCAGATCGCTGGGTAATATGTATCTGTAAATGTTGATCCTTATATCATAGATGGTGCGGACATAGTCTGGTGCATATTTTTTCCTAAGAGGGCCAAGTAGCCGACGGTCGATTCGACCTCTCACGTGCACTCTAACGCATGCAATGAGATACTTCTTTGTCAACCACAGAACATGATAATTTTCCGCGCTAGTAAGAGTTTGATTGTCATATGAATGCTTCTAGAATCACTTCATCCATGCTAGACTTCATCCCCGATACCATTCCCTTGCTTTTGCATAGGATTTGGCACAGGTCAAGTATCGTGTGCTATTCGGCTTCATGCCGGGAGTATTTGGACACACAGATGTGATCTGCTCTTGAAAATAAACTCAAGTTGTTTAGATTGACCAGTCCTAGAGATGCATGCCATGTTATGAACAATACGATTGCAGTTATACCCTTAAACTATAATTTAAACTGAATCTTTCCCCACGAAATAATTTAAATTAGGTCACAAGATTTGAAGTCGGGGAATTTACTTTATCTGGAAGGTTTTAATTTGGATTTACATCCTTTTCCACATCTCTATTGGAAACTATTACATCTCAAAATGCATTTTCAATTTAGTAAATCTGTTAAATTTTCCATGCTCTTAAACTGGATCGGGAGATGACTCCAAGAACGTTTTTAACTCTTAAAAATAAAAAAAATACTTTCTAGATAAATAGAAAGCCACGTAAAAAAGGTGGAGGAATGTAAACTGTTGAATACATATGCCGAAATAAATGATGATGTATCGGTTTCTTGCGTGGGTAGTTTTCTTCGGTAAAAGAGCGCATGCAATGTTTTTGTAAAGCAAAAGCGCATACAGCAATGCCAGCCCTTCCTTAAAGAGAACCTCACGACTCTAAGTAAATGGCTTTTCCTTTGACTATCAGAAACTAGCTCTACATTTCGTGCTTTGCACTCCAAAGGCTTCTTTCAACCAGGATCATTCAATTTTATTTCATTTGCATTTTCTTTGAATTGAGAAAAACATCAACGAATGAACGCAGCCACGAAAGACAGCTTCTGAGACTCGATGAAAGGTAGCAGAGAAATTTTCTTTATCAATGCCTTTGAAGAGAACTTTGAGCCGATACGAAAGAGGATATACCTGACGGTATCTCTAGAGACAAAAAAAATCCTATTCCGTCGAGGGAATTCCCAGGAAGGAATGCATACTGATGTGAGAGGATATACATACTAAATGAGAAATGGCATAAAATGTAAGAATTTTCATGTTAAACAAATGTCGACCTACATTTTCTTATGCGCAAAAGACCAAGTCTCAAAAATGCGCATTCACCAAATCTCTATATTTCCCTTCAAATCCAATTGATTGACAACAAAGGGAGTTAGAAAAAATACTTTTGAAGAATATGCTATTCAAAAGTTTAAAAGATTAAATTAAGAAGAAAAAGATGACCAAAAGGAGGGGGGGAAATTACTGAAACATTAATAAATGAAGGTTAGTTGAACTTCATTGACAAGAAAACGCGATCATTATCTTATTTGAGGTCTATAAATAACGAAGAGGTGTAATAGATATTTTTAGGGCCCATATGTATTGCAGCATGGCGTTCTCAACTGTCGTACTCGGTCAAGGTTTGCGACCCCAAATAAGCTCCAAGATGAATCACAACGTGAAGCACTAAATAATATTCACATACATTCGCAGATATTGGCCTTGCAGTTAAGTTAACTACGCATTCTTTCTAGTCTTCGGTTACTGAGCAATTGATTTATTATTAACTCACTTGAAAAATTAAAAGTTAATATTTCGGTTACCCAATACATTGCAACCCAATATACGCCCATACAGACCTCACATTTGACTCACAGTAAGACTATTTCTCAGCGTCTTTCTAATACTAATGATAAACTATATTTCGAATGAACACAAAAAATAATTCTTTAAGGTAGTTTGAGCGAGATATTTTCTTAATTATATTCGAGACCATATTCGATTTTTTTATTTCAGCTCCTGTAAGAGTATGATGTAAATATTGTAATATTAATAGCACAAAAATAGTTAAATATGAAAAAATTCTCAGTAGTTAAATAAATATATCTACATAAGTCTCTAACTTGACTCTTTTTTTCAAGCCGCACGGTTAAAAATCCTTCACAACAAAAGGTTATTTGTGATTCTGTAAAAATTACTGTGGTGAGTAGTTGACTAATATTTATGAATTGTTGAGAAAACATACAAACTACACACCGTTAGTTTTTTGACGAAATCTAGGTTAGATATTCCACATTTTTTCAATATTCTCTGGAAGTAGCGCACAGCCGTAATCTATCCCATGTAAAACAGCTAATGTTTTTAACAAATCACTCGAAAAGTAGTTCAGCAAGGGGTTAATATTTTGATAACGTTGGAAAGATTAGAGCTTTTCCTTTAAAAATAGGTAAAATTCATCAAATTCTTTGTGAAGTAATATCTTACTCTAACTGCCTTAACTTGGAGACGCAGTGGTTACGGCAAATAAATTGTTCCACGTCCTCACTTAAACTAAACGATGAATATTAGCATCTCACATATGTCTAATAACCGCGGCGTTATAAGCCATGTTATAAGAAATTTTAGGCAATTCTGAGACAACAATAATGACCGCAATGGGAGCAGCTATGGAAAAATAATAATAAAGATCTTCATTGGGCAAGAATGAGACTTAAAGTACTCATTTCTTTCACCAAATCCCAGGGAGGTTAATCTAGCTACAAAAAAGGTCATGAACCACTGACAAAAATGGCCAGAAATATCATGGAAATTGGAATATCAAAGTCGCAGACAAGTGGACAAGTGGATATGTTAGGATTTTCACCACCCAAACAAAGGCTTATCTGGCGGTTGGAAGGAAGGCACTGGGCTCGGTTGGGTGATACCGAAGAGCACAAGCTGCTCACAGATCACGTCTAGACATGTGTGTCAGATGACTGATATGCTGGCCGTCAGCCCTTTCAGGTTCGAATGGTCTGCATCATATTCTGTGGGGTGAATTATGTCGTTTTGTGGCAATTGAAGTTTTTACTCTGTTATTGAGTTAATTATTTTACACAAGAGAGCATCGGATTCCGGAGGACGCTAAAAGGAAGGATTATCGTGACAATAACATGAAAAGAGAGTTACATTACTACTGTGGAGAAGGAAAAAAGAATTGTTTCTTGGACGCTCACGAAATATTCGTAAAATCTAAATTGGAATCCATGAGAATTACAACAGAGGCCGACGAAAAAAAGCAAACGTATCTCAAATTACGAATTCAGTACTTAACGAGGGGAAAAAAATCGTTCAAAATGTCTCATTTCTGTTGCACACCCGCAACCCTTATCTTGAGACCTTGAAAAAAACAAAGGAAAATCGTTAAAACGTATCAACCGACAAAACAGAACGCGACAACGCGACGAAAAGAAAGTTATGTCATAAAAGTAACACCGAAATACCACTAGAACTAGACGGATAGACGTTCTTGTCCATGACTTCGAGAACATAAACAGTGAGGATATCCCACTCTGAACTATTTCAAGTAGTAGTAGTAGTAATCTTGTTTAACGTGCCTCGAAGGCTAAGGTCATTTCGCACATACTGTCTGCCACGTGCAGACAGGGGCAACAGCACTCTGACGAATCAGAGGATGACCCCTCAAAACTCCAGACGAGCCCAACGATGCTTAACTTCGGTGACTGATCGGGAACCGGTGTTTCCATCGTGGCAGACCGTTTCCCAAACCTTTCTCAAATATTATCCTCCGGTAATCCTCCCTATCCATCTAAAGGACACACCTGGAAAATAAATATTTACTCAATATCCACCAGGGAACAATTTGTTGACATTCACACCCTCCAACACGGCATCCCTCGCTTCAATAATTCTTTCACGGAGACAGTTGCTAGATTATGGAATTCACTACCGACAGGCAAAAGAAATCTACGATCATTGCGAGTGCTTAAATCTGAAGTAAGTTAGCTATTAATAGAGCTGGGCAGTTTTACATGTGATTGGTAATACTGTGCTGGAAAATTAAGTACGATTAAATGTCCGAGTCTGTATTTTTTTGTGCCACAGAAAATTCGACAAACTTCGTTTAATGTCAACACTAAAAATTATAAACATTGCCATTTTCAATTACAGCGCGACATGTAGAACCAACACACAGTATTTAATAATCTGGGTAATTTAAATTTGTGCAGGATTAAATATCATAACTGTTAATATTTTTGCATATTTGTAATAAAATTGAGAAAAAATAATTAATGAAAACACTTTGCATTTCACTATAGCCAAGTAATGCTAAACTCAACTTGTAAAACTATAAGTAACCATATATTTTGTGTGTGTACATGGGCTCTATCAATAAATATAATAAAAATGTTTGGTACCTACTCTCAATGGTTTAAACTGAACTTAAGTAAACAAAATGCTATGTAAATGAACAATTTTTATTCTTCTTTTCCATTAATTTTCATTATATCTTTTCTAATAAAACAATGCCCGGGGAGTAGGAGGGTCGAGGCTAATGCTGGAGAAAATGGCTCAACCGATTTAGTTGGTTTTGGTGTCATTTTATCGTTTAGCAATACTATGTCAGGAAAATCCCCGAATTTCATTTTTCGACCCAGATAAATTGTAAATTGGAAAAAACATGCCTAAACTCAAACGCATGAGCCCCATGTTACATTTGCATAGCAACCACGTCAACAACGTTGCCCTTTGGCACAGATGTTTATATTTCGTAAACATTATAAGCGGCCTCCAGATATTAGACTATGGACTGGTGAAGCATGGGCTCACGAACAATTGGTTACTGAAGTATTCTTTTCCAAATAAATGCGAAGGCAACACTAAATGTTGAACAGTGCAATTTCTCATACCCTCCACAACTTAAATGTGATGTAATCGGTGTTCTTTTGTTATTTATTCCTGTTGCTTTTGACTCCTTATTATCTTATTGTTGGTTGTTGATATATGTCTTCCAAATAGTAAAGACGTTCTTCTTAATTAAATGTTATCTAATTAGTCCTATGAGTCCTATATCTGCTTCCATCTTCATAACCCCAAAAATAACAAGAGGTTATGGGCCCAGATGCGCTTGAACGAAGAAAGAAGATTGTGAAGAAAGAAGAAAGTGAAGACTGAGAAAAGAGAAAAAAAAAACTTGTGGGTTTGCCTGAAACCGGCGGTTTGGTCGCGTATCAACTACGTTTTCGAATCCTCAAGCGTGAAGTAAAGCTAGATAAAAGAAGAAAAATCAACCATGGAAGAAGAAAGAACGAAACAAGAACTATTTGATGGAAATAATTATGACGATTGGAAATTTTTGATGGAAGTTATATTGGATGAACGTGAATTATTGTACCTCGTGAATAATACTTTTGAGAGTTTGGAAAGTCCTTTATTAGTCAAACCCGGAGATGAAACAGCCGCTCAAACCAGGGAGAGAGAAGCAAAGCTGCAGAAATTGAGATCGGAAAACAAAACGGCTAAAAGAGTAATAGTAACGCGAATCAAGAGGGACTACTTTGATATCGTGAAAGGAAAAGCAAACGCATATGATGTTTGGATGGCTTTGGCCGAAAGGTTTGAAAGTTCAACCGTGGCCCAAGAAGAAGATTTCAAAAAGTTCTGTACTGTCTTTGATGGGTATGTAAGAGAGTTGGCCAACAAAGAAGAAATAATTAGTGAGAAGAGTCAACTTGCGAAATTCCTCGCATCGATGCCGGACGATTATGTGAGTGTAGTAACTTCACTCAGAGCGGTTGCCACAACTGGAAGTATAACAATGTCTCTGGTTAGACAGAATATTGAAGAATTTGAAGATAGCCGCCAGAAGAAAGCGAAGAGCAGCAGTACCAGCTTCCAACCGACTGCGTTTGCCGGAGTCCGAGGAAGTCACCACCAAAACCAGCAATTCAAGCCTTTCCCTTTCAACTGCAACAATTGTGGACTAAAAGGGCATAAATTCGCCGACTGCTTCAAGGCAGGAGGAGGAGCATATTAAACTGGACGTAGCAGAGGAAGAGGTGCGCATGGTGCTCATCATTGGGGAGGCCGTGACGGTGGAAATCGTCAGCAAGGCGGTACCGGCTATCATCAGAATAATGGGTTTAGTTTAAAAAATAATACTGGTAGAGGTAAGACTCAAGAAAACTATACAGAAAGAAATAATGGTAACGGTAGTAATGATGATAATAGTAGTAATAATGATAAAGAATATGTTGCCTATAGCTTTTATATTGAAATAGATGCCTGTTACGTGAATGGTAAAGCAGATGCAGACGACACTGTTATCAACAGTGACTGGATACTTGACTCTGGAGCTTCTGATCATTTAATTCACGCTAATACTCCAGCAGAAAATATTAGAAAAATCAAGCCAGTAAAGATTTTTATAGCTAAAACCAAAGATTTTATTTTAGCGGAGCAAATAGGTGATGTAAGAGGAAAAATCGTGATAAATGGAAAACAGGTGAATATCGAATTTTTGAATGTTTTGATGGTAAAGAATTTAAAATGTAATTTGGTGTCAATTTCAAAGTTAGAAGATAAGGGATGCAGAATGACAATTGATGAAGGGAAATTTACAATTGTACATAAACAATCTAAAAATATTGTATTAATAGGCTATCGATGTGGGAGTTTATATAAAATAAGACTGACTTCTGAATTGCCCGGTAATAAATTCTGTAATATCGCAGTGACAGGTGAGCTCTTACATAGGAGGCTGGGGCATTCGTCTACTACGTGTCTCAAGACATTAGCTGAGTGTGTTGATGGGATTGGTGAGGTCAAGCCAACCTACAATATGTGTGAAGTGTGTATCGGAGGTAAGCAAGTTAGCGTGTCTCACAACTCAACAAGGGTTAAGACTACCAGACCCTTAGAAAGGGTTCACTCAGATCTATCTGGTGCTATTTCTCCTGCTGCATATAATGGGGTTCGGTATCTCATGAGTTTTGTGGATGATTATACACATTTAACGGTATCATTTGGGCTTAAATTAAAACCAGAAGCAGCTAGTTTTGTCAAACAGTATGTGGCGATGGCCAGTAACAGATTTAATTGTAAAATAGTACAATTTAGAGGTGATAATGGAACTGAGTATGTAAAGGAAGAAGTAATTGATTTTTTCAAGGATAAGGGAATTCAGTGGGAATTAACTATACCTCATACTCCAGAATTAAATGGGGTTGCTGAACGCATGAATCGTACTATTAATGACAAGGCTCGATGCATGCTGATAGATGCGAATATTAGTAAAACGTTCTGGATTGAAGCTGCTCTGACAGCTGTTTACATAATTAATAAACTGCCTACAAGAGGTTTAGAATGTAACAAAGTGCCAGCTGAGATTTGGTTCAATGTCAAACCTAATTTAAGTAACTTGAGGGTATTTGGGTGTCCTGCATATGTCAATAAACATAAAGTAGAGATAAAAGGTAAATTTGATGAGAGATCTAAAAAATGTATTTTCTTAGGTTACTGTCCTAATGGTTATAGATTGTGGAGTCTCTCTGAACACAAAGTTATTTCTGCATGTGATGTTGTATTCAATGAGGAGAGGAATAAAAAGGATAATCACGACTGGGATTATGTCTGGGAAGGTAAAAGGAGAGGAAATGTAGATAGAGATAAGGAGGAGGAAATTGAGAGTGATAAGAATGAAAATGAGATAGAGAATGTTGCAGAAAATACCCCAATTCAGGAGGAGCCAAGGAGGAGTAGTCGAGCAACCAGAAAGCCAGAATACCTTAAGGACTATGCCACACTGGCAGTGAGAGATGGTGTAATTAAGGAGGAGAGTGAGGATAGAGTGGAATTCTGTCTGTTAACCTTCCTTCTTTCTGATTGGCAAAAAGTAGAATCACCCTCTATACAGGCAATAGAAGAGAATTCCAATTTTTTTGGTGATTCTGTTGTGTGGGCTTCTAGAAAACAACGAACTGTTGCTCTCTCATCTACAGGGTCTGAGTATTTATCTTTAGCTTCAGCAACTGCTGAATTGTTGTGGCTGCAACAGCTGTTAAATGAATTGAAAATTGAAGTAGTAACTCCTATTCTATTATTATTTATGAAGATAATCAATCATGTATAGACTCACTTATTAAATGGGATCAGAAAAGACTAAAACATGTTGACATTAAATATAATTTTGTAAGAGACCTTGTTCTACATAGTTTTTTAAAAGTTGTATATATTCCAACAGATTGTCAAACCGCTGATATATTTACTAAAGGTTTGCCTCTCGCAGCATTTGCAAAGGATAGATCTGAACTAGGTCTACAAGAAAAATAAATGTAATAATTAAAATGTTATCCATGACCTACCTATTTATTAAAAGGAAATTTTATGTATTAAACAAACTTGTGTGTAATGACTAGTAATGAGAAATTTAGGAGGAGTGTTGAACAGTGCAATTTCTCATACCCTCCACAACTTAAATGTGATGTAATCGGTGTTCTTTTGTTATTTATTCCTGTTGCTTTTGACTCCTTATTATCTTATTGTTGGTTGTTGATATATGTCTTCCAAATAGTAAAGACGTTCTTCTTAATTAAATGTTATCTAATTAGTCCTATGAGTAACTGCTTCCATCTTCATAACCCCAAAAATAACAAGACTAAATAAGCAGGAAAATATTATTTGATAAGTAATTTGACGTAACGAACTCACCGTCTCCGTTTATCGTACATTACTAGGGTTGAATGATGATTAACATCGCGGCTCTAACTTACTTGCGTTCACACTATTTCCAGTTTAACGCAGCAGAAATGCTAGTGACCTCTGGTGAAGATTAAGAAACCACTAAAATAACGACTGAAGCAATATACGTGCCTGCGGCATGGCAGTACTGAGCATTATTCACATTTCATACATGTTTAGAATGTTAATTTAATCATTGTATCCCCCTTTGAATGGACTTGCTGACTGTATCAGTCCAGGAGAATTTCAATTTCCCTTTCAGAGTAGTGCTAACGTCTTTCTGCTTTAAACCTCTATTTTCTTAACTCGAATTTCAACCACGATTTCTACTAACTTCCGTTCAAACGCATTCCAAATGCCGGCATACAGCGCCAACCCTAGTAACCTTAGCGTGGTAAACAAGTTTACTTCGGTTCGCGTTCACACGGCGAAGCTTTATTAGCATGCGAGTTACTAGCGTAGGAAGCTATTGATGTAACATTGGAATGAAAGTGAAATAACGTACACAAAATATTCCTAAATTATATCTATACTAATAAGATTTAAATGACGAGGTATTATGACCATCATTTTTGACGTGTTAGCAGCTTGTATTCTAATATGATTTCTTTCACTGTAAAATGCGCTGTTTAGTAATTATCTCATGGTTTACGAAGGCCCAAGACAACAAACGATATTCTCAAGCTCTCCACCGGTTTAAAGCATTCATACTTGCCTAAGTTCCGAGAGACGACCCATCACTTATTCTCAGGGCAAAAATGTTACAAATCTTAAATTTCGGCCAAATTATATTATAACGATATATCTTTCTTAATTGGTCGGAAGTCGATTGCTGACTTCGGAGACCGTTAATCAGAGGAGGCTTAGCTCTTGCACTCTTTATTCTTTTTAAAATTGGACTCCAAGCAATGCTGATGCTATAATCGGAATCGCGATTGAAATTTTGTTCTTCATCCGGATCTCGATGGCTTATTTAGTGAGTGGATCCCAAACATTTCTGAACGCAAAAGAACTTTTGCGTCGTCCCACTTAATCCTATGGTCCAAATTGATTCTGCGTTCAAGTGAAGTACTGAATGAGTATCGAGTCGTCTCTTGTAACGTCGGCAACTATGAATACTTTAAATCGGTGGAGAGCCCGAGAAGAGTTTACACATTATTCGCAGGGAAAGCGTTAGGTATTATTATTAGCTTGGCATCACCTTTACAACTTGGTGCCCACTTTTCACCAGTGTCAGAGGAATGGCAGAGAAGGATAGGAGGGACAGTTAGGGACGGGAAGAAAACGTCGGGGAGAAAGACGCTAGGGGAGGGGGGTTGCGTGCGGGAAGGGAGGGTATGAAAATGGGGGAGGATCGCGGGTCTGAGGGGTGAGGGGATCTTCGGTGGAATGGGGTAAATGGAATTTCCTGGGAAAATATATGCAGTGCTCTGTTCGACGGGAATTCAAAATGAGTTATGGGCTCCTTTCGGGAGGTGAGAGGCAATTTTTCGATGCAAATATTTGTTAATATACCCGAGTTCAAAGTATACTCCCACAAGATGTCTTTTCCTCTACTTCCATTTTTGGAAAAAAATGAAATATATAAAAAATCAAAGAGGTGCAATGCGACATCAACGGACTGGATACGAAAGTTCCTTGAAGGATAAGAAATTTGAATAAATCAAGGGGAATCATCGACTGAAAGAGATATAGGTTATTATATATACCTTCTATATTAATATGCAAAACCATAACGACTTGCTGATTTTCCTCAAACCTACAAAAGTCTTGAGTAACATATTAAAACTTTTTGACATTTCACTTAAGAAGCCAAGCGAAACGATGACTGGAAAAAGCTCTGTACCTGTACCCTCTGTACTGAAGAAAATAATAAACTACCGTAAGCTTCCTATGCTTTGGGAGCAATAAAGTGGTCACTGATTACTTAAGTTATTAGGCAGAAATTACTTACTACTTTTGGTACTGCAATACTTTACTTACTACTTTTGGTATTGCAATTCGAGGAGCAGAAATATTCACATACCTGTAAAAAAAGAGACGGAATAATTAGTTAAGTACTTGAATAATAAACATGAGCAAGAAAAAATTATACATAATACAAATATTTATGTACACGAATATTATAACAAAGCTATAATTACCTTATCAAACATCAAGAAAGACCATTGCAGGCACAAAATATCTCACTAAATGTTAGATTAGCGCTTTTTTTCGAATTCTAACCTGAAGTATTCTGACGAACAGATCCAAACAGAATCAATCGACGGAAAATGTTCATCCCTTTTTTGATAAAAAATACAACACATATTAGAACTAAACGTTGATGAAGCCTATAAATAAATATTTGAAGAATATCTTTTAGGCACTAGCCGAAGCAGAGTATTTTTTCCATTGGCAGGCATTATAGTATTAAAAAATAAGCAATCGAAAAAGTCCTCCACGTTATTGAGATAATTAGAGGCAATAATACAAGGCACCAGTCCATTATTTATTCGCTTGGTTGTAAATCATAGCATATTTCGCACATCTTATTTCCGAACGGCTTCGGTGAGATCTCAATACACAGAAATGGTCCCCCAATTAAGGTTCCGCAACGCAAGCTGAAGGGGGCATATTTCATCCTCTCTCAAGAATATGTTGGGCCTTACTCTCTCGTTAAAACGGAGGCAGGGGTGAGCATTATCACGCCATAGGAAAAGATCATTACTCTGACATCGTTCTCTCCTGGTTGGGGAAACTTCACAAATGCGGAAGGGAAGCTGCGGGAGAGAGCCTGGATTAATGCAAGATTTTGGAAAAAATGTTCTTTGTTTTTTTTTTAACCATTTCACATCTCACGAAAAGAAAATATTGTTTTTTGACAAAATACCGTTAATTTTATTTCAAATTTTTAAACGTTTAAACTAATGTTTTCAAAGAAGTTTGAACTGATTAACATGTCCCGTCTAATAAAAAACACGCAAAAATTAATATCTTGTAATCCTGGAATATTTCATCAGCTAAATTACACAATCGAATTCTGACCTGTATGTATAGAACGTTGCAACCAATTTTTTGTTGCTTTTTTATTTCAAGGAACGCTAGTGCGCTAATATGCAATATGTAACTACAATTTGAATGAATATTGTGAAGCTAAATGAAGTAAATAAGTTTCGTTCTATCCTTTTTACTTTGCACTGAATGTTTTTTATTGAATTGAGGAAAACAAGCTTGTTCGCAAGTTTTCTCGTGTTTTTATTAAGCATACGTCTCAAAGTTTGATGCCCCGTTCGCTTTACTAGCTTTTTATCCCTTTACAAAACGTTAGTAAGTTCTACCCGCTTTTGTACCTCTCTTCAATCACTATGGTGCAGCTGGTATTTCCTAGCATTAGCGAACACCATATTTGTTTCTCATTAGCTTCCTGTCATTGACGATGATGTTAATTGGCCACAAAACCATTGTTACTAGCTTGCATTTGAATGGCAGAAAACAGCTTCGGGTTGATAAATAATCGTAGTAGGTTAACCCGGGTAGAAAAATTTGCCATTGCTGGCACCAACCGGACGCCAGCATTACTACTTTTTACCCTTGTAATAGAATACCAAGGTAGGAAGCCAGATTAAGTTTATAGGATTCTACAGGTCCCTGCCTTTCTCAATCTTCCCCCAGCCTTCACAATTTTCCCACATGACTACAGCGAAAAAATTATAAAAAAAATAAACATTGTTCGAATTGTTTTTTACCTGATTCGACCGAAAGTCGACGAAACGCGTCGTACACAGATGAAACAAATTGTAGTAAAGTAAAAGTGTTTTGATTATAATTATGAATAAAAGCTTGGATGCCGGCCCGGTCCCCACTGCGGTGCATTTCTCTCTCTCTAAGTCAGAGTTCCCGATGCAGAGAGTATAAAGGAAGAACCTTGCTGGTCGCCCCCGGGAGATGCTTGTTAGCTCGCGTTGGCTCGCTTCGCCCACGAAAGGAGACAGGTGATCGGGCCCGAGAGCGGACGTGGGAATCAAGGGGGGAGGCGGGGGTGAAGGAGGAAGGGATAAGTGGAGGGGGGATTGGTGGTAGGGAAGGGAAGTTCCCTAGCCAAGAGTCGGGGGATGCCGACTAATGAGGGGCAATTTGCGCCGCCGTAAATCACCGCATCACCCTCATCCCCACCAATACCACCTCCCATCAAAACGCCGCTCGACACCGCGATTCTAGGGGTTGCGTTTCAACGGAGGCGACGAAAAACCACACTCGTAAAAACTTGATTGTAGGCATACACTCACAAACACACAAGAATGCTAAAAAAAAAATCAACGACGATTTTTGACCGGATGATCTTTGTCAGTTTTCCCAGCCGCGAGGTTAAAAAAAAGGTTAGAAGGGTTTGGTCTGCATTCAGGCTTATGGAGGACTTGGTAAGGTGACAAAAAGTCTTCTATCGTCGACAATGAAATAATTAACAAGCAAACAGGCGCCCGTAAGAATTATATTGGCGTATTCACTGAGCATTGCATTGGCATATTCAATGTGAAAAAATAATTTGAGGTAAGTGACCCTGAATATGGGATGGGGAATAATGGATTGTAGTCACAAATTTCACTCAACGAAACATTTCAAGGGAGATGAGTAACACTAATGGCACATTACATCCGTTTGAGAATGGATTTTCAAATATTTTATGCGTGTATAAGTTTCTCGCAATTTGAGCGGCCTTGATCAATCTGGTATGTATCGCCATAATGAACTGCCTGGACAGAAGAAAATGCAACACCTATGCTGCTTACACGTAACTCCTGACAAAATACGAAATAAATGGGTAGGTAGGTGCTCAAACGTTTTTATCACTCACGGTCTGATTACTCCTATTTCACGTGCTTACAGCATTCATTGGAATTGGTTTTGTGCCACATAAGATTTTACTTTTAAAAATATAAAGCCACTGTCTCCAACGTATATTGGAGGTTCACACAAATACACCAACAAACATCCGCGATAGCTGATCGGGAGGTTTTTGAGTTTTCCCATCCGCTGCACCCACCCCGGTGTAGGGTAAGCATGAGGAAATGGGGTATCGAGATTTTTGGGGCACTGATTAATGCTAAAAAGATAGTCTGACCACACAAAAAAGAATAAACATGGACCTTATTCAGTAAGAACTCGACACGGTAGAACCTCGGAAATTCTCTGGATGTGACGACACAGCCCAAGCCTTATTTGAAATTTTCAAGTCTGTGACCTCCAAATTTCGTCAATGTCGAGGCTCGTAAATTCCGAGGCCGCATCGAATCGGACACGGAACGAGAACGACTGGGAAGAATTTCAACAACGATTTCAAAGCAATGACAGAGTCATAAGGTACAAGAGGGTGGCTGAATACGTGCCTGAAACGAATGACAGTCACAATAATTGCCGCCATGAAATATTTTACGGCGAAAAATGAAATACATGGTAGATATAACAAGAGTTTCATTGGATTTACAACGCTCTCGTAAATGTGACGGTCGCTCACAATTTGCATGGCCTCGTTCCTCCCTCTATCGCAATAGTTAGGCAACCATCACGGAAGAAGTAAGCGCAGGAATGAAAGGTGACTTTATAATTTTGCATTTCCAAAAATTTACTTACTAAGATCTTGAACAATAAAAACCAAGAGGAAATTACAGCGTTATGAATTCACCATTAATTTTTTAAGATGAAGAAT
This sequence comes from Pyrrhosoma nymphula, assembly GCA_963573305.1. NCBI lineage: Eukaryota > Metazoa > Arthropoda > Insecta > Odonata > Coenagrionidae > Pyrrhosoma > Pyrrhosoma nymphula. The sequence goes on along the minus strand of OY754331.1, from coordinate 38,365,593 downwards.
TTCTATATTCCACATTCCACACCTGATATTATCGACTAAGATGAGAGCGCAGTTTTTTAGCATTAACCAAAACCTGTCAAACTAAAAAGTCATCGGACAAATATTCAGAAGCTTTGTAACGCTGACATTTCTGGTAAAAATAAATACAGGATTTTAAAATAAGTGTTCCTATCCACCACAAACTATTTTTTATTAAAAATCGAAGCTCTTAAATCATGATAACAGGTACGCACGCATTTACTAGCATACTCACACACAATATTCTAAATTGGATTGTTTTTCTACGCTTCACCACCGTTGCATAACCCTCAGGGTTTATTGAATAGAGGGAAAGATGGGTTCTGCCTGAATAAGGCTTTTAGGTAGCCAAGTACGGTTGCAAAGGTAAGACAATGCTTAATTTTCTCTAAGAATAATTTCCTTTGGAGCATGAGTATGCAATATAAACTCAGACAGACCTGGTCAGCACAGGAAAACAATCACATTCAAAATAATCAATCTGTCAATTAATCACATTTAAGGTAATCACATCCTGATTATTACTTACAACAAAGAAATACAAATACTGGTTCTACACATAGGAGTGCTCACATCAAGACAATATACTAATTCATTCGTTTCCCACAAAATTTTCACATGAATCAAATTTCATTGAAATGAAACTAAAATACACATTTTTTTTTAATCTTTCCACTGTCTTGAAGTTCTTCAAATCTTGAGGAATTGTATTCCACATATGACACGATTTTACATGAAAGGAATTATGGTACATTGAGGTCCTGTGACAGGGTACAATTATTTAATTTTTTTATGGTATTCCTTGTTTTCTTAGCTTAATTGTCTCAATAATAGTGGAAAATGTAGGAAAGAGTTTCAGTATTTTTAAGTTTAAGATTGAGGCAAAAGATGATGGAAAAAAGAGAATAAAAAGGTAGTTCCATGGTCACAATGCAAAGTTATGGCTTTTTTTAATGCAGAAACGGAATAAGCAGGCGTTATTGGTTTGCGTAAAGGCTACACGGAAAGGGTATTAGTCAACTGTTTCCGTAATGAAACGTTTTAATGGTGAAAATTAATTTTAGAAACGAGTATAAATTGAAGGAATTTGAAGCGCTTAAATAAATATGAAGAGTTGTCACAATTTGAAACGTCTCGTTATCACTGCCGGCGCTGTAACAAACTACGATGAAAGGATCCCCCCCCCAATCCGTGTTTGATGCCCATATCGCCACGGAAACGAAAGTTTTCGAATAAGTATTCAAAAGTCTTTTAACGCAAAGCTTCGCCGATGCTAAAGCGAACTCAGTCACTCCCTTCGCACCTCATAAATATTTTTAACAAATATGAGTGATAATACTAGATTTAATAATACTAGAGAATACTACAGGCAACTGCGCAGAGGTTAGAGCAGAACATTGGATAATGCTTTACCGTAAATGATGCCTATATGACTTTATGCACTGAATTGCGTCCAATCAATTACAATATTTAAAATGAATACCCTTTTCCCAATATAAAACTAAATCTGTAAACTCTTTCTCCGAGGCTGAAAATTTATTAATTGTACTTTGCGGAAATATTAGGAAAAAACAAAAAAGATTTAAAAAAAATATTTTTATTTTTCAATTCCATAAATACGGATTGCAATCAAGGTTTATCGTTTTTTCACGTCTTTTTTCCATGCTCCGTTTGTACCTGCAGAATATTGCTAGTTCTTCGCTTTTCTCTTCATAGATGTTTGCCTTCAATTTGGCGTCAATCATAATTTTCCTGATGAATTCTATCTTTGGTAATTCTCTTAAGCCATTCCCATTCATTTATCCTTCAATTATCGCTTTCAATAACCTGCTGGTTAGCAAAACGTATCCATAAAGTGTGTCTCCTTTTCTCCTGAATTTTTCTTATACTTTCAAAATTTCTCTTTGGACATTCGTAGGACTTTTCTTTGACAATTCTCCGCGTCCTTTTGAAGTTCATCATTCTTCCATTGCTTCCAACTTTATTTACTCTGTAGGAGTCATTTTCCAGGCTTTACTACCATATGAGAGCAAGATAGTATTCAATGTGAACTAAAGGAAAGTGGTAATTATACCTTGAAAGCACACACGCGAATTTTTAAGCGTCTAGGATCAGAAATCCCAAGAATAAATAAGTTTTCTGAAATGAAAATGAAAACTTTCGCGTGCCTTTATGGTGCCGAGGCAATACCGAAAAGCCGAGGTAATACCGAGGTAATATCCTCCAACGTGATTCTTTGCTCATTATGCCGTAATATCATGCGCCAAGTGGTCATCATAACAAATAAGCAGTTATTTTACACGGATTTCAATCTCTTCCAGTTACTGACATCATTATTTTTTTTATAATTTAACGTTCGATCAGAACGTGGAGCGAGGCAAGAAACTAAAACAAAATTTGCGTTTCACATAAAAAATCATTTAATAAAACATTGCCAAAAAGAATAAGTGTTTAAAAAAACAAACCTCGCGCATGATTTGTCTAAATCCTAGACCGTGTTCACTATTTGGGAAAATATACATTCAATGAGGAGTTTTTTCGATGCCATCATTATCCGTCATCAATCGAAAGATTGACTTTCAGCGCAGCTCTCCAATTGATTCTACTATCAGCTAACCGCTCTCTTCCTCCAGAATTCTTAGATTCAATAGTTTTCATAATTTTCTTCACCTACTCCCCACTGGGTTTTCCTCAGTAATTTTCCCTTTTATATGTCCTCCCATTATTGTTTTAATGATGCTGTTATGTCTAAGAACGTTTCCATTAAGCTTGTTTCTCCTATTTCACTGAATTTACAGGCCTTTATCTCTCACTCTACGTAGAATTTTCTCATTGATTATACTCTCCACCCATTCAAGCAGAAGGGAGAGGAAAGCACATGGCAGGCAATGCTGCCAACAGAATTGATATATAGCCTGAGAGGGAGGGAAAGTGTAAGCCACACGTCATGTGGCAATGTTTATGATAAAAAACGAAGCTGCAACTAAATCTACTGTTCACAATCCATCGGGGAAGCCCATATAAACAATTGAATAAAAAGCTATAGTGAGCCAGAGGTTGGTGAAAATTACAGATAAGAACATTTTGATGTTGGAAAAGGTTTGCGACTTTGGAAACCCTGGTAGTCAACTGTGGAGTATATCTTGCCCCCGTGCAGATCTACTTCCTAGGGAATGGACTCTACTGAAAATGGCCTTCTGCGTAACTACTGTCATGTTTCGCTTCCACTATACCCGAGTCTGCATGACGTCAAGACGTTTCGGTTCTCTCCTCATTTCATGACTGAGTCTAGTTTTTGCACCCCTCTGAATTTATTGAATATTCGCTACTAATGAATTCATTTCCATAGTCGCAAATCATAATATTTTGTCCCATCCAGCAGTTGGTATCCTACCACCGACTAAAGAACGGAATCACCGGGAATTCCTCACTCCTTGGAGGTAGGAGGGAGGCACCTTTGTTACTGACCACGGGGTCGCTTGTAACGCGTAGCAAGTAGGCGATGGGAATTCGGTACCCGAAAATTTAAGGGAAACGTCCCAAATATTGATTGACACGTCAAAGTCGACAGATATAGAACAAAAGTTGTAGCCCAACAAAAGTATCACCGAAAAAAAGGTTATCCATTCAGTCACGTGAACCACCACGGTAGTCGCCCGCACAGACTAATGTGTGGGCGACACCCAATCGCGGTCCGCATGCTCCTAATCCTGCAAAAACTTATCCCAAACAGACAAGTTAGGCGTTTAAGGTAGTTTGAACCAGATACCAATTCAACTAGAATTTGATTAATTTGACCTCATTTAAAGAGTATACTCTCATATTTTCTTTGATAGAAAAATTTTAAACCCTTGCCGAATTACTTTTAGAGCAATCTGTCTAAAAAAATGTGTTTCATACGGGATAGATCACGGTTGTGCGTTCCAGATGGACACTATAAAAAAATAAGAATTTAAAACACCTGGGTTTCGTCAAAAAAACTAACGGTGTGAAGTTTGTATGCTTCCTCAACTATTTCTGAAAATGAATCAATTAGTCACTAACGGTGTGAAGTTTGTATGCTTCCTCAACTATTTCTGAAAATGAATCAATTACTCACCGCAGTAATTTTTACACAATCGCAAAAAAACTTCTGTAGTGAAGGCGTTTTTACCGTACAGCGTGAAAAAAATGAGTCAAGTTTGAGACTTATATGGATATGTTCATTTAATTACTGAGAATATTTGTCATATAAGTACAACTATATTTTTGCGCCATTAATATAACAATATTTACTTCATACCTACTTCTAACAGACATTGAAGTTAAATATAAAATTTTAATATAGTCTCCATTACGACTAAGGAAATGTCTCCCTCTAACTACCTTAAGGACATTATAATGGGAAAAGCTACTGAAAATGACAAGTTTTTAAAGTCATCATATGAAAAATGGCACGCAAGAGACAAACTATGAGCCATCCCTGTGGCCCACGCACCTGCTGAAGGGTTAACAATATATTCCCAACAGTCATTCTCAGCACCCACACCCAACACCCAACCTCCCTGCCGCAGACCTCACCCTTTAGTGACGATTTCTCACCCTCCAGAGCTCCCTTCCCCACCGAACCTCATTCCCAACCGAACTTCAAGACTTCGCTCCCGGAGACCACAGACTCTTACCGAGATCGGACACCAGATACAAGTCATTCAACGCCTTTTCCCTGATCCCATCGCTTCACACTTCGGACGAGAGGTTTTCTGTCCACCGTTGAGCTCACAGCTAGACTATTATACGTCGTCTCACGGCATCTAAATGACCCTGGGAGCGATTCGATGCTGGTTTAATTGCCACAAAAGCGATAGTAAAACTTGTACTACCGGCAGTTGGCCCGGGCTACGTTTTAAGGTTTCCTGACGGCGTCGATAAGAGGCATCGCGCTCAACTAAAGAGAACTTCATACCTAAGTAAAATCTAGTATTCGAAGCTTACTCGTTTATTTATCTAGTGACCAGCACACCAACCCACAGTTACACTAAAAAGCCAGAGGGACAGCCGTAAGGACGTTTAAAGAGCCTTTTTTCGGTAACCAAGAAACTCATTCAGATTTCAATGAAAATGATACCCGATTTAGCGATGTTAAATGAATGACCAGTAAATTCTTAGGCTCAAAACCATATTTTTTTAGAAAACTTTGAGTATTCGTAAAAATTATACAGTTGCTGCACGCAGAGAAATGTAACATTTAATGCATGTCTGGAAAGATAAGGGAGGATGTATGCTACATTATAGAGAGCTATGCTCGAACAGATATTGATGGAAATATTCTAATAAGCCTATTTAAGGGAAGGAGTATAAATATATGAGGTTGAAGAGCCGATGATGAAATAAAATGTTTGCAATGAAAAACCTCATTGGTAAAAATGAAAACAACTAAGAACTCTCAAAAAAGGGAGACTACTCGAATGAGTTGAACAAGCAAAAAAATTATGGAAATGATTTACTAAAAAACCTATTCAAGTGAGGTAGAGTGACCTTTTAAGTTGGCTGTTATTGGGGAGGCAACCGAGATATCAAGTAATTTGAACCCTTAGGGCAAGCAGGGGAAATATCATATGGGGAATATAGGCAGGTTTTAAGAAACCCATCGTCGGAATTGCCTGCTCTTCTAGAAAGGCGCCAAGGGGTCTGCACTTAAGGTCACATCCGACAGACAGAGCACAGCACTTGATTTGCCCTAAAGATTGGACCCATGAATCAGCACCCACTGAAAAATATCAGCCTATTCGAAACATGGCCCTCCAGATTGGAAGCCAGTACTCTGCGTCACTGCACCAAACCCGATCCATATGACACTTAAACGTGGACAAGCCCTATCAAATTTAAACTTACCCACATAAAAACTCAACCGCTCCCTCGCATTTTCTTCCTCAGAAACATATATCATCATCAGCACAGTCGTCTATCTAAGGATTGACTTGCTGCAGCTCTCCACACCACCCTTCTCTCAGCTAATCACTCCACTACTTCATAATTATTATTATTTAGCAGCACATAAAATTTACTCCACGTATTCCATCCTTGGTCTTCCTCCATGATACTTCCCTTCAATTTCTCCTTCCAGCTCTCCTTCCAAGAGGTTGTGTTGTGTGACAGAATGTGTCCAACAAGTTGGTTTCTTCTACTCCGAAGGGTTTTCGAGAAACAACTTTTCCCACCAACACTTTGTTGGTGATGCTCTTCATTCATTTGATCATCACAGAAATACGCATTTTGACGGAAAACGCGATCATTCCAGCTTCCCTCAGTAGCGTCCAAGTGACAACCTCGTGACTTTAACGCGAAGGGTCCGAACGCCGCCATAAAGCACTGCAGACCATCGCGGATTAGAAGAAGACACTTCGTGGGGATAGTGATTCGCTCCGCCCCACTCATCTTCCCCCGCGTCATACGGGATGCATTTGTGCAGCGATCGATGCCACCACTCTGGCTCGAAATCCAAGAAGCGAACAACGGTAGTCTTCCCTTCTCCTCCAGCGAAAGCGATAAATTCTTTGCCGGGAAACGGCGTAGAGAGACGACCGGGGATGTGCGTGGAATTTCGAAGGATGAAGAGAAAAGAGATCGTATGGTTTTCGGGAGACGAGGCAGGGGGGATGCGTTTTGAACCCTACCACCACCACCAACACCAAAGGAGGGAGAGGGAGATGGTGAAAAAAAAACCGTGGGTGCAATGAAGAAAGAGTGGGCGATCTCTATGCGTATGGCTTTTGAGATGGGCATCCCCGGTAGGCCTTACCCCTCCTCTCCCCCCCTCTTCTCGCCCCGGAGGTAATAAACCGCCGAAATGCCACGGGGAGAATGGGAGGAGGGTAAGGAACCACACCCGCTGTTGGATCGGTTCGGGGGGTGAGCCAGAAAAGGAGAACGATTCGAATTTTCAAAGGATGCGCGGCAAGAGTGGGAGTAAGTGGGGGGTAGGAAATAAGGGTGAGGACTTTAGAGGGGGTGGAGACCACAAGCGAGAAATGATTCTAGCGGAGGGATACTAGCATGAAAGAATGGTATTTTACTTTTTCGTGTCAGTACAGTCTTAAAAAAGTGAAAGAGCTTGGTTACTAGAGCGAAATCAGCTTTTTGTTTTTACGCAAATAGTGTTTTATTAAATTTTATTATTTCTTTAAAGTAGGAAGCCATTAATTTTCTGACAGGTTTATTAGAAACAAAAATTGAAAGAACTCAGTAACCAGAGTGATATTTGCGTCATTTGAGAGTTATCGAAATTCGCCATTTTTGGAATATAATTTTTTTAACAGGACACAATACAACAGATATTCTGACGGACTGAAATTAATAAATACATCTTGTCTTTGCAATCTACATAAACTTAGTATTTTGGCCTTTTTACAATAATTCAAAATCCCCTTTCCTTAGAGGACATATAGATGAATATTAGATGTGGCTATGGCATTCGTAGTAAGTTGGTTTCATTAGAATAGTTAAAGTGCTATGTAAAACGAATCAAGTATTCCATGGCGATGGTGGGATACGCGGAGAGAAGTAAAATCAGGGGGTGGATAGAAAACAAGATTGGCACCCTTAAGATGGCTTTCACGCAAGGAGTGATTCTAGCGCAGGCATTCTAGCTTGGCAGAATGGTAAATAATTTTACTATTTTCATTCCATTTATGGAAGTTATTATGTAACTTCCCTGCCGATCTTTTCTAGGTTTTCATTCGAGATCCACATAAAAGTCAATCGGAATGTCCGAATGGTATTTTATTTTTAACTTTCGATTCGGATACTTATTAACATAATAGTTTATGTAGATCAGTAAGGGTCGGTTGCTCTAACAACGTCTAGTTACGGTCTTAGTTAAGGTAATTCCACCATAAAGTGATTTAAAATGGCATTTAATTCATTCAATGGCATTCTAAATTCTAACTTTCCACACTCTAAGGTAATTGAATTTGCAAAATAATTACGGGGACTGAAGTCAAAATGCGTTAGTTCCATAGAAATGCCGCTGCAGTCGGATAATACGTCTGCAAAAAGTAGCAATAGAATAAAATGTTAAACCGGCGTCGAGGAATTAAGTCATTTTGCACATGCTATCAGCCACTTTCATAGAGGGACGACAGCACACGGACGAATAGGAGGATCACCCCTCCGAATTCGTGCCAAGCCTACCTTAACTTCGGTGACTGATCGGGAACAGGGATTTCCGTCTTGGTGGGTATCTATTCATCCAAGTACAAACATATACTCTTCAAATAAACAGAAAATGTAGTACCTTAATCTTGTAGCTAAGGTTTTCTATCAGTCTAAGCAATATTTGTTAACGAAACCAATTTAAAGTTGCATTTCAACATTTTCTTTGACACAAGCAGCCAGGGTGGAAGTATTTACGAAATATTCGTAAGTATAACGGAGACGCTAGCCGTAACTAAGGCCGCAAACCAGACATTGTGCAACTGGTCCCAAGAACGCCGAGGAGAAATATTCGAATTTCCGATGAATGCAAGTGTAGGGATGGAGAAGGAGGTTAAGAAGAAGGGGGATAAATAGGGGTAAGAACCCTTAAAGGGGGTGGTATATGGAGTGATTCTAGCGGAAGGATTGCCGGGTGAAAATGAGAACCAAGGTGGTTGGAAAGGGATGCAGATGCGGCTACGGCGGAGTCTTGGAGAGAGAGAGAGAGAGATTGAGGGGATTCCATATTATAAAATGCATGGGGAGTTCTTTTGAAGTTCCTTCCCGTTGATAGGGAATGGAAGGTTTTTCTTCCTACCGTACCGCGAGTTTGGCCGTGAATCCAAATGGAGCATCAGGGGGCATACAAAAAGAAGCGGAAACAGGGGGAGGGTGAGAGGTGTGAGTAGGAAGAGTATCAGAACTGAATGCGGCGATTTTTTTATATATATGTTTCGTTCGATTCATCTTTGACTTCTTTCTCTCTCTCTCTTTGCTGTCTGGGACTCCCAGCGCGAATCTCCCGGGATAATGTTCCGCAAATGACATAGTGCCTGATGCAGGGGTTGATCTCATAGTCAGAAAAGAAAAGGTGGGGTGGCTGGAATACTGACTTCTCTAGGGTTCGGGTTCGAATCCCGAAAACGGCTGAGATTTTCAATGGAATTCCGATTCCTACTCGTGCGCTAGAGGGAGGGAACTTCAATTACAGTACTCGGTCCGCCGGGTGGATCGTTTAACTGTGGACAGCTTTAAACTAGCCTTACATTAAAGTGTAGGCTAATGCCAACGCCGGAGTCTCTCCACCTTCTACCCTACTACGCGACCTCAGCTGCCGATCGCCTTCCTAAGTAACCAGCCAACCACCTTAGTGAAAATTAACGCAGAAGTGCAGAGGGGAATGGAAAATTAACCTCTTTAATGTTAATTTTCGGCTCTAAAATATTAAAATCGCTCAAATACCATAAAAAAATACTTCCGTTATTCTTCAAGTACCTATTCGGAAAAAACTTTGTGATTTATTAGCCTGGGGCTCTCAATAATTCTTCTGAAAGTGTGATATGCACACATTCGTCTTGTCTTAATATGCTTAGAAAAGTAATCTTTCCCCTCATGCAAAAAACGAAACCTATTCAATTGTACCGTAAGGCACTGGTTTGCCTACGCTATGGCAATAACAGCCTATAGATTCAACACCATCTAGACGAGCATGCATGTTATTAACTATTGCCGTTATTACCAAGGAATGGTATGTCTATGCTTTCACACTTGTAGCCTTGGAAGACCAAAGACTAAAGCATTCGGCAACAGACTGGGGGGTTTGAGTTTACAATTCATAAGAACTTTTTCTATAGACACTATAAAACAAGAAATATACACTCCAAGTAAACCGAAACAGTGATTTTCTCGGTAATTTTTCGCACCATCCATGGGCAACACAGGGTATATGATCACTGGTCTTCTTCAACCCTTATGAGTGCATGTAAGAAGCCGATCAGCAAAGTATAGGACGAGATCTAGCTCCAACGATTAGGCTAACCTTCAGATTGACCACTAGAGTTTTTTTAGATAGTTATCTTCAAAATATAATGACATTAACTCCTAAAATAGACACAACATCCGCACTCGGAATGTGAGGTAGTCCCACTTGCAACTAGTTTTGTTTTCACGTAATGAGCGTATTAAGGGGGCCAAGGTAGTGCTAGCAACTATTTAATAGCTTCATTTATGTTACAAGCGTAAGAGAAGAATGTTGTGTTTAACGCAACTAATTGCTCATGATCTCTAATTAAAATCAGGGACTATTCGACCTTATCTTTGATACATTAGAGTATTAAGCAATGATTCAACGCATTCTCTTATTTGGTTTTCTCACGCCAGGGTCTGAAATCAGCTCATTTTTCGTTTTCAGACATTGCGAAATCTTTACACTTGCTAATAAGCTGAGTAACAAATGAATATCCATTCTGTAATACGACTAAGTGCACATTCCATACAGGCAGTAGCGCCGGTGAAACATTCAACTCATTCAGGTGTGGGCAACTTGCGGCCCGCGAGTCGGATCTGCCCGCTTGATACTTTCAAGCGGCCCGCGGGCTGTTTCCAAGCTGTTATAGAAATAATAACTATCACACACGTAATTACACAACCCAGTCCTCTCACCAAAGAAGACTGCCCATTCTTGCCGTAATGCGTAATTTTAACTTTATCGGCTGGGTTCATATTTTTGTTAGTCTACGTCTCTAAAGTTCTTCCAGTGCTTCCATTAAACAAAGAGGTATTTACATCGTCGTTTTATCCCCAAATGGTGTTATTCCCTAGAGAAGCAGTCTGGATACAGTTAAACCTATGCCAATCTGAACTGGCGAGGAAAGTTTAAACTTACTGCAAAGCGCTATACAACTTTTAACCCGATTGGAACATCCTCGCCCAAGCCAGGACTAAAGAAAATCTCCTTAACACCAGTTAATCTTGAAACCTATCCATAAGGCCGTACGGTTTTAAGGTGACTGGAGAGATAATCGTGTTTCGTCGAGTGCACATTTTAATAATTTTTCAAGTACGTCGAAAAAACATTTGGATCACATTTCATATAAGTACATCTGTTTAGGCGTTGGAACTCACCGTACATGGAAGTTATACAAGAATTATATTTTACATTTATGCACTAATAAAAGCATGTTATGACTAGAGCTGTTGATAGTTTACGCCGCGGTATATGAAATTTACATGTAAATGTATTTTTTGAATCTTTGACTAGTTGTGACTACTTGACATTAGTTTCTAACCATCACATTACTTCAAATGTATTATTTCGCGTTTAGGAGAAAATCGGTGCATATGTAATCGAATTATTAGCACTGAATAATATTGAATAGCAATAGCATGGAATTGCAAAAAATAAAATCTTTAAAATGCATTTTTTTTTCAATTTATCAATCGATATCACTTAAAGGAACACGTATGCTATGTTTCACGCAAATCTGTACATAAAAAAATCCCTCCAGCCACCATAACTCATCGTCGAGTCACCGTGGCTTTCCATGGCTCACCTGATGAGGAGCCATTTCTTCCATTTTCATCGGTGAACCAGCGAGTCCGACTAGGCCAGATTAAACTCATTTGCAATTCACGCCCCTCCTTCGTTCATATCTTGGGAAGACATGTGTGGCTAACAGCATCCCATCCCTTCCCCCCACCATCCCAACGGGTCCTCCGCCTCCACTCCCACACATGTCACCTCCGTCGAAGGGACGACGGTTTGTTTCCGTGTGTCTTCTGTGTTCGTCTGAGAGAGTCTGGGAGTGTAAAACCGTGTGCTCTCAAACGACCCTCTTTGGTGGTGATCCCCCAGGTCACCTCCCTAACCTCTCCAAGCCCGGAAAACGACTTCTCCTCGACATCCATCGCATCGGAGGAGGGCTCCGCGTTTTCCTAGTCCCTCGCTTTTTCGGGGAAGGGCCAATGAGTCGGCCGTTTCGAAGACGCATGGGACGAAGATTCTTTTGGGGTGTTCGTCGTTTGATGGGGTGAGAAGGTGGTACAACCGAACATTTGGACTCCTCTTTGAGATCTCTCAGGCTTAGAGGAATCGGCAAAAGGGAAGGTAGCCGAGGAGATTATTGTGGCGTGGGTGGATTCGGACTGCTTAATGCCTCGTTTCCACAACTAACATTTTACCATGGTTATTTTAGCTCTCATAACCTACCTTCGTTCCAAATAACAACGTTTTACCCTGGTGAATCTCTCGTTTCGTGGCGTTGCAATTGCCAACATTCTATGCATTCCAGTAAAAAGGAAAATCGAAGAACGATATTTAGAAGCATAAGACTTCTCGAACCTTCGAGTATAAGCATGTTAAATCATTATTATGATCATGGTAATGATAAATGAATCTTCGCTCAACTCTTTACCCTGTTCTCCATACCTGTAAAATAGCAACATTGAGATTTATTGCTAAAGCAAAATGATAATGATGCAATCGAAACACGATATATATAAATAGGCATTCAAATGCTGAACACCTACTTTTCTGAGACGCCTAAATCTTCCGCTTTTCCGCATCAAATCTACCGCGCAAAGTATTTCATTTTGCAGATTTGATAATTTATCTGTGGATTCCACCATATTCGAGAACAAAGAAATCAGCAATATACTTTAAAATGGGGCCCAAACCGAAATTAAAGATATACTCCCTTTAACTGTGCATGCTACTTCTAATAATTGTTTCTTAGTCAATAATAGGAGTGTCTAATAATCTAATAATAGGTCTTAGTCAAATATTTACTAAACATATTGTTTCTAGACGAGACATTCAATGGTGTAACCTCAACGCTTTCCGTGATTCAACTGATCCCATAGTACCATATTAACAGCATTTTGCCGTACTTGCGTTTCTACTACGTATATTTCACCGCGGTGGACGAATTACCTGGTTTTCTTAACCCTAGTAAGATGACCTACTGTGGTAGGCGTTTTCAAGCGTTTACATTACTAGAATTATGCGGGTAGAGAGTTCCTATAGTAGAAATTCTAGTAAAGAAAACAAGGCATATGGGTGTCTCCTTTGAAAATGCTCCTGCAGGATCTCCTTCTGAACACAATGCACAAGTATTCACAATATTTGAAAGATCTTAGGATTTCCTGGCTACTACTTGAAATAAAAGAGTTCTCGGTTTTCTGACCGGGTGATGGTGTTCATCAGTAGCGACGTTTCGATAGCGTCGTCTGCCATCGTCTTTTCCCATCTCGTCATGGCAACTTATTACAAAGACTAAATCGCATGTCACTGACTAGCCTAACTTCTGATTTTATTTGATTTAGCTTCTGGTTTTCCGCACTGAGGTTTTCTTGTATGTTCACCAAAGGAAGTCAGGTGATTGATATTTCTCACAGTAATCATATCATTCTCAGCTGCAATCATCATCAAGGAATGAGTCCCGAACCTGATAATTAGTACTTTCTATCACTTTGAGTGCATGGCGGTGAGGCTAATCGTACAGACAATTGAAAATGTATGCGCTTTTGTGAAAGAATAATCATTTTTCTACCAGTTACAGGAGCTTTTTATTTGTACATTTCATCAGAACGAGGCCTTGTAAGTAGCCTTGATTTCATTCAAAACAACGTGTTTGGACAAAAGCAATTAGTGATGGCTAGAGTCATTATTTCCAAGACAATATGATAGAACAAGGGCAGTCATAAAAATTCCCAAGAAGCATTTCACACGAGCGGTCAATAAAGTATCTTAGAATGTAAAGGTTACCGAATACGGTTCGATTAGTTTCAAGAGGAAGGGAAAGAGCTAAAGAATTTAAGAAAGATGAAAAGAGATGGAAAGTATGAAATAATAAAATATTAATGCAGAATAACTTGAGAAGCCTACTTAAAAAAATGGAGGTAAGACACCAGAAAAGGTGGTTAAAAATATAAGCCAAAGAACAGCAGAAAGTCAGATGTAGGAAAACGATTTTTGCGTAATATTATTTTTTTAGAATGTTAGATTGTGAATAGTTAACAAAATCATCATTCTACCAATTCAACCTCTAAAGAATTCACGGCGAACCATACTAATACAGATATTTGAAAATCCATTTGTTTCACGAGGTCGTTCGTTATTGCTTTTTCCAGAAGTTTGATTGAGCATGTTGATTGGTTTTAACGCAAATATTTAACCTGGGATAAATCATGGAAAAAATGAAAATAAAACTAATACCGAAGAATGTAATGTGTTTCTCTAATGTGGACAGATATAAGAGATAAATTTAAGAAAATAGAAATTGTAAATATTGGAAGATGAGAGATACTCAAGCCACCTCAAGGGTTTTGTGGCAGGGGATAATTCAAGTGGGCGAAACGGTCGAAGAGGAAAGGATAAGAATGAGGACAGGTGAGCAAAATGAGAGGATAGGTTGGCCAGAAGGAAAGAGAGAAGATGACGAAAGAAGGGATACGGATGGGTGAAAGAGAGGAGGGAGCGGAGAGGGGAAGGAGTATGGGGTAGGGGAGCATTCAAAAGGGCGTTATCTGCCAAATAGCCATCGAGTCGGAGCAATCGACTCCATCGGAGAATCCCATCGCCTCTCATTCAATATTTCAAACGACACGATTCCGGGAAAGTGTTCCTCCGGGTGGCTCCGGGTAAGTTGAGAGAGAGGCGGCAGGGGGTGAGAAAATGGAGGGAAAAAAGTAGGATTGTGGAGGGCAGGGAGGGTGGGAAAGAAGGTCGTGGTGGGCGTGGCACTTGATGCGATGAGGACCCTGGGGGGTAGAGAGGTATCGGAATGGGCGACAGGAGGGAGGTGGGGGGGGGAGGAGGCATTTCCTTTGTTGGAGCTTCGGGGCAAGCATGTCCTAATAGAACATTCTGGGGTGATTCTTTCCCCATCCCCCGTGTTCGACATCAAGTTCAACCAAAACCGGCAAGCTCGCACAGTGGATCCATCGCCGAATTCTTCGCACATTAAAATGCAACTAAATGCTTTCATCACCCTAATTACTTTAGTTTCTCTTTCTTACTTTCGACAACACATGACAATTTCAATTTTCTCTTTTGTGTTTTTCATTTCCTCTGTACTCTTTCATCTTTTCGTAGCGACCTTTTTCCCTTGGACTACTA
This sequence comes from Pyrrhosoma nymphula, assembly GCA_963573305.1. Taxonomy (NCBI): domain Eukaryota; kingdom Metazoa; phylum Arthropoda; class Insecta; order Odonata; family Coenagrionidae; genus Pyrrhosoma; species Pyrrhosoma nymphula. Next base: position 38,350,505 of record OY754331.1, on the reverse strand, counting down.
TGCGCCTGTTTTTTCTCTTTTCTACCTTAGAATTCCTCCAATTTTAACACTTTGTCTCTAAACGTTTTTCTTTCTGCTGATTCTTCTTATTTTGTTATTTCTTTTAAGCTGGCTCTATACCGGGGCTAAGAAGCTTGTTTCAGACGTTTCCCTCTAACTCAGTAACGCCTTTGCCGTGACAGCTGGAGACTTGCAATTTTTGGCTTCTGCAGATGAAGAGTCATTTGTCGATTTAAGTGGAGTAGCTTTATCATGAAGTGGTTGTGTTCATTTATAAAAAATAGCAAAACTTTGGTTTTTACGACATCTTTTGGTAACATTCCGGGGCACGTTGAGAAGGCTGGATTCCGAAATGAGAATTTTCAGCCCTCTTACATCGAAGTATCGTCTTTGATATACGCAAAATATCAATCACCATTTATGCTGTTTTCGTATTAAGGCTATAGCAATGATAAGTGTTCAACAACGGAGTTCAACGTTCAATAACATTGACAACAGAGTAGACCGTTTCCATTCCCACCCAATGATAATCGTTCCCCACCCCATTTTTGTCAGCGCCGCCTTCTCAGTTTCCCGTTGGGCTTCTACCACCCCAGTAGGCGACCACAGGTGGCGACCGTTAAATAGAGTCGGCTTGGAAGTACCTATAGACCCACCTTAAGGTCTTTCTTTAATTCTTGGATTCAGCTTTTTTCTTTTCCCGAAGATATTTGCAGATTCGTTTTGTTAAACCATTATAATCAAATCCGTATAAATGCCCAAAAATATCGATCATTTCTTATTTTTTCCCTATATTTTCTATATTTTGATACATTTTACTATAACTTCTAAATTTCCTTGCTTCAGAAAATGTTTGTGGGCCTAGTATTTTCCTAATGGTCCATCTTTTTTGTGTTTCTAGGTTACCTCCGTTTATACTATATAAACGTATTCTACGACGGCCACAATAGGACACCTCGCGATGAATCGGAAAAAAGTTAACCTTACTTATAGATACGAGTATATCAGAAGCAATGCTTACTATAGAACGAATTATCATTATTTATCCAAAAGTTACAGAAATAGCTAAAGCCTGTACAAGATGCAGTATAATTTTTAGTTGGTGAGATTTAATTCAGGTTAATATAAATTGTTCTTCGTGTGTGGATATTATTTTAATAATGCATGTTGCACAGTAATTAAATCTAAGTTAATCGTGAAGAAGAAAAGAAATGGCAATTTTCCAATTGCAATTTCTGTGTTTCATTATACTAAAATTCCACCATACCACGCCTGATACTTATCTTTTTGTTAATCGTTATGTTTTCATCGTTTTCACAAGCCAGTGGCTTGTTACCAAGTGTATTCCATTTGCATAATGGTGAAAAAATAGCATTCAGTAGAAAATGACGGAGACCTCGAACCCATGCGCAATAAAAGCTCTCACCCAATTAAAGTTAAATTTTTACATATCAAATAATATCCATTGAAAGCATCTATACTTCAAGCAAATATGAAATAAAGCTCATAACTTCATAATTCCATAAGAGGTACCTGTCAACCCTTGCGCAATTTATTCAACGCCAGAGCCTCATGAGCTCACACAGTAAATGCACAAGAGGCATATTATTAATTACCCATTCTCATAATTTATTTCATAATCCACTATACAATTACTAATATTTCCTTCTTGTTAGGTTTGGTCAAAATATTGTGTCATTTTGAACGTTGGTAAATCCTCGGCAGAAGCATTTCTTCATCCTCGTCTTAATTTCATTATTTTATAACATTTTAAGTTATGTTTATCAGAGAGAACTCGCTATAGGAATTAATTGTTTCTTCAAATTTTGAACGTCAAGAAGTCAGCCACTGAGACCTCCTGTACACAACATTTTTGGATTTTATTCGCTAATTTTCGAAACGTATCCTCCAAACAACATAATAAAAGTTAATTTGGAGTACCCTCATGTAATACATTTAATACCACTCATAGTTTACAGAATTCCATAGAGATCTTTCAATGGAGCCTTTGCCAAATAATAAAATAACTAGGTAAGCTACTTTTAAAATCCACCTTTTTTGTGATTTTTAGGAAAATAGGTGATAGCATAAAGGTATTTTGCTGCCATATATGGCACTTAAAAAATGGCACTAGTCGCCCTTGTTGTATGCTTGATCTGTGAAATGATAACTCTTCTGTGCCATGAACGATTTCTGAATATAAAACATTTGAAAGAATTCTGAGCTGAGTATGAACTGACAATGTTATAATATCTAGTCCGCAAGTGAACGCCTTTGGTGTCCGGTAAAAAGAACGAAACATTTTTTTAAAGCTTTCCTAGAAGCTCCCAACTTGTAGGAATTATTTTTAAGGTGAGTCTTTACAATTAGATTCACCTCGACTGAAATTTAAGAACTCCATTTTTTCGTCTTAATAGGTATGTAAGCTACTAGATAATTTTATTTTTCCTGCGCTAATAATCGCAGCAAAGCCACAGTAAGGTTCACCAGAAGAGAGCGCGAAATGGTGCGTGTGGATAACATAGAGCCGTCGCGAAAATAAAAAAATAAAATTTTTTTTTTAAGATTCTGACAGTCTGAAATAAGTTCCCGAACGCAAGGGATGCTAATTATTATCGGAGACGACAAAAACTATACATAATAAAACGTCGATGCTCCCTGGCCATCCCTCGTAAAACGCCAAATATCACTGCGGGGGAGACAGCAGGTATAGACGTTGAGGGGGAAAGCAGGGGGCACGTGTGGAATATGTGGAATGCCGAAAACTGCGGGGGAGGGGGGGTTGAGGCTTTCGTTGAACTAGGGATGCAAGTAGGGGTGCCAACTCCTGAAGATTTGATTCTAGGAGACGTCCTTTTCAAGAGAAAGAAACTCTGGGATAATCCGGTAAATTATTTTACAGCATGATTAAATCAACCGTTAAATGAAAATTCAGAATGGTTGTGCGATTAAAGTGAATTGTGAAATAATTTTGATAGATAAAGAGATTAAAAACCGTGCGAAAGCTGGAAGGAAGGCCGCTAGCGAGATTTTCTGACTAACCCTCCACACTAAATAAACTTCCCGTTTCGTTGAATTTTGATAGTTCCGTAGCCCATGTCCCGAAGTCATCGACTGTGATGCTAGAGCTGTGATGCTAGAGCTAGAAACTTTTGCAAGAGCTATATGCATGAGAATGCGGGAGAGTTGGCAACCCTTAGACGGTAGAGGTGGGGGAGGTATCGAGTAGAGGGGGAGGTTTATTTTGGCAGTGGAATGGGAAAGGGTGTGGAAGGAGAAGGAAGTGGAAGAACGTTGGGGAAAGAAATTCCTCTACGTGCGATACCCAAAGACCTATTTCGAGACGAGCTTCCTTTTCGGATCTTCACCTCACGTACGGGCCCCGCACTTCCCATGCGCACCAATATTGCCCCTTTCCGCCCCCTCCCCCACCTTGGTCCCCCTTCCCAACACCCCTTGCTTCTTCTTTTCCAATCGGCGATGGCCCTCCCTTCGGTGGCGGTCGTCGGCGTAAAAGCGGGTGAGAAGAGATCCATCCCTATCCCATCCTCCTCCATCTGCTCAACACCAAGGGCGCCTTCATAGCTCGGCGGCGGAGACAGGCGGCGATGCCGATCACCGCCGACGGAACATGTACCCCTTCACTGATCGGCGGCGAGAAAACAAATAAAAGGTGGTACGCGTCACGATAACATTGGCACTGCAGCAATTGCATGTCAACGGAAAAAGCAAAATTTTCTGAATGCTGAGTGTAATTGGTGCAATCAAATGAATGAATTGTTTCAAAAATAAGTTGATAATTATTTATTAATGCTAAATTGAGGGCATTTGTCTCGCCTGAATCATATGTGCTAAGCATTGTCTCCATCGTTATTATAAGCTAATTGAAATACGTTGGAAAAAAAGTCTCGCCACTGGATTAAGTAACTATATCCCATACAGCACACACGGAGCATATTTAGTTGCAATCACGAGTAGAACACGTGATTTATCCGGTCGAAAAACCGCTTTTCAACGACTAAGAACGGTTGAAAAATGGTCAATATTCGGTTTACTGGCCGCTATTTCTGGTGTAAACACGTGTATCGACCACAACCTGCCTAATATGCAAATTCCCATGCAAATGTATGTTTACCAACGGAAAATAAACTGTTATTAGTATTATGACCGCTAGACAGCATTGCCAGCAAAATTCGCGGCTGATTTAGATTCATATTTGACCGAGAAAAAAAATTGCCGCTGGAGAGCCACCAACCCTAGAACCCGACTCTTCCGATCTCACTTACGCCTTAACCCACTCGGCCACCAAGGTTCTTATTTGATGATGATAATGCCAAAAAGTTATTTCCTCCGCATTCACGGCCAAACCAATATAAATTATTCCGTATTTGTGCTTGGCCTGGAGAGAAATACATATTTACAAATATTTGGTACCAAGAAATTAATGCAGATATTCACGTGTGCTTGAAAATGGCTGTCAGAATCATACGAAAGCAGATAATACTATCGTGGAACATGATTTTATTTCTGGTTGGTTACAATTGTACCAAAATGCAACGTATGATCAAAAAAGGAAGTATTTATCGCATGGAAAAATCATCGTTTTTTGTAAAAAAATATATCCACCCATTGTGTACAAATATAAGTTTTTCACGATTATCAGGATTACCGAATAGACAAAGTTCTTTGGTAGATGCATATTGAATTAACATATGTTACATACATACCTATATAACATATGTTATAACAGAGATATCTCTTCGGTAGCGGAATAATAGCGTTTATCTCATCTTTAATATGCATGTTATTCCATGGAAATGTGAAAAAAGGCAAAGTGACATGTTGTACATTAATTAAATTCTATGAATTACAGAAGTCCACTCAGATAATTTGGACCAAAATATACACTGAAAGAACACGTGTAAAAAAGGGCTAATTTTGGAATTATCCCTTATCCCATATATCGACCGAGAGTACACGAGTATATTTCTCCCCGTGCTGTATGGGATAGTGCTTTAGTCATAACATTTGTGCAAATGAATAACTATTTCCAGAATGGCCGATTTAGGCCATTCTCAGATTAACGGTAGTAGAATAGTGTTGCAGTAACCTTAAGGAAGGCTATTTTCGTTCAATACAAGAGCAGTTTTTCTCGCATCATCATAAATTAAACTCTTAACAACTAAAATATATTATAGAAATTATAAGTATTGATAGCAAGAAAACTTTACGAAAACAGAAGGTCTCGCTTGTCCAGTATTTCCCGCTTTTTGGCCGCGGCCGCCACTGGGGATTTCAGTCGCGATGAATATTTTGCGACGAGTCAGCGCTAGTCATCGGTACTGAGTGGCCTGACGTCATGATTTTTAAAGACGCGTCCTCACTGGGTGAGTTCCGCCGCTGAGCCTCCGCCGCCGAGCTATGAAGGTCCCCTGAAATCTCAAACCTCTTCCACTAACCCCTCACGGTCTACAGCTCCCTTCATACACTGACCCACCTTCTCGTATGAACAAAACCTCCATCGACTCTTTCGACTCATGATCCGTTTCATTTGGCTCCGCAATTCATTAGTTCCATCTCACCTGTCGCTAGGAACGTGAAATGGAGTCACCATCGGGCCATGGCCGCTCGTGAGCCGATCATTAGGAGAGCCAAACGGATCTCCCGCCTTCTCGCAAAGAGTAATTAGAAAGGTGAGATTACAAAATAACCCCCCTGATGACGGAGTGTATAACCTTAGATCTTGGAGCACCTAAAAACACAGTTTACTGACCTCTTTTAAGATGATTCCCAGTACTTTCATATCTCCCTATAGTCCTCAGATCATGGGTATGATTTTCTTATGAAGTGGCTAAATTGAGCCCCGTCATATGTAGGAATAGTTTATGTCATCATAGTTTTCGATCACAGTAAAATCCATTGATACAAGCTGGTTGTTGAGGGATTGGTCAAAGTGCAAAACGTGAACGTGAAAAAAGCAAATTGGTTTATTATTACAAAGAAAGGATATGAGAAGTCCTTACTATTATGTAAATAGTATTCACCATATCACACAATACCATACCTGCCCAGCCCTGATGAAGATTTATAAATAAATCGAAACGTTGGCAACGGCGTCTAATTATTATTGACCAAACCCTCAACAATCAGCTTGTATCAATGCAATGGTTTATTGCAAAAGTGAGTTTTCCATAATAATAAGCCAGTCTGCAGTACACGCATATCTGGAGATATGTTACGACGAATGCTGCAGGCCTGCCGCTGTAGCCAGTCTGGCAACACTCCGGCCTGGCCACCCGAAGGCTGAGGCTTTAAATCCCGCCCGTCAAATGGATATAGTATTTGTCTTAGGATTAAATTATTAGACTAGATGGTGCGATATATTCTTGGTATTATGTATTCGAACTCACTGTACTTGTGTATTTAAAAATATTTTGAAGAGCTAACACTAAAAATTATAAAAAATTACTCATACTTGTCAGCATTGCTGTTTTTTTCAAAAGGTGATCTCATCTTCAGGCAAATCCTAGCGGCCATCTATAGTTCCTTCCTTTGAACGTATTTGTTTCTATTAATTGTATTTATGTATTCAAGGGGCGTTAAAAATATCATCATTATAGGTCGATCAATCCTAAGATTGGTTGACAACAGCCCATCTTTCCCTATCTAGTTCTACTTCCCTGGAAGTTCTTCTTATGTACTTTCATATTTATTTGTTATATGCATAAATACCTTGGTCTTCATCTTGGGGCTTTTCCCTCTATTTTCCATTTACTTATATTTTTCACAAACCCATCGTGGCATCGGGTGTGCCAAATCAATCCATCTGGCCCTTGTTCTGAAAAATATAATCGCTGGGCTCTGCTCTAATGATCTTCCTATTTGTCTGAGTCATGTTTCCCCAGGCCGAAACTGGCTGGCAGAATGAGCGGTATGAATTTTTCCTTCGAAGCAGGTAAAAAGGAGCTACTGCTTCTGTCCGTATTTAATGATAGCCAAGAGGGAACTGCAATGAGTAACTTGTACAATGCTTTTGGACGTTCCTCTGAGAAATGGACACCATGAGGATGAGATCACAATCAAAGTTTCGTGACGTGACGGAAACGGACGGTGGCGTTGGCGGAGCTTGGTGATTGTGATGTAGTGGAGCCCATTACGATGGCTGGACGCTGACGACGCCGTCAACGGACGGTTGGCGAACTCGTCAAACTTTCCTGTCACGCAACGTCAATCTCAGTTAATCAGAGGAGAGTCATTTTTCAATATTTACGTAATTTTAATTCCAAACACACCATCTTACTTTTTTATCTTTACTGAGAAACGTAATTAACTTTCTAGAAGAAATTTTTGTCAGCATTATTGCAGCTTATTTTAACTTTGATTATAAAATATGAAAATAAACAGTTTCTTCGTAACAGTTGAGAATTCTGTTTGCAAAGAGATTTGGCACTGATACTCCAATCAATCGTAATGCATTCCTCCTCGATGGGAAGACGACGGAAATCTGAACATCAACACCCGTTTCCGTCACGTCAGGAAACGTCGAACGTAATACCGCTCTTACACTGGAGAACGCCCGAAAAGAGTCACTCATCAAACATGAACGCCGCGGGATAAGGCATAGAAAAACTTGGTGGCACTCGCCTGCGAAGGGTTTGAAGTCACTGAGGGTGAACTAAGCATTGATAAGCTGGAACAAGACCCGTGGAGACCTCTGGAGGGACCTTCGACCCCTTCGTCCCACCTATCTTGTATGATTTCCTCTCCCTGACTTCATGTTCTTCACAAGCGAGTGCCATCAAGACTTGCTATCACCATAACCCTCGAATCAAGGATGCACAATAATCAGTGGTCTTCCCCTCTGTCAACAACCAGCGGTTATTCCGCTTCCCAAAACCTTTCGGGAGCTCGGAAGAACGCCCTTAATGCATGGAAGGAAAGATGCGTGAATGAACCCTCTCAAAAAGTTCGGTGTGGGAGACAGTGGGGGAGAGGAATATCGGTGGAAGGGTCAGGTGGTCACGAGGGTGTGAGTACGGGCAAGGGAAAGCAACGGGAGGGGAGGCGGAGAGGGATAAAGGGGATGAGAGTAATTACGGAGGCTGCGGAGCTGTGTGTGTGTGTGATCGGGTTGGGATGAAGGTTTCCCGGGAGGGAGGAAGGCGGTGGATGGGCTGGCTGCCATTAGAAATCGATGGTGGGGGACACTACTCGGAAGGTGCTAAGGGAAGTCGTGGGGAGGTGGGGGAGAGAAGATAGGTGGGGTCCCATGAGTGTGGCAACATTGCTTCGGATAAGAGGGGGGAGGGGGCGCCACTTTTTTAAACCGGCCCTTGGGAGAGACAAGGAAAAGGCAGAGGGAAAGAGGGTGGGAAGAGCCAAGGTCGGCTGTGTCCCGAGAAAAAAAGAGATTTTTCGTTCCGTGGAGGGAAGGTTGTTGTTGGAGAAGAGTAGATTTCTGGTGAGTAGGGGGGGGGGGGGAAGGAGGGGTGGGAAGCGATCTTTGGAAAGGAAGTATTTTTCGGAGGGAGTACATAATTCGAAGGTCGGGAGGGTGAGAGGTAGAGAGTGGACGAGAAGCAGTCCCTTATTCTCTCAAGGCGGGAAAATATTTTTTTTTTACTTTCAACGGGAGGAGTAGTAATTGAGATCGTCCGTAACACAAACGGATAGATGCTGTCCTGTTTGGCCGCTCATGGATGCGACCAACACCCGAGGTCATTTGCGCCATTTAGGACATGCGATTGGGTCTGTAACGGAAGGATTAGATGGAAATGAAAAAAGATTGGAAGGAAATCTAACGTAGGATTCAGCCTACTCAGAACTATGCCGTCGAGAGCAAGAATGGTGCAAGACAAATACGCCACTTTTTGAAAAATAACACTATTCGTAGAATAAATAAAAAATTTACCATAATAGCTGCCTAAAACCACAAAAATTAGGAAAAATACAGAAGCTAGACTCACAACACTCGTACACAAAAGAGAATGCAGGTAGAGGTATGTTTCTGCGCACCTAACAGAAAGAAATGATAATAATATTAATAATGACGTCGTAAGCCCTCCTGGCCCATGAGACAATTATTACATAGAACATGCAAAAAGCTGAATTTCATTGTTAAATGTGAGAAAAAAACAAGTTGATTAGGTAACAAAACAGAGGAGAGAAATAGAAAAATATATGAATTTACACCGTATCGTACTTGGTGTGGAAACGCTTACGCTCAGTTAGAATGAGCGTAAGCGTTCTACATACCTTCCATACACATTGATAACAACTAGCTCACATAGATATCTATACATATTGTTTTACAAGTCTTATAGCACAATCATTCAAAATTGAAATGCATAGCTAGTTATCAACAATTTTAATGACAAAAAGCTGGCGCCACTTTCGCTCCTCAAGACTCATCTAATATCACCAAGGTGACCACTGTTGTATGTCACATCCAACGGATGGGGTGCTGCATTTGAATAACTCTCAACATTACACCCACATAGCCACTGGGTGGAGTAGGGGTGGAGAGAAACCCGGCGTCTGCATTAGCATACTCTACACGAAAGGCGCCTAAGGGACCACAGTTTAACTTCCCATCCAACGGACGGACCAAAACGCACTTACTTGAAGTGTTCTTCCTACAGAGCACCCAAGCAGGGATCGCTTTTTCATAGAAAAGCTCCACAACTGACGTGATTAGAAGCTGGGCCTTCTGGGTGGGAAGCCACTAAGTACCTACCCACGTCACGGACTTAGTGGCTTCCCACCCCACGTGGGAAGTGAGGACACCAAAGTTTATTAAGGTGGTTCCACCGTAAAATAACTTTGATATCATTTAAGTAATGCATATCCCGGTTACTTTTAGAAAAGCGTACACTCTGCTTGGTATTAACGACAAATTCCTATCTTTCCACACATCAATTTTCCAAATTGAGCTTGATATTTCATGGTGTTACATGCAAGAATGGGTGAAACAAGGTAAAATAGTATTTTTCTATCTAATTTAAATATCATATACCCAAAATACGATCTTTAAGAAGCGTGTTTCCGAGGGAATTAAAAGGTAATAAAATGTATGCAGCTGTTCATCATATTTGTAGAGATTAAAAAAAATGACCAACTGAAGTCAAAATACGCTGGAGCTGTGGTCGACTCTTCATTAAAATCATATATTTGTCGAATAGTCTACGTTAATGGTACCTTCAGTTTGTTTTCTAATAACTAACGTAAGCCATCAGTGTGCACAGTATTTTTTAAACAATACAAACGAAATGGTTGAATTCAGTGTATGTTTTGAATCACACAGTTGCAGCAGAACCTTCTTAATCCCAAGCCAAGTATACGGTTCCACTTATTGTATATGAGTGTGCACATCGAAAGGCTTCCCCCTTATAGTACGTTTATTAGAACGATTTTCGACTGAAGTAGACATTGGATGAATGTAAAATGGGTACCCCGACGTACGAGTGACTCGAAAAACGAACTTTTTTCATATTTCGTTTTGTCTCGAGATACAAACTGTGAAATGATGATTTTCTTAGACAGCCCATCACATAATACTTAAATCTAACATCAATGAAATAAACTTAACAACAATATACTAAGGCACGCATTTCCATGAAAACGAATGCAATTTAACTCTTCCCTAAATTTACAAGTCTGGTATCGATTGGTTTCCCTTAAGTTGAGTGGAGCGGATTGATTGGAAATTTTGTAGGTAAAGTAAAGACTGAATAACTTAAATGAAAAACTGGGTTTCGAGATACGAACTCCAGAAAGAACAAAATAAGTTCACAATTCGAGGTACCACTGTATACGTTAGTGGAACAAGTAAAAACTGAGCCTGCTTCGTCCACTGTGTTGAGATAACATCAGGCACCACGTATGTTGGTGTAGGGTGTATTTTGCCAATTGTAAGTTTATAAGCCAATCTTCACGTTGAATTTTTAGAACAGTGAGAGGAGAGATTATGACGTAAATTGTAATAAATATGACTTGATAAATAAGTGAACGACTTATTTATTTACTGAAATCCAAAGCTCTACATTTAACTTTAGCATAAATTACTAATCCATAGCGTAATTATAAGTGCGAGAAACATTTAGTAAGCCAGGAAAAAAATAGCAGAACCATGAAGAAATTCCTCGTCTCGCCAACACGGGATACCATGTTTGTTGACTCACTACGTATAATCACGTCTATGTTTTTGTTTAGATTATTGACACCGGAACTGATATTAATAATAATAATTGAAGTTTAATATTTTAAGTGATATGCTACGGTGCTTACTAACTAGTGACCTGAAAATCATAACCAACAAGATGGCGTTTTAGTGCAGAGGCGAAATAAGTCCTTCTCAAGCATTTTAGAACTATCATTGTGTAATAATGTTTACCTCTGATTGTCATCAGTAATTCATTTTCGGTATGGCCTTTTGGCGATGTAAAATAAATAATCAATTAGTACACAGCCCTATTATCTACACCCGTAAAATGTGGGAATAAATTATTCATTTACCCGATGGTGTGATAACAATTCATGATCCATCGCTGAGGCAGTGTAGAGGGAGTAGTGTACCCCAAGAGCTTTCCTTCCCCTCGCTCCAATCTTAACTCCGCGCCGCTGCGGGAATCGCGTCCTTGGAATCAAAAAGTCCCAGCAAGGGAGCCCACAAGATTCGGTAAAAGTGGAAGTTTTTTTCCCCGGCGATCGAGTGCCTGATTCCCGCGGTTTCACACCCATCCACGGAGAAAATTGTGCGGATTTCTATGGGGTCGTCTAACCTTGACTAACCCCAATGTTGTTGAACGGAAAATGTTGGTCTTTCTTGAGGCTTTGAAGTCACGATTCCGTCATTTTTGAAGTTCAACATTTTCGTATTCTTCGAAAATCAGGAGAGACTTACCTCGAGGTTGTGACGTAACCAGCCCAAATTTTCGGTGCCCTCGAAAAAGCCCAAACAAGAAAAATGTTTACAATGACAATCAGAACAGACCCCGTAACCGTTTTAGGCGTTTGCAAGTTCTTGACAAGGACTGAAAAGAGAATGATGGTACAGTGAAATATGTATCTACATCGATTGGGATGGGCACAACTCGACCAGCGATGGAAAATATATATAGAAGCGTGTACTTAGTCGATAGCTTGGCTTTGATATTCCGATAGCTGAACATCGATAACCAAGCGTCTGATTTTTCAATTACTATCGTTGAAACGACAGGAATACATCGGTTACACAAAAGTTTGTGAAAAGGGTACGCCGTCTTTCGGTTAATGTTAACCATATATTATTAACCGGGCTTTAAGAGTCTCCTCTTCCAACTAACCACCAACTATGAGTAATATACAGATATTTTGCATTCCTGCCGGCAAAAAACTAGATAATGTATATTTTACATTGTTTCTCATTACATACCATGGAATAAATTCCCAAAAGAAAGTATTGAAAAGTTTTCATATCATTGGTGCTAAATTCTTTCCCAATTGGTAAGTTCACGATCATACCATATGTCAATGAAACTATCGATTGTGTTCGAATGATAAATTCACTCCATCGATAACTATCTTACGATGAAGCAAGAGACATGACGGAATCTAGGTGGCGAAATGCGGAAGTAGGAATATTTCGTACGGCCAATGCTAAGCTCCATTAAAATATAAAGCATTTCTAGAGACCTATCAACTGATGAACGTATAACCTATGCATTATGTGCGAATGAAACATATATAACGAATGGACGCATGAAATATAATAATTCTGAAATGACAGCAAAGTAAGCCAATGGAGAAGAGTTTGCCGGATTGAGAAAAATCAGGTGAGTATTAAGACGACAATTAAAAAAGGTTTGAAGCCACTCCTGGCAGGGTTAGAGGATATGTGAATAATGCATTAGCTAAAATAAGAGTATATGAAAAATGAAACCAGACGTTAAAAATATTCTAGATTTCTGACAAGATATATTTAAATGCTAACGGAGTATATCCGAAACATTAATTAACCATTTACAAGAACAGAGGATCGTACTTAATATTTCAAACAGCAGCATTGAACACCTGTTGAAATTCATTAACACATTGAATCTTCTGATCCTTGTCGATTCTTACGCACGTATTTAGCATATTACCATCAGAAAAGCACCTTAAACGAAGATCATATTTAAGATTTCTTAAACCAAAAACATAAGATGAGAGAAAGCTCTTATGCAAAAGCGGTAATGGGAATAAATCAAGCAACTACAAGCACATGCATCGTGCTCTTTTCTTGTCATATGGCAAAAAATATTCGCAGCTTCACAACAAAACCTGCCACTAACAACCTGATAAGAATCAGAATGGGTATAAAGCATATGTCAACATGATTCTTGAACCGTAGATACCCAAAGTGATATCCAAAGAGTGCCTTCTGTTTCACTTCGGTAAATTTGGAGTGAAAATAACGTCCGAGGGGATGTGCAGCGGATTATTTGGCAAAAATATTGCGAGAAATTGCGCTAGGCAGACAAAACCATGGTGATTCTAATAATCTGCATTAGTAACGCCATAAGAGTCACCATATAAATGCTGCAACACAAGTACAGTAAAATCTATGATTACAAAAAACGCACTTCGTCTACATTTCAGCTGTTAGTCCTATCTGTAATGCGATATTTTAGCTAAATGGATAAAAATGGATTTAGGCTAAAAACAACTGAAGAGGCCAAGAAATCCAGCTCCCCAACCATGAGAAATACTTAAATGAAATAGAAAGACATGGAACCTAACCAAACAGTAGATAGTTAATTTCCTAAGTGGTAGGGAATAGCTAATTGCGTTCAAGAGGAAATTAGAATTTTAAATTCTACTCCCTATAAACTCTGCTACGTGTTCAATTAGCTCTCGAAGAAATATAAATTGGTAATTACACGTTACTTTAGCTGTAATTATTATAAAATGACCACTGAAAAATTCTTAACCATACTGATGGAATGATTTCGATTTCTTCAACGAGGACTTGATGAAGAGACTTCTGTCGGGATTCTCCTATTCCTTTGTTCCTTCCTTTGACCTGAGACGTCTTTAGGACTGGATGCATGTCGGTGAAAATGTCAACCATCGCCAAGAGGCCCAGAGAAAGAGTTTTTATAGTAACTGAAGGAATACTCTCAGAGCGATATTTCCATTGAAACATTTATTCCATTAGGGGTATATCTTTCGCCTTTATGTCCGTTTCTCCTCCAATTATTTTCTCAGAAATATTGTGACTCCATGTGATAGAAATTAACTCCCGAAAATTGTTGATAAAAATCATACCACGTATAACCATGTACACCTGGAAGATTTTTGCATTTAATTGCTCAAAAGAATAAGTTTACGGAATGTCACTTACTCTGAAAAAAATATGGAGAGGAGAAAAATATGGGAGCGAGGAGTGTTTTAATCCGGTTTTGGTTCCACAGACAAAGTGAGACTGTTGTTCAACCACTTTTTATTCATTGAAATTTATTTTTTAACGACATAAAAAATTTAAAATTACTAAAATTCAGACATTTGACTTTCATATATTACGACAAAAAACATGCTGTCCCTTCGGAAGATCACTTTTCTTTTTCGTTTGACTTTAACAAGTGTGGAGTTCTTTTTTTTGCTAAAGCACAAGGTTACGAGATGGATATCACTTTCAGAAAGAATTGGTTCATTAACATATCCAGCTCAGAGCCTCATTAATGCAGGGCATCAGTGAGCCGACATCTCTACATCTCTCTACCGGTCGCTAAATACATACGCACCCTTCACCGTATATAGCAGATTACACGTGCCGAGAAAACTCAGTAATTTGATCGTGCATGACATTGTATCTCGGTAAGCAGGGACACCTCACCACCATTTCAATGCGTTAATTGTGCAAGCACTTGCGTTTCTCCACCCGATAATTAAGTGATTGTCAAATTTCATTGAACTGAAACCATATATCTATACCTATTTCAACAATAAGTAAATAGCGGTGAATTATGCTGAAGAATGATTTTATTGATTTTTTTTAGTTTGAGCCTAAAATTAATTCGCAGTTTCAGTTGGCGCTTATAACAGAAATTTGTGAAATTATAGCTCTCTTATGGGAAGAAGAGGTGCCTCTGATCCCTACTATTACTGTTACGCATGAATAAAAGATTTTTCTACGGCTTGAGGAAAGGGGCTAAATTGTCACCTTTGTCTGCTGGCGCTATGAGATTCCTGCTAGCAGGACGAGTAGCCATGGATAAGACCGCCTTTGCTGTAAGTCTGCACCCTACTCTTATATGTAATAGAAATACGACCTGCGGCATCATTAGAGTACATTTACTAATGCCTCTCAGCTTGCACAATGAGAGAGGATGAAATCCCCAAGGAATTCTCCAACAGTTGGCAGGAACTAGATGGAAGAGAGATCGAGCATTCATACACTGTGCTAAGTTCAACGGTATTCCATGGGCATGAGTTTCGAATTACTATGAGTTTGGTGGTGTATCGGAACATTGTGGGAATATATTCTTGTGTGTTTTATGCGTATCATACTCAAAATATATCTAACGTAGTCTATCAATATACTGTCCATCAAATAATATTTAAGGGCAACTTGTTTACATAGTTTCTTGAAGTTGTGGCCATGAAGCACTTAACTATTTTAAGAGAGATATTCGAGAACTATACTGAATGCGGTCAGCAAAGCAAATGTATATAAAGTGCAAGACACTTGTATTACTTTCCATAACCAAAACAACGTTAATGTTTTCCAAACAATTTTTAATACAAGACAACTTTAAAACAAGGTCATGGGGTACAGTCGCTTGGATGCCGCTGGGTTAAATTAAAAAAAAAATTGCGAGGAACATTACAAAGCAGATGCAATCGTGAGAGTCAACAGTTTTCCCCAAGTTTAGCCCGTAGGAGAAGAAGTCAGTCACGTTGGCCTTTGGGAGAAACAACTCTCATAAGTAGAACATTAATGATTCACCACCAGGCAAGGCGGCAAAGAAGCGCCGAAAGGAAGCGATCCCACAGGTGCTGGAAGTCGTCAAGGGGATTAACGTTACGCGAGGTCCAGGGATGAACACAAAACGAGTCGACCCAAAGAGCTTAAACGTAATACGTTCCGGCAGCTCAGGGGAAGACGTGACTGTCGTTTATCACCAGCACCTAAACGGAATTAAAAAAAAGGAACCGGGAGGAGGTGGGGGAGAAGATCCGTCTTCTAGAGGGGAACACGCGTCTTGACTCAAAAGCCGGCCACTGCCACCGTGGCGATTCCCTTTCGATCTCGAGAGCACCTCACGGCAACGGTTGGAAAATGAGCTCAGCATCCTCACCCCTTCCGTGGACCACTTTCCCTTCTCCTTTCCTCGGCCGCACTGGATGATCAATGAACGGACACGATCGCCTAACGGGTGTGAATGGTGCGCACTGAATATCTAAATAGCTTCCCCTCTACTTCTCCTCCTCCACCACCTCTTCCAGTCGTTTCATCCTCCCTAGCCTGCCTTCCGCCGCCTCATCCCCGGTCGCCCCGGCCTTCCCTCAAACGCTTGCCGGCCCCAAGCACGCGACCGCCTTGCCGCACGGGGATCATGAAAAAAAATTAACGGCCCCGCCTCTGCGAATTTCCGCTCTTTCTCCACCCATCCATCTCCCTCTCTAAATACACACTTATGTGATCATAAACAGCCCATTTTCGCTCGCAATGATTACGCTTCGCCGTCAACGGCGAAGAAATCACGAGTGCGCAGGTATATTCAAGGTTTTCGCCGAGGGAAAAGAGACAATAAATCATCAAAAACTATCTACCACTATAATTGTACCGTTGAGAGCAAGAATGATTAAAAAATGTAGCTTTAAAAAATAAGGGTATTTTTGTAAAATAAAAGAAAAATTTAACCTAAGTGCTGGTCTCTAGGGAAAAAATACTGAAGCTAGACTCTAACCACTCATGCAGAAAACAGAATGCAGGTAGGGGAATGAAAGATACGATGCTTTCGGCGTATGTTGTTAAGTAAAGACTGTCTACATCGGGTTAAACGAGTCGGCAGAAATTCAGAGTTTGACCCGGTCACGACTTTCAACACCTGTGGAATCGCTTCCTTCCGGCGTTTCTTTGCCGCTATGCCTGGTGATGAACCATCAATGTTCTAGTTATGAGCGTTGTATATCCCGAAGGCTAACGTGAGTGGCTTCTTCTCAAACGGGCTAAACTTAGTAATAGTTGCTGACTCTCAGTATTGAAACTGTTAAGTACTTTTCCTTGCATGAAGACCAATGGATTTCCACTGCATTCCCTTACACCATAAATTATTTCCGTCTTAAATATTTCAAAACCCCACTTCTGTTATTATATTATAAATAAAATCGATTTAAACATTTTATAAAATGCATTCTCCATTTCCTAATATTTTTTTTCTTTGCAGCAAAGACTTTAGAAACTCAGCCGCTCCAATTTAAGTCAATAAAAGCTTCGATAGAAACTATCTTTCTTGTTCATTCTCATAAAAGTCTTAATTTTCCCAGGCTACGAAGTCTTAAAAATCCCAGAGCTATTCCAACTAAAATAATGAAGAACGTTGGTTTAAACTTGCTATTCAGTCAATTTTCTATTTAATTTCAATTATTTTACAATTATTTTGGTTTTTATTTGCTTGTCAAAATCTTCAAATCTCTTAAACTTCAAAACTTCAAAGTCCTCAAAATTGTCCTAAAATAAAATTATACATAAAAATATTAGCAAGAAAATGCGTCAAATAAAAAGATAAGCTAGATAGTGGAGACGTCAATTGATAAAAATAATGAAAAAAATTAAAATCTCAAGTTCCATAATAATATTTTTCATCGCTGATTGTGTAAGCTAGCACGAGTATTTTGTAGCTTATACATTGATACGAATTATATTGAGTTCCTTGGGAAAACGGTGCTGACATACCCACGATTATTGAATTTGCATCTCACAAACAGCATCAAAATATTGCCCAGTGAGAAACTATTTTGCTGACATAATTTAGTTCATTTTAGTTCTTGCCGCGTTACAACTGAAAGAACAGTCGCAACTATTATATTACTTACGAAAGATCATAAACTTGATTAAAAATACAACTAAATGTTCTCATAATATTTATGCCATTGAAAATTTGGAGATTGAACATCAGATTTTGCACAACCAGAATTGTTTGTGAATCAAAGCATGGAGTTTGGACGTGCTAACAAGTTGATATAATATATCTGTAAAACATGAGGTAGTTATGATTAAGTAACTTTAATTTTGGATTTACCAATTCCCAAGTCGTTAACTCTCGTATTCGTGGACTACAGTTTAGTTTTGCAAAACACAGAACGCTGTTTCCAGCAAAAACGGTAATTTGATTAAAAACTTCCAGAAAAGTTTACTTGATGGCGAAATCAAACAGCGGCTTTGGTACAATTTAAATAATTAATACCTAGCCTCATCGGGAATCAAAGCGAAGAGGCCGCGTAGAGCCCATTATCACCAACACTCTTTCCAATATTTCTATGGGATAACTGATCGAACAATGAAAGGATTTGAATCGAAAACTTCATTTGCTAGAAGCATATGACGCCTTTTTACAGCTCTCCACAGGCTAACAGGAAAAAGGGAAACATTATTCAAGCTCCCTATTATACCAGTAGATTATATTTATCGCTTGGGAAAAATCATGGAAACAGAGAAGATGATGTAGAAGCATGCATGCTCTCCTTCCGGACGAACCCCACGTGATCGGAATAGAATCAGGCAGAACTTTAAGTGGAGTACAGTTTTATCTTTGTCTAAAGATTTCCTTGAACTCCAATGCCACTTCCTTCCACCGTGCATTACAATAACAGTACCAGCAACAGCATATTCACAACGCCTCATCGAAAATCTATAAAGTTGGCCGTAATAAATCATAATAGCTGTGTTTGTACTTGTATACTCTACTTATACTTTCTAAAAGATAATAAAAGAGAAGTTCGTAAACTACACTTTAATTATCTTTTAGAAAGTATAGGTCAGTTATACTACTTGAAAAATGCTCCCGGCAGCAAATCCCTTACCACTATACAACCATATTACGATAGTTATAGGAATCGTATAGAATAGATCAGCCGTTTCCTTGGCTCTTACGCATGCTATTCCTATAAAAAGAATCTGATCAATATAATACCGCGTGAAATTCTATTTTTTGCTCATTGTTAATTATAATAACACATGAAATTTTTGAAAAGAGGCTTAAAAAAGGAGGAGGACGCCTGGATAACTTAATTAGTTACATAACTTGGTTAGAAAACTTAGGGAATCAGTTTAAGTCCCAGACCACGCTAACGTTTTATTCACAGTGGACTTTGGCCATTTAAAACACGACTTATAATTTTTTCACAAATATTTATTTCCTGTTATATCTATGTAATGAACGCGACTCACAACTAGGCAACGACTTCATCAAATAAGGTACCTTCCTCTGTTTCTCTTTCATGGAAATTTTGTTTAAATACATTATTTGGATTACAATTTAGTTGCCTAGCCTTCATTCTACGTAAATATATTTGCCTACTCTATATTGTAAAATAAACTTGAATGCGGTAAGCAAAATCAGCAAAAAACGAATGCTAACGGTAATGCATAATTATTCAAGCCGTTACTAAGCATATTTATGCTTTCAATCTGTAAGGTAAGGTCCTAACCGCTAAATAAGGGACATACTCGTACGTATACTTATTCAATTATCTATTATTTATTCAGTCATATCAATCCACGAAACTCTGACATTGCCATCCCGAAACGAAACTACAAGTACGGAAACGAAAGTACTAGTCTGGCGGTGAAATATTTAACTCGATAGGCAACGCTCCATTTATGATCTTTCGAATATTAACTCGGACACCTCTAGCCTCATAATGCCACTACATTGAATCAGCAAAATGCCGACTAATAACAGAAAATTATTCTTCTTCGATTGCATCTTATTTTGCGCTCAGTTCTTGTGCCTGACGGTCATCTGTAAAGAGTGTATAATATATAGCATATAAATCTCAAGACATGAAAGAAATAGGAAGTTTCTATTATAGACAACATCAAATTATTATTAATAGGTTACCAGTTAAGGTAATTTGAATGGAAGGCAGTAAGAATCTTCTAGATGTTTATCGTCACAGATCCCTATACCTTACACGATCTCTTTCTTCATCTCAGCCTAAGTCCTACCTCTCTTCATTCCGTCAGTAAAAACTATCCTCTTTCTTTCCCTTCGTCGCTAACCCAACATCCTCCCCTCTATCACAGCCTTCACTATCCCTTCCCCTTCATTACCGATTCCAACGACCTACTTTGCCTACTCCTAATCTCCTTCAGGAGTGTTCTGTCCTCATCCACCATACACAAGCACTAACCAGGATTTTTCAAGCCTTAACGTAGACGGCAATTCGACGTCACAACCTCGAAAAATCCAATCAATGCCATTTAAAAGTAGAAATTCGTCAGCCCTATGATGTCGCGTTCACGATTATGTGAGGTCCTTCCTGAATAAGGCCCATTTCATCACTCCACCCCGGGTTCTGGCGGAGAGAGGAAATTTTAGCGAGACCATGCGCGCTTCAGGAGAAAAGGCTCCATTGATGCCGTGAAGTACTCAGGAGGTGGGTTCGCATGTAGGTACTGGCGCGTGGTGGTGAATGGATGGCAAGAGGGCGTGGGGGAGGAGTTGGAACGTGAAACCGCGAGCGCGTGCCCTTCGGGACGTCAGCAGAGAGTCACGCGACGGCTCATCGCCCCCAGGCACGGGGGCAGCAAACGGGGAGGGGGTAATCTCCACTTCGCTTTAGGGCGCGGAAGACGTTTTTTTGTTTGAAGGGCGATGGAAAGAGGGGGAGATGGGGGAGGGGGGGGGGTCGTAAGGCAAAGAGGCACGCTCATCTGCTGCGGACGACACAGAGGGGTTAATTGAGGGGATGAAAAGCGTGGGGAGGGAGGGTATGAAAGAGAGGAATCTTGAATGGAAGCGAATAGTAGGAAGGTCCTTGGATGAAAAATTGTTAGAGAGATGCTACTTTGCTCTTCGCCCGTTTCACACGATACATGATCCAGCACATACTTTGAATACAAGCCAATACTAGATAATTAGGACAGAATCTCAAGGGTCACAGTGGTTCCTTTGTGTGGCCTTTTTAACCAAATTTTACTTCCAAAAGAAAAAAATTGGATTCGGTGCAGAGGTTTTCTCGACCATACATTTTTGCACTACTTCAAGCTATAGAATTGCTTATTGACTGAGGATATTCTCTGGTCAACAATAAAACCTACCTTCAACTGAAAGCTTACTTTAATGTAAATGTACTAGGAAACCGCGGCATAGGCTTAGAATGGGAAGTTAGGCCCGAAGCACTTATGGCTGATGACTAAAGGCGAACAATCAACATAAAAGAAACACAGTTAGTAGGGGTACTTTTCCTCCCAACCTCTCCTTTTGTAGTTAATAATTGCTACATGGTGTACGCACTTTGCATAACATTTTGAGAGGATTCAGTTTATCCTGTGCAGTAATTTCATTTTTTCTTCTCCCCATAGAAATTCAATGGCGTCATCTCCTAGTGGGTAATATAAACTGAGAAGGGCTCTAAGACACTCCTTCAAATATAGGTTTTGTTCAATTTCGTCCTTTCCCTCTTCCTATTACTTTTCATGGCTGGTGTCCTAACATACCCTGCCACACGCCCCCGTGGCAGGGTTACGAGGATAAAGAGTGGGGGTATGTAGGCGGCAGAGAGGAAGGAGAAGGGTGGTGTATCGTGGGTGAGGGCGAAGGAGGGAAAAAGGCCTCTTGAGATTAGAGTGGGCTGACAGCTTGCCCACTCGCGATGAAATGTGAAGGATTAATTGACCCCGGCAGAGTTTCTTGTTTCCTGGAGAGACAGAAAGAGAAAGGAAGTCTGCAAGACAGTGGCAAGGGAAAGAGAGGAAATGGCCATTCCACCACCTTACTGCCCCTTTCATATCATTCCATTCCGCCTCGCAGACGATGAGTTTAAATAGTTAAGATTGGGGTTAAGAGTTAGAATAACTTGGACTGTCAAAAATCAGAAATAATTGGCATGCGCGAGTAAACTATTTCAACCGTTAATGCTTCCGATGAGTGTTACAGTAAAACCTGTCTTTAGCGAGATCTCTTTAGACCATGTTATTAAGGCAATTTACGCTTAATTTAGGGGTGCTTGTATTAAATAAGGCATCAGAATCCCTAATGCCAACGTAATAATGTTTTACTCAAAATTCAAAGATATACAGAATATATAAGATATAACGAATGATCATCGTGACATACTGTTTTCAGTTTTTTGTTGCGACAGTAAAATATCATATTAACATATAACATCAATATTTTTGCTTTTACGTAAGCTTCTCTTTCTTTCCCGTATAATTCAAGCTTCCACGGGGTCCATTGCGTCATTCAAAAATCTGAATGAATCGGATTCACCTTTATTCAGACCGTAGTCAGTCGAATCTTTGTAAGTCTATAACATTTTGCGAAATGATCTTTTGCTTCACGTGATTGAGATTACATTTTTCAATAGTATAGAGGAACGTTCTTTATTTTAAAAACCTACTTGAAAGTGAAATTCACATTATTAAACATGCAGAGGTAAACATTTGGTCGACGGCCAACTTTATTATATTCAAAATACTTGTTAAAAATTAAGCGCGTCGGGCGGCATGAAAACATTATATCGTCTTGGAATGTGAGTTACGCAACGGAAGGGTCCCTTAAAATCATTGTCATCAATAAAAACTGAGATCAGTTAAAGCTTTGATTAAAGTCGTGTAAGATTAGTCATGAATGAATTTTTCTAGCTATCAGTTTGCAGAGCATCCCTCTAATTTTATCACTTAAATCAGTTTAAGAGATAGTTTTTGGTCTGCACCAGTCAGAATATCCAGGACTTTAACTCCACTCCATTTAAACTTACCTTAACCGATCAATTACCCTAGTAAAATTACAATAATAAAGCCTTTAATGCAATAGAAAGTGGGGGCATGAACCATCAATGAGGAGTTTTTATCCTACACAAAAAAATAAAAGGTCAACGTGATAATTTGAATTCTCACCTCGGGTTCTACTAGGAAAATAAGGCAACGAAATCGAACATAGAAGAAAATTGTGTGAACATATGATTAAAAAAATACAAATGCTTTCTTTAAATTCAAGAGTAATGTAACAATTTGCATTTTTCTCACATGATTTTAGGAATTTCGTGGAGGAAGAGTCTAAGCTGGGTTTCACATGAACTATTTTTCCGGAAGTCGTGCAGACTATTGCGGTAGTTTTGATAATTCAGGATGCTCATTATAAGCTCAAAAATATAGCAGGAAATCAATGTTAATGATATAATAAACTCCGTTAATGCCTTGAGTTCTGTTTGTTTTCATTTTTAAATATTGGAGTATACGGACTATTTAAATTACACTGTTCATTGGAATCCAAATGTCCTGTCATTGTATTTCGAAGTTCTAATACAATCGCGCCATCTGTTTCACTCCACAGAGTGAAGGTGGCACGGGAATTCTCAAAGACAGTGAAGGTAGGCGGTTACTTACACTTCAGCGGTTTAGACAACTGTTCAGTGTCACATTTCGCCTTACTAGTGTCCTTCTGAGTCTTCTCCTTGAAAATATGTTTTTAAAGGAATCTAAATGCTTATTCTATCATAACTTTATAAAAAAAAGCGTAGTACATAGAAAAAAACAAATTGAAAGTTTTTCGGATCATATTTTTGGCTTTAAGCTCACTTTCTCCATTTAAAATAATAAAAAACATTTTGTATTTCCACACGTTACCCCAATAATGGTCGACCTGGGTTTCAAGGTGTTTTAAATACTAAAACAATTGTATTGCCTGTTTATTTTTAACATTCCATAGTTGCCAGTGATTGATTTACCCAAAGATCTGCCATAAAAATTACTAGCAAAAAGGGCAAAAAAGAACGAGAAATTTTGGTTGATTGACTACTGCGGTAATCCGCATTGCGGCGCGTCCGAAGTCACCTGCAGGAATTGACCTATCTCCCGATTTGAGGACATGATTTACCCTCTTGATAAGCACTATACTCTCACAAAACGCTTAATTTGTAACGGTAAATCATTAAAGTGATTATAATTCACTAACAAGTAGCGGTTCTCTATTAAATTGTTAATGTGGACGGACACCGTCAGTGATACAGAAGCTTCAGTTTTTCTTAAAATATAGGAATGCCATTGATTTCTGTGACCAAGTACAATTGGCTGCTGAAAATACAGAGGAATAGCCAATTACTTTCTAACTATTTTGATTTCAGAATAAAAGGCAAGTAAAACGACGCGTCGTTACATCATGACCTAACGCTTGCATCAGAAGTTGCTCTTTTATAAGGGAAATCCACGTTTAAAGATGTTAGCCGTCACAAGTATATCACAAAGTAGTCAGCGCAAGCGTCTCAAAATTGTCATTGAAAACAGATTGCAACTTTCCAATTTTCTATGAAAATGACTAGTTTCTACTCTCAGTTAGCGTCTGCGGTTAGCTTTCAGCAATATGCCATAAAACATACTTGTAAATCGGTCATCGCGACAATATGTTTTCAGTTCTTCATTACACCTACGCTGTGGACTTAGCAATTAATTATAAGTTTCCATATTAGTTTGCGGACATTTGGCATTGTTGAATTTAAAAGCGGAAGTCAGACTATGAACGAGACTTTAGCCACATCATTACGCATGTTCGAAATAAGCTTTTCGCATGGATATCAATTCTGATTGTTGATTAGGAATGTGGGTTGTTTCGTAGTAATACATTTTCCGATCGACCACCCAAAAGCTTTTTCAAGCACCATCGACAAGCTTGATATTCCAATACTTCGCGAAGTTTTCTGTTTCGAAAACCAACCATGCGTGGGAATTAGGGATGGGCGGTTACGGGAAAAACGGCGTTTATTATCAGTGAGTAAAGTACTCGAGTATTTAAGCATGAAGGAAGTTGTTTTCAGGTTTTATAACCGAAAAATATAAAAGGTTTTTTAAACGTTTTAAAAGCAGATGTGGTACATAAATATACTCTCGTGAGTGTATTGGTGGTCATTACTCAATGTAATATGATTATTATTGTAGCTACACGGCCATTATCACTACTTTAACTAAAAACTTTGGCCATTACTAAAAAAGCTGTTTTTTCTCATTTTGGATGACTACTGTTATAGTACATGAATGTATATCATTTAGGATAAAGAAAGTTAAGAAGCTGGAATACGAAATATCTGTAGTAATATTTCCGTGAAGTTTTTCTAAATTTAAATATTATCTGCATCACATCAATGCACGTTGTCAAATATTTATTTGCGTCACGAAGGAGAAGAAATACTTGGAATGTGTTCCACTACCTATTCTAGAGTTCTCGTGTGATTTATATTTATCACAATTCTTTCAGTTGTAAGTGGTTTTCCTTCAGCTAAACCAAAAAATAACCGAGTATCCAGGTTAACCGGCGATGAAAATAACTGTTTTTTAAACTAACTTGTTAACTTAAGGGAAAAACCGGTTATGGATACAACTAGTGATTTTTGTCCATACCTGGCGGGAACTAATCGTGATAAGATCATTTGACTTCACCGAAATTGGAATCCAAATTTGCAATTGCAGCCTGTGTGTGTCAGCCAACTACACCACTAGACCAAATTAGGTACTTGCGAATTTCCGAGAGGATTCGTACGAAATAGGTGTTCTCGCCTTTTAGAGCCTATCACCTATTCCTCTGATATTTTATCTTCGTGATTTCCCACACACTGGCGTTCACCCATGTATGTAACTGCGAACAATGTTCGCTTGTATCATATTTGAAATGAATTACTGTTTTACTGCATCGAAATAGAATTATAACAGGATCCACGAGGTCGTAGCCGAAGAAAACCGGTAGAGGTATTCGGAAGAATAGGTAATTCTAGACAAGTTTCTTTGGAAATATGCCACTCACTTATTTGTAATTAATGAACAAAAAAAATTCCTAAGCTCATGAGGCTTCACATGACGGTCAATTTCGGAACGCGTTGGTGATTTTTGGTTAACATCCAAGTCACATTTCAGAAGGAATGCGATGCATTCCTTTGGACTCGTTCAAATTCTTGCTCTCCGAAATGGAAGTAATTCATCTGGAGAGACTTTCTTCTTGCTGAGCTGAAATTCTTTTCCCTCATAAACCTGCATTATATACCCCGAGGCCGAGTGCAATCTCCGAAAATAACTTAGTTTAGCTTTATTTAGCCTTTCCTTGCATGACACACGGATTATATATATTTTTTTCTGGTATTAAGATGATATTAGCGACTTGCGTTAATTTATTTTCGCTCCCTTGCGAGTATCTGAAATAATAATTTCGTTAAACACATCTCGTTATTTGTTCACAGCGGCAGTTTCTAAGGACTTCAACGCTTCCTATTCGAGGAGAGACGCCACCGACTATTAGAAAGGAATTCCTCCAAGTTCCAAAGAGAAGCAAAGTAAATGATGAATGCGTGGTCGGCTTAAACAATGTTTTTTTTTATTATTTTGAGCTCGAAATAAACCTATTACTACCACCGTCAACTGAAGCCATATTGATAACGCGCCGGCTTTGCAATCCGAGCGTCAGGGGCATGGATAGTGAGTTCTTCTTGGGGTTTTAATTTTTGGTTACACGGTGGAAATTAACCTCAACACTAACAGGACATAAAACCGATTGCGTATTATATTTTTTATAGAGTAAAGAATGAAATATATTCCTGCATTAGCCACAATTTGCATTCTTTACTTGATGCCACTATCCATTGCTATCAACTGACGTCGACATCCGTTCAATGAAACTGTGGACAATAAAAAAAGAAAGATAAGCCAAGATCAACCTAAAGGAGGGGGCAAACGATAAACATATTAACTTGAAATATTTGCGACTATCATGGATATTAATGAAGTCTTGAGGAAAACTATACTAGAGAGATTCCACGGCGAAAAACAAGAATTGTTTGAAGAATTTCTCCGCCTTGAGCTCTTACACGCGCACTCAAAACCTTACGATGATCTCAATGGAATGGATGGAATACAAACTTTTGCGATGGATTTTAAGAGGGGTGGTAGATTATACAATCCTATATAATGCCATCACTTCATCATTCATCATTAATCCGAAGATTTATTTGCCGAAAAAAATCCACCACTCCACTGACCTCGCTAGTAAGGGCTTTCCTTATTCATAAGTCTTCATTTTAACACCCCTTCATTTCATTATTTGCCACTCAACCATTATGTATTTTGGTTGTTATTTGCAGTAATCTTTAGGTTTTATTTTTTCATAGTATTTTCCACGCACTTTTGCATTCTTAAGAGGCCTCTTGAGGCGACATTTTGGGAAAAATTTTTACGTTCATAATTTCAACACATTACTGTCATAATCAAGGTGTACTAGAGTCATCATCCTTGATAATGATGCTAATGTGTTCAAACCTTGGTCGGCAAATAAAATAAGTGTGGTATTAAATTAGATTTTGGCCTCGGTGGCGGCGAGGTAAAGTCCTCGCTGGCCAAACCGAAGGTCGCGGGTTCGAATCCCGCCGGGGTAGGAAATTTACACCTCCCAGGGCATGGTTGTGCGTGTTCGTCCATATAATAAATACTTAGTCATGGCTTTGGCTGTTAAGTATATAGAGATTATTATTATTAGTACAAAGTTATGATTGTTCATCATGAACACTTCAGCATAATCATCAAATTTTCTTTGTTCTCAGCCTGAATTGCTGTCATCAGCAAAGCGTAGGAAGCTGATTGTTCTCCCACCGAAATTCCTTTTTTTAAATTTTTTTCTTCATTGATGGTTTTTCAAATTATGTGTTTTGCTATTGACGACACAGCCAAGTTTGCCAAACTCTTTTCTTCACTACTCTATCCCTTACAGAACCATACCGTTACAAAAGGTTAATATGAACATTTCATACGACGATATCGATTAAACTTAATTAGAGAAAAAACAAATTACAAAATATGCTTCGAGGAATACATGGAGGGCAGCTGCGAAATAGATGAACTTGAAATACTTGCGTCGTTCACGAACAAGAGGAATATAAACCGTAGAGATGCCGTAGAGTAGTTCTTCTTTAGAAGAAAAAGTTTGACCGAGCGCGCACTAAAACCTTCCAATGACCGCGCCGGAGAAATACGAGTCATTAGTGAGGGAGAGAAGAGGAGGCGGGCAGGTTTTTCGTGCGCTTAGGGGTTGAGAAGGCGGAACGGCGGGAGTCCACGTGCGGGGGAGGGTGGAGGTAGGAATCCGCCGGGATCGCGGCGGAAGAAGTGAAGCAGCTGGGATGGGCGGAGAGATTGAGAGAGAGAGAGTTTTCTTAGGCCGAGTGAAAGACGAGGAAGGCCGTCTCAGGATACGAAAAGGGTGAGTAACAAGAGACAAAGGGATCGAATTGGCATGAAGGCTAGAGTACTCGCTTCTCACAAAGATGGCACGGGTTCTAATGCCGGCAGTAGCGGAGACTTTTCAGTAGACATCCGTTCCCTACTTGCATGTAGTAATAGTCGTAGTATTACATGTTTATAGCATAATCTTAGCATTCATATTCAACCAACGGGCTAATTTTGTGATGGGATCTGGTGCAATGGCTTAGAGTAAGCCACCGTAATTTCCTGGTTCGAATTCTGTGAGGGAAGGGGTGATTTTTAAATTCTTTTTCTGGTAGGCGCTTCAAAGGGCAGTACTCGTTAAGACGGAAGGGACGTTGAGCTGTGGACCCATTAGCGCCTTATATTTTGAGTTGGCTACTGCGAATACTGAGCAACTCTCCACCCTTCATCTATTCCCTAAAAATCTACACACCTATCCTCAATGGTGTAAACCAAATGATCCTTGTTTTCGGTCGTCTCATGACAGAAGTAACCAACCAACCGCGACTGAATGTGTACCCGCGAGGGTTTTCTTAATTTCTTCTAAATGAAAAAAGTCACCTTTGGTTAAGAGCTGGCTAGTTCCGGCACTGAGTTTCCCTCCATGCTTCCCCCATTCCCCAAAAATAAATTCCCGTACCAACCTACCCACCTATCCTAATTGGTGCAAATGAACTCAGCTGTTCATCTCCTCCCCCGAAATAATCAACCGACAGAGAGACGAACGGGAAAGAGAACGAGCGAAGGAAATAACGTAGCTGGGTCTTGGAAGGGGTTGGGAATAGAATGGGGTGGGTTTAAGGTTTACCATCCCCTGCCGCCGCAAGGGAACGACGGAGGGAGGGGAGCAAGAGGAAGGAAAAGGAAGAGACAATTCCAAATTCAGAGACGGGCTACGCGACGTGCATCGCCAATCGAGTCTCATCCCACCCAACAATGGAATCCGGTTCGCTCCATTGTTGCAGCCGACTGGGCGAGGGCCGGGGCGGGAGGGGCGGGGGGTGGGGGAAGGGGTTGAGTAGGGAGGGGAACGCGGGGGAATAGGCTGAGGGACGGGGTGGGGAGAGAAATCAGGTGGGGTGCGCGGGGAACGACGGAAAACACGAGCTCTCATGTTGGGGGAGGGGGGGGGAGAGGGAGGGAGGATTGGCGTTAAAGGAATCGGAAAAAGACCGATAAGAATTCCCACAGTTCCGAAAAGGGAATAATGGGGTGGACTTGGGGGGAAAGCGGATGGAAGTGGGAGATGGAAAGTACAGGGGATGATGGGACGTTGTTGAGGAGACCGCTGTTGGCCGTCGCCAGTTTAATTTTCATTTTGACTCGCCTAGCTGTGAGTCGTCTCCTCAAAACCAAAAGGTTTTACAACACCCTCGAGAGTCCACTATGCCGGTAGAGCTCCACTAAGTCCCATCTCACTTTATGTCGTCATGATTTAATTAGTTGAAAAAGTGGTAAAAATGAAGAATCATCTGTGATAATTTCTACAGGCATTCTGTGTACTCAAATATCCATCGACGCAATAGATGAAGGAATACAAAATTAACCTTATCTCTCGCGAAAGTTCCTGACACAAGGAGGGGAGGTGGAAATGGAGGGGGTGAAAGGAAAGGACGGAGGGGAAGAGAGGCAGGCTACGAGAGAGAGTGAGGCAGGGAAACTAAACTATTTCGTGAAAAATATACGAGGAACACACACGCAAGGCCAATAGGCAAGTGGTTTATATCGCCCATCGCCATGACTTTACGAGGGACACAATCTTGAGGTCTCATGGTGAGATTAGTCGAAACGGAACGAAAGGTAGTGGTGAGTCATCCCACACATCGAAGCGCTTTTGTTGGTAGCAATAATTTGAAAGGATGTCTGAAAGACCCCCCATGCTAAATAATCCTCCTCCCCGTTTCACAGAATTTTGAAAGTTTCGTATCCAATACCACAATATTGTCCACTGCGCAGAACCAAGAACTTTTGCGAGACCTATACAGGGATGTCGGGACGTTGTAGAGGAGATCTCAGGGGACCGTCTATTTTATTTTTCACTTAGGCTCTGGTGGCCCGAAAGCCAGAAGGTTCTCCAACACATTTTAGTGTCCTCAACTCCTGTTGAACTCCAATAACTCACGTAATGACATTAAGATACAATTAACCAAGGTTGCCGCATACCAGCTTTTATCTAATTCCAGGACTTTTCCAGGGTTTCCATGTCAAATTTTTAGATTTTCAACGTGAAAATACCATGCTTTGAAATGTATTTTAAATAAAGCGCAAAAATAGGAACACAACACATTAACGCTTGTATGTACTATGAGGGAATACAATTTTCTAACAAACGGAGTATTGCCACTATCACTACAGGGGAAAATTAGCTTCCTCTCTGAAGGAATATTATTCTTAGGTCTCAGCCGCGACTAGTGCCACGCATTACCAGTACACACAAATAAACACCAAGTAAAAGCTATAATGCCTCATTCAGGCAAGGTATTAAAACCCCGAAGTCCACCCGACAGTGCCGAAAACGTTGCTCCTCACTTGTTGAAAATTATCATACTTGGAATTTGAAAAGCAAATTTCCAGACTAATTTCTCATTTTCAATGTCTTTTCCAGGTTTTCCAGGCCCACTTTCAATTAACTAATGGCAGAATGTATTCTCAACTGCAATCACCATTTGATACGTAAACTAAACGAAATAGCAGGAAAGACTCTCAGAAAAGCACAACGGTGGGACTCGAACCCGCGACTCCAGGATTAGGCAGATGAGGATTTTACCCCGACGCCATCGGAACCGGCTTAAAAACTTGGAGAAAAATTGCTAAAAGCATTAACAACAGAAACTTGCGGTCTAGCTATATTGAAAGGACTCGTCTACGTGTCTATAATTAATCTTAAGTTACACACTTATATTACTGCAACAACTCCATGTCACATTTAAGGAATCGGAAATAGACCGATAAGAATTCCCGCAGTTCCGAACAAAGAATAATGGGGTGCTTTAATGTGGGAATGGAAAGAAGAGGAAGATGGATAATTCGGGAATCATGGGACGTTGTTTGGGAGACCTCTGTCGGCCATCAACAGTTTATTTTTCAATCGTTTCTCCGCGATTTGCCCAAGGCCAAAGGTTCTATAACACCCTTCTGCGCCCCCATTTCGCTTGAAGTTCCAATTAGTCGCGCCCCTCGGAATGCTATTAAGATGTCGTTCATCGAAAGGTTGTCAACCCTAATGCCCTGTAAATAAGGGCATTTAAGTCAAAACATGATGATTTTCAGGCGAAAGTTTCCTTAAATACTATAACCGTGCTGTGCGTCTCAATACGATTTAGGGTTTTGAACTTTTTGACGTAGGTACGGATTGCCAGGCAATAGTATATATATTTTTTGGGTGTTCTGACATGGTTACATTGCACGGTCTATCCAAAAGCCTTAATGCTAAGATAAAGTAACATGGATGCCCTAGATGTGTTTCTAAATCGCGACATTAGGGTGGATAGGCTTGTTCGTCATCATCTACCGCGGCCTTACCATCTTGACATATTTCAAACTCAGTGGTCAACTTTCCAATTCAACCAGAGTGAAGGATAGGGAGATTTCCAATATCAGGATCGCAGATTCTAAAAAGAAAAAAATAATAATAATGCATCCTGAAAAGTAGCGAAAACATGAGGACGTCCGAAAAAATGACGGCATTTAGTAGTCCTCTGGGGGCGTTAAAAGTTGAAATTCTGCATTTTTGTTCAGATTGAGTAGCCACATCCTCCTCGATGCAATGAATAAGAGAATGTATTTTTAACCTACAGCTAACCTGCCGCCTCAATCTATTGACGAGCTCAACACCAATGCTCAGGACGGGATTCGGACCCACTGCCTTGAGGTTGCCAAGCCGTCATGCTTTTCGACCGTACCGGCCGTACGCTCAATTTTAGCACTTCAGTCCTGACATGACTTTCACATCTTTCACATTACTATCCAGCGATGATGTTTTTAACAAGGCTCAACCAACCGATCTCCATTTCACTCGTCAAGCAAGGACGTTACCCCACCTTTTATCCATCATTTTTCCTCCTCATCCTCCACCCAAATTCCCTCTTTCCCTTCCCCACAAATTTTATCAACCTTCCCAACAAACTGGCTCCTCAATCTTATCCCACATCGACCTGACTATTTTCCTCCCTTGCCCCCACATATTCCCAACAGCCTTGACGTGGTGACCTTGGGTGATCTCAAAGAACCTTTACGCAGACTCGCATTCCACCACCGATCGCCGCGATCATGCTTCGACAACAACCCCTTAGTTAATTTTCTTCACTCTAGCCAGGGCCCCTCTAACTCTGCCCGCGTCAGTTCATTATCAATACCGACAGTTTCCCGTTATCATTGCATTTTGTTGTTTTTGACGAGAAAGCGTATTTAAAATCAGACCGACATCTACATCTAAATACTACCCTCCAAGGCGCCGTAGAGCCGTGTGCTAGGGAGGGTTAGGACACCAGCCATGAAAGAGGAGGGAATAAGGAAAAAAGGGGAGAGAGGACAGAGGTAAATTGTGTTTTAACTGTCTTATGTAAGCGTATATATTCAATATTCATTTCTATAATCACTAATGGTGCGCGGAAAGAAGGAATTTTCATGCCTAACAGTTCAGCATTGCATCTCACTTATTTTGTAGCGTCTGTCAGTTCTAAAGATATATCGCGAGGTTAAAAGAGCATCCTATGTGTAGTACTGAAACTCGCCTGATCTGAATTATTAAAGTAATCTAACCCTAGCGTGGAGACTCCGAGTCTCTGACGGCTCAGAGCCTATTCCCTCTTTCAGCTGTGTTACAACCGCTTTGCGACAACAGCTGTGTAACTAAAAATGAGGCACCAGGACGGAAAAGCCTATGTTAGATTTGCAGGGTGATTAATTCGGACACAATTACTTTTTGGCAAGTTACACCAAAAAAAGTAATTCCCTTACATTATTTCACTGTCTTTAGCGAATATAACCCAGCCTGAACAAATTTTACTTGCTCCTATCTCTACATTGCCTCGCAATCTCCATCTCTACATTGCCTCGCAACCCGCTACAAGGGCACGTGGCAGCGGGTTTTAAGTGACCAGCCATGAATTGAGGAGAAAAGAAAAAGGCGTGGATGAACAGTGCGGTATTTTGTATCTTTGGTGAGGTATAGGTGAAACAGTTTCTTTGAGTGACGGTTGGGGAATAACTTTGCGGAATTCCGTAATGAAAAAAAAACTTAAAATAAAAATTTCCGATTCCAAAGAATATATTTTGGTTATTATTTCTACTATTTTCGCTACACCGTAGCAACTTTAAGATATATCCCCTTTGCTTTCTTGATTGCTGTTTCCTAAAGTTGCAACAGCGTAGTAAAACTAGTTTAAAAAATAATAAGAGCATTGGCGAAATTATTTTCCCTTTTTTTGTTTTCCTTTTCTGTGAACTAGCATAGTTTGTATTTGAAATTTCTCTTAATATTGGAGCAGTTTACGTACCTACCTAGGCAGTATTTTTGGAGAAAATTATATAAATACCTATAGAATTAAGCATTAACCCTGGGAGGCATTTTTGAAGTGGGAATTAATAAGGAGGAGGTTCTGAGGAGGGACAAAAAGAAAATATTGATGATAACTGTAATATGGATCGTGGTGCTATAGGGGTCGGAAACGTTTTCACTACGGAATAGTGGTGGGCTATACAGGAGGTATTTGAGATGTGTTTGAAATAGAATGGAGAGGGTGAGCTGAGCAGCAAGAAGAGCGTTTGTGGAAGTGCTGGATTTGGAGGGAGAGGAAAAGAAGTTGGTGGCGGAGATACGGAGAAGGCAGTCAAGATTGATGGAGGACCTTTTGAGAATCGAAGACATGTAGGAAGGGTTGAAAGAAGGCAGGAAGCTGGGAAAGCTTGAAAGAGGAAGAAAGAGAAAGAAATTAGAACGA
This sequence comes from Pyrrhosoma nymphula, assembly GCA_963573305.1. NCBI lineage: Eukaryota > Metazoa > Arthropoda > Insecta > Odonata > Coenagrionidae > Pyrrhosoma > Pyrrhosoma nymphula. The sequence goes on along the minus strand of OY754331.1, from coordinate 38,316,137 downwards.
CATAAGGAGAAGCAGAGGGTATTAGCCCTTAGTTGCTGTTTTTGGTGTTTTAATAAATAAATAAGTCTGTCCGAAAAAGTGCCAACTATCTGGTAGAATACTCAATAAGTACCAACCGTTTCCAATGAAATGATCGAGATCTACCAATGTCTAGGTCAAGGGGAATGTCTGAAACGTGCTTTATTCAACTTTCTTCCGATGAATTTTCCACTGTTTCCTTTAGATTTAAAAAAAACAAATCCGTTTGCCACCGAATTTACTATTTCGATTAGGATCCGAAAAGTTGCATGATAATCCCTCAGGGAGACAAAGGTACATAAACTCAAGTGTGCAACGACCAACCACGATGGAAACACCGGTTCCCGATCAGTCACCGAAATTAAGCATAGCTGGGATTGGCTTGAGTTTGGGGGGGTGATCCTCCGATTTATCCGAGTGCTGTTGCCCCTGTCTACACGTGGCAGACATTATATGTGAAATGATCTAAGCTGTCGAAGAAAGTTAAACAAAATTTACTGCTACTACTAAAATCAGGTGCATAACTGTTTTGCATTGTGTAGTGGTCATAAGATGAAGCCAAAACATTAATTTTGGCAAAAATTTCAGTTCTTCTAAGTTCATTCATACCCAAGAAAAATTAAAGTTCTAAAAAGGTACCTTTAAAATATTATAAAAAATATCCCATAGCCAATTAATCTACTTTCAGCCTGAGGGTTAATTTTAACCATAAAATATGATCCGCAAAATTGTAAATATTACTCTGAAAAAGCTTAGGAATACAATGCCAAGACTTTTGGCATGATTACGATGTGATCGAGAGCTTCGTATCCGTTATTGAAGGCCGTAGTTCTCCCGAGGATAATAGACAGGGTTCTGATATTAATGTTCCAATCCTAGAACATTTCCATCCAACCTAACCACAATACGCGTTTCTCTTGTGATAAGGTAACCAATACTAGATTTCTGGGGCTTCCTGACCCATGATTGAGCATAGAAAATGATTTTAAACGGCGGTATCTCATTTTCGCCGTTCTCAAATCAATCGAAAATTCAAACTTATATGGTAATTCAAGAGGTCTTATTATTCTTGGCGCAGAAATTATTCACACTTGAGTTCGATGCTTCATACTGGCAAAACAGAAAATATCAAAGTGAAACTCACCACCCGCTAATATTTTACACCATTACTACATTTCAAAAACAAATTAAATGTTTATCATCATCAGGATATGAACATGATAACAGCATGTTTATTAGACTTATTGACGTGTAGCTACCCTGGTTTAAACGAAATGGTTTATCAGCCACTATGAACACACCTTATGAGCATAATCGAATGCAAATTAACAAGACCCGCATGAAGATTGCAACATTTTCTTTGAACTTTTCCGTAGTCTTTCAGCAGAAGAAGTCCAAGTGAGTAACTTATGACGCATATTGCCAAGGACAGCTTAATACAGCCTAGATAATTAGCTCGCTTTACGCAGTCGATTTAAGAGATGCGAGCACACCTGTTGCCATTAAAGTCATCATATCAGGATATGAACACTATTACAGCTGGTTTTATAAAACCTTTCGTCGTTTATCTACCTGAGTTTGAACGAACTAGTTTATCAACCATTATGAAAACACCTTGATGTGTAAAATAGAGGACGAATAAATAGGATTCGCATAAATATTGTAGCATTTTCTTCGAGTTTTTCCGTAACTATTCAATAGAAGAATTTTAAGTGACTAAATTATGATGCACATTGCTAAGTAAAGCTTAAAACAGCCTCGAGAATAAGCTCACGTAATTTACTCCATTTCGGAGATGCCGGCACACCTGTTGCCAGATCCTCTCCAACCCCCTACTCTCCTGCTCCCCCTTCAACAACCCCTCCCTCCCTCTCGATTCACCCTAAACACGTGTTCAGTCCCTCGAAACCGATTCCGACACAGTCCACTCCCCCACAGCCACCCCCCAACCCCCCGCAGCGACCACACTCCGTCATTAAGGCAGGGACACCCAAGCTGGGCCTTTAACCGTTCCCCATTCAAATTCCTCAACTCCCCTCGCTACAACACTCGACCTCCATAGGCGGCAGTATCGCGAAGTCTGTTCGCTACTCCCTTTGAGAATGCAACAACAACAATCTCGTATGTTACGAAAGGGAACATAACAGCTTGGGCATTCTTTTTGATTCTGATATGACTTTCCTGGTCCACATTTTACATGCATCCATTGCTGCATGTAAATTACTTGTTTTTTATGTAGTATTTCAAAGTACGTACTTCAAAAATGAAAGTGTGTTAACAATGTTGTATTAGTCTCTTGTAAGGAGGAAATTAGAATATTGTTCGGTGATATGGAACCCATATACTAAAAAGCATAGTGGAGCAATTGAGAGAGTCCAGAAAAGGTTTCTTTATTACATTCGATGCCATGTTTACCTCACTTTTGAAAATTATGATACGCATGAAGAATTGATGTCAATGTTTAATTATCATAAGCTTAAAAAAAGAAAATTATCAATGATTTGCTGTTCCTACATGATGTAATTAATAAAGGAGAGTGCTCTAACTTGTTATGCAAACTAAATATGCTCATTCCAAATATCAAAAGTAGACACAAGAGGACATTTTACATAATGAATGTAATTAGTAACTATTGTAAAAATGTTCCAATGAATAGAATGTGTACTACATTCCAGTTATTACACAGGTACGTACTATTATCACATCGTCACTGTGGAGATTTAGGTTACTGGATGTTTCGTTGTTGTTTTCGAAACTCAACCAAATGCTTTTCTTTTCGTGCCATGTTTGTGACGTATGCTTCTTATAGTACCAAAATGCTAAGTCGAATATAAAGAAGGAAAATCAGAATCTTTGCATTTCATCAATATATGCATCAAACGGTGTGAATACTTAATTACATTCATGCATCTCTACAAAATACCAAAACAAGACTACGATTGCAAAATTGTTCAAATAGACCCACAACGTGACTACGGCAACACAACTCGTACGAGCAACCAATATCAATCCCCTCTACATCCGTCGAGGCAGTTTTTAGTGCTGCCTTCTACAGGCCGTTTAATTTACCATTAACATACACGTGTACTAGTGCAATATTGTAGCCTTATATTTAGCAATGGAACCGCTTTGGAGCTTGGAGTCGAATGGAGATCCGTGTGTGACGTCGAGCGGGAGGATACCATTCCGGTTGTGAATCTTTGAGTTCGTCCGTCTGGAAAGTCAATTTGTGAAGGAATAATTGACGCATGTTACTGCAAATAAACATCTTCTTGTTATATCGCAACAGCAGACGTTGTCCTGCATTGACTCGGGTTACGTGCGACTAGGCAATTTCGTTATTATTCGTAATATTTATGATTTCCCGTAATGACTCAGTTATGCCTTTCTTTTTTCACCGTTATAACTCTAACAAACAGTCCCCGTAATGTCTGAGAGCTCTGTCTATCCCGCATGAGTAGACTGATGGTAAGACGCCGTGCTGCATGTGAAGTCCCTTGCACTTAAGTTACTAAAGTTGAGATAAAAGTATACTCTATAAAATAGCGAATAACAGCAAGATTGTGTGCATGACGTTAGGGCATGCTTGGTGTGGAATCATCCCCTGCCATGCATCCTTGAGGTGGCTAGTCTAGTACCGCGAGGATCTAGACGTTACGAGACCCCCCTTCCTCCAGCTCATTTGGCGTTGCTGTGAGGGCTCTAGGACAAGGTCTCCGGGGTCAAGAGAAGGATTCATCGAAGAGAAAGCCTGTCGTGTAGAACAAGAATAACAACGGTTGCTTTAGGCCACTGATGTCGACGGCTATGCGCAGTCATTGTGCCAGAGACACAAAAGGAAAGGAAAGCTTAAGCCAGAAAAAAGCAAATAAAACACGCTACTTAGCAAAAAAAAATAAGCACACTTGATCAAACTAAACGGGCCTGAAAGAACTTGTTATTCAGACAGTTCGAAAGACGAGAGCATTAAAATAATTTTTCCAGACATCTTTTTTTGACGGTTCACAAAATTTAAATTACGTTTTTTCAATTCTCAGACGAAATCCCGCTTTTTTTAAAGGAGGACCAGCTGTAAAAGTAATAAATTACTTTCTCACACTCTAATTATTACAATTTACTGTTTTAACCAAAGAAATAATTGCAAAACGATGGCCATAAAATCTGGAGATCAACGAGAGACAACTCTTATGCCTTTTATCAATTTCAGAAGTAATTTTTAGCACCTTCCCATACAGTTAGGTACTGTTGCTTCCATGTAAAATCATCGGGGCTCAGTTTTTTCTTGAAAGTGAGACAAAATAACTGCATACTTTGATTAAATGAAACCGGGTCATTTAAATACTAATTACCTAAGTATGTTTCAAAATAACAACAGAATAAATTAAATGATATTTTGGGATCAATCAAAATGGAAATAAAATTATTTCCATCAATCAAAATATTGAGCGCAGGATCCATCATGTTTTCTTAGTCCATCGATCATAATCTCATTTCAATGAATTATTATAACTTTAAATGTTCTTAATAATATGGCCACCTTTAGTAGCGGCAATTTATCTCCAACACCCCATAATTTTTATTTATAACCTCAACTGGTGGTAGCCCACCTAGCTCCTGCGACTATTTGAATACAGCCTTTTCAACGGCAGATCCCCAGAGTTATAAGAAGAATGTTTTTAAAGAGACAAAAATTGCTAATTTTGGCAATTGCTTTGCTTACTCTCCACGGTATGCTAGTAAAAATGGTAGTTAGTGGGTGGATTCCATCAAATCGTGGCATCGGTTAATAAAAAGTAAGTGAGTAAAACAAATACAATCAAGGTAGATAGATTTTGGGGTAGGTTTAAAAGAAAAATTCAATTTCAATCACTAACGAAAAGAGTAGGTAGGTATCCATGCATGAACTGAAGTCAGAGAGTATAATCTTCCCGATCGGAATATGTATGGAGTTTCCAATCCCGAATAATCCCCGTCGAAATGGACGGCGGATACGTGAAACCCGCCCTTCCACGAAGAAGGCTCGGATTGATTTTTCAACCCCGAGTGTTTTCATCCCTGACACATCCCCCGTTGCCAGTCTAATATCCTTAATAGGAGGATCAGGGTCGGGCAGAACGTTCCCAGCTTTCGTGAAATTACGCTGCACAAAGCAACGCCAATACGAAACGCTTCAAAGGGACGACTACTTGCACCATTATTCGCGCATCAACGGCTAAACTCGTTTAGAACATCACGCCGACAACCCACCAGGGTTTCACCCCATTTTATCCTCAATATTATAGCCTGTTCGCTTCAAGGATAATGGAAAAACAGCGGCACTTATACCAGCATTGCGACCAAAATGCCCATCAGGCTCGATCGGAACAACGTTTACGGAAGAGTGAGGCAGTGCAACTAATAGCCAACCCCTCTAATAGATGCCTTGAGAAACGATGCGATGCCTCTCTCCAACCACATCCCTCCTTCAGCCACTTCCCCTCATTACAATCCCTTCCCCTCTTCCTACGAGGTCACAGGTCCTCTGGACTCTCAATCTTCCTGACCTCTGACCGCTATTTTTCCTCTCCCAAGTTCTCTCCGTCGAAGTCTCGGATAATTTCTTAGCTCTTCGAGACCTAGTGCTTCAAACTTCACGGGGAAGGTAACAAGCACTAGGTCCGCAGGAGGGTCGCCGTCTGTACGCAAGTGCTGAGATTTATTCGTTGCCACCCTTACTGGTGGGAGCCATCGGAGATAGTTTACATGACAAAGAGTTCAGAATCATAGATATATCGAAGGCAACCGTATGGCTGCAAAAAGCTCGAATTTTTCTACGATCGGCATGAACAGCAAAAAAAACAATTTGACTTCATTGTTTAAATTAATTGTAAGAAATTCAATGAAATAAGATTATGTTTAAAGTTGGCTTGAAACGGCTTGAAATAATACTTTAAAATGAAAATGACTTCGAAATGTGGATGCATAGTACTTCATTTAGCTGACTTACCTACGACAATTATAATTTTTTTAGAGGCCCCTCCTAAAAAAATATGCAACGCTGATACTACACACTATAAAACAAATTAAATATACAGTTCTAAATTCTCAAGGGCATTACCACGTGAAGAACATGTTTTCATAAAGTCTAACATTATACCTCTGTACATCGCATTATTGACACCGGGGTTGAAATTCCTCTTCATTGAAGAGGTACCTGAGGGTTAGTGCACATTGAACGATTCCATGTCCTGTGAGAGTCCCTTCCTCTTTCTGTTTCTTTCATTGATTACGGACAGGAATAAAGACTTCAAACATCGGTTTGCTGACAACATAAGCAGAGGTATGTTGATGTAAAAGCACAAAATAGATAAATCTCAATCAAACAATGGGGTGGTACGACTTAGATTCACAAAAAGTTCTCAATTCCCATTCAGTGATTACAAGTTGAAAAAATAAATACTTTCATCAAGTACTCTTAGGATCAACTTTTTGAAAACTTTTCAATTTCTTAAGAGCAAATACTACCTGAATTTAACCACACTTTTTTATTACACCGACCCCAGTTTCAACGGATACCCGTCATTTTCAAGGTCAAGTCAAAATGACCGTTACCCGTTGAAACCTAGGTTGTTATAATAAAAAAATAGTGAATATATACAAGCAGTATTTTTTTCTATTCATATGAAAATCAACACCTCTTGAACAAGCAATATCCAAAGGCCAACCACTTAATTCTTAGTAACGAACAAACAGTAAATGATTGAAAACGTTTTTTAGAATGGATGAACCCACAGTTTTTTTGGAGCCTTAAGAGATACTTCAGTATTCTATGACTAAGCACGGAAAGTCGTATCCTATCCCTTCTTCGTTCGAACGCAAAGGGGCAATGTATCATCACCCGAATCGGCGGGGAGCCTTGTTAAGGGTTGGGATATAACTCTCTAAGATGAGAGACGAACGGCGGAGAAAAAAAAGGTCAAGAGGCGGACGGGGAAAGAGGTGACGTTCTAAAGGCGGGTTACATAACAGAACGAGGTGTAGGGTAGTGAGTGGGTCCACTGGGTGACGAACGGAGAATGGGGAGTGAAAAAGAGGAAAAAAAATGTCTCAGGAAGCACAAATTTCAGTGTACAAAAGTGTACCACTTCCCAGTTTAATGTCTGGCAGGATAAAAGATCAGCATGAGAGTAGGCTGAATGCAGTGGGTACGAGGTATCTGAGAGGTGCTTGCGGAAGAAGTAGCAGGGAAAAGGTTAGAAATGAATGAGTAATGAAAGAATGTGGAATGGATGATCCGGTAATGGACATGTAGGCAAGAGTAGCGTACATCGTCGGCTCAGTTTTTAGGAGAGAGGATGGATGGGAGTGGCAACGGCCCGCCACGATGGATACACCGGTTTCCGATCAGTAACCGAAATTAAGCATCGTTGGAATCAGCTCGAGTTTGGAGGGGTGTTCATCCAATTCCTTCAGGTGCTGTTGCGAGTGGCTGACCATACGTGCGAAATAACCGCAGCCGCCGCGCCGTAGCACGTCTCAAGAACAGGAGGACATGCATGAAGCAATGTATGAGGGTAACTGAAACAAAAGAGATATTCAAAGACAGGACAGTATTAAGTGAATAATATAAGTTGTGTCAGCTTCACAGGCTTATCACCGAGAGTTAAAATGTGCCAACCCCGAAAGGGAACGGCGTAATAGGTATTTATGTACGTATGAAAAAAATCCGAATAATGTTGGAAGAGATGATACGTTAGGAAAGCGTAGACAGGAGAGAAGTTAAAAAAGTTGAGATGATGTTTTATATTTTAATTGCGATCTGTCCTGAAAACAGTAAGGGGATTAAAGTTGGTGCGAAGGCTTCCGCGGTGCGTAGAAGTTGAAGACCGCATGCTTTCGGGTGTTTCACCGCGTCGTTGTTTTTGGTGACTACTGTTAACCATGTTTGAGTTACTAAAAACAACGACGCGGTGAAACACCTGAAAGCATGCAGCCTTCAACAGTAAGGGGAAGGTGTTGACGTTGGTGTTGTGTCTATGGGGCGATAGTCCTCCATTATGACGGCCCAGGATCGGATTTCCTGCGGTGAAGGAGATTTTATAGTGGAATCACAATCCCTTCTTAGGTGCGAGAACTCACATGCAGTTCTTCGTCCGTCGGATGAGGCGTGAAAATTTTGAATCCTCGGTAGCTTTCGTTAATAGGGAATATGATAATGCTGACCCCGGGTTTCTCTCCTCCCTACTCTTCATTCTCCAAGTAATCCTTCACTACCATACTTATCAGCCTATTCTTAATGGCGAAAATGACTTCAATTGTCGGTCAGCTGCCTAAATAACCAATGAACCTAGAAGAAAAACGAAACTTCTCGATGCTATCCGCACAGTCAGGTTCCCCTCGCATTCAATACTTTGTAAACAGTAGTTACGCCCGTAGAATCAAGGGCGAAAATGCTTTATAGCCAAATCAGCGAAGGTGGTAGGGACCCGACAGTGCAGACAATGCATTATCGCACCCAACTTCTAACGCGTCAAACTTAAGTTTTAACGTGATTACTATTCGTATCTACATCTATAAAATTGAAATCCTGTTTGTTATACAGACTTCCAACCCCATGAACGAATTCAAACAAAATTTGGCAGACATGTTCCTTAGGGCCTAGAAGTAGGTGTTGTAAGGCTATTTTAGAAAGGCCCAAGGGCCCCAGGAGCACCTATGTGGGCTCTTTTTCAACCAGCATTCACTTCTATAAGAAAAGCATAGGATTCAGTGTAGAGGAATATTTTTTTTGCTTTTTTTAAAATATTATAACTCATGATATAAGCTAGGAATTCTTAGTATGGGATAACTGAAAGAAGAAAGTTTTAAATTCTCAGATTCGATATTCGTACTACCTTAGTTTTTGTCTATTATTTAAGTTTTTTGCTGCGAAAACGTTAATTTTTATACTAATTCAACAATAGAAATTTTTCTTTACTTGGCAACTGCAACATAGACTTTAACTGGGCACTTACGCCCAAGGCACTAGCGGGTTGGATTAAATTATCAATATAAAATTATTAGACCGAGATCTTGTACTTTTTATCCCAACCTCTCCACGCGTGGTTAATGACCGCTTATAATGGAGTGTATACAATATGGACGTAATTTTTGGTAGAATTATTTTGATCTTAAGAAACAATTTAATCATTTTCTTCCCGTTGAAATTCAACGGGCGCCATCTTCTAATATTTGAATGAAATTCAAATATGGACCCTTTTGGTCTTTTAGAGACAATTAGTTGTCTCAGGATATAAAAATACTGAGGAGTCAATCATTGAAAAAATCATTGTTGGGTACCATCTACAAAATCCACGGACGTGAGACGATATTTTTTTGGCAGGATCCTATTACCTCTTGGAGCTGCCTATCTGAAAGTGCGTTTTAAATGAGAAGTGCCGCTTGAAGGAGTGTTCCGTCGCATTTCTTTGAATGTTTATTCTCAAAAACAGGGGTCTTCGACCGGCGAAAAAGGGTTCCCATCGCCGCGCGGCCAAGCATCCTTGGGATTTCCATGGGTAATGACCCGGGGTTTGCCGGCCCTGCAGACAAATAAGGTGAAGGACCAGGCCATGAAAGAGGCCGTACATCGAGATTTGTTGCTCTCCCCACCCCCGCTCCCCTTCTGGAAAGGGTTCTCCCCAGATGCAAGGGGGAGGAGGCGCTTTGCTTGGCGTGGACAGAGTCAGTCGTCGCTCAACTCTCGCCGTGTGCTCATCACTCGAAATGTAAACTTACCACATTAAACAAAAAAACCGATCTGGTGCACTTACTAAAAACAATAATTAGTCGACTCAGATTAAGTTCCGGTTCGACGGGGTCTCCAGCGCCGACGAAACAACCGCGAGATTTACGACCTCGACGGCACGCGCGCAAACAAATAAATACCGACCCCATTTCCAAGGATGATAATCAATTACTCGCTTTTCATTTCCACTCTTCATATATTTTAGGCCAACACGCTAGCGTATGACAGGTTGTATTATTACTACAGACTTAAATTATGCGCTCCGAGGGATTAATGATATGTTTGTAAAACGAATAACCTAAGACAACAAGGTTACATTACAACCCAAATAAATTATTGGGATGGTAAACTTTTTTTGTACAATTAATCAATCTAAGAAGTAAAAACATTAGACAATTGGTCGTTAAAATAATACTCGTAGCTCTATGCCCTTCGGGCCACTTCCCCGCGGCATAAAAACATCGACTACGATGTGATAGCTCAAAGACAAATCATAAATAAATAATTTAATTTAATTTAAATAAGAAAAAATTCTAGTGTCGGACCATACTCTCCAAAAATTTAAGCGGAAATTTAAGAAAACGCATCTCATAAGGAGGGTCGTTCTGTCAGCTGTCAATCAGTATCGATATATTCGTGCAGGAACCAAGGTTCTACATGGCGGGCATCGGGTTCTTACCGGGTTGCCTCCGTCATAGCGGGTACTGGATATCGGGCGGAATATTTCCACGGGCGGTGACGGGTGCGGAGAAGAGGTAAAGGCACAGGCGGCGAGACAACTGATGAGAAGTGGGAAGAAATCGCCCCTTATTGCTTCAGTCCGAAGGCTGTCTCGCTAGTTAGCTCAATGGCCCATTCGGTAACGAGAAATTAGAATAATTTATCTTATCGGTTCGGCTTATCGGTCCGATATGTGACGACTCAACATGTTGGTCTTACAACCTATATTTGGTCATGGTTATCAAGCGGTACCGGTATACTGACCGGTATCTCCGACGAGACAGCCGATATTTAGAAGCTAGGAAGGAACGGATGCGACGGCGTAAACTGCTATCACGATGGCCCCTAATTATTTCTCGCTAAATTCTGGTTCATAATTTGCCCCAGCGTGAACTTCACCTGCAAGTGAAATGCACCGGAGTTTCCGGAGGTGTCTACGATCGCTTGAAAGCTTCAACGATGAATGTCAGCGGTAAAATAAATAAACAGCGGAAGTATAAAGTTCAGCCAATTCTAACCTTTCGGTTCACAGTTGACAACAGCGTATGCACAGTACGTGGTTTGAATAAAGTTATTCATTTGTCAGCCTCGTCCTCTTGAATTTATCCCGTTTCCACGAAGCACACCAATAACAGGCGGCAGGTGATTACAGTTTTTTTCATGAGGGTCTACAGCCGAAGACAGACGAAGATAGACGACGATTTCCGACGCTATTCCGAGTTGGCGGCCGATCGTACACTGAAATCGTGTACGTGACTCCATTTACAGTTAAAGTAGCTCGAGGAAGATATCACTTCAATAAAATTCGATGAATTTGGCCTCATTATCTAGAAAAATAACTAATATTTCCAATGATAACGAAATATCAGTCACTTACCATCATGCTTTCCGAGATATATGCCAGTAAATACGAGACATTTTACACGGGAAATGGTATGGGTATGCACTCCAGAGAGACTTTATTTTAACAAGGAGGAATTTATAACGAATTTTCTTCCCGTAGAAATTCAACGGGCATCATTTTCTAATATTTGAATGAAATTAAAATATTGACCCTTTTCGGGCAAAATTTAGCAGTGCGTAGTTTGTATCCTTTATCAACTATTTATTAAAATAAATCAATTACTCACAGCAGTAATGTTTACAGAGTCGCAAAAACATCTTCGGTTGTGAAGGCGTTTTCAGCGTACGGCAGGAAAAAAATGACTCTAGTTGAAACCTTATATGTAGATGCATATTTAGTATATAACTGCGATTTTCAGTAGTGTATAACAAATTGTGTGCGTCATTAATGTAACAATATTTACTTCAACTTTCTTACTGCTGCTGAAATTTAAAACTGACATTTTTATATCTATAGTCTCTTTTAAAAGCAGGAAAAAATCTCGCTCTAACTACCTAAACGCTTCAAGTTAACGCCAATTATAAACTAGACTTGACAAAGACGCAAAGTAAAATGCACGGCGGTGTCCCTGACATAGCATCCAACTAAGTGTGGGGGCCGATTTACGATTGGCGCCGACATGAACTTCAACCTCGTGGTGAATACACGGTTTCTGACGGATGCGTTCACGATCGCGTGAAAGCGTCAACCGTCGACGCTCAAGTTCGGCCAATCTCAACTCTCGCGTTAACGGTTGACGCCAGCGCATGTGCAGCATGTGCACGGGATATATAGTTTCTCATTTTTCTGCCGCGTTCAGATTCACCTCATAGCAAACTTTCTAGTAGTCCTTTTGAGATGCCAGTAAGAAGCTGCATATTTTAGCACAGTAATTAAGAGCTGATTACAATAGTACTCGTCAATATTCATGCTCTTTCGTAGATGCCGAACAAATCCATGAATGGTGGCGCTCGGCCTCATGTGATCATGGACCGCATCGTCATCCAGCCGAAGGTTAACGAAGACGACCTAAGATTGCCGACGCACGGAACAGTTGACTGCTTATGGTAAACCAAAATCGTGAAGGTGAAAAAAAAATCAAGGTTAACGTTTGAAGTTGACGTCAATCGCAAATCGCTCTTAGAACCTCTACACATTTTAAATCATCCATGGACTATACGAAGCACTATCATAATCAGTGGGAAGGACAATGACCATGGTGGTAGATATGGGGGAGGGTTCGAAGGATTTCAGATGTGCGTGAGCAATGCAGGGAGAAGGGGAAAGGGCAGAGGGAAGTCGGAGAAGATATGATTCATGGCGTGGGATAGGGGCGAGGAGAGGCGACGGTGCCGAGTGATGGACGAAGACTCGGGGATTATAATTGGAAATCTAAGGTTGGTACTTAATAGGGATAGAGGTCAGCGGAGAGAGGTATTCACGCATGCAAGGGGGTGTCCGAATATCTCAATCTAAGCAACCCAAAACCCCCGAGGGTCATGCGCAACGGGTCGTAACTCGCCTATGGGACTTATTCATCCAACTTCGAGCGTGCGTGCTTGTTACCTTTGTTCCCAATATTTTTCTCCGATTCATAACTAGATATCGCCGGCTTACGACCGAGCTGGTAATGCAGGACATATTACACACCAGTCGCGACGATGGGATCTTCAAAATATGTGTTTTTATTCAGTCTACGGGTATATTTACCATTGGAGCATCCGCAGTGGCTTGATATGTTCGCTCCCATTTCTTCATGTGCAACTGCGTGTGTCAGCGTTCAGGTGACAATACTTTCTCCTCCATAACAGGAGGCGTCTTCAGGTCGAAGTGGCCATTGCTTGAACATTGCCGGATTATATTTAAAGGCTTATGGCGCTAAAAACATACATAATTTGGTTCTGCGTTTTGATTAGTTGAGCGGTTGAACAGCCTTTTCCATGTCGTGACCCATCCTTCCCTGATGTGTGCATTACAAAGCAGGTGTTTGGCTTCTATTTTTATTTTTATAAACAGGGGAAAATTATTTTGAGACAAATATATTCAGGTGCATCTGGTCAAGGTGATAATAAGAGGAAATGGTGTTTTAACCGTTATCTAGGCCCTAGTTCTAACCATATTGTTAATTTTTTCCCAAAGACGAATATGCTATTTCTTTAAAAACCTCTTACTATCTGAAGAAGATGTTCACCATGTGCAAAGACAGCATTGACTCAAAGGAGAAAAGTGGTGTTCATTCTTTGAATTGTAATGATTGTAACAGTGTGTAAGTTGGTTAAACACAAAGAAATGTTAATGTTAGGACAAATAAACATTTTAGTACCTTTTCAAATATTTGTGAAAATAGAAGCAATTTTCCCAGATACCTGCTTTGCACTGCACACAACAGTGGTTTCAGCGTTAATGTTTTACATTGTAACAAAAATCGATGCGAACTTAAGGCTCCAGAACAGTTGGAGATTTAAAAAAAATCGGCGACCCTGACGTTGTAGTCGTCAATGAGTGTTTGTTCCCTTCCCCCTCCCCTATCGTCGGGGCAATAAGTCATTAATCCCGTTTAAAAATTATTCCTTTTGAAAACTCCACTTCTCGCCCCGCTATTCCCTCCCCTCTTTTCCTTTTTCCTCCTTCCTTTCTGTTTTGTATATAAGAGAGTTCCTGCGATGACCTTTCATCTGATGATGATGTTTACGCATCGAAGCTCGGGTCGTGATTTTTTATATTTGTTTGGTTTGTAAAAGTTACCATTAAATTCTCTTATAATGGAATACCACAAAGTTGAACAAGGTTTTGTTTTATTTAATTTAACCGGGCCTTACTTTCTCGCAATGTTTAATTTAGACCATGAAGGTGCGTGAAAAGAAAAAAAATTGTACATATATAAGTTCTTCAGTGTATCTCCTTTATTTAGTCGCTTCTGTAAGTCCTAGAGATACCGTGCGAAGTTTAAGTAATACCTACCTGTAAATCAATACTTTGTGAAACTCGCAAGATCTGAATTTCCGGTAATTTCAAGTAATATCAGCTCGGCACGCCTACGTCGCGGCGTAGGCGAGCTCCGGGTCTCTAGTACCTACCAACCTGATGCTTCCGCATCAGTAGCGTCACACTCTACGTTGCTCTCAACTGTTTGTAACAAAGCCAGTCCATTAATGAGTAGAAAGCAGTATTCTTGTTTAACGTGCTACGACGGCTAAGGTCATTTCTCACATATTGTCTGTCACGTGCAGACACGTGCAACAGTACTCGGACGAATCGGAGGATCATCCCTCCAAATTCGAGCCGAGCCCAACGATGCATAACTTCGGTGACTAATCGGGAACCGGTGTTTCCATCGTGGCAGGCCGTTTCCCTAATGAGTAGAAATTCGAGTGTCAACGTGAATACGTAATTCGACACAAAACATTTAAATATTTCTTCCAATATCCGTACATCCTTACACGGAAAAGCTTTAATAGCCAAGAAGCAGGGGAGAAAGACAGAATGATGTCGAATCCAAGCGTGAATAATTCCTTGAAACTGATAATCGAGATGTATAAAATAAATTTTTAACTTCAAAGTTTACATTGAGACACCTGTATAGTCTAAATTTTAGGGCTCGTACAAATTATAGGCACAGAAAAACCGGGAAAGAATGAGAAAATGTAATATTGGGAGGACATAACGAAGACAGGTAAATGGAAGTACACATGTCCATTTGAAAGGAAAGAAGCTCGATGGGAGTGGAAATTGAATCCGGAATTGAAATATTTGGGAAGTGTTTTCCTATCATTGAACTACTCAGTCGGCATAATTAGCACCTGAGGCATCGGTGGGGGATTTTTCTACGTGTTGTGACCTGAGCTCGGCCGAGAATTGCCTAACTTCACTCAACGACAGAAAAGGAGTGACGTACACAGAAGAGGAAACGAGAAATAAACGAATACACATGCACAGTGTTTTTAGTACGGAACATGCGTTTAAAAGCTCACTGAGCTGAAGAATGTCCGTGATGCCCATTAGCATCCTTCTCTTCTGTTCGTGAGCTATGCATTGGTCTCAAAGTTTTTGGAAGTTTAGGTGCCCCGATGTAACATTTAAATGTGTAACTTCACGAGGAGTGTTAAAGAAATAATGCAACAATTTTTTTCTCAGAGCAGGATCATTCTATTCTGAGTTTGAACACACGTTTATTCCCAATTCTCCCGCTAAAAACATCTTTTTTCAACGTAATCTCCGTGCAAATATTGCCTTGTCTTGCCCCACCTAGACGTGAGGGTCTATATTTATTTATTTAAAACATTGTTCACATAAAGCAGTAGCGCCAATTTACAGTGCAACATTTAGCAATAAACATGACAGAGGACGAAAATACAATAACAACATAAAAATCAACAACGCTGAGCCCAACATGGAAAGGGGAAATATTTAATTTTTTGATAGGTGGGACATAGCTTGGGTGGTGAAATGGTTACATGACAAATAAAAAGGATCGAAAGTGTGAGGGAGTGAATTAAGAAGGGAGGAGAGGCAAAATATATAGGGTGTCTCAGCCGCCTCACTTCATTATTAACTTCCTCATCGCAGACATATATTTATGTATTGCTTTTGGGCTTTTTTCACTGCCATGTGTGAGCGGACATTCTGCAAGCGACAGAGGATATTTTTTTTCAATAACCACAGAAAAAAGCACTCATTGGTCTTTATATCGGGGTATTAATAATATTAACAATGGACGACCATGGACGCACACACAACCATGCTAAAATGCCACTGGGAAGTAAAAAACCCTCCCCAGGCGGGATTGGAACCCGCAACCTTTGGATTAGCAGGCGAGGACGATACCCCGCCGCCACCGCGTTCCCTAGAATGGAATTCATCACTGCTTTTTGCTTGGAGCGAATCTCAGTCGCCTTGGAGCAAACCTCAGCCACAGATGGAATTTCGAAAGCCGATTATTGTACCGAGACAACAAAAATGACAATATATGATGTAGCTTATAAAAGAAAATTTTTTAAATGATAATGCGCTGCAATAAGAATGGGTTCCATTATTTATATAATAGGTACCCTTCATTGCTCGTTCCACAGATTATGTATAAAATTTCTAAACTTTGTGATTTTATTCGTAAATTCCCGAATTTTTTGCCATGACCCAACTGGAGGAAGGAATGGAAAGGGGGTGCTCGACTTTTTGCGAACATTTTGCAGCGTCTGAGACGCCCACGCTCGATCTTGAAGAGGATGCTGGCACTTTTAGGCCGCCCATCAGCTGAGATGAAGACCGGACGCAGTTAGGAGAGAGTGATGAGGCTGAAAGAAAGGGGGAGCAAATCATTTGATAAACGAATATTGTCCGATCTGTGTCAAGGTCGTGATGGATCCAATGCCAATAAAACGAGACAAACTTATCGCGTGCAGATCCCTCACCCTTCGCGCTTCTTTGTTATGCATGGCTACCGCAGGAATTTCCATGTATAGTATATTTACAGAAATACAACTTCATCCTAGGTAAAGCAACACAATTCGCAAGATAAATTCACTTTTCCTGATAAGTGCACGTTTTGTCTAGCTCGTTTAGTGCGTGAGATAGAGCGAATTTTTCAATTATGGCCGTAGTTTTATACGGAGAGCCTACCTAAACTTAACTAGAGCCAACTATAATAACCACGGTGCATCAATAAAGGACAAATGAAGGTAAAAGCAAGAAAAAAAGTGTCTTGCCGACTGCACCGTGAACTTTGAATCAATTTGCGTCTAGATGAACGGCATAGGCAGTGGAGACTGACACATTTTTTTATCGATGGAAATGGCTACAAATAATAATAAAATGTCGAAAAAAGTTGAAATGAGAGAAAGAACTCCACATTTTGCACACCAATACTGTACAGATCCCGCCGCCCATCGTGGCTTCATTCGTCCGAGGCTTCTACTATTAGCAGTAAGTTGGATTTGAGTATGCAAGTTTACCAGCCTTTGGTGTACCCGCGCCACGTGAAGCTTTCCCTGCTAACGGTTACGGCGCACCACCGGTCATTATTGGCACATTTTCGCCAGTATACCACAAAACAAATCGAAGCCTAGTAAAACCCAAGGTCCGGTTTAACTCTCCTACTCAAGCTCGGATCCCTTCTAAAAGGACTACTATGAGAGCTAGCGTACCGTTGCCCGCGACCAACCGGCAACCACTACATTTACCCTGATTTACATCCAAACGACTCGCTATGACTCGCATGGTAGAATGAAGCCATATATGCCTTTGGCTGGGTTTGCCGGTCGAGTGTTATAGGCAGAGAATGCGGTAAATCTTTCATTTTGAGGTAAGGTAAAGCATAGAGATATATTACTCATTACTATATTTTATTTGCGGCAAGAGACCTAAGATCTACACTTTCAATGGTCTTACACTACACTTTCACTATCAGTTAAGAAAATCACAAGGATAATGAGTCAAGAATGAAGCATTTTTCATCAAGCAATTTCGGTAGGATGATACATCCTACCGAAAGTGAACGTTGCTAGGACGTATGGAACTGGACGTATGAAATATGTTGGAACACAATAATAGGCAAAGGGAGAAAATATTCTGATTCCTTAGCCGAGGACGAAAATGGTGCTTCGAGGAGACAATGCATGCTTCAGCAGCGCACGGGTGAGCTAGAGAAAACTTTCTCTTTTCCGAGGACGGCTGAAACCTATCTGTATATCGAAGCCGGTAGTCCAAACTATCTAGTCTAAGCCAAAGCGCACTACACCATCGTAAGTGCTTCCCGGAAAAATGAAGAGCATGCGGTCAATTTCTAACAAAATTAGTTACACAACATCCCTGTAACGTTATGAAATTTCGTAATGATTTTTAGAGAAAATAAACCTCCTCTTAGCTAATTCATCCAATATAACAATTAACCCTCCTCCATTTTGATTACCTATTATATTTGCGGACTTAATCTTTCCTAGATAACCCCCGCGACACCATCGCTAAACCGCACCGCTGTCAGCTGTCAACGTTAGGAACTACAAGAACGATGGTGACCGGGTTCACATTGCATTTAGCGCCCACAACGAACGGTGCCCAAAACGGTTGATACGTAAGTTGAGCGAAAGCGGCATAAAGCAATGCCGGTTAGGAGAGACACAGAACCTAGACCACCGAGATATACATCAATATCAAAGATACATGAATATCTCGGTGGTCTTGATAGGACACGGTTTTGCTCGTGTCCTCATGGGTCGGGTATCGTCATCCCCTACGGGCTGCCGTGTGCACTTGGCCTCATCCCTACGATCAGTATACCCTACGTCCACCCCTTGGGCCAGCGATTGCCCCCCCCTCTCCCTACACTCCCCAAACAACAGTTCCATCTCCCGAAACACCCATCCCACTACCATGTTCAGAGCCGACCCCCCCCCCTATCTGACCCCTTCCCCATCCGACTAATAGCACCCTCTCTCACTCTCAAACCCTTGGAATTACGCCGGATTTCGAGTGGCCGCGGGTCGGAATTACACACAAGGCTCAAGACACAGACGGTTGGGAGATGGGGTGGAGGAGGTGAAATTGGAATTGAAAAAAAAAACAGATATAGTTAAATGAAGGGGGGGGGGAGGATTTAAAAAGAAAGGGAAGCTGCGCAGAAGTGGAATGTCATGAAGGCGAGGAAACTAGAAAGAGAAAAAGGGAAACATAGTAAATGGGAACGGAAAAAAAAGAATGTGGAGAGCATGACTACCGGCTTTGAAGATTGGCTGTCAAATGGACAGTTCACAGAATAGGCAGCAGAAAGATTTGGTATGTGCCGATGGGAAGTGGAAAATGTAGTATCGAAGATATTTAAGGTCTGCGTAAGTTAACGGACACAAGGTCATTCGGCGTTTCTTTACGAGTAATTGCAAATTGGATAATTAAAAAGAGTTGAGAGGGAACTATTAAGAAAATGTTTAATGTCAGACAATCGTAACAAATTAAAATTTGCAATATCAGAGTAATTTCCCTACGGTTATTAAAATACATTTCAGTAATTATAGAGCAGTAATTATAGAGCAGTAATTAAAATATTCACTGCAGCACAATGGTGAGGTCTTGAGCAGAGGATTTGTAAATAAGGAACTCCTCTGACCTTTCGAGGCAGAGAAGAGTTATTTCCAATGTGATACTTTGAACACATACTTCTAAGATTTTTTTTCGAACGAGACACCTCATAGCAGATGGTTACAAAATTTTTCGGGTAAACTTTTCTCAACTAAATCAAAACTTTGAACAATTTAAGTTAACTAAATCAACGAATGAAAAACCTGGACATGTCGATGAAAAAATATCGCGCCATGCACTTTAGCTCACATATACCCAACAGAGTTTTGCAGATTCATAGTAAAATGGCATTAAAAATCAAATATTAATTCTAAGAGGCCATATATTGTGCGTATTATAGAAGTCGTTCAGAATCACTCGTCGTCACCTTCTAAAACTTAAGGGAGGTGGATATCAAATCTGAAAATCCGGCCGTTGGCTTTTACATAGCAAAGAGATAAAAAATTTCTGTTTGCACCGTTCGACGTTTAAAAGATGTGTGAAGAAATTGTTTGTTTTCGCGTTAATAGATGGCTACCACATTGGAGAAAAAATAGAAAACTTACCTAAACATCGACCATTTTTGCTGCAGTGGTACTCGGCTATGGAAAGCGATGCGAAACTTAACTATAAAAAAATTCCTAGCTGCATCTTTTGTCTTTGAATACAGTGTTATCTAGAAAAAATTCTGTAATTGATTCAATTTCTGTAATCGTATAAAGGGAGGAGGATGCCACCGGCAGGCTACCGCGCCGTGCGCGGGCGTGAAGACGGCGCTGCTGTATCTTTAAACAGGAAACCCCCCGGGATCGGCGCCCCCAGCGTCGGAACAAGCTGGACTGGACTTTTTAACATGGCTATTTCACAAGTTTTCACTCTCCTCGAGCACATTTTCTTCTGCATTCGAGAGAAGTGAACCACCAAAAGCTTCACAGTCGCGCTGGCAGCAGTGAAGCAGATGAGTGAATCAGGAGATGGAAGGAATGACAGAACGAAGGGAGAGTGTGCGTGGGGTGATGACTTGGATGAGGATAGTGGGGTAGAGTGGATTAAAGTGGTAAGGGAGGAAAAACAAGTGAAGGGATGAGCGCGAGAGGGTGGAGGTTGAGGGGGTGTGGCGGCGTTGAGTGGGCGAGGGAGACCAGCGATGGTTGCGGAGAAGCAAACAATCGAGTGAAGGGAGTCGAAGTTGTCGTTCAGGGAAGTTAATAAATAACTTTCGGGCCGATTGTTTCTAGGGTAGAAATGCAGATCTGCGACAAAGTTCAGTGGAATTTCCGACCCGTGCTATTTTTTAACTTTCTACTGATAAATATTCCATTGTTTCCTCTAACACGAAAATAGCCTATTTAACAAATTATAATTTCATAAACATGTCAGTCAGGAAGTAGCCCATTGTTTAGTATATACTGGGTTTTAGTTCACATAATTTTATTAGCTAGCAGATTAGTGCGTGGTGCAAATGGCCTTGGATTACGAGGACGCGCCATTAATTTAAAACTACTACTTCTACTAATTGTTTCAAATATTCGAAATGAAGTCCGATTGCAACCGAATAACGTATTTGATTTGAATCCAGCGATTTACAATATTAACCTTCTCCTTGAGAGATAATGCATGTTATGTACATCTACATACTAGCCAGCGAGCCGCTGCGGGGGAGTGCGACAGGTGAGGTTAGGACTCACTGCTGGCTGCATGGAAAAGGGAGGGTATAGGAAAAAGTGGTTGAACTAGGAAATCACGAAAGTGTATTATATGTTAACTTCAGAGTGTCTAAGTGTCTCTCTGTTTTTGAAGGCAATAATAGTACGTGAGAAAATAGAGTAAGCAATGGTTACTCTATGGTTGGCAGCAGAAATTGTGTTAGCTATTATTTTGCCACTTCTAGGGTTGTAGTACGGGGTTAAAATGAAGTCCTTCGAGTCATACTAAAACTCGTAGAGTGTGAATTTTTCAAGTAATCTTAGCATAGAATTTAGTCTCGATATTTCGATGTATTGACTTAGACACGCGATATTCCTGACATATTTCCACGCACTCAAGCCATCACAAACGATATCGTACAACATTTTGTATCATTTCACAAGAGATGGTATATATTAACGGACATTACACGATATGATATGATTCGTGAAGTTTGTTAAGTTTTTTTTTTCGTCAAAGGGGACGCTAAGGCCATTAGCAAAGATTGCATGTGATTTACGAATTTTGTGTCCAACAATATTCCAAGTGGCGAATTTCATTTATAGCAGCTCATCATTGTAAGCATAAAAAAGGAGCAGACGAGCAGTAAAGAAAATAATCCAAAGTAGGATCTGGTGCTTTCCCGGCGAATAATAAGCAGGAACTTTTCTCGGGTTTCCCACCGGGTTAAGGGCTCCATTTACGCCAACGTTTTGATGTTCAGCTCGGGCATCGTCATAAGGGCAGATGAGTGACCTCTGATGGCCCTCATCCTCCATGTTGACGATGCCCGAGTCGGTAATCGAAACGTAGACAAACATGGACCCTTAACCCTGTGGGAAACCCGAGAAAAGTTCCTGAAATATAATAAAAAATTCATATGTACGTAGGTGCTATATTTTTCTATGAGGATCTTGCGATATATAATTAAATTCCAAGTGCGATTACGCTTCCAACATGATCGAGATTTGAGCGATATCAAGTGAGAGCATGCGGAATACGATACACCGCGTCCTTTAAGATACAAATAATAATAATATCACTATGCGATACTGATAGTGGTAAAAACAGACCATTAGGGAAGATACACACTAGTACATGCTACCACCAACCACAAGATGACCACATAGGGGTGAAGGTTCGGGGGTCATCGCAGAGGAAAGCGATTAAGGGTTGCGGGAATAATAGGGGAGGGGCGTGAAAGGGTGTTGGGAAGGGATTACCATGAGGGATTAGAAGGTTAAAGGGGTGTATCTGAAGAGGGAATTTAAAACGGCTCGGGGTGTTGGAAACGAGAAAAAGTTGCAGTCCCGGGGATTTTGTGCCACAGTCGGCTGACGAGAAAAATTGGTTATTTAAAGGGATCCGAATCGACTGGAATGGAAGAAGAAAACAGGTAGAGTCGCTGGCGTAAACTCATCATATGTCACCCGCGGATTTGCATGGCAAAAATCCTGGACAGATACCCTGATGCATTCATATGCTCCATAAAAATTAGATTTTTTATTCCTGAGATATGGTTGAGGCCAAAACTTAGAGGGATTCCATTGAGATTTAAGAACAACAAATTAAAAACTTAACGTTCCACAAAATAATATTGTACAAAATAATATTATAACAACTAGTTGCGCTACAGTGTAGCTTTTTCAGGATATTTTTTTAAATAAATTGAAGTGTTAAATATATTGCACTGAATGATGGAGAAACTAGTTGAAATAATGAATATATTATTTAATGGAAATTAAAGATTTCAATTTCAAGTTTTCATAATTCATTTTGGATTTTTTTACTCCATGAAGCACGCGTTTGGAAACAAAATTTTACATGTATGTATTTGAAAATAGTGAAAATCAAAAAAAGAAAATTTAGCTCAATTCCAATACTATACCTCTACTTATTAAGTACACATTTACACGACTTCACCTCTGCTTACGATACTAGCAAATTAATTCGCAACATGAATATCTCGAATTAAATGCCAACTTACGGAAGAATTTTAGAACTCCTCGTATTTTTTTGTGGCCACCACCGGCCTTAACAGTCGACCATCTATTCCATTATATTTCTTGAATTTATAGAAGCAACAAAATGAAAGAGAGAGTCTGCTGAACTCATAGTTACAAACATTCCCTCTTTTTACGCACCATTAGGTTATTACAAATACAGCGTGACACCAACATAAGAAACACCGTTATCATTCATCTCTTTCCTCTCCTCTCCTTTTCCCTATTTTTTCCACTTTTATGGCTATTGTCCTACCAACTCCTGCCACACACCTTTGCGGCGGTTCGTAGGGTAGATATTGGATGTAGATACTAAGCCACTGGAAAATGCCAAACAGCAAAATGGCGGATTTACGTCACTTTGCAGCGTCAGGTGGCTAAGAGCCACGATAGCAGCTCCGGTATTACCTTATAGGTATATCTGAGAATTAGTAATTCTATAGTCATGACACAGCACAGTTTTGACGTAAGAAGGAACCCTACCAGGGGTTAGGTGGAAGAAGGGACTTATTAAGTCTCAATCTCCCCCCAATAAAGACGTTTATCTATCTACCACCATCTCCTTTAGCCAAAACTTGTTAATTTCATCGCTTACGATGTCTACAATTGCACCAGCCGATTTCCCTACGAGACATCGCAAGGGCTAGTGGAGGGGGGTGAAAGGTTACCAAATTAAATAAAAATGTCGATGAGAAAAATATGGAATCGGAATGAAAAGTATTTTTGCCGGCCTTACCTTTACTCTTTTCCGTCCATTCTCGAACATTTACTCCGTGAGATGACTAACATGCTCATTCATACTCCTTTCACAGTTTGTGTGTGAAATTCACACACATAAACCCCTCGACGGCCGAGATGAGCACAGCGGGACGAAGGGCCAGGGGAGGAGGACGTAATGCGAGGAGGGAGGGTCGGAGGGCGGGAGGGTCGGAGGGCTGGCGTGTCGCGCGGCTGGCTGATGCGTCCCAATGGGAACAGGAGCCAAGAAAGTCAAGAAGGAGGTGCTGCTCACCAACTTACTACGCCGCCGGCGCTAAGGATTCCTTCATCATGAAGTTGAGGTAGTAAGTCCTCGTCGAGTGAGCACATCGTTATACTCTCCCGTTCATCCGAATGCCCTGAACCAAATAACGGTTGGGGAAGAGAATATCCGAGTTTCTTCAGAGGAAATAAAACTTGCTCAGAGGAAACTTTGTGTTGTTGCATGATAATAAATTGTCATTAAAACTTTTACAGAAACCACAGATTTTTTTCTCACTCACATACGACCCAGGTTACAATGAATATTCATCATGATCAGGTGGATAATCATCATAAGCCGATGATGATAATTCATTGTTACCCGGGTCGTGTGTGTGTGAAAAATTAAGAGAGGTTTATAATTTCCAAATTAGCATTTTTCATGTATGCATTAATATATATGGAGAAAATATTTGACGAGAGATTGTAATACCGGGCCCAAGGGATTAGTAAGGACGCTAACATCACTGAGTGAACCAAAAAGACAAATTACTGTCGCAGCCACTGGAACAAGGAAAAATTAAACTGCGGACCATTGGGTAGTCCACTCTCCCTCCATTCCTCCAATTATTAGTTCAACCAAGGAGTCTATGTAGTATCCCTGAGTTCAACCTAAGCCAACAAACCTCTCCATCTTTTGTCTAGCCAGCAAAAATTACCTCAGTTTCCGGTTTCTACCGTTTATGACAACTACCTTCTCCCTATACCGGTGTGTGTTAAACGAATTAGGCTGGGAGCCGCTAGAGACTCGGAGGCTGCGCGCTAGGCTTAGATTGCTTGAACAATTGAGAATAGATATTTTTCCGAGCGACACGGAGAACATCATATTAGAACACCACTACATTTCCAGGTCCGACAGAAACGATAAATTAAGAGAGATATTTTGCCGAACGGATAGGTATGGGAATTCGTTTTTCCCCCGAACAATAAGGGACTTCAATAAATTCTAGGCGTAATTTCATTAGAGCGTTTCCTTTTTAAATGTAAACGGCTGGTGTCCTAACACCACACGCTTATTGAGGCGGCTTGCAGGGTAGTATGTAGATGTAGATACCTGGATCCAACATAAGTGAAATGGCTATGCAGGGTTAAAACGATGTTGAAAAAATACTATGAATCGAGGAATTGAATTATTGTTGAAGGAACTAGGAAGAATTGTGGTATTTAAATGATTGTTGAATGAATTATAATGAACAGCAGAATTACATGAAAGTTGCATTAATAAATGAAAACTGTGAAATGGACACTCCATATCGTAAAAAGAGATCATTATGAAATTTTATTCGTGACACGAAATTAAGTATTAAGTAATGAGAGGAATTATCCTCTTAATAATTACACGAAAGTGTTGAAACCGGTAGGGGTTGTTACCAATAAATTTTTGTGGAAGTTACAAAGTTTATTAATATTTTATTTTTATTTTTTACAATTCTCTTGATAGTGACACGAAAGTGTTGAAACTAGTCGGGGGTTGTTACCAACAAATCTGTGTGAAAGCAACAAAGTTTATTTAATTACATAAGAAACTCGAACTTCCACAAAGTTAACTCGCGAACGATTGAAGATATTCGTAAAGTGAGATAGTTCTTCTCCCTTACTTTACCATCATTCCCTTTCCTCACTTATCTGCCCCCAATTCCATCTCCTCAGGGAATGGGTTAATGTGGTGACTACTGTTCTGACTTCATATCCCGAGGGCCCAAAGTTGAGTTTCGACTGTGGTATAGATTTTTTGGAGGAATCTCGGTCCCAACTTAGGGGGCCACGCAGCAATTCAAGAAGAGTACTTCTTCCGTCGGATGGAACGTTGAACTGTTAACTCATCAGGGCTTTTCGTTGAGAGGAGCCAAACACCGACGCCGGTTTTCTCCCAAGCCTTACCTAGTTATCCGAATAATCCATTCTATTCTATTTAACCAACCTATTCTAAGATTGAAGGAAAAGGAAAAATCCCAGCACTAATATGCCTACATCCACCCTTCCTCCTTTCCTTAAACAACAATCCGACCACTTCATCCTTATTCCAAATTAAATAAATTAGAAGATACGAATAAAAAACTTGGTAAGTTCACACTTGGAGCTATCGATTTGATATCAATCGACAGTCTACATTATCAGGCCCTGACCACTACCTCATGATGTCAACTATTCGATGAAACTGGTCGTTTCATATAAAAATCGTGTAAAATTTTCTAAGTTTTTTTTTACATTTTCTACCTTGGAGTAACACAAAGTGGAACCTGAAACCATTGCATTCCTGAATAAATTACCTCAGCTGTCGGTCACCACCCTCAGGAAGCACTACTTTTCGCCTTATCCGCTCCGGACGTCGGCTATCATCAAGGTGAAATGTGATTTGCTTGATGCAGTTCGGAACTAATGTTCCTCGGTATCACTTTCTCAGATTTCTCAAGCCAAGGACATTCTTTTTCTACCAAGGCCGCGTCTTATTTCAACCTTCCCTTGAGAAATTCTAAGTTTAAGAAGTCGATAATTACCCTAATATATCATTATACGTACAACATAATGTCATTTACGTTGTTTAATCGTCCGCATAAGTCCGGGTTGACAAGCCATTCCGTGAAAGCCTTCCTCATTCGACACATGATCCACCCAAGATACCCTTAAAATACACCAGTAGAGCCTCGTTACAAAGGCTTCTTTTCTTTTCCGTGGCCTCTGTAAAGCCGTGTCCAAACTCGTTAGACATTAGGGAGCATGGATTTGGCCACCTAAATTTGGGCAGCTAACAGAAAGGGAGCTTGAGTTTGGACATCCTTCGCAAGTGTCGCCATCTGCTGAGCTTGAAGCTAACGAAGGACAATATGAAATGCGAAATACGATAATATTTTGAACAAATGACCCTCATGACTAGTGCTGTTTGAAATTGCATTGCGATAATACTACATTTCCTCATTATTTTCGTAGTTTCGGAATAGTAGGTGGTTAATTCGTAATACTGAGATTTATATAGTTAGATTCAGTGACTTAAAGAGTACAGTATAGCACGTACTTTTAGCTTTTGTTTTTTTGTGTTTGTACTTTCTAAGTTCGTGGTTTGTATCAATGTTTCTTTGGTATATAACGGTTCGTGTTGAACTGAGCAGTTTATCGAATTTGTGATTATGTATTTATCCGTGTCTTTTAGCAGTACAAACCACGTATTTTTAGCTGTTGTTTAATATGCTTGTATTAATTTTTTCTCTTTGGCAGATAGCGATTCGAGTTAGACTGAGCAGTTAATTGCACTTGTAATCGTGTAGGTAATATCTTCAATTCGAATTTTATATTATCCCTGTACAGTTCTTTCCTTTTGCGTGCATTATTAATACGTCTGTTTAAGGTAATACCCAGCCACCGCATGATGTCCATTTAGCATTAGACATCCTTTGGATGTTCATGGGATGAGATCCTAAGGTTCATGCAATGACATTCATATGGAGGCCACGAAATTATGTGCATTGG
The DNA here is from genome assembly GCA_963573305.1 of Pyrrhosoma nymphula. Lineage (NCBI taxonomy): Eukaryota > Metazoa > Arthropoda > Insecta > Odonata > Coenagrionidae > Pyrrhosoma > Pyrrhosoma nymphula. Next base: position 38,288,530 of record OY754331.1, on the reverse strand, counting down.
AAAGGTGTAAAATAAATATGAAATAATATTTATTACATCTAGGTACAGTTTCCCAAAAGTACAGGTTCTTCATCTAAAGTCATAAAACTATCTTTTACTTACTGTTGAAGTTTTAGGCTTTGATTGTAAATGGGATTTGAAGACGAACTATTGTGGGGAAGTACTATTATAGCTTGCCGTTTTATAATTGTTTCTTTTGTATTGTTTCGGTTTCGTTTAAAACTTGCAACATTGTAGACTTTAAGCGTAGGGTGATTTTCTGTTAGATTATATTTTTAGTTTAAATACGCCCTCTCCTTTCTAGCTAGAATTAACTGTTCTATTGATTGATTCGTTACTCCCATCAACGAAATTTTAATTTAAAAAATATCTAACATTAGTAAGACAACATAAAAAATTTGATTTGTACCCCCTCAAAGTACTTTCCCGCTATGATACTTGCATATTCTGGCTCACTCCTTGATATGAAGGTCTCTGCCTGTTCGTTGCTTCCCAAGATGAAATTTATAACATAGCTTATTCTAACATTTATCATTCATTAAATTAATCCATAAGAAATCACGCCTCTCCATTCAAAACAAATTACCTCCCCGCCATATTTACTGAAATTCCACTAGTTTTCACGCATTTACCACTCGGAATCATGGAAAATTCAATATGGTGGCAGATTTAGGAAGGACTTGTTGTACCCTAAATCTGGCGAGCGATTTGGCCGCCCAAATCCGCTCCCTTATGCTGCCTAACGAGTTTGGACACACTTAATGATGGCGTCCTCCCTAAATTTCCGGATTTAGGTAACTAACTGGCGAGTTTGGACATGGCTTAAGGGTCCAGGCCCCAATGGACCACATTAAAGTCGAAAAGACAGGACATTGTAGGATGCGCTTTTTCAACCAAAGGGTTAGATCTCTCCCTGTAAACTGAGGCTTCATAGATGTAAACGCTGCCCTAGGTTTTTCAATCCGGCACTTGATCTCCTAAGAATGATCCCAGTCCTCGTTGATGTTGCAGCCGAGGTAAGTTGATCTATGTACCCATTCGACTAGGTGCTACTATTACTAAGCAATACATGTATGAAACACAAGGAAAATTGTTGCGTTAGGAGGGGAGGAGGTTGAGAAATGATTATAATCGTTAAGGTAATCAACAGGTGAAGGTAGGTTCAAATAAAAGGGAGTAAAAATCGTATATATTTTTAAATGTGCAGTGCATTCATCATATATGCATATAATATTTATTTCTATATCTCAGCATGCGTCCTGCCCTTCTTCATCCCGTCCATAAAACATTTTCTATTTCTTCCCTTCTCAGCTTACCCAACATCCTCCCCTCTACCACGGCCTACGACAACCCTTCGCCCCTCATTACCTCTTCCAACCACCTAATCAGCCTCCTCCAAAAGTTTCCCTTCGAGAAGATTATTTAGAATTGTAAAATTATATGATTTTTTAGCTTTTGGACGTCAAGGATGTTTATCCCGAGCAATGGGGAGTACAAAAGATGGAAGACCTCGGGAACTAGATGAATATACTGCATTGGGGAAGATGAGAGACTACTCCCCGTAGCTCGCATTCCCGTCCCTAACGCACCCACTCTCCCACTCCCCCACTTTTCCGCTCCGCCCCCACGGCCGCAAAACCGCCCCTCCGCACGCCTCCCTTCAACTCACCTGTCTTCTTCATCCCTCTTCGCCAGCGCTATACCCCATCCCTCCCGCCCTCCTCGGACGCACTCGCTCACATATATGGGTATAAAATGCGGTTTTTCGCCGGCAAATGAAAAAGGAGGCCGGGGTTGTAGTGGACGGTTGAGTGGGCGGAGAGAGGGGAAGGCCGGACATCGAGTGAGTATACGAAGCGAAGAAGAGGAGGGTGATAAAAAGGAAGATGCAATAGCAGGGATGGGATAGAGAGAGAAAGAGAGAAGAGCAGAATATGCGCATCACAATAAAAAAATAAGGAGAAAGACGCGAATAAGTTAGGGAACGGAGGAATTCCGCGGAAAGAGGAACGGGTATCCTCCCCATCCATCTCTTCAGAACCGATTCGTCTGCAAGGATGCGTGCATCCGATTTCGAAATGTTCTCTGCAGTCCGGCGATGCAGAAAATCCATCGAGAAACAACGAGTTTTCATTCTTTGTAAGGCGAGAGGATAAATGTTTTTTCTATGTTGTGAAACAAGTCAGTTTATCATCTTCTCTAAAAGCTTTTTTCCTATTTATTTTAATTTATTCCGAAAAGCATTGGTAAAAAAAATCACCAGCAAATATATTGGTAATGACTAAATAAATAAACATGATGAATGGAACAATAGTATTCTTCCAAAATCATTTAATTGGTAAGACTCATTTAACTCCCCTGTGCCATAACCATGCATAGCCATGTGCCGGCTTAAGCCATGGAGACCAGAGAATTTATAGCTGGTTGCACAATCACTGGTTATGACCTTAGTTACGGCTAGAGTCACGGATTTACATAAGAAAAGACATGTGTGACCGTGATTCTAGCCGTGACTAGGGTAGTGCCCAGACATTCTGCATCCGGTCTTCAGTGTTTAATACATCATGAATGACAACAAACTTTTAAAGTTTTCACCAATTACAGCCTGAAGCACTTATGACTAACCTAGACTTTATTAATTGAATAAAAACTACAGTAATTGTACTGTCCACTTGAATTTATTGTGAAATACACAACACGTGTTTCAACGCTCCTGATGATGACGCCCGGGCGTCATCATCAGGTCTGATGATGACGCCCGATGATAGGCAGACCTGATGATGACGCCCTAAGGAGCGTTGAAACACGTGTTGTGTATTTCACAATAAATTCAAGTGGACAGTACAATTACTGTAGTTTTTATTTAAAATGCTGTTCCACCAGATATCGCCCGACACTATCGAATTTATTTATTAATTGATATGCACCACAGACTACCAACGACTTTCCCAACAGCATTTGCAAGCCTTTTAATCCCTTCATCTATCCTTCCATCTTTCACAAACATTCGGTCAGGAATCACAAAGCTGTCAACTTGCTCAATCATTTCACTGCTGCGAGGGTTGGTAACCTGGTACAGTCTACTTAAAATTGCTGTGAAAAATCCACAAAGTCGAAAATTAATTCAAAGAAAGCGTAATTTAACACACCACTTTTTTAAATGCTGAACAATACTGGTAGTCCATGCTTAGAACTTAAAGGTTGAAGCATGAATTGGCAAAATATCTCCAAAGCTCCGGGGTAAAACGTGCTAAAATTGTCAGAAAAATAGTGTAATTATTATATTCAAACCAGATTCATAAAAATTACCTACGAACGAGGGTTTTCGTTAATTCCTCATATGTAGCTCTAGAATACAAAGCCCTCATATTGACTTATTCAAAATCATTCTAAGCCGAGATGGGACGGGAAGTGGGAAGGAGTACACTTCTGTGCACTGCATCTGTCAAAAAATAAATGACGTGCATATTACGGTTCACACGCATGCAGCAAACAATCCGATAGCGTGTCTTCCGTCCGCAGGGCAGAAGGCGGGGTGGCGCCCTGGGAGCAGGTTGGAGGTGCGGGTCCGCGCGGAACGCGAGCGGACGGAGGGTCCGTGGACAGCCCGCGCAGTTAATCCACCCGCGACGACGTCCGAGAGAGCGCCCCCTCTGAGGAGGGGGGAGGGGTTGGTCGAGGGAGGAGAGGAGGAAGGGGACTTTGATTGATGGCCTCGGGAGGGCAAGAAATCGCCGGCCATTGTGATTCGAAAAAAACTGGAGCGGCCGAGTTTAAGAGTGAGGGAGGGCAGGGGGAGGTGAGGAGGCAGAAGAGGGACCCGGTGGACAAGTAAAGGGATGAGGTGGGGAAAGGGCAGGGTATAGGGAGGAATGGTTGGAAAAAGGCAGGTCGGAAGGAAAAGACGGGGAAAGGAGGAATGGTGGGAGGAGGGAAAGGGCTTACAGAGGGGGGATGAGGAAAGACGGCAGAGCGGGATGTGATAAGGGAGGGGATGGGAAGGGGGAGGTGGGAGGAAGGGGGTGGAGTGGACGCGCGCGAGACAGACTGGTAGCCAAGGGGACTAGTCCGTCGATAGTGACGCAGTAAGGGACGAGAGAGAGGCGCATAAGTGGGTTCGCTAAGGCACGAAGAACCACTGTTATTCTTAGGTTTACCAATTGCAAGACCTTCTCGATTCTGGTCAGCAACACGGAGAATTAGAAGGGGGAGCATATTTTTTTTCGTTATTGATGAATTTTAAACAGTTATAAACGTTGTAACAGATTGTTTAAGGTTAATTTGGGACATTTTTTGGATGCTTCATTATTCAAATAATTACACTTCTTATATATAACTTAAATACATATTTTTATGAATAAAAATTAAATGCACACATTACTTTTCAAACTGAAAGTGGCTTGGTTCCTCTGAGAGCACTATGAATGTACTATTAATAGTTTTCCAAAGACACAAGGGAAATAAAGGAAATATTTCGGCCAGGATCTGATTTTTTGATTCTACAAAAATGCGTAAAATTTGGATTTGTCAGTTAAAAATTAACATTTTCCGAGATAATTCTGTACAATTATCTTCGTAAGTAGAATATTTACAGTTTGTTGTTTCGCATCTGATACCGGTCCGGAGAAATGAATCTGAAACCCTGGGCCCAGGGATGCATTGCTTCACCCGGAGTCACCGGGTCAAGATGCCCCAGCTAGAAACTCTAATTATACCCCTTGAGATTTACGCACATAAAGTTATACTGGACTTACACGGCTGAAAACAGAGATTTATTACAAAATAAATAGACTGTAGCTCTGTTATGACGAAAGCCAAGAATTGAAAAATTTAAAAGTAGGTACACACAAGTATCCAAAACGAAACTATGGAGACAAATGCTGTGTAAGATAGTTCGAGCGAGACATAATTTAGCATACAATTTGAAGAATTTAGCCTCATTATTATAATAATGATGAAGGTTTTACGCACAGATGGCATCATAAATGTAACGATGGATAGTTAATAAATTTTAGAATGAATCCATTACTCACCGTATTACTTTTTCTAGAAATCGCAATAACCCTCAGCTCAAGAGGCATTTTAAGCGAATGGCGTGAAAAAACTACCTATTCATTTTAAGGACTCAAACGTAAATTCAACTAATTACTGAGAAATCCAGCCGTATAGAACGAAGTTTTTGCGCCATTAATATTACCATATTTACTACATGCTAATTACAACAAAGAAAAGGGACGAAGAAAGAAAAGGCAAGCACCCAACTATATAGAATGAAAAAAAGTGTATTACAACAGCGTTAGTTTTCAAATAAAATTACATAACGGTCTCTGTTATGAATATAAAAAATCTCGCTCAGACTACCTTAATTTCAAAACATTTTGTAGACCAATTAAAGGAGCTATAGAAAAAATTGGAGAAGAGTGAAATAGATTGAGAGAGAGAAAGAGAACCACACATTGCAGTTGGAAGAGTCAAAGGGTTAGAGGATAATTGGAAAGGGAAAGGTATAGGAATAGCAGAATAACCCACAGGACCATAGAGGAGGTTTTCCAATGTAGGAGTACCTAGTTAAGTCCGAGGAAAATTAATACTTAAATGTGATAGGGGAGTAAAACAAGAGGATTGGCAAAATGTAATTGGTCTTTCCACAACGGGGAGAGGACGAGAGGGAGCAAGTGGGCGTCATGAGGGGAGTTTGGAAGGCTTTAAGGGGGGTAGGGGAGGAGGGCCTAGGGGTGCTGGTCACCCGGGGGACCACGGATCATCGGGTCGAAGGGGAAACTCTGACACGCTCCTGCAAGCGACGGACACAAGGGACACGGGGGGTGTGTCCCTTAATCCCAAAAACATATTCTCTCGCCGGATTAACTTTTCCCCAGGGGATGAAACTCTGGTTTCGAAAATGGAACAAGTTCGGCATTGAGTTGAAAGTTTATTTGAAACGCCGTTGTCACAGCAAAACTCACAACAATATGAAACTGCGAAACTAAGAAATTAATATACCTCATGAATATCACCATGACTCGCAGTTTTCTGCGTAGGATTAGAGGTCATGCAAAGATTTACCTGCTTGATCACCAGACAAAAACGAGGATAAAGGGAATCACGAAAATATTATTGTATTTTACGTCACTCAATTTGTACCGGGCATTGCCGATAGTATGGTGAAGGAACAAGATTCCTACTCCAAGTAAGTACAGAGTTGAGCGCTAAACATGGGGCTATCCTATGAAAAAGAATAGCAGGAAAGCTCTCTCTTGTCTGACGACCTAGGCAAAGCCAATGAGCGGGGCATGATCCTATGGAGATAGCTTCGTGGGAAGTTAAAAAAAGAAGAAATAGGAGACATAGAATACAGGGTGAATTTTTAACGCTGAAGATAACAACAGCGCTAGAACGCGCTTGACATTCCAGAATGGGCAGAACGTTTCCTCAGTAAAATCAGAATAGTAGCATACCGGACAATAACTATTATGATGATTTTGTGGTTAGTGAAATTGATTAACCCTTTTAGGTTGCTTCCTCTATGAATTCGATGCCAGAAAATAAGCTCCAAAGGTGGTAAATTATTAGAGCTAACCTACGTACTAAAGTTTTCCCGCGAAGAGTTGTAACTGATCGATACAAAACAACTAAGAATGAACCATTTTTTCTAACACGATGCCCGTGAAAAGAAGCTAAGTTCATCAAATGACCACAAATTGATTGCAATTGGAGTGTGTTAATGTATACGCTTTCCCACTTTATTGAGTGGAAGCGGAACTTTGGTGCCTATGCCGCGATAAGCATATGAGTAGGCAAAATTCAGTAGATACGTGGTATCTGAGAAAGTGTTCGTGGTAAAACAGAAGCGGTGCTGTTAGGAATAAGTGGGTGATAAAAGCATGTGGAATGGTTGCTCCATTGATGGACGGGAACGAAAGGAGCGTGCTTCACGGGTTTGGCCATGTCAAGCGAATGGACGAGAATCGAATAACAAAGCAGATTTATGAATAAGATGAGATGACTGGGTATACCGAGGAAGACGAAAGACTTTAAATAGAAGAATTATTAGGAGCCTTTAAGAACAAAAGAGCACGTATGAGGCATTGCATAAGAGTAACACAAGCAAACGAAGTTTGCAAGGATAGGGCATTATGGAGGAATTCATGAAAGAAGAGTCAGCTTTACAGGCCTATTACCCAGAGTTAAACTTTTTTTTTACTGAGCCCATTCCGAAAGGGAATGGCGCGATGGGTATGTACGTATGGTATGATTCCACAGTTCATGTCCTGGCAACAAATCATACAACTCCGCTCATTTTTGAGACCGGAGGCAGCTGTCCTCATTCCTCATCTTCACATCGCCTTCATTTCTCGCGGGTTTGAGAACGGGAAGTTAAAGGAAACGAGATGCGACAAGAGACGATAGACGAAGGAGTAGTGCAGGAGGAAAGATGCGGGCAGCGGTGGTCAGATGGGAAAAGAGAAGGAGGAATACGGAGTAGTTTTTCCCCTTTCGCAGTTTTGACTGGCAGACAGGGAGTTAGGAAAGAGGGGAGGGACAGGATAGAGGGTATAGCTAAGAAGAAGAAGACGGCGGAGGAGCTTAGGTTGGGGAGGGGTGGTTGAAAGAGGTAGGGTGGGGGAATAAAACGATTGAAAGCGGGGGTGGAGAGATGATCAGTTGTAGAGAGAGGGGGGACGGTTGAGAGAGGGGGGGCGGTTGAGAGAGGCGGGAGGCAAGGACGGAGGATGCAGGGGAATTTGCATTTCAGAGACCGAGAGGAATCGGAAAAAAATCGAGAGAAAAGGAATTTCCGATGAAATGAGAAAGGCGGCGAAGAAGGCGGGGAGGAAAAGGAAGCCCCTTCGCTTTTCCCTTTTTTATGGATGGGCCTCTCCTTAAAGATATCCCTTACTTGGGATGGATTTTTGTTGGGGACAAATAAAAGTCACGTCCAAAATGGGCATGTTGCCTTGCATGTTCCTAGTGTTAAAAAAGATAATCAATACCCAATGAAAAAATATTAAATTGACAAAATTTATATGATTGCATCCATTGCAATCATTTGACTAACATTTAGAATGGTCGAAAATCTGACTAGTTTTAGGGTTTGTAGTTTTGAAGCACAAAATAAACGAATTTGTAAGGAACATATTAGAAGGGAAGGCTCCACTAGGAAGACCAAGAGATATATAGGCCAACTAACTACTAGTAGGTATACGAAACGTAAGATAAAAATCGGCGACAGCAATCAACCGATGTAAGCATTGAATGATTAGCGATTGTTTAACAAAAACTTTACACCTTCATATTCATACAAAAACTGTGCAAAAAAACCATTGGATTTTAGAAGCTACACTGATCACATTCAATGTGTGACCCTCGAATAAGAAAAGCTAATGAGGGAAACGTCTATCTTCAATCCAAATTATACAACTGCTAAAATGCGTTTTTTTACAAGATGATACTGGGAATATTTTTGCTACAGTAATTCCCATTATCACGGCACACCCCCAGAAATAAATGTAGCACGTTTAAAAGTAGACTTTTAATGCCCCGTCCAGCTGAAGGCCACAAAAAATATAATTAACATAAATGTGGGTGTCTTTCATTCAATATCCATTGACCATATTTTAAATTACATCTTGGTGGCACAACTACTGCAATATTCCACAGAAGAAGGCAATGACAACAATGTTAAAGAAAAATTCTGAACTCGTCATCCAAGGCAAAACCAGCCAGAATATCCCGATACCTCTCACATGAGAGAGGTCGCAGACACCTCCCAGAGGAACAATGGTGGACATCTATCGACAAATATCTCCCGAAAAATGATCATTCGCGTTTCGCGAATTTAGAATTGAGTCCTACCATAAGGTTTGAGGGTTGGCACGTTAGGTACAATGCCGTGGAGCGTTAAAGTCCTTTACGTCCATGGGTCAGCGATAAGCTATTTCCTAGCACGCAGGGATTCACAATACGGCCACGGAGAGGAGGGTTATTGGGAGAAGAAGAATTGGCAGAGAAGAGACGGAGTAGGTGGATGGAGGAGGGGGATGGGACAGGCGTGGCCAAGGAGGTCACCTGCAAGACGGTAGCACGGGCTCTTCCTCTCCCTCAACTACCTTGACTCCGGAGAGCAGTAAAAGGGATGGGGATGAAATTACCTGGAGAAGGTATGTTATGGACGAGATGAGAAAGACGGAGTGGGGGGGGAGGGATCACCGGACCTTCGACCACCGGAGCAAAGGGGGCGGGAGGGGTAAGAAGTTCCATTTGCAGACGGTGTGGGTCGAGAGGGAAGGCCCAAAGGGTGGAGGATTGGGGGTGGGGGAGGATTTAGCAGGGGACGGCAGACGAAAGAGAGGAAAAGGAGGGGTGGGTGTGTGGCAGAGGGTGGGTGGGTGGGGGAGGGGGTAGACGCCGTCCACGTGACTGGGTTTTAGATTTCGGCTTGCGCGGCGGAAGCGGCGGACGAGTGAAGAAGAAGGTCCAGCAGTAGGGAAGGTGGGGGGGGGGAATGGGAAAGCTGGAGGGTGGAGACAGAGGAGAGAGAAACAGAGATAATAAATAAGACAGGACGGAGGGGTGGGCGGGAGGGGGGGGAGGTGAATGAGAGAGGGGAAAGGAAAAGGAGTAGAAGTAGGGCTGGCCCGATACGAGGATTTCCAATACCATTCAACATCGATATTTTACTGGCTTCTTCCTAAACAAATACTACCGTCCTCGTGCATATTCATAACTTTATGATACAGTGAAGTGTCGATTATCCGAGGTAATGTGCACTGAGGCCACATCGGGTAATCAAAAACTCTGATAATACGGAAGGCTTATGAGCGAGAATATACAGTGAGAAAAATGAGACATTTTTATGACTTGCAATACTTGATTTGTTGACATGGTTGGGGTAAATATTACTATTAATCGCTTTTTTATTTTAATATCAAACTAATGCGGAATTCTAAAGTTCGGCGGCATGAGCTAACTGACTTGGTACAGCCACAAGATAAGGATCTTAACTGAACTAGTACAGTACGGAAACTCGATAAATCAGGGATTGGCTAATCGAGAGACTACAGTAATATGGAGTTTTTTTTTTACTTTCCTTCTTGACTTCCAGAATTTCTTGCTTTGGAAATCAATTTATTTTCAAACCTAGTACAATAAACCATTGCGGCTGTTATGAGGTGACAATAAATTAAAAGATATTTAACCCTACTATTAAGTAAACCATACATTTTGATCATTGGTTAAACAGCATATTCGTGAATTAAAATCAAAGATGTAGAACTGTCCACTTTATTTCACAATGGAAACATATGCCTCTGCGAATTACATCCTTATTGTTACATACAATTTGGAACAATCAGGAAAAACATTTTGTTACTGTGAAATTAAGTGGACAGTACTGCATCTATCTCTACTTACGCTACAAAAAAACATTCTACCTAATAGTGCGGGACATAACTTAAAAGGGGGGTAGGCTTGTTGAGGCGGCTTGATTATTGGCCTTACATCCCGAGGACCCGGGTTTCAAATAACAGCAATAGTGGAGATTTTTCAGTGGTAGCACCGATCCCTACGTCAGTACTTTGCGAATAGCACTTTATGTATATTACTCCTTCCGTAGGATGGGACGTAGGCTAATACCGACGCTGGGTTTCTCCTTCATTTAGGAAGTATTGCGAGTGTGCGAACTTTAAGGGCGACCAAAAAAAATGCATGCTCATTGCACCAACATTTAGGGGTGATGAAAGCATGGTTTCCAGGTTCGGGCTCTTCTATCAATAAATGTTATCAAACTCTGAGTCTGAGAACACCACAGTATTTTTATATTATGTTTAAGTATTCGGTTGTTATTTTCTTCATGATTGCATTGTCTCATTTACCTACCGAGTAGGCTTCGGCAGCAGCCGTCTTACAGATTATTACACTATAAAATGAAAGCGATGAACAACTCCGCCTTACAAGTTCTATCCAGATGATTCATGGAGGCACACAACATATTTTTCGTGTATGAATATAAATATGAATTTATTAATGGCAATCACGACTCTATCGTATTTATTTACTCGTATCAGAGTCAGGAATTCTGAGTGGAGTACTTTCCTTTACTATTGATCAGCCAGTTGTATATACATTGGCCGAAAGAGCTACTATAAAACTACTAAGAACTACTACCCAAAAATAAGAAATGTCGGTATATCACACAATACTTTCCAAAATATTGGATCATACGATATCAAGACTTTTCATTACTAAGGCAATCGGTATCTCTCGATATTTATCGGGCAAGTCGTAGTTAGAAGATAATCGTAACAAGGATGGTCGCGGAAAAGACTTCGTTCAACTCCGACCGCCATGGTATGCGTGGCCAGCAGGGGGCAGGAAAACTCAACGAAGCCGCTAGTTTTCGAGGTTCTCCGTCCCCGCTATTCATTACCTAAATGACGTCCTGGATCGGGTTGACTCTATAATTTTGCGTCGGCTCCGAAGAAACCCAGTTTAAAGGATAAAAATTCAAAATACCTCCGCGAGAGAATTGCCTTAATCTGGAAAGACTGACTATGAAAGGGCTTGTACTTATATGGCTCAGATTCCTCCGAGTACCTTCTTGCAGAAGGGACGCTTGATGCATTAAACATCAAATGCATCATTTCTACTGGATTAAAACTGGTATTTTCTGAGAATCAGAACACTGAGGAATAAATAACTTAATATACTTTTACTATGGCAGAATGACATTAAATCCCGGAGAAATATTCCTTAAAATTTGATTAATCTTTGAATTACCTTTCAAATTGGGCAGTAGAGTGGGAAGTTTTTTAAACCCATGAACCAAAGAAGTACAGAATTGGGAAAAAATTGCATGTATTTTAGAAGAAAAACCACAAAGCCTGAATCAAAGCCTGTCAGCGTAGTCGTTTAAGGAGTTCTTAAACTAGTATGGTACTCGTTGACGTTCCTTCGTTCATTCGTATGATGTGGGAATTGGTCTAATAAACAGTTCGCAATCGAAATGAGAGGCAGACGGTTTCACTACGTATAATACATCTGAGTATTACACGATAATAAACAACGCCGTGTTTGTTGTAGCAACAGAGACATTATTACCATTACTATTCGCTGCATATACATATTCTTGCACGTATAACTCCTTTATGTGTTTCGTTTACTACATAAGTGTTCTCTCATATGCATGCAGTCCCCCTATGAGAGCTACTTTGAGAATAGACATTGAAGAGTATAATTGTTGTAAATATGTATTGAATTTATCGATTACCCCCAGAAGTATTCCAACATGGGACTCTTTGGACTCTGGGCCCTTCTAATACAGATTTTCTTTTTACGTGCTATTATGGGCATGCAGGAAAACGTTAATGCTAGAGGCGTGAATATCCTTTGAAAATCAAGTCTCTGGCTGTCAAGGAAATATGCTATTGTTGATCATCATACTAATATATAAAAATTGAATGGTGTCTGTCTGTCTGTCTGTCCGTCTGTCTGTTGCTCAATCACGCAAACACTACTGAACCGATGGAGCTGAAATTTTGTGTGTAGTTAGAAAATGTATCGGGATGAAACATAGGCTATATTTAAAATCCGTCAGGGCCCCCAAATGCCCCCCCGGGGGTCCCTTGTGGTCCATGCTAAGCATTGGGTTCGGTGCAGTGGTTTTATTTTTCGCTTTTAAAAATTACTTTCACTCTAGATAAAGGGCTGGAATTTTTTTTAACGGATGGGTGAATAAATGAAGTTTCTAATTCTTTCAATCGATTTTCTTTTACGCTTCGTAATTGTCTGAATATTATATTTTTTGCTGAAAAATCTGACATTTTTATCTGAAATCAACAATAGCCTATTTCCTTGACAACCAGAGATTTGAATTTCAAAGGATATTCACGCATCCGGCATTTAAATTTTCCTGCCGGCCCATGATAGCACGTAGAAAGAAAACCTGTAAAATAAGGGCCCAGAATTCCTAGGGCCCCATGATTGATTACATCAGGGGGTTATCGATAAATTCAATGCATATTTACAAGTACCTATACTCTTCAATGTCTATTCTCAAAGTAGCTCTCATAGGGGCACTGCATGTATATGAGAGAACACTTACGCAGTAAACGATACACATAAAGAAATTAAACGTGCAAGAATATTTACGTGCAGCGAATTATAATGTTAATAATGCATCTGTTGCTACAACAAATACGGCCTCGTTTATCATAGTTTAATACTCAGATGAATTACACGTCGTGGAACCGTCTGCCTCTCATTACGATTGAAAACTGTTTTTTAGACCAATTCCCACATAAACTTTACGAGTTATTTATATATACTTAAATGTGTTAAAATGCAGTTTACTTACATTGACTCAATCATCGAGTTGCCTATTCGAGTCTCTCGCTTGCTTATGTGTTTCCCCTCCTTGGACTTAAAAATATATCCATAAACATGCCTAATAGAATAAAGGGTAACCTTTTGAAAAAATCTTCTAAAGCATGAGGAATGTCTTCTATGCGAGAAAATGAGTCCTTGCATGAAAAACGACAAAGGTTAGCCTTGGATGCTCAAAGGCATGCCTACCAGCAAGCTCATGATAATCTCCGCGTGGTGTTTCTCAGATTACGCTAAGAACTGCACAAATTTCATCCTAACCAAACCTACTGACGGGTAACCAGTTAACAATCTGGTTAAAATAGTGAGCCATTTGTTTCGAAACTTCAATCTGTTTTAAGATGGCAAAAATTATAATTGCGTCACTACATGCTTCTTACCCATAAGAAGAACGGATATTCTGCGCAATGGACGTCATCGGTGCATGAAAATTGGCAAGTGCACTAAGACTGATCACGATAGATTTTTAATTTTGTAACCAATGATTATGTTTTAGGAAACAATGCTTATAGCTACCCTTTATGCCAAAGGCATAGTCCGGGTATTGAAGGATTCATAGGACAAATAAACATCGCTGCTATTGAAAATGCTCCTTTTGACGTTGTCAACCGCTGGATTATACTCTACTCTCTTATCCTGATTATGATACTCAACGCACATATCAACGGTGAATGGCGGAACTCAATTAAGTCATTGAATGCAAATATATTTTTATACACAAGGTAAGTGCTCAAGCTGTTATTCACTCAGAAGACGTCTCAAGAGAACTTGAGGGACGAGGTCACCATCTATCAACCTAGGTGCTATTTATTAAGTAGTAATGAGTCTTCGTGGCCCATTATAGGGTTTCCCTTGCACTAAAGAGGACAAACAATCACTCAACTCTCCGTGCACGAAATGGAAAACGAACGAATTATAACTATTACAACAAACAAGATAGGATACGAACTCCTAAAATGATCATGCTAACAGTGTTCTTCAGGCTTTGTGGTTTTCTTATAAATAAGTCCAATGTTTTTCACCCCCGTAGAATTTCAACGGGTACCTTCAGCTAGTTTCAGATAAAAATGTGAGATTTTTCAGCAAAAACCATGATATTCAGACAATTACGAAGCGTAAAAGAAAATTGATTGAAAGAATAAGAAACTTTATTTATTCAGCCATCCGTAAAAAAATTCTAGACTTCTATCTTGATTAAAAGTAACTTAAAAAAGCAAAAAATGAAACCACTGCTCAGACCCCAATACTTAGCATGGACCACCAGGGACCACCAGGGACCACCAGGGACCACCAGGGGGGCACTTCGGGGGCTCTGAGGGATTTATAATATAGCGTATGTTACATCCAGGTGCATTTTCTTATTACATGCCAAATTTCAGCTCAATTGGTTCAGTGGTTTTTGCGTGATTGAGCAACAGACAGTCAGACACCATTCAATTTTTATATATCAGTATGATGACGTGTGTATACATGTAAATTTTATTTAAAAAACGGCTCCAACGATTTTGATGAAAGTTACAAATGTACTAATATAGGGTACGAAAAAGCGATTTACTTAGGTCTTGACTCTCGGAAAACTCTTTTTTACAAGATATTGGGCAAAAATAAATTTGCATTTTTAACATGTAAAAAGGCTAGGCTACTCAATTTTTGTTACACAGAGGTTTCTTTGTTTGTTTTGTTTAATTGATTACACTCCTGATACAAATTTAAAATTGTACTTTTAGATAAATTAAAGAACAATTTTTTTAATTCTTTCATTCAATTTCCGTATACCCATCGCATTTTCCTGGAATTTTAGTTTTTAGCTCGAAAATCTCCAATTTTTGCACTACTTCAACAATTGAAAATTTTATTTACTTGGAAACCGCAGCATAAAAACTGCAGCAATACTCTTTTAAAAAATCTCTCTTACAGATGTACTTTGGAAATTTAGCTGGAATATATTTCAACCCAACCTCTCCAAGTGTGGTTAAATAGCTGCTACAGAGTAAAAGATCACGTAATTTTGAAAGTGTTTACGTGAGTCCTCCAGAGGATGTAGAATATTGATAAACCAAGTCAATACTCTAAATTCTTACTTTATATTGTGTAAAAGATTGGGCAACGACAAATAACCAAAGAACAGAAGAATCAGACTCACAAAAAATTAGCTGCTTCAAGACATGCGTGAACGAGCGGCTCAGAGGCGTACAGAAGAGTTTGATGATGATCATCATCAACGATTGTAAGAAGAACGCCGGAGAAATTCAAGACGACCACTAGCATTACGGCTAAACCGAATACGTTCCTACAAGGCAGCTACAACGGCTGATATTTCTGACCATAGTTTGCAACCTTTTAGTGTTATTTGTATTCATTATGGAGCATTGCATTTTCCCGAAGAATATCTGTCAAATTTTATTCATTGAGATTCGTTTGGGGACTGCTGCTTGGATGGATAGATCTACCACATAGAATTTCCATACACATTAGCGCGATAGTTTCTTAAACGTCATCCATTTTCTGATAACTTTCATGATAGGATTCGAA
This sequence comes from Pyrrhosoma nymphula, assembly GCA_963573305.1. Classification (NCBI taxonomy): domain Eukaryota; kingdom Metazoa; phylum Arthropoda; class Insecta; order Odonata; family Coenagrionidae; genus Pyrrhosoma; species Pyrrhosoma nymphula. The sequence goes on along the minus strand of OY754331.1, from coordinate 38,272,615 downwards.
ACTTGAATTTATGTTTCGCAATGACTTCATTAACCGTAGATGACGATCGAACAATCAACGGTCGAGGAGTTTATAGTTATATTGTTAGAGATCAAGTTTATCACAAACTTAATATAGCAGCTCACCCTGCTCAAAATGATGATGGAAAATTTGAACGACCTCAATATGGACAGATATACATTTGGATAATCAGGATGCTCCTAGTGCACACATAAACAATGCCATTAATCATGGTATCAGCGAGAATCTTATTAGTCTCTTGGAACATATTTTGAGATCTGAAAATCCGTTTGCTCTTGGATTCATGATAATGCGGGAAGTAGAAGAAGAAGCTAATAGACGTGCTGCTGCAGAAGGTGTAGAGCCGCCTTATGTTAAGCTGCTTTTTGCATTACCTGATGCCGTTGATCAGAGAAGATTTAACCTCCCCCTTCAGATGAAGTTTGTGCCATTGTTACCCTCAACGCTGACCAAAGCTTTCCAGAAAAAGAGTTAATTATTCGTAAACGTGGGAAATCTTTAGTTATCATGAACAATATTGGCAGTTGTGTTGGGCCCTTTACTTATCCACTATTTTACCCAAATTTTACAATTTTGGATTATCTGTATTAATATTCCTTTAAGAAGACCTTATACCAGTCATTAAAATTTGACTAGATTTGAACTAGCTCAGTACCGATTAGCACTTAGACCTCAACTTGCCAAACATTTTCCTTCAGACATCAAGCTAATAAATCCTGTTCTCCGCCTTTTTAAGTTCTATGCTTTGCATTTCGGCGGTCGGCTTTTTCAGCAATATCTGGTTGGTACTTATATAAGAGTGGAACATGACAGTATCCAATGGATTAAAGAAAATTTTAATAAAATACTTGCAGAAAAACGTACAAGAGAGATTCAATTTTTGAGTGAATTGACTGAAAAAAAGAATGATGTTATTGGTGAAAGGATTATTTTACCTTCTTCGTTTCCTGGATGCACATGCTTTTACACTGAACATTTTGAAGAAGCTATGGGCTTTGTCCGTCGACTTGGATCATCAGACTTCTTTATCACAGTGACGTGCAATCCTGAATGGCCCGAATTTGCGGAAGCAGCTTGTACAACTTTTAAGGATGGATCAACCTTGCAACAATTTGCCCAACAGCGTCCTGACTCAATAACTTCGACACACGAGAAACGTTGTATGGAAAGAAATATTGAATAATTTTGAATATAGTAATAACAATAATCTGTCAATGAATATTGGAAATACTGAAAACAATGTAATTATTGAATTTATTGAATATTTCAGAATTTCGTAGGAAGAACATTTTTGTGTTAGTGGTGTTTTTGAGTTTGCTTTATACTCCCTAATTGCATCAATCACTACTATATTTAAATAAATAAATATCCGTTATGCTTTGTAAAATTTGTTTTATTAAAACTTTTAACCGCACTATGTGAATGCCCAATATAATTAAAATAGACAATAAGTAGCAGAATAGAAGCATACACGTTCTTAGTACACCAAATAAACATCGAGCAACCCTCGGTAACCAGGTACTATCTATTAGTACTACCAAGTTCTGTCTACCCAGGTGTCTCCATTGCAACACATCCCTTTAACAATGTGTCGTTACAGTAATTACAAAAAGTGCGTATATTTGATGCGAGTGATATTTGAACCTTTAGAATGGGAAACCAATACTCGGTAATACTGATGACCAAAGGTTCTGCTATTTTTCTAAATTTACTAATACCTTTCTAATTGCATATAATATCCAGTGAGATACCGCGCGAGGGTGTAGCAGGGGGTTGAAGGACACCAGCCCAGAAAACAGCGAGGAGAATGGGAAACGATATTGGAAGAGGAAGACCTCGAAAGTGTAATGTTTTTGCTGTGTCCACTAATGGTGCGTGTGAAGAGGTGATTTTGGTACAAAAAAGCATTTTACCAGGGTAATTGGAGTTGTAGACGGAACAAGTTTTCTTTTGGGAAACAATAAAATGCTTTATCCTCTCGAAATAAGAAAAAATTAGATTTAAGGTTTCGATTTAATATGGTATCATTATCACCTATTTATCCTAGTTCAACGGCAATCCTCAGTTATGGCTTTGTTGTGTGGACTATGCAACACTATGCAACACACTATGCAACACTATGCAACATCTTCTACAAGAATAGAACGTTGCATGGAATGATGATAATGTAAACCATCCCAACTAAATCCAGTTCCATAGGTATGACATGCGCATTCGCGTCATTATAAGTTTTAATACGGAAAAAAAACACGTCGAGCGTGATTGGGAGCGACGAGGAACACCTGTATCAAAAAAACCTGAATATGCATTTTTTAATTGCTTAGTTCCATGAAAAAAGGTCCATATATATCTGAGGCAAAAATAGAAAAATCGCTTTAACCAGCCACTTAAACGATTGGCTTCATCTATGTGCTGATACGAAAAATAAAAAAGAACAAAATAGTTACCTGAACTCGCTCTAATCGTCCGTCACTTTATCCGGACTCTGTTTCCTCAAGGAGCGAATGTTACAGGTTAGCCTGAGAGACATTTGAAAGAGTGGGGTGATGTGGGGAGAAATTGTAGGATAGAAGAAATGGCAGGGTGATCAATTTATTTTACGATTCAATCAGAGTTAGCAAATATTTTTTCCAAATGTTGGCTTTGAATTCGGATTTCTAACGTGCTTCTCGATTAACTGTCCATCCTTTCATCCGGCGGAGGATCCAGCCTTGTTTCTGACGGACAAGCGGCCAGCAACTGCACAAGAACCATAAAATAAATATTAAAATAAATGTCCTTAGGGAATTGCTTCTGCTGATCTTCCTCAACGTGGATAGTCAACCTTGGGTGATTCCGCACCTGGGACGCCCTGAGGCGACTCTGTTCAAGGTAGAACACCAGCTACTTTTCAATTTGTGGATATGAATTTAAACAATTTAGCTTATCATGTGGGACTCATAAAAGAGGTCATTCAGAACAATTATTTAAACTTTCTACTTTCGCAATTAATCCCGTTTATATTTAGAAAATGAAAATTTACAAGAGCGAAATAGTAAAGAAAAACATAAAAACATGGTACCCATGGCCTGTCATTGGGACTGCCAGCAAAATCTTTGGTATTAGGCAGAAGGAAGAAATAAGGTACGACAGTAATAAATTTACCTTGATCACTGCTTTTAAGGTAATAATGGAAGGTATCAATCACTGGTGTAAGGCTTCAGTGTATTCGCTTTACATTCGGGCTCGGAGAGAGTTCTGCCATTTTTTCACAACATCAGGATGAACATATAGCATAAGCTCCTACTCTAATAGTGAAGATGCGACGGAACAAGGCATTAGAAGAGAGCTAAAACATCCAATCGTCCGAAGGGGAAGGTATGCCGTCGAAGTTTTAGTAATTAAAGTTCCGCAGGGTCTAGTCCATTAAATTCAGAGAGCATAACCTTAATTGCAGGGAGAGCGAGAAAAACTGCATCTTCCGAACGTGATCGACATGACTGACGCGAAAAGTCCTCACCGGGGCGTTGTTCCCCCTCAAGAACGTTACTTCCAAGAATAAACTGGTCATTTTATACAGTGGATGCCAACCTTTAAGACGATCAGTGGTTTCCAGGAACAGATTCACTATGGTTACATTAAAGGGGGTGAAAAATTCTTTTTAGTGTACATCTCGTCCTCTTTCCAAAACAGGAAATCGAATTTTTTGTCTCGCGAAGAAAACACCATAAAGAAAATATGTCGCTACTACCATCCCCGGGGTCTTCGGAAAGAAAACTCAACTTTCCAGCAATTCCACCGTCTTTGTTTCCTCGGTTCAATTACTAACGGTCAATGCTCATAGCAGCTTTTCTGCAAACCGAGCACGAACAGAGCGTACAAGAAGGACATAGTACCTCTAAGAGACCTATGAACTGATTTCTCTGGCTCCCTGTTCAAAGAACTGGTCTTCCTGATACGGTGTTCATGGTTATTATATTTTCACGTAATTTCAGCACTTGGGTGGATACTTGACTGTTGGCGGAGGCTATGGAAAAGTTGGGGAGGGGTAATTGCGCCATAACTGATAAGTAGGTAGGATTATAACGGTAGCATTACTTGGGGAATGGGAGGAAATGTGGAGAGAAACCCGACGACACCCCTGACCAATTCTAACTAGAGGAGTCAAGAGGTCCACAGTTCAACGTCCCATACGACGTAAGGAGTACTATAATTGAAGAACCTATTGCTTTCGCAAAAGTTCCTGGAGAATACTTGCGTGGCAAGGAGGGAAGGTAGACGTGGAGGGGGTGAAAGGTAGAGAAAGAGGGGAAGAGAGGGAGGCAGCGAGAGAGAGAGTGGCATTTCACTAAATACGTACGAGGCACAAGTAAGGCAAAAAGGCAAGTGGTTAAAATCACCAATCGTCATGACTAGGGACCGTATCTTGAGGTCTTATAGTGAAACGATTCGAAAAGAGACCGCAGATAGTGGTGAATCACCCCACTTCTCGAAGCGTTAGGTTTGCCAGCAATAATTTGAAGAGATTTATAACTAACCCTCCATACTATGCAACCTTCCTCACGCGTTTCGCATGATTTTGAACGTTCCGTAGCCCATGTCCCAAAATAGTTCACTGCGCTGTGCAAGGAAATTTTGCGAGAGCTATACGCTCCAAACAGCGCCCAATTTTTAGCCGGGATTCCTCTTAGAAATAGACACTCCCGATATTTGAACAAGAACCTCGTAGATTGGGAGCCAGTGCTCCAGCAATCGCACAAACCTGCCACTTTAGTAACACTATTGTTTTTTCTAAGAGTACATATGAAACATAAGATAAGTTATGTAAAAAACCATAGCATATATTGACTCAACGTGTAACCCAATACCAGCCCATATATGAGCTTCAATATCCACTATCATATCGCTCTGATTCAGTACATTTAATGCAATATTTCAAATCTTTATAATCTTAGAGGAACGGAATGATCAATTTGATCTGAAGCTCAGTACAGGAAAAACAAGGAACGATCGAGCAAGCCGTAGTCAAAAATATTTACAATGATGGGGTGAGCTCTTACGTCTGGACAGATACAAAAATTAAAGGGAGTCTCCAATAGCCGTAAACACCAGAATACCCTCCTGTGATAGTTTACGGAAGAATGCTTCCACGCCAGTGACCAACACAGCCGCAATCACACAACCCAGATAGGATCCTTCGCTAGGCTAATGGGACCCCGCTAAGGATACTTAGGGTTATAACCTGAGATACTTCGTAAGGCTAATGAGACCCTACTAAAGGTGCCTGTTATTAACACAACAACACACACACTCACAAGCACTCAAAAGCACAAAAAATCACTCAATCACACACAAATGGGCTCAACTTCTGGGAGAAACTGCTCCAAAAGAGCGCGGTAAAATCTTGCAAACAAGAACGGATGAGGGTGAGGGTCGAATACGCGTATTTCGACTACCAAGTACCCTCTTCAGCCATCCGAAAGAAAAGCGTCACCACAACGCAAGGTTGAAGTGAGGAAGGGTAATGACATCCAAGATGATATGAAGGTAAATGAGGAGGGGGAAAAGGGGGAACATGACGTCAGCAAAAGCGGGGAAGGGAGACCGGAGTAAACAAAAGGCGAAAAGAAGCAACAAAAAAGGGGCTGGGGTTGGTCTCTCTTGTGGAAGTCCCATCCCGGCAAACCAACACAGCAAGGTTAGTGACCTCTGACGAGTGGTGCCAATTGTTTACGGCTATTGGAGACTCCCTTTAATTTTTGCAAAAATATTTAGCAAAGGAAAAGTGTTTACAGATAATGCAGACAAATTCAAACACAACTGACCATATCTAGTGACTGATGAAGCAATAATGAAAAGTCGCCAAGAGCTTTTTACGTATCACTGCTTCAATATCAATGGCATTCGGCGAAATTTCAAACGTGCTAATTTATTTACTGAAACATACTTGCAGTCAGAGTGAAATTACGGCGCACCAATTGATGATGATCTAAATTTCTCCAATAATTCCGAAGGCTTTCGTATACGACTCACAGTTTCATCATTATGCGCGGCCACAGACGGACGATTTACAGAAGAGAATCTGATCCTATCGCACTGAGAGAATCGATTCACTTGAAAAACCATTTCATTAGGCGGGGATCGAATTGCATTATAGGTGGGAACTGAAATTTTAGAAGAATCCCAAAAAAAAGTTAGAGAAGATTTGGAATCGTTATGATTCCATTAGAAAACAAGACGAATATAATCAAGATCAAAAATATCGATTTAATCGAAACTAACTTATTAAAAAAATATATTTTTAAAAGAATACTCCACTACTAATATGGACACATATTACTCCAAGATTAAGATGAGAAGATCCAGGAACTTAGCCAGCATCCTTCATATCCTTTTTTTAAAACAACTGAGGTGATAATTTAAGGTTAAGCTTAGGTAACAACTTAAGGTATTTCTGGTGTGCAAAGTATATGTACCTTTTAGAAGTATTTTCATCATAGAAAAAAATGTCATAGAATAGAATGTCTATATTATAACGGTCAACTTTGGCAAGTTAATACGGGCGATGCTCGGGCAGTACACTTTACAGGTAAGGCCAGGAGACACAGGTAATTTGGAGAAGGCCGGAGACAAGTAATTTGGAGAAGGCCGAAGGCCGAGATGCTTAATTCCGTTTCATTTCTCTTTGTATTTGCAGTAAATCTGGTTAAAATAATATACCAATTACAAAAATATTTGGTATTAAGCATGGGTATGACTCACCACCCCTATTTTCATTTAAAACTTTAAGGGCAAAATTTGCAAAAATTTAGCATGCCTAACTTTTAAAGGGTTACCATTTCAACGTAGAAATGTTACTATAGCAGAAAAATTCATGAAATTATCGGAATTCAAATTAGTTACTTTTTGAACCATCAATGCTAACGGTTTAATTCTAAATCGTATCGAACCACAGTAGTTGCATGAATTGTCATAATCGGCAATTCTGGTTCCGAAAAGCAGTTTATTTATCGAAGCCTGAGAAAGCGAAAAAAAAATTATTTGAGAAGTAGTATTTTTGTTTAATGTGCTTCGACGGCTAAGGTCATTTCGTAGGGTGTTTTTTTATTAAAAAAGTTGTTTCAAGGAAAATATTTGCTATTTACTCACAATGGGAAGCAGCAATCAGAAACAAGTAATTAACGAAGCAGTTCAACCAAAAATAAATAGATAGGAGCAGGAGACACTGGTACTGTGTCGTCTGCGTACCATTATGCTTATGGGGTAAGAAACCAATTTCCACATGGCCAATTTCCACATGGCTAGTGGATGCGAATCTTTGTTTAGCATAACTATATCAATATACTGCCATCATAGTCACGGGATGATCGTTATTTGCCAACTGTTCACCATATGTACCGGAAACTATTTCAGTTAGATTTTTTTAATCGGAATAATTTGTATAGTCCTGTCTGAGAAATAATTGTTTAGTAAAGAGTTGAAACTGTTTTGACGGCCAGGGTCAATCATTTGTAAAGACGAAGTGAATTGGCACTCACCGTGTGTTGACTGAAGTCGGGTTGCCAACCTCGTCCACCGATGGCTTCCTAGGGAAAAAAGAAAAAGTACCAGTTAGCATAAAGTTAGGAAATATGAACGATTTGAAAAGAAAACCAGACAATATAAGAAGCATTCGAAACCTGGTGTTGGTGGAGGATGCTGAAGATCAAATGGACGTAAAAATAAGAAATGAAGAAGTATATACAGAGGAGTAGAAGAGGAAAGCACCATATGGGACACTATACAGAAAAGAAGAACCCGATGGATTGGATACACCCTGAGGCACAGCGGGTTTGTGAAGATCATATTTTAGGGAAAAAAAGAGGTAAAACCTCATAAAGGAGGGCCAAGAGATAAATACATAGAAAAAATAAAGAAGAAAGTACATGCATAAAAAGAAATTTCTGAGAGTAAGGAAACTAGCATTATATAGGGAAGGATGGAGGGCTGCAGTCAACAAACCATAGAACCGTATGACCAATACTGTTTATGGATTAAAACCCGTAATGATTTATATTAAAGAAAGGTAATTTCGTCAATGGCTTCATCGAATATTACCGCAAAGCATGTACGAGGATTCAAGCAACACAGAGTGAGCGGTTGTCACATTTATAAAACATTGCTCCATAAGGTCGCTCCGTCGAATAAACTGATGATAGAAACTATTCCCTTTGGTATCTGTTGAGACAGCGAGGTGAAATTCGCTGAGGCGGAAACGAACATTCAGGTTTTTACTATAGAATAATGGTATTATTAGTTTTTTGGCTTAATTTATTTATATTCAGCTATAAAGCAGATATGAAGTATCAAAAATGAGTTTAGAGCTTTTAAGTCATCTTAGACACTATCTTAATATGTTTTCAAGTCCGTACAACAAAAATGTGGTCATTCAAAGTTGCAGTATTTTTGTATAGGTCGTATGGGAAATGAGAATGACAAGCACCGATATTTTTACTCGTACAAAATGTTAACCGTGCGATTCCAGCATAAAACTAATAGAAAACGTACTAACTGAAATATTTGTAAACTTTGTATCAGTATAGCTGTAATTCCATTTAGTTCATTCTTAATTTAAATAATGAGCGCAAAATAGAAAAAGCCTGTCGTAACAACAAGATGGTTGCATAAGAATAAAGAGTGCGTCAGGCCCACGTCATCCATTCTCCAGTTCTTTAATTATTTTATGATTGTAATCGAGAACTCTTGCTAACGTAATGTCAACTTAAAATGACCTCTCGGTATTTTTTTCACTACCGATCACATCAAGGTGACGTCTGCAGCAACTTTTATCGTTCGGCTCGAATACTTGGGACGGAATTAGCAGTCTTTGGGAGTGAGGAAACTCCTTTAAGCCGGGGGAGAGTGAACGATGACCAGTTGATTTATCACGGACGAGTCCCCACAATTCATCGGCTCTGTATTCCATTAAGATGGAGAAGTCAGCTGTTTTCGGTGAGGGAAGAGTGACTAGGCTCACCAAGTGCCCCGGCCGTGCATCCTAAATGTCATAAAATTTGAAGAAAACATAATTTTTCCATCGAAAATATTTATAGAATTTGGTGTGCATATAAATATCATAAATGTAAATTTTCACTCATTATTTACGGTCTTTCTAGAAACTTACATATACGCGCTGTACGCCGTTAATCAAGGCATTCAGTTTGAAAATCTGCCAAGCACAACCAAATAATCGCCATAGCATTAACTTATCTTCATAGTGCTGAAAAGTACCCCCTACAGTGGGTAACTTTGGATCATATTTTCATCCCTTATGTTATAAATGGAGAATATGAGTGATGTACTGCACATGTCCTACGACACTTCCATAATTTTATTTCGAGGAACTCATTTGAAGTTTAATGGAGCAAATCATAAAAATGGAATGGCGATTTTCATAACATTCAGTATTCTTATCTATCTATTGAAGAATGACACATTCTTATGCATGAAGGTCTCTATTTGACCCAAAGAGGAAATTACAACCTTTTCAAAATTGGATACCAATATTTCTCTGGAGGTAATCTTAAAGTACTGGCAATATAATGTTTGCGAGAAAAGGAAGATGGAAAAATATATGCAAATGGATCTATCTGTATTGATTTAAGAACAAGAACGAGACCGACAGCTTGACTCCTATTTATTCACCTGACTTACCTACTTAAGTCATATGATAGATAGTAAATGCCAATTATATTTCCAATATTTTGATTCACCACCAGCGACGGATTAAGGTCGTTGTTTTGGGGAATGAGGCAGATTACTACTTTCCAGGGTCTGGGGGGTATGGAATACATTTTGACCACCATTTTTCTAACTCTTACAGGAATTACAGGGGTGTCAGCAATGATAAGGAGGTCCAGAGGCATTCATACAGATCACGTGTGGTACACAGCAATACGGGTGAATTTGAGTACCTACCACGCAAACATTATGCTATTATTGACTCATAAAGTTACTCTTTCGTAGCACGTATGTTTTTCTTCTCTTTTCAACCCTATTTTCGTACTGTTTACGAGATATGGTTGTGGGTTTTTTTTAACCAGCCGCATTCGCGCATTCTGTACTGCAACACATTTTATTTAGATTAATATTTGGGAAGGAACCCAATTCTTAATTCGTGACGGCGGCAAATTTGACACAGAAAAACGTTTTCCAATTAAGATTTGCACGGAAAAAATATCCGTTTGTGACATTATTGAAACGCAAACATTTTCATCCGGAGTGACCATTAAGAATGAAGAGTAAATTAGAAACAATGGCACTTACTACCCTCAAAAGTGACGCAAAATTAGGACTGTCAGCCAGTTTTTAAATAGGGTTTAACCTACTTTGGCGGGTCGCTTAACAGTATTTTATTTTCCATTTTTGTCAAGGAAAGATCGAGAGGAGAGGAATGGTGGATTGTAAATCAGCTGTTGTTCACCTCTCGTGATGTCCGGAGTAGTAAACCCCGCCACCGCCTCCATACGGGCCCGTGTCCAGAGCACGCCCACCAGGTACTTCCAACATGAACACGCCCCCACCGCCCATTCTTGGCTCATAGGGGCGACTCTTGAGCATGAGGTCCATCCCGACGACGCACTGTGAATTTGCGGGACGATGACAGAAACAACTCGAGAGGTAGTTGGGTGGGAACGGTCCACCAAAAGCACGAGTCAATATGAGTGGGGCGAATTGCAATGATGATATGATGCGAGAATCATGTCGAGAGGTTTTCAGGGGGCAATACTCTGAAACCACACGTAAATAACGTTGGGGCGTTGTAGGGAGAGAGAGCAGAAGGGAGTAATGTTTAAAGTTAAATAAGGGAGTCGTGTTTTGAATTGGGGGACGCAACTGAAGATGGGAAACTCGGTGAAATGCGTGAAGACGTTGCTGTAATGCAGGCTAGGTTATTGGGACCGGTGATCGACTTCCACACCACAATCGCGCACTAAACACAAAGCGCCAATCAGGTATGTCTCACTCAAAAACATTAACTCCCGAATAGCTCCAAAGGAAGATAGTGAAGCACACTCCTAGCACAGGAAACCTCCACTCCGTCCAATGGGAAGACACTCCGAGCACAAATGGGACACAACACGAAAATAAGACAATAATTTTGCAGAAAAAAATAGGAACGGATCGGCAAAACAACTCAAAGAAACCACTGGATCCTAAGCAACCTGTATTTAGCACGGTCAGAAACCATCCCAGAGACTATTACACTTTGATCCGGAGCGCGTGCTGTAATATACACAACCACGCCGCCCATTTTTCAGCCAACACAGCGGATCATCAGTAGGAAGCACGACACAGCTGAATTAGTCGCTGTTGGAGGACTGTCTAACAAAGACCTATCTGGTGCCATCGGGGTCCAGCCAGTCAGAACAACACAAGTCTAAAGAGCCCACAGAGTGCTGGCCAGACTTGTTGGCTCGTCAGGAAGACTTAAGCCGTACCCTGTGTGCGGACGACGTCGTTCGGTGGGGACGACACCACACAGCTGACCGGGGAAGGGAAGGCCACTCGCCCGCCCAAGCAGCGTCAAAGACGCACGCTCCCAACTCTCCACGGCTAAAAGTCTTGTCTCGAGGGAGCGCGCGCGTGGCTCCTACGATCCGTATAACGCATTCCCCGCCAGGAAACGACATTCGACTAAAGCCATGCGAAGAGCTCCCTCAACCCTTTCCCCTCTCGGTCTCTTCTCGCCTTCTCCTCCGTTTCTCCCTCCTCATCCTCCTACTCTCCTTTCGTCCCCTCCTCCTCCACAACCACCCTTTGGCTCCTCCGACAGACAACCTCCTTCTCCGGCGTTTAGTCCTCTCGCCGGTTTAAAAGCAGGCGGCGGTGGCCGCCTCCTCCTCAAGCCTCATCCTTCTCCTCTTTAACTGTGACTCTTTCTCGCTGCCTCTCGTCCCGCTGCAGCGCGCTGCTGCGAGGAAAAAGTCTTCTTCTTACTCAAACACGGTAAGGGAAGGACTCGGGGAAGTACGGAAGACAAACGAATGCAAACCAAAACCAAAGAGCTGACTCTTTCCTACTAATTCTTGGTTGATTCGTTTTTAGGGAAGACATGCCACGACTGTGGTCATCTGCTCCATTACGGATATGTAGGCAGGTGGTTAAGTAAAGAAGTATTTGAGAAATGGGAGCAGAAGGACACTTTGCGGCGGCATTAGCCGAAGGGCACAAAGGGGTTCACTGTTGAACATTTCGGATAGGAGGGTACGGAAAGGAGAGTTTGAGGAACAAAGTGAGTAAACAGAGAGAAAACTGGCGTCAGGACTAGCCTCATCTTCACGGAAGGAGCCAAGTAGTCCGCCGTTGATGTCCCATCTGTCGGACGTAGTGCTGCAGTTACTTGGGAATACTCTCCATATGGCACCCATAGCACTGAAAAATATCATGAGCTTCCGAGATTCAAACCTGGGCCCTCGGGATGCGGATCCATTACTCTACCTACCCCACCATCCCTATCCCAGACAAACTCCTATATCCAATACCTAATTTTTTTCTTCTTGGTTGTTCTTTGTATCTTCGTCGCCTCGAAATTTTTTTCCGCGATTAGACAAAGGTCACCCATTGCAAGTCTATTACAGTTAGTCCCCAGGGGGGGTTTGTTCCCAACCGCTCGAAGTAATCTCTAGTTGTCAACCAAGGATTCACATGGTGCATATTTTTACTATTTCAAGATATTAGTTTACAAAGAGCAATACCCCCAATTTACAGAATATTGGCAACGAACATAAATAGAGCCAAGAGTGGGGACTCGAACTTAATCTGAGAAAATGCACGGCGGTACATTTCTTGCGGAAGTCGTCCAACTATTCCCATGTATATGCTGTGAATGGTGTTAACATGAAGGCGACAGATTAAGTGAAGTATCTAGGAGTTACGATAACTTCGGACCTATCGTGGGGAGCACATATAAGAAATATTTGTGGCAGAGCTCTGAAGAAGCTAGGATTCGTCAAGCGTATTGTGGGAAGATTTTCGGATGAAAAAGTAAAAGAGAGGTGCTATTTCGCACTCGTCCGGCCACACCTTGAATATGCAGCGAGCATATGTGATCCGGTGCAGAAAGACTTAGTCCGGGAACTTAATAAAATACAAAGGAAAGCTGCGCGATTCGTCAAAAACAGCTATGGGCGTACAGACAGCGTTACACAGATGTTAAACGAATTAGGCTGGGAGCCGCTAGAGACTCGGAGGCTGCGCGCTAGGCTTAGATTGCTTGAACAATTGAGAATAGATATCTTTCAGAGCGACACGGAGAACATCCTATTAGAACCCCACTATATTTCCAGGTCCGACAGAAACGATAAATTAAGAGAGACATTTTGCCGAACGGATAGGTATGGGAATTCGTTTTTCCCCCGAACAATAAGGGACTATAATAAATGCTAGGCGTAATTTCATTAGAGCGTGTCCATTTTATATGTAAACGGCTGGTGTCCTAACAACCCCCGCCACACGCCTATTGAGGTGGCTTGCGGGGTAATATGTAGATGTAGATGAAATATGATGCGAACAAATATGAAAGATTAGCCAGATAAAAGCGCGATTAATACAACTTGAAAGTAATATAGGCTGCTTAAACATTTGTGGAAAGATGTATACGAGGTTGCGTTTTAAAGGATAGAGAAAATTAATCTTTATTACAAATCACGAATGATTCGAGATTACGGCGTTTTAAAATTGCAAGTGGAAATGTCATTTAGTCTTCTTGATTGAGTTTTCCATGCCTGGGGAATGATGACCTGGTTTCAAACATCTTCCTTGGTGTGAGAAGATTGATAGTGTGCCCTTCCAGAGGTTATTTTATTCATGTAGATATACATCTGAAAGCTTATCCTATCTCATCTGAAGACTGATAATTTAGTGTGTGCTAACAGATAACTATAATTAAATAAAATGGCAAGTAAAGGAGCTTTCATATAACCTTAGACACTAGATCATATCTGAAGGAGTAATGAAAATTATAATGGGAGTGTGGATCAGAGGAAGGACAGAGATGAAATGATAGAATAAAAATACACTAATGAAAAGAAATGGACAGAATGAACGTAACTAAAATAATGTGGTTTGAAAAATTGGCAAATTTCTAAGCAAATTTTTCGGCAAGTGTCAAAATTCTAGTGCGAATGGGTTACGGATAAACTTCACCTTGTCACCAGGAATCTTCTATTCCGATACGAAATATTGTAGTCGAGACTTAAGCCCGAAAGCGTGTTTGACCCGTCTCCTCACAGCAAGGTTGTAAGGCACTGATCTAGTTTATCGCATCTTAAACTTAACTATTAACTACAAGATTACGCTGATTTTTGTGTTGTACCAGCCACGCTGATGAAAACAGTTTTTTTTTCAAAGTTACGCGATTCATATAAACCATTTTACGTTTTTTCACTCAGATATGAGCCATATAAATAAGGCTAAATGTGCTTACGAATATTAGCTCGTGGCTTTCCAAGAGTGAAAAATAACGGGATATTACAACACTCATTCCCGCTCCAGAACTCTGTAAGGAAGGCATTATCTTCAGGTGAGGGAATAGTGAGCTATTTTTCTTGAATGGTCGCTGTCCCCTGCTTTGTTAAAATATTATATTTTCCTAACACCAAGTATTCAAGCACAACAACTGGGATAGAAAATTGATAACTCAATAATTGAAGAGACGATCATAACACAAATTGGGATGAATTTGAGGATCGATGGATTAGATAGATCGAAACGCAAGATAGTTAATTTCTGAGGCAATTGAGGCTCATGGCCTTAACATATGCTATATAGCCTACCACGGCCTGGGCCTTCAAATATGCACCATACAAAATGTCAGAAAACCTCAAGATGATTTCATGTTTCTATTCAAATACAGTTTCCCTAATTCCTTTCGAGATATCATTCCAGCATAATGCTTTTGAAAACATCACTATATTGCAATACACTGTCGACAGGCCATAAGATCCAAAGGCTTAGAAATAATCTCACATAATTCATTCACTTCACAAAAACGTCCTATTTAACAAGTTTCCGAATTATACTAATTGTCCAATAACCTGTATTAACGTTTAAGTTACTCTCTCCACGCTTGCTAGAAGTTTTGTCATTTTCATTGTATTTTTTTTAGCGAATTGGAAATACTTCAATTTTCCCTTGTCATTTCTACGGCTGTTTTTGCGGCCGTATACGGCGCAGGAAGACATCTTTCCCGATGATATTTGTTTTGGAATAAAAATCATTCAGAATATATAATTAAAATTCAAAATCCATAATGATCAAGCCACGAAATCCTCTAGCTCAACCCTCCACGCTACGTCACAAGGTTGATGCTATCGTACCTCAGAGATATCAATAGATGACTGAGATGCGCAACGACCGACCCATGGGCAAGGACATCATTACACACATCCGTTCTATCCCCGATGAATTGCAGGAAGGTGCAATTTGTAGAAAGGTTTTCAGCGGCTGTATTAATCAGATCCAACTTGAAGCCCTTGAACACATCATCAAAGCTGTTAGACGGTAAAGTATTCTCTTCCTGGTCCGGCCGGAGATGATTGCGTCAATTGCCAAGCCCTTCCAAAACATTAAAATGATTAAGTACGCGCTGTTTCAATAGCCACAACTTGTCCATTTTAATTCTGATTTAAAGTCGAACGATTGCCACCTGGTTCTCAATATTGCTTGTGAGAAATAATTAGGAACATAAATTGTAAGGCGCTAGAGAGGCAAAAAAAAGTGTCACAATAATGAGAAAATTGTAACCTCCGCGCTTCAGAAATCATAGTTGAAAACGAATTAATTTGCAGAAATGTTTCGAATAGCCTCCACTCTAGTCAAAAAATGTTTTAATCCCTGTGACATCTCAGCGTTCATCAATCAAGATCAAGAAGTGAAATCAAGAAATATTTCTCACCTTTGAGATAATTTCTGACCTTATTTATTACACCCTTTACAATTACGATATACTGTACTCATTCAGGCTAATATGCAAAATATTTTGCAACTTGTTTTCAAAAACATGTTTTTGCATCTTTACAGTACCTAAATTAATTCAAGCATTGAAGAATCCTCAAAGATGAAGAACGCCATGAGAAAATGACGTCTAGGATGCTTAAATTATTTCTTTAGAGTAATTATATTGTACTCCGAAACATATGTAATTCTCTTTGATAGTTCATAACAGGGAAATTCCCCCTTTTTATACAGGCAATTTTTATTATCTAACGAGGCAAATTTTGCAAAAGAATGAGCGCGATCAATATAAATGGTGTCCTTCCCATAACTAATTGTAAGCAATAAAGAATGAACCTACTTCTGATGGGAAGGAACTACCCACATAACTTTGTATTAAGGCCCAAAGAAATGCGACAGAGCAATTATATAAGACAACGATCATAAAATGATGCTGTTCCAGCATATAGAGGAGCAAAGTCTTCAGCGACAACTATTTGAATAAATGAAATACTTTGGTTTTGGTCATGCATCGCGAAGGAAAATGACAAAATAAATAGAAATATCCCATTGGACAATTTGCTTGTCTATTTCTCGTAATAACCTCTCTACGTTTTAGGAGGATCGACCTTAACTGCCAAGCCGCATGGGGTAAAAGTTGAAATACTGTGTATTTATTAAATTTATCATTTTTGAGAATGAAAATGTTCGATTCCACTGGATGCTCCCAAGAATTTCCCAACATAGATACAGATATGATTGTGACTAACACTCAGATGCATCAATAGGAATAAACCTCTTACGATTAGTAATGAAAATGATTTAGGTAGCTTCCAAGTAAAAAAATCAATTTTCCGCAACATTGATCACTGTTCAGCAAACGTTACAAAGTCAGATAAAACATAACAGATCTTTCAAATTATTGTTGGGTGAAGATCATGCACAGGAGTTTCATTACTACTCCTGACACTATGATGAGACTTCATGCCGTAAAAATGTAAACAGCTGCATTACATGAGGGAAATGAGGTATCAACAAGTCCACTGGGTCGCAAGCGACAATTTACCCATAGTTCAGCATTTTTTAATTGATGGAATGGCACCTGTTTGGTGGACGCGATGGATATCCATATTGAAAAAACAAAATTTTAAGTTTCCACAACATTTGATTTTACTGGCACAACCCGCGTTTCACAACAACGCTGAAAAAGCTATGAAGTTTATTGCTTCAATATGAATCAGATATTTTAGGCCATAGTGATTTATGTGAAATTTTACATAGGTAAGTTGTTTTGCATACTACAGGAGAAAAATTTTAGAATACATTTGGAATCGATTTAAAACAGAAATGGCGTGTCTTATTAATTATATGGATAGCATTCTTCGCTAATATTGCAAGCAGAAGAGCAGACGGACCTTTATACATTTACAAAATTACATACATACAAAGGTATTTGTTTTAAATATTAAATGAAATCGGCTATCGTGTCACTAAAATGTAGCACGAACCCACCAGAAAAATCATACGTAAGAAATGGTCAAGGCCACAAGTTCTATACGCGATTCAACCTACGTATCATACCTTAGCAACTGATGCAGCAGCATAAAGATTAGTATACTACGGACTAAGTGTTCTACTTAATTCAAATTTGGACAGTACCAATGCAAAAAGCGGAGTAGGATTTTAGCCTCATAATAGTAAATAATTATGCTTATGCTATGTAATCGTGAATTTTGGAATTCATAACGCCAACTACTGTTTCATATGATAAGATATCGTGCTCTTTCAAGAGTATTCAAGCGCAAAGATTGCGTCAGCGTTGGTCAGATTTGAACTTATCTTCAACTATGAGTCAAACTAAAGGTAATAATCCAGATCTCATAGGACTCCAGGATATTATAAGAAACTACGTAGAATTAAGGGGATATTTGGCGAATTTACATGGTAGAATTGAGATATAAAGTGAACTGAAATAATTATAATTTGTATATTCCACACTTCGTGTACCTCGACCGGTTTCCACGTTAGAGGAGGAATTCATGAGGCGGGCATGGCATCGATACTGGCCGAGGCACTCAAATACAATGTGGAATATACGGAATGTGATGTTTTAAATTTAAACGTAGAAGATGAATGAAAATAATACTTAGTAAACTATAGGGCGTCTCAATAGAGGGCCGTGGTCGGGAAAACCCATAGATCCACAGGCCCAAGTTACGTCTCAAGAATGTATCTTGCGTAAGCCTTCAGGTTCGTGCATTAAAAGTAGGAGGAACTAAAATTACTGATAATTCAAGACTACTACTACTTCTTAATTCTTTGACCTCTAGAGAGCTTGACAATGTCTGGCGAGATATGATGGAGCAACAAGCCGATGAATAAATGAAATTTTCAACTCGATATTGTTGAAATAATGTGAAACTTCAGTGATTTTAGTTGACGCGCCGAGTATTAATTTCATTTATTTATAGTCTCTCGATAATTTCCCCGTTCTGCCTCCACGAAATGTAGAGGACAAGAGGCTTTCAGGGATCCCGTCGGTCGGTTCACCAGGAAAATGCGTCTCTGGGAAATCTATTTAAGGGGGGAATTGGGGAAGGGCATTGATTATAGGGGATGGGCCGGGAAGGGCGATGATCAGTCACGGGAGCGATTAAGAGGGAACGATTCCACAAAGGGGTGGGGGAGGGGGCGGCGGTAGACCCAGAGGGGGGTGGAGACGAAAGGAGGAGGCGTGGAGGAGCCGAAGATGACGTCACGGTAAAGGAGGAGTTGCCCTCTCGCTTTCTTCCAAACTCCCACCCCCTCCTCTTTTCTGGCGCGTCTTCCGAGTGTGTGTATCTTGAATCTGTCACGTCCCGAGCTCTCGCAGTAGGCCACTCGTGCAGCGGCAGGCAAACACCCCGCGGCGACGGCGCGGCGGCGGGAACCCCGCGCATAATGCGGCACGTCCCGCTGGAGCGCGGTTTCCTCCGCTGCGACTCCTCGGTCATTCACGTTACCGCTGAAAATCCAAGCTCGACCCGAAGGCGCAACTTAACCCGGTGGAGTAAAAGGGAACGTTCCTTTCATCGATTTTGGCCACCAATGGACCACGTAAAATAGCGTTTCCGCAATTTCTGTCCTTTTTCCTTTCTATTCTTCTAGTATTAAGAGTGAAGGTTTCCGGAGTAACTTTATGGAACTTGTACACGTCACTCAATGAATTAGTACTAAGCATATTCCACAATTTTTCTATCACACACCATGGTTTCGAGAATAATTGGCACCATCAAGCGTTCGCAGTATGTACATACATAGTCTAATTCGTAGCACTGGATGGGGTGGGTAGGATTCCTCACCCCTCCTTCCTCATTATGTACAATACGATGCCCGTTACCTTGAGAGGTTAAAATGACGAGGAAAAAATTGACAAAATCATGGAAAAGATTCTCCACATGAGTTATTCGTATTCACACCAAGAGGGTACATGAACACAGGTACTATTGGAGTAGCCACTCAGTGCATTTCCTTTTACTAACCAACGTTTTCATTCTAAGCTTTCTATGGCTTTTGCTGGTGATTGTTCCATTAATTTTCAACAGATTTTTCTGGATGAAGGATTTGCTTTGTCTAGCTCACCCGCTCTTGCGTCCAAATTGTTATAAGGGGGCATCCATTAATTACGTGAGACGATTTTGGCGATTTTTCGACCCCTCCTCCCCCCTTGGTGAGATGTCGTGAGATTTGGCTCGACCCATCCACTCCCTAATCTCACATGAGATTTAAAAAAATGCGTATTTCTAGTGTAAATACGTTAATCTGTGCTTGATTGCGTTGGATTTATTTAAAAAAAACAATTTGCTTAATTGTTTTTATTTAAGACTAGTAATTAAGGCTACTAATAACGTAATCTAGAATGACAGTGAGAAAATCGAACAATAAAATACTTAAATAAAAACTACTAAAATTCGTAAAAGAATACTCATTCTAATTCAGTCCACGGGGACTCAGGTGTGGTCTCAAGAGTGACTACTGGAACCAACATGTCCATGTGATTTGTTTCCACATGTTTTACTTGATTTAACCCAGTTTTCTTGCAATTTTACGCTGTTTCTTGCGGAAAAAAATTACGTGATATTTGCGGAGACCCCCACGTGATATTGGGTGAGATTCAGCTCGACCCCCTCCCCCCCCTAAACGCATCACGTAATTAATGGACGCCCCCTAATGCGCCGGAAAAATATCCAAACAAAAATGTTTTCAAAACAAGCATGAGAGCAAAGAAATATTGGGAAGAGAAACACTGGGATCTACATACATTTTATCGTCGCAGAGTAAGAAAGAGAATTCAACGCGTGCAG
Organism: Pyrrhosoma nymphula; assembly: GCA_963573305.1. NCBI lineage: Eukaryota > Metazoa > Arthropoda > Insecta > Odonata > Coenagrionidae > Pyrrhosoma > Pyrrhosoma nymphula. Next base: position 38,252,297 of record OY754331.1, on the reverse strand, counting down.
GAAATCAAACGGAAACTCCCCGATGTTCGGTTTATTGAGCAATATCGCACTGTCTAACCTCAGACAGTGCTAACTCCATCCTTGTACGAGGTGGGATTCGAGCTCGTGGCCTTTGGGATGCCAGACCGGCGCGGCATAATGCCAACCTGACTAAAATGGCTGACAACGTAATCCTATACAATATATACTTTTTATCCCAGGGAAAACAATCTTTCATTTTCATCATCATAATTTGCTACTGTTGAAATAATTCAAAGGCTACTTGGGTGCAGATGCACATTGAAATCACACCAAAATTTAGACAATCTCGTAAATAAAACCTACAAAACAAGTCAAAAAATATAATTCGCCTATCAGAGGGCGTGAATATAATATTACCCACCAAAGTATTCATGCGTTGTTTCAAAAGTAGCAAATAATGACGATAAAATCCAAGATTTTCTTATGGACATGAAGCTCACCAAGTAAATGTGCAATGGGTGCAAGTTTACGACCGCTGTTACCTAATTGGTAAGCTGCCGATTTGGCCACCCAAAGGCTGCGAGTTCGAATCCCTCCTGTAACGTGTGTCTTAGCATTTAGGTCGTTAGATGGTGCGACATAAGCTTTAGCTATTAGAGCACCGAGAACCCAAATCTGCTTCTGCTACCAAGATGTTAGGGATAGCGAAAGTAAGTAGGTAATGGGCGTAACTTTGTGAAAACGGCACTTGATTTCACTGTGAATTAAAATCCAACCATGTTCGAGTTGACTCTTATTTTCTGGATACAAATCTGGAAAGGGTCTGCTCTTGAAACCATGATCAGTTATAACTGACAGAGCAGTAAATAACTAATCTATTAATTGAATACTTATGCCTAAAGGCTTGAACATATTTCGTATTATCCAAGCTTTATTTGCATTTAACACACATCAAAAGTCTTCCGTATTTTCCGACACTGTGAGTAATAATAGCCGATAAATTGCAGATAGCAAATTCAAAATGACAGTAGTTTTTCTCGAGTTGATACTTGACGTGCAAACTCTTTGGAATTTGGCACCTATTACAATGCATGCAAAATAACTATACAGATCGATGCTGAGATTCGTGAACAGTTTTGTTTAAGTTAGCTAAAGAATTAATATCACGAGTGACTTAGAAGGAAATGGACGATGCGGGGAGTGGACCTCAAAAAGGACAAAATCCGCCTCTCGAGCTAAGGTTTTTTGTGTATCCTGAGTTGAAGGTAATATTTGAATGTATAGGTAAAAGATCCATTATTCTAGCCCTTAGTACACGGTATGAATCATCGGAGCTAAAATTCAACATAATAGCTGCCTGTATGTAAGCTCCAGGCTCAAGTCGCTCACTTTTAATTCTTTTAAAACATATGAAGACGAAGGTAATATTCTTTTTTAGCTATGAAATAAAAAAAATATTCATGGCGAAAGTTAAACGCAACCACTGCAACATGTTACGAAGTCTTAATAACAGGAGATTACGCTGGTACTGTAAGTTTATGATCATGATTTAGTAGATGCAAAGGTTGTTTCTAAGCACACGAAAATATTAGCCATCGTTAATTTAAGTGTATAAACGGAAATAATTGGCAATAATTCTAATTACCTTGTTTGAAAGCAAAACTGTTTTTCTAGAGTGGAAGGACATCTTACTTTGCTCTAATTGAGTCTAGGTACAATATGGAATAAAGAGTTGGAGTCTTAGTTATAAATTTTATGTGGATTAGATTGAAAAAAATTCAAAGGAAATTATTCAAGTTGATCATATACAATAATGACTGCAGAGTGGATAGTAATGAATTATAAAACAACAAATACTTGTTTAAAAGTAGTTGGGCATTGCCATCTAAATAGGAAGTTAGCCCACAACAAAATACCATTCAATAATTTTTATAGTGAAGAATGAAGAAAGATTGTAGATATGACATATTATATGAATATTAATTAATTCATGGTACACAGAATTTGCAACGATTATGGTAGAAGTTTAAAAAAAAGTAATGGCCCCAAAATTACTGGATACTCGAAAGAAATTAATGGTCTACTGAATGACAGAATATTCAAACTCAAGTTAGCCATAAAAAATATTCTACCTAAGCACATGCTTCATTCTATTCAATGCAAAAGTGTGACCGTATATTGTTGTTAAATTTAAGAGCCTGAGCTGCATATACTATCTATTATACGGTGAATTTGTTTGTAAATAACTCTAAACAACGTACTGTCAACAGGCTACGTCTGACAGAGCATTTTTCTGTGTTACTGAGTTAAATAAATTAAATGGGGTTCGTGATAGAGCGAAGAAATGTCCTCAAGAATCTAAAAGCTAAACATCTAGCTTCTGCTCAATAATCCCTTACTTAAATTCTTACGAAAAAAAGAGCACTCAATTGTAATGCTTATGTTTATTGCCCCCCTCATAACGTAAACATCGGAGAGCAACAAAAATTACACCAGAGAATACATTCCAGAAATTTTAACGACCAAAATTCAAGGCCATTAGATCGAAAGGTTGCAAATTGGTTACCTTAATCTTTATCGACCGATAAAGAAAACCACATCGAGAGGAGGTGGGAGGGTTGAGGCAAGGGAGTCGCCAAAAGCAGCTCCAATTACCGGCCTCGCTTTCCCAAACCGCAGAACGACCTTCCAGAATGTGGGACGCCATTGGCACAGCCACCGTCCCACGTGATCCGAGGACGCTTCTCGGAGCCAAGACAACCGAATTCCCGGGAGTAGTAAAGCTGTCGTGAATTATAGACAGTTTTAAAGAAAGCAGGAAAAAAACGAGCGAGCTGGAGAAGCAATGGACTTATTGACACTCGATGGTGGGGGGCTAATCACCATTGAAAATTGTCGTAACCGAGGTCGTTTTAAACTAAACAGCGCAAAATATTAATTTATATAATCATGAATATCCTAAATTTTCACATAGTGACACCTGAAGTGATTTCTCATGAAAAAATGACTCTCTCAGGTTCAGAATATGCCTATATGTAATAAAAAATTCTAAATTATTCACTAATGCACTATAATCCTGCAAGGGGCTCGTAACTGAAATGCATATAGTAAATGTTTTGGTGCGTAAATGGATTAATAGTCTGATAAGCATATTCTTAATATAAAGTGACATTACGTGACTATTCATCGTTAATTTCCACGCATGAAAATTTAATACCACTATATATTATGCAGATCGCAGCTATATCAACAGCTCAATTCCTAAATGGATTATGTTCGTATATAATCAGTTGAGTGACCAGCCGGATTAGGTATAGCAGGAGGAGAGTAAAAATCTTCCAGACTTTAAGCGCATAACCCTTTCTCCCAACTAATTGTAAGCCAAAATACTGTTGTTCAACAAGGTTAGCACCTAATAATAAGTTGTTTAGCAAATATATATTATTCAATAATGTCTGATAAATCCTCATTAATTGAAAGAGCTGACATTTTGTTGACGATTTTTAACCTTAATATAACTTAATTTTGCTCCTTTTCTTTTAAGACTAAGAGTGGTAGAGTAATGATATCAATGAGACCTTAACGCACTGTAATTATAATTTTATATAAGCTTAAATTATTGATGTAACATATTGTACGGTTACTAGTTTTAGGATTGTAAATCTTATCTAGAAACTTAAAAGCAGGTTATCCTTTAACTTCTCTTCAAATATTTAGTCAATGTCTTCTGAATTATTCATGTGAAATGTCCTTTAACAACTTGAGAAAAACAGCAAATACAGTAATTAGGAAGTTTATAACCAAGGCGCCATCATCAGAAGTCACAAAACCGAAGATTGGATAGCTGAAGATGTCCACTTATTATTCTCTTTCCAGTTAGGCGCAAAATTTGTTTGTAAGCCCATATTTGTGCATCCCTCATCATTTTCTTGATTCACTGCGTCCTTTATCTAACTAAAGGTCTTCTCATTGTAAATCCCTACATTACCTACAGCTTTCAGGAGGCCGTTACCTCTCAGAATGTGTCCAGTGACTTTTTCTGTTATACTACGAATTTTTTTCATCAAACATCTATTCTACCATTTTCTCCGTAGTACCACTTCTTCATAGGCGTGTCACTCCCTCCGCTTGATCTTCATCATTTTCCTATAACGCTGAATTTACTTTGCTCCCAGTTTTATTTCTGCTTCAGTTATCGCCCAAATCAAATCATAAGGTGAGAAGAAATAATCGATGTATCCCAGGCGAATTTCCGATGGAAACTCCCTTTGGCCTTCCACCGGGTTATGATTTCCTTGACGGCCGACATTTCGATAGGAGAATTTCCTATTATCCTCAAGGATGCTGATAATTAACAGTCCCGAGTATAAGAAGAAATCTCCAATAAAAAAGTTCGGCAAGTATGGAGAACATAACCTGGTGGGAAGCACACTTCATACCTACGGGGAGATTTTTAAGTTTTAATCCGAAGCGATGATGAAAAAACGCACGAAGGGATGGTAAAAATCTTCTGAAGGCAAAGTAAAAGAGAGGAAAGGTTGGACAAGGAGGAATGAGAGGCTGCGTGGAAGAGGGAAGAGGGTTTCGAAGAGGTAGACACTCTTTAGACGAGAACCCGTCTTTTCGGCCCTCTATGAATATTAATGAAGATTGTGTCTGCTGCCTCCTCCTCCTTACCCCCCCCCCCCCCCGCCCTCCTGACGACTTCCCCATCCCCCATGAGAAACACTCCCCCTTCCTCCCCCACCTACCACCCCCCCCAATTTCTTCATCCTTTCTGTATCCTGGGATAGTGAGAAACCAGGCGAGATTTTAGAATCCCATCGGTTCCTGCCTGAGGTCGGTGATCCACGGCACACTACGGTGCTAATAATTCGAGTGTCCTACCTCAAGAAGGATATTTTTATGTCGTTCCCGCAATTTCCTCAACACAATTTTACCACAGTGGAAGGAAAAATGCACATTAAGAGAATTTAATATGATAGTGTCGTGTATACATGAAAAGGGGTTTTTCGAGTCAGATTTGCTGACAAAAAGTGTTCAGTGGATGAATTAAGATTAAAAATCATCAGTATTTCTAAACCGATGAATTATATGTTCAAGTTCTTCAGTTACGTCGATTTTTATCAAGAAGGACCTACATCTGTGTATATTTATCAGCGATCAACAACCGTTTTTTTGTTAAAGTAGTTTGAAAAATACGAACCATGGTAATGGCACATAACTTTAATCCAAATAATAACAGTAGCAGAACAAAGAACATAGGAAGAAATCGAAATAACGTGTTAAAGAAGAGTTATAAAGATAGTCAGAGAGAACGAGAATAGACCGAGAAAATTACCAATGAAGAAATCCCATGGAGAGTTGAAGAGAAAATATGTATAGTGAAAACGATGAGGAGAAGACACAATTCCACTATTTATACTTGTGGGGCACAGTTTTCGACAAAACAGCCTCTTGAAAACAATAATGGATGGAGAAATGAATGGGTAGAAGTACAGAGAAAGACCAAGAATGTTATACATCCGGAAAATTATGAGGAACGTTGTTGTGAAGACTTATGACGGAATAAAACAGTACACCTGAGTGGAGGGCTGCAGCAAAACAAATTTCGGAATGATGACTAATGATGTCGTAATCGCGAATGTATGAAAATTATTCAACCCATAAGCTTATCAACCCATGTTGAAGTGAGTCGCATAGCATAGTCAGAAACCAAAAAAATATGAACTGCTTAATGCCAAGGTAAATAAAAGGAAGCACGTTATGGCCTTGCAAATAGAGGTTTACAAATTATACCATTCGAGATTATGATTCGCCCCATAGTCATTCACGGACACATAATAGTGGCAGTTAAAAGAGCTGACAATAAATTATATCGAGATGAGGTTTCTAGCAGACCGTAGTAGTATTATCGCTTCATACCTTTTCTCTTCCCAATGCCCTGAATTACCTCAGGTGTCCGTTTTCTTTCATTCATGCATGCAACTGACTTGATCACCAAGAAATTTTGCTTGAAGGTGGTTTAGCACGTGAAAGTTATTTTTATAATAGTAGTCTTACAAGTTGCTAGTAAGTGGGACTTCGATGAGTCATCACGGACTTTAATGGCAGTAGGGGTCAAACAGAAGTTATGTTTAAAAGAGATGGAAAGTCGTTCCACCAATATCCGGGTCACAACACAAGAAGCATTGTGACTCAGCGAGATAATTGCTTAACATCCGGCGAAAGCCTGATCACAGGACATAAAGTCTGGGTTATAAATGTATTAACCGAGCTATTTTACCAAAGAAGGAATTTAATATTAATGATTACACAGGGGTGTTTGTTGTCGTTATAGTGTACTTTAGAGAAAGACAGGTGACTGACTGTTCTTGAATCATAGGAAAAAAAAATTCTTATCCTAAATGCATATAGATGCATGCACATTTAATATGTTATGTATGCACCTCAGCAGAGCTAGCCACATATCCAGTATCAGTCATTTGTGAGAAAAAAATTAATACACAATGCCGTGAACTTCGTTCAAATAATTCTAAAAGCGTAATATCTTCAATAAAATTAAACATTTCCGCATACGCTACTTAAAATTTGTTCTTTCCGGTGCTGACACAATTGCGCTGTTCCTGTTTTTTTACAGGGGCAATAAACAATAGATTACAATGCTGAGTGGCGACAGTAAGAAACTGTTTTCCGCGGCAATAATCATGTTCGGGAAACCGCTAGCGATAGACTCTCAAGCAGGGTGGGGAAAAAAGTGCCGATTTCCCACATTCGAGAAAAACCCCAATTTAACATTCTCCCCACGGATTGCCATCCTCTCTATCATCAATCCAATCCCGAAATCCCCAACACCCCTTTTATTCCCTTCGGACCTCTTCTCCGGTAGGAGGTAAGGTTAAAATAAAAACCAACCCTTTCTCCCGCCACCTCCCTCACGTGCATCGTCGGAGCAGAGCGGCAACACCGCACATCTGAATTTCCAATGCCCTCCCCCCTCCTTCAACTCTAATAAAAATTGGCTTAATTAACTTCCGGGGGCAAGGAATGGGGAAAGGGTTTCAAAAAAAGGGGAGGGAGGACGAGAAAAATTTGGGAGTGAGATGGTGTGAGTTTTGCTTGTGTCCCAAGCCTCACCTCACCGACTCAGTCCACTCTCTCACGGTTTCCGAAAAGGAATAGAGGCGCATGCGAGGTGCAGCAATTGTTTTTCCATCCATTCATCGGGAAGGGGTGGGGGGGGAGGAACGGGGCAATTAGCTGTCATTAGCTCCTACAAGGCGTGCCATTTGTAAAGTTTCGGCGCCCTGGAAAAGATCCGTATCACCCACCAAAAGGGGGCGTGCGACGTTGCCAGGTCACGCTTATTTGGCTACGAAAAACGGGGGGAGGGCTTAAGTGCCCGTATAATTTCACCCACGTGGGAATCTCCATAGCGACGGGGATAAATATTCTAATATCCTACAACAACAGCCCCTCCCACGCGGGCCTCTTTTCTCTCCTTCCGCTCGCGAGATGAATTTTTCTGGTACATATGAACACTTGAGGTCGGGAGACGCTTTAAAGGGACTTCATTGTTCCAAAAGACATTAATGAAAGAAGTGGTCGTCGAATGGTTATAATACTATTTCCGTATGCACCCGGAAGTTCCCCTCCTCCACATATCCTCTCTCGCCCCCAGTCGGCACGTTACTAGCATGTATATATCTTCCCCCAAACATCGCATTAATCTAAACACATAATGGGAGGTGCATTAAGCAATCCGGTAGATTTCGGTGGGAAAAAATTAAGTGCCACCTACGAAGCGAAAATGAAACGGTCTTTTTCCCCAGCGTCTCTCTTCTTACGCCGAGATATCATCGTTCGTCGGCACTTAATCCGAATCACGGAAGGCTTATTAAGAGTGGGACTTACAATGGAAGAAACGTTTGGAAATGGTACCGTTTCCCTAAGGACGTGCTCTCTTTCTGTGTCTCTGCATATTGCGGAATGAATTCTAGAGGCAAGTAGTTATTCTTGCATTCAAATTTAAACGAAATAGTGAATCTTTTCTTGGCAGAACCTGAGCTACTAATCGGAAACGTGTCTTGTTCGAAAAAGTTTATGCCCCGGCAGGGAAATATGCCCGGTGCCCAGAATTTTAGTGCGTTATTACATGTAAACTGTGAAATAGAAACTGTCAAATGCGGAAATGGAGCTGATTCCTGGACAGGGAAACCTCGGTTGAGCGGAATTCAATTTTTAAAATATTTGTAGAAATCTAAGCTAAGAAATGTAAGCTCGTGAAAGAAAAACAACGGGGTATACCGAAGACTTTAGAATATTAGGTAGATTGCAGTCTCAATAAAAGTAACTCTGATTTATTAATATTGACAAATCGGGCGATTGAAAATCTAAAGTTTGTTCCAAGTTTTTAATTTACTCCGACAAGCCCGAAGAAGATTTAGATGGATTTTAACCCAGTTGCCGGAGAATTTCTAAAAGTTTTGACACTCTTCGTAAAGTAGTATGTAGTAATGCATATCTCAGCAAATAATAACTAAATGCTTCCGAAATTTTGTGCTTTGTTAGGGAAACATATCTTTGGCACACATTTTTCTAAAACCTAAATATATAGTCTTTACTTGAACGATCGAAACATAAAAAAGTTTAATATATAAAATTCTTTATCTTTACTGAATATTATCTTTTTCGAGCACAATCGTGCCGGGAGTTTGTTTTAAGGCCGTTTTACACGGTACATTTATTTGTGCAAACTCTTCCGTGAACTCTTGGAAATGAGGCAAAATGTGTCGTGTAAAGCGGTAAATTGTATGAACGCTTGTGCGAATGTCTCAATGCCTGCACGGGAAATAGAACCTGTTCTAATTTCGTTGAGACAAACGTACAATCTCACGTACATTCGTTTGTACAAAATCTTTCATCGTGTAAAACGGCCTTTACACAATACGGTAAGAGAAACAGTCATTACATTGTAAAACAGCGAAAACTGTAGCATAAGGGTTTTAAAAATCCAGAATTTCAAACTCATCGTTTTCGCAGCCGTTGACAATTTTCCGAGGCTAATCTTACGTCCACTATCGTGTTGCACAAATAATCATATAGAATCTTTCAGCCTTTGGCGATACGGTATCCTCGAAAATAAATTTGGGACAATGAAATGCCATGCAGAAAATTTTGTATATATGATAGAAAAGAGTTATTCTGCTTCATGCGATGATCTTTGAAGCAATCGAAGCACATTTCGGCGTCATAAGCTTCGCACCAGTAACCAGTCTCTTTACTTTTGCCGTGTTTCGTACCGACTACTGAGCGTCTCATTTTTAGTGGTCTTACCACCCTGCCTCTAAGGCGTATTCTTCTCAAGAAATGCTTGTCAGTGAGTCATTTTCTGATAAATGGTTATCTGGCACAATAAACGGTGCTACCGTATTTTACAAACAGACTATCTGCTTACTGTATTCTGAACGATTGATAATGGATGTATTACCAGTATTCGCGATATTTTAAGTCAACAAAAACTTTTTCCTATACCTTTTATTCAGTCACTTCCTTTCGTTTCGACAAGATTGAAGAAGTTTATCTTTCAGTTCCACTCCCCCCGTTCGTTTATTGTAGTCAACCACTCAGGTGGTAGTACCTTCACAGTCAAGTTGGCACGAATTAAAAATCCTAATGAAAACCAAACACGCAAATCCTCTATATTCAGCTATTTCAGCTCAATATTTTTGATACGAAGCACTCAGGAACGATGTGAGCCGCACGCTAATGTGAGGAAAGGTTCATAGAGGGAAATAAATCCGGAGCTATCAGCAATCACCGCTGAAGTAAAAAAACAACCCCCCCACTAGCGTCGAAAGACTTACTCATCCTCGCCTCTTCTCCACGTGCGTTCTCTATCCCGTAAGGACCACCCCGACGCTCATTCCTTCTGGACAATCACTCATCGAGCGATTAACGTAACGAGATCTAGCTTGGCGGACCCTAGTGACCGCTGGAGTTTCCCCCCGCCCCTTTTCTCACTCACCTCACCTCCCTCCAAACCAGGGTCATCTCCTCTCAAGATCCAACCCTCTCATGAATCCCTCATCGCAGGGTTTGAGTAAATGGAAGGCTCCAGCGGCTGGCGTTATACAAAGGGCAAGGAAAGCAAGGCAAATACGAGGCGAAGAGAGATATAAGCCGTAGAACGGCCCTCCATATCTCTAAACTCCTCTCAGCGAAGCGACTTCGTTCCTAATGACTGTTACCATAGCAAATGAATTGCGCCGACTCTCCTGAAAGCATTCATGAGTTCCTCTCTCACCACAATTTGCTTACCCATGCGTATTTTTCCACTCTTTCCTTCTGACTCCATAGTCATTCGAGATAAGCGCTTGAGTCTGGATGAGCTTCCCTGACTCACACTTCCCTGTTTTGATCCAGAGGCTTCGGGAATAGTGCACATGGCCAACCAAGATAAAATGCTGGAGTAAACGGAAAGGATGTGAAAACATCATAACTCTCGCCCGCCCTTCCAAACTTGACGCGGTCATCATTCCGAGCCATAATGAAGATCGCCCCACCGACTGCCTTGAAAAATGAAGGCGTCAGCGAGGGGAGGTGTTTATGCTGGCAGATACGACAAGAAGTCGCCATATTATCATCCAAGCACCAAATATGTTCACGCTAACCCTTTCAAGCAGAAAAAAAATCTTTTAGCGTAACTTTGAGGTATTAAGGTGAAAACACAATGCTCATTTAAAGAGGGAGGGAAAATGAATGCTCAAAATAGCGATGCGATATCTTAAGAGAAATATTTTAAATAAATAAAGTACAAAGCATTTAATAGACTATGAAGTATAACTTATTCGCAAGTCAGAAGATGTTACGTTAGCATAATATTCATTTCCATTTTCATTAATACACTGAAATTTAACTTAGGGTGCGAGGTCTGTGCATTGCACGTACGTCAGCGTTGAAGGATTATTCTGGGCTTTTACGGCGTTATCCAACCCCTGAATTAGGCATGAATAGGGCATAATGAAAGCGTCGCCATAAATTTTGGCATTGTCATTACATGAATGAGAAAGTGACAATATATAAAGAAAACACAAGACACAGACAACACAAACCCATTCAGTGAGTAGCTCAAAACTGTTAAATATATTTCTACGCTGCTAAATTCTAATGTTTATAAATTTTCTCGGGACAAGGAAGGTGCCAACCATTATTTGGATGACTTGGTCACACGGTAGCCGGAAATGGCAAATATACTGCACTGACCATGGTGCCGTACTGCGGAATAATAGTACACTATAGGGGCAGAAGAGCATTAAGTATTACGTAAGCATTAACAGGGTGGCCACTCATCAGTGAAGTCAAATTCACGTTTCAAAACTGATTTATCAAGGCCAAAATTTACTATTTTCACGGTTTTCTCGCAGTTCAGAGTCATTCGTAATCATATTTTTTGTCAATTACGTAAATTCATAATTTCATGGATATACACGGTACGTAAATCATTTACGTCATAATTTCGTTATTTTTCATGAAAGGTTAGATTATGATACTTTAAATTGTAGGTTTAATCGCCAATCTAATGAAAACTTTTAACAATCGAGTGAATTCAATGCGACCGACACTGGCTGGAACCTCGTTGAGATAGGCGTCTTTTTATCTGTTCCACCTTATTTATCAGAGATCCTAATACTTGGATGAATTTCAAGAGTGCGGCAAGGAAATACGAAGTAAAGTCAAAAGGATCAAAATAAAGGGTTTGAAACAGAACGCAGGAGAGCAATCACAGTGAACCACCCAGGCTTGTTCTTAGGACAAATTAAACTGTTTTTTATACCATCTCAAAACCACACAGAACGACTGAGGGCCAACAGAAACCAAAATGAAAGGTTTACATACATAGTTCATGCCTATGGTTCAAGGGATATTTCACGTTTTTCTAAATACACGACAAATTCACTGCTTTCACGGTTAAGTGGTAACCCTGATTAATGTACTACCCTATTGTACTGCACTAGTAATGTTATGCAATGGACTTCACTCGGACTCGTCATACACTGAAAGGAACTTGAGGAAGAAATATGAATTAATTACTACTTTAGTTCTACATTAATAAGCGGTTACGACATCTTACTGGACTCTTTGGTTGGCTTTATTAAGGGTTCATAAATGCTATCGAATTACCACTCGTCGTTTTGGATTAATTTAAGTCCAATAATGCCAAGTTAGCACATGGAATGCAAAAGCACCTTTAGATGAGTCAGAGACCAAAACAATTGCTAAAATCTAAGTAACGAGTTCTTTGAATATTTTCCACAACTGAAATGAAAACGCAAGCGAATGTTGTGCTAACTGAACTGAATTTACAGCAAAAAATAAGGTTATGAGCATTCGATGAGCGCCACAGAAGAATGATAAAAGGGCATGGAAAAAAGGGAGTTAAAAAAATTAGTATTACTTACCAAGAGGAGCTGAAAGTAAAATCATATCGAATAAAGCTAATAAGGGAAGGAAAGCCGATAGGGCTCACTGTGAAGCTAGGTGAATAATAGGTGATTCTCCTAGTTCTATAAAGAATAGGATAACAAGAGAGAATTCCAATTTTGAATTGAAGAGCCAGCGAATGAGTCATATTCACCAGTCGCGAAAGAACAAAAAAAACACAGGATAGGATAGATTCGAAAGTGTTTGAAACAAAAAAATGAGGGAATTCGTTTTTTAATGATAAATCCGCAAAAGTATAAACTTTTCCCAAAGTCACTGCACCAAATTGAGTCGACGGTTTTTTGGCTCCATAGTGTGTTTTCTCGACTTTGCGGATCTAATTTTCTTTCCTACGTTGAAAAAGCTTCCGAAAGCATAAATCTTAGTCTATTTATTTCTTGGAAGCGACCACAAAACGTAATCACTGCATCAAATCGGGATTATTTCTGAAACAAATCCCTAAAAAGCCGCAGGAATTCCTACAGCCAAATAATCGCAACACAAAAAAACGCTTTTGATATTCACATGGGTATGGGGAGGGGGGGGGGTTGGAAAGGCCGCAAACGCGGGGAAACTTACGAGATCCCCAGACTCAAGGCCAGCGTAAGCGTTCCCGGTTCAACGCATCCCACTCGCAGGTTGCCCCACGAGAACTAATGTAAAAGATGGCGAGAGAAAGAAGAGAGATAGTAGCTCGAATTCACAGATAGGTTCACCTCACATGAACCAACACAAAAACTTACATGCGCAGCAAAAATCAGTGCGAGGATATCGGCCCAAGATAAATTCAAGGGTCAATGGGAGTAAACAAAAAGAAATAACACACCAAAGTGAGTGAAATTCGCTTTGAAAAAATCATGTGGCTTTACTTGGATTCAACCCTGCTTTGTCAATTGCCGGTTAAATGTGCTAGCCAGTTCCACCACCCAGCAATTTTAATTCAAGGTGAATTTCAGCGGGGGTTTACACGAAATAGATGTTCTCCTCGCCAGTCCCCACGGTAGCACAGGAGACGTGGTCGTGCATGATATGCCACTGTACCGGAGGATTTACCGTACATCGCGTCTTAAGATCGATGAATTCTGACAATTTCCAATCATTGCGGTTGCGCAAATGATGCGGTACGCAATCACAGCCACGGGTTGCAATGATTTGCATGAAAAAAAAACCTTGGGAGATCCGGGTTCGACTCCCGGTCAATTCGACAGATTTTTTACGGCGAATTTCACCCAAGTTGGTGCATAGCTTTGCACCCGTGCGCGTGACTGAGTACAACATTATTTATACAACCGCAATGATTGGAAATTGTCAAAATAGACAATATTTATAAAAAAACGAAGTAGGATGAAATAAAGGAGATCGGATGGAAGTGGAGGCTAGAATATTGGCTTCCCCTCCAGATTGGTTATTTCTGAGGGATCGGTTTTTCCCAATTGAGTAAAGGTGTAGTAAAACTTGGTTTCGCACCTCTTTTGTGAAGAGCATGACGACATGGAGAGGAAAGAATGTAAAAGAGGTGGGATAAGGGGACCGAGGATCCCGCACAACTTCAACTCGGGAGCTTGACTCACCCTCACTAACCTCTGACTCTCTGCTGTAGGGTGCCACCAAGTTTTGCCATGCCTTAACATGCTGACAAATTTTCAATACGGAACTCCGTTCGTTCAATGCGACCTAAAACTGAGAGTCTCTTACCGCGATTCGTATTAAGTAGGCTGACGCCGACGCTGTGTTTCTCTCAACCCTATCTCCATTCCCCAGATATTGCTATACATATATTCAAACCTTCTCACCCATTCAAAGTGAAGCAAATGATCTCAAGTTGTCGGTCGCATTCCATAACACCCAAACTCAATGAAAATTTCAAAAAGTTCTACAAGCCGAGAAAATCGTCGATCACTGATCACAATCCGGTGAGGAAATCCATCCCCACAGCCACAAATATGGACTATTGTACAAACTTTTTGTTTGAAACCAACACTAAAGGGAGCTGTTACAACCATTTTGATGAACTAGGAAGCGAGAAAGACCAACGAGATGCTGGATATGGCAGGGAAAGAAAGGATGAATTAGTGATTGCGTTTTGGAGGAGGCAGAGGGGGAGGACGGAGGACGTATTGAGAGGAGAGGATATGCTAAAGAGGATGATGAAAAGAGACGCTTTATTAACGCAGAGAGAGGAAGAGGATGGGAATTATGGGTCAGAGGGTAAGAGGAGCTCAAGACCTGATAGCGGGAAAGTGAAAATTGATCCATTAACTGGGAAGCTACGATTGGGAGAGTAAAAACCTAACAATTAGCTGGTAGAATAATCAACGATAATAATGATAATGAACTTTATTTAAAAAAAAATTAATCCTCAGGAAAAGCACAAAGCCAATTCTGCACCGAAAAGTAGGTGTCCCTTTGCAACAAAAGGACCTTGAAGTCATGAAACTGGAGTCAATTTGAAGTTATCACAATGATTCTAATAATTCATAATTCGATTTTAAATATTAACTTTGCTTTTCCAATATTACAATCCATGAAAATAGCACGAAAATTGGTCTTTAAAATGTTGCTCCACATCGGAAGATGCCTTGCACTTGAGCTTCTAACTCAGAATGAAGGATTGATATTATCTTTCAGAGGATTCCATTGACAGTTTCGCTGGAAATAAAGGCGAGGTGAAGGTTCCCGAAACGAGAGTCAAGGTGGCCGAATTTTTGTACCTATCAGTTTGGCAGTGTTTCTTTCATTTTTTGTCGCTTTTATCAGTTCTATAGATGCAGTGCTGGGTCAAAATAATATTCTCCGTGTTGTACTTAAACTCACCTGATCTGAATTTTCTAAGTAAAACAACCCTAGCTGTATCCTCAAAGCCTCTTAACGGTACCCTGGTCCTTTCATCAGATGTGTGACGCTCTATATTCACTCGCAGCATTTTCTTACAAATCGTTTGGCTTTCCTTTGAATATTTTTACCTCTCGAATTAAATCCATAAGTGCAAGGTTCCAAATTCTCACGGCGTATTCAAGATGTGGCCTTATCAGAGCAAAGTATCATCTGTCTTTCATATTTTCATCGGAGAACTTTCCTACCCTTTGCTTGATATTTCCTATTTTCTTAAAAGCAGCGCAACAGTATGAGAATCAGACGAGTAACCACGTAAATAAATTTGAAATAACACATGTATATTGTAAAATTGTTACTTTAGACAGGTAGTTTTATGAAACGGGCCAAACCTATTATGGAATGGATTTCTCTGTTTTCCAATTTATTCTATGATATCAGAATTGAAGTTCACAGAATTTTCTAGGTTTTACAAACATGCCTGTGGAAATTGTACCAAAGAATATCGGAAGAAATCGCCAAAATTCAAATAATTTTCGCGGTAAACGCCACGTTTTCGGCTGCAACTCCACGGGTCGATACCACGCAACCAATATAAATTCCACATCCGTGCAAGCGGAGGTGAGGAATCGAACGGCTGATTTCGGGACGGGACAAGAGTTGTATTCGAAGAGATCCAATGCATTGGAAAAAAGGGATGGTTTAAGAAGGGGGATGGAAAGGAAGAAAGAGCTGGAAGATATTATAAGGGCGATTGGGGAGTAGGCCTGGGAGGAAGATCGGTTTCTGGAGCCGAGGCTGGCTGCTGGGACAGGGGTGTGGTGGTGGGGGAGGGGGGGGGGGGGTGAACCCACTGTGGTTCCGTATAATTCGGTTCCAAATTCCTGGGATTCATTCCACAATCCGCGCGCTTAAGGGGAAAGATGGGGGGGGGGAGTCAATGGCTTTTGGAAGCAGCACAATGCAGGGTGTGGCGGCAGGGGGGGGGGGTCTTTGAAGAAGGGAAGGAGAGTGTGGGGGCACATCTAGCGAGGGAATGCGGTGTGAGACTCTGGAGAAGAGAATAATGGTAGGGCGAGGAGGGACGAGAGCAATCTAATGACGTCTAACAACGCAATAAATGCCGGAAGAATTTGGTGAACGACCCTCTAAATGGAAAAGCGCGAGCTTACAGCTTTTAATGATGTTTAATCGATACCGGTTGTTACGTTAAAACACACGCAACAG
This sequence comes from Pyrrhosoma nymphula, assembly GCA_963573305.1. Lineage (NCBI taxonomy): Eukaryota > Metazoa > Arthropoda > Insecta > Odonata > Coenagrionidae > Pyrrhosoma > Pyrrhosoma nymphula. The sequence goes on along the minus strand of OY754331.1, from coordinate 38,235,794 downwards.
ACAAATAGACGAACACGTTGAGAAAATTCCAGGTTTACCAAACGCGATGGCTTGCGCGATCATACATTATGCGATCAATATCCCTATAGCCTGTGGAATCCTATGTCCAAAAAAAAACACCTATCTGCACGTTTTTAACATAATTTAAAGAGGAAACTGGTATTTAGTTACGTATTTTCGTAAATATTGAGAACATTTTCCCCGCAAATGAAGCACGTAATTAGCAAGAGAGAAGAGCAGCAAATATGCTTTAAATTCTCGTTTAAGATGATTTAAAATACGTAGTAAAAGAAAACAATTTGAGAATTTGTGCGAGCTGATTTTTATAACTTTACTGAATATTTCTCGTATTTTTATAAAAATCTATATTTTAAAATCATAGTCATAACCTGGTAAGTTACACGAGGCATTTAACGATTCAATAAATCATCAGCTTGTCAAGAACGTCCAGGGTAATTTTTATGGCTTCACAACAATTGTATTCGTCGATAGTTGCAATTTGTCAGGTATTTATTACTGTTTTCAATGTTTAACTATTTTGAACAAAAAAAGCTTTGAATTTGATATTTAATGAAAACAAAAATTAATAATCCTACGATCACATATTAATAAACAGGCTATTCGGTCACATGGATCAAGGTTGATCTCTCAGATACCACATTAATGTCCCTACAGATTAGTTATCCTCACCAGTACAAATAGCCAAATTCATTATTTAATAAATTGATTACACTAGCAATCCCGGTGAAATTTCATAAAATCTATTAAATTCTGCGGTAGGCTTAAAAAATATTTCTCCAGATAAAAGAGAAATCACATTGATGATAACCAACGCTTATCATTAATCAAGCTTTTGATAATAAATGCTCGCATTTACATCAAATTTGTAATGAGCACAGTGCGAAAAATATTGAAAAGTCTTTAAATATTTAGGCATGCATGTACTTCTCAAAGTCCTTTTAAATATCTGTGCACAGCAAAACATTAATTTGCAGGTACAGCTTTTATAAGCTCCTGGAAGAGTCAAGTACGCTCGCAAATGTTAAATGACGACGAATGTACAGAAATGGTTCAGATATTTCGGAAAGGAGTGCTTGAAATTATTTCGATTCACCAACGATTGGTTGAATGGTTATTTGGGGAGGCGTCCGACAACTGAGGTCACATATGCCATTGGGATAGGTGATTAAGTAGGTACGGTAAGGTGTGTTTGCCATCCGATTTACAGAGCATTCAAGTAGAAACCAGGTAAAATTATAACTCGGGTCTCCGATGGCAAAGGTTGTTTAGCTCTACGCACTACCACATAACATAATAAAATCTTATTAATAATACATATGCAAGCTTAATAATAACAGCAATTTTTTCAATCTGTTTATTTCCATAAGAAAAAAACTATTATTTTGGTGCTTATACCGATGTCATCAGTTAGATTTTACTCAACAACCGGTATTCGATGCATTCTGTCGCAAAATTAAAGGCGCGTCACAGCCACAAGTAGGAACCAATATCCCACTGAAAACTCTCCCCCTCCAGCCGGGATTAGAACAAGGACCTCCGGGATGTGCAGCGATTGCTACTACACCATGCTTCCTTTCACCACCGAGCTAAGAGTACAATTTTCTTAACACTCGGTCGAACCAAATACCATCAAGACAAAAATAAGGCACTGCCGTCCGGATTTTAATTTAATGAAGCCGGCAATTTGAAGCAGGGATGTGATCTGGAACGGAGCTACACATTTTGTCGCGGACCAGGAGGGGTAGGAAATAAACCGTCATGGTACAGTTTCGAACCGGAGGAAGTACGAAATTGTCCTTAATGGCAAAGTTTCGGATAATGGTTAAGTTAAGTTTGAATAGGTGGTGTTTTTTCGAACCATTTCAGATCACCATCAGTAACTTACGCAAACTTACTACTTCTAATAGTAATTAGTAATAATCATATACTAATTATTCGCGTGAAAAAAAATATCCCAAACCCCGAGTTATGAACCCGAATTTAGAAGTCCTTAGAAGTCTGCGTTCCAAATCAAACCCGCTGCGGAATCTCTCTCACCATACACTCACTGAAGGGAGAAGTTACCAGAGGAAGCAAAGAAGGGAAACCGCACGATGAGCAAGGATGAAGGCAACATAGCAGAAAGGGAGGAAGATAGTATATGTATAAGGAAAGGCTAGAGAAATGAGCAAGAGAATAAGAAGAAAGGGGATAAGATTATATTTGAGGGGGGAGGGAGGAGTGAGGAGAAAGCCGGGGGTGGAAAGGGTTAGATGAGTGAAGGAGCAAATCATGAATATGGAGGGCAAAACGAGGGACGAGGGACGTAGGGGGGAGGGCGACATTGATTCCAATTACGACACTACCCATAATTCATTGCCCCGGCGGCATCTTCCTCAACCTCCCACACCACATCCTTTAACCATCTTATACGTCCCTTCTCGTCCCTTCCTTTGGTCCATCCTCTGCCAGAGTCTCACTGCGGGCTTCCCCTTAGAACCCTCCCCCCTCATGGAGCATCTCCTCTACCAACCAACCCTCCCCCTACCAATACCCACACCTCCCGTCTTTTTAACCGCCACCCAACCCGCCCCCGCAGTCCTTCTTCCACACCCCCTCCAATGCTTCCCTTCCATCCTCCCCTCCAATCCCTTCCCAACTCCGCATCGTACGTTGAAAAAGACGGATCGCGCAAGGTTGCCCGGTCGGTTTGAAGATGGTTAGCGGGTCGGGTGGCGGGTAGAGGTCCCCGGCGAGGGAGGGGGAGGAAATGGGGAGAGGTAGGGTAGCCAACTCTCCCGGATTCACTCCCGGAATTAGAAAAATTATTTCAAATCTCCGGCTTTCCGAATTCCGGCATCCTCCTCCCTACATAGGTTTAATCCTTTCAGTGGCAAGAAAATTGTTGACTTGTGAAATTATGGTGAAAGTAAAAAGTTTAATATGTACCTTAGAGTACCACAAAAAGTTGTAAACATTTATTTACGTTTTTATTTTGAAAAAAAATCCTTAAGTATATTATTAGTACTCTTTAACAATGAATAAACTCGTCATTTGCCACGTAATAACTATTTCATCATGTAGTTCACCCTCCAAACTGTTCAATGCGCACCCACCATCTTGGTAACGTATGAAACTAACAAGTATCAAACTCCATTCCGACAAGCCAATTAAGTTACATAACCATTTATGGAGCCAATACAGATAGTGACTGTTACTGTAACCAATTTTGAACTTAAACGTTGTAGATTTTATGACTTTTTCGATAACGTGTGTCATTTCTGGAACCGGCATAAGTTATTCAATGATAATTCTTAGAACGGACATCTCCTGGAATCATGACTGCAGGGGTTGGCAACCCTGACAGGAAGAAGACCTGGGGGGAGGAAGGTGGGATGGTAGGGATCGGTCCGGTGTAGTGACATCGGACTCCCGGTGGGGACGTGGACGCGGCTGTACATATAAGTTGCCTTCACCGTCTTATGAATTGCCCACATTACAATAACATGAGTTTTTTTGCGTGTGTTATGACGCTGCTCTTTAGGAACTTCCTCACTTCAGTGGCGGGGATAGTAATTGCGTATCGTTCCGGGAGGAGGCTCTCGTAGTTTCTAAGCTTTATGCTATGCAAGCTCGCCTCGGAAAAAAATGGAATGGAGTCACCAAACATTATACGACAGCGTATTGTATGTCTAGGGGTTTTAAAACTAGCACGGTAAATGTTCTCGCTGATTTATGCTCTTCGATAAATTCTCAAGTTCTTGCTCCGAAAGTAAAATTGTTTATTGCTCTATCACCTTGTAATATTTATTTTATTCTCATCCTGTGTGCAGCCGTCAGAGTTGAAAAAAATTCACCAAAGGTTACAAATACCACAGTACCGTGATCTTTCCATTCAGTTGTGAAAGTGTGGTTCCGAAGTTCGGCAAAAATAAAGTACCACCGTTGATTGCCATTAAAAAGATCCTAACTGAACGCTTCAAGGGTGATTGATTGAGAATTCTCCGAGAGTTATGACTCTTGGCTACCAGAATATTTCTAGAGAATGTCACTGATCTCAAGGTATCAGATTCACATGGGATCAAAAAACCATGCTTATCCAATTCGACAAGAAACATGGAATGAAGAACACAATGTATTTAAATGTTAACTACACACGAAACGGTACAAGGTGTCACTTTGCGGAAACTATGAATATTCATTTTTAAATTAAATCGCTTGGTAAAATAATACCCTCCCTGTCTTCTTGAAACTCGCCGAATCCGAATTCTTTAATTAATCTTTATTTAGCGAGTAGCCTCCGAGTCTCAGTAGCGGCTCCAAACCTAAGCCTTCGCTCAGCTGTTCCACACCCTCTGTTTGCACGTAGAGAGCAATCCAAGTATTACGTAAGATGATTTTGGACGCTTTTTAACTCCCTCTCCCCAAATGGAAGACAACGATTTCATGAACTCCTTCCATCCCATCCCAATCTTACATCAGTTATCGTAGATTTTGGAGCCATGCGCATTGATCAACTTTTAGGCGATCAGCAGTGCTCACCATGCAAAATGTAAGAAAGGACTTTGTGGCCTCTAGCAGTTAATATTCAAATTCCACGTCGGTCCGCCAATAAATAGTGCTATAGGTGCATTCCTGTCCCAAGACATTCCGCGTTTGTTTTACTTTGCAGTACTCTAACTGCCAAAAGTCTTATTAAACTTGTAAATAAAAGCTTTCTGTGCTGAGTCTTAAATGCTCGCGGCTCAAGACTTATGAGTTTTGTAAAATATGTTCGAAGCATGCATAAAGAACAGTTTGCTTCCCAGCGTCTTCCGTAACATCAAGGAGTAGCCGATAATTTTATCTGAAACCGCGGGGCAGCTCATTCCAATTGCGGAATCGCTCTTTTTGGCCCAGATGAAAACACCTGTTGAGTCACTGGCGGAGAGACGACTGCATTTGGGCTGAACCAGTAGCTACATGAGGGTGGGCATCGGGAGGGATAAGCATTGGGGGATTTTGATGGCGATTCGACACAACCTACCCCCTCCCGGAATATGCGAATGTAGAGTCAAAAACTTTGCATGTCATTGAGAGAGGTTTCCAACAAATAAGGGAGAAGTTTTCACCACATCGTAAGGCCAGAAATGCGACTATTGCCGCGTAAGATTAGGGACCACAATAGCTATGATTTATACCTCAATAATGTAAATGGTAACGATCGGTAGCGCTGTCTTCTAACACTTGAATGCACAAGGTGCCAATATATCAGCTTACTCAAGTCGCCTTAACCCTTTCATTGCGTTCAATGATTACTGGTTTAATTCATGATAAATGTCAAGTATCAAAAGATAATTCTAATTTTTTGGATTAAATAATGACAATTTGCATTGTTTTGACGGAGAAACAGCAAACTTAATTTTAGGCTTTTGATGCATGGTAGTAAAGTTACCGCGGCATATTGAAACCACATGGAGAAATACCTACTCGCAGGGCCGTTTTAGGACATGCCGGAGCCCCTGGGCACACAAAAATTTGTGGCCCCGTTGGAAAGTAAAAAAAAGGGAATAACAAGAAAAAATATTTTTCTGTTATGATTTTATATTTCTTATGTTTATGGCGCAATTAATCAGTTTCACCAAAAAGCAAATAATACATATTGATTATTGTGAAAATGTTCACTGTTCACTCTCTGGAAAAAATTGAAAATCTGATGGTAATTTTAGTAGGTATCTACTTGAAAACCGGAAAAAAATTGAGCTCCTTTTTTTGTCTAAGCAAATATATCGGTATTTCGGGGCCCCCGTGAGGTCGGGGGCCCTGGGCTCGGGCCCCGTGTGCCCTTATGGTAAAGACGGTATTGCCTATTCGATTCCCGCAGTAGAAGGAAAATATGTATTTAAAGTGTAGGGAAATGGCATTTCACTTTTGGCATCTATAAATTCTCGACAAAGGTACGAGGTTAGAATATAAGACTCTACACAATAAAATAGAAAAATATTTAAATATATAGTTGAAAATTTCGAAAATAAGCAGTGATGTTGATGAAGGTGAAAAAAGAAAATGCCATGGAAGTGAAATGTTAATAAAAATACTAGTTTTATATTTCCGTATTATCTAATATTATTATTCATGCATTACCTAAGTGTCTGTAATTTCGTAATCGTTTTACATGTTGGTATCACTGGACTTTAGGTAATGGTGTTCGTTATGTATAAGTGCGTTCATCCCGTACGGGTACAATGTTAGCGGCAGTATTGCATGTAAAACCACCTTACATATACGTTACTTAACCGTATATTTAATTAACAAGATAATGACACAATGATAGTGTCTTTCACAGTTAGTGCCAGCGTGGTGTGGAGTCAGCTCCTACCGCACACCCTTGAGGAGGCTCACAGGGTACCAAGTAAAAGAGGATATAATTTCCAGCATTCAAAGAGAGAAAAGCACGAAAGAATGCTCAAGGTGTCTGTACGAGATTTTTGTACAAAAATAATGGAGACATTATTCCAATTTGAATTTAAACGTTACGTAGTTATAACAAGCCTGATGTAAATATAGTAATATTATTGTCCAAAAACGTAGTTTTCAGCAACGAAACTTCTCAGTAATTAACTAAAAGCAAACATTAGACACTTTAACTTGACTTGTTTGTTTTACGCCGTACGCAGAAAACGCCTTCACCACCGAAGTGCACGGAAGCTCGTATTTGCGAATTGATAAACTGTTATGGTGATTGATACGTATTTTTTTAATATTTTAGAAAACAAAAAAATCACTGTCCGTCACATTTCTGAAGCGATCTGTGCTTCAGACCATGCTCATTTTTTAAAGCAATGTATCTCTAGAGCGCACAGGCGTACCGCATTCTAGTTCATTTACAAGTATGCCATTTAATTTGACTTGCTATGTGTCAGCCGACTGATTCCCATTTTTCGGCTAGCCGAGATGACTCTTTCTTTAGACTGTGGTCTTACCGTATCCCATGGCTACAATCGTTCGGCAAATATCAAGTAGATTATTACAATAAATGTCTAATGCTTTCGGCATCAAATGAAAGGTGATATTTTTACTTTATTAAGAGGTAAAATTTCATGAGGAGTGATTCCCTTAAGCAGCCTTAAACGCAACGGAGTAATAAAGTGGAGTATTAAAATACCGGCTAGTACAACGGAACTCGCACTCTGTGACAATAGTCTCTTAGTAGGCGTGCCTTACACCGGACTAGAGCGTCCACCTTCATGAGTCACGCAAGTGTTCGGGGAAGAGGGGAGGATAAGCAGACTGTAGCAAAAGGGCTAAGGTACTCCCAGCCCAAAATTCCAAACCAAAACTCTATAAATACTTTTTCTTAATGAGTGGTTAGGTTTTAGCAAACCGCAGCTTTAATGGCCCACCTCATAAGGCTCTTTCCTCTCTCCTCTGATATCAAACATAGAGCGCTTTTCTTATAAATACTCATTATCTTTATATTTTTGGGGCTATCAGCACTGAAAAAAGTCCTTTTTATTAATGAGTGGTTGGGTTTTAGTAAACAATAGAAAATTTACATTTGCGAAACTTTAGACATGAGCCAATTATTTCCAAACACCTATCTTTTCCCGAAGAAAAAATTATTTATTGGTAAAAAAATGTCTAAAAAGTAAACAATCTGGGTTTGGAAACTCTATATATAAACGTGACACCATCCAATACAGTTTTGAAGCGAGAAAACTAGTGTTTCAAAGATATAAAATAATTTTAAAACATTATCGTAGTATGAATGAGAAAATTTCTGTAAACTACGAGGACGTGAACTCACCTCTTTCTACGTAAAACCATATTTTGGCATGCAACCATATTCTTTTGCCATAATTATTATTGCGAAACATTGGTGTCCACCGTGTACTAAACGGTAATGCAGATCAAAAATATTTCTCAGATGAAGAAAACAGGCTAATTCAATTGAATATTCAACGGATGTCACCTGCTCAGAAGAGACACCGGTGTAAAAAATTCAAAATAAAATAATTATCAGCAAAGAAAACTTTACGCGAAAGAAAACCTGGGTAGCTGAATCAGTTAGTTAAAGAACCGCAGCTTTAATGGCCCACCTCATAAGGCTCTTTCCTCTCTCCTCTGATATCAAACATAGAGCGCTTTTCTTATAAATACTCATTATCTTTATATTTTTGGGGCTATCAGCACTGAAAAAAGTCCTTTTTATTAATGAGTGGTTAGGTTTTAGTAAACAATAGAAAATTTACATTTGCGAAACTTTAGACATGAGCCAATTATTTCCAAACACCTATCTTTTCCCGAAGAAAAAATTATTTATTGGTAAAAAAATGTCTAAAAAGTAAACAATCTGGGTTTGGAAACTCTATATATAAACGTGACACCATCCAATTTTCCTAAAATGGCTGTTAGGTTGGTTTTGGCTCACTTGCGTTTAAAATAATACTAACAATGATATTTATTCAAACAAGTTTCATAAGAAAACATTTATAAAATTTATACAATTATTCAAGTAGTGGAACATAGGCACCCCTGAGAAAAAACCTGTTTTGGAGTTGCCATCACTCAGGTTAAACAAATAGCTTAAATATGTTTCGCCAATAAGAAATCTGGTATTTTTAGTTTCATTGTCTCTACGTCATCGGTATTCTATGCGTGTCAAATGCAAACTTTTCGTTGAATTCTATTAGGTTAAAAAAAAAAATAACTGCATAACTTTGAGGCACTCCGCATCGAGGATTTGCTTCTCAGTGAGGGTGATGCAAACGTGAAAGAATAGGTATAATGTCAGACGGTCGTCGGCGGGGGCATTTCTGAGTTTCACGGTCACGATGCCCCAACAACCACAATTCCTTCACTGACGTCACGCTGAATGCAGGCTGGAGCCGTTAAGTTTTGATGCACAAAAATTGCGAAATATTTAATTAAAATTTTAAAAAATATCATCAATTGTAGCCGCCATAAAACAGAAGCTTGACACAACAACATTTACTAAGCCTTCCAGAAATAAATTTTATTATTACTACTTTCAACACACTTCAAGTCTTATTATACAACCATTGTGGATGTAGCTAATTACGTTTTTCACACTTATCCTTGGTAAGCAGTAAACAGACTGTTACTAATTTTGTAAAATGCAGTGGAGCAGGGCGAATCTTTCGAATTCTTGGGTGATGGAGGGATTTCCTTTTTGTCTTTTTTAGGAAACCACAATATTAGGGATCCTTTTGTCCATTCACTATCCAGATTGAGGGAAGAGAAGAATGTATCAGTTTTGATACGTTACCATCAGATAGAAGTAGGTATTGATCAGCCAAATGTTGTAAAACAGGATCTCTTCGGAAAATAAAGTAAAGTAAATAAAAAAGTTACGATTTGCGGCGTAATAGAACAACACTGGCACTAATTTATCAGGCTTGTTAGGCATATTTCATGTCAATGGGCAGCAGCCTATCGAGATACATGGAGTCACCCCCTGTCACTCACCCTTGCCATGGCTTTCGAGGTGCACATAGTTGTAGAGTTATGTAGATAAAGTCGCCTGGCTACATACCGGCCGCCACCGCTCCCTTCATAGCGACGCGAAAATAAACGATGGCTCTCAAGGCCACGGAACCAGAGGGATATACCTGAAGAGACACCCGCTACATTCATTTGGTGCTCAAACCCTACTAGATCAATATGCGTATGCATGGTTTCATTGGCCTGGAATACTTTCATTGCACTACTAAAAGGGTCCGTATTATTCAAATTTCTTGGGAAACACCCCTTATATTTGCTCCATTTTGTTAGAAAATAAATTATCTGAAATATTATCGTAATCGAATGACGAAAAGACGCGTGGATTTACACTCAAGCTTTCGAAATCGCGCCTTTTGGGGCAATTTCCGGTCATTCCTGGTGAACACGGTGTACTTAAAGCGCTGGGTAGGAGTCCTATCCAGCGCTTTATGTGTACTCGACGTTCCTAATTGCTTTTCTGTTATAACCAACAGTGAGTTAGTCATTAGATATGCTTCATTTGGCGATACAAATTCAGTGGGTGTCACAATAGAATTAACTGTAGCAAAAGTTTTTCCTACAAGTACGGACCACCCTCTTGCAACATTTGGTGTTACATCGATTGCTTCTCATTAAAAGATAGTATTATTTAAAATATGTACAAAGCAAGCTTAATCTTTGACTTGTTGACTCATCTAGCATCCTTATAATGCTGGGCTGTATCAGCATGACCTGGGTCACAAAAGGACAACGATGGCACATCAAAACCATTAAGTTCTGGTGCAAAATTCAACAAGGGGGTAATTATGCTGAACGTAAGCTGTTTTGAAGTTTTGAATTCTAACTAAAAAATTATCAATTTTGGAATACTTTTCATCAATCAGCTGGTAGAATACCAATGAATGAATTAATCATCTTTGAGTCTAAGGCTTCAAAATATTTCGTCTTTCGAAATATTGCCTTCGTGGAAATTGCCTTCTTCATTTGATTTTTAAGGCCTTAGAAAACAGATCAAACAATCCGCAGAATATAACATCTAAACTTCGACAAAAACAAACTAAAAAAATGGTGACTATGTGAACCTATGTTTTCACGGTTGTGACTAGCGATATGCGTAATGCCTCCGAGGCGTAGTAACTATGGTGAAAACTACGTTTTTTTCACTCCTATGAGATGAATAGCGAGGTTCGGGAGGAAGTACGCCCAAAAAAAATACGAGGCAACTTCTCTTGCCATCCCAGTTCCTCCGAGTACTTATTTAGATTAATTTCGGGAAAAATGGCAGTTCTTAGAACCAGGGATGAGCTGCTCGTAAAGACTGCCGTAAATTTTCGGAAGGCGAAAGTAAAGAAAAAAACAATCACATTTGAATACAATGCCTCGGCAGAATTTTTAAATCATCGGGATCATATCCGTTAAAATGAATGTTTCAACGTCAAGGTGAGTTTTTTCAGGGAGGAGAAAATAAGGAATACCTTCTAATAAAGCATCCATTTTCATTTCTTAGGACAAAAAAATGGAAGAAATAATCTTTTTACCAGGTGGCAGGGATCTTAAGTCAATACAACTCTTTAATCTTCATATCCTAGAGCGTATCAGTGCAAACAGTAACCACTCAAGAAAATAAAATCGTTAAGACCAATCCCACGCTTCTTCTTATTCTCATTTTTTCTCCCCAGAAACTCGACGAATATAGACAATGTAACAAGGTAGAAGTAAGGACGATAAGCAATCAGGAAAAAACAAGTACATATTTGTTACTTTTAGAATCTAAATGTCAATGTCTAAGTACGTGCGAATTCAGAGATGGTATTGTTGCGGTGGTCAGAGTACTTGCTTCCCATTGCGAGGACCCGGGTTGGAATCCCGGCAGTGGCGGAGATTTTTCAGTTGAATCCCGATCCCTACTTGGGTGCTAAGGGGAGAGCACTTCAAGTGTAGTACTCCGTCTTTCGGATGACACGTAAAGCTGTGAACCCCTTGGCGCCTTACGACATTCCGGAATTGATTGTACAGAAAATGCTCCAACGCTTCGGTCGCGGTTAGGACATTGTTGTACCAAGTGGTCCAAAGCGGAGAAGAACCAGAAGGTCTCAACAGACAGTGAACTTCAGCCAATATCCAAATACGCCTTTACCCAAATAATTTGACTCCTGCGATTAATGATTTACGCCCAATAACTACTTTCACACGACTCTTCAAATAAATATAGCTTCAAAATAAATAACTCCAGAGACCGATTCTTCAATCGAAGCTCTCTGTAACCAATGTTCTATCCAAATCACTTCATTGCTTATAATTTAAACTTATTGACCGTTGCTCCCATCAAAATATAAAAACCTTGATTTTAAGTTAACATTTAAATTGGTAATTTGAAATGAAGAAACTTTATACGCATTTTTTCGTCTAGGACAAATTATGGAGCATTACTTTAATCACGGCTGGTCTTTCACGCCGACAAAATTATTCCCTTTCTCCATGTCGCAGTTATTGACGAAATTTATATTAACGAAATATTTAAATAAAGATAAAATAATCAACAAGGCCATAAAATAGTTTATATTATTAGCTTATGTTAACAATTAATTTATACTAAGCTGATATGCTATGTGCGTATTACCAGGCACAATTCATTAAATAACTTAAAGTACTTCACACGTCTAATTATGTATATTTTAAGATGCCTCTTAAAAAAAACAATGCATCCCCACTTATTTTTTCAAGACTTGAACAAATTCAAGAAGCAATCAGAATTTGGCAAGGAAGGAAGGACTAGGTTGTAAGCCACCAGAGCCTCGGAGGCTACACGGTGGGCTAAGATTACACCAAACATTCGTATCACACCAGTTTCTGGGGGGAAACGGAATATATTTATTTGCATTATGTCTAGGGCTGACAGAAGTGGCAAAATAAGAGAGATACATACACTACCAAACAGAGAGGTGCAAAAAGTTCCTCTTTCCACACGCGCCATTAGTAGGTACAACAAAAGCTGAGTGAGACACTAAGTAACTCCGTTTACATACAATGGACATTGGTCCTTTCCTATTTCTTACCCCTTTTCTTCCCTCTTGCACGGCTGGTATCCCAAAACTCCTCTTTACACACACTCCTGTAAGCCTCCCCATACATTTGTAGATGAAGTATCGACCACGAAAGGATTATCGCAGTCGTCAGAGCAATAACACGAGGTAATGCGCTCCGGTCATTAGGTTAGTCGGCCTCGTACAACCAACATCGTTTCGCAGCTTGCTTCTCTCGTCCTCGCAGTCTCATCTCCGCGAGGCGAATAATGAGGTCTTACTCTGGTAATCTCAACACCCTTGCCACTGGCATCCTCGGACTCGTCGTAACTGCGTCAGACTCCATGACAGCCATGGAAACACGAGAGTCATCGTCCATGACCCGTCTCCGCTAATCCTCCACCCGTCTCTCAGACACTCCTCTGAGGCCGACCAAAGCCAACTTCATTCTCCTAGGGTATGTGTGTGTGTACATACCAGCCCTCTTGCACAGTCCCCGCGACGCCAATCTCTCGCTAGTCCCCCCTGTATAACTTCCACCCCTCCGCAGTTTCCCCCTTGCATGAGAGCCGGAACTGATCCCCAATTACAGCATCTAAGACGGAATGGACCCCCCCCCCTCCCATTCCCATTTCTCGACACTCTTAGGCCGTACCAACATTCCCCGGACGACTCCTGCTAGCAACCCCCCCCCCCAACCCGCCCGCCGAATCTTTTCCATCCCATATAATAAAGACCCTTTTGGACATGTAATGGGCTCCGGAAATTACTCCAGTTACATCAAAAAAATCCTCCCCTCCACACCCCTGCCACTCGGCAGACGGCTCATAAAGTGAGCGAGAGATTATGTGAAAGGGAAAGATGTAATGCCGGGGAGATGCAAAGATGTGCATATAAGAAGGTGCTAAGAGCGATTTTAAGAAGTGGATATACATATTATATAATGCATCTCTATACCAGAGATATGTGCTTTATTAGCCAGCAAAAGCTGAGCTTCGAGAATCAGCATGGGCACAAACAATACACTAACGATCAAAAGATATTCTGATTTAATTTTAATTATTAGCAGTCATCAACCTGAAGGGAAAGACGGTACAAGGGGAAGGCATGGAGGTAGAGGTGAAAATAAGAAGTCAGTAAGAGGCATTTTAAAGATTGGAAATGATTATTAAATGATACATCTGAATATCAGGGATGTGCATGGATTGTGCCAGCTAAATTTGCTCTCCGGGAAGCAGATTGGGCAAAGACAATACGCTGACGATCAAATACGATAATAATATAGTTTTATGTCTATCAATAACAGGCTCAGTCCGATGATTGGTTTGCTGCGGCTCTACACTCCATTCTATTTTGATGTAACAGATCAGCTTCTTCATCAAGATTGGGAAATTTCCTTGGTGGAATTGGGACAAAAAAAAGTGAAAAGAATAATAATTCATACCAAATAATCATGCCTGGACGGTGGAGTCGCACATTATTATGGGAACCCTATTAAAGCAACCACGAAATAACTCATAGTAAAATTTACCTGGCACAAAGAGCAATAGTAACTTAAATTATTCGATTCGGAGTTAGACGTTTTGAGGAGGAAGCGAACCACTCGTGAGCGCACGTAATTATGAAAGAAAGATAACAGCGTTGAGCATTATAACTTAAAAGTACAGAATAAAATTGTGAATTTCAACACTTCCAACGATTTCATACTTATGTGTCTCGTAAAATTAGGAGTCCTGCCACTTCTAGATAGGAAGTCTTTGGTTGCAGCCACTTCCGCCACTAAAATATCACATGGATGTAGATGAAATGTTTCAACTATGTCATGAGGGCCACGTTTAGGACTTTGTTAAGTATATTAGGTATATGAATTGTCAGCAAGGATAATAAGCAACCTTAACAGCAAGTGCTATATTTGATAGCAGAGTATCTAAAATTAAAAATATTTTGCCATTCATCCAATGATTCCGCGGGTCTTCAAGACAAGCCATCCATCTCGCAGTACTTCCCGGCACCTTAGTCACTATCTATTCTGAGGTAGCAATAGATACCGAGTTAGATCGAGTAAAGCGATGATCGGAAAGTTAAGTCGTCTCGATAATTTCATTAGTGTCATAAGCCTAGTGCAACAGCAAGGATGGTAAGCACTATTAGACCGTAGCATACCGGTTGGCAATCGGAAAATTCTGGCCTGAAGTCCAAAATTGCTTTTTTTAGATCTGAACTAGAAATTCCGCATTCTACAATAGTAGGCATATCTGAAATACGTCTTCATTTTTCATGGTTCTATCCCATTGGTTAGATGCAGAAGCTCAAATAATACCAAATGTCCAAAAAAATGCCTTTCATCAGTTTTCTCCGAAAAGCTTCTGAGTTCAGTTGATGGTGAAGTTGAACGAGGTTTTAATGGAATAAAAAACTCAACAGGTAACATGTTGTTTCACCTTTACTTCCCATGCCCATATTGCATGCCCTTCATATGCCCATGTTGCAAAGATAATTTTGATATCTTCCTGCTATGACGTCACAAAATGGCGGACGCTGTTTTTAGGCGAAATTTAACGTTAAGTAGTAAATATGAATAGTTTTTGGCAGAAACCGGTGGAGTGACTAATATAATAGCAATATATTGAAAATTTTCAAAAAATTTACGTGAAGGGAACTTTGAAAATCGTATGCGATACCGTCAGTAAATTTGATTTTTCGATCGCACGTCGGGGTCCGGCTCCGCGCGCCGGGAACAGGAAATACGGCGACGCGGTTAGATTGTTCAAGAGGTATGGGAACGTTTCGCATTCGCCTTTTCAAGCTGTGCGTCACTCACCTCCAAAGAGTCTATAATGGTGACATGGCGAGTATATTAAAACGAGGGAATGGATATGTGCACGCGTATTCGTGTTCAAGTTAATTTTCTCAGGATAAGTTACGGAACCATGCTTTTTAGTCACATATTTCACCCACTGAAAAAGTGAGCAGTTGTCTTATGGAAAATCCTAGGGGCAGGAGGGGTATGGGGGTGGGGAAGTTATAATAATCCTTCCAGAAATACATCCGCTGTATTTATAATCACAGCTGATGTCTTTCCGGAAGGTCATGCATGGTCCATATGACAACTACACATGTTGATTAAAACTTACACCCTGTCTCTCACCATTGTAGTGGCTTTCAGGGTATTATGTACATGCGTAGGTGTATTTCCCAGATAACCATTTACCACTGAGCGTCTATAGAGCTACCGAAAAGGGATTCCAGGGAGAAGAAACGATCATCGGCTCTTTTTCGAACAAATGGCGCGAGCAGTTCTAAAAACGAAAATGACAGTTTTTTACTCTATCTCAAATACTATCTTCCGTCCTTTTTTATGGACCTACCAGGTTTCTTATTCCCAGGAAACATCTTGTGCATCCAAAGGAAGACATGAGATACATGTGATACTATTTACTCGTGAAATTGACCGTGCGACTATAGCATCAATTTACGCGTGAGTTTGCACTCTACCCGGCAAAAAAAGCTGGTTTCTTCCACTCTTGAAAATAAGTGATCTAAACTATTCTTTCACCCTGAACGCTTTCATAAAAGAATGAGCTGTTAGATGAGGGTGCCTCACAATTTGCAAATTTAAGTTAACGCAATCTATGCATGACTGTACAAGAACAAAAACAATACAAATCCAGAATACATGACATGCAAATTGATGGACGGACAGTGTGCAGATTTAGATCTGAAGTGATCTACCGGTTAAGTTTAATTTTTTTAATAGGGCGTCATAAAATTCCTGTGATCTTTTACAGACACACTATATTCTTAAAAGATGTTATTCTCCAGCTTGGCATACGTCCTACCTTTTTTCATATCAGCCATTCAGATTATTCTGTCTTCCCCATATCCACTCCCCAAACAACCACCCCTCTGCCACTGCCAACAGCATTTCACTGAGTTAGGAAGCAATGAAAGTCGTGCACTCCTTTAAAAGGATGATGGATGAAAACTCTTACTAATCTGAAGCCTACAACGTGACTACAGGATAGACGGGCATTTAAATACATTGTACTCTTATCTTCAAATGAGTGCGCAATCATATATCACGGCAAAAGCAGAAATAATTAATTGAACACCAGCATGCACAGTACAGGAGTACTGGAGTGTATACGTAGTCCGTGCAAGAAATCGGCGCACCCTTTTAAACGATTATTCAAAGAAAACCCCTGAAATTAAATAGGTATATAAGACTTATGAAAGGATTTTGATCAATATAGATATAGCCGCCGCCTTCCACTTAATGACGGAGCTAGCAGAGAGCCGTACAAAACCAGAATTGAAAGCATGAGATCCCACTAACATACGCAGTGCAGTAGCATTGGAATTCGTTAAAGGGCAGCAGCAAGAAATTCGTGCCCTCCTTTACACGATTTTCTGCATAAAAAACATAAATGATACGCGAATATACGACTAATATGCGCAGTATGAAGAGTGGACACAATATGTACATCACTGTTCTACAAAAAAAAGAACCATGCAAATCCAAAACTAGTGACCTGAAAATTGATTTACGAACAGTGCAAAACCACTGAATTTCGCGCGCTCCTGAAAAAAATGTTATTCGACAAAAACTCTTCAAATCCTTTCACTTCTTCTTCCCTACTAGGCAGATTGCCTGTTGTTTCTTCGTCCCTCTGCCTTTCATACTTGTTCGACGGTATGATTATCACACCATCTTTTTTGCTCTTCCTACACCTACTTCTTTTTCCCAACGGTACCTAACTTATTATCCTTTCTTCACCCATGCGTTTTAACTGATCATTCTATTTGCGCTTCCTTTTTAAGCTCCATTGGTTAAAGTTTTCTACTTTACAAGTTTTTATTATGTTTACGTTTTGTTCTCTGCCCAGTAAAGTTATACACGTGATTTTTCGACGCACTTACATTTCACCAGTCTCCACCAACCTTCTTGTTCTTGCTGTCTCTGGAGATTCTCCGCCATGTAGGTCTTACAGAAATCTTCTTGATTTAATTTATATTTCTATATATGTCTGTCCTTCGATAGCCTAATCTAACCTGTAAGATATAGTAAAATCCCGGCGAACTTAATGTAGGAATTCTTCTCGGGTTCTCCACCGGGTAACTCTCCATATTGGCCGACGTTTCGATGCCCGACTCGTGCATCGTCATCAACGCTGTTGAGTGATTGTTATCACCCTGATGACGATGCATGAGTCGGACATCGAAACTTTGGCCAGTATGGAGAACCTGACCCGGTGAAGAACCCGAGAAAAATTCCTAATCTTAAAAACCTGCAGCCTAAAAAATGGCTACAGAATACACGGGCACTGTAAGTACAGCGGACTCCATCAGTAAATGAGTGCACAGGCATGAACAAAGAGAACTAATAACCAGAAAAATCACCTGAGTGTCACAGCGCAGGAGTACTGGCGCTGCGGGAAATTCACGGGCTGCTTGAAACGATTGTTCGGCGAACACACGACCCGTCCCTCTCCTCAGCCCCCTCCCCTCCCTAAAACCGCCTCACACCCCTTCCCAGACCCCCTCTTCATCTCTTTTTATCACCACCACCACCCCATCCCCTTACTCTTGTCGCCACGGAAGGGCCAAGAGGGCCTGGGGTGAGGGAGAAATCTGCATATTCCGGGCGTCACATTCGATGGAGGCCACAAAGCTAACACAGGAGGTTTTTACTCGAAGAAGGAGAAGGAGAGGGGGTCGACTGAATGGAAAATACAGGGTGGAGTGGGGTGGGAGGAAGGTTATGGGTGGTAATGGACGTGTTTCTAGGTGGGGAGAGGGCGGGGTGGGGAGCGAGAAGGTGGAGTGGGTACAGGGAGTCCGAGGGAGGGATGGGTGGTCGATAGAAAACGATTACGGAGGAGGGATGGGGAAGGCAGAGAGAGGCGACGGGTGCCGACGACGAGCCTCCGTAAGTGCCCAAAAGCCCGAGAGCACAAATGGGCCAAACAGTTTTCGGGAAATGCGCACCTTTCTTCATGCGTCCGGATGGGAGGGGGAGGTTGGGAGGAAATATTTGTTTCGGGAGGTACGAGTGTGGGGGAGGGTAATGGTTGGGGTAGGAGAGGTCGAAGAGTTGGAGAATCAATCGGATGTCGCTTACGGACGCATTGGAGGTGCCGACTGACGAACTCAAACGGGGTCCGGGAGTGGAAAGTGGCAACTGCGATGTGAATTTCCATTTGTCGGAGATTTCTTTGGGGGAAGGAAGAGTGATTCAGAATCGGTTGCGAATTTAAGAGCATTCCTACGATTCCGGGCAGGAGCTGAGCCAGGTTTTTTTTGCTTTTGAGGGCAGTTTTCTTATTCATCCAAGCGTCACCCGCACTACCTCCTCCAAACAGGGGAAGGTAACATATTCTTAGAAATGAAAGTGAAATATGCTTAGCTTTATATCTAAACAAATAAACGGCTGGAACTTCACGACAGGATTTGGACAGGCTCTTCTAAAATCTGGTCGTAATACGAGAAACTACACAGAATATAGGGTTTATACCGAATGGAAATGGTGCTAAAATGAGCCAGCTCACTAGATTACACGTCGACAGTAGGAAAATTTTGCCTTTGCTTCATTAATAATTAGTGTGGCATTTTGGAAATGCAAACCAATTCAAGAGTTCTAAAGTTAATTTTGGATTTAGTCAGAAACTTACAGGTGAATGGGCTGTTTCAATCTTAATGTTAAACACAATGAACGTATTGAAATTTTTTGTCCAGAATTTTTTTCCGTCTTAACATGCCTCGGGTGTTATCGATTTCATTTTATTTGCGCTAAACGTGAAGCTTAAGAGTGTTCAAAATTTCTTTTTGTGTGGACTTTTCGGTTAAATTCGGAAAGTTCTCCTAGGAAATAAGGAATTACAATAGCTTTATTTCTATCCTGACAGGTTATTGCTAGGGAGATTTAAGTAATAAAATTAATCTCTGAATTTTTTAGATTTAACGATAAAATTAATTGAAAATAGGCTTAAATTTTCTATATTTCGTAAAAACAGTTATGCTGATGTCGTGATTCCCAATGCATCGAATCATCATTATTGTCATAAATTGGCTGCTTTCCAGTCAATGATCTATCGCTTAACCTCTATCCCCCTCGCGCAGACGGATTTTGACAAGGAATTGAGAACCATCAAACCAATAGCGTACAGCAACGGGTATGATGAGGTTCAACATCGACAAACTTCTGAGTAAGACACTCAATAAACAAGCTATTAATTTATCCACCAACCTCTCCACCGTTGCTCGCACAAATGTTAAGTGGGCCAAAATTCCCTTTGTGCCCCATCTGTTATATAAAATATGTAATATGTTCCCTAAAGATAATGTAAAATTATGTCTTTATAGCCCTTTGACGATTGGTACTCTGTTTTTTAAATATAAAGATTGTTTTAATGTTATGGACAAAAGTGGTATTTATATGCTGAAATGTAATACGCCTAACCGTAATTGTTTTTATTTAGGGCAAACCAGTGGGAGAATTAATGTACGAATTAGGGAGCATAAAAATTCATTAAATAATCTTGATTGCAAGTCTATGTTTGCAAAACATTTAGTGGATAGTGATCATGTTTCTAATTTTAATCTGAATGTGTTACATTTTGTGGACAAAGGGGCCATGTTAGAATTTTTAAAATACTTTGAAATAAGGGCATATCACAGGTTGTACAAGGAGAATATGGTAAACGAAGTTGTTCCTATGAACTCACCTCTTTTGTCTGTAAGAGTTCCCCCTCCTCCTTCCACCGAGTTGTGTTTTCAAAATACTGACCTTGCTTCCTCCTCGTAAGCAGGCACATATTCACCTTACTTCCCTCCCCAACCTTTTTCCTAATTCCCCCACTGGCTCAGGGTATAAATGTGTGAGACTGATGGCCTCGTCGTTTAGTTATCTCTTGAAAATGACGCTATTGAGTTGAAACCGGTTGAGGATAATAAACTGTGTGGAAAACTCATTCAAAAGTTATTTCATTCCAAACCAGAGTTAAGTAATGTTATTCTATATAATTATTCTTAATAACTATAACTGGCGAGGATAGCTGAAAATAGATAAATATATTCTTGGAACCAGACAAGTTTTCTTCCTATTTTTAATCGTCATAAAGGAATTGCACCAAGTGACGCCTAAAACGACGACGTGAATATTTGGGAAGTAAAAAGAAAAAAAAAATGGGAGGTTTTTAGTAGGATATTTAACCAATGTTTTGGCTATCTAAGGAAATAAAATGAACTAATGTACAATATTGATATTTGTCCCACTCAAAAAACTCAAGGCGTTGTTTGGTAGATGATGATACAAAATACTATTTATTTTGACAATTACTATAAAATAATAACTGTCAAAGTTTGCGTTGAATGACGAAAATGTTCACATGTGGTCTCTGTTGGAGTTTCATTCAAAGATAGAGGAGAATGTATACAATAAACCGGTTTATACCTTCTATTATTCATCTCACAGAGTAGGCTACAGCTGGAATTAAAAGGATCACTGTAGATTGAATTAAACGGTACCGATTGATTTTACCACACAGCCTAATAATTATTCGAAGGTTACATTCTCTATATAATCTATATATAACAAACGTAATTGAATAAAACGTTAACACTCCTTCGAGCAGCTACAGTTTAAGAGCCTTCACCTGAGAATCAGATTTAGAGTCTTCACTAAAGCTTCTTTTATCCCTTATGCCTTCTATCGTAAACTTAATTAAGGATCCAGTCACGTACACCACAATGAGAATCTTTTATTTCTCTCGTCTCACCCCTCATGTGACCTAGGCGACGAATTCTCATTCAAATGGAAACTATGCCAGCGAGGTGCTTTGGATGTGATTTTCCGGGCGTTGTCTTCTAATTTGCATCGCGCCCAGTGATTAACGGAGTTTATTTTCCAATTTCGCCCCTTTAAGTGAGACCATTCGCCTCAATTATTCGCACAGCACTGTCGTTGGACCATATCGACAGCGCGGTCCATTGTTTGAACAAACAACATCAAAAATCTACCAGACACGCTACATTTGTATTCGGAGCCGAAAAGTTTTCCCACGGGAAACTGAGACGTTTGCAAAAAAAAAGTGTTTCATCCCCTCAGATCACCGAATCGCACGGCTCCTTTCACACAGTAACAGCGAGGGCACTTCCTCCAAAGAAATAATATCTACGGCGGTGAAAGGGAAGAGCACTTTAAAAAATCCCCTGCCTCTATAAACGTACAGAAGATTCTTCGAGAAAGACTCAAAAACGAGGATGGCTCAGCTATCAAATAAGAGACGGCTTTAAAAAAATAAAGTTTACAAGTTATATCCTACCAATTGTAAGAAAAAAAATGTGAAAGAAATCCAATTATGCATTATGGTAAGCGAAATAAATGAAGAAGACAAAGACATTATCGAACCTGTACCACAAAAACTTACGCAAGTGGATATTTTGTTACAAGGGACGGAGGACCACCGTTGATGTAAGAAGAAAGAAAGATATTGCGAGCAATATGTGTAGGTATTCAAAGATATTTTCAAATATTATTTAAATTACTTACACGGCTCCCATTAAGACGCATCATTTTTATAAGAATAAAAATTTAGCTATAATAAACAATTCAATTAATAGCATCGGACAAATATTTTGTTCGGAAATAGTGATTCCTTTTCTGTACCGTTGCCTACACTAAAAAAGTAATGATAATGTTATTTAGAAGGTGTTTAGCAAATACATTTATTTAGCTCTACTGCTTCCCATTACAGTACTAAAAATCTAACTAGAAACATTGACAACTAAAGAATAACCGTGAGCAGCCAACAAAAATACCCAAAGCCAAAATTCCCATTCAGTCTCGAAGAAAACATACACGAGCTGTGAAAAGGTGTCATCAATTCCGAATAAGAGACCAACTTGGATAGGAATTCGCACCGAATACGAGACTTAAGGTAGCGAAACATTTCACTAGTCATTATTATGATCTTTTCTAAATTTATTTAATAATTTAGGCACTTGTTACTGGTACGAGGTAAATATAGAAATGTTAACGACGTAACAACTTGGGATTATGACTGAACTTATCAGTCAGGCATAGATATTTGATGCTCAAACATGACTTACATACTTGTTTGAAACCATACGCTTTAAATGCCTTTACAACCGAAGCTTCTTTTGCGATTTTATGAAAAGCATTACGGTAATTAATACACTTATTTTTAAAATATTTGAGAAAACATATTAACTATATCGCTGGAATTCTGACGCGATCCGTGCGTCAGAAATCCAGCGATTTATTTTATTCATATTGTCTCCCTGGATGGCACAGCCGCACCATATCTTACGGGAAACCCCTAGTATGTTTTGGCAAATATCTCGTGAAGTAGTCCGATAAGTGGCTAGTAATTTTGTGTCGTTAGTAGGTATAATGAGATATTTTTCTTTATTATAAAGCTGCATCCACTAAATTTGTTACATTTACCTCCTTAAAGCCCGATTTTAAAATCTCAGGTTAAATATTTTATTTGTACGAAAACCGATGCTATAGCACAGGGGTCTCCAAACTACGGCCCGCGGGCCGGATGTGGCCCGCGAGGCCTTTTCATCCGGCCCTTTGAGACCATTTTGTCTACGAAAAAAAATACGGAAATTTACGTGTAACCTGCCAAGATCAGCCGCCGCTTACGTGTACGTTATGTTTTTACCGAATTAAAATAGAGGCGCACAATAGTGCGTTATATTTTCCAACCAATCACTGCATTGCAAAACCTTATTCGCTACTTATTATGAATAAAATACTATAAAATAAATAATTAAAAACAACATCCATGTTTTGATTCTTTTTTATTTGGACCTCGAGTGTGTAGTCGGCCCCCGAACTGCTGTTTGATGGTTAATGCGGCCCTCGGGCTGAAAGGTTTGGAGACCCCTGCTATAGCACATCCGTTCCAATAAATACGTTATTCAATCGACAACGCTGGCATCAACTATTCGACACTCTTATGCAATACAAAAGAACCCAAACTTTCAGTTAACATCAAGTTAACGTAAAGGCTACGTCGTCTTGCGGTTAACGTTAACCAGAGATGATAAAATCCGGCATAAGTGTTGTTAATAAATTCAACGGTGTCTAGCGAGATGTGGTGGAACAGCATTATGGACTTAAGCAATAATTCTTGGTTCTATCCTCTGCGTCTGTAATGTCCGTTTGGAAAAACATTACAGCCTTTGTCAAAACTCCTATGCTACTAGCAATAATTGTTTATTTGTAAGTGCTATGTAATATTTTATCGAAAACTGGTAATCCGATCTACCCAAATGAAATTTAAGGGTTTTGCGGCATTAAAATTGATTGGTATAGGTTCCATATCCGCGAAAATCTGCTTGGCGCAGGAAAAACGGCCAAAATTCCCATAAGAATGTTTTTCGAAGCTTTTCCCCGAGTGCTTTTACCGTCAGAAAACAATAATCGTACTAGAAATGTTGAGTGGAAAATATTGTTGAATAATTTGGACTTAAATCATAAACGTCACCATCATTAACATATAAAGTGAATAAACTAATTTGGACTTCATTGAAGATTTTAATATGACTTCCTAATTATTTTTAGTAACTTTCTTATAATTTTACTTATTGTTTAGTTATAATTTTAAATTTAAGTACATGTTATTTAATAAATATGCATGAAATGAACGTTCTATAGCATTTATTTCCCATAAATGCCTTTATATGCCTTTATTAATGAGATTTTTTAAATTAGGATAAAATAAATAGGTTAAAAGTTATATAACATAAATAAATTTCAATTTAATTTAAAAAATAATGAATACATATTGTGTGCAGACCAAAGCTCGGTCCCCCAGTACTGAAGGCTGTAACTACTGCTATTTTTTCGTTGTATCTGAAGATGACACTTTGACGCTGACAGAACCAAGTGTTATCATTCTAAATTCATAAGAATTGTTGTAATCGCTGGCATGCAAAGGTTTGTGCTAGATAAACCCCTTCAAAAATACGGAATATTTTGTAATTTTCCTTTAATTGGATTCGACTGGACCCCCCGATTCAAATAGGACTGGCTTTTATCTCTTTCTCTTTCTTTCTCACTTCATTCACTCCTGCCCCGCACTCTTACGCAAGTGACTGTGTACACAAGAAGGGGGACGAATGCATTCATCCCCGAGATCTGCATAACTGGTTACTTCCCACTTTGATCGCGCCGCCCGGCTACCGCCGCCGTTCTGCTGCTGCTGCCCCAACTGCTCTCGGACTTCGGCGGCGAGGGAAAGCACGGAGGGAACTTATAAAGAGGCCGGGACGGGGTGGCCGGCGAAGCGCGACAGCAAAAGCCACGCTCTTCGGGTGAAAAGACGGCGTGCGCACAATTGAAAAATCATAAGACAGGAGGAGAGAAGCACTTGATCAAAGCGCGCCTCGGTCCCCAGCAGAAAGGCACGACAGTGTTTTTCACCCTTGGCTGAATCCATTAATCGCGTTGAGTGGAATATCTGAATTCTAGGGAGCTCTCCTGGGAAGAACACGGATCCCTTGAACATTACATGGTTTCCCTCAGTCATCTCTGGACTCTATAAGAGTAGCTACCCATCGCGTTACATAACTTGGATCCAGCAAAAAAGAAAATTAATTTCGGGGAAATAAAAAAATAAACATTTGAAGCACGCGAAATCAAAGAGGAATATTAATGTGACATTTAAACATGTGGCCCACGTAACAGGCACATGCTTCTCTGAAAATGTCCCTCAAACGACAGCCTTTTATGAATATTGTTGTGTGAAATTTCACACGATTTCTCGTATCCAGTTGTCTGTGAGTCTAATTTAGGATTTTGTTGGGAGGTTTCAGACAATTATACATCTACTTCTACGTACGACTTAAGCCGTGTTCCAATCCAAATATAGCTCTTAGTACATGCCACATACTACGGGCTAGTATTCGCTTGAGGTGTACTCATGGTGTACTAGTAAATTGGAACGGAGAGCTAGCGCTCGTACACGGATGCGGTCGCCGGCGAATAAAAAACAAAAACATTTCGCTAGGCGTCATATAGCGGTGAAGAACAGCGTGCGGCGTGACAGCGATTTCTCAATGGATAACGTTCAAAACGCAAAAATTTTACCGGCCTTCCAGTTATATTTATATATTAAACTTCCATCAAATATATGTAAGCAGGGCTGAATCGTTTAAATGGTAGAATAAAGCAGAGAAAAGAAAGAAATGCACATAACTAATCAAACACGAGGCACATTTTTCGCAATAACCCATTAATACGTGACTCACAAATAAGTTTTCAATGCGATTAGTACCCTAATAAGTGCATGATATTTACATACTAACAATACTTAAACAATAAATCCACAGACGTCGAAGATACATTTTAAGATTCACTAATACACTCACATGATCACTCATTCATTGCACCCTTCGACGCCATGCTTGTTTAGCACAGCTTCGCGAAATTGGACTCCTTCTTAGTAAGCCTTTCCTCGTACTAGCCGTACAAGTCCTCTCGCGGTTGTGAAGATAGTCCAAAGGCTTAAAATGTGACGCCTCTTCCGCAAACTGAGGAAATTTTAGTACGGCTACTACGCGTTAATGTGTATTGGGACACGGCCTTACACAGGCGACGCAGGGGGGTGTGGCAGGGGGTATTAGGACACCATCCACGTAAATGGGAGGGGAGGGAAGGACAAAGGCGAATTGCATGCTATTGGGGAGTGTCCTAGTGTCAGTCTCTGTTTTTGCTATAGTCACTTATGTTGCGTAGAAAGAGGGAATTTTTGTGTACATCAGTCGTCAATGCATCTATCTTATTTTCTCGCTTCTTTTATTTCTAGAGATATAATGCGGGGTTGAAATAATATCATCCGTGTCGTACTGAAACTGGCATGATTTGAATTTGTCTAATAATTTAAGCCTAACGTATAGGCTCCAAGTCTCTAGCGGCATCCCTCAGCTGACTTAAGACTGACCGCTCGCATAATATTTTAACGAATGCGGCTTTCGTTTTTATTTCTTTTACTTAGCGAATAAAATATTCCTGAGAAAGATCCCACATTATTGCGGCGTATTCGAGATGTTTTAGAATCAGAGGAAAATAGTACCTCCCTTTTAATTTTTCATCCGAGGACCTCCATACTATTTGCTTGATAAATTCTGCTTTTTAATGTAGCGCCGCAAGTATTCCGTGTTTTCTCCACGCGTGAAGTTACAGTGATTCACAGGTACATACTTGACTCCATCTGACTCTTGTATATATTTCTCCCACTTCCTAGACATGACTCAGGTGTGATCGTTTTCTATCGAAAGAATTATGATTTATGTAACTACCGATAAAAAATGTGTTAGTCAAGCGCCATGGGATGGGTCGAATTTTAACAAGAAACATAAACATACGGAAACGTGTTAGAGGAATCGCGGTCTCGTAGCGTTGAGTTTAATGAAGATGGAACTCATTCATTTCAGGAAAATTTACGTACTTTTTAACACAAACTAGAGAAATTTCCTGTCACATGTTACCCGTTTCGACGCGGTAAACCGTATGCGACGGCAAAATCGTAAGTTGCGACGTCACACATGGGACTCCATTCAACACGAGAGGCGCGCACAAAAAGAAGGTAGGTTGCATACTACCGGATCTGACTGTCGCGTCGCGAGCCAGCGTCAACTATCTACGGACTCAACCGAACGGAGGGAGACATTCGGCTGCCGGTTGTAGGTTACTCGAGCGGACGATTTTACCGGAATGAGATGGTAGTCCTTATGCGATGTTTGCCCGTGCCGGTAGCCCTTATCCAAGGCGTTGAGGGCCTCGGTAGCCGCCGGGAAGGTCCTCGCCTGTTAATTTCGAGTCTTCAACCCGCTTCTTTCCTGTGCACCGCCAGCTGTGACTACTACCAACATCGATCGGCGCCAGAGGCCGGTAAGCTAGTAACCTGCTGCCTTAACCATCACACACGAGGAAAATGCTTCGAACCGATTGTGACACAGGAGTGGCGCCGTGAAAAGGTGAGTCTGCGGCTGTCTCGCCCTCGCGAAATTCTTCAGCCCGTATTCATCGGAGGATCTCTAAAATTACGGAAATCTTCCGGGTGGTCG
This sequence comes from Pyrrhosoma nymphula, assembly GCA_963573305.1. NCBI lineage: Eukaryota > Metazoa > Arthropoda > Insecta > Odonata > Coenagrionidae > Pyrrhosoma > Pyrrhosoma nymphula. Next base: position 38,208,186 of record OY754331.1, on the reverse strand, counting down.
ACTCGGTGGAAAAAAAATGAAAGGAGGAGGATGAGAGCGTCGCAAGGCCGGGTGACGGTGAGGTGTGAAAGTGCGCGGGAAGAGAGGAAGAAAGTATAAGAGAGTGAGAAAAAGAGGGAAATGGAAAGACGTCTCCCGGCCAGACGAAGGACACCGCGCCAGGTATTGATGGATGGGCCGTGTCGCGAAGCAGGGGGGGGGGAGAGTGGGAGGGGACGCGAGGAGATAGGAACGTTAAGGTGGGTGGGGAATAACTGCTCACATCAACATCACAACCGCTTTTATTACACACATGCATGGAAACCCATCACTATTCCTTTTTGGGGTAGATAACAGAGCTTAAATCTCGGTATAGGCTGAGGAAACTCGTTGTTCTTAATAACTTCGGCCATTTTGACCAATCCTTGAATACCTCATTTGCTTAAGCTGGCAGGATCAGTAATCGTGAGTCACTGAGAGCACATTTGAATTACTTTTTAAGTAAGTCGAGAAAAAATTCGAGGACCACATACCTAAGTACATCTGTTTACATAGTGGAAATCATCAAACATACAGTAATGTAAATAATGCAGGAATTACATTTTTAATATTTCGTATTTAATAAAGCATTCGTATGACTTGGATTTCTGGCTCAGAATTCGAAATTTAAGCAAAACTCACATCTAAATACGCATTTCTTACTCAGCATTATACCTTGATATTTGAAATCAACTATTATAATAATATGAAACATACACCAAAATGCAAAACACATACAACATACATATAACAAAAACATTTTGCGTTTAGGAGAAAATCTCTTCATATGCAATCGAATTATTGCGAACTGTAGTTCGTAATGATTTCATGGGGAAAAAAGCATTGAATTGCCAAGAAACTAAATCGGTAGCATACAATTTTTTTCACTCTTATCTATAGATATTTATAAAAAGGACACATACGCAAAGTTTCACGCTTATCTGTTCACAAGCAAATATCTCTCCAAACACCTTAAGGCTTAACAAGTACATAGTACATCCATTGATTCACGAGCATTCTCCCATTCTTGAGACTCCTAATATTCCTCCCCTTAAACAGAGTTTCTTCCTCCACGTTCACTCATGGCTTTCTCGATTTACCCTGTCCTCTCGCACTGTTCATTCTAATGTCGTAAATCTGTTACACTATTCAGCACTCAAACATTCTCTCAATGTGGGAATACCAACGAATCATACTCATTTCATACATCTCCATCATTGGAACATCCAACCAATATTCTTTCTTGACCCACTCATTCCTAAACCTATCCATCCTACTTTTGCCGCAAACACTTCTCGGGTACCTTTTATCCACTGCATTTACTTATGCTCATCCTCGCATACCCAACCGGCAGAGATATCAACCTCTCTAGAAAACCACATATGTAGCTTATTAAAACAGGTTTAAGGTTAAGGTTTAAGGTAGCTTATTAAATCAGGTATCTTAGGTTAATACTCCAGCTGATTGGAAGGTTTTTGGTGAGTGCCAGCCATAAGTTCACCATTTCTCGGTCATCTTTTGAATTCCCTACACATTACTTGTTCGATATTGACTCTCTCCTAAGTAATCTAAAAATGTTGTGCAAAATTGCTATTAATATAAAAATACAACGAGAGATTGTATGAAGCACTTCGCTTTATTAATAGAGACACTTTGCTATGAAAATTCAGCAACTATGAGTATCTCTCTCAGTCACTCAGTGATTCAACCCGAAGGTTGGTTTGGATAGTTGATAGTAGAGCTCAACCCGGAATAAGCCACAGGCGTGTGAATTTCACACATTCAGGGTAGGGGGGCCAGCTTCACCCGGATTTGAACCCGGGACCCTTCGATCAGTAGCCAAGCGCTCTACCCACTAGGCCACCTCGCTCCCCCTTATGAGTATCAACTTGCAAGAAAATTTTGGGCGGGGAATAAAATCAGACTTTATAATAGCTGTTATATTTTAGTATCGAGGGAAAATGTTAAAATAGATCGACAGAGTGTTAAAATACTTTCAGCAGAATGTTAAAATACTTCCGACTGAATGACGGAATAGCAGCATTTTGCTTGGTAAATAGGAAAACATTGGAGTGAATTCAACAAGAATAAATCAACTATCAACCTTTAAAAAACCTAAACACTATAATAAGCGCATAATGTTTTCCTGGGAGGTTAAAGTAGGGAAATTAATAGACCTCCAAAGATAGTTCGCCATAGGTCAACGATCGGACGCCCTTGGGGTCAGCGTTTTCCTGCGCAAGGCCCGGCACAGCACCACCACTCGACTCGAAGAGGCCACACCTCAGTGCGCTGGGAGAAAAAAATGTGGGCAGGCACCTCAACTTGAAAGAATACTTCCGACGAGTAAATGGCTTCACCAAGACGGAAAGAGAGAGTTTTGGTATGAGAAGCCCGAAACTCACCGTTCCATTTGTCATAAAAACCACAATTCAGTTAACGCATTTTCTGCTTAAATGATCCAAGGACAGACAATACGCATCCCAGTTTTGACCACACATTTCGGGCAAAACAAATGCATCCTCAATCACCATTCGATGTTGCTCACAGTGAAACATAACACTGCCACATGACGAGAAAAAATATGGCTGCATGGCGTGATCCAGTGAGTCATGCTTTTTTTTAATTACGCCTGATTTTGGCGTTCTTTTCAAGCAGGTATGAGCAAATTTTCCAAGGAAAAAAAGATTAAATATATATTGTTCCCATCGAACTTAACTATAGATTACTGTTTAAAATATTGCTTCTAGAAATAAATTTTAAGTAAAATTGGCGTGAATTTCAAAGATAGGTTATCAGAATTCAGATAATCGTTAACGGGTAACCATTAGCTCGTTGCCGGTAGTAATTACGCCAACTCTGGCCAAGACATTGACCATGTAAGCAGGCGGATTTTCAAAGGGTTTTTTGGAGGAAAAAAGAGCGTCTTTTCAACCGAAAAATATGGTACCTAAATTTCGCATACATGTGTTAATTGTGTCTCAATCATGTAAAACACTACGAAAATTGAATACAGTCATACATTTGGAGTTGTCGATTGAAATGGAAGGTGTCGGGGTAAGATAGTTTCAATCAACATTTTGATAGTTCCGAGACACATAGAGACCGATAATTACATACCGCTTTTCTGAATTCGGGTTGCACGACCCCTCGGTTTCTATCGGACCTCTTCGTCATCTCTACCAATTAATACTTAATTAATCCATATTATGCTTCCAAATTGCCAAGTGACTTGTGTTATGCGCTAGAGTCTTTGCGTTGTTTCGTGCCATGTGAACTGAGCCCATAAAATAGCAATGAAGATATGTCATTTACTTATGTGGCTCCTACTGGAAAGAGACACCAATGAAAGAAATTCGCAAAGAAAATATAATTCGTCTAGAGTGGGATACCAGTCCAGGCAGATGATTTTCTAATATGTGGTCACTTTCGCACGTTCTTGTTCTTCAACCCGCAAGAAGTGATCAAAACTAAAGCTTTCACCAAGATAAATTTATTGGGATAATATCGACATGAGAACTCAAACCAACAACGGTATATTTGGATAATTGACATTAACGTTGCCTCATATAAATTAATCCAAGTTATAGCATTACTTACAATTATTTAAGTTCCCCTTGGCACTATAATATTATAACACCTAGGTTGACCTTATTTTTGCATCAAGCTTCGCTGCTTTCTCGACTCAATTAACAATAAACATTCTATCATCCTACCAAAAATAAGTTCTAAAGAGAAGGAAATCAAAACGTAAGCACTTCCAAGATATCCTAAAGGAATGCCTGCTTTTCCAACGCGATCAGAAAACGTAGTGGCAGGAGAGCAATTTATCCTTCCTTCAAAACCGGAAAGATTCTGAGACATTGCTCTTAAATCTCTCCCGGGAAAAAGAACTTGTGAAAAGAACGCAGGCATCGAGAATTTTAAGATATTATATTTGTACGAAAATCAGGGTAATATATTTAGGAACAAAAGAAATCTTTTACTCACATTACGCATCGCGTTTTGACCAATAAAATCAAAAAGTGAATTTTCAGGAGAACCGGTTGGGAATTTAGTCTCGCATAGCTTTCAGTTGGTTCATCCAATAAAACTGAACTCATACATTAAAATGATAATGGAGAGTCTAAGAAAAGAATGAAATTAGTGCCCCTTTGTTAAGAAATAAATGCCTAGGTATATCCTTTAAAATACGTTGAACGTATTCCGAATGATTGACTCGCTGTTAAATGCGTAAAATAAACGCCAAGCCCCAAAACACTAAAACTGCTATTCTTGAGACAATTTTGGTACACGATATTTCCAGGATATGATTGTTAGAAAACAAAATAAATATGTAAATTTTAGCCTATTCCATTCTATACTCTATATATTAATGGTTACGGATTCAAATCGGTGGTTCACCGTATGCATCCTATCTACGTCGATATAATCACACTATTGGGCACTTAAGTTCACAAAAAAAGCTTTAAATTAAAAACACATAAGCATATAAGCGAATATCACAATGTAAATTTGGAAGGTTTTTTTTTTTAATTTTGCATAACAAGTCATTTTTCGGAAAACTAACACACAACGCGTATTTTTCACAAAAATGAGAATCAAAATAGCGCTTGATGCAACTCACTTTTCCTTAAGTGACGGCAGAATGAGACTTAGGAGACTGAAAAGAGGCACTCACGTCTACTGCGTACTTGGGCTGAGAAAGGCAATCACAAAAACATAGAAATCAATTTATATTTAATAAAAAATGTTTGCCTGTCTGTCTTTTATATAAATCTACATTTTTACTCCGATCGTGCCGAAATTTTGCACACTAATAGTTCAAGACAGGAGACAAACTATAGGCTATTTTAAAAAGGCCTCAGGACCCCAAAAGATCACGAAAGGGGCCCTTTGGTGGTCTACGCTACGCATTGTGTTTAGTCCAGTGGTTTCATTTTTTTATTTTTACAATTACTTTCGCTCAAGATAGAGGGCTGGAATTTTCTTTATCAAATAGCTGGAGAAATGAAATTTATAATTCTTTCAATCAATTATTTTTTCAAGTCGTATTTTTAGCTCTGAAAATCGCGTTTTTAGCTGCAAAAACGCACATTTTCCTCTGAAATCAACAATAGCCTATTTCCTTGACAGCCAGATTTTGGTCTTTAACGCATTTAAAATTCATTTTGCTTAGTTAAGCTGATTAGGAATACTAAGCATTGGGTTTTGTGCAGTGGTTTTTTTTTGCTTTTTAAAACTAATTTTACTCAAGATAGAGAGTTAAAATTTATTTTATCAGATACCCGAAACAATGAAGTTTCTCATTTTTTTCGATTGATTCTCCTCTTATATGATGAGTTATGAAGGAAGTGTGATCACGAACAACGCCAGGTAATTCAGCTAGTGCGAAATATATTTGCCCGCATTCAACAGCAGCATGATCTCCGTGCATTCTGTAGACAGGTGAATATATTCTTGGGGGTACTTTCCATGCTAGAAACATTTAATAAATTAAATAACAGGAAACATTTTCAAAGAACATTTAACAAGGTAGCACTTTCTGATTTGCAAATAATAATATTTCGCTAGCAGACCTGCCGCCTGCTTTGCAGACAGTCTCTGGGGCCTGATTCTGATGCTTTCCCGATGTTCAACTTTTACACCAAAACGCCATTAGTTTCCACCAAAACGTCATGACTTTCCGACACTACGTCACATGTTCCACCTTCCACCAAAGAATCGTTCACTACATCGTTCATCGTTCAATGACTGGTGGAAAGTCAAGCTTCCCTTCCACCCGTCATCCACTTTTTGAAACAGCGCTAGTGTCGTGGTGGAAACTTTCCGACGGAAGTAAGCGTGCGGAAGGAAGACATTTTTTCGTTCGTGGTTTCGAGGTAAGTTGGAAATCGGCATAAGTTTGTGATGTTCGGCTCTCCAGAGGGGGTCATTGAGCCGTTCATTTTTCGGATCAAGAGTCGTTCAATGAACGAATGGTGGAACTTTCCGCCAGTCATTGACTGGTGGAAGATCAGGGGGCCGATTTCATAACTTTACGTTCGATCGTTAAAGAGTCATTCCCGCTGGATTATGGGAATTCTATCGAGAACAATTGCCGATCGCGATTCTATAACTCACGATCGAACGTTTTTTGCCTCACGCACGACTTCTCGGCTTCGACGTCAAAATACATGTCGAAGCGGCCATGGTCGATCGAAGAACAGTTTGTTTTGGTCTTTCATTTGAATGATATTTGAAGAAGTATCGTAGTATGATGTATTTTGTGAGCTACAAATCACTTAAAACATATTATTCTTGGACTTTAAATGTGAATTGTGGTATAGAATGCTGTGTGTCGTTATATTGGAAGATAGTTTCGAACGGACGTCTTGTGTTGTGTTTTTAGTTGTGGCGATTTAAAGAAAATTACCCCAGTGGAGCATTTAATTTAAAGTTTTAAATGAAGTTTGCATCACTAAGGTTTCGATTTACAAGAAACAACCGTTTCATTTTTTGTGATAACTTTTAAACGAAGGTTTATCGAGTGTTTAGACTGTGTACATTGAGACATGCCAGTGGTGACATGTGTTATTTATGTTCTGCGCTGGATTACGTGTGTCTAAGTGGTGATATATTTACGTTAATTAGCTAGACTTGTTCTCTTTAAATAATGTGTTATGACAGAAATGGTATTATAAATGTTACAAATACGTAGTAAGTGTTGGAGAAGACGTAACAGCAATCATTTCGTTGTTTTCACATATTGACTAAATTAACACGTGTAATCTATGTAAATTGAATTTGGTGACTCGTGGAATGCTCTTGACTTTTAAATATGGTTGTTTACGTGTCAGTGAAAGGATAAACAGTGTAGTGTTTAATTATTCTTCATTCAGGGAATTGTAGCACCCCAAGTGTCATCTAATTATTTCATTGCATTGTTGTGTTCAATGTGATTTTGTTGAAATAATTAATCCCTTTGCGTGTAAGGCAGGTAGTGACTAGTTAGCAATAGGCATCTTGATTTGCCCTGGGCAGGGATTACTGTTTTATTTTAGAGTATCTTAAATTGTGAGTGTAGTTGTTTACGTCCAAGTGATGATGAAAGGGTGATGATTGTTTTGTCTACTTATGCAATGTATCTTGTTTCATTATGCTTCATTCATTAAATTTTGCTATCTCAAAATTTATCTTTTCATTTACTCGACGTGGTGTCATTAGCAAGTATTGTTCCTTTTTTTGAGTTCTGCTGTGTGTGCCTGGAGAAATAGTGGAAGTGATTAAAAGCAGCCAATTGTATACCTCAAGGTAGGTAATCATATATGCTGCTTGTAAGCTCTTGACAGACGGTGACCGGTCTTGTAAAAGTGAGTTATATAGTATTTCTATTCGATTTGATGGGAAGAAGGTTGTGTTTAAATGGTATTGAAGGTTGAGTAGTACGTTAATTATGGGAACTAGCTAGATGATAGTATTTAAGTATCAATGAATATCCTAATCAATTCATGTCCGAAGTTATATACCAAGGAGACATATATACGTCTGAGTGTTGTTTTGGAACATTATCTTTGAAGTGAACCATAGAGCATTAATTTATTTAGATGACGAGAAGTTTCAGCCGAGATGTCGTGGACTGTCTACATAGTAAAGGCAGAAATTGAAATTTTCCACTAATAAAAATGCACTGGTCTGTCAGTGGAAAATGTCAATTTCTGTCTTCATTATTTAGATAACTACTATTTATCTTTTAATCCGCGACAAGGTTCTTTTACGAGAGAAAGCGTTGTATTTGTAGTGGAATACGAAATGTTTCGAACGAAAGGAGACCGATGTCATTGAAATACATATTTTTTAGAATTTTGCTGATGATAAGCTTGTAAATTTTGATCACCTGTCTGAAATATATAGTATTTCAGAATCCAGTAAAGACGATTGGAGTGTAATTGAAAGATAAGAGGCAACTCAAGTAGACGTCTATGCCAATCTAAGCAGACGACATTACATCCGTAGAAGTCATAGAATGACAAGTAATTAGGAAATAATTAATCCAATGAGAACGCATTTAGGGTGTTTATAGTACTCGTGAGGAAGTAATGTTCAATTATTCAGACATTTCAATGCTTATTTAAATTAATATTTTTCAAAATTATTCAAAACAAGTGCATTCACTCCAATGTCAGCTCATTGCGCATGCGTAGAAGAGAAACAAGTGCGAACTATGCTGTAAATCCGACAACGCCGCAACGTTCGACGTTCTGCTGAACGATCGCCCTTATAGAATCGCTCGTTGGTCATCACTCGAATAAATTGAGCTCGACCGAAGGTGAACGGATCCCTAACGATCGAACGTCAGCCAAGTTATAGAATCGGCCCCCAGAATCGGGCCCCAGTCTGGGAAAGATAGACTCGCTCTGAAAAAGTGAACCTGGGAGTCCCGAAAAACTGCAAAAACTTTTAATGGTTGGTCATCGCGGGAAGGCATGGTTTCATCAAAGCTTTTCTAGAAAAACAGTAAGGCATTTTTTGCACATTGCATTGTTTTAGGTGCCCCACTGCCAATTTTACTTCACCAAAACAGCAAGAACGGGAGCAATATTTGACATACTAACAAATACTGGTGATGAATTATCTCCGAGATCAGTTTCTCGAACATTCACATAGCATTAGTAATAGTATAAGTAATACTACTAAACTTTCGACGTGGAGTTTGTACCAATATTGAGACAGCGGAACACGCAAATGTATTGAAACGTTTACGATCTTTGGTATTTATCCAGACACTTTAATACATGGAAAACTCTGGAGATTCATTTCACATACGCTAGCTAATCTTATGAAATAAAACCAAATCAAGGGAACGGCAATATAAAAGCACTTAATTGATTATATTAACGTTGAGCTTGCAGAAATTTGACATGAACCTTATTGTTTTGGAGTGGCATACATTTAACACTAGAACAGCTGAAGGAGCCGATTTGGCTCCTTTTATATTTTCAAGAGCTGTATTTTTTTTCTTTATGCCTTGATAATCATAATTTTTTCTGACATGTAATTAATTTTGACGACAATGCCACTGGAAAAATATCTGTGGCTCATTACGAGTACTTCGTCAGAAAAAAGGTAATTTAGGTCCACACGGAGCCAATTTGGCTCCATTGTGGACCGTGAATGCCATTGAGTTTTTAAAGCGTAGAGTTTGCTACAAACATCAAATAACTATGTATTTATTTGCTTCTTTACATTTTATCAAGGGTATATTTGAGTTCACTTCGATAATCTACTCCTTTTTTCCATTTACACTATCTAATCACATATGTGGCGCTCATTATACGACAATGTCTTTGAAACAACATCAAAAAGCTGGAGAATCCGAGTTACCCCAAGCATGATATGACTGTGTTTATTGCGTATCCATTCAGAGTTTCAGAACTCAATAGCTCAAATAATTGGATAATTACTCAAATCGCTTCACGCTCGCAAACAAATTGTCCAAACAGGATTTTCATCACTCAGTCGTCTATCTTTCGCCGTGAAATCTAGATCGGTTCGGAAGAGGTACGAGCTTCTTTTCTCGGCAATGTCTCTGAAGCACCGCCTACAACCTAAGACATTATTTAGATTCTAAGCAAAATTTCTGAAGACCAATCAGAAGTTGAAGATGATTCACCTAACATTGACGGCGATTCAGACTATGATTATTATAACCAGGAGAAAGGCATTTCAACTGACACCGAGTCTTCATGTGACGAACCGCCTTCAAAAAGAAGCTTACTAACTACTCCCGCTAAGAGAGAGTACAGATATCTACAGTCGCTTCGATAACCTTTGAAATTTTTATCTATCAAAATAAAATACTTTTATAGAAATTAAATTTCCGAAAGTGTCGAAAGTCTGCTGCTCTACCCGCAGCCGTGCCAGAAATCGGAGTCGCCGAGGCGTGACCCGTGGGCTCCCTACTTTATCCATTGAATACAGCTCGGAAGAGGAGCCCAATGGCAAGAATTGGAAGAATGACCCGCTAATTGCACCAGATGGTACGGAGTGCCGATCATCGCCGATTGGCACTTAGGCTCCTGGAAGGCGTGCGCAGCACAATCTTCTCAGAGTGTCACCAGGACCGACTGCACATGCAAAAAGAAACGCGAGTGATGACCGAGTTTCTAGTGTTTGGCGACTTTTCGTCGATATTCGTACACTTCAGCATATTGATAAATATACTGAGGTAGAGGCTCGAAGGCAATAGATAATCCTGAGTGGTCAGTTACGGTAGCAGAACTGGAAGCATATATATTTATTCTGTAAGCTCGAGGTGTAAGTGGAGCCAGAGGTAATCCTTTAGACTCTTTATGTCCAGACAGTTGGACTACCTTTAGACTACCTACAGACTACCTTTCTGCAGAAAAACCATGTCCCGTCACAGATTTCGTGAAATAAAAAAAAATTCTCAGGTTTGATGAAAAAACAACACGTTCACTCAGACTTTAAAAAAAATGATATTTTCCCTATTTTCGACCGACTGGAATCACTTTATATCGAATTGCCGTGCCTGCTACAAGCCAGGTGCTAATATTACGATAGATGAACAGTTGTTTCCCAGTAAATTCAGGTGTCCATTTACCCAATAACTGGCTTCTAAACCAGATAAACATGGTAAAAAGTTCTGGTTGGCTGTTGAGTCCAAATATATTTTGAATGGTTTTGGATATATTTTGAATGGTTATGGAATGAATACATAGGGAAGGATAAATTTAGGCCAGGTAATGACCGGATATCTGATTTTGTTGTAATGTGGTTGATGGAACCATACTTCCACATTGGGGTCAACGTCACAACTGATAACTTTTTCATCTCTCTCCATCTAGCAAAGCAACTGATTAGCAAAAATACAACCATCATTGGAACCTTAAACAGAAATCTTAGAGAAATCCCGAAATTTATAAAGATCATAAAATAACCACTGCACACCACCAAAATTTAAAAAAACGACGATGTTACCCTTACAGTGTACCAAGGTAAAGCTAAAAAAAATGTTCTCCTCTTGAGTTCCCAGCACTCATCCGTAAATGTTGCTACCAATGAGAAAACGACCCCAGAAACGATCACATATTACAACAGCACTAAGTATGGGGTGGATATTGTCGATCAAATGGCCAGAAAATACTCAGTACGAGCATGCGCACGCCAATGGCCTATTCACACATTCTACAAGTTGCTTGACTTCGCAGGTATAAATTCTTGGGTCATTTTTAAGTCAGACACAGGAAGTAAGATTACTCGACGTAAATATCTACAACACCTTGCAGAAGAACTGGGAACGGAGATAGTCAACTCTCGTAGTATTAACTAGCCATTCGCATGTAACGAGAATGCTATAGAAATAGTAGAAGGCAAGCGAATGTATTGTCGGGACAAGAAGAACTGCATAAAAATCACAGAATAGGGAAATATCAAGTGTACGAAAAATAAGTCTACGGCAAGTGCGATGAGAAAATACTATACGTATGCCATAAATGTATCATGTAATAAAAAATCATTTTTATATTTATGGAGTTGGTTGTAAAGTTCCAAACACTAAACATTACATTATGAAAAACTGTAATTCTTAGAATTTCACCAGCTCAGAAAAAAAGTAAAGCCAAAATTCATGTTTACAAAAATAAATATTTTCCAACCTGTAAAAGTTCCTACTTTTAAAAAATGTGGCTGGCCTGGAATTGTAAAGTAGCTGATATTTGAGTGCATTATTATGTATACCAAATAAAAATCATATTTATAAAGTTATTTCTTCATTTCAGTCATCCAAGTGCATGATAATATCGACGGAGCCAAAATGGCTCCGTTGGCTGTTCTAGGGTGGTAGAGAAGCTTGGCTGTTCTAGTGTTAAACATTCACCCGGATAATTTCTAAATATCTTCACTAAATAACTTCATTCGCGTAAAAGTAGCTATATGTCAAGGGAAATAAAAGAAATGAAAATAAAGTAATACATATATCGTAGTGCAATCAACTTTTACACGAAAAAGATAAATTAACAACGTTTATATGCCCATACGGTTTGTAACTGATTGTAATTTAATGAGTACTGTTTGTTTATTTCACCGTTGCTAACCTAATTAAATTCATCGTTGTTTAGCAGCTTTTACGGAAAATGAGCTTAATAGCCACGGTTTTTTGCATTTTTCTTTGCACCACCAACTGCTAAAAATCCAAAACTACTACCAAATTATACAGACAGAGAATCCACATTTAATGCACCAAACCTCATTTCTCTAGTTCAAAACTTGAGAGAGAAATAAACAAAATGCATACAGAATGACTGACAAGCTACACAATTAATACATATAGACAAGCAGACCTGTAGCCTGCTTTGCAGGCAGTCTCTGTCTAGTGTGCTCTTGAAGTGAACTTGGTATTTTTCCTTTTCTTTGCACTACTCAAGTGGAAGCAGAGGGAAATGTGGCTAAATGAGTGTATATGTTTCCCAAAAATGAAAATACATTCAGAATTCGGTGTTTTTTGCTACCAAAATAGCGCGTTCGCAAAGCCATAGGTGATTTTTGTAATTGGTGACAACTTGTGGAAAAACTTTCTGAAATGATTGTTCGATCGATGAAACAATGATATAAAAGTTCAATGGAATTGAAATATTTTTAGTGTCGGAATCAACTGGTACTTTTCCATTACCGATGTCCAACAGCTGTTTTGAAAATATGGTTAACACATTGCGCTGATTTACGCGCATATTGGTCGTTCACGTGAGTTTCTGTACATGTCTCCAAAGATGCGACGCATTGAAGCAAGCGTTGTGTTCATCAGCTGGTGTTGAATTTGGCATTACTGATCCGTCCCACTCGTGAGCATGCAACATATAATTGACCACGCGAAAAGCATGGATTTTCCATATTTAATCCACGCACTTCCAGCAATCGACCCTTGATGATGTCATTGAGAAGGCAAGGCGAACGGGGAACTGTAGTCCTTTGACTACAACTATCAAATTAGTCACTGAACCTGGCCTTTACAGGCTGCAGGAGTGAATAGCCATTCATAAAACCGATATTAAATGGGTATTCAAGCCCGGTTGCCAAGGAAATGTCTATTGTTGAAAAGGAACAAAAATTGATGAATTTCGAGATAAAAACGCAGTACCTGGACAACAACGAAGCGTATAAGACAATTGAATGAAATAATTAAATACTACATTCTTTTATGCGTTCTATTATGCAAATATCCATCCAATATTTTGAGTTCAAGTAATTTAATAAAGCAAATAAAGAAAACTGAATTCAATGCTTTTCTTAATGGTGTCATTGTTAACAATATTGGGGTAAAAACAACCCCAAAATTTGCCACCTACCAATCTAAAACTACTTATATGTTGTGCGCGGACACGTTCTGCATTGAACGCACTTTTCTCCACCTCCAGAGCTCTCAACCACCGCGAGAAAACACAATAAAACCGACTGGACTGACGTACACCGCTACAAACTTAATTACTTATACTAATTGTTACGAAAACGTCTGTTAATTGTGTAAGCGCTAAAAATACTGGGGTCGTTGGCTTGGTACCAAGCTCTAACAATCCTCTGAAAGCAATGCAACATCCAGATGTGGCCCAAGCTTTGGAGATGCTGAAGTTGCTTATCATTGAATTAAGATGAGATTTTGTCAACTTTGCAGACCATGAAAGCTACATGAGCTGATTTTAATCAATGCCAATGGTTTCATTAAGTCGAATTCACACATTTTTTAGAGTTACAGGTTGCTTTAAATGAGTTATTGACTGTTTGTGTAAACAGTAGCATACATGTATCTAATTTCATTTAACATGTTTTTATTTAAATATTTAACATGGTTACAGAGTTAAAGAACACTGTGTTAATGCCATTTAAATATTGAGTACATTGTTTGAGTAGTTCTGTATAAGTCTGATTTACTAGAGCATGGACGCATGCGAATATGACAAAATACAAATTTAAATCAGCCAACTCAATTGTGACGGTGTCTAATGAGTAAACTAAAGCCCTCTAGAGGACTTTAGAGTAAACCACCCTCCTCACTCACAATTGAAGAGTAGGTTACCTGGGCTGCTGTGTCAGTGAATTATCTCCTAGTTTTATAAAAAATAAAAAAATCATCGACGTATAGTACCTTCGATAAGTTTGAGCGCCTTATTCCGCAGTAAGCCCTAATAATTAGATGTAGGGTTTGATGAACCAAAGTTACTTCCCTCGTCGTAAGCCATTGTCATGACACGATTTTTCTCTTCGGTTCAACATAATTAAGAGCGAAATTCAAGGAAGGTAAAAATTATCCTCCTTGGCAAGGAATAAACGATAAGTCCCGGATCCCGCGATGAGTGCTTTAGACATTTAAGTTACCGAGTGGTCCTTCTCCCCTGTGGATTTTGTGGGCTTTCAAAAAGCGAGATTTTTGGGTGTTTATTATAAAAATACCATGAAAACTTGCTGTTTGATATTAAATTATTTATTACATTCTTTCAACTCATACACGATGCTATTAAACTTTTCCTCTCTCGTCCCCGCTACCAGCTAGCGGCTATCTCCTAAAGCGGCCTTCAGAACCCCATTACTCTCCAATTACTCGCTCCTTCAACCAACTCGGCACCTGCTGATTTTCCCGAAATAATTATGTTTGGACTCTCATAATATCACTCTGATTGACTCCAAAGCTTGATACCGGAAGAATTAGAACGAGAGAACCTCCGTTAAGAAATCAAACACACTTAGAACTACGTCAGACTTGGTAGCGCCAATGAACCTGCCAGTTAGAAGGTCACTGGTCGAAATTCAACCTCCATTCATTTTCCCCCGATATTCAGCGGTGGTGTTTAAGGTTTGTTTCCTCCAACCTTTTTTTAAAAATAGTGCTAAGGAAAATGCTCCGCCCAATGAATTATTTTTCCCATAATTAACATTAGCAAGACAATGTGATCTCTTAGGTGCATACATTTAAATAAGACCACTGGTAACGCAATGCTTTAAAATAATGTATACTGCGACGTCTTTGTGAGAAATTCCACTGATAGTAAAACGATACCGAATATTATATTAGAGGATTGTTTATGTGAACTAAATGAACTTTCCCACAAGATTTTTTAGAGCTTTTAATACTAACTTGAATTAGTACGCTTAGCATTACTTAAAATACTGTTTGGTATTTACATCATCCATCACGTTTTACACGCTCTGCATGTTTGGAAAAAGGAGTTAAGCGAAAATAAAAGTTAAGAAGAACTTTTCACATTAATGCATGAATAAAAATTTTTAAGGTTTACAACCAAAATTATTTTGGGACAAACCTTTTCCGAGGATATCCAACAACAAAATAGGTATTTTCCTTATCACGATAGTATGCACTCCAAGCAAGTACAGATTCATAACACGAATCTAGGCTCACTTTTGATAGCATAAGGCTCTAAAAAAGCACTTAAACGAACACACAAGAAGCTGTCAATGAAGAGAGCAGGCTGTACGTGTCGTGTTACGGCGACTGAAATCCTCTACCTGGAGGAAAAACTTAAGAAGCTTTACAGCTACCCTTTCCTCAATTTAACACCCTGGAGAACCATACGGCACGTGAATCATTTGACAAAGCCACTATATACCGGTCCTCATGTGCCTTGGCTTACAGTAAATGACTAAAAAAAGCCGAGAGGACGACATCTCTTCCTCTGTTTCTACTTTTTTCTCTTAATCGTTCTATATAAATGTTTCATTTCTGCGATTGATAATGGCTTTCAGTTTCTAATACATTCCCATAAAGATGGCTACCTGAAAAAATATATAAATTTTTTCAAGATGCACATCTCAAAAAACTTTACATTTACTTTCTTTAATGGCCGTTTGTTACCAATCCTCCTGACGAATGCTCCGATCGCCAACATACCGAACATCCCCCCAGCGCACGGCCGTTGTAACGAAGATTGATTGGTAAAAATGATAAATTCACTGATTTATTGATTGCTCGAGTCGCCGTATTTGGATGAAACATGCATTGTGGTTGGCCTCGCTCAAACTCCGCCTCCGAAGAAGTTTTTACGAGCGAAACAAAAGACGGAGCCCGAACGAGAATCGGAGCAACGCGACGGGAAAGGGAGGGGATGGGTTGGGGCGGCGGGGGTGGGGGAGGAGACAGAGCCAATGAGAGGGGGTGGGTGGAGAGGAGGATGGGTGGCTGGGGGAAGCACTGGAGGCGGGAGGGAGGGAAGGGGGATGAAATGAGCTGGTCAAGCGAGAGTGAGAGCGACAGTCAACAGTGGAGATTTGAGGCTGTGCAGAAAATACGAACTTCATCGTCAATACTGTGGAATCATTACCCTAGTCACCAGAATGTATGCAGTTCTCATTATTTTTTATTTAGATTTACCACAAAGACAGCCGCTAAGTCTGTTACATTGGGTACTTTCAAGTGAATAAACTAATTCATGTATAGGTACTATAAGTAACAAAATACGAAAGTAACAAAATCAACAAATAAGGCATAGGGAAAGCAAATTAGAAAATTCAAGTAAACTATAAATTACAAAATTCGGAGGAAACAAAATCAGCATAGTAAACATTGTGTATAGCAAATAAAAAATAATTCAAGTATTACAAAATACGGTGGTAACAAAATCAGCATAGAAAGCATTGGGTATTATCAAATAAATACATTAAAAGTCTGTAAATAACGAAATTCGGAGGTAACAAAATCAAAAAAACAAACAACATACATTTAGCTATTCATGGAATGAATCTAAATGGCAGCGTTTTAGGGAAGAGGTAAAGGTGCTGTTAGTACAGGAAAGGTTAAGAGAAAGATACTTAATAGAAAAAGAGTTGAAAAGAGACGGGATTCTGAGAAAAAGGAATCATATGGAATTAGATAGGCGGAAGTAGGGTGTATAATAAGAATCTTGTTTAGAGTGGATCGCAATAGATGTGGCATTTAACGATTTCCGAAGAATAAATCATTCTGTTTTTCACTTTTCCACATCAGTCATGATGTTTGACATGAATCTTTCGTACATTCCTTCTTCCAATTCCTTTTCCTGATCTCACTCTCTTATCAGGTGCCCTAAAAGCCCCTGCCACACGCCCATGCGACGGATCGCAGGTTAGTATTTAGATATAGACATCTCTCTCTCTCAAATATTTCACGGACGAGGATAGAAGAATACATTTTCATAGCAGAGGCCAATGTAAATGCAGATAAGTAGAGTAACCACCATCTTGCGGGGACTAAGACGTAATAATAATAACAAAAAAATCGTGAGTTAGATCACACAATAGGGAAGGGTTGCATATTTTGGGGGTGAAATATTTCATGTATCCCTTTATGCAACTGAAGCGGCAATGGAGGTCGCAGTAAGGACATACAGAGAAAAGCGCTGTCCGCATAATACAGAATTATGCGTATTTAGTAAGGTTCCCACAGCAATTCTTTTCAACTCAATTGTTTGGTTGACATGCAACAGTCATGAAGACTGTATCAAGGGGCTCTTTTTCGTACAATCGTGTGATTAATCCATGGTAAAACTAGTTATATCATATCCTGATCGATCTCATAAACCAAAGCTACACCTCCCATTGCAGATCCACACAGACGACCCGGGACCTCAGACCGGCCCTATATCTGAGGTATCCAGACTTGGAGAAGTGCAACGATACCTATATTAGTACCTTTCCCTGTATTTACGTCAGTTCCAGGGGCAGATCTAGGAGTTTCTTGAGGGTTGGGTGCAAGGTGCAAGTTTTGAAGACGCGCCGGAATGCCCACCAGCAAAACGGGAACTGTGAATCCTCCCCTGAAATATTTAGAAAAGGTTGATAGCCTAGCTGAATTCCTTGGCTCAGCTTTTTAATTGGCCTTTTTTTCTCTCTTCAGGGGGGAAACATTAATTTTTTCTATAACTATCACGAATGAAAATGACCTGCATAATGTTTTGCACGTTATTCTGAACAGTTTCCTACATAAAATTCTACAGCCATTTCGCGCTATTTTTTTGCATGTAGATTCTACAGAGTTGTCTGCAGCAATATATGCAGAATATTATATATTTTCTGCAGTAAAATTGTTTGGTGTTTGAAATTTAAAAAAAAGAATTTGGTGAAGAACATGCAGAAAATATCCATGAAATAGTTATATTTATATACAAGTGTGTAAAATGTTTTCCTGGTACGAGTGTGGGTTTTATCGCCCAAGCGAAGCGAAGTGAATCGAGGGTGACAATTACAAGTCGATAAACATCTCGCAAAAGTGTATCGAACCCCATTTTTCATGACTTGCTTTTTACGCACGGAGTGATGAAAAGAATTTTTTTCGTAACACCCTGATATTTATTCTTTGTTGTGACTTTAGTTATAATATTTTGGTATAGAATTTAGGTTTAATATAAGACTTAATTTTGGTATATGCATTTAGGCTAGGTCTAATCGAGGCATAGAGGGTACCTAATGAATTAAGTGGCAAATGGTTTTGCAAAGGAAGTTAGTTACTTCATTTTTATTATAAAAATGCAAAGCAAAACTATTGCTGTGACAATTACGTACAGATCGATTCTTCCAAAATTGATCAATATTGTTAATAGTGTTATGAATTAATCTTCTTAATGTAAAAAGTTGATACTTTTAACGATTGAGTGAACTCAAAGTATCACAAGTATCTTTTACAAGATAAATTCTAGTCTTCTTTTTGTGATTTTGCAAATCGATTGATTACATTACAAATGTTTAGTTCGATGTCACGATGAATATGGAGGAGAGCAAGACCCATCAATCTATCTTCAGTCATCCTTAATCTTATCCACATTTTAAGTCTCCGCAATGCAGAAAGACTACGTTCCGCTGTTGCGACTGAAATAGGGAGTGTTGAGAGTAGCTTTAATAATGATTTCATCATCGAATAGAATTTTTCATCACAATTATTGTATAAAACCATACTTCGGTTCAGTTTCATGGATTCTTCATAGTTATAACTCCTCTTAAATAATAATAGTTCATTTCGAAGTTCAGTTCAAAAGTTCAGTTCAGTTCATTCAGTTCAAAAGTTTCGTTTTTAACGCCACTGAGTCAATTTTCATTAGAACATAGTATTGTTCACAGATAGGTTCCAGCGATCTTTGTAACGCCAAATAGTGAGGTATTTTATCTAGGTTGGTCGGAACTAACAGGTATAAGGAAAAACAGTAAATTGATTCATCCTTGAACCTTGCTTCCAAATCAGCAACGATATGGTCAATAATGGTAAAGTATATTGACCTATTCCAGTAAGTTGAAGGGTCGTCAGGAGTTGAGCTATAATTTGGAGAGTGAATTTGCTATACCTACGAGGTAGGCGTACTTCAACATTCATTTGGTGAATAGTCATTTATGCAGCCTCGAAAATCAGGGCAAACATTTATCACCATAGGTTATTATTCCTTTAAGACAGCGGTTCTCAACCTGTGGGTCTCGACCCCTTTGGGGTTCGAAAAGCCCTTTCACAGGGGTCGCCTAAGACTATCGGAAAACATATTTCCGATGGTGGACAAAAATAATTTTATGGTGTGGGGTCACCACAACATGAGGAACTGTATTCAAGGCTCGCGGCACTAGGAAGGTTGAGAACCACTGCTTTAAGAGCCTTCTACTGCCTGGTTAACTCTCTCGTAGGCGTGGTTGATATTTATGTTTCCCGCTAGTAGTTACTTACTAAGGATAACTGTATTATTTAACACATCAGACAAACGGTGAATTACGAAAATACATTCACAGTTGGTTGCAGCATTACATAAACAATTGTGTGACCATTAGTGAGTGACTCCGTTAAAATTACTGTGTGGCCAGATCCGCAGTTCTTTGAAAATTGTAGAAGCAATTTGCTATGCTAGCCGTGGAACTATCGATCCAAGAGGATATCAAATGGAGGGTCTCAGCTTTTTTTAGCAGATCTGTTTTAAATTAAAATATGATATCATGCCTTTCAATCCAACGAGTTTCACAGCAGTTCCTGACGATGTACCAACACACTTTTAAGATCATGATTAAGTTTAGCTGACCTACTAGAAATGTTGACACTTCTTTCATTATGCCTAAGGCATTTCTCACATTTTTTATTTAGCTACTTTTTAATAAAGATAAATTTAATGAGTGATTCTTGCATACACAAAGAGTACTATTTAAAGCTCTTTTCTTTATTTCCCGAGTAGCACCATGAGCGTCAGCGATGTTGACGCTGCGCCGTCACATCCATTCCCACAGTTTTCTATACCTAATCCTACGCCCTCAATAGCCTTTATAACAGTCCGGCCTAGAACCTATCCAGTGATAGTTGGTTCACAAGTTGAGTAGCTAGAATTATAATTTTCTTTATGAAGGTCAATAATCCCAATTCAATCTTCTCTTACTGTTGAAAATTGTATCAGAGATTGCTTTGTAGATATATCGCAGCGAAATACTCAACTGAGAAGTATTCGAAATATCTGTAGTCTCGTCAAATAGAATCGAGTAGTAGTTTGCTATTCTTACCCTTCTTCTCATTGCTGCCCTCGTTTCAGAATTCGAGTCGAGATCCATCATCAGGGCTGAGGATGGATCTCGACTCTAGTTCCGAAAAGTCTGCAGCAATCAGAGGAGTGACCCGGTGGCAAACCCGAATAGCCTTCCATGACGCTATACGCCGGGAAAATATCAGACTTTAATTACCCTTCTTGTCAATTCCTCAACAATTTCATCGCCGCTGCATTTTATCAATTCATTGGTAGTTGTCTTCTTATATATGTAGCATTAGCCTAAGAAGAAGTCAGATGGTCCATAAGCCGGGTATCACCACTGTCTACTCTAAATCTCAATAATGCTTGGAAGTTCCCGTCATTTCGTACCTCACCGACATCAACTATATTTTCGTCATCTCTGTGCCCTCGTAGCGGTATGTTTTGGTGAACAGTATTGTTTTTTATGATTGGGACAAGTCGAGCTCAGTTTTCTAGCATTTGAATTTTTCTTTTTTCATCTAATACGTTATTTCTTTGCCAGGATTTTTTAAAAAGGACAAAGTTGATACCATTTAACACTTTGTTTAGTCCGTAATAAACCTTTTTTTCCAACCTGGGTTTCAAGTATCATTCCCCGTTCAGCAGGAGAACCTTCGTTTACTCCGATCTTGAAAATGGTTACATAATAAGAGAAACTCGGTATGGAAAAAGTAGTGAGGGCTGTACGAAGAGTAAATATTTAGCCTCTTACTCATTGGAGTGTGGCGGAGACAACCATTGGAGGTTTGCCGCTGTACACTCCGCTGTCCCGTCTTCCCCGTCGTTGCCTGCAGTATGTGTTTCTACATTGTACTAAAACTGTTTCACGTGTTGCCTGCAACACTTCGAAATGTTTGCATGTCACACGAGGCCATCCCCTCCACTCTTTCGCCTGCCCTTCCACCCTTCGACTCATCCTACAGCCTCACAAGTTTGCGCCGGTAACGTTCGCGGTAGTGGCAGCGGCATTGACTATCGCCCAATACTCATATCATAGTGTGTATTGTGTCAGATGTATAGAACTCACTGTCTTCTGCAAACATAAGTGTTAAGGATTATTTTTATGCTGTGTTAAATACAGTCAATGGTACGATGCACTCAAATATTAAGAGTTTTAAACTACTGATGGATTTCATCGCGCTTGGACATCAAAGCAACAGTTGGATTAAAAAAATACATGGCGTTAGCCTTGTATGTTAGCTTTCAAAATATTTTTCATTTTAACTGAGCCTCAGGGGGGGGTGGGGGGGGGACACCCCCTGGCTGGATCCGCGCCTGGTCAGTTCACGGATTTAGCAGTGGGCAACGGCCTGCCACAATGGAAACACTGTTCAGTTAAGTTAAGCATCGTTGGTCTCGGGTCAAATTCGGAAGGATGATCCCGCTATTCTTCTGAATGCTGTTGCCCCAGTCTGCAGGTAGTACATGACTTTAGCCCTCGTAGTAACAAACTACTGCATATTAAGAATTCTGGAAAAATATTTCAGAAAAAAAACTATATTCCTCATAAATAATATGAATACTGAATTAATGGCTTATTACCTGTGGATACCACATCCATGATCTCTATGCTACAAAATTTTTAAAACAGTTAGGTTTTGGAAGCATAGTTGTGATTAACGATTTAAAACATTAACGACTAAAATTAATCGTTAAAAATGTAGTTAACTATTTAACTTAACCGTTAATTTTTAGAAAAGTTAACTTTTAATCGTGAAAATTACACATTAACTGATATTAAACCAAGTAACTTTTAACTTAAACTAGTTACTTTTTTACAGAGATTAACTTTAACTTTAATGAGTTAATTTTATTTTTGAAACTTTCCCAACTGTGATTGGGAGTTATTGAACATTAAGGTGCGGGGTTATCCTACTGATATATTTTAGCATAGATTATTTCTATGATGCATAAAGTAACACGCAAAGATGATCCTTTCATTTTTTTCTAATCTGCATCGCCGAGCATTTATTTATTCTGGCAGCTAAAAAAATATAATTTGTCCAGTCCGATAAAAAACTATCTATTCGCAACAATATACTCTAAGCTGTAAAACAAACTTCAAGGTTTGAAAAGGTGAGAATATAGTGATCTCAACGCAGGGTGGCATCCTACCCATTGCTCGCTAAATTCCGTATATGATGGTTTAAGTCGCATATACCTAAATTATTGCTGCATGTATGAAGTATAAATTTAACACAAAGAGTAAAAACTGTCTTACAATATATTTATCTACTGGAAATTAGGCAAATTTGTTAATTAAAAATAAGAAAATTACCATATTCCGATGTAAACTGTGCTCTATTCCATCGAATTTAAAAGTGCAAGGCTTATAATAACTCCTGTTTACTCTTACCGATTGGGATCTTCCCTTCGTACAAAGTCCTTCCCCGGTTACTAGTGAATACCACGTCACTAAAAATCTTCTGCATATATTTAAGTAACAAAATTAACTAGTAAAACTTCACGCGCTTTGTAATAACACACGAATACATTGGCGAATTCCCACCAATAATCAAACAGGGAGTGTATAAACCGCCTAATGCCGCCCTCGTAGACTTCCAAAGTTTCACTTTCATCATTTCCTTAAACTCCTCCACCGGCTAAATAGGATTCCGCATTTTCCTGAAATCGCGTTCTTTTCTTTGTTTACGGAGGAATCGCGCGCACCAGAGAGGCCTTGTCTTTTTGGAGTTGGCGGTCGCTTCCTTTCATCGCCTTGCGCTTCGCCAACCTCAACCGCGAGCGCGCCTTTTAAATCCCCCCTCGAGAGAGAACCCAGGAATTAGTATTCCGCACGAATTGCCACGGGGGAACACGAAAGAGAACGAGTGCCCTCATTCCTCTCCTCTCCTTGGCTGCAAATATCGGGCGGTATAAAAGGGCGGGTGGGGAGGGTGGGAAGGGGGAAGAGGGGGGGATGAAAATAAAGAGTCGCATAATAATGATTGCTCCGATAAATACGAGGAATCGGCTCATTGCGACCGCCATTGCTGCATTCATTCGGTGGATGCTAACAAAGATGGCGGGGGAGGAGGAGGAGGCTGGAGTCGGGGAGATTTAAGAGGGGAAAGTGGAAAATAAAGAGAGGCTATCGGGAGTAGGGTAAAGAATACTGCAGAAAAAGAATAAGAAAATGCCGAAGACGTATCCAACTATGGAGTACGTAAAGGAGGGGGGCAGAGGAGCCTGATTAGTGAGATGGGAGTGGTGGAGTGAGGTGGTTCTAAGACTGACCAAGAACACGCTGCCGCCGAAAAAGGTGGAATGCAGGAGTAATGCGAGTTCGTGGAGGAAAAAGGATTGGAAGGAGAGAGAGGGAGAGAGCGGACGGGGAAATGCAGGTGTGCGGAGGGAGCAGAAGGAATGTTTCGATTACACGAAAAGATTTTTCTATCCGATTTATTTATTTCGGAAGATTTGCCAAAAGCAAACAGACCCATGACCCCAGAGATCCAAGAGAATTTGGGGACATTAGGCGTGCAGGGGTAATTAAGGTATACTTACCTAAGTACAATGAAAGTGGGAACCCGTAGGTAACACAGAAAATAATGGCGAGAAAAAGAAAGGAGGGCAACAACCAATCAGAGGCGTCTGAGCCATTACCATTAGGTGCCATTACTATTACCGGCAGGATATCATGTCCCAGTGTCAATGACCTGAAGACGATTGCGGAATTTGTCATCGAAACGTAGGTAATCGTAAACCTGCCTCACAAACCCGAGAAAAAAATAATTTTCATAATACTCTTTCAAAGTACCAAATCCTTAATTTTTAATGTATGCTTTTACTATTTCATGAGTATTTTATATCCTTTTGAAAGACAACGAGGAAGAAGAAGACAGGATAGACTTAAACATTGAATAGACATCAGGAATTCGAAATGTGGTAGTAGAGGAGGATGGAGAAGTCGCCGTGGAGGGAGAGGAGGACAAACAGAGAAGTGCTGGGCATGGTGGGAGAGAAGACTCCTGATGGAAATTAAGAAGGGCACGAGTATGCAGATGGTGATAAATATAGAGGGAATGCTGAATGATGTGCTGAATGGGAGGGTGCTGGCGGTACTGCGTAAGCAGGGAAGGAAAAGAGAGAGAATAAAAGTTCTAAATGAGATGAAAGAAGATAGGATGTATGAAGAAGTTGATAATAAAAAGAATTAGAATGATTCTCTACAGGAGCAAGTTGAGTTGCTGAGCAAGTCGTTGAGAAAATGGGAGCATTCCTATACCCACCCAAATCGACAGAATATCTCTGATCGAGTATTCAAGATCGTCTGGGCGTCACTGGTGGCGGGGTATACTCCTTTTATACTAAGTGCGATATTCCACAGAGGAAAAATCATCCCATCGCCTTGACCGGGATCCCGGTCAAGGCGAATGATTTTTCCTCTATGGAATATCGCACTTATGTGCACTTGCGGGTGACTCCGTAATGGTAACTACCGTGGCTAGTCTCGGTATCCTCAAAATTGGTCTTTAATATTAACCCTGATGTCACGGGTTCGGATCCCACCTCGGTATGTTTTCAGGGTTTGAGTACTCAGGGGTGCATTCTGGCGGTTAGACCCATGGAAAAATTTGAACACGACGTTCGCAGGAGTATGCAGACCTGTTCGAAATTCAGAAAACCAGAAACAAATAGAAAAAAAGACCATAGGAAATGAGAACACAGTAAAAGCAGAAAAAACAACCAATTTCCGGGAAGTAGGGATGCAGGATAGATATGCATCAGTAATTACCAATTTAGCATACATATTAAGGAGCAGAGTTAAATCAACCGAATATGTTAAGTCAACAACCGTGGATATAAATATCTTCAGCCGCACAGGCAGTCATTGTGCAAAAAACTCTCCTCAGCCTTATCAAAAAATTATCTGGTCGCCAAACTTCCTTGTGATTTGTATTGCGGAAGGAACTGTCACAGGGCAAAATGTTTCGATTCATTCACGAATCCTCTAGCCGTACTTAACCGTTTCTTCTATAAATACAGCAGCTTCAGTCTCCATAGATACCTATTGCACTAAACGAATTATAGGGCCATGCACAGTCCCGTCTATAATGTACTCTTAATCTTCTATTCGGTTTTCTCCTTCACAAAATCTCATACATTGACATAATGTCGTCATATTTCTGGTTATGCACAGTCGAACGAGCTTAATTATTGAATTTATACCTAGAAAACTGGCTCAGGAATTATGAACGAATAAATTAATGAACATGTAGGTGCTCCAAAATATATGTACACCTCCATTCTTCCGCACTCTTCTTTCCCTTCAGCCCCCACTGTATTTCGAAATAGCATACGGGAAAATATTGTTCCACTATCTTGCTGTAATGTACTAAGAAAGCCCAGCGATTCGTCCTGAGATTGATATAAACTGCTGAGTGTAAACCACTGTATGAATCAGTCGTGAATTTCAGTGTATGCACTTGGCAACTATGCCCCTGTCATAAGACTAAATCTGCATACCTATTTCCAGAGAAAACCCCTAAATCCACTCATGTACTCCAACATTTATCATCTCTGGTTAGGTCGGGTCTAAATTTTGCCAAAAACCTAACTAAGGTGCGTCGCGGTAGTGGGCACCGGTTTGAAGGGAGAATCATGTGAAACAAACGTAGAACGGCTTAGGGGATTATCAAAATCATAAGCAGGAATTATAAAATTCAAAAATAACCCTACTTGAAAACTGAAATACTGATTTATAGCTCCCACGAATTAAAATGAGAATATATTACACAAATCCTCATATTGTAACAACTTAAGAGTCACCATATTTTGATTTAGTTGGCTTTACTTGCGGCTTCTTGCAGCGCGAAGCATCATGCCATGGTATTTCTCAGTAGAAATTTCGAATCTCTTCTAATTTGTCATTTTTCTCAAGCCAGTGAACAAACGATTTTCGAATATTCAAAGTAAACTAATGCTTAGTCCAAAAATGAACAGTTAAAAGAAGGCAGGAATTTTACAAAAAAGTGGCATTCGATGAAGTCAGTGTGCTGTGGAGATCTGACGACTAAGATATTTTTGCTGTAAAGTTTTTCCTTAAAAGAATACAAAGAAAATTTAGAAGAGTTTAATCAGCTACCATTGCATTTTATGGAATATGTCTCAATTCTGTCCGGTTTTGGATGCTAAGAAGTTCGATAACTTATGATATATTTTTAGAAAAGAAAGAGTCATAGGCTTAAATTAATTTTATAGAAGCAAGACGGTGGTTCACACCGTACATCAATAATTTCATTTGAATTTCATTTAATTCTTTGAAGAGATAAATACTCATTTATCAAGAATAGTTGAGGTGAGAATGAGGAAAATATAAGTTTTCTTCCATTTTTCTCCGTTTTAGAAATTTTATGGTTTTACTCTGATTCCTACCTAATCGCATCAATTATAACAGTACCTATATTACTCATACAAAATACAAATTTCCGGATCCTTGCATCAAGTGGCGTCGGGAATGCTTCATATCTGCCAACTAATCATAATTTCCATAGCGATGACTGTCGAACAAATCCGCCCTAATCCCATTTCAAAGTGCTCCCAAACATTTTTAAGTGACAGCAGGTAATTAACTTAGCATGAGCTTGGTAACTCAGGTGGCAAGGGAAAGTTGTTTTCTTCACTGCCTCTTTGAAAAAATAAATGTTGGACACGGATATGAAATGACAACGACGGAAAATTATGTCTAGGACAGCTGAGAGTCTTATTTTTCTAAGGGAAGCTCACACATGTTTACCGTTGCTTAATTTATAAGATAGATGAATAAATGAATTCATACTAAAAAGGGACGAGGTTGAGACTCTAATAAGACTCCTCTCTTTCATCTTACCTCTTATCACATGCCAGAAAATGAAAAAAAATGCGCATATACCATAAAATACAGGCATAAAATGTTTAAAATAGACAAGATAAATTAATGCATAAATAAAATTTCTAATTTTATTACATAGATAATATTACCTAGTTTGCAGAAAAAGAAGTTGAGATCAGCAGCCAAAACATTGCCCGTGGAAATTTCTACCTACAGGAAATACATGGATTTCCATTACCTATATACCTACACGTCATAAAGCTTATGCATTATAAATTAAGCATGATGGTACATATATATAATTCAACATAAATAATGAAGATAAAATGGTCTCCATTTTTGTGGGAATAAAATAAAAGATTTGGGTATAATCATTAGCTAAAAATCCCATATCAGGATAAAACTTCCCATTCCAGCAAAGGAAGAATGCGAACGAAACAACACAACTTACCCGGTGAATAAGATCGCAACTCCTCCTAAAGACTTGAGCTCTTTTCCCACTCGTAAAGCGGAAGGGATGGGAAACTTTATAGTTGTCAGTAGGGTTCGCCAATCCGACGAATTTGAAGCGCACCCTTGCGCCAATCCATGTGATTTGGAACGACCGAGATGCTACGATTTACTATGATAGGGTTTTGTTCCAATAACTTTTAAATTTTGCAATCGAAAGTTCATGGCGGAAAAGAAATACTTTTAACATTCGTTAGTAATAATTAAAACATTAAGTCATCAATTAATCGCTATACATATTTTGAATATGCTCTTAAATAAAGGCAGGCCACCGTTGAGTTTGATATCTCCTGGCAGTAAAAAAAGCACAAAGTCAATATAAATATTTGATTTCTTAGATAATATGCACATGAACTGTGTTCGCTATTTATTACTTACGAGCATAGAGTAAGGAACAATAATTGCTCCTACATACAACTTATTCTTTACAATGTATATTAAGAGTTAGCCCTAATTCTTCTAATGCCAGCAGCTCTCAATATTTCGCCTTATTTCGTGAACTGCATTATCACATACCCACTTTAGGAATATTAAAAGAAATAAGCTTCTGGACCCGACCGCAGTTCACTTTCCTTGAAGCTATCGCCTTAAATTGTTGGGAAACTTAATGCCTTTCGCGCGTGAGTTCAACTCCCTGCAGCTCCACAAACCCATTTGATATTGATATAATATGAATAAAGGTAAACAAGCACAAACGAAATTCCGTCAAGTGACGTCACCAACCATGGCGACCCTTCTTTGTTAGACATGAACTTTCTGAAAAGTTCTTCTTACTTTTTCTGACGTACGATATGTTCCACGCATTTGAAATTAGGTTTCAAAGTGTAATCAGACGCTAAATTTCAATCATTGGCTTTAATGTACAGCAAATTGATGGCTGGTTCCCACAAACCCTATCCAACTTACAAATCAAGAAAGGAAAAGATCGATGGCTCCGAATAAGATGGACTCACTACCGTCTACCTCCTCGTCATCTCTATAACTCTTTCCTCTTTTCTCGATAAGGAATTGCGCCCTGAATCACTCGTATCTCCTCACAAAAGAGTAAATCCAGCACCGATGAGATGATTGCGATCATTCCAAAACAGTGAGACATCTCCTGATGGAGTGTGATAAATATCTGGATGTACACGACAGGCTGAGAGATTCGGAGAGAACTAGGACTAGTACTACGTTGTAACCATCAAAATTACTTGACTTACTTAAAAAAAACCATCGACTTACTAAAATCGTATATCTGGGGGTGGACTGCCCTAAACATGAAGATTTAAGAGCGCAATATGATGTATTAGTACACCCACAGGTTATTGTAAGGAATTGTTATAGTATATTATTATAAGGAAATCGATCAGCAGTTAAAATTCCTCGCATGCGAAAATCTCTTCTTGTTTTTATTTTTCAAAACTATTTTTATATTTATTTTATATGTACAAGTATCGTGGAGCATAACATTTATTTTACATTAATTAATTGAGTTGAGACAAGAAATGACTTTAGACGTCGAGGCAATTAAAAAAAAGCAAACTAACCCATTTACCGATGCCAGACAGGTTTTAAATTTTTTACACAAAATTGGACTTTTTATAAACTTGAAGATAATTTTATCACATTATTTTAATCTCTACGTACAGTAATAGGCGCTGGTAACATCGGTTTTAATGAACGGAATTTCATCAGGACATTCATTTGTACATGATTCAGTAGCCATAGTTCCCGACGAACCATTTATTAAATGACAATTGCGCAATATAGCGAAAAACCCTGGGGAAAATACTTAGTACCAAATAAACAAATTTAAAACATTTCAATGATCACTATGGGTCGGATAGAGAATTGCATGTACAAGTTACCGCCACGTTCCAATAAATGGGCAGAATACTTTATATGAGGAGAATCGCCCCGTCATATGACTGATTATCTTCACAACACTACGTCAAGACTCTAATTAAATGAAACTATGGAGGCGTCGTAGGCCACATTTGAATCTCCTCATATTCTCCATAAAATATTTCGGGGAATAAAAAAATATAATTCTAAGTCAGGTCCCCGCTGCAGGGGATACTTGGAACAATTATTACTAGAAATTAATTAAATTTATCACAATATTTTCTTTAAAAAAACAGCTAAAATTATGATTTATAAAGCCTGTTTCAAAGGATACTTGATCCAGCACATGAACGAGTACCTACTCTAGCCACTAATTGATATTGATTAGGGAATAAAATATGATTTGAGCCGTTCTGAAAGGATCCATGCGATCATTGAACTTGTACTGGCGAGAAAACGGTATTTTCATTCATATCGTACAGCATGCGTACCAAAGTTTTAAATTAATCCATTACTGTAATCAAGCGGCATAAACAGCTTCCGGGAAATTTTCATCTATTGGTGATTTCACGGCCAGAAAATTAATAGCCGCAGGGAGGTGCGCTCATTTGAAAAATGAAGACCGCACAGGGAATGCAAAAGCTAAAGTGAATGGTCGACAGCTACTAAATCCTAAGATCAGTAACTTTCCAAGCGTATGCAATTAAGAAAGTTTATTCTGGTATTCCACGAAGTACATTCTTCCATTACTGCCAAAGCTTCGACGAACGTGTCGTTCATCATCTTTAGGGTTAAGTGCCCTGAAGATGATGAACGACATATTCGTCGAAATGTTGGCAGTAATGGAAGAATGTATGCGGAGGAATATACGAATATACTTTCTTAATTAGCAACTGAATCTTACTGGGAATGAGTAGAAAACTAATACCGCATCAATTATGAAATCAAGTAGCACATCGAGGATGATGGCTTAACGTTTGATGCTTGGGCGTTATATTTTTGAACTTGTTCTTATTTATACTTATTGT
Source organism: Pyrrhosoma nymphula (assembly GCA_963573305.1). Taxonomy (NCBI): domain Eukaryota; kingdom Metazoa; phylum Arthropoda; class Insecta; order Odonata; family Coenagrionidae; genus Pyrrhosoma; species Pyrrhosoma nymphula. The sequence continues at coordinate 38,177,488 of OY754331.1, read as the reverse complement.
ATTTTTATTACTTTAAAAGAGTTGTTTTCTTTACTGTTGCTATGTTTTTTGTTGGCTGGTTAATTGTGTGGGGTTCGTTGACGGAGGAGAAGACGTTGATTGTTTGATTGTTGGGACGGTGGGAAGTGATATAGCGAAGCTACGAATTCTAGTAAGAAAATTGCTTAGTATTGTAAAGAAAAGAAATAATTCGCTGCCTACAGAATTGCAGAGGTTTTTTAAAGTGGTCCGACGTGACACGATGACCACGTGCTTATTAGCCAGCACGCTGCTTAGTATCAAACGATACAGTAAAGCTATCATACTCGAGAGCATCCTATAAACTTATGCCGGGTCAAGTATCGTACGAAACGGGCTCAACGTTTTACTATCGCATTATGCAAGTATGCATTTTGTTCCAAGATGTATTCGTAGCCAGTGCATTTATTACTTTTTTTCTAAAGAAAACGCAGGAAAAGCGATTCAAACTATCTCATTCTGTGATACTACTACTTCCACAACTACCAACACTTTTCTCTAAATCCTCTCGATATGGACTCGCGTGTGAGTAAGGAGGTGAGGGGGGAGAGAATGAAAGGAGAGAAATGGGAAGGATTCCAAAATGGTATATAGAGATCGGTAGTGCGCCGCGCGCGTAAGTTGTCCGGCCAAGGAGAGAGAGGAGATGCAGCCATTTTCGAAGCGCATGATCCCGGAAAGGGAGGCGGGAAAGAGGGACAGTGGCGATTCCCACAGAGTGAGTGAGTGAGGGAGACAGAGAAAGAGAGAGAGCTAGCCAATGCGTTTACCCTTTCCAGCACTACCTTCCTCGACCTCCCCCTCAAAACAACGCCAGCACAAAAAGAAGAGTAGGAAGAAATGGCAGTGGTGGTAAGAGGAAGGGGGAGGTAGAGTCTTGGGGGAGGGTGGAGGGGATGGAGGGGATAAGACGTGAGGTCTCTCCTGCAGTGGGAGGGATGCTGGATGGTGCGGCCAAAGGAGAAGTCCTTTCTCCGCCGAGTCAAGAGGAGGACCATCTCATCCCACTCTCTCTGTCACTGTAGCAGCTTCTCGGAAAACGCTCCGATTGAGATGGTCACTCTTTTGTTTTGCCGTCGGAGATGGATAGCTCCTCGACACGACAAGATGGTCATCGTCCTCGCATTATATTATCCGGACGGGAATAAAAAATACTGAAAATTTCTTCTCGATAGTATTTCCACTACTTTTTTAAAAGGATAATCTACCGGTTAAGGGAGGTTTAAATGGAAGAGAGTAAAAATCATATAGATCTTTACAGGTGCAAATCCCTATCTCCTTACACGATTTCTTTCTTCACCTCACCATACGTTCCAACTCAATTCATTCCACCCATTAAGCCTATTCTGTTTCTTCCTCTTCCTCGCCCAACCTCCTCCCCGCAATCAAGGCTTTCAGCATCCCTTCACCCTCATTACCTGTATTAATCTCCTTCAGCAGCATTTTTTCCTAACCCACTACACCAAACACTTCCTCGTTCGTCTTCCTTTTTGTCCACCTCACCTTCTCCTCTGCACCCGATCTCAAACGCCCACAGCATGTTGTCGTTCTTTTTTCTCAGGGTGCAGGTTTCTTAACTTTACGAGCTCGTACAATGCTACAACTCCTCACCATCCTCTTCTTTACATACTTTCCCAAAGTCCTCGTCATCAGCTTTCTCCTATTGCTGAGCGCCTCCTTCGCTAACGCGATTCTCCTCCTGAAGTCAATGCTACTATACCCATTTCCCACCAACGTGCAACCGATGTACATAAATACATTTTTCTAAATTCTACAGTTCAGAACGTTCTAGTCTACGAGCTATCAAAAGGGCAACCACACTCTCCATAAGGTTCATTGGGGGAGAGTTCATCAAGAAATACTCCCTAAGGCCTGTAAGAACTATCCACTTGAAGAATAACCATACAGAAATTCGTTTATCCAAATCATCAATGAAAGTATAACAATCCTATGATATGTCAAATAAAATTGACTGCAAGTTTTACCTCTTCCGGCATTTCAACGACTGCGTTCCTCCAAAAATTCAGCGGTAATTCTACTCTTGAATTAGTACTACGAATTGTTATGTAATGTTTTTAAAGTCTCCTACTAGATGACTTATCTTGTCGTAGACCAAACTATTTCGTTATTCCAACTGTATTAATTAATCCATGTGCATGTATTGATAGTTAGTCAAGCTCATTGAGCATTTCCTTTCCGTTGAAAAATTGTTTAATTTCACTTTTTCAACTTTCTGCTTTCCTTCACCGTTTCAGTTATAACACACTGTCTATAGATGCTTTAAATTTATTTTTGACTTGGGTAATTTCGTCATTTAAAAAGGTATTCCTGTTATATTTTGCTATCTTTTCTCAACCTCAGAATAACATAGTTTTCATAAAATTTATGTTCTTTTGGATCAATGGAACGAAAGTAACTTTTTCGTTCATTTTCGAGAGATTTTCTCTAAATCCTTCTATTAGGTATATTACTTTTTATTCATAGATCTCTCAATTCATTGAGCAAGCGTACATTCATTTTTAGTGATTGCTCCAACTTGAATTGGGATTCAAACTTCGCATTGCATCAACGGAGGTAGAACAACATTTGTGAAATAATTAATTGCCTCACAATATAATGCGTTTTATTCACCCTCTGAAGCTTTAGCGGGCGCTGCATTGGAACTTCAGGATGCAAAGTACTCTAAAATGATATGATTTATAGCCATATGTAATATATCATATAACGCATCAGCATGGAAATAAACAGAATGGAAACAATGCAAAAAAGATGAGACATTGAGGAGCTCTCACGTTGCGCACACTAATGAACTGCCAATGACACTTTTTGACAAGTGATAGTAGACCAGTTCACTCCAAAGTACGGCCCATGGGCCACATCCGGCCCGCAATTTGATTTAGCTTAGCCTCGGTAGCTTAACTGGCTAAAGCACTCGGCGCGAAATCTAGGGATCCGGGTTCGTATCCCGGTAGGGCGAATGATTTTTTTTTCTCTGTGGAATATCGCACTTGTGTGCACTTGCAGGTGACTCCGTAAAAGGTTATACCGTGGATAGTCCCGGTATCCTCAAAACTTGTCATGAATGACACTGCCAGAGTGTGAAATTATATTTTTACATTTCATCATAATTATATTTCAGAATGACGAGATGGCATTCGATAGATATTCAGGTTTGACTCTAACTCAGAACCCATATTAGGACGATACTGAAAGAAGGATGTTGTAGATGACTAACAAAAGGATGAGGACACACCATTAATATGTGCTTAAACGTTATCATTTTAATCAGGTGCCCTCCAAAATAACTTTGTTTATGTTCTACACAGTAAAAAGGTCATCGACTAATTCACTTCAGTGCCAAAACACACTCACCAAATGAATGAGATAATCCGTTCCTGGAAGCCTTAACTCAACACTGCCACCTGATATCTGGTCAGCGAATATTTTGGACCCCATGTAAAAATCATTAAAAACCATTTAAAAGAAAGGAACACTAATAAAATCCGTCCCATTTGGTAAAACCTGACTTGGAAAGCAACGAACCAGTCCGCGTCTGGAAACTGGGTAGGTCAGCGAGACAAAAAGACACGAAAATCGCTGAAAACAAGACGAGAGTGGCTGAGGAGAGACACTTCGGCTTAGCCACTTTCAAATCCATTGTCGATTCATTACACGCAACACAATGCCGCCACCGCGACGGTATCCCTAACCATCGATAAAACAGCCGCCAGACTGCGAATTGCTGAGAAGCCACGCGGAGCAGCGAAGGGCAGAATGTCAAGAGGTCAATCGAAAGCTAATTCCACCCCTGTCTCTTCCGTTTTCCATCTTCCTGAATTAAGTGCACCACTCGATCGCATGGAAGGTTCCGGTAAAACGAGCGTTGGGGGTATGCATCCTTTTTAAACACTTTTTTGCATGTTGAGTTCATGTTCTTAAGATACTATTTTAATTATACATCAATACTTTTTATTAAATAACATAGGTTAGAAAAAAACTTACGCAAAAAATCTAGGGTTGTGAGCTCGTTTTCAGCGTCCGGCGTGAAATAAATAGGCCACGTTAATGCATCAAATATTTACTTATTTCACATTATCCTGAAAATAGCCACGAGGGACTTTTAATGCATACATTTTAACTGGTAATGATGGTTGAACACCCAAAACCATACTCAGGGAGGTGAATATCCTACATTGTGCAACTGTAACCGGCTCAACAATTGTGAAAAAATTAGGAGTAGCGTACCTTCCTCAGTGGCCCCTGCCACCCTACTTTGGTGCTAATAAGTGCTTAAATTAAAAAGTAAAAAAATCTGGCGCGAAACCGGTTTGTGGCGGTTTACTCGGAAACCACTGAGTGAGTTGCTGAAAGTTTTGAATAGTGAGGTGTTGTGAATGTAAACCCACCACCCGATTTTGAGGAAGATCCGGGCACCCAACCTTGAACCGGTCCACGTGGTTCTGGACCGGAAGTGGGAATACCTCTGGAACGGTGTAAAGTAGCGCCGAATTTTTTTGTATCAGAAAGGTGTTGTTAATACCTATCCTCCGCCAAAATTTGAAGGCTATTGAAGCACCTGCCCCAAACCGGAACACGTGGTCCTTCACCGGAAGTAGTGGTGTTTATTCAGCAACGCTTGACAACGAGCCGATTTCTTCACCGTGAGTTCTTTTCACCATTAGCAGTCCCTGTGCTACGCTTCATCTGGATCGGTCTCGAAACAAATGAGTAATTAAAACTAAAAAGTCCGAGCGTGCGCTGACCGCCTCTTGGTTTCTTCCGGTGCCGCTGGGGCGTCCAGAGTCCCCGCTGCTCCCGTTCCAGCAAAAATTACGTCTGTGTTGTGCGCGTGGGGGTATATTTTTTACTTTGTGTGCATTTCCATTGTGTGTACTTTCTCCGTATTGTGCCCTCCTCTCCCCCACTTGCCTTTTTTGTAAACTTATAGTCATGCCTTAGTTAATCCTCGGCCAAGTTGCGGCCCTCTGTAAAAAGGACCGCATATCACCATGGCACCTAGCGAGGACCATGCAGCCCAGTTTAAAGAAATTATTCTTTGTGCAACGAAGTCCGTTCGTAAGGTCAAGGAAAATAGCACAAAGAAGAATGAGATATTAGATGAACTTCATCAGCTGAACGAATTGTTTGATAATGTTAATAAAAGTCTTATTGAAAGGCAGGTGAGAGAAGATATTAGCATAGAAATTAATGAAATGAGGAAAGATTTGAAAGAATGTCTGAAGAGTGAAAATGAGGGACTTAAAAACAAAGCGCCGAATTTCCCAACTTTTGCTGATATCGCTAAGAGAACTACTCCTACAGATAAGATAGAAGACGTGAAATCCTTCCCAGTACTTATCTACCCGAATGAAGACAGCAATATCAAGACCAAATATTGGAAGAAAAATATTGGAAGAATTTTCATTGACTTTGATAGCTTTAGGATGAAGGATCACATAAAAGCAACAAGGTGTTTCAACTGTCAAGGCTTCGGGCATCTGGCAAAAGACTGAAAAGCCGAACTTAGTTGCTCGCACTGCTCTGAGGATCATAAATTCGCCGAATGCGACAGTAGAGACGATGATCCTGTTTGCATCAATTGCAAGAAAAGAAACGAATGCTGCAACCATGCTGCTACGGATCCAGAATGCCCGGTGCATAAAAGCAGGCTAGAGATATTGAAACGAAGAATCAATTATGAATAATGAAAAACGCTACATAATAATAGGGCAAATTAACATCCAAGGCGCAAATATTCCTTTAGCGGAAACAAGAGTTCTTTCGGAATCCATGAATTTGGACCTGGTTATGGTACAAAAACCCTACTCAATCCACCCTGGGGGATACTGGAAGCTCCCGGGATTAGGACTGAGGACAGGAATTATTTCCTGCTCCGGCGAGAAACCTAGTGCCGCAATATTTGTTTTTAATGAAAATATTGACGTCCTGCAAATAACCCCCTTCACCAACAAGTACTTCGCAGGTGCAGAAATAAAGACAAGAACTCAATCATTAATTTTAATTAGTGCATATTTTCCCCCCAGCGATGGAATAGATTCGTACCTGGAACAACTTTCGAAGATAGTTAGAGCATTTTCAACCAGAAAGTCAATTGTAGGCTTAGACTCTAACGCCAAGCATGAAATATGGTATAGCAACCAAACGGATGAGCGTGAACAAAAGCTTGAAAAATTATTGTAGGATGTGACCTCTATCTTCACAATGAACCGGATAATGCACCGACACTCTCCGGACCAAGGGGAAACTCAAACATCGACCAGACCCTGACCAACTCAAATGTGGTCCGAAATATAGCCAACTGGAAAGTCAACCCAAGAACAATCAACAGCGACCACCAACTGATTACCTTTCACATCACCGGAATTCTAAAGGAAGATGAACCAGTCACCAAACTGAATCTAAAGAAAGCTTACTGGGATAAATGAGAGTCCGAACTCACCCAGAAACTTTCCGAAATGGTCAAGGAAATAATGTGGATCCCGACGGTTGAAAACATTGAAACAAGAACAAAAGCATTGACGAACGCTAGTAAACACTCTATAAAGACGGGCATACCCATCATTAAGAAAAGAGTTAGAACAACCCCCTAGTGGAACATTGAACTGGAAAATTCAAAGAAGAGACTGAAAACACTTAGAAAGCGAGTCCAAAAAAGCAGAATAGAAGAACGAAAACTAAACCAAGAAGCTTACAAAATGACCTTAATCGAATATAAAACTCTCATTCAGAAAGCCAAAGAGACAAGTTGGAAGTTATGCGTAAAAAACAATTTCGGAAGCAACGCCTAGGGTTTTGTATGTACACTATTTTCTGAGAAATGGAAACTGTCGGTAGTACATGGAACTAAAATAGATGATATGGGAAGAATTATACTTCAACGAGAACATTTATTAAGAATGTTGAACTCACTGCTGCCGGACGACGAGGAAGATGAAGAAGTACACAAGGACACGAGAAAGGAACATGAAGAGAGTTCAGGAGGGGTCGACGCACCACCATTTACACTTCATGAAGTTCAAATAGCAATATCTGACATCAAAAGAAACAAAGCACCTGGAACTGACGAAATACTTGGTGTAGTTATTACAAAACTCGCACCAATGCTGGAAGATGCCCTGCTATCTATAACGAATGATTGCATATACTTTGGATACTTCCCCAAGTGTTGGAAGGAGGGTAATCTCATCACTATCCTTAAGTCCAAAGATAAAAACGTTACAGAAACTAGATCATTCCGCCCAATAACATTATTGTCCGAACTTGGAAAAATCTTTAAAGGATGATCAAAATGAAACTCGAAGAAAATATCGGACTAGAAAATCTTTATCATGACCGGCAATATGGATTTTACAGAGGACGAAACGCAGAAGAAGCCATCCTTCAACTGAGAACCGTAATTGACGAAAACAAAATGAATTGCCCCTTGGGCATCTTTTATAGATATCCAAGGGGCCTTTGATCCGGTATGGTGGCCCTCTGCAATAAAAGAAATGAAATTCCTCAAATTTCCAAAAAACATTACCAAGATTTTTAAAAGCTATTTTTCGGATCGCAAAATCTATCTAAAATCAAAAACGGAAACTGTAGAAAAAAATGCAAGCAAAGGCTGCCCACAAGGATCAGTACAGGGCCCTCTTGAGTGGAACCTAATCATGAACTCCCTCCTAAGAGAAACTTTTCCAGAGGACTGAGAAGTCATAGCCTATGCGGACGATACGGTTATCATGATAAAAGAAAAGTCAAGGAAGATACTTGAGGAAAAAGCTAATCAATCGATGAGAGTAATTGAGAAATGGGCCAAACTTAACAAGCTCATATTGTCGTCCAACAAAAGCGAATACGTAGTCTTTGGAAGCAAGTTAATCCGGAATCCAACCGTTAAAATGAATGGGAAACAACTAAGAAGAAGCCCCTACTTCAAATACTTGGGGAGTACTTATGGACGAGAAGTTGACGTTCCAAGCCCACACCAACCATTTGACCTCCAAAATCAAGAAAATTTTTCACGCAGTGCGAAGGTACTGCAGGTCAATCTACGGAAATCAGTCTATCCAACAAGTCTACAATGGAGTGGTTAAACCCGTTGTAATGTATGGAAGCAGAGGGTGGGGCCACAGGGCCGATTTAAGTCGAATGCACAGAAAACTCTGCGAATCCCAAAGAACTTGTTTGATTCCAGTCACACACTGCTACTCGACTGTAAGCTCTGATGTCCTAGCCGTTATTGCACTCGAACCACCACTAAAATACATCATCATGGAAAGGAAGGCAAGATATGAATTCAAACAACATGGAGAAACAATATACCTGGGAAAATGTCTCACAATGGAGGAATACAGACAAATAAGTAGGTTAAAGAAAGAACTAAAGAAAATCACTGAAGACAGCTGGAGCGAAGAATGGATTAATTCAACAAAGGGACGGCACACACAAGAGTTCATCCCGACAGAAGATGAAATTTGAACACACCAAGATAACAGCAGAAATATTATCCAGCCACGGTGAGTGTAAACCTTACAAAAAGAAAATTGGAAAAACTGAGGATGGACAATGCCATGGCTGAAGATACGATCAAACACCGCGTTAAAGATTGTGTAAAATTTGAGGTCTGGCGGATAAAACTTATTTTAGAAATGGAAAATAGAGTGGAATGGGAATTAGTGCTATTCTGCCTGCAAAACAAAAAACATAGTGAACTAAGTAAGATTACACAACCGGTACCTAAGGAAAAATTATTACAATAAAAATGTAGGAAGTAAAACGAAAATGGACAGAAACAGGAACGGCAAGGAAGAAGAAAGAAGGAGCGAAAAAAAGAATAAAACGCGAAGGCCGAATGTGGCACATATCCGCGTTAATTGTACATAATAATGAATGTTAAACAAAGTCCTTAAAACACAAAACTAAATTACAGATAAAACAATGTATAACCTAAATGCCTATTGTATGTATAAACGTTTGAATAAAGAGGGAGAAACAATTGTAAAACCCTCACACTAGTAAGGTACCTGCCCAATCCATCTAATTAGATGTTGGCCATGAAAAGGGTGAGAATTGGAACGCACTAGCGTGAAATGCGGCACGGAGACGCTGGAGTGAAGGCAAAGGCGTTCCGTGATCCCCAGCGTTCCAATTCTCTCCCCTTAAAAAAAAACCGGTACAGAGTGTACCCCGCCGCAAATTGCGGCCGGCCGATATAGGTAGTAAACTACTGAGGAGTTTGGTCACGTAAAACTAATTTTTACAAGATTAATACTATCTACTATATTTACTACATATTTCTTAGAACTGCTTTAATTCCAAAATAAAATTGGAATACTAAATTTCTTAAAACTAGAAAAAAAACATTTCGCTCAAATTACGTTAAGATGGTTGCGACGTTAAGTGGCATACAGGTCATTTTATTCATATTCTGTCCACTCATTGAAAAATTGTTCCTCTGTTTGACATGAAAGACAATATCCCATTTTTCAACTCAATACTTGTAAATGTATTTATTTTGAGACAGACGTTTACAAATACGACCACATTAAAAATTACAATTGTGCGTAAATTTTATTGAGGAGGTATTTGTTAAGTTTGCCTTAATAACAAGTACGTCGATTACGGATTACCACAACGTTGCCGAAGATAGAATTTAATTTATGCATATGTTTTTGCAAATTGAACTTGAAATTACATGGTGCTAAATGCTAGAATGTGCAAAAAGGGGGAAGAATGTTTTCCTATCTAATATAAATGCTTACTTTATGAAAAATTGTTTTTAAGAACAGAATTCTTCCATGGAATTGAAATGATGAAAATGAAGGCGGCAATTCATCCATTTATTAGTTATAAGCAAAAAACTACAGGAATTGAACTTGAAAATAGGTTAGTTAAACAGAAATGGCGCATCTGTCTGATCACATGGATTAAATAGTATTTACTAAAAATATACTACTCAAATAATCTGCATATTTTCCGCCTCATTTTTTTTCTCCAGTAACTTGCCATCAGTGTTTCCGTCTAATACATTTAGGTAAATGTAGAGTATCGTTATCAAACTGAAACCTGACAATCTAAATATCCACCATAGTGCTTCCTCCTGTTCTTTCCTTGCTTTGGATAGCACGGACGAGTGGACGCATCAGCAGATATTAAGCAAGAATATGGAAAAACTTTAGTGGAATCCCAATATAAAAGAGGAAAACGTTTAATTAAAAACTTTGAATTCCAGAGAATAATGTATTATATATTTTTTTTTAATTTTTATTACCTCTATTACAATATCCTTAAGATGTTCTAGGAGACGCAAATTTCGCATGCGGGTGCTAATATTAAATGTTCTTCCATTCAATCCTTCCGGTAGTCCACACTTGGTCAGGCACAATAGAAGAGCGTCCCAGGTGGATAACTCTTGAAAACGTTTCTTAGTATTTCCAAAATAACAAAATTATACCCTGCACTACACAGAACCTTGGATTGAGAACGTGGAAGTTGCTTCCATCAAAGGTTTTCGCGGTGTTTCCTAGTGGACATCCCGTATTTTGAATTCTTCTGAAAGCATGCCAAGAAGATATCAACGCGAAATAAGACCAGAAACTGGCCATCTAACATTACATGACGTTAACTTTTTACGGACGAGTCTTATTCGATCAACGTATCCTTTGACTGAACCGTTTTTTTGAATACCCAAAGCACCATATGCGAAAAAATAACTGATGATTTTACACTCAGGTTCTCATCGTAAAAAGATAAAAAAGAAAGTTCCTGGAGTGATTGCAAAAGAATACAGCGTATTTTACGTGGGTGAATGTGAATGCTGTGAATTTGCAACCCCTAGGTGTTGTCACTTAAAAAAGTTGATCCTTCCTTCTAGAGTGAACTATTTGAACGTGTGTGATTGCGACAAGTAATAGCTCCAGCATTTATAAAACTTCACGACTTAAATCTTGTCTTTCCCACAGAATAAATTCGAAACTAGTCGAGAGTGATTTCGCCATAATTGGTGGAATAATCATTGATCTCCGATCGTATTCCCTTACCCTCCTGTTTACTTTCCCTCGATGTCATCTGGCGCCCTCAAATGGGCGCGCTTGCTCACACTGGATACAAAGCCATGTACATAAGAAATCACATTTCAATGAGGTTTATTGATGAATTGCGCATTAAAGGTCTCATTTCGTCACCTGAATATAGAGTGAGAAATATAAAAAATAATATCTTTCGAAAGCGCTAGCAGATTTCAGTGATTCTCATTCGACTGAATTAATTTATTTACCTTCTCTCGTTACACTGACCTTTGGTATGAAGCCTACGGTTTTCGTACGGATAGGAGATTATTTTCATCTCGGTTTATTGGTTACTTCATGCATTCCCACAACTTATTACCTATCACCTTCTCAAGGCAAAAGCTTTAATTAATTTTCCACGCCAATTCAACAGAAATTCTACAATAGGATTTTCTTATAATAAATCTCTACCGTTCGTTTAGGTTACCTAAAATGACAACTAGGATGTACCAAATCAGGAAACAACTAATTCGTACGTGGCCAGTGCTTTCAAAGCAAACTAAAAACATGGAACATCTAAGTAAATATGTGTACACATATCTTTAAATTTCGGCAGTAGATTGTTCGGGGGAAGTGGACAATCAAAATATAACACTTCAACTCCTTCCTATAAAAGAGTAACTCAACCGCTTGATTTAAAGAACGCATAGTCTAATAATAAGCCTACACAATTTCAAACGGTGAGTTCGGGCAAACCAAAACAACGTTAACTGCAGTAGAAGTCCCGTCTTGGTCAAGCCATGCAATATTTAAGATTAATCAGGGAATAAATCTCACCCCAAGTAGGACTTTCGATCTTGGCGCTCAATAGGTATACCATAGCCTTCAATTCATTTAGAAAAGAATGTTTTCCATCTTCAAAAACCTATAAACCTCGAGCACCATGCGCAATTCAACCATGCCATTTGAAGTAACTTCACAGAAATCGAATACCTGCAAATAGTAAAAATAACATAATTTTTGTACTCACCTATCCGTCCAACACAGGGCATCATCCCGGTATCTGATGAAAAAAGAGAAGAAATATTAAAGATCAGAGTCGTTGAACAAATTCAGCACTGTATTGTAATCAATCACTGAAAGACTTGAATTTCATACATGAATAGTTTGATTCGCCCCATTCTGCAACACCATTCCTGTGTCTAATAGGCCAAGTAGTATTGCCATGCCATTTTTTAAGGTAATACTGTTGATTGCTAATATCGTATACCTGCAGGCCAGTATCAGACAAACTTGGAAAACGAAAATGTTTTTGGAAATATTTTAGGCAAAATATCTCATTCAAAATATTTTAAAGTATAGATTCTAGTTTCAATGCTATCCCAGAAACCCATTAACGTGTTAATAAAAACAAGTTATATAGGTGGTGCTAATTCTATTACACAGGTTAGTATGAATTCTATGCGCTGCGCGAAGAGAAAAATTTCTATTCCAGATAGAATGGATTCCCTTGGACCCTAAGCTGGTCCGCGTGGTCTACATCGCTATTATGTGACAAATGTCGACAGCCGGCTTCGGGAGTCACTTAAAATGTCAACATGAAATTGTATATTGCGATTAACAGCAAAAACTAACTGGGACAAATGTCTCTTCCAGCGTTCTAGGTTAAAGTCATTCCAGTTACCTAACCATAATACCTTCTTGCTTCAAATCGCATTGCTAATACCCATTGCTCGTAAGAGATTGCATTTAATCCTCGGCTCCAATCACATGAAATTACGCCACAGATATAGACAAAACTGGGACAATATTATTTCGTCGGAATTTATAGAGTAGTACGCATAATAATTATATAAATCATAATGGGGCCTCCCCTTGAGGCACCTTATGTGCCAGGCGGGGAAGATTGCGTGTGGTTATGATGTCAAGAGCTATGCCGGTGGTAGTTAAACTACTGGTAGGGCCTCCCTTGCCGGACAGGTCTTGACTGAACCGCCAGACAAAGTGTGCCTCACAAAAATAGGGCAGAGGGGGCTCTTATGCGCTGAAAAGCAAACCTCTCTAGGGGAGTAAACCCTAAACACAAATCCCGGTCCTCCAGGATGGAGGTAAGGCGTGGGGCTAGCAACTCTACCCTGTAAAAACTATATATGCTATGAAACCTCTAATTATGCCTCGGATGAATCATGAAGGATCATTAAGATGTCGACCTGGCAAACGGACACGGACAATGAGTATACGGAAACTAGCGACTTGGAATGTAAGAACCATGCTGAAAACAGGAAAGATGAATGAAATTTACAATTAAATGTTTAAATACGGTTTGGATATAATAGCACTCTAAGAAGTGAGATGGGTATGATCTGGCAGAATTGACAAGAAAGATTATACAGTGGTGTATACTGGTCCAGCCATAGAACTGGGTCATATGGAATTGGCTTCATGATCAACTCTAGTATAAGGAATATTGTGATAAAATTTGATCCATTAGGGGAGAGACTATGCAAGCTAACATTAAAAAGAAAATTTCGAAATATCGACATCATATCAGCACTTTCCCCAACAGAGGACAGTTCAGAACAAGAGAAGCAAGCATTCTATGATAACTTGGAAAAGGAATGCGAGAAAATATCAAAATATCATGCCCTTCTCATTATTGGAGACTTCAATGCAAAAATTGGCAAGGAAGATTTTTTACATAATATAGCTGGAAAGTACTACCTGCATGATGAAAAAAGTGAAAACGGACGACTACTCTGCCAATTAGCTTTGTCACGCAACCTAATTATTAAAAGCACATGTTTTGAACATAAACGTATTCATAAAGGTACCTGGAAAATGCCAGGAACTGGAATCGTGAACCAAATAGATCATGTGCATGCTTCTAGAAGACACTCAACCTCCATAATGTAAGATCGGCACGACGACCAAATTGTGACTCTGATCACTACTAAGTGAAAGAAAATTTTAAAGAACGACTGGCGGCCTTGGAGAAAGCCAATGGCCCTAGAAGACAGTAATGGAACTTCAAAATTTTAAGAGATCCTGTGCAAGCCGCTAAATACAAAGAAGATTTAAGTAGAAAGTTAGCTGGGAATGTGGAGGGAGAGAGAGAGAGGAATATCCTGTTGAAAATCAATGGATAAGAATTAAAAATGCTCTCTTATCAACAGCAAATGATACAATTGACAAAGTTAAACAAGAAAGTAATGCAGAATGGTTCGATGGTGAATGCAAAGGTGCAATAGACGAGAAAAATAAAAACAGATACATTATGCTTCAAAGGGAGATTAGATTAACGAGAGAAAAATATCGACAGAGCAGGAAAAAAGCTGATAAACTACTGAAAAGAAAGAAAAAGAAGCATTTGAAAAATATGCTAGAAACTGTAGAGCAGCTCAGCAATGAATAGGTATCCTACACGAAACTAGGGATTGGAAAATCGATTTCGATTTAATCGAAAATCGATTATCACACTCCGATTTTCGATTTAATCGAAGTCGACTTTTTGTTTTGAAAAACCGATCAAAATCGTTTCTAGCCGATCGATTTTCGATTTTAGCTTGCTACAGCGTTTGAATTTTGAATCGAGCTGCGCCATTTCGTATACCGCCCTCCAGTCGACCGCAAGTCTAACTCTAATCCACTACAAGCTTGGAAGGAGATTAAGGGAGAATATCCCCACGTATACAAACCAGCCAGCAGGATTTTATCTATATAGTTGCCTCTATATCTATAGTGTGAGCGACTATTTTCTCGCGCCGGGTTAATTGCAACTCAGGTGCAAAATCGATTATTCGGAGAACATATAAATATGTTAGTTTTCTTTAGGTTCATCCCTGAGGAACACTTGTTCCACGGCTTTGCAAACAAGAAATAAATAAAATTCTGTTTTTCATTTTGTGGTATGCCCACTTTTCAATATACAATTCCTATTGCTACTAAACTATATGTAATTTGCTTGTTATATTACCTATGTGTTTATAAGTATCCATTATGGATAATTACTTTCCTGTATATCTTATTAACATCTTTAAAATAATATAGGTATTGTATTAATAAATTTTTTCTGTATTCGGTTCTTATCCCTAGTGCTTCCATTAACCCATATTTTGCATTTTGTTACAACAGCACATCCGTATTTCAGCAGACAATTACTTTACTGTGTGTCAATATCGATTTCGATTTTTAGATTATTTTGGGCAAAAAATCTAATTTTTAGAAAATCGGTTTTAAAAACCAAATTCGAAAGTCGATTAATTGAAAATCGATTCTGGATTTAAATTTCCAATCCCTACATGAAACCCTCTTGTGGTGTTGCTTTTTGAACCAGCCTTGGATGCTGAAGACTAAATTAAGCGTCTCTCATTAACCTGGCATCACATTAACAAGCTTTGTTTCTAAAAGTTCTACCCTGACAAGGTCACCACAGATCTTTTTATCTGCCGACGTTTACTGCCGATGAAAATATTACAAATTTCATCCGCCGATCCGTTCATCCGTTCATCTGCCGATGAAAATATTACAAATCAAATATCCCTAATCCTTTTCACTGTGCAACAGAATTTCTACTTTCTTACTTCCAAATATCCAACGTTATTGCGTCAAATTTATATTGCTTCGGTTTTTTTCATCGTTCCCGACTTTTTGCCATTTTCTCTCAGAAATGGTCGCTTTGTTTGCTGGCTATTCGTACCGACAGGTCGTCTCTGTCGTCAGATTTTACCTATTATTAACTTAACACTCAGATGTCCACAGTTTTTATATCCCATCCCTGAGTAGAAAGGTTCTCACAAATGCTGGCCTTTCATCTCGGGCACTAGAAGAGAGATCCAGTACTTCAGCCACTAATCCCAATTCGATTTAAAGTTGTCATTCGTTTTTGGGTCCAAAATTAGGTAAACTTTAGTGATTTCTGGATGGAAACAAAATAGAATTTCTTCTTTGTATAGTGCAATGGAATTAATTCTTATTACGAGCAATGAATTAGAGGAAGGGTATACCTTTGGATGCGATCGCGTTAACGCGCAGTCAAGATGATTGATCGCTCCCCAAGTATCAATAGATAGGGGAGCTCGATGCGAAATCGAAAACCGGGATACATCGGGATAGGATTAAATATTTATTCGAATGCATTGAAACGATTCGGAAAGCAGTTTAAATACTCCAACAGGGTGGGAAGGCAAACATTTCGGTTCTGTTTGAAAAGTATTTTCAGAACGAATACGTTTTATCGATGTTTACGCAAGAGTTTTCGCAACTTTCGATGAACTTCCACCCAAACTAAAAAATGAACGTAACTTAAAATATATTAACAGCTATGAATACTTTATTCAAATCTAATTTGCCGTGGTTTGATTGTCATTTGGCTAAACTGATCGGGGTGAGAATCCGGTAAATAATTTAAACCTATTTAGTGACCGTGGGGCAGGAAGGGATACGGTAGGAGGAGTTAGTCACCCATTCTGCCCCATAAAAAGTGAATAAAAATGAACATTAAAGATCAAGATCAAAGATAAAGTCAGTAGGACTGGTGAAAATTAAGATAGTGCTAAATTTCTCCGTTGAGGAGATTTTTATTCAACGTTTGGTGAAGGCAAGGTGTCGTGCCTGAGTCGTCTTAGGTGGGCTCACAGTGTGAATGGCATGAGCAGTGAAGATGACGAAGCAGTCCTACTATGTGAACGTTTTAAATAGCTTTTTAGATATTAAAATTACTTTTTCTTGCTCTCAGCAAGGATTTTACGTAAAAATATATCAATCCCGGAGCATATTAAACCAAGTTATGAAAAATAAAAATTAAACAAAATTAGTTCTGATTTAAACTTGACAGTGGCAGACTTCACTTCGTAGGAGTTCATTTTGTTTTTATTGATGATTAATAAAAATACTTAGTACTTTTCTACACAATTTTATTTGTACAACGCGTTCCACCGATTTACGGCATCGTCAGGTTAAGAAAGTTTACTGTTCCTAACGATGCCGTAAATCGGCGAAATTCGTCGCTCAAATAAAATTTTGTAGAAAAGTACTAACTATTTTAATTAATCTTCAATACAAATATAGTTATGATTTTTTCACTTATTTGTATTTCATGTTGTTTTTTCATGACTCGTATCATGCATTATGAACATTTCATTTATGTTAAAAATAAATCTACACCCACCCCAAGTAATAATACATAGTTAAATTTTGAAATTTTCGTTTCTGTAGTTTTTGAGGCTCCGGTCAACTTACTGTGCCAATCACTTACTACTAACGTTTCGTGTCGTTACTTTAACTATTTCCAATTTTCGATTTATTTTCCAATCTTCTTTAGAGGTAGGAAAACGTAACGGAAACTGCACGAAAAACCTGGTTATCATTCAAATTACAGAACTTATACGACAACAGTACAACATATAATTGGTATTATATTAAAGATATGAAATTTCATGTCACCCATTTGTAAAACTGCACATCATCCGTTTTTTTAAATCCCAAAACCGCAAACTTAACCGTAGGTACGTAAAAATAAGTCAACATATGTACAGAAAACAAAATATGAAACAACCTAAAAAACATAACCTAAGCTGATAGGTTATGTTAATTTTTAAGGTTCGTGTCACGTTCCCATCTTCCCCATTCCTATGTAAGGTCGTAGAACGATACCAAAACCATACATCGCTGGGCATAGCATCACGGGGGGGAGGGGGTTAAGAGCGCACATGTGGTTGAGAGACGATCTATTCCTCCCGTAGCTGTTCTCTCAGACTCACCTCTCACCATACAACCTATGGCTTTCTCCTCTAACTCCCACTGCACCTCCAGATGCCAACAATGCCCTCCCTTTCTCTCCCCCACCTAGAGACCGCCCGGGTCTGCCCCCGTAACATCAATTCCCCCCCTCGACTCCTCCCACAACGAACCCCATTCCCCGAAATTACACCCTACCCCCACCCCCCCCAACACCCCTTCCACCCTCGGTAGTGAACTGGCCGCCGCGGCCGTCCACTCATCTCCTCTCCTCCTGCAGCGGGAGGAGGGACGGACCCATCCATGCCCGCCCCGCTTATAATCCCCCCCGAGACCTAATTATCATCATTGGAGGCCATGAGGGAAGGATGCTATATTTCATGGCACTGATTACAAAATAAGTCCGGCGAAGTGAGAAAGGGTAGGGAGAGGAAGTGGGTGGATGGAGTGGGGGAGATGGAAGGGAAGGTGGGGGAGGGGCTGAGGAATAACAGGGGAGGAAGGAGGGAGGAGTAGAAGTCGGCGAGGTGAAGGAGCAGGAATGAGGGGAGTCAGAAGACATGGGTGGCGAAAGAAGGGCGTAAGGAGTGCGATTTTGAGATACATCATGGAGAAAAAAACAAGACTGAGTCTTCACACCGTAGAGGGAAACTCTTAGGGGGTGAATAAAGGAGTTCGGTTGGTTAGTTGGTTATCTGGTGTGGCGACCGACCACTGAAGGAGGAGGGAGATATCATTTCACCAAAAAAATGCATTAAATTTGATCTAATTATAAGTAAAACGATCTCACCTTTGTAATGATACAAAAAATATTATCAAATATCCGAACTGCTTCTGGAGGCATTTGTTTAAATAATATACCAGACGTTTCCCACGGGATATAGTACGGCTGTTTGCTCCATAGACACAAAATGATGAAGCTCTGAGGCATAGATCGCGTAATAAATGCAACGATGGATAAAAAGCATGTTTTCTCATTATTTTTAAAGGCTGCTCTACACGAGGTATTTTATTGCGCGGGTTGATGTTCCGAAATGGGGAAAATTCAGGCACGGAAACATAGCTGAGGTTTTTTTCACAATTTCGGCGATTGTGAAATCTCTCACCCGGTTGGAAACCCAAGAAATATTCATCGCATAAATTCCTTCTTAAAGCTGTTTTACTCTAAGCTTTTTATTGCACTATATGATGCATTTATGAATTTGCAGTTGTTATTGCGTTGTTTTATGCAGTGAATTGCGAGAATGCATTTACGCATGAATTCTCGCAACTCACCGCATAACACGGCGCAATAATCACTGCAAATTCATAAATGCATCAGAAAAAGCTTCAAGTAAAACGGCCTTAAGAAAGAATGAATACGATGAATCTTTCTTGGGTTTCAAACCGGGTGAGAGATTCCACAATTGCCGATGTTTTGAGGTCCAACACGTTCCTCTTCATCATAGGTGTCGTACATATACGCCATACGCGTCATACGTATCATACGTGTCCTACATATCATACGTGTCGTACCTCAAAAGTCTGGCAACTATGAAATCTCTCACCAGGTTGGAAACCCGAGAAAACTTCATCCATGGAATTCATAACTCACCGAGTTGCTTTTTCTAAAAATCGCAAATAAAACCTTCGGTTCCTAAGGCATTTTCATTGTACAGCGTTAATAAACCAGTCAAGTTAAAGACTTAAACACACATATTTATCTAATTAATGAGAAATTCAGTCGTATCAAACTACGTTTTTACGTCATTAATATTAGCATATTTACTTCAAGCTTATTACAACAGCCTATTTAAAAAAATAAAATTGTACTATAGTCTTTATTATGACTATAAAACATTTTTCCTCGCACTACCTTCCCCCCATTCTGCAGTTTACAATGAAATTAGAAAATTGATCAAATTAAAAAAAATAAAAAAAAAACATATTTTCGAGCCAATATCACCAATTTCAGGCAAAAGTGAAGCATAAAAGGAAAATCTAATGCAATAATTAAAATCTCTATTTTTTTAGCTATCCGACAGTGAGAGTTTAAACCTTACATTTCGAGTGCAATTAATGTCAAAAAACCAAAAAAGAAACCCCTACACCCAGTTCAATGCTTGTCTTATAGGCCTAAATGTTAACTAATGCGGGATAAATCAACCCCTTTAAATTGTTGTTCGGTGTTTTTCTATCGTTCCAGCTCTTTTTAGGTACGCCCAGTAGGTACTCCTGACAAAGTTCAACCTCCTAGGTTATCTGGAAGTTCTTCAAACAGGCGTGACTGACAGCTCGATCGCAGCGCCCCGAGCAGTGTTACAAACAGACATACCTAGGTAAATACTAGATATGGTATATAGATATGGTATATAGATAGGTATCGTATATAGATATGGTAGGCTAATCCATTCATGTCCGTAAATTATTTTCCATTATTTGTACCAACCCTCATATGTTCTTGAGGATAACACTTTTATCACAGCTTTGACGTTCTTTTACAATACATTACGTCGTTTTCAATAAAATCTGTGGGTATCGATGTGCTATTTGGGCATAATTCCTGGTGGAGGCACAAAAAAGATTATTTTCATGGTTTTATAAGTCATATATACACTAGCCACCACGGAATAGTGCCTCTGAACTAAATCAACGATGAAGCTTCTTAGGATAAGTGAATGACCGTGAGATCCGGACTAGGTAGAAACAGAGAATACTTGAAAGAGTGAAAGAATGAAAAAGTTACCAAGGATGACACTTATATCATAGCATAATAACAGAATGGCCACGAACAAAGAAGTTCTGCCTCAGACATTAACATGAGGTACAACGAAACAAGTGAATATACGAGCGTTGCGAGGAAGTAACAAAGTCTCCAATGCTCTTAAAAGAAACCAAATGTTCACGCATGGATGAACATTTCTTACCGTAGCACTAAAAAGTGGTTTTGAACGAAAGGAAACCATAAGCCCTCTAATAATTTCACTATCTAAAATACACACCATACGCTATATTATTATGAATCACCTCGAAGGATAAGTTTCCAGTAAAACAAGAGATCTATTTAAGATACAAACTCAACGTAAACATAATGAGGCATCATCGACGTTGGATAGCTTAGATGATGAAAAGGTTTACATCGATGCCAGCCGAAACCAACTTGCCCTTTCGGACAGAGGCGATAGAAGATGAGGAAGGAAGACGGAAGAGCGAGGGAAATAACTGATTGGAAAGGGTACGAGGGATAGAAGATGGGCAACAAGAAGGAAGGAGGAGGGGGGAGATTGAGGTTTAATGATGGGCCGAGAGGAAGGGACCTTGTGGGGTGGGTTGGTCCGTCCGAAAGAGAGGATAGTTGCAGCGGGCACTCCGTGGGGATGAGGGAAGAAGGAACGCCCAAGAGCCGCTATGATCGACGGAATGAGACGGGTAGGGTAGCCTGCATTCTCTGGGAGACTCCCGGACTCCCGAGGGATTTTTTTTAAATTTCATGCCTCCCGGAATGAGATGCTTTCTTCCCGATTTTATTTCTAAAATAATATAATACTTTCCGTTATTACCGTTTGCTACGACTTATAAGAAAACCAAATGGAGCACTAACTCTTGACATTACGCAGTAAGTTAAGAGTAAAGTATGCAAGGAAATCAGCCTTTGCAGTAACTGCGCCACATATAGCTTTCCCTGCCCACGGTTACGGCGCTCCACCGGAAAGTTTTGGCGCATTTTCATAAGTTTGCCACACGAGAAAACTAAACTTTGTAACAACTTATACCCACTTTATCTACTCCACTCGAGCTAGAATCCCTTATTAAATGACTACCTTGAGATCCAGCACCCGGCGTTTGCAAGGGTATTTTTTTCAAAGGCAGTAAGGAGAAAATTACTCAAATGAAGCCAGTTTTCTAGGTCTAGCATTGACTAGTAAGTTCTTTATACCCCGAAATGGAACGGCGCGGCGTGATGGGTTAACATGCATTTAATTATTAGAGTACTATCAGGAAGACAGGATCCAAATGAATGGGCCACATTTAGGGACAGCGAATTTGTGGGGAAGATGGTAGAAGGGATAATAGAAGTGAAATTCCCATGATGAGGACCGAGGGACAGATGCATATCCTCAGTTAAATGGAATATGAAACAGCAAAGCTATATAATGGGCGAAATAATGTACTCTGTAATATTCTACTTAGATTTATTTACCCGACCGGTTTCAACGCTTGTGCGTCATTAT
Organism: Pyrrhosoma nymphula; assembly: GCA_963573305.1. NCBI lineage: Eukaryota > Metazoa > Arthropoda > Insecta > Odonata > Coenagrionidae > Pyrrhosoma > Pyrrhosoma nymphula. The sequence goes on along the minus strand of OY754331.1, from coordinate 38,155,512 downwards.
CAAGTCTGTACTGTAGACTGTACCCTTGATAATGACGCACAAGCGTTGAAACCGGTCGGGTAAATAAATCTAAGTGGAATATGACAAAATACATAATTTCTCCCATTATGTCGTTATTCTCCAAAGTAGAGCCTTCAACAATTGAAGTAATAAGAAAAGCTACAATTGCAGAAACGAGTTAGCGGGGGAGAGGGTTGACGGAGGGCTGAAGTCAACAGGCCTTCGGATTGAATACTGATTGATAACGATTTATAACTTTCACTTACCTGTAATTTACTACACTTATATATGTTATATGATGGGTGAGGAATGGTATTTTCTGGATAAGATTAGGAAGAAGCAGGCTTCCTAAGTAGCTGGTTGGAGGAGGTACTGAGGGGCGAAAGGTTGCTTAAGGGTGAGATGTATAGGTATAATGGATGGATAGGTAATCGGGGAAGCGGAATAAAGAGAATAGGTTTTATGTACGGGATGAAGAAAGTTAGGACGTAGGCTGAAATGAATAAAGAAATATTATTGGTGGATAGGGCTCACGCTTTTCAAAATATAGATAAGTTTTAATCGATTCCATGTACACCTACCTCACCCGGTAAATTATCTATTGATAATAATAACAGAACATGCATATGCAGATAGGCATTTCCTCGATTTGAATACGCTCCCTATAAAAAAATCATTGACCTTAACTCACATTAATATATTTTAACTTCAATGTGTTACGGTTCTTTGTGAAAGACAATTCCTGAAAGCATACCTTTACAAGTTGGAAAGCCTAGCTGCATGTCTCTAAGCAACGGGTTGAGGGAGCTAGTGTATCTAAGAAAAAAGGGACACCAAGTTAATTCTATGAGCGACATTTTATGTTTTCTTCACCGCTATTTATTTATTATAGGGCCTTCAGGTTAGTCCCTGATTGCATTTTTCTCGTATCCGAGACACCAATATTGCTTGTAAGTGTAAAAATGTGAGAAAGAGAGGGTGTTGAATGTACGCCATTTCTGTCCGTCAAGAAAAGTGATTTAGACTGAAGTTCTGTACTACAAAGCCATTCCATGAATCATCGGCATAAGAGTATTTGACCGGGTAAATGAAAACTTTGGACGAAAAACTTGCTTGCAGTTCAGGAGTAATTTTCAATCATTCCTCTCAAGCAATAGAAATGGGTTACCATTGCGTAAGTCTATTTTCAGGTTAGAGAAAGCTAGAACAAATTCATATCGTCTGCACGATGAGAAATTCATTTTGCGGATAATACATTTCAGTTAAGGCAGAATGAAACCTTGTGTTTTTGCGATAGCCTTGTTCCAGGAGAGTTATTAATATGTACGAATGTATAAAGCTAAACATATTCGGATGGGAAGTAATGAGCTTTCTACTCGAAGACTTAAGAAGACGTGGAAAAAAGTAGAAACAATGAGAGCAAGAATAAACATAAATAAAAACGGCCAAGAAAACGCAAACAATCATTCCAAGCAAATATTGGATCAAACAAGAACTACAAGATACGGTGTTGGTAACATATAGGTGTAGCCAAAGTGAGAACTAGGACACGCCTGCGATTTTCCACAGATTTGTAGAAAGTGCCATTGACCATAACACGGCGAATTTGGACAAAAACGCAAGACATTCAATGATTAGTCGTTCGAAAACAGACGTCCGTCTTCGTCAATGGCACTGTATTTTGAGATCTCGAGAGAAAAAAGGGCATCTTAAAAATTTGTAACTAGTAATTGATACTGTAAACAAAAAAGCAAAATGCGCAACACAACACGAACAACATTTTATCGAAAATGCCTACTCAACTTTTTCGTAGGACATACCTAAAAATAATACAAATTTATGAGAATGTACTAAAGATCGCCCTTTAATTTTTTCAAAAGAAATATCCGATTTCGCCCTGCCATGATTTTCACCGGATAGTGATAACTTAAAGAAATCCTAGTATAGTAGTCGTATGCTTGGGTTTAAAGGAACTTCAACTGCTAAAGTTCTATCACACTGTCTAAACAATAACCTTCGTCTCATGACGAACACGTCATCCACCCCTGAGGAAGTGTTATTAACTCACGAAGCTTGGGTCTGAACTTACCGTTCCTACCAGGCCAGGTTACCCTGGCCATCGCGGCGGTTGATGTAACTCCGCGGTAGATTTTCGTCCAACCGAGATTAGTGTTATCTCGCCGGGGGATTCCCTACCCGTAAGTGAATTCTCGCCCCGGCACAACTGCCCACTTTCCTTCCAGACAGCAAACTGTCATCACAAAACGCTGCCATCGAAAGGAACAAGTTTTGATCTTTCCGGGCCCGTGAAGGTTGTTGTTTGGGGGGGGGGAGGACATAGGGAGGGGGGCGTGACACACGGCAGAATTGGCAGTGTGGGAGGAGTGGGGAAATAGGCATTGTTACGGCGAAAGAAAGGAGGAAGGGGAGGGGAAGGGGGAAGGAGATCGGAGGGTAGTGGATGAAATAAAAAAAAGGCCGGCTTGGGATGCCTTATTCCCCTGACCCGGAACTTTAATTCCCGCCCGTGTGGCTCGCTCGATTGTCTTCGCCTGTTATTTTTGCCGCGTCCGGAGCCGCCGAAACTGCCGTGCGGAGGGTGTACGCCCAGAAACCTATTACGCCTTCCGACCCACCGAAAAGGTCGGGCTTCAAAACCCTAGCGGAAAATGAGTAAGTTCTCCGAGATTGGCCATCTTCGCCGACTTGTGGTAACTAGTAAACTGGATACGCGACTTTCTGAGTGATCGTAAGCAAAAGGTAGTTCTTGACGGAATTAGCTCTGATGTAGTTAAAGTGACATCAGGTGTCCCGCAAGGAAGCGTGATCGGACCCCTTTTGTTCATTATATACATAAATGATCTATGCTCTCGAATTAGCAGTAAAATACGTTTATTTGCCGACGACGCTGTCATCTATCGTGAAATTAGTGATCACTCTGACTTTGAAACCTTATCATCGGATTTAAACAACGTTCATGAGTGGAGCCAAGAGTGGGGACTCGAACTTAATCTAAGCAAATGCACGGCGGTACAATTCTTGCGGAGGTCGTCCAACTATTCCCATGTATATGCTGTGGATGGTGTTAACATAAAGGCAACAGATGAAGTGAAGTATCTAGGAGTTACGATAACTTCGGACCTATCGTGGGGAGCACATATAAGAAATATTTGTGGCAGAGCTCTGAAGAAGCTAGGATTCGTCAAGCGTATTGTGGGAAGATTTTCGGATGAAAAAGTAAAAGAGAGGTGCTATTTCGCACTCGTCCGGCCACACCTTGAATATGCAGCGAGCATATGGGATCCGGTGCAGAAAGACTTAGTCCGGGAACTTAATAAAATACATAGGAAAGCTGCGCGATTCGTCAAAAACAGCTACGGGCGTACTGACAGCGTTACACAAATGTTAAACGAATTAGGCTGGGAACCGCTAGAGACTCGGAGGCTACGCGCTAGGCTTAGATTGCTTGAACAATTGAGAATAGATATCTTTCAGAGCGACACGGAGAACATCATATTAGAACCCCACTATATTTACAGGTCCGACAGAAACGATAAATTAAGAGAGATATTTTGCCGAACGGATAGGTATGGGAATTCGTTTTTCCCCCGAACAATAAGGGACTTCAATAAATGCTAGGCGTAATTTCATTAGAGCGTTTCCTTTTTATCTTTAAACGGCTGGTGTCCTAACACCCCCCGCCACACGCCTATTGAGGCGGCTTGCGGGGTAATATGTAGATGTAGATGTAGTTTGAGGGAGATTTTTCCCTAGTCATAATGAAGACCATATTCGAGTTTAATTTTTTTATCCAGCATCTGTAAGAAGCATGAGGTAAATTTTGTAATATTAATGGCGCAAGAATATAGTTTTATACGACAGAAAGTCTCAGTAATTAAATAAATATATCTATAACGAGCGGAAGATACCCGTTGAAATGCAACGGGTGTGAAAAACATTAAACTTATTTTATAAGAAAACCACAAAGCCCGAAGAAAAACTGTATGCGTGGTAATTTGAGGAGTTCGTAACCTATCTTGTATATTGTATTCGTTGTAGTAGACACGCTGACCGTTTTCTACATGAATGGAGAGATGAGTGACTATTGGTCCACTTTCATGCACGGGAAACCCAAAAATCGGCCATGCAGACTTATTACGACTTAAATAGCAAAGGTTGATAGATGGTCACCTCGTCCCTACGGTTCTCTTGAGCAGTCTTCTGAGCGATTAGCAGGTTGATCGCTTCCCAAGTGTACATACATCTATTTACATTCAATGACTTTATTGAGCTGCAATATTGGACGTTGAAATGTGCGTTCAGTATCTAAATCAGTATTGGACAGAAGGGTACAATCCAGCGGTTGACTGCGTCAAAAGGAGCATTTGCAGCAGCAGCCATATTTATTTGACCAATGAATCCATCGTCACCAGCACTGCGCCTTCGGCATAAAGGGTAGCCATAATCATTGGTTTCGGTTGCTAAATAAAAAAAACTAAGGTGATTCTAAGTGCACTTGCCGATTTTCATACACGGATTTCGTTCATTGCGCAGAATTACCGTTCTTCTTTCGAGTAAAAAGCATGTAGTGACATCATTATAATTTCCGCCATCTTAAAACAGATTGAAGGTTCGAAACAGATGGTTCTGTATTTGAACCAGACTTATAGCTGGTTACCCGTCCGTAGGTTGAGTAAGGATGAAATTTGTGCGGTTCTTAACCAGGGTGTCCGGCGAATCTCAATTTCTTTTTTCCCTGAGTTTTCCAGGTTTACCAGGCATATTTTTGAATTTTCCAGGGTCATGTCGCACTTCATTTCTAACATACTTTTAATGAATTTCTAATAAAAGTGGCATACTTTGCTAATTTGAAAAATACGAGAAATGTCTACATCTACATACTACCCCGCAAGCCGCCTTAATAGGCGTGTGGCAGAGGGTGCTAGAACACCAGCAGTTTACATATAAAAAGGAAACGCTCTAATGAAATTACGCCTAGCATTTATTGAAGTCCCTTATTGTTCGGGGGAAAAACGAATTCCCATACCTATCCGTTCGGCAAAATATCTCTCTTAATTTATCGTTTCTGTCGGACCTGTAAATATAGTGTGGTTCTAATATGATGTTCTCCGTGTCGCTCTGAAAGATATCTATTCTCTATTGTTCAAGCAATCTAAGCCTAGCGCGCAGCCTCTGAGTCTCTAGCGGCTCCCGGCCTAATTAGTTTAACATATGTGTAACGCTGTCTGCACGCCCGTAGCAGTTTTTGACGAATCACGTAGCTTTCCTATGTATTTTATTAAGTTCCCGGACTAAGTCTTTCTGCACCGGATCCCATATGCTCGCTGTATATTCAAGGTGTGGCCGGACGAGTGCGAAATAGCACCTCTCTTTTACTTTTTCATACGAAAATCTTCCCACAATACGCTTCTTCAGAGCTCTGCCACAAATATTTATTATATGTGTTCCCCACGATAGGTCCGAAGTTATTGTAACTCCTAGATACTTCACTTCATCTGTTGCCTTTATGTGAACACCATCCACAGCATATACATGGGAATAGTTGGACGACCTCCGCAAGAAATGTACCGCCGTGCATTTGCTCAGATTAAGTTCGAGTCCCCACTCTTGGCTCGACACATAAACGTTGTTTAAATCCGATGATAGAGTTTCAAAGTCAGAGTGATCACTAATTTCATGATAGGACAGTGTCGTCGGAAAATAAATGTATTTTACTGCTAATTCGAGAGCATAGATCATTTATGTATATAATGAACAAAAAGGGGTCGATTACGCTTCCTTGTGGAACACCTGATGTCACTTTAACTACATCAGAGCTAATTCCGTGAGGAACCTACCTACTTTGTCGGTACCTACTTTGAGTTAAATAATAGAGCATACAAAGAATGTGGAGTAATATGGGTTTCATTTCAACCAACAAATAAACAAAAACGGTTAACTGCTATAATACAAAATTTGAGTCAGGTGCAATTTGATCGCAATGAATTAGCTTCAGCATAGTTTGATAAAGAACTTGTAAATAAAGGAAACTGGTGTGATTTTTCTCAACAAGTGCATTTCAGATTCAACTTCTGCAACAAATGTCTTGGATTTTCAAGAAATTTGTTTTTTTTTGGGTTTGCAGCTCTTGAACTTTTTTCAGTACCTCTTTATTATTCTTTATCCCTTAACACTTTGGTACCTTTCCTCTTCTCCCCTAAGGCTTCACTGCACTTTGAATGAGCATTTCGGAAACTGTGAATTAATTGCTTTGTGATATATCACAAAGTATACCTATAGGTACGGATCTACCACCCGAAATAATTCAATTTGAACAAAATTGTATTTGTTGGGCAATTCACGAATTATAATTAACTTGGGTTGATCCTGTACAAAGGGCCTGTCAACTTCCAAACCCGAGGGCTGAGATTTCAACTCGCAGTGACCGCAAATGTATTTCCGCTCCTTCAAAAACATTTCTAAAACGAGAGGGTTGAGATTATTGGGAGAGGATTATCAATCATATAAAAAAGCCCAATTATCCATTTAGGTGGCCGACCGAATGGTTTTCGTATAATAGCGGGAAATTCCACTGCGCATGTACAGATGTTTAGATTTTTCTTAAATTTGGTAACACCAAGAATTCAATTCATACGGCTCGTCGAACGGAATCAAGATTTCCGTGCGGAATTCTGTTTCCGCTGAAGGAGATATACAATAGCATTTTGGCATCAATTCCGATTCCATTCGTAGCGGCCATTTTACGTGGGAATTATTCTATGCGGAATTAGCCTTGTTATGCAATTGGCCCCCTGGACTGCGCGAAGCACAAGCTGCGAGCGGGCGCACAGCTGCAAAAAGAGTATGAAATGAACAGGGAGCGCAAGGCTACGCTGATTATGAGCCAAGCATAATGCAATCAAAGACGCAGGTTAAACCTCTCTCTCTGCCTCAATGGAAACCGGCTGCCGTCCATTTTCCAGGGTTTTTCGGAAAAATGCAAAAATTCCCTGAGTTTTCCCTGAGTATTCCAGGACAAAATATTTCCCTGAGTTTTCCAGGTTTTCAAGGTTTTCCAGGTCGCCGGACACCCTGTTAACGTAACCCGAGAAACATCACGGGGAGATGCTCATTAGATCGCTCGTGGGCATGTCTTTGACCATCCAAGTCTAACCTTTGTCGTTTTTCTTTCAAGGGCTCATTTTCTCGCAAATAAGACATTCATTTTGCTTTAGAAGATTTTTTTCGAAAGGTTACTCTTTTTCCTATTAGGCATGTTGATGGATATTTTTTTAAGTCCAAGGGACGGAAACACAGCGGCAAGTGAAAGTCTAGAATAGGCAACTCGATGATTGAGTGAATGTACCAAAGTTAACTGCACTTAAACACTTTTAAATATATAAATAACTCGTGACGTTAATGATGTGGGAATGGGTCTAAAAAACAGTTCGCAGTCGTAATGGGAGGCAGACGGTTCCACTACGTGTAATACATCTGAGTATTAAACGATAATAAACAACGCCGTGTTTGTTGTAGCAACAGAGGAATTATTACCATTACTATTCGCTGCATGTAAATATTCTTGCACATTTATATGCGAGTGTAGTCTATTTAATTCCTTTATGTGTATCTTTTACTACGTAAGTTTTCTCTCATATTCATGCAGTGCCCCAATGAGAGCTACTTCGAGAGAATTGACGTTGAAGAGTATACTTGTTGTTAATATGCATTGAATTTATCGATTACCCTCCCGAAGCAATCTATCATGGGGCCCATGGGACTCAGGGTCCTTCTTATACAGATTTTATTCCTACGTGCTATCATGTACTTGCAGGAAAGCGTGACATTTAAATGCTAGAGGAGTGAATATCCTCTGAAAATCAAATTCCTAGTTGTCAAGGAAGTATGTTATTGTTGATTTCAGAGAAAAATGTGAGATTATTCAGCTGAAAACATGAATTTCAGACAAATACGGAGCGTAGAAGAAAATCGATTGATAAAATTAGAAACTTCATTTATTCAACCATCCGATAAAAAAAATCCCAGCCCTCTATCTTGAGTGAAAGTAATTTTAAAAAGCAAAAAATGAAACCGCTGCACCGAACCCAATGCTTAGCATGGACCACCAGGGGGGACCTTCGGGGGCCTTTGGGGGCCCTGAGGGCTTTTTAATGTAGCATATGTTACAACCAGATATGTTTTCTATCTGCAAGCCAAATTTCAGCTCAATCGGTCCAGTAGTTGCTGCGTGCTGGAGCAACAGACAGACATCATTACATTGTAATATATTAGTAAGGAGCACACTCCTAACCTTTAAAAATGGGTTTTGGTTAATTGAACCCTATAGTGTTTGTTGTCTACCAGTAACAAACATGTGTTTCAAATTTCATCGAAATCGGTCCAGTGGTTTAGGAGATGTGGAAAATACACATACTTACATTGACTTTTTATGTATTGTATAAAGATAGTGTTTAACTTGACTCATTTTTTTCACGCCATACGCTGCTGAAAACGCCTTCACCACCGAAGGTATGTTTGCGCTTCTGTAAAAATAACTAAGTTTTATGATTTATTTTTTAAGAATAGCGGAGAAGTAATGTAAAGTAGACACTTTCAAATTTTTTTCTAGATCCACAGGTTATAAAATCCTCATTTTGTAAATAAAGTCTCTCTGGAGTGCATACGTGTACCATATCCCATGGAAAACGGCTTCCATTTCTTGGCAAATATCTCGAAAAGTTGTGAAGTGGCTGATATTTTGATATATTTGGAAAGGTGAGATATAATTCTTTAATATGAGGCTGATAATGAAATTCATTGAATTCAATGTGAAATGATATCTCGCTGGAATTGCCTTAACCGTAGGAAACAGGCCAATTGTTCGTTGCCGTGACGAATCGTGCGACCGTAAGGAAGATGAGATGTAACCACAAAGGAGACACTGAGGATTTCATTCTACCAAGGGAAAGATTGCAATTAAAATTAACCCTTGAAGGGGTTAATGGGAGTCACTTTTCGTATTTTATTTATACATTTTTTCACCCAACAGAAATTCAAGATACTTATATACTCGATATTATTTAATGTAGGTTCTAACGCTTAAACTAACTAACTTACGCTAACAGATACATATTCCGTTTGTTACTTCCATAAAACATCTGTCGATTAAATACCTTTTTAACATATTTTGAATTCATGTTAAAAATAGCCCACCATTAACCATCAAACAGAACAAGCAGTGAGCGAAATGTAGTGTTTTATATTTCCGAAATTTTGTTAACTCGGGAATGGCAATAACTACAAAATATTAACATCAAAATGCATTTTCAAAATTTACTTTGACATGACTTAGTAATATAATGACAATCTTCTGATTTTTTACGTTAACGAAAATTTTTGAAATTATCATGCATAGAAAATAATTTTCACAGGATCACGTGACTTTTTCTTTTTTAAGGAATCAACGTACTTATTCATTGAATAAGGTTACTCTACTTGCACAACATGATTATTTGAGGTATTACATATTATTTTAACTCGAACTCCATTGAAATTAAGCAAAGTATTCGGTTGACGCCCATACATACGAATTTCATGCTTGACATCATCAGAAAAGCACCTGTCATTTACACTACTAGAACATGAGGAATAATATTACTTGCATCATCTCCATTTTTAGTGGATTATACTCAGTACCCGAAAATTGGTTCACAGTTCAATTCTAACACTACCACACTGATAGAGTTTCCTTCTCACATCCCTTTTAATTCGGATAACGTAACTGTCCCTTTGTCTTCCTCGCGAGGTCTTCCCTTCTGTTTCGTAGTATATTATTTCCAAACGATTTAATTGAGCCTCTCCAACAATAGGTGCGCTCTATCCAACTGCCGGCAGTTACAAATAGCGAATGCCAGTTAATCCTCTGCAGTAAAAACTTTTTGAGTTCAGAAAAGCAATTTATGGGTGGACCTTTCCACACATTTAAAATATAGCAAAACGTTTATCTCCACCACTTTCCAGCACCTATTCTGTCAACTGAGGGCTGGATCAACCTCATTTCAAGATTAAAAATAATCCGTGAAAGGGAAGCCGTCAGATGGAAAATATATAGTTAATTCCGAGATAACATATATTTCGCTTCCAATTGATTTCACCGTTACATTTGCGCGTGGCTACCCCGTTGGAATGAATCACCAAGTCACCGAGTGGCGCGGGAAAAAATGTGTTTTAAGAGCTCCAGCAGTTACGCCTATTTCGTAACACCTTATTAATAAAAACTGAGGCAAGCACAGCAACAATACCAGTAGCGGACAAAACCATACTCCAATGCCCAACACCAAACTATACAATAAATGGAACTGCTTGACCTTAATTATGAAAATATTAACTACAATCAAGATACGGAAAGCAATTTTAAATTAGCTAAAATAAAAAAATAAATTATCTCTCTATTTTTTCGGACTTGATTTGGCACTTTCTTACAATGCGAGATGATTCCATAAATTTTTGGATCGTTTTCTTCTAGTTTTATGGATTGCGAACTCATGTTAAAATTAAAGAGAATAACAGAACACTTTTAATGCACGGTTGCAGAGATATTTGTTTTTGTCAAAATCAAATCTAATTGGCGGCATTTTGCAAGATAGAGGATATAACTTACCTAGAAACAGAAATAATAAAATTTGTATTTCTCTAGCGTCAACCACTAAAAATGCTTACATAAATCTATGACGCCTTAAATATGAAGCGGCAGATACATATCAGTTTTTTTAATTCTGTGTTTCAGTAATGGTGGCTCTCATCACAGACTTTCTGACCGTGGTCAGTTAGATACTTCCCACTTAATCATCATCTTTGTTATTTCACACAACGCTACACATGCCCTACATTATCGTTGTTTAACAATTATAATATTCTGACTGACCAAAAATAAAAAATATCGCGATTCCTTAATTCCCACTTCCTCTCACTCATCATCCTATATTCTATTGCAGCTTCTAAGTGTTTCACGATACTTTTTCCGTCCAATTTTTCTATCTCCTTCGAAATTACTTCAACAATTTCTTTTTTCCCCACATATTTAATCCTTGATCGATTTTATTCCTCTCCAATACGCCCTTATTCCCTCTGCCAACACTCACTAATAAAGTCTCCGATCTAGGCTTTTAATCTTTTCCTTCTGAGACTTGATGGTGCCTATGATGCATCAAATTCTTAGTGTCTGAGTCACTGGCAACTTGATAATACACCAAGAGTCAATAACAAAGGAAACTTTCAACTTTAGGTGACACCTTAATTCATAGCCGAGCCCCTGTAGTCATGTCGGCAACGTGCGTCGTAGATTGGTATTCCTAAATCCTGGATGATCGCTGTGTTGCCAAGAAGAACATTTCAGGTAAGACAATGCGATCTGACCATAGCAGTTAGAGAACATAAATTCCAAGTCTACCCATACTAACATTCATAATAATTTAAAAACTTTGGCGAGCTATTTTATAAAGATCAATTTAGCACTAATGCATTGAATTGCAGCACTAACGGTCAACCCTTTCGCTGCGGCACGCTCGTGTGCAGACTCATTCCCGGGATGCAAAATACTCAGGCGAAGAATTTTTAGGCCTTTTTATGCCTGATTAACGTAAACCGTAGGATGGGGTAGTCTTTACGTTAACTGGATGTTAACTGAGAGTTTGGGTTTTGTAAATTATACCAGAATATCGGTTAGTTGACCAGAGCGTTATCGATGGGAAAACATATTAGCATCGGTTGACATTCCGAGAAAATATATGACCAGAGATTAGGGTTTCGCGCACTTCTACGGACAATTATTTACTATTATGGGTTTCTATCGAGACAGACGTAGTTTAATTTTGTTTGTTTCAAGAAATTTGAAAATATTTAATGTATAAATTTTCTATAACATTAGAACTGTTATATTTCAGCAATTGTCTATTTAAACCAGGTGAAAATATACGGCATTATAACGTGCAGTGCATATTCCTCCGGACGTAAATAAACGCCCATATCATCGAAAATGGTTCAGCTAGAAGCATAGAAGACCAGAGACGAAATGCGTATTGAAAGACACACACGGTGTATCTTCCAGTAGAGTTCACTACCAGCACGCACATAAAAATGACTCGCTTCTTGAACCGTTGCCCATTGGGTAATAAAACGTAACGGTCAACGAATGCAGTACGTACCAACATGCGCATGGTTCACATAAATGGTTAGTCTACGTAGAAAAAGGAACAGATTCACTATGAAAAAAGAGATAGACGAAGTTATTCCAAGCACATGGAAGCTATTGGCATTCAAATTACAGCAACGTAACGAATAACGCCGTACACCGGGTAATGTGGCAGACTGGTATGTCTATTCGTCATCGTTGGTATCCATCGGGGGCAAACTTGGTAATCCCCTCCCCTCATTGCTTCCGACTTCCCATCCCATCCCTTCAACATTTCCCCTCCCTCCCTCCCCATCCCCTGAACCGGCCATCGCGTGTGAGCCTTTGTTTGTTTGTGTCCATGATACGCTCCGATCAGCGCCGATTGTTTCGAAAAAATGAATGCTGGGAAACCCGTTCCACCAGCCGTTTGTTCCTTTACTTTTATGCGACCAACGGTTCCATTATTCACCGAGTTCTTACACGGATCGCAACTTTCAATTTTCATTCGCTTATCTCACCATTAGTTTCTCTTTCCACAAGATTTTCATCCCTTTCCAGATCCGATTAGAATTTCTCTGCCACAAAAAGCTTCTTCTCGTGAAATTTAACGCACAGTTGTACCGCCAGAGATTTCTTCGTTAAAGCTACGCTCCGTGAAATTAACATATCCTTTCAAACTCTTGAAACCAATGAAAAAGTACAGTGATTCATTTAAAAAATGCATACAGCGTTCTATTTTCGTTTTAAGGCTAGATTATCTCTAGACTGGAGACTGCATCCTAGTGGTATTCCATTAGTTTTAGCATTCTATTGAGATGAATTCGCATTTGCACCAGAAAAAATATACCTAAATGCACAAGATATTGCCTTCTCGGTGAACATTACATGCTGAACAAAGATTAAAAGAGAGTAATTTATTTTTCATGGTTCCTTCTCAGTTATAAAAATTTTAAATTTGTTTCATGAAGTGATTTTTCCATATTATTTTACATGCTTAATGACCCTCATAAAAATCCTTTCCCAATTTCTTAAAATTAAGTCGTATTTACATGTAAACAGAAGAAAAATAACAATATACCTTTATAAAAAAATTTATCGTAGCTCATTGCTGATGCTATTACGGAATATAAACTGTAAAAACCAATCTTATTTTTTCGTAGTTATTTTTTGCAATACTTAAGTCGAAACATGCCTAGCACTAATAGTGAACTTACATTCAAGATAAAAGGTTTTAAAACGGATCCCAAAATAACTGTCCCAAAGGACATCATATTATATTAGCATGATCATCTGACGCCAGTTTTACTGAAAAAGCAGAATTTTGATCACGATAATAAAAGAAACAACGATCAAAATAGGCATTATTTCAGGCTAGCTATGACCTCCAAGAAAGGGAGTGGCAAGGCAATCTTGACGGTCGTTTAAAAGGTATATTTAGGCATTTTAAATTTAACTTTTAAGCAGCTACATTCTGCTTCATGACGCTTCAAAGTGGCAGGAGCTGGAGACTATAGACGGGCGGAAGTAGGGCAATATCCATTTTTAATAGTTAAGAAAAGGTTTTCGCTTTTTAAGCACGGTCAGATAAATGCTTTTGTAAGAACTTAAAATTGATGTAAAATGTTAAAAATTTATTATTTCAGCACTAAATCATCATTTTCCGGGTCTCTTCCGCGTATGTTATTTAGAATGCACAGCAAATTAGAGCATTTCAGCGAAATTAGAACAGTTTCTATTTTCCGTTCAGGCGTTGAGGCATTCGCACAAACGTTCATACAATTTGCCGTTTTACACGATACATTTTGCCTCATGCAAGAGTTCACGGAAGAGTTTGTACAAACAAATTTACCGTGTAAAACGGCCTTTATAGAAGCTTGGCTGGCTAGTTTTGGCGCCCAGATCGGCCAGTTCTGCGTCCCATTTTGGTGCTGCATTATGATCATGCGGGCAACTTATTCTTATTCATGCGCCGAGTAGTGGGAATCCGTCCTCTCTGTTGAAGTTCATCAGCGTTTTTATGATTTCAATGGCTTTTCTTATTATTCTCGGGAAGTGCCTATTTCCCTTAGCTATTATTTTAGCGTCTTCGACATTTATTACGTGTCCTCGTTTGCTCTATGCGTGCCCAGAGATGGCTGGAAATGATAAATTTAATATATCAACTAAAATTAATGATAACCAACAACGGAGCCGTCAGTAACGATTCCGTATTGCCATTATATCTGCTTTGCCTTCAAAATTTAATGTAGTGGTAGAATAGAAGGACAGAAAAAAGCAATATCATTCGCCTGAGTTGGGATTCGAGCTCCGATCTTCAATCATGTCACTGTCTTCTCATCAAATATATTTTCCTTTCAAAGCTCCTCAACGAATTTATGACAAATGCAACTACCTACGTGGAAGCCGATGAATTATGGCACACAGTCGTTTGAGTACCGAACCGCAACATGGGAAAACATCCTCTCATTCTCCCTCAACATTAAATCCGCCTCGTTTATTCGCCGGTCGTGTGAAAAAAAATCCACATTCGGCCCTTTTGATCCAAACGCTCCCCACCCTCCCTCCTGGTATCGAACACGAAAAAAAATCGAATGCCAGAACTGTGATCATATCGCATCGTTTTACTGCCTCCCATTGTTACGAATTCCCCCCTTCTCATTCTGTCTCTCCTCTTAATGGCCGATGTTAATGAGCCGCTAATGCGTCCGTCTGCGGTCAGCAAGAGGAGCCGGGGAAGAGGAGGAAGCAGGAGGAGAGGAGGAGAATTATGAGATTTGCATCGGGCGCGGAGTAAGAGAAACGGTCGAAATCGTCGTGGGAGGGTGGGTAAAACTCCAGTTACGCGCAGACTTGGGTGAGGAGATCCGCATCTGCGAGCTGCTGCAAATGGCGAGGTGCAGGGGGTTTCAGGACACCAGTCAGTCACACGGGAAGTGAAAGGGTTTGGATGAGGGAAAAGACGAAAATTTAAAATAGTTTCGACAAATCAGTCTCTCGCTGTTTTAGCCGAAGTCATTAATGGTGCGTGGGATGACGTATATTTTGTTTCTGTCAGCTCGGTAGGGAGCGGGGAAAAGGAATTGTAAGAGGGAGAAGAGGAAAGTGCACATTAATGAGTGCATTAGGTCTTCACTCTAAATTTTTTTATAGTCACCAACTGTGCGAGGAAAGAAGGATATTTGTACCCATCAGGTTGACAGTGTATCGCTCCTATTTTTTCGCTTATATCAGTTCTGGAGACATAGAGTGGTGTTAAAATAATATCTTTCGTGTCATAGATAAACTCGAATGACCATAATTTTCCAGTTAATCTAAGCCGAGCGTGTAGCCTTCAAATTCTCTCGTTGCTACCAACATAATCCTTCCATCAGCTGAGATATAGTGGGGGGGAGGCGGGAGAGTTAAGGGTGCTATTGAAAAATGGACGCCTACATTCGCATGACGAAATCAAGATCAGCACGTTCCGTCTCACTCTTTTTATTTACCTTGCCTCGAGTGTTTGACCCCAGACAGCATACGTTCGTTTGCTTGTTTGTTTATGCAGGTGACTGACAACTGAGTTCATTAGCATCATTACGTATTTGCGGGAAGGACTCGAAAGGGAGGATTATTTTAGAATGGTGGAGAGAAAACCTGGCGTTGGCGCAAGCCTACGCTTAACGACAAGCAAAAAGGAGACCATAGTTTGAGTGAGATTTTTCCCCAGTCATAATAGAGACCACATTCGAAATTTACTTTTAAATTTAAGTAACTGTAAGTAGCATGAAGTAAATATTGTAATATTAATGGCACAAAAACTTAGAAATAAATTCTCGGTAATTAACTAAATATGCATGCATTATAGTTTAGCTTGACTCATTTTTTTATCCGTCCGATCGAAGCGCCTTCTCAAAAGATGATTTTTTTATCCATTCTGTAAAAAATACTGTTGTAATTGTTTTTTAAATAGCTGAGAACGACGCGTAAATTTTTGACGAGTTTTATGTGTTAGAAATTTCTCATTTTTTATATACAGTCTCTCTGGAGTGTAATTCCGAACTATTTCCCATGGCAAATGGCTGTTATTTCTTAGAAAAATCTCGAAAAGTATACTGGTAAGTGGCTGACATTTTGTTACCATTGGACAGATGAGATCTTTTTCTTTATAATGAGGTCAAATTCATCGAATTTTATATAAAGTGAATTCTTGCTTAAAAATATCTTAAGGGGTTCTAAATACTCTGGCTAAAACGCTCGTTTCAAACGTTTACCTCTGCCCAATAGCGGATTTACCGTGTTAGCTGAAGAATTTTTGCACTATTTTTTCCTCTCAAGACAATGAATAATTTGTCACTATGAATGAAATAATTTTCTCACAAAGAGGTTGAGTTTCTAAAAATAGCGAAAAGTTCCATTTTCGGTAACATTCCGGGGGATGCATTTCGCCACGAATGCTAGAATCCGAAATGAAGATTTTTAATCCGCTTAGAGCAAAGACTGGTCTGGGCATACAATGAACAAGTACTGATGCTATTCTCGTATTAAGGCTACAGCGAGGAACATCGTTCAAGGCTGCATTGTTCTTTGTGCACGTGATCCGAGGAAGAATGCCGAGCGAGGATGTCGCTGATGTAGCCCGTCGTAGGGTCTTACCCCCACTGCTGCTCTTAGACCACACCACCCATCATGTTTACAACACTTAAGACGGTTCGCGGTACATGGTCGGAGAGGTGACTCGGAAGTAAAGAGCCACCTTAACCATATATCCATAATTACCAGGATTAATTTTAACAGCTGTTCAACTAGCACCCTATTATGGATCAAGATTTCACCTAAATATCTCCACCACTGCCGGGATTCGTTCCCGGGCCCTCTGAATAGGACGCCAGTACTCAATCTACCACACCAATCTGATACACTAATGCATTACCCCCACCAAATAATGGCACGCTTGGAGGGTGCATTAAATGATATCGATGTATCTCTCCTCTTTTTTGGTTTTCCCGAACGTACTACTTACCGTGAGATACTCAGTGGATGTTTTTAAACAGGAAAAACAATCTATCATGGTTAAAATTCCATTTTTGCATGTTCAGGTGAGCAAAACCTTACCAAATTGAAGCATTCAATGTAAAATTCGATTCAGAGAAGATTGAGGAAAGAATTAATAAGGATCTCTCAAGCTATTCCGAGCTCAAAACGTTCATAGCTAAGTGCATCAATGCGATCCTACGAGGGCGTAACGTACATGGAAGGCAGCCAGTAAGGTATGATTATTCGTGAATTTAAAATTCTCTCGCAGATGCTTCTAAGTAAAAATGTTAAAAATGACTCCGTTTATTGCACTGTTTTCACTGGCTAAAGCATCATCAGGGGCATGAGTAAAGCTATAATTATTGAGCATTTATTTAATTACGCTTGAATGGGATAAACAGGCTCAGTAGTTAGAACGAGGTTTTAGAAGGTTAAGGGGAGTGACGGGAAGTGAGTTTCTTCATAAAAGATTTCGCGGCTCATGATGAGCTACAAAAATTATTCGGGTGTATTCCGCGCGTTGTTCGGCGTCAGCCCGACGTTTCGAGACCCTTGTTGGTCACTTCTTCAAGGAAAATCAGCGCTCAATGCCGACGTTGTTCTTATAGAAGTCATTTTATCCACGAGAAATCCGACGCTGGGAGAACGCGAGCAGATGGAAACTGCCCGATTTCTATCGCCCAAAACCGACCATATGATCGGGAAAGGAATAGCGCGCTAATGCTTTGACGGTGACTCTGGGAGTGGAAGTTATAGGAGAGAACCTAGAGGGGGTGGGGCAGGAGAAACGGAGGGGCGGAATTCGCCAAAGTAGTGGCAGGAACAGTGAACAATGACGAGAGGATTATGAGCCGCAAGACAATAAAAAGGGATCCGAGGGTGATTTAATCTCCAAACACACACACACACATGGTGCCATGGGAAGCAGTTCCGACCCCCTGGAAGGATGGCCACTGGAGAGTGAAGAGGGACTATGCAGAGAGAGGAAGAGATAGATGCAAAGACGGGAAGGTGAGGGAAGGGTGAGGAAGGGAAATACAAAGAAAAAGATGGGAAGAGAAGGAGAAATGAGAAAGACAAAAACTAATGTGGTTCAATCGTAAAATAAATAAAATGTCGTTTAGTTCATATCATGGCTATTTATAGAAAAACGAGTGAACTGTTTCTAGATAAACAAGAAAATCCTTCCTATCAATGCGATTTTTTCCCGAATAATATAGTAAGATATTAATTTTTACACCAGTGAAGCCACTACTGCGCCATTTTATTTTGAGGTACTAAGAAACAACTAAGTAACTGTTAAGACCCTCATACCAAACATTTGTCAAAGTTTTGGGCCGTAGTATTTCATTGTACTTAAGCCTTTTTGAGCCAAATATGTTTATTAAGAATACATTTTTCTCCTTATACTTAAATAAAATTGAGTTTACAGAAACAACATTAAAACTGATTAAAATATATTTTTATAATTTGGTTATACGTTTTTTCTGTAGGCACCGAAATTGACGCATTGGGCATTGGTGAATGAGTTGAGATGACTCTGGAGGTTCGTGCCAAATTCCGAAAACCTGAACTCACTCGTGAGTGGGTTAAACACCCTTTTGAATTTGCTTAACCAGGTGGATGATATTTTTAATATCTAAAACAAAATATGTTATCTTCATTGAACATGAATATTTTCTGCGAACATGACCCACACAACTGTTTCGCTGCTCTCCATTTAACTTAACACATTTTTACTCCAATTATTGCGGTAGTTTTCTAATGACTCTTAAGCAAAGAGAAGTTGTTTCCGTAATTTCAATACCATTTTATTTCCAGGATGATAATCCACTCTCCACACCTGTTTCTTGCAAAGTTGAAATAAGTATGAGAAAAAATATACTGCTTAATCCAATTCGCAACCGCTTTTACTTTTAGTACCTTTAAGCCCCCGTAATGTTATGATCAAATATAAAAAAATATAATGCAAATGTAGGATCTTTTGACGTAATCCGTGACTGAAAACATGTGTTTGTGTCTAAGTAACTAAGTGTTCAACACCCTCGTTCCCTTTTTGTTTTATTTGACCACGCTCTTTTTGAGCTGTTCTCCCAGAAATTTGGGGCCCTATTGTGTGTGTGAGTGAGTGTTTTGTGTGATTGCGTGTGTGGTTGTGTTAATAACTTGGCAGCCTTAGTAGAGTCACTACAGCTCTCCGAAGGATCCCAGGTTATAACCCAGGAATCCTTAGCTGGGTCTCATTAACCTACAAAGGATTCCAGTTGGGTTGTGTGTGTGTGTCTGTGGTGGTCCCTGGCGAGGAAATTACTTTCCTGTAAACCACCACAGGAGGGTATTCTGGTGGAGAGGCTGTGGTTGGTCCCTGTTGCGGAGTCCCCATTCCCGCAAACCAACACAGTAAGTGTTTGATTTTGTTTGGCGAGTGGTGCATATATTTTACGGCCATTGGAGAAATATCTTATCTGGTTAATCTATAGAGGCCGTAGAGCTGATCTACCTTCATCTAAGTAACTAGAAAAATAAAACAAGTTATAATTTTTAAAAATATTTTTACGGCAGAAACCCATCAAGAGATTGAGAAGATAGGTGATTGACGGCTTGATTGACGCTATGCCAAAGGCTCTTTAACGAGCTCCGAGGATAATAATGGAAGGGAATACCGGAAATGCCACATTAATACGGCAATTCAGAAAATGAAGACGAGGCGAGAGGTAAGCTGAGGTTAATTGCGAGGGGTGACGAAGAGCGTCCAAAGCATTATTACGCGCGAATGAAGTGAGATAATAGAGATGAACAGGCTGAGGGTCGCAATGTTTAAATGCTTAAAATATTTCAATAGAATTTACTCATGTTTCATCTCACATCGTAACCGGAAATGGCAGGATAGAAAATTTTCTGAGTCATTTCCTTGGTTAATGATACCTTAGAAAACGATGCGTTCATGTTTGGTACGGAAATCAATATTGTTTGCTCGCATCTTCATAAAATCTTAAATCATGCGTAAAACGATTTTGATTTAATTGATTTATGCCCAAATATTACTTTTTTACCCTTATATACAAATTCCACAATCATTTTTTAAAGCAAGTTAAGCTCGACGAGAATCGTAGGTATTGTTTGTTAATTTACAAAAAATTACCAGCCAAATTTCCAGTTCATGCTTTATCTTGGCAGAAAGTAAGTCAAATAAATTATATCTAGCTGCATATTGTACCTACATAAACCATAAAAAATGAACAAAAAGGTACAATTCAGCTTAAAAAAGGGAAAAACTGAGACTGAAGAAAAATTGAGAGTTCAGCGTCTTTCAAATAATATTCCGTATATGACGTATGGGAATAATTTTATTGTGTTCCTCTACCAGCACTTCTTCCCAAATGACACTTTGATACCCACCTATTTTTTCGAAAATATTAAATCGGTAAACGGACCTCACATCTGTAGCAGCAAGGTCATTCTTACCAATATATGTGACTTAAAACAAAAGCTCTATAAAAATAATTATGGCATGAATGAGCTAATGGATCCTATGCCATCACAAAATTTACCTTACACTATCTGAACCCGCGAAATATATGTGCGTATAGTATTTAATATACGTCATGAAGATTCATAAGTAGGTATTTGAAATATCCTAAGTAGCTTACTGTTTGATTTTAAAGAAACACATTATTGACCATGGTTAAGTACGGGGTGTTGCAGATGAAGTCCAACCTTTAAATCAGTTTGCCATTGTCCTTTGGCCAGTTCAAAGTTTCATACAGCGCATTTTACGCCATTGAGAACACATAATCGACATTCATTAAATAAATCAGAGGCAAACATCATGTAGGTATTCAAAATATAATTGTTCTCTCTACGAACAAATGTACACATAAAAGGAAAAACTTCTTTATTCATTAACTATTTCACTTTCTTCCCCGAGGCATTTAGCTGATGAATGCCCTTCAACATTTGTTAGTATGAAAAATATTCTTATTTATGCATCAAATAATGCCACTAATATCTAGCATAAAAAATTTACCATTCAGTGTTTAAAGGAGAGAATCTTCAGTGAAATCCCCTAATGGACATATACACCACATTATAAAATGTCTTTATTGAAAAAATAGCAATTTCCCATGAATTACGCCTAAGGGGCACCGAGTTGTAAAGAGCTAAGATTAAGGAGAAGAATCAAGGGAAAGAAAAATGGAATTGATAGTTGGTCCCGCGCATTTCTTTGTTGTGAAAGAACAATGAAACTATACTCTTAAAAGGAGACTGAATTATCCCAGCTAGGTGTAATTACACGGGGTGTCGTAAAATATCCCGTAAGGGTTAATTTCAGTAAATGAGACTTTTTTTCGAGGGATCTCATTCTTGCACGCACGATCCCATTCATTAGAATACGTAGTTGAAACTGCCCACCCTCTTCCTCTCACAACCCCTCCCACACTTGGTTGGAGCTGTAAGTTGGGATTCACGTGGGGATGGGATAGGACGGAAACTCAGGAAAGGAGAGATAATACCATTGGCGAATAACAGGACGTTTGATCGTTAACGATTATTAGTGATCTGTATATAAATATTTTACGTAAATTTGCATAAAATAGAAAATAAACTTGGACTTTTAAGAAATAATCATCGAATTATATCTTTCATAGATTTTTTTAAATTAAAAACATTTAGTCTCCGTAAAAAGTGAGGCAAGGCATACTGACGACATAAGACATACTGACGACCCGGAATCGATGATGTCGTCGGCTTGTTTTTGGGATCCATTTCAATCCAGTTACTCGTTATGGCGAGTGACTGGATGAGTAACCTTTGTAAATATTTCTTTGGCAACGCAAGGTTTTTCAGAACTTTCCAATCTCTTTTTACTATTAAGATAAAATGACTTAACTTACTTATAGACTATGTTCGAAGAGTTAACTTTTCTAGGAATTCAATAACATTTCCATTCATCAAAAAATATGAAGTATTAGGACGGTATCGTCTGGAAAAAGGCAAAATCAGATAAAGGTAAACTATTCCATGAATGGAGTGTATAATATAATTATTTAGTAGATAAATTCTGCAAAGATTTTCTGTCAAAAACGAAGTTAAGCTGTCCTCACGCCTAACCGACGGGAAACATATTAACCAACATAATACCCTGCAAGCCGCCACTGGGGCATGTGGCGGAGTGTTTAAGGACAATATCCATGAATAAGTGAGGAAATGGAGAAAAAGAATTGGAAATTGTAGAGAGCGAAAATGCATTGCATACGAATGGAGTGTCTTATAGTCAGGCTATTTTCGATGCTGTCATTAAAGATGCATGGAAGGAGGGAATTTTCGCACAGTGTCAAGTCGGCTGGGTATTTCACCGCTTCTATCAGCTCTTCGATATACTGTTCGAGGATCAAATAATATCCTCCTTGTCACACTAAAACTTGCGTAATCAGAATTTTTCAAGTAATCTTAGTCTATCATAGTCTCAGAATCTTCAGCAGTCCAAACGTAATCCTACAACCAGCTGTGTTATGCTCCCTGTTCCTTCGTAAGAGTTTTCAATGAAGCGTGCAGTTTTCTTTTTATTTTGTATATTTCGCGAATAAAATTTTTCTGTGAATGGTCCCAAATGTTTGTGGGGTACTAGAGATGTGCTCTGACTTATAAGTAGCATATCTCTCCCTCACTTTTTCATCCGTAGACCTTTTGCTGTTAGTTTTTTAAACCTTCGTGGCTGTAATGCAGCCCCCACGCTTGGTCTGAAGTTACGGTGATTGCGAGGTATTTGACTTCACCGGACATCTAAATATAGCGTGTATGGGGTTATGTGTGTACTGAATAGATATATACTACAAAGAATATCTGTTAAAACAAAGACGTGAAACTTTCCGATATTCGGACCGATCGGGGAAATATCACGTCGCACAAAAGCCAATTTCCGCTGAACCATTGACTTTTTTATCCTGGACACCGCATCGATTCTCTTGTCTTCGTCTTCGGCAGCCTCGTGTCGTGGAATTCCAGTCTTCCAGACGGCCACCTTGCTCTCTCTTTCGCCGAATCGGAGACTAGTTTGGGCCCATTGTGGAATGAATGAAAGGGGGAAGCAGTCTGAAATAACAGTTGGTTCAAACTCCGGCAGTAGCTGCAGCGTTTCGGTGTTCGGTATTTGTCGAGAGCAGCCGCCTGATAATAATCGAGGTTGGCCGTTCCCTTTTTCAGCTACCTCAACTTCTTCATCGGGAGTTGTTAATCTGAAGATTGCTTTGCTGTGGGTCTGCACTCCACTCTTCTATCAGCTGAACGATTTTCTCCACAACTCTTCGTTCTAACGTCCGTCGTAATGTGCTAAATGTATTCCATTCTTGACCTACCTCGGTAATTCTTCCCATCTATTTTTCTTTCCATTATTGCTTCTCAACAAACATCTCTTAATACGCTGCCGTGCCGTAAAGTGTGTCCAGTGAATTTGCCTCTCCTTCTCAGAGTTTTCATCATACATTCTCTTTATTCAGCTCTTCGTAGGATGTTTCTTCTATTTTTGTGGGTTATTCTCTCTGTCCATTTGATCTTTATAATTCTTCAACAACAGCACATTTGCATAGCTTCCAATCTTCTTTGCCCTACCGCTGTGTTTGTCTAGGCTTCACTACAATATAAGAGCATGCTCCAAAAATATATTTTAAATAAATGCTTCCTCACTTCCACGCTTGTGCTGCCAGTTGTAATCTTATCAATTTATACTGATGATTCTCAATACGTGGACTCTGATATGTGCATTAAGGAAAGCATAAAGGAAATCAATAATCTGCAATTACTCTCCGAGTCTTTACTGGGTACATATAATTACAACTGGATCGTAAATACAAGAAATAAATAGGAATAGAAAGGAATACAGCAAGTGCGTTATATCGAATTTATTTCTACAAATTTAAAATGATAAAACGCAGTTATAATTTAAATAAAATAGAGATTAATTAAATTGAAAAAAGTCGATGAAATAAAATCACTTCTTAATTCGCAGTCCAAAAATGGAGAAGAAAAAAAAATACTATATTCAGTCGTATATCAATTCCATATCAACCGTGTATCTCGGTCAACATGTGACGCATATTTCCGTCCGAGGGTATAATAAAACTTAAGCTGTTTCCAACGCTTAATGAAGTTTTCCTAGGAAGTAGAGAATAGATAGAGCGTTTATTTGTTTGCGAGGAAGAGGAATAATGAGGATGAAAAAGATAAAGGTTGTTTTCCCGCTTCTCATTAGCGCGGGAGAGGAAAAAGCGGAATGTAGAGCAGGAGGATTGTGGAAGGGAAGCGAATGGAATGGGAGAGAAATGTGTGTAGGAGAAGAAGGAGATTGAGGAATTCGCCGACGTTTTCCTACGACGAGTAAGAGGCCTTTCTCGGATGGCCAAGTCTTTAACGACCCAAGTCAGATAACACAGAAATCAGCTGTCACTCAAATTGCACCTCAAGCACTGCGATATACGGCTTGATATACATATATCGTACGTGTGGGAGTCAGTTTATTTACATGTGATCAACTCTAGATATTAAATATACCTAATGCAAATTATCCAGCGACAGCATATACACAAACCAACTAAATGTTGAGAAATGTACTCCAGGTGCAATTTCGAAACGTTTAATAGCCGACACCGGAAAACACCGTTGCAATAAGTCGAGTAAAAGATGGAAAGACCTGCAGAGGATTCCTTATGCACGTGCGTATTATGATCAGTACGTCTCGTTTGGAAGGGTATACAAATACGAACCTGAATTGAACAAGATCTGGAGTTGGCATCGCGAAGAGCAGGTGGAGGACCGCAGCAACTGGTGACTATTTTTGGCGTGGGCAAATATTTCTGTATTGTGTTTCCCGAGACTTTGATGTGCTAGAGCGCTGATTTTTAAGCTAAACGAAAGTTCTTACCTATATGTGTCCATTCTAGCTGACTGACTTTTTCAGTATTTGTAGGAAAAATGAAAAAATAAGCAATGAGATTTAAATTAACATATAAGATGTCGATTTCAAAATCGGCATTGGACTCCTTGCAATAGAAGTCGGGATGGGGAATGATGCAGAGCAAGGTTTAAAGAAGCGAGCGGTGAAGAGGAGGGTGGGATCGGAGGGAAAGAAGGATGAGGAGAGGACTGGGGGTAGAATAGGGGGTGAAGGAAGGAAGCCACCGGGTGGAAGAATGGGCGCGAGATTCCAAACAATGATACGCCCCTCATTCCGGATTCAAAGCGATTCTACCTCTCGGAAGGAAGGAAGGGAAGGGAAGGTTTCAGAAAGGCAAGACGGCCGGTGTGGGGGGGGGGAGGACGTATTGAATGGGTGCAAGAGGAGGGCGGGGAAGCCGTATCATATCTCTTTAAACGGGGGACTCCCCTTTGGCGATGACACGAGCGATAAAAACGATTAAAGTCTTATTAAGACGTGCACCTCACTGGATCGCCTCCTTTGGATCTCACCCGCCTCCCCCCCATGCACCCCTCCGCCCCCCTCTCCGCCTTAAGGCTTTCTGACTCGCCTTTGAAGGCTCGCCGCTCGCTTGCTGACCCAGTGCTCTGGGTGACTGCAACTCTGCCGTGACCCTGACCTCTGAGGGCACCTCAACTGTAGTTTCCATCCCATCCTCCAACCTTCTCCATTTCGATAATTGAAAAAGCAATTATTTCAATTCTATTGTTCCATCTTCCCCCAACCTCATCGGTGGGAGGGTATCTAATTTCCATAATCTATTTCATATTTATTCAAACGCTTCCAAATGTATGTAACCGATGCCATCAACCTGAACTCCAGTGGCAACAGCGATACTGATGGTAATCATTGTCTCTAAAAAATAAACTCCCGAGTCTACACGCCAGTCATGGTGGTATTGAGTGCAGAAATAATAAGTACGTTTCCAACGCATTACATTTTTAATGCTAATGGACCTCTTATCTATAAGAAATGACCATACAAGAGCGATCAATAACAAACCACCAATAGCCATAATCATAATACAGTACTTAGGTTAAGAATGCTCGGTACTGATTATCATTTATTTATATTATGAAGGATGATCAATTAGTCAATGACTCAGTAATATCACATCTTCTCGCACAAAATTGCACCTTTCTCCATCACACTTCAAATACGGTGAAACATAAGGATAAATTATTACAGGTGCTGAAATTTCCATTTCTATTTGTAAATACATTCCTTTTGATGAGTCTTTCAAGATCAATTCTCTTGTTATCTCAGGCAGTTATCTCATTGAATCTCCACATGTATGCTTCATAAATGATTTTTTTCAATATTCATTGAGAAGATTTCCCGATGTTGTAAATGACAAATTGTTAATTGCCTGAGGAAGTTTTATCTTAGAAACATATAAAAGACAGTTTTTTGTATATCATGCTCAATCACTGATAGACCTCTTAAATTTCATTTTTATTATTATCATCAATAAGACATTCAATTTCTCCAATAACGTTTACATATTTCTAATGTAGAAGTCCGACAAATATGAGTGAGCATGTGTTTATGTAATTCATGCGCCTGTGTCACTATGGGGAACAGAAGAAGAATAACTTCGCATGATACCGTCGGGAAAATTCAAGTCACGACATTAATGGCGCTGACGTTTCGCGACGGCTATCTATGGTTTGCAACCATTAGTTAAGTCTAATTTCTCTTGGCCTCAATACCTCTTCTCAGGTGAAAATGGGATTAAACAGAATATTTTTCTAATTCTTTCACGTTCTACTCATGTTAATTCTTTCCAAAGCAAGCTTAAAACGCCATTAAAAAACTATTACACTTCTAGCTCCACGAGTCACTTGGCTAAATTTTGTTAAATAACATCCTTTCTATATGGACGGGTACTAACAATCTTTAGCCGACCGAAAAGCATCTTAGGAGCCCGTGTAACTCATCAACTGTAGATTAATTTGATTTAAAACTGTTTCGGGCAGCCAAGTTAATAATTACTTCCATTTACCTGCAATATTATAAATTGTCAAATAGACCGAATTATTGACGGAAAAAATGTTTTATAATCATGTAAAAATAAGTTCACAGCGCAAATGAGCACAATTGTACACGCATGAAACTATTGTTTGCCCTCTTTTCCACTGTTCTGCATCTAAACATTACCTAGTGCGCC
This sequence comes from Pyrrhosoma nymphula, assembly GCA_963573305.1. Taxonomy (NCBI): domain Eukaryota; kingdom Metazoa; phylum Arthropoda; class Insecta; order Odonata; family Coenagrionidae; genus Pyrrhosoma; species Pyrrhosoma nymphula. The sequence continues at coordinate 38,128,185 of OY754331.1, read as the reverse complement.
GTGGCCGCCTCAGAAGCGAGTGACAGAGGGTGTTATGTCACCGAAGCCATGAAGTCAGGAGAGGCTAGGGAAAAGTAAAATGAAGCTAGGAAAGGACGAAAAGTGAGATGTGTTTTGTCGAAAAGGTGTCTCGCTCTATTTGTGTTAGAGTCAATGGTGATGGGAGAAGGAATTTTTGTACCTTACAGTTCTGCAGCACAGCTTTCTTATATCTAACAGTCCAAGACATATTTCGGGGTTGATAAATACCCTCCGAGTCTCCCAGAAACACGCGTGATATGAATTTATGAAATAATATTAGGCTATCGAGTGGTCTTTGAGTCTCTATCGGCTTCCAACCAAGTTCTTCCATTAGCTGTGTTACACTCCATGTTCACTTGTAGCATTTTGTTAACGTAACGTGCGGGTTTCATTTGCATTCTGTTCATTTCGTGTAGGTATTAAAGTTTTCTGTTCCCGGCCCAAAATGTTCGCGGCATACTCAACTTGTGGCAAAACTAGAGCGAGGTAGCATCTCCCATCCACTTCTTCATCCAAGGGCCTTTAAACTATTCGCTAGATAAATATGCGCTCTCTTTAAGGTGGCTGGAGTGGTAATCGTGGGTCATTGAGTTCACATTTTAATATATTTTATATAATATTAAACTCAAAGAAAAATTCTTGGGCCACATATCATTTTAGTGCATCTGATTATGCGTGGGACCTCACCATACAGGCAGTAAATTAAATGATACTAAAATTATATTTTAAATTTTTTTCCATAATTGATGCATGAGAGCATTCAGCGCGGTATTCGAAATTAAGACGAAATTATATTGAAATACGTTTTTTCGAATCTTAAATTCAGCGTGAAATTGATAATTGTTATCCAACATTATAATATTAGTAATAGTGGTTAGAAATGTATCATTTAGCGTTTATAAAATAATATGCACAAATTAAACCGAAGTATTGCGAAATATATCTCATTTGCCATTAGGCTACGTGTTAAAATGGCATTGAATAGTAAAAAAAAACATCGGCGAAATGAAATTTGGTTTTAATTTATATCTCTAGGTATCACATAAGTATGCAAAGATTCGCACAAATCCGTACATAAACAAAAATCGCACCAACCACCTTAATGCATCCACGAAAATGTTTTTATGTGATTTTTCCTCGTTGTGTATGAAATTATGGTGATTATCAGGTATATAACTTCATCTGATACCATAATACCTTTATATTTACTGCTCATATATTATGGTGCTGTTGACATTTCTTTCGTAAGAAGCATATGGCAGCGCATTCCTGTAACCGTTGCTCGACCACATTCGTGTATCCCCTCAAGACCTTAGGTATTTGGTGTATTGTGGTTGGCGACCAACAGCTGAGGTCATTTGCGCCATGTAAGGTAAATGGGTAGGTAGGTAAGGAAAGATAAAATAGGTAAAATCTTTGTTAGTTTCACAGATCTTTTATTGAGAATGACCGGTTTCGTCGAATAGTGGACTTCATTAGGAAAATCATACCGGAAAAGCCGTCCTGTATGATGTATGAACCTAATGATTTCGACTAATGGTCGACTGTTGGTTGTTCTTAAAACAATTTTGTGAAACTTACCAAGTTTTTCCTTACATTGACTGCCGTGATGTTTCACAAAGCTCATAATATAGAGGTAAGGAAAGGATGATTTGATGAATGGAAGAAGGGTGAAGAGAATCCATCAGCCTGCTCTTAAAGAAAGGTGCCAAAGGGTTCACAGTTTAACCCCCCATCTGAAGGACGGAAAAGGTACCTAGCACACTTGAAGAGCTCCCAAAGTTGCATCCAAATAGCCATCAGGATTCCACTGAAAAATCTTCGCCACCGCCAAGATTCGCACCTAGGCCCTCGAGGTGGGAATCCAAAGGCAAAGACAACATACCAACACAATTCCCCGAATTCGGACGGAAATTCACGTCATCGCCTAGGGTAAACGATAGGTACATCCCTTCACACACCACCTTCACTAACTTTAGCTCCGCGACAGGTGAAGTTTGATCCTGACCTCCAGGTTTTCATGTAAGGGGGGGATCGTTTTCGCTCTGGATCGAAGGAGAAAACTATGGTGAAGGATTTTTTTTCCGCAGCTGGGTACGTCGGGAGGGCAGACGTGAGCGCGAAACGAGGTTTATGGGAGGAAATTCAAGTTAGTGGGCCCACACCCTACGCACACCCACTGTCAACTCATCCCTCTATCTAAAAGGGGTGGGCCGTAAGAGAGAGGGATATGCGGTGGGGTCAGGGGGCGGAAAGGGGGGGGGGAGGGGTTGGCGCATTTGACAATTTCCGCCGGGAGCAGCAGGCAGTTACGAGCACGTGTCACCTCGGGAGGCGCGGCGTGGCGTACGTGCTTTTACGTCCGATGCATGGGGGCCATCCACGACCTCCAGGGTGTATGCGGGGAGTGGGGGTTGTGTCCCGAACCCCAGTTCTTGCGCCCCCGAAACTCCCTCATCCCAACCGAACCCCTCCACTATACACCCTAAAAAGCAGCCCTTTGCTTAAAACTCCACATGCTGGTTAAAACTGAACGTAATATCAAAACTTAACAACATAACTTAAGACCATAAGATGTTTGCCATTCCAACCGCTGACTGAAAAAAAGCATTAAGCCTGAGTTATTTCTTAAGGTAGCTTGAGACAGATATGACCACGTAAAATCCAGTGAGTAAGGCCTCCTTGCAAATAAAACAAATCTCCTCCTTCCAATTATACCAAAATATCAGCCACCTTAAGAACTACTTTCCGAAATATTTTCCAATAAATAGAACACGTTTTTTCCAAGGGTACGGTTGTGCGATCCAGACGGACATTATTTTCAAAAAAGTTTGAAAGTTCAAACGGACAGATCTCGTCAGAAATGTACGAGCTAAAGTTCGCATGTTTTCTCTATTGCTTTTAAAAATAAATAATTATTCACCGCATTACTTCCATAAAAATTTTCGAAAAAAATCCTTCGGTTGCGAAGGCTTTTTCAGCGTACGACGTGAAATTGATAAGTAAGGTTAAAGCTGAGTTAGGTACGATTAAGCAATAAAAGAGAGGTTCAGTCACATAAAACAAAATTTTTGCGTCATTTATATTGCTATAATTACATCATGAAAAAAATTAAAAAAGAGAGAGAGATAGAAAAGTAAGAAAAGTACAAAGTATTTCATTTTAATTCTGAATGCTAACTACTATCAAAACTTCTAAGAGGTGTAGCCAAACTTGTCTTTACTTCTGACATCCACTTTCTCGTCTCTGGTGACGTGCGTCTACCCTCCATGGGAGTTTCTGATTGACCAACTTTAGATACTGCTCTTTTTCAGGATTGGCTCACTTAAAAAAGTAACTCAAGGAATAAACAAGATCCACCCTCTACCTTATTACCAAATGCTATAGTCTCAAGGTGCGTTGTGAGCGCTCTCTATCTGAATCAGATACTTCCGTTCAACTGTCTTATGCGACGAAGTTACGGTCTTAAGTTATGTGCTCCCGTTAAATGCGAGACTTCCTCACTCCCGTCCATTAATGAATTCGCACATCCATGCATACATTACACAACCATCGTCAGTCGTAACTCGCAGTCTCTTCCGCCCGCACGTCTCAAACTTATCAAGCCCATTACCTTTTATAGATCGGACATTAAGAGGGAGCTTAATTGTTACTTTGGGAACATTTCCTATGCTTCGTTTTTCGCTCAAGTGGCGCGGAGTTCTGCATTTTTAGGAGAGATGTAAGTTTTGAAATATCCCAGGCACATTAGAATTCCCTTCCAAAGTAGAAGGGCCGAGGAAAGGTGGGTTACGATCCCTCCTCATACGAGGCAAAAGTTTGATAGAAAATTAAATTTTTACGACAGATAGAAAATGATGGCTATTCTGAGTGTCTGAGTTGTAATAATGACATGGCCCCATCAATGTATGACGAATTATGTAAGGAAAACGAATTAAAACTGTATCTTTAAAGCACATTAATGAGTGAGATGCAGATTAACAGTTATCAAATATAATATGACAGTAGATGATAAAGCAATTAAGCTAACAAGAAGATTTAATTAGGTTTATATAAAATTCTGGAAAAAGGGAAAGTTACAACAGCAGTTACTGAATTACTGACTGAGTACCTATGTATGCCAAAGATAGTAATTAGAATATTTCATAAAATAAAAACTTTAGAATAAAATAATTTCTTCCTATTACACTACGAAACAAATGAATGAAACTTAAAAATAATGTTAACAATGGTCATAAGTCATATAAATTGATCTGTTTAATTTAATTACTTCCTACTGCTATTACTTCCACACTATTGTTTCAGCTACACATTTTCTCAAATCACAATTTTTTGCGGAAGTTATCTAGCAACACCGAGAGCTCAAACATTCGAGGAACGAGTCTTTTTGAAAAAAATAAGCCCCTGACTTAAATGACCTTTAATAATAAATGACTTCCCTGAGATTTAAATAGTTTTTATCCAAATTTTACTAGATTTCCCATAAAATATTTTCGAAAACTGTATACTTAATTAATGTAGCTTTTCTGAGTTAAGCAGAAACCTATTCCTCGGAATTTAAAATTGAAAATAAAAAGCACTCCACGGATGAGTACTCACAAATTCCAAACTATAAAGAAGTGAGAGAGGCAGATCGTTATAGGAAGGGAATATGAGGCCAAATTTAGGACATCCGCCATCTATATCCACGAAACCTTGTTTTTACTTTCTTAAGAAATTGGAAAAAAACACTTAAAATTAACGATAGGTCAGTTAGTTAGATTGGTCAAAATATTTCCATGATGATGAGATGCATAAAACATTTCCGTAAGCATCATTTTTTATTCCACTCTTTGAGTTTTTCAACAGTTTCATTTTTCTCGAAACAACTGGTACCTGATGATACGCCATCATTAGGTACAATAAATTCTGCCTGATGATGGTGTAACAGCCAAAACTGGTAGTCTCAAGAAAAATAAAACTGTGGAAAACACAAATTTGTATTCATTTAATATTGAAAATGTTTCACGAAGTTCAATTTTCATTATAGAATTATATATTCCAGAGAGACTTGGGACCCTTCCTATCCGAAACCAACCGCACAACTGACCGTTCCGGCAGCATTCCCCATTTTTGCCGGGCCAACATCCAAGATGGCGATCTGGCATATTCAGGGGAGTAAGTAGGTACTGTCCGAGAAAGACAGTTGGCACGTGTCTGCAGGACACACACCGTACCAGCAGCTTTATTACCAGAATATACATATCGGCAAATTTGGGGTTCTGAAACAATAGACCCGTATTTTTCTTTAGAGAATAAACAATTTACATATTGTCAGAATGTACAATTAAAACCACAAATGGTAGAAGGAAGTCAAGAACGTACAAGGTACCTTGAAGGGCCGTGGCCCTACGAGATGTATTTCGGTTATTAGCCAGCGGACGTTCCGCTGAAAACAGTGACTCACGAGGAAGAAAGGAAACTGGAGAATGTGTAAAATCTATTAGATAAATCCAGTTATCCATATATAAGTTTTAATCCTTTGAGTATGCTACAAAACAAAAGTAAAGAAGAAATAAACGCTGATACGGTAGCATTCCAATCACTTCAGAAAAAAATAGGTCGAAAATATGTTGAAGGAAATGTTTTTGCACTTAGGAAAAGTGAGTTACGATAGTAGCTGAAAGAAACAAGAAAGACAGCAAAATAATACACAAAGAACCTTTGTTTTAAAGTTGAATAGGGGATAAACCATAAACAGAAACAGCTGGGCGCCGTCCCAGCCAAGCAATTGAAGCAAGAACGGAATAGTTTCTCACGCACAAATTATGCTTCCGCTTTTCGTCGTAAGGCAGTCAAGAGCCGTTGTCGCAACAATTTGCTACTGCTGCCTTCCTCGTTTCACCATCGGGGTTAGCAGTCTACGATAGGTGAGAGCAATCGACGCAGCAGCATGCCCCCTGAAAAGTTCCCATTTGGAAATGGCTCCGACTTGAAAGTTCGCCGCTTTAGCAGGGCAAAAACGAAGCCAAGCACGGGTGTGGAGGGAGATACATATAGGAGAGAGATCGCACGGGAGAGGGAGGGCAAGTGAGCGAGATCGGAGCGCAGATGTGATTAATTGTTTCGGTGGGCCGTTAAAATCCCTCTTGCCGCCGTCTCCCTCGTCGCCCGCCGACAACGCCCTCCCACGCGCCTGCAGATGCCTTGAGCGGGCGACGATCGAAACGTGTCCGGCTGGTTTCGTCGAAACTGACGGCTTGGGGAAGAGAGGACAAATAAACTAGCTCAAAATCATGCCAAACGGCGCCAGGAAATACTATCGCCTTCTCCACGTATCGGTGATTTCAAACTAACTTCAAGAGGCACGAGTTTTGAAAGCGCATGATAAAGGTGATCGAATTGGAAAGAATTCGCGAAAGTGCACGTTTGTTTTTCTCCTAACCTATATGGGAGGATTTCACCTGAAGAAACCCATTATCGTAAATATTTTTTATCAAGTTTTGTTTTTACAGGCAATATATGCTTAAAATTGTATTTAATTAAATACATTTCTTAAAATATAAATTGACGTGTATAGATAGACCTTAAATAATTAAATACAGAATTATTTAAAGGTTTCTTCCATGAAAAATATATCGTCGTAAATAAAAAACATTAGGCAAGTAGGTACTGTTTGGTAACAGATGGATCCTGCACAGAGCACATTAACTCCTTAGAAATTATTCATATTTTTACCCTGGCGAAATTCATAATGATTCTTTATCGTTTCCATCTCCAGTTAAACAGCGGAGTTGACCGGGTTAACAGCGAAATATACGTACACAGGCCACGAATGGAGCGTATGTTTTAAGTAAGTCCTTCAAAAGCATACCATTCTAAGCGCTAAAATTACTTTGGAGCAATGTTACATATCCATGTGCAATTATAAGGTATAAGCTCAACCTGATAGCGGAGGATGTCGTTGTTTCTCGGAAAATTGTCCTCCTTTAACCCAGGAACACTAAACTCACCCGAAATGAACGACTGCATTCCATAAAGGGATACATTATACTTAATCCTCGTCAGTTTCTCCCTTCAGTCTCGCACTTTGTTTAAAGAAATTACGAGCTCATTTCTGGACACTTCAATAGCATCTAAGTCGCAGAGACTCGAAATCCCTAAAGGCTATCTCCAAGCCAAATGTTGTCCTCCTCACCCAGAGATCTCAAAATCTAGTGCGTACCATCTACTGCGCCCGTATCTCCTTAATCCACAGACTATATAACGCCCCATGCTTGGCGGAGTCATCACATTTGGGGCGAGTTGGTTTGGGAATATTGAGGAGAGTGGGCGAGGCAATTTTCGTACACAATATGAGGCAGACTTGAGAGCATGGGTTGAAGTAACTTAAACCAAGAGACATGACGGGCAGAAGGAAGTGTTACAACACCTATACATGATAAATAGTATTTCACAATACGATTCTATGTAGAAAAATACCTTAAAACCTCCACCAAAAGCTGTTTTCCTCTCAGTGATAAAGAAATTCTGAGATTGCGAGTAGGGTGCCACCTGGATGGGTTTTTAGGTGTTTTTGAATGTATTTTATTGCTAATGTTAAACCCACTGTTGTAGATAACTTAATAATGCTGTTTTCAGGGGAGATGCAAAATAAAATTAATTCTAAAAAAAATAAAATTAGGAAAATGAAACGTATCTACTACTAATCCTCCACGTTATATTAAAGCAGCAAAATAAACATTGAAAATTTCAAGCTCTCAAACAAGCAAAAAAGTGAGCATCCGTTCATATCTATACATTGAAGATACTTTCATCATGTGAAGCTTTCTCAGTTCTGAAGTAGAAGGCAAACTTAATCATACCAAAGGAAACTACTCCGTTAACGCGATATATTAGAGTTCCAAGGCATTTGTAGATTCATATAATTGCCAAAAAATTGCGTAAAGAAGTACTCTAGTGTATGATAAATGCGTGGAGCTTCATAGCGTGAAATATAAATTTTAAATAGCAATAGGAAACGAAAAGGCAGTGTACCCTTAGACAAAATAATTGATAACAGTGTTTGATACGTTCAATATGTTGGCTATGATAGCTCATAATACCTACCTGTTGAGATTCATTTAAACTGAGTACCTACTGATTAATGCGAAAAAAGATTACATTTTCTAAGTTTTAAAATACGATATTTCTGGCCTCCTTGGCGGCGGGGCAAAGTCCTTGCCTGACAACCTGCCAAGTTGATGAAGTTGGCCTATATGAACCATGAGGTCGCGCGTTCGAATGCCACCAGGAATATTCACCTACTAGGACATGGTTGAGTGTTTGTATGTTGCTGCCAGTAAAAATGCATGATGTAAATGTTTTCATGATGATGTAAACATAAATGAATGTTGTTTGAACGCACCCAGGACGTTGGGTAACCGAAGACCGCCGACGCAAACGGTGTCCCGTTCTGACATTCATGCAATGCTGTGGCACTGCAGTTCTTGTAAGCTTAAAAGAGGGTACACATCCACTTTTGAAGCTTAAAACTAAGGGAGAGAGATCCGCAAGGGGACTGCGGAAGAGCTTCGAATGAGAAGGGTCGATGGGATGCAGGAAAGAGCGGTCAAGCCTCGGAACGACCTCCCGCCGGATAGCCTTGGCACTTGGCGCGGCCACGAAGCGGCAACCGCTTCCACAGCCGACGCACCACAAGCAATTCTCTTCCCACACACAAGTCGACCCGCCCAATTCCCCTAATCCCTTCTCCCGACCCATCTTCCGCCTTCCCTCTCTCTCTATCTCCTTCCTGCTAGCTCGGCAAAACTGCCAGTCAGCCGACCCTCTCTCATCTCATCTTAGCAGTTCCATTGGGGCAGCTCAAGGAGCTGCGGGGCTGCGCCGTGAATAAATTGCACGGGATTTGGGCGGACTATTCCATGCCTCCCTTATAACTACTCCACTTCGGGGTTATTTCGTGGCCAAAAATACTGAAATAAATACGGCTACAGGGTTAAGCTCGCGGCTACTAATTCTGGCATCATTGGTTCAAGTCCCGCCTGGATGCATTTTCCTTCATTCAGGGAACTTATGCTTGAGTGCGATCATTATGAATTTTATTGAACAACCGGAAAGGACTGGGTAGACCGCGAAATTCATGGATGAATGTGGTGGAAGAGACTAAATAGGAGGAATATTAGGAGTCTTAAGAATAGGAGTGTGTATGAAGCAATGCATGAGTGTAAGAGAAGCGAAAGAGTGATGTACGGATAGAGCATTTCGGAGGAAAAGAGAGCCAGTTTTACAGGCCTTACAGCAATACCTAAGTTCTTTGACTTTGCCAAACCCGAAAGGGAAAGGTGTGATTGGTTTGTATACATGTAACCACCGGTTAAGGTAGGTTAAAGTGGAAGAGAGTAAAAATCCTCCAGATTTTTACAGGCGCCACCCTCTTTCTTCTTACACGATTTCATTCTTCACCTCAGTATACGTACAGCCTGTCTTCATCCTATCCATAAAGCCTTTTTCTTTCTTTCTCTTCCTCACTCACCCTAGTTCCTTCCCCCATTACCACGGCCTTCAGCACCACTTCGCCTCTCATTACCTGTTACAACCACCTACTCTGCCTTATCCTAATTTACCTATGTAATTTCCTCTCCTCACCCACGTACTAAGGACATCCTCGTTCGTCTTCCTTTGCGTCCACCGAACGTTCTCCATTATCCTCCACACCCACATCTCAAACGTCTGCAGTTTATTCTGGTCCTCTTTTCTCAGAAACCAGACTTCTACACCATGTAACCTCACACTCTACATCCAACTTTTCGCCAACCTTTTGATTGCTGGTAAAAATATCAACATTTAAATGAGATTACTGTGTTTCAAATTGTTTAAATAATAACCTAACATAAGAATGTAGTAAAATCGCGCGCAAAGCTGCGATCACTGCATTAAATTTTTAGCTACTATGTAAATAATCAACTACTTTCATAAATACTTCAATGATTGATTGATACGTTCATTGGTTGAGCGTCCGAGCTTTATTATTAGGCTACACGCAAGTTTGTACCGAGAAGTAGATGAGATTTGCAAATGCATAATAAAATGTCCAAAATTACACCAAACTATTTCGCTAAAGCGTTGCTTTCAGCAATCAAGGAAGTATTTTACTCTTTCACCGGAACATAATCGTCAAGAGTACAATATCCTGGATTTATTAATTTATACATACGATGCCCTTATTCTATGATCCTTTAGATTGACTTGAGATAAATACTATTCAAACAGAAAGAAAAAAAAACATTTAGGCATGGACGCAATAGACTACCGACTCCTAAAACTTGCACGAATCGTTAATCAACAAGTTTATGAGAAAAGAGTGAAAAAATAGTTGAGCTCTCAAGTTCTTTTTATTCCGTTATTATTTCAAATTTGGTTACAAGCGAAATATTAACCACCCTTCCAAAACGTACAAAAATACATTTTTTTTCAAAAAAGGTTGAGCCATATAAGGTACATTAGGTACAGACTAACAATGGACATATAACTTCTACCTTACTGTGCTCATCAAAAGCTTTAAATACTAAGCACTGATATCGATGAGCTGGGGAAAATTACAAGGGCGAGGGTAAAGGAAACAAAACCGCCGTCATCAAAATAGTCTTACCTTTTAGAGTTCTAACAATCACATCCAACCCACGCTCCACTCTCAGGGGGGTTTTCCTTTTTTTCAAACGAATCAGTAAGGCTCTGACAGCTTTTTCATTCACGAAAAGATCAGTCACAGTGAATTCCAACTTAAAAAGAATTCCAACATTTACATTCCAAAATAATTACGTTAGGCAATTTAGTTTTTACATTGGTTTCTTTTTGGGAACTGAGCAAGGAGGAGAACAGCAAAACAGGCGTTCACAATCAGTACGGAACTAAAGACAGGGGCCTCGTGTAAAGATGTTTAGAAAAGCCAGGAGAAGAAAATGATATAGAGCGTAGCGTTGTACGGCGCAGAATTATTGACGTTACGGAGATAGGATGAGTGATACTGAAATGATTGTAGATTGGGAATGTTGAAGATTTACTTGAAGAGGATAGAGAAGATGCGGTTTGAAGAGAGTGACAATCAGATAAGTATTTGGCATCGTGTGTGAGGCGTGAAAGCTGTTGGAGGCAAGTAAAAGGATGAGGATAAAATAAGGAGTAAAGGGATGCTGACGGCAGTGTTAGAGGAGAGGACTTAGGGCAATCGGGGACGGGGAGAAATAAAATAGGCTATATGGGTGGAATGAAGGAAGGAAATATGCGTAGCTGAAAAGAGAATGAGAATGGGTTTTTTCGACGGGATAAAGAGGGCTAAGAAGTATACCAAGATGAAGAAAGAAAATAATTCGGTAGATAAGTCCTTGCACATGTAAAAATGTAGAGGATTAAATTAAATCCTACCTATCTACCTTAACCGATAGATTACCTTAATAATAATGATGAAACAGAGAGTTTAATGAGGTGGCTACCTGCATTAACGGATTATAAGAGAACAGTGCTTCTACACTTGTCAAAATCCAGCTTTATATATATATATATAAGCGTAATAATAATAATACACAGCGACAACACAGCACGCACATACTAGATACTGCTACTATTTGAAAACAAATAACGAAGTGAAGCTGTAACTCTATTTTAACACTTCCATTTTAATTTTAAATATACTGAATGTGATAAATAGACTGGCACTCGTGATTATTAGCATATAAGAGTGCAATATCATTCTAATGAATATACCAAAACACACTATCCATTCTAAACTTCATTTACTGATTTCTTATATTTCAATGGGAGGCAAATCACTCGGAAAAAAATACGCATGGTTCCCGTACAAAAAAAAATTGGAAAATTACACCATGTTCTCATTATAATATCCATAACCATTAGAATATCCTGACATGTTCCTCGGAGAAACAACTTGGAAGTTAGGATCACCTGCCATGCCGGATTACTCCCTGAGGCCGTCGGCTTCTCACACAAAACCTCTCCGGTTAAAATAACACCGAGGTAGCCCTCAGCGTGACAGGGTGCCCAGTCCCCGAGAACCCATTTCCCAACTGACTTCCCCTCTCCCCTTTATATCTCCTCCAACAACCCCAAGCACTGGTATGCACCCCCCCCCTCCCCCTCACCTCTCCCCATTCTCGCGTCGACCCCAATGGCTCCATTACAAATTCGCTCCGGTGGGGGCGAAGAAAGGGGAATCGGGCCATTGGGCAGAAGGAGAGTGGGGGAAGGAGGTGGCGAAACAGAGCAGTGCTGGAGAGGACAATCAGAAGTTCAGTCCCGCTCAGTGCAGTTGAAAATGCAGCTTTGAAACATTTGTGAAACTGCATTGAGTGGAGTGGGTGCTTCTCGAAAATGCAAATGGAAACTCGTCAAATGCAAAAGGTGTTCGCAAAATAGATACAGCGATGGTGGAGGGGATTTCTTCTGCCTCATTTGGATATCTGCCTTTAATCTTCTTCAACCATATTCAATGTAGTAGGTACAAGCGTATCGGGGATAAGTTCATCACTAGGGAATATAAAGATTGTTGTCTCACAGCTAAAATCCATTGAATGGCTAAGACAGTCAATAGCAGATAGTTAGCAAGCATAGCCATTGCAACGCATTCGTATCAAAGCAATAAAGACAAAAAGTAGCAAAAGAACAAAGCATTCGTATCAATCATATTAAAGATTTTATTCAATTTATCTTGGAATGCAATTACTTAAATGTTGATTTTGTCATTCCTTACTTATTTCTCAGTGTCGGACAACCAAAACTTTTGCTGAAAAGTAAGATTAGAAATAATCGATATTAAAAATTACTCAGGAAATTATATTATTACATAATCTCAACACACATTATTCAACACAAGGCTCGGAAATGAGCTTGAACTTTGCAACACCTATTATACATATATGTATGTACACTGCTTCTACCACTGCAAAAATATGAATGCTTTTTTTCTCCGATATAATGTTTTCTTCCGAAGGTTTTTCGTTTTATGCTCTCCAGACTTCGCTCAAAATGTGGTTTAGAAATGTGACAAGATTTGCAACACTGTTTACTATTTATCCTCGGTACCACTGCGAAAAAAGGCGCGCTTGCATTCTCTCGACCCAGCTTATCCCTTCAATCCTTCTCCAAACCATCATCTCGAATGTCCCTTATCTAGCGCTCAGCCTCTCTCCTTACAGGCCAAGTTTTGTAACCAGAGACCTTAATCAGGAATGACTATATATTGAAAATGCCATTGATGTGACGATACATCCTCGACAAAGCTTAACTTTTTGACGCAACAATGGAGATTTTTAGATTTAGTGGTGCCAAAATTTCGTCGTCATCGAGACTTGAAAACTCAGACGATAACCCTTAAACTCGATACCATTCCTGAATAGAGAGCACCGGAGGATAATATATCGAGGCAGCAATGCGTCCTCTTCACTCGCCTCAGGCTTAAGACTCCAAGGCACTGAGAGGAAGCGAGGGTTAACCCTGGAGATGGTGGTAGTGGTTGCGTGGGCAACCATACCCGTTCACGGGCGGTAGGGAAAATGCTGAGGGGGAGAATGGGGTGGAATGGGGCAGTATTCCACACGGCGTAAAATGTGCGGCTAATTGCTATCGCGGTCCTTCGGGAGGGAGGCTGGTGATGGCCCCGTGGTTGAGGTGTTGTCGTTCAGCGGGGTTGAACGAAGTGGCTCCCTCCCTAACGAATGGAAGGGGAGGGGGAAATTCTACGAGGTCGCTGGCTTGGCATATGGGGAGGGGCGGACGACAGGGGAGATGTTGCTCGCCGGGGAACGGAAGGGATGCATCAAACGGCCGAGGCCGGAGTTTGCGGCGGCCGGGACAGTAGGTGGACGATGCCAAAGGAGGGAATGATATGTGTAAGGGGGGGGGGGGGGGGGAAAGCTGCGTGTGGTCATGCAAAAGGTCGCCAAAACGACCGGGAGGGGGGGGAGAGGTGGGATACAGCTTGCACACCCCTTTCGACGATTCGAAGGGCACATAAAAGCAATGAGACGCCTCATTTTAAAAGCGTTATTGGGTTGCGGAATCGTTATTGGGCCAAAGTGAATGTTTAGGGCATCCATGAAATCTGGAAGGAATGGGGTGTGTCCAGTTTGTGGTTACTGCGGTAGGTATTCAACGACTGGGAGAATTTTTAAGCACCTTAAACGTACGGCGAGTAGTTATTGTTCGGTTGGAAATAAGGGGTGTACGTTTGACAGCCCTGCATAAGCATTGCAGCACAACCTTTTTTTCTAGAAAATTAGGTTTTGTATGGAAATATTGTAAATTGCCGAGCTTTCCGGGAAATCAGTTCCTTTTTTATTTGTACGGAACATGAGGGCCTAGCTCATGTTCCATAGAAGTATTTTCAGTAGAATATGGGACGTCTAGCGAAATCTACGGAAAATTTACCGGCATTCCTTGGATAGTGCCCTCTCTTTCGGAGGAGTTTAAGAAAAGCAGTTTATACGAGAATAGTTAGTTGCTAATGCCCTATCAAGGATTTCACAATTATGAATTCAGTATGGATAGAAATGAATGAATTACTTAACTTAAGGCAAAAAATGAATTTAACGAATTCAGAATGTGCGAAGAAATTCTACAGAAAACGCTGGGGAATTCTGATGAAATTCCTTCAAAAAGTGATACAATATTTTGAGGAAAAATAACAGAAATGCCTAGGGAACGCCTACTGAAATTCTACAGAATTTTCTAGCAGGTTGGTAGCAACATGATCGAGGGAAAAGAATATTCTGAGCATAAAATCCTTAAACACCGCATACTTGGGCTACCACACAGGTATGTGAAATTCTCACATTCAGGTTCATTCATTCAAGTATTCTACCAGCTGATTGGTAGAGGAGATTTTTCTTTCCTTGGTCCACAAACATTTTCCTAAAATGTTATGAAATATTAAGACGGGGATACTCGACACCTTGAGGGAATACTTTGTATGAAACTAAAAAAAAAAACGTTTCAGTGCCCTCTGTAGATCGGTTAGGGCACTGCATGTATAAGAACGTGTCACTTTTTCAAAAGATGGCGTAGAATACCGTGGGTCATGATAATGATACCACTACCTGCCAATTTTCCCGCTACATGAGGTGAAAATTCCTCACTATTTAAATAAATTTGTAGTATTTATAAATATTTTTTGAACAAAAATTAACAAAAACTGTGTTTTTACAATATTTAACTATTGCCACGAATATATTTATTCCAAAATGATGGTATTTATTAAATTATTTTCTTTCAATAAACTACAAAAAGTCATGCAGAGTACTCCCTTTTCTACGGTGACTAAAAATCGTACTGTGGGCACTTGAGCCGTGATATTTCGTATATGGTTCACTCGTAACTCAGCCTTGGTCCCACCTATTGGCAAACAAATACTCTCCCCAATGGGCTGACACGGCAGTTGACGTGCATCTGTGGAGATAATGGGCTATATCTTGGGCGACGGAATGGTCGTTAATACCATCTGAGCAACGACCAAGAGTGCCACACCGAAAAGAATAAAATGGGCAATCAAGAGCGGGCGCAATTAGTGGTAAAGGGGTTGGGGTAGAGCGATGGATGGGAAATCCCATCCCCATTATCCTGATATTCTCTCACGGCCTTAAACCCCCTGTGTCTTCCGAATCCCCTCCAACCTCATCTAATAATTCTGTGGTCTACCTTTTTAGGTGTTCCGTAAGCAGTTTTTAAGGTCCTCTACGGGGCATAAAATTTTTCGAATTGAGACTGTATGAGTGTCTCTACTTTACCTCCCTTCTCTATTTGATAAATAGAATAACACACAATTCTTTATTAAATTAATTACGGGCAAATTATTTGAGATTTGCAGAAGAAATAAAAGTAAAATGAAAGTTTCCCGGAATACCATAAATATTTTATATGACTGAGTAAACTATTCGGGTGACAAGATATTTACTTTTTCTACGCGATAATTTTATTTTGGCTACGCACATTTGAATGGACATATCGTCAAGGTTAATGAAACATCCCTCGACCAATAACCGCTCAATTTAACGATTTTGATTCCATTATGCACATCAACCGAATGCTACGTTACGTACTTGATAATTCGAAACGCCATTTCCAACGACGCATATACAACTCTATTCAGTACAGCCAAAATAAATTATTTTCCAAGAGCCATTGGAAAAATTGTGTTCACAATTTTATCATAATTATGGTATTGCCATAGTTTTATTCTGGGCCGAAAATACTTGTACTAAGTTGAATTGATCAAATTGTGCTCCTTGACTGCATAAATAAATAATTTTTGTAGCTATTTAGCATGAGAAAGAGCTTATTGCGTTGAAGGACAACAAGCTTCACAAGAGACAAACGTCATTTACTACCATAGATTTATACTTCATGCTCAAAATAATCTCAAAAATAACATCATAGGTTCACCTATCTAAAGATTCAGCGCATGGATATAACTGGATGATTGGGGCTGGCATTGCGTATTTACCTGAACAGATTGCTCCAATCAATTCCATGACAGTTTAAAAAAACATATTTATCCATTCACTATTGATCCGTCCTAGCAACGAATGGCTGGTAGATGCTAAAAAACAATAGGCCGACAGAGAAAAATGTCCAATGACTGTTAAGGAAAGTTAATACAACATGGGGTTGCTTAATTTTCTCAGGTGATTGGATAATTTTTTGAGACATTGTTAATTACTTTTCTTCAGATAAACTTATATGTTAGCATAGCACTTATGAAACAAAAGTGAAAAATATCCCCCGCCGACAGCTGTACCCACTCAATATCTCAAGAAGCAGGAACGCTTTCTTCCAAATGAAGTTTTAGCGATCACCCAAATTTATTACGGTTTCAAATTTTAGTGATAATAATTTGGCTGTTAATCAATGGTTACGCCAGACTTTCCTGGTTTATTTTTAAGTAAAATCACCACCACCTTCATCAAAGCATTCGTGCTACCCCTTAGCAAAAATGGGTTTACCATATTTTCAGGACTAAATTTTACCGTCGAATGCGTACGATGATTTACCGTCTACAAATTATTATTTTTAAATCATATTTTCTTGCTTCCCTTGGTTTTACGATAATCATCGGATTACTTCCTTTTCTTTTACGAAAATGTATGAAATCGGTTAATATTCCAAATGTCACTAATTATTTGTTTACAACAGAGTCGGTGTTGCAAGTAACACGAATTTTTTTTTCACGTAGAAGCACAGGCTTTATTTACATAAGATCATCGCAGGTATCCAATTCGTAAATGGATCCCACTTTATGATTCTAAAACAGGAAAGAAAGTGACACACGAAATCAAAGGATGGCAAAAGCGTAAAAAACGTTTGGTGAACGTAGTGGCGCCAGCAAAAGGAGGGTAGTACGTGAATATTCTCTTCATTCTTACTCGAAAAGATACTTTAAAAACAAGCCAATATTATCAACAACGATGCAAATCCTATCCACCCAATATTCTGTGAGCACAACCGTAGAAGGGTTTCGGCCAATATTTCGTGCTCATGCCATAAAATCCTATCCACGAGAATAATAAATATCCCAAGTGGCCTCCACAGCACTTCGTCAAGAGGGCCGTGAGTTCGACAGTCATCTGTCACCCCTCCCCAGCATAGGAAGCGGGGGATAATCAATTTCTCAGCACGTTATAATTGGAGGCCACATTGGAGGGAAGGCAGCAGTGGGGAGGAGGGAAGCAGGGCCCAAAAGAAGTGACGCATTACTCATTATCTCATGCCCAAAAATAGCCGCGAAAGCTTTCTCTCGTTTGGGGACTAATTTATTAAGCAATTTATTAAGTTGATTATGAGAGAAACTTTCAAATGAAATTAACCGATGCCAAGAGCACACACGTTACAGCTTACAAACAGCATGGCAAGTGGTTACTCCTTTAACAGTATATGTATCTGACAGAGGATATCCAAGATGTGCTCTGATTCGTAGCAAATTACAAGCACAAATAATAAATCCTGTTGGTGGAGGGAGAAAAACATCCATTAACGTTCAATCCGTAATATTTCTCAAGAAAAGAGCAAATAAACAGATCGTGAGATGAGGTTTTACTTTACATAAAAACGCGCTAAAAGGGAAGCGTCTGACATTAATCAACGTCATTGTTACTCTCAATTTCTCCAGCAACATCCTGAGATTCCGCTAGGGAAGCATGAAAGTCCAGTTCAGTCCAGCTTGAGATATTATTGAAACACCACCGCTTTCTTTCGCAGATAGGTCCATTGGCAGGTTAACCAACATCAAAAATGAATTATAGGGAATGCTGGAGGCATTTAGTTAACCTAAAAATATGATTAGACCTCATGGAATAGCAAGTCTTTGAAAGGCATCATAAAATGAGGTTGATTTCCGAAAGGGTGTGCCTGTGGGCGCTCTATCGGCGTTCAAAGGAGATATAGGGTAAATTTATAAAATAGTTTAAAAAAGTAATTTAACAGATATCAACATTTGAGAAATTATTTTGCTAGGGAAAAATGAAATCATTGACCAGATCTTTCAATCTCAGACGCCATAATCACGAATTATTCAATGTCATTAAATCTAATCATAGCTAAATCGTATATTTACGCATCAAATATCTGCACGTTCAAATTTTTCTATAGCAGAGAGCCAGTATATAAATTACACGAAGCAACACAACCTTTACGAAGTCACGGAGGTAGCTCAAACCCAATTCAATAAAAACATTTGAAAACACTCAACAAGATTCAATCACTTGACCTAAATCTGTAGACGCTAAAAAACATTAACATTTCATGCCTCTACCATTTAAGGCCATGGTGCAGCGACTTATGACCGTTGGATGAAATATTAAGCATTTTGTAATCCATCAAAAAATTAGGTTGATTTCTAAAGAGGGAACTATTCCTGGGATGGTCTATTCCTGGAAACAGACTATCGGTGTAAAGGAGGTAAAGAGACAAAAGAGTAGTTAAACATATTATAACTACACCAAAATTGTTTTGAAAGGCAAAAAATTAAATCTTTTAACAGATAGATATTATGCTGGTAGAAATTATTTTTTAAATAATTTATTTTCCTAATGATTCAAAGCTTCAATCATGGGCTATAGAATCTATTTTGTTACATCAACTACACGATGCCCCAAAGTAAGATCAAATTGAAATAAGAAAACCTTTTGGAGGCATTTTTGAAGATTCAGTCTCTTGACCCACATTTGTAGGCGATTTGTATGCTCTATCTACCATAAAAGTCACGTTGCGGGATACTGATTTAGGACAGATAGATATACATCTATGTTAGAGGGCTACAAATTGGAGTATTGAAATATTGAGCATCAATCTGCATTAAGTAGAATCACATACAGTTATTTATAAATGTATTTATGGGACTTGTGTATTCTTAGTTCTTGGGTAGAGAATACAAAAAATTGAAGGCAGTGATTAAGAGCGATTTCTGATAAATATTACTTCGGGAAATCGAGTAGCGTACAAAACTGCGGTTCATGCAGAGGATGCTGGCGAAAGAGGAGGGAGAGGCCGCATTGTGAGTGGGTGGGCACCGGAGGGGTGAAGCCTGGGAGGGGGTTGAAGAGGAGAGAGGCGGCGGGGTTAACTACAACAGGTTCCAGGCGCCGAGATGCTAAAAAATAAAATAAATGTCCAAGCGAGAGAAGATAAAAGGCCACTTACGGCTTTAACACTGGCGGGATCTCCAAAAGCTTCGGAGTTTGCCTTTTCCCCGATTAACAGTTTATAAGATATAGCGGGGAGTGTCTCGACGGTTTTCACACGACCACACCTATCTCTTAATATTATATACGCCGTGGAAAATTGCCGTAAATTCCGGCTAAACGATGAGAATTCACACTCCGGGCACATGTTTTAGTGAATTTATCAGTGGTTTTCACCATAAACAGGCTCAAATTTTAATATTTCAAGGACCTAGGAAGTGAAAACAGTCAACAGTCAAACGAAACGAGGTAAAGGTAAACTTCAGCATAACTCTGAATTGCATAGGAATAAATTCTGTGTCTAAAGGGAACCTATACACTTATACACTATATATATATATATATATATATATATATATATATATATATATATATATATATATATATATATATATATATATATATATAGTGTATATATATATATAGTGTATATAGTGTGTGTATATATATATGTATATATATATATATATATATATATATATATATATATATATATATATATATATATATCAGAAAAATGTTTTCCTATACGAAGCTGAAAATAAATCGTAAGACTCTCAGCATTGCATGAATGGGCACATTACGCTATCGCAACGGCTATGACAAGAATATAAAAGAAACCTACCAGAGCGCAGTCTTAGGGGATGAATTGAACTCTTCCATTTATTTAAGTTTAATAGAATGAGGAATCAATTGCATTTCCAAAAACAGCAATAGACAGCTAGGCACTAATCTTCTATCGTATCTGCTTCAATTCCTGAATTAAAAGAATACTTAATTAACATGATGTCACCACATTAGAGGTGATCAAGCATGCAGATATAGAGCATTAATAACCATCATGTTTCAATTACGGGACACGGCACGTTCACATAATCTCTTCGAAAAATGTGCAGGAATGCTGAAAACGGTATCGATCCCGCTTTCCATTATACCTCTCGCAAAATTTCCTGACGAAGATCTGCACGACAAGGAGGGGAGATTGAAGTGAAGGGGTGAAGTGATAGGGTGGAGGGGAAGAAAGGGACGCAACGAGAGAGAGGGTGAGACTGGGTTATCAAACTTCTCCGCAAAAAAAGCACTAAGCATACACATGCATGGCAAATAGGGAAGTGGTTATAATCACTCATCGCTGCGACCTTACCAGGGACCCTATCTTGGGGGCTCATTGTGAAACGAGTCGACACGGAACGTCAGGTACTGGTGAGTCATCCCACATCTCGAAACGCTAGCGTTGGCAGCAATTACAAAGGAAGGTTTTCTGACCCTCCGAACTATAAAACCTCTCTCCCCCGTTTCGCAGGATTTTTAATGTTTCGTAGCTCATACCCAAAAATCGTCTTCTGCGCAGCCCCAGGAAGTTTTGCGAGAGCCGGCTTACGCATGGAAAACTTCTTATGAGGTAGTGACTGTAGATATTCCTCGATATGTAACGCTACCATCGGGGCATCGTTCTGCTTACACATTAATTCCGGTTTATTCTCATTAGAAATTAATGACGGATATAAAAAAGAATAGGACAATTTCGAAAAGCGTCCTATATCGGAAGTCAATGCGTTCATGCATCGTGCACTTCCGAGTTCCAATGGAATTTGAGTAACTTTTAAATATGTTTTCATTACATTATATACATATACATACCTATCTATTTACACCAATATAGCGCAATAAGTATGATATTTTTTTAAATTTCTCATTATGCAATGCAGGAATAGTTACTAGTCTTATCTTAAAGCTTAAGATGGAAATATTTCCAGGTAAAAATTAATATTTATATAGGTAACAATATGTCCTTCTCCGACTCGTAAATTAATTGCTCACATTTTTTACACTCACTTGCTGCCACGAGATAAAGACTTCGTAGGATAAGATGCGATTTCATTGAATAATCGAAATGCTATTTGCAGGCAAAAGAAAAGCAAGTCTAATATCCGTGAAAGTGCGAAATGAGGTCGAATACTGCCACTATCAACCCCGGCTCTCATATAGAAGCCCGTGCTAGCACGTTGAAGTACCACTTGCAAGCGACTTTCGAAGGCCATTTTACACGAGGTATTAAAACGCGCACATTGATTTACAGAAATGGCGAGAACCCGGGTACAGAATTAGTTCAGGTGCTATTTTCCTGTCTTTTGTCCATGCATTCGCGCAGTCGTTCCAAGCAAGCAAGTTCCTGCTTTACGCGACGCAAATTCACTGCACATCCATTCATACATCAGACTGTGCAGTAAAGTGCCTCGTGTAAAACGGCCTTAAGACTACTGCCTTAGAATTTTCCATTTGTGAAACCGCCTTAAAGCTGGTCTATATTTGGATGCATCATTTTACTCACGTATCTATAGATACATCGCCCACCCCTGGATGCATATTATGACCGGTTGCATGAATATTTAGCTGTAAGAATGTTAGTCATGAAATCAATAGAGTTATGGACCTCATAACTAGATTACGGTTGCAGGAACTATCCCTTTTGAAACTTATCTCCCAGTGGCCATTACTTCAGATGCTTGGGCAACCCTCAATCCGATGAATAAAATTTATGCATGCTTATCATATGCATATAAATCACTTAAGCACATTATTCAAAGCCAGCAAAATAACTCATCATTCGTCGCATAATAACTCATTCATCAAGTGATTAAGTTTCCAAGTGGTACATCGCGCATTCACCATCTTGATAACTTTTAGAACTCGTAAGTATTAAAATTCACTTCATCAAGGCAAATAGGATATGAGACCATTTATTAAACCAATACATTTTACTAATGTTTCTGCAAAATATATTGAGCAAATTTATTGACTTTAAAAAATTATTGGAATCCAAAAGTATTGCTTCTGCAACTGTATACCCATAGGTAAAGAGAGCGAGCAGGCCTCCACAGATGAGGCAATACCTTTCCGTACGATAGGAAAAAGCGCGAATACGACCTCCAGAGGATGATGAGGAAGAAGACGGCGCGCCGCGTCGTCAAAGTGGACGATCCATCCGCGCGGTACCCAGTAGTAATTCTCAACAGTCCACGTTTTTCGTACCGCGTCATGTAACGACGTGCACAATTGAATAATACTAACATCTGGGGCTTCGGCATTATATGTAGATGTTATTATCTGTTTCAACATCTTTCATTTATAATATACTCTCGTGATAAATACAAGTCAGCATTAACTTAGTTACTTTGAGCTAGAGGATTAAATTGCAGCAGGCCACATGACCGTCCACTTGTTTAATGCCGTTGCAGTGCGTGTAAGGGCTTTTAAGTAACAGTAGCATAATAAATTGTCGTTCAAGAATACCGGGATAAGTATGATCATTGATTTAATGCGTGACAATCAAAGGTTTGCATATAAACGCATGTTTTAACTCAATGGAATCTTATGGAAAATGCTTTGTTTTGCGTCGAACAAGATGGCCGGATGGCGCAAAAGCAGTGGCTTCAATTCCGGGACCCAAAGGCTCCCCCTGTGGTGGTACCACGGAGAGGGCGTCACGGTCAACCTGCATTATGACGTCACTCGCGTGAGAGAACAAAAGACGGCGCCGACTAGACTTATGTGGGGAGGGAAACGGGGAGGGGTGAGGCGAAGGGAGAAAAAGTTGGGCGGTGGTCTTTATTGCGAAGGTTAATTTATTCGGATGGCGATAATAATTGTATTACGGGCGAAAGAAGGATTTAATGGTTCTCGCCTTCTCCACCCTTCCTCTGGCGTCGCAACGGAAGGACGCCGGGGCGACGGGATTCTTTGTCTCGGCGGAAAAAGCGACAAACATTCGACGACTGCACCCTTTCACACTGTGAATCGTGCAGAGAATTAAGCATATACACCTTCATATGCACCCATAGCGGTACTTAGTGGCACCTATACCAAAAAAATACGAACTGACTGGCCAAAAAGCTACAATGGCCGTAATAATGCTTTGCGAAATCCACCATGTTCTTAGCATGTCTCATCCAGAACAGTCGATTGGTTATAATTAGGGGCGAACAGTCAGAGAAAATGGATTTTGAAAGAGAAAATAATTCTCGGAATTAAATTCCAATGTAAGCATCATCTTTTATGTCGATGTTTTTCATTGTGGTCCACAAATTATGGACTACAACGCAAGTGAAAAGTAAGTTGTCTGCCGTTTAAGGTAGGTTTAAATGGGAGAGAGTAAAAATCTTTCAGAACTTTACACTTGCAGGACCTCCGGTATTTCCCTTTCTTCCTACCCTGGTACCCTACTACCTACTCTACAACCTACCCCTGGTATCACTACCCTGGTACACAACTACCCTGGTATTACCTAGGGGTAAAGTATTCATCACTTCATCCCAGCGTACGTCCTACTCTTCTTCATCCCGTCCATAAAACCTATTCTCTTTCTTACCCTTCTCCGCTTGCCAAACATCCTTCCCTCTTTCACGGCCTTAAGCAACCCTTCGCCCCTCATAACCCTTTTTAACCACTTACTTTTCCCTCTTCTAATCTCAAGAATTTTCCTTTCCGCACCAAATATATAGGAAGCACTTCCTTGTCTGCCTTCCTTTCCCTCCATCGTGCCTTCTTCATCCGAACTCAAATTTACTGAAAGAAAAATCGATACGATTGATGTTTGACAAGGTGATATGGCAGGAACTGATAACAAGTTTGGCAATATACCCTTCATATTTTCCTCGTGTGAACTAGGCATAATCAATAAAATTATGCATCTTATCCTTTATTTATCGACTTTAAAAATTGCGGGGTTAGAAAATATTCTATAATTCCCTTTAAATCGGAATTGCAACCTTTCCTTGCCCAAAGATCATTGCTTTTAGTAAGGTTTGAATGAGAAATTCACACAATTTTACTTTAGCACCGCTTTAAACAAAGAATCCGTAAAAAAAATCAATGAGCGCCCAAAAAATGATTTGATATGTTTTGCGCCAAAGGAACTTGCTAAAAGAATATGGTGGATGCGTGCAACAATTGTAAAATAAAATAGCATACACATCAATCAATTTAGCCACCCTGTATATGCTCTTTGCCTAAACTTAGTTATTGCCAATATCGGTAACGTACTGCACCATCATTCGTACTTTAATCCATTGTCCACTCTGACTGACGGCCCCCTACCAGTAGTCCCCACTCTGAGATCCGAGTGGGGGACTATTTTACTTCCGGAATTTTTTACCGGGAGGAATGCCATCTCATATACTGGAGAATGCAAGGATGCACCTTCTATGGAGACTAATGTAGTGACTTCCCGTTGCCTTCCACTTCGCAGTACTCCGGCCGATTCCGTGAACTTCACTCTCGCTACGAAGCTGTGGCAGTTGATACCGGAACGATCTTCATGATTTGCGCCATCGGTACCTTCTGCTGAGACTGCGCCCTCTCAGCAGTGGCATTTTGGGTAGCATGCAAGGTGTAGAGAAACCTCGTTTTCTCGTACCTCGGATGATTTTTGCCATTCATAATTTTCCAAACTCAGGAAAATATTTGCTGTCGTTTGGTCTGGAACCTGCGATCCTCGATTAAGAGTCGAACACGCCAACCCTGGGCCTATGACAATGTATACATCGTCATCATCAGCCGCCATCAATCCGAAGATTGGTTAGCAGCATCTCTAAACTCAGTTATTCTCTCAGCCAACCGATTTATTTCTACATACGAGGGTTAGCCCAAAAATAAAGCCTCCATATTTTTCTAAATAGAAAAAAAATTGATTTGCAAAACTTAGTACCTGGTTTTGAGCATAAAAACACTTTATTTTTCAATGTTCCATGCCTTTACGTTCCATGAATTTTTGAAGCCGCTGTGGTAACTTTTGTACGTCAGTGTCGTAGAATCTTGCCCTCAACTCATTGAAATAACGTATGGACTCCTCTTTTACCTCAACAAAGTTGTCAAATCGCATTCCTCCCAATACGTTATTTTAAATTTGTAAACAAATGAAAATCCCTCGGTGCTAAGGCTAGACTACAAGGGGGCTGGGTGAAAATGTCCCATCCAAACTCGTACAGATGATTGACGGCTGCGCGGGCGACATGTTGGCAAGCATTATCGTAAAGAATGCACACACCCTTAGTGAGCATTACTCTTCTCCGGTTCTGAATCACCCGTTGGGGGTTTTTGAGAGTCTCACAATATGCGTCTACCTTAGCAATGGTCCCAATATGAATAAAATCAATCAAAAATACCCCCTAGCGATTCCAAAGGACAGTCCACACTTAGCGGGAACGGCGATCGGAAACTCCATTCTACACGACTGCCAAAAAAAGACTAAACTAGCTAGTGAGCTCGGTGACCGTTTGTTTGAAAGAGAAAATATTAAAGAATACAGCGGTAGTGCCAACTGCCTCACAAAATTTTTCTTTGCGGCTCTGATGCTTACCGAAGATTGGTTGAATGACATACATTCATTGTTTGGCATATTACATTGGATTAACCCTCGTCATTCTGTATTGTAACATCTTACCATGACTTTTTCGATAATACAATCCATTCTTCATCTTCCTCGATTTTTCCTCCCGATCGTTTCTCCTTCCATTATTGTTAACAATTGGCCATAATGTCACAAAATGCGCCCAATAAGTTTGTCTCTCCTTCTTCGCAGATTTTTACCATAATTCTTTTCTCACCAACTCTTCGTTGGACTTCTTCGTTGGTGATTCCCTGTTTATCTGATATTTATATTGAATTCAGTCATCAATTTAAATCTTACGCGGCATTCATAAATCGTTGCTTTCAGCGATGTCGCAATTCTCGTTTTCTGGCAGTAATTTATGAAGCAAAGTATATTTGACGCAATACCAACAAGAATTAACAAAGAGAAGAAGCGAAGCAAATTCCGATTCGAATGATTGTAAAAATAAAAAACCGAGTCATGTAAGGCTGTCCCGGCGGCGTTTCTGAAAGGATTTCCAACCTGCTCAAAATTTTTCCGACGAATTCAGAAGATAACAAACTTTACGGATTACAATAAAGATAAGATTTTTCGAATGTGTCAATGAATTTCGTCTATGTATCAAATAAAAATTAAGAAGAAAAAAATATCAAAAATTTAAATCTAAAATAGAGACTTGGATGAGTTCATTCGAGCCCTAGGTTCCAAAACTATGATATCAAATATCAAACAGTACAAAAATATGAAAAGTTAAAAAAAACGAAATTAGCCAAAAAATTTACCATAAAAACTGTTATGGGTACAAACAAAAGCAAAAGCTCATGAGAGGGGAGTATCTAAATAGGTCACATGCGCGATCACAAACGAACTTAAAAAGGAAGAGTAAAGAAACTTTTTCATATGCAGCTATGGAAAGGAATACAGAAGATACGTTCAAAATGGGGTTTATAAAACATTTTCAACATCCCTTGAACAATAAATAGGAATAATTCATAATAAATAAATCTATCATGTATCATTTAAGGTTGGAAGATAAAGCGAGTGGATCGGAAATGACATAAGATGATTAGTTGAAAGATGTCCTTGAAGAAATGGTAGAGGAGAAATAGAAGGAGCCAAAGTAGACGTAGGAGAATATTTCAAATGATGACGGAGGCAGAAAACGTCGCATAAATGGGAAGTACAAGACCTCGAGGATCCTGCAGTATCGCAGAGAAACAAATAAGACGATGGTGGCATACGAATTCTACAGTGTCAGTTTTAAATCTGCTATGCCTCAAGACAATTAGGGTATAAAATTCCTAACATAATCGACTCTGATATGTTTCCTAGGGCCTGTAGAACAGGAAATGCATAGTGTACTTCTATATTTTCCATTTGAACGCTATTACCAGCTACTTTTGCAAATTATGTTGTCCATACTAATATTAAATTATATGGTAGCGTAGTGGTCTGCGTATAGGCCCGTGGTTCGTTTCCCGGTCCAGGCCGATGTTTTCCTGTGGTAATTTCTACGTTATTTCTACGCGATGTTTTGAAACTTTCGTCATTCCCTTCTTATTTCTTTATCTCCATCTGAACGTAATCGCAGTGCCACAAAAACTATGTTGCATGCCTGGGGCGTAAGTGTGGAATAAAATGATACAAGTTTACAAGCGCAATGTGCCTCATGTCCGCACAACTATGAAATAAATCTCCGGGCGATCCCACCGGTGGACTCCACGACACACACGTCATACGTTGCCACGGACACCTGGAAATGTTTTCTGACTGGAGCAACTTAAAAAAGGAAAAAAAAGAATCAAAACCGTTAATTAATCTCCATCCTTAGCATAGACTCCCAAGGGCCGGAGGTCAAAGTTGGGATTATAATCCCTCTGGACTGTGACTGATCGCTTCCCACCGGAGAGCATGATTGCCTCGCCATTTGTCTCCTCCTCCTCTTCGTTCTCTCTCTCCGCTTTCTATTACAGCTTCCCCATTCCCCCTCTGTTTTCTATTTCCCCACTCTTTCCTTTTCGTATTCATCCACTTCCTAACAGCTTCCCAATCAGAGGATATGGAAGGAGCGAAATCGAATAAGGTAATATAGTCGATAATGATGGAGGCGGAAAATGTCACCAAAATAGAGAGGACAAGAAGCCAAAAAACTGTTAGGCTTAGTTTTACAATATTTTGTCAAATATTTTCACTGTATGCAAAGTGAAGTTAGGACACTCTCCTATCGATAACTCCACGTCAAATAACCGACAGTTTGATGAAGTACACAAAACCAGGACTATGAGTTAAAGTCAAGCAAACGGAAAGGATATGTAATCTTGTAGTCAACGTTAATCAGACATTGTGAAGCCGGACCCAAATGGGGGAAGTAAATATATACCTACATATACTAGGTTTGATTTAAAAAATACGCGGAATTTTCTTTATTCTGAAGAAGTCTTTATTTATTTGTCAATAATAAAAATATTTAACAAATTCCAATACGGTGCTGTACTTTATTCCGTTCTTATAGCAAAATTTAATGCAAATTCTTTGTTCCATTTTTTCAATTATTAAAAAATCGCCGAGAACTCCAAATCATGTGTAGCCTTTTCTATTGCCAACATTAAAGAAACAACCAATATGGCAATCAATATCAAAATACGTCAGGGACAAGTGCATCAACACAACAAAGAAAAATTGTGACAATTGGTTGAATAACCTGCGCATTAAAATATTCGCTTATTTTTTATCTATCCTCGCATGTATCAGATAAGAGTCAAGTACTTGAGATTCGCCGTAACTTCGGGCATGACATGGGGAGAACACATTTGCGGCGCTGCGCTAGTGGAGACAAGGAGCGCGATCACGGTTCTCCACTCGCGTTATCGTTATTTTTCTATTCCTCTCATGAGAGTGAAGACGTGGTCGTTATTATACAAACTTTATCAGATGCCTTAAATCACTTGTTTTTATCGGTTTAGGGCGTTCTTAGGACAAAATGTGAGAATAGCCCTCCAAGACCGGTTCGCGTTTTGGATAGCAACAACGGAAATGAAGGATCCGTGATCCCAACCAAGAATTTATAAATCAGATATTCTATCATAGATAATCAGATCGTCTTTGGATGTCAACTGATTAAATATTACTTCATTCTAGTCAGGCCTGAAGATGACACCAAGTGTTAAACACTGAGGTCGTGATAGTAAATAATTAGTGGAATTAACTAAGTTATTTTAATTCTTCCGTAATGGACAACTTCATAAAAATCAAGCCTACAACCGTTTCCTTTGTGCTAGTTAGGCAGCATTACAAGTATGCCGGGAGCCCTGGTGCTGGAGTATTTGGGACTTAAAACAGCAAGAATTGAGATGCAAGCACATGTGATAAATGCAAGATTTGTTTAAAAATTTCATAACGAAATACAGATAATAAAAAAGCTGATGGAAAGGTTAGGCTTCTCACTAGATTAAGTCGTGTTCAATTTCGTTAGGATTTGAAGGCTCAAAATAGGCGACAAGCCGAGGTATCAAAGTGTCTCCTCGAGGATGTACGAGTTCAGACGTTCTTGTTCATAGTGCCGCCATCTACTCACACACCAATTTATTAAAATATAACTCCCAAAAGGAAAATACATTGGGAAAACTAAATCTTAAATTAGATAAAATTAAAGAAAAGATACTGAAATAAATCCTCTGTAGAGTTATTTTTGCCGGCATCAATGGTTAACCGAATAATGAAATGTTTTATTAGGAAAGACACCGTAACCGGTTTTCCATTATCAGACTATCTGAATTGTTAAACTAAATTATATCCGGCGTAACCGTTTAAGAACTGCTTCATTCAGAAATAACATTCTGAATTAGAGCTTCCCCGTACCATTTATTTCTCACGACATAGGCTTTGAACGTTTCTAACATTGACTTTTCTTTTCTTCGTTCACATCAAAATATTTCATCACAACTAAACCTGGATCGGGATAAGTAAATATCACAGGAAAGAATACGTTATCGTATGCTCGCAGGGCTATCACATTTCATAGTTCAAGTTCAGTTGTGCACAGGACCCCAAATAAAGATTCAAGTTTCCCATATCCTATAGATACCACATTAAATTCATGTAGAACGTTTTATGGAGAGTTAATTTTAATATGGAGAGTTTAACATTTTGAGCCTCTATTACCCGGACGTTTCTGGTTTAGATGAGTAAATCATTCCTTTCTTAAAGGTACAATTTTTCGCATTGATTTCATCCTTTTACTAACACTAACACATCTTTTAAATATTCGAGACGAATATTAAAACAGCTTACTCGTAGAAAATATTTAATGAACAGAAATATTTTCAGTGATGCGTTCCCCTAGCTTTATAAAAGCAACGGTTGCTCTATTTTCGTTAATTGTTTCTACGGGAGTTTAACTTATAGTTTCTCAAAGTGATAACTGGGAGCGTCTAGATAAAAAGGCAATACTCATAAAAATGCGATGAATAGTCAAAATATCAGTCATATGAGCTCAAAAATACAGTAAAATATACGGAAATACCATAAGAAATTTATACACACGCAAACTCACATTCACGGATAAAATAAGACAATTTTTCTAGATATAGATATGTTCCCTCTGTGTGGAACAGAGATGTTCAGTATAGGATCACATGCTGCATGAACTTAGCTTAAACTCTTTCTCACACTCTATAACATGTGCAACTGGGTAGCACACTTGACCGGCAATTGGGAGATCCGGGTTCCAATCCTTGTCAAGTCAAATGAGATTTTCGCGGTGAATTTCATCCGTATATCCCAGTGGGGAATTAATTGTCCAAAAGATGTTCAAAGAACTTCCGGTGAAGACTATTTAAACGTTCAAAGATCAGTCAAGAAGGACATTCAAGGAACGTTCAATTGGCACTCACAGATAGTGGAAAGAACATTCATTGGAATACTTCATAGCATGTTCAAGGAATCTTCAACGTAGATGAATTGCGGCTGAACTGTTTTTGAATGAATAGCATATGAACTATGAAGGAATGTTTTTCAAAAAATAGTTCTCGTGAAATGATTCTCGATTCATATCGTATTACCTCTCCACTGACTTGCTCTCTCAAATTAAAAAATGATAAATTTCAATTAATCACTATGAATGTGCAATTACGCGTACGTAATATTAGTACTTCATAATATCCTGTCTTTTATCTTTCTAACGTCACTGTACCCATATCACATTATTAGGTAACCTACGACTCTACGCGCATATTCTCGCATCCGATATTGAAGCACCGACAAGACTGTGTTGCCCGACCTAGGTCGGTTTTTTGTCCCTCCAGCTCTTTAAAGCTCATTAGACTGACAATGAGTACGGAAATTCGTATATACCTAGTCACTTCCGGGGATAAATGTAACTTCGAGAACTATAATTATTAAATGACAATTCCTTGATAGTATGAGGAAATAACATCACATCTCGATAACAGTTATTAATTGAAACCTTTATTGCCACAAGGTACAAATATAAATGCAATATTACTGTAAATAAATATGAATTTTGAAGTGTACTCATACATGCGTACACTTCAGTGTTCATCCGTTAAAATCAACAGTTTAACTCATTACGTACATAATGCGATATCACATGCAGACATTAATTTTAGGAATAGTATCATGCATATAGTATGTTAAGATATTCCCTAGAATTTATAATAATTTATTTTTTTTTGCTCTTCCGACGATTCTGGTGGTCCGTATGCCTCTGAAATCCCGATAAGCCATTGCCTTGTCATCAGGTTTCTCAGGGTCGAACCACCAGAATTTGATACCCATGCCCTGGGCAAGTGAAAAAGCGACCCAGGCGGGATTCGAACCCGCGACCCTCGGATTAGCAGGCGAGGACTTAACCCCGCCGCCACCGGGGCCGGCTACCGGTCGTCTTATGAATGTATAATAATTATTTTTCGTTTATGAAAATTCAAATATACATGGTTTAAAGATGTTTTTTAAATGTTCAATCAGGGAGCATTTTTGAATAATACTTCATGAACTGGAAATGAACGATCTATGAACAGTCTCAAATGAATGGTTCACATACTTGAACATTCAATGAACGTTCTATGGTTGTATGCTCAGGATAATTCAGTGGTGGACTACTTTTGAATTAGTTCATGAATGTCTTCTGCATGGTCTCTCCCCACTGGGATAGTAGGTATTTATATATTTACAGCCATACACGTGACTACGTACTACCAAGTCATTTGTGCATTTCGCAGTGATATTAGTTCCATTTTTTTTCTCGTCTTGTGCCAAGGGATTCGCCGCAGTCTGGCTCAACCTCGTGTGAACCCAAAATATCACTTCCTTACCCGAACGAGAACTATTGATGTCTCCGCTTGGCGTTTCAGGTTGTGCAGGGTGGTTTGCATCATTGCCTGCCATTACACAGTCTCCACCTTTATTTGCTGACTGGATTTTTTCTTCCTCCCTTCATTTGCTATCCCTTTCCCATTCTCCTTTAACCTGCTAATTCGATTTTATCCACTTCTCTTCTCCTCTCTCCAAGAGACAAGATGTGGCCACACCCTCTGCACCATGGGTGCGGACGCCACCGGTACCAACCACCTACCCTGACATCAATTACACATTGAGATGAAATATGAGTGTGACATGGCTGCCATGCAACTCTTCTAATAAATTCATTGCTGGTCTCCTGGCTTAAGGCTCATAGAAACATATCTCTGCATCATTATGTTTTGCGAGAAACTGCGCATTTCACGGCACCCTGCACGGTGAATAACATATTAGTTAGTGTTTATCATATAGGTCAAATATGAGACGCGACCTAAAATGCAAATCATATCAAAATCAAGTGAAGTGCCAGTTTTTTATCAAGAGTAGAATATATGATCATAACTGATAATGCAACCTATACCTACGCCCATTTAAAAATTAATTGGTATTCGTAATTTATTTAAAAACTTAGAACTTTTCTAAAGTTTTCAAATACCACGACGCGTTTCGCCAATTTGAAGAATCGTCAGGTACGGAATATGTCCTGTACCTGATATTTAAATTTCTCAATGAAAACTTAACGAAAACGAAAAATGTTTAGCGAGGAAGGCACCCTTCTACATAGTGAAAATATTTTGCTTTACTACATCTATTATTGAATTTCAAGAGGTTTAACCTTATTTTATCATATTGGACAAGAGTCTTATCAATATAGAATGAAAAATAACGCGAGATAAAATTTTGCTATGCTTAGTTAATGTCAAACCGAACTTCTGTCGGCACTACTGGGATTTATTCATTGTTTAATTCATCCACATATGGTAAGACGCTTAGAAAAAAACTAATAAATGCATTTCCATTAATTTTATTAATCCATGGTCGAATCCATCGTTTTCAATTAAAGAAAGAACTTTGGGTTAACAACCAAATCGTCCTGTTCAATTTCTATCGAGAGTCTTATTCCACCGTTTACCTTTTCTTCCCCTGGATTTTACGTTCCAACATTATTTCTAGAAGATTATTAGGCTTTAGAACATTTCCAAAAATTTAAATTTACTCTTATTTACTTTTCTATCTCTTATTAAATTCCTTCCTGTTTAATTTCTCCAAGTATTTCCGCATTGTGTTTCTTTCCTAATCATCTTGTTCTTGTTATACTCCTCCAAATATACAATTACACTGCTTCCATTCGAGACTTCTCCGGCAGCCACATCGTCCAAGTTCCATTTTCATACAACAAAGTACCCCAAAGAAAGATAGGATTCCCAAGGATTGCAGTGGAAAAACCTAAGCTTACACCTTCAGTCTTCTCCTTTATGGGATCATCTTCAGAATCAATCATCAATCCGATGATTAGTTTGCCATAACTCTCCGCTCTAATCTCATATCAGCTAACCGTTTTATTCTAAGATAAGCTTTTATTTTAACGTCCCTCATAATTTGCTTGATGTATTCCATTCAAGATCTCCCTCCATAGCCCTTCCCATAAATTTCTCCTTCCAGTACCGTTTTCAAGAGGCTGATATGTCTCAAAGTGTGTCCAATAAGCTCGTACCTTCATATTCGGAAAATTCTCATTGAACATCTCTTCTCCCCAACTATTCCTCCATGAGTGAATGAGTAGTTTAAATATATAGATGCATGATTAATCCCACAAAATAAGGAAAACTTCGTAAGACTTGGTGAAGATGCAGCCGCTCCCTCAGCTGCGTTCTTCAAAGAGATTCATCCTCCTTAAGCTTTACCGCACCCCCTCACCCCCCCCCCCCCCCAGCCCACCGCAAGAGAGACTTTGACACCGCGTCCGCCCGCATGCGTTCGTACTTCACACACGCACCCACACACACACGCTAGCCACACATTTCAATGCGCCCACGCCGAGACGGAAGAAGAGACAGCGCCGAGAAAGGGTTTAAGGAGAGAGAACTGAAAGAAGGCACAGCACATCACCCTCTCTCTCATTGAGACTCCAGCCTCTATCTTCGTCCTCCTCCTCGAAGTCGAAAGCATTTAAAAGCCGGGATATCTCCTCTCCTATCCCCTCTCAGCCCCCCCCCCCTCTTCTCTCTCTTACTCCCCCTTTCGGAACGAGGAGAATCACAAATCGCCAGGACTGACTCCCCGGACCGAAGCCCGGCCTGTTTCTGAAGGACGAGGATCCGGAGAGGGTTGAGGGAAGGTGTTTTGAATGAGAACAACACGGTGGAATAAAAGGGGAGAGAGAGGAAGAGAGACTGCTGGAAGTAGAGAAGAAAAGATGTGGCGTAGAGGTAAATGATAAAAAAGAGAGGTGTTATTTTTTTTGCACGCGTGGTAAAAAAGAGTCCCGGCCGAAAACACGGGATTTCAATTAAAGGCGGGGAACTTAGGAGAGTGGTAATGAGTTGTAAAGATGGCGGAGGAGTGGGTAGAAGTCTCAAGATGAGAGAGAGAGAGAGTTAAGGGAAGGCAAGTCGATCGGGAGGACCGGGGCGGTTAAACACTGATGAACGGCCCTGGCAGAGTTCAATTGGCAAGGGATGCAGACCACCGTCGTCCACAACAGCGCAAAATGTCCCCGGGGAAAATTGCTAGTGGCAGGAACGTCTCGGAAGAGACCCGGTTATCATTCACTTCAAGAATTAGCTCTTCTGGGCTAAAGTAAAAGCTTTACTTTTTAGAGCGGCAGAGGACTTAAGCGGGTCCACATCCTCGTATTTTTACGAAGTTGATTACTCGCATATCTCCACATGCCGCATGAAATGGTAGATTTCATTCAAAAATTAGCCTCAGAAACACCCTTACGTTCATAAAAATATATGATTCTACCTTGGTCTATTAACGAAAGAGCTGTACAGATAGGAGCAGTCAGTTTAAGATAGGACTATTTCAATGGATATTCCAATACAATCCACTGTACAAAATCAGAAAATGCAAATATTTGCTGTTATGGAAGTGTCTTTCCAATTCAAATTAAATGCCAGAATGGACTTAAAATCCTTGAATTAATACTTGTTGCAGTTTAATGATCTTAGCAAGAATGTCATTTTATAACTTACTGACAGGATAAGCATACTACCAGGAGATACCGCGAATCTTCCAATGACATTACAAAGGAATATTTCGGGAAGGTAAATTCGAAACATATGGTTATTGCATGTCGCCTATCAAGTAAAGACATTCTGTCTCGTAACACATATGCAGAATGTGAAAAACTGATGACCTATTTCTCATCAAAATCGGATTAAGCAGTCACAGCTTTATATATAAACATACTTACTAACTACATTTTTAATTTGCAACGATGCGTTATCATTTGTTTGTATATGACTTGAATGAATTTATCGGACAATAAGATAATAAGGTGCAAACAATTTTATTTACGAATAAACTCAGCCATTTTACGTTTCAACGAGCATTTACCTAATATTGCAATTATAAATGAAGATAGGCTCTATAGTTACCTTCAAATAGATAAGGATTCGTGGAATCGCACCTAGGAAGGACTGAATCAATAAATTAATAATTAATTAATAAAATTAATTGTACACCGTGAAAACATACTTGCGAAGCATTTCGCACGTTTATATTCCCTGGACTAATTAAGATATCAACTGCAGTCGGGCACTTTCAGGATGTTGGCCGCTATCCGAGAGGAAAGAGTACCGTGTTCTGATTTTCATTCGGCAGCTACAATGCAAATCATTCCTCATATATTCAGTTCGATTGACAAACGAAATATTTCTTCGCGTGGCATTAGTGATAAATAAATTAGGCCTGCATCATAAAAAATATCCCTAAGATGCTTGCATTTCGGATAATTTTTAAGACTAGAGGCAAAAAAATTAAAAAAGGGTGAAAATAAGTAAATTAGGATTGAACTGCAATAAAAAATAATTTACTCTTCGTGCCATATTTATTGATGAGCTATTGACGATATTAGAGGCGGTTGCTAGTGAAATAGTTTTCTGCAAAATTCCCAATGGATGCCGTGCAACAAAGTGCCTATATTTGACTTGGTATAATACATCATCTCATCGTTATCCAGCTGTAAGTTAACACACTTAAGACACAAAAGGAGAAAATCTAACAAATAAGATACAGAATACCATTTACAGCAAATTAATTTTAGCTCATACTAACCAGATTGAATCTGGAATTTAACTGGCATTTAGAGAGCATTTGGTGTTTTATTACGTCAGGGGACACTATCTTAACAACCCTCATTATAGAAATATCCGTCATTCATTTAAAATTATTTATTTTTTTAAGATCGTCCTGTAATTTGATTACTGCATTACGTTGAATTAATTGTCCCTTCTTCCAACTATAAGAAAACGCCTATACATATTGAGGGAGTGAATACATCATGGCATTCAGGTAACAATAAAATGAGCATAATTAAGAAATTTAATTGCTTTATACTCGGTAAAAAATTATTATGAGGATGAGGCGTCAAATACTGGCGTTATTTTTCTTTGGCGATTCCCTAAAACTTCACAATTAATTTTGCATACTTGCAGAAGCTTAAGACTCGAAGGAAAATGGCAATGGCTTGATTGAATTCTTTATTACTTGGGGGAGGTGACCGATAGCTGAGCACGTTTCCACAATTCACTGCAGGTTGGTGGGGATAGGAATATGGGGAGAGGAGGAAGGCCATCCGGTGTCGGCATTAGGCGACGAAAGATGCCAAGGGGACCAAATGTTTACGTCCCATTTCAACAGACAGAGCACTATGCACTTGAAGTGCTCTCGACCAAGTCCAATGTTCCAAAGGTGGTTCCATTAAAAACATCATCCATTCGAACCTGGACCCTAGAATTGAGAATCCAATGCCCTATGCACCACACCAACCTGATTACCATGGCTATCACTCAAACTTAAGAGTCATTGAGGAGAATTCACAGTTGCGAAAACTCCAGAGGAGAAAAAGCATCCGCCTTGACCTGTAATCGAACCCGGTTCCGTCGATAATTATGATAATTCGTCGTAATAAGTGCTTCTGCAAATTAAGCTACCGATGTGTCCTCCTCTTCTGTGGATATTTGTGGGCTGTAGAGAAACAATAAGTTCATAATTGCCGGGCATAAAATGCCACGAAGAAGTCGATTCGTCTGCACAGCGCTTTTGACGACTTTAATCCCCGAAAAAGGAGGATGATAGGTGACGCCTTGATAATGACTATGTAAGTCGAAACCTTGGTCAACAAACTAAATAAAAAGTTTACCGTGGACTATACAAAGTCTCTTTTACCTAGTAATGGAGTACCACAAAGTAACGCCGGAGAAAATTAAGTCTTAAGGAAAATGATTTTTCTCAGTGGAGTTTTTTACACTTAATGTGCATTTGTGGGTGAAACCGCTAAGGTAAAACCACGGCTAGCTAGTTCGCGGTACCTTCAAATTAAAAAAAAAGTGCACAATGGTGTGATAAATATTTAATTTCGCAAAACTCCAGGAAATGAATGTGAGCACGTTAAATCTAGTTCCAGTGGGAGATAGGAATTAGAAAAGCGAGGGATATTAAAAGAGTGGAAGTCGGTCGATGAGAGTTGGGAGTGGAGGTGAACCACTGAGGGGAAGATTTTTTCTTTCCCTTGTGTCCCCCGAGAGGAGAGAGATTTACTCGCCTCTCATCCCGCTTCCCTTAATAGGTAAGGCGGGGTGGGGGTTGGGGATTCGAGAGAAGAAAGGAGTGACCAGAGGGTGAGTGGGAGAAGGGGAGGAGGGACACTGAACGACGAGTTGATGGCAGCGGTTGATTACGAGTCGCCGAGAGATAAAACGACTGAATAGATGGCAACACCGATCCCTTAGAATTTCGCATAGATTGCGTATAAAACTGCGCGTTGTTTAAATGCACCAGTCAATATCCCATCCGTGAACATTGGCGTTAGATTTAGCATATTTTACATCGGTGGATGCATGGCCTCTTACAGACTTCGCTGCTGCCCGCCTCCCTTTGCACCACACTCATTACGTCACATATATCGTGATAACAAATGGAATCCTGGAAGTAGCACGTGATACACATATCCAAACAAACATGAGACTTGATATCTTGAGAAACAGATGATAATGGCACTTGGTAAACTGAAGAAAATAATGGTATTATCTGAACTTAATAACAGTTTAAGAGATGATAATTTTCCACCCGCATCGTCAGCATTTCCTGTAAAAGTCTGCCAATAATCTTCGCAATTATCATAATGAACTGAATACAATGACACTTGTTATATAGCGAGTACCTAATGCATCTTTATTTGAAAACAAAAATTAAGCGTCTTTAAGCATCGAGAGGTTGGAAAATCCATCCATACAAGTAATTATTTTTATGGGATACGCCTTTAGAAATCAGAAAATACGTAAATAGAAGTATATACTTCAAAATTCAGTCTTCCGGCCAATTTTGCGGCAGGTACGAAAAAATATCGCCGCAAAATGGTCAACACTCCAGGGTTATTGAGTTACCAACGGTAAATTACTATATACTACTAGTGGCATTTGAGTATGCTGCTTGGCTCGTTCAGTACTCCATGCGTATGGTAGTTTAAAAGCATTATTTTCGTGGTAAAGGGTTGAAATTCTCAGGAGAATTTATCTACATGTAGCATGTTCATTTAATTTAAACTAAGACTTTTTCAACCGGTTAGGTTTCAATGTTTACGGCAGTCCCACCTCACTAAGTGATCAGCTACGTATGCACAAATTCCTTAAAATGTAGTACATATGTACCATGCAAAATTCATTTATCTACACAGGTGTAAAAGAATAGTATTTTATACAATTTTCTTCCTATTAAAACATGGAAGACTAGAATCAACGTAAAAATAAAGAACTTAATCGAACTATGCACTTAAAAAAAACGACGTCAGTGGATAAGTGCCAGCAAGGCCGAGTCAAAAAATAATTAGTTAAAGAACGGATATGAAATCCATCGTTTTCCCTACAGCACATTATCTAACCAATGATTTTCAATATTTTCATTAGCACCATAATGATGAATATAGCCACATGAGGAGCCATTACTGCAAACACATTTATACAAATTATTCAATGCCTCTAAAACTTTACTAACAATAAGACATCGAGAGGCGTGAAATTCCACTGATATTATAATAAGAATACTTTTGTTGGGTTTGTTCTTGACCACCTATAATAAAAAGAATATGCTCTCATATCACCTGATGATGCCAATATTAAATAGCGAAACGTTGGCAAAAGAAAGTGGATATATTTGTAAACATTGACCAACCTTAAATAAAATACGTAGGTATACAATAAGAATATTGCACCAAAATACAACACTCACCCCATTGTCAAGAATGCATAAATTAGAAAACAATTTAAAACATGTACCGATGAAACGAAAAGATCTTGCATGTTTCATAAAACTATCTTTCATACGAGCATGTAGGTCCTCCGAGTTATCCTCCACCTTGGCCCATTAAGTTGGGACGACAGATTCACCAGCGTTGTAGCCTTCTTCTTCAGGTCAGGGAAGTTCACTGACCTGAAGAAGTCAACTGCAACATCGGCGAAACAGTACCCTAATAATTCCTACATAATGGACCAAGATGGAGGAAAACCCGGAGGACTTCCATCTTCAATTTCATCAAGCCGCAGTAGCCTTCACACGGATATCTTTCATACGGTGGTAATAGAATGAGTCAACTGTACCAAAGTGTCGTTTCAAGATAGGTACTCGCTCACGCTAAAACCTTTGCAAGGAACGAGGCACACAAATGTCGGAGACTAGGACCATCAGGAAAGCTGACTAGAAAAGAACAGAAGCTTTCGAGACAAGGTGTTGGAAAATGATGCTGAAGTTCACAGATGAAATGAAAAATAAGGAGTAAAAAGAGGTCCATTTCGAATGCTCAACGACATAGAAGAACAAATTGGATTAGACACGCATTAAGACAGCGTATTAGTTAGAAATATTAAAAATATTAATTTATTTATAATAGTCCTTAGATCTTATTACAAGATTTTGGACATTGTCATTATGCATAAATATGTAGTTGCTATCTCTCACGATATTCACTTCTTATTGAAGGAAGAAAGGAACGGAGGATTCCAATGTTAAGAACAAGGTACAAGTAAAGAGCCCGAATAAAAACGACACAAGAAAGAAGAATATCCAGGGGGAAAGTTCTTTACTTATTTTAACGTATGCCTTTATTGTCTCCTCTGCGGCCCTTAGCGACAATGATGAGTCTATGAAGGTTGAACGAAGGTTGACAGTTTTAGCAGCATCGGTAATGAAACGCTTGGTCTAGATAAGGGGTTTTACGCAAAATAAGGGGCAAAATGGGCTAAATTACACTCGATTTTTGCCAACATTTTCGACCATCGAGAAAGATGAGGTTTACAGGCTCACCAATGTCGATAAAGACTGCAGCTTAGACACTGAAAGCTTGTCGACGGGCAGAATAATTAACAGAGTAGCCCCCAAGATTTGATAGAATTTAGCTATTCACAGGGATGAATATACGGCTTCTGGTTATCAATCCTATAGGATTAAAATACTGATGATGA
This sequence comes from Pyrrhosoma nymphula, assembly GCA_963573305.1. Taxonomy (NCBI): domain Eukaryota; kingdom Metazoa; phylum Arthropoda; class Insecta; order Odonata; family Coenagrionidae; genus Pyrrhosoma; species Pyrrhosoma nymphula. The sequence goes on along the minus strand of OY754331.1, from coordinate 38,087,071 downwards.
TGACTCGTTCACGCTAACTTCAAACTGATTCCAACCAGCAAACGATAGACCCATGTTCCGATGTAGCTCCAACTGCCGATTAAAATTCCCAAAATTTCTATATCTCTACTTTTATCTTCTTCTACACATTATGTCTCGATGTATTCTGACCACCCTTACGTGAAAGTGAGTGAATTCAACGCTCAGCTTAAAGACAAACCATTGAGGTCGGCAAAAGACTAAGAGCCTTTTAGACGTTAACTCCTTCTGAAGTCAAGAGAATGGCGTCTCAATTTAACTTTCATTCAGTTTCTTGGAAACTTCCAGGTCATGCTCCGATTAACATATTTAATAATTATCATGCAATAAAAATCTTTGGTAGGAAATAGATAAGTCACATACATTTAGAATGTGCAGTGATGCATACCGACTACGATGGAGTTCTCTAACCATAAATCTAACATAAAGTAATTCACATATTTGTCTCATGCCTCTAGTAGTTCCATTAATTGCATAATTAAGATTATCAAGGGGACTGCAACATGAATAATTGAGGCACAACTTGACTTTTTCGCCTGATTATTTTAGAATTAAGATGAATGGCTAATTATAACTGTAGCTTTTATAGCAAATTGCAGCGATGGGACATCAAGAAAATTGAAGTATAGGCTTTATTAGTATAGGCTGATAAAAATACCCAGATATCCAGTCATTACGAGTGTTGCATTACTATGAGGCAATAAATTAGATACTTGCAGCAATACCTTCCTTTTAAAGATAGTTCGCAGGACTAATTCAAAACCTCTTTACAGCCTCGGCAAATGGCAAAGGTAACAACTTGAAAGGTCACCTAAATCTAAAATCTTTCCATGAACACATGTCGTATAGTGCAATAATATCCGTTTCGTTCTACACGTACTGTGTGTACATTTCATTTAGAGCAAAATTCCCGGTTTCGGTCCTCGCCTGATAATCCTAAGGTGTCGGGTTCGAGTCTCGCCTAAGTGGATTTTTCACCACCCAGGGCATGGGTGTTTGTGTTCGTAAAACGAGTATATTGTAAGAGAGGACAGTATAAAACTAAATTTGCTCGATAAAAACACATAATGTTTATTATTATTCAGAATTCTGAGTCGCCTAAATATATGTTGACCGAGGAAGATTGACGAACGAACTATAAATGGCTAAAAATATGATGAAAGCTAATGGTATTCCAGATTCAATGGTTTTTAGGGTTTCAGGGTAAGAATGGTAAAAGGTTTATAGAAAATCTGGAAATATGATACAGTAAAACAATAATTAGAACATTTGGGAATCCAAAATAAAAGATGGAAGATAGATCAGCAAGTTAAAAAAGCATTTCCTCGGAATTCATACACAAGCCACAAGCTGTGCTTACCCGCTATCCTACCCTGTGACTAAGAATCAACCATGCACCTGCTCTCAAAGTGGGTTCTCAATCAATAAACACTCAGTTAATGACAAAAAAATCCATTATTCTCATTCAATTAGCATTTAAATTTCACACACACAGGATAACGTACATTTCCTTTCCGTCAAATACTAGTGTCTTCCTACGAGATTCTCGTGTTAAGAAAACCACACTTTAGACTTATATAATGGCCAGTCAATTTGTCTTACTCTCGTAGACGTAATGGGAAATCCTTAGCAAGAGCCCCACCTTCCGGCAGCTTCTTTACGATCGCTCCACCTTCACTACGGTTACGATTATAGTAACATAAAAACGGTCACCGTGGCTCAGGCAGGAATTTTTAAAAATTTGAAATAAATGGTGGTAAATTCGCAATTCACATTTGTTGCGTTATTATGGCTCCGTGGTTATAGTATGGTTATTATTGCATATTATTTCCGACTACTTCATTTATTTGTATTTTTACCTAATTTATTTCAATTTGTAGCATCCATTGACCGAGACATGAATAGAAAAAAGGAACAGTAATTTTGTGACATAAAGCCGCACATTGTAATCAAATAAAACTTGAGAATCCATCGACGTGAAGCACCTCAACTCCGTCCTCCCTGAGTATCTATTTGTCAATAAATTCCCCATCGGCAATTAATTAAGTTACTATTCATTCGAGTCACGATTACAAATATAAGACAAGAACCCGGTACCTTGTGGTCCGTAGGCAAAAGCTTTATCAACGTGGCTACAAAGACATAATATTATAGGCCACCTCCCGCTCCCCTAGAATAGCCTGAAACCACATGGAACGCCGGTCATCAAAGTGCAATGTGATGATTCATCCCTCGGCAAGCAAAGAGATTTTTTACCTACGCCAAACAAGAATGACTCATGTATCACATCTCAATCCACCCTCAAACCAATGGTTGCTTGGCAAGTTTCACTTCACCCTTCGCAGCAAACGTTGTGAGTATATGTAGAGGGAAACAAGGATCGATGGAGAATGGGGTTGAAGTGGTGGATGATGTACCGCCTTCTCTTCCCTGAGGACCAGGGGGTTAAGTCTGTAATTTTTGCCGAATGTCGACAAACGCTAATTGTCTCCCATGCGATCTAAATGGACATGGCGAGTATAAAAAACTCACTTTGGACAACATGGCGGCCACCGCTGAGCTAACCTCACAGTTTTAAAACTTTTTTTTTCCGCAGTGAGTATTGAAATAGTTTAAATTTTCTACCTGTGGACAATTGCACCAATTATGACAGAGTGACCATTAAAAATTTCGCGAACCTCAAATTAAGCCAAAAGCCGCTAGAGAAAAAAGTCTGTGTGCACTTTTACCCTCATTTTTATCTACGGTCGACAATATTTAGATCGGGGTAAGCGGCTGTACGACAAATAAGGGCCCGAAGTCGCTTATATAATAAATGACATCGCCGAAATTGTCGACCGTCCATAAAAAGTAGTAAAACTTTTCCCTCACGCCACGCCAACGTTAGCCAATAAGAGGAGAGCTTTTGTACAATTTTCACAAATTTTCATTTCCAGATTGTCCGTCTCACTTTGAACTTTACAATGAAATATAATTAACCTTAATGAAGCAGCATTAGCGTGTATTTTTTTCGGATTGTTTATGTTTTGATTTAAATATATATAAATAAACAGCTAATTAGCAACAGTTTAGAGCTACAAAAACGGTCAACAATTGACACTGATTCTCCCAACAATCGTAAAACATTTCTCCTTGACGGGAAGACGACGGATAACTGAATGCCACCGTCCGTTTCCGTCACGTAAGGTAACGTTGATCGTAATCCCACCCTATCCCTCCAATTCCAGTAGCTTCGGAGATTAACCCGATCCCGACATGTGAGCTCTGTGGAGATCACTTTAGGGTAAATTATCAAATTCGTTTAACACCTTCAGTGCGGCATGACGTGATATCACGTCATGGTGTACTATCCCCTGGGGCTGATGACGTGATATCACGTCATGGTTACCCTGAGGGTTCCGGCTTTCCCCCAGGGCTCGGTTCAGATTTATTACGACCTTGAACACCCCTACGTCGCTCAGTTGAGTTCTAGCAGCCCAGAAGTGAAGACCGTTTCGAGCTGCCTGTCTTGGGTACATCGGGAGAAAAGTTTTTCTTTTGCCTTGAGGTAAGCCGATTTCTATTCATTTTCCTCGCACTCTTATGTGCGAGTTTGTTTTACGTTATGTATTTGTTGCCATACATGCATGGCTATGGCAAATGTACTTGAATGTAATGTTACATTTCTTATATTTAGCTACTGAAGCTCGATTAATTGTTTTTTATTAATATAATGGTCGTTTTTGCCAATCCATGTTGAGCATATAATTATTTATTTGTATTTATTTCCTTCCGATAGGTTGTATATTTATTATTTTACTGTCTTATGATATTGCGCCATTTTCATCCAATTAATACGTAAACTGTTGCTTTTATTTAAAGTTTCTTCTTAGTTTTGCTCTGACATTTGAATAATTCAATTATTTATAACATTTCTCTAATTTTTTCTCTCGTCGTGTTTTGTTTTCAGTTCATCTCCTCAGCGGTAAGCTGCAAGTGAAGCGGCAATAATACGTAGTTCTGTGGTGCGAGTGTGGAAAGTTAATCAAACAAAAACATGAGTAAATTATCAACAATTTAAATTATTTTTAATTATACGTTTATTGTTTATATTTATGTATATATACATGTGTATGATTATTTTCCGATACAATCATTGGATATTTTTTCATGGCCTGCTGAGAAAGCGATTCTTAATTTTTCTTAAGCTTTTGTTGTTCCCTCGAATTATGTATAATTAATTGTTTAAAAGCACTCATAAGTCTTCAGTTACCCATTATACATATTTAGTTCATTCAGATTCTTTTCATTTAGTTGAGCGGAATAATTATTGCCTGCAGCATTTCCTCTTTTGTCTATATAACCCTGAGTGATTATTTTGGCCCATTATTTGTCAAAATGCATATTTAACCAATTTGATACAAAGACAATATGTTTTAACTACAGGTGGTGTGTAAGCGAATAAAAAGACGAATCTATTTGGTTGAGGCGGAGGCGACGCCGTCTGAGGGATAAATTCCTCTTGCCTCAACCTCGACGGCAGACCAGCAGCCTTCGTCTGCGCAGGATTCGCAGCCGTCAACGTCAAGGCAGTACACTCCTACCAGGACTATGACTCTACCTTCCGCGATCTCCGCCTTCTCCAGGCGAATATATACAGACGATGAGCTACGGGAGCTTCAAGAGGAGAGCGGGGATTCGGATTTTTCGGAAGACACCGAGTGGGGGATTAGCGAGGAGGAGAGTGGGGAGGAGGACGAACCCTACGTATTCCGGCGATTCTGTATTTATATGAAATCCAAGAAGCAAAAGTACGGAATCAAACTATATATGTTGACGGAGCCTTCCGGGTTTGTTCTGCGATTTCTTGTGTATACGGGGGCCGGCAACTCTGAACTTGGAGGGCGTGGACATGTTGATCGCGTTGTTCATAAATTAATGAATGACCATTTTGACAAGGGCCATTCATTGTTTATGGATAATTATTACACCAACGTCAATTTGATCCACGAACTGCCTGAGAGGAGAACGTATTGCACAGGAACTCTTAGGGTAAATCGGAAAGGCATCCCCTCCGAAGTGGCAATGGCTAAATTGAGACGAGGTGAAGTTATGGATGCCTTTACTAACGATGGTATCTGTGTTCTAAAGTGGAAGTACAAAAGGGACGTTCTGATGATCAGCTCCGAATTCGGGAGTCGCATGGTTGACGTGCCAACCCGAAGAGGAGACAGGCTCGTCCCTAAACCTGAGGCCGTTGTGAAGTACGAGTCGATGGGCGGAATAGACCACTTTGATCAGATGATGTCATATTATCCTATTGAAAGGAAAACCCTTAAATGGTACAAAAAGTTGGGCATCCATATCTTTCACATCATCCTTGTCAACAGCTTTTTCCTCTACCGTAGGCCTCCCGAAAACATTTCCTTATATAAATTCCGGCTCTCTGTTATTAAATCCCTCATTCTACCTTCATACCTTCCTGACCCAATATCCTCCAAATCTTCATCCCACTTCCCTGAACTCATCCTCGTAGAAGATGGCAGAAAGAAGACATATCGACGCTGCAGGCATTGTTACACCTTCGGGCGCAGGAAGGAGACAGCATATTTATGTCCTGATTGTGAGGGTTCTCCAGCACTTTGTCCCGAGTGCTTTGCTCCCTATCATAAAACACTGTAAATAGTATTTTTTTTATTTGTACTTGTAAAAATGCATATCTAAATGTTTAAAAAATATTTTTGTAGTAATTTTTTGTGTATAGATGTGTCATTCTACTGATAAATATTTTATTGTTTAAATATAATATATTTTTATGACAAGTATTTCTGTTTCCATGACTCAGTTATTGCGTAAGAGTATGTTTTTTACATATATAAGTTGATTTGGAATTTCCAATGTATTACGAATCCAATCTTTCCCTCGTATGAGTAGTAAAAAAACTTAAACTATCATTCTTGCTTTTAGTGAGTGGGTTTGTACATAATATGCAATAAAGATGCTGCAAAGCTCTTCCAATTAATATGTATTATTGAATTTTCAACTCTAACTGAAACGAATTTGGCACTAAAATTCAAAACGTTCCTACTACCAGTAAAAAACTTGAGCATTTGGTAGAATATTCTTCTCACGATCTGCAATAAGTGGCCTGAATGAACCCTGTCAAGCTAACTAAAATTTGTTTTCGGCTTTAGTTCGGAAGCGAGAAATTACAAAGTTTGGAGCTGATTTTTTCCTTCCTTCCGCATCCATTTCTACCCTGGCAGCAGATTCACCACGGTCACCACCCCAAAGCCTAGAAAAGGACACGTGTCAGCAAAATCTTTCCTTACGTCACACCCATGTTCATGACATATCGAAGGCACTTCCTAGAAAGCTGTCCTCACAGTATGTACATACAAACGTACCGACTAAATCTTGCCACTTACAGCGTGCTATTATACTTCCTCACCCTCTTACCTCTTCTCGGTCCCCCCCTCCATTCTTAGCGGAGCCGGACGGGTGCCACAAAAAGGGACACCCTAATCCACCATCATAAATACACAAAGAGAAATCTTGAGTCGGGGAATACCGCCCAACACATGCAGCTGCAGCAAAATCGCCGATGCTATGTGGAACCGTTAGTTGTTTTGTTTCTAACGCTTACGGGTGGTCGTCTTAGAGGAAAAGTTTCGGACGGAGCGGAAAATATGAAAGGAGTAAAAAACCCAACGATCAAAATAGTGGGTTGAGAAGGAAAAGAACAAATATTATTCAATATTCTAGGACAGCACCCTTATACTCGAACGCAGCAGCGAGAGGAAAATTTCAAGGAATTATTATCCTATTCAAATAGTTGTCCGCGTGGACTTGTTTCATTTCTGATCATTATTACTTCCATTAAAACTCTTAGTGTTCAGTAAATGTAAGCTGCTACCAGTAGCAACAAAATACATGCATTTTACATATATTTTGTCGCTACTGCATGTAAGAAACGATGTGAAAGAAAAATGGAAGATGATAAAAAAGTCGTGTGTATGCAACCCGCATCACGTGTCTATCCCTGGTCACTGATGACGTGATATCACGTCATAAATAAAAATTCAAATAACAAACAAATTAGAGCCCTCCAAATTTTTTAATTATTTTTCCTGACTTATTTGGCATCCACACTTACGTTTTACGTAAAAAAAAGAAAGCCGCCACGGGGTAAATTATGTCATGTATATGGGCAGCATTCAAAGGGTTAATAAAAGGTAAAAACTTTTAAAACCTGGCTTAGTACCTTTCATATACCTCCTATGTTCCGCGAGTTATACATAAAAGACATTTCGAGGCAATAGTTATCGTTTGAGTTAGAGGCAGATGTAGGAGAAAATGCAAAATGATGGATAATAAACCAATAATCTTGTGAAATGGCGATTATGATGAGAAGCTCGTAAAAGAGGCTATCGGGATGGTGCGGTGGCTCGAGTAGAGTGCTGGTTTCCCATCTCGAAGGCCTGGGTTCGAATACCGGCGGTAGCGGTGATTTTGTATCGGAATTCCTACTCCTACTTGGGTGTTTTATAGAGAGTACTTCAAAAGTACTCCATCCGTCAGATGGGTCGTCGATCTGAGACCCCCTTCATACCTTTCGTTAAGGGTTTGGTAATGCTTACGCCTGGTTTCTCTCCAGTCATCCTGCAAGCCACACGAAATCCTTCCCTATACATTCTAACCACATATTATTATTAGCGGTTCAAGTTACCTCATTTGTCGGTCGCCTCACCCAAACAATAAACCTATCAGCGATGGAATGACTCAGCACTCGATAGACTACGATATTTTTTCCCGGAGCCTCATGAGGTTTATGAGACAGGCTCACGCCTCCGTCCATCCAAGTCACGAATGGCACCATTGCACCACACCCCCTGCAGCGGACTTAACGAGTAGACGTAGAGAAAAACACGAGCACTGAGGAGTGGAAAGCCAGGGACATGGGTGGGATGTGTTGGAGAGGGAGGTTCTGAACTGCACTGCAAGCAACCGCATGGGCTTGCGTGTGGCACGGGGATGATAGGAAAAGAGCCATGAATAACGAGTGGAAGAGGGAATTACGTTCGGGTGAGGAAAGGAACGAAAATCGAGAGACTCCTTGACGGATTAGTTTCTCGATCTCCTTTTCTTGTGGTCATTAATGATGATTGGGGAGAAGGAACTTTGGTATTCGGGTCATATGCGGTCTACAGGTTGTCTTCGATCTACAACAGTAGGTATATGGTAAATAGATAAAATAATAATGCTACATTCACTGGATAAATACTTTTTAGAGACAAAACACATTAAACAGATACATAAAAACCAAATAAAATCGTTAAGCAATGTAAAAATGTTTGATTGAATAGTTGGGTTGCTTCTATAAACTGCTTGCATGTCTAACAGAAATGCCTCGGTAACATCTTCATTACCTCGACCTCTTTTTACATAAATTTTGGTTGCTTCCCCACATGCATGAAACTTGGGAAGTTCATGATCATCCTATAAGTTAACTTTTTTTTAGGAATGCAACAGTAGCTCTTTCGATTGGAATAATTTCGTATAATTCCTTTGTAAGTATGTCAATCAGTATAGGCAGGGTAAATTACATTTCCGTTTGTTTCTATAAACAAATAAACTACACAGACATTTCTACTCACGGCGTAACAATACCATTACGTATTTCTATCAAAAGCAAGAGAATACAGTGGTATGTATTTAAGAGAAAACAATTGCCTTTAATCTGCATAGGATATGAAAACCGGAATTTTAGTGCCTTGTTGTTTCTCTTGCGGACGAACAAAGAAGCGATGGGGGGACCAGCTTTCCAACTGAAGCGGAACAGTTCAAATGGCCAAATCCAGGTCAGTTATTGATGATGTTTCCCTCTTGTTTTGCCCGTTCTATCAGTTCTAGAGATTTAGAGCGGGGAAACTACCGTGATATAAATTATCCTACGGTAAATTTCCGACGTTAAGTAAAGGGTAAAGGTAAACCTTCCCAAACGATATTGACAAAATCAAATCAAAAGTTCAATCAAAGCTCTTATATGGAGGAATGACGTTATGGTCGATAATCAGACATAGATTTCCACTACCGGAAATAGACTTCCACAAATTTATTTTATAAATTTTTGGACGTGGCAAGTGTCTGTTTCATCAATCAATATTGACCAAACTCTAGAGGACGACCCAGAGGGGATCAGCAGTGTGATTTAACTTATTAAGTGTAACCGGACTCTTGAAGAAATAACGATTTTTAAGGTGCAATTGAACTTTATTGTATGACACAAGCAATAAATTTAAAAAAATATTTGAAAAAGGTGAGGATGTAAATTTGTTAATTATAGTAAATTATTTTTCTATCGACCAGAAAGCAGCCTCTTGGGCCTTAGCAATGGGCGTTTTATAACACACAACAATGTCCTGGGTGTAGAAAAAAGCACCCTGATGGTACTCGAATCCGCGACCATAAGGTTGGCCAACATCAACAACGTCGTCACTCTTTTTTCATTCAATCCTACTCACCTACCCGAAAGAAAAACCCTCGGAATTTCCAAGAATTCCCTTCGCCTAAATTAAAAATCTCTCCAAACGAACAACTAGTCATGTGGCAACCCTAGACCTGAGGTAGGGTGAGTTGGGGGAGGTTGATAAAAAGGAGGGTGTGAGAGGGTAGATAGAGAAGGGTAGGCCTCTGGAGGGTAGATAGCAGGGGTAAGGAGGAGAAGGAAAGGGCGTACAAGAAGAGGGGGAGGGAGGGGAAGGCAGAAGAAGTTCATTACAAGAAGGAAGGAAGCGTAGAAGGAGTCGTCGGATATACCGCGCTCAACGGCTGAGATGCAATCTTCGCATGAAATATGAGGCACGTTCGTCAGACACATACAAATCCGGCCGGAGAAGCCCGTGTATTTATTGCGAGCTGCCTTCTACTCCCCCTCCTTTCACCCTGCCTCCCCGTCCTGGATCATCCATATCGCTTGCCCAGGCGGATATGAAATAACGGAGTCTAAGGGTGAGGGGGGAGATGGGAAAGGCGGGTGCCGGGACTAAAAAGGAACGTTACTGAAGGCTGTCTTAATCTTTCGCGGGAATTAAATCCGGGGTAAAATATATGCACGGGGTGACCACTTGAAAATTGGGCAAAATCTCAATGCGAGGAAGGGTCAAAGCTCGACCAGGGTTAAAGGTCCGGTCGTGAACGGTGCCGATGATGAAGGGGCTTCAAATCCGAAATTTCGGCAGTAGGAATTCTCGGGGTTATAATGTTACAGCTCATTGTTACAGACAATGGAGTGTTACCTTGCTTGAGGAAAATTAGGGAGAATGGTTCTAAAAATTATGTTAAACACCCAATGCTAATCCTCAATATAGATTCAACTACAAGGTTTTTTTGTGAAATAAAATACTATTTGATTATTTACTTGTTTTCACTAACCAAGAAAACCGCACTGAAGGCCCGTTATATAGGGTATTCAACAGTTGTCAAATAGAAAGCATATACGGTCCTTCCCGAGGTTGTGAAAAATCCACCCAGTTAGGATTCGATCCTCCGACTCCAAGGGAAGCAAGCGAGGAATTTACTCCGTCGACTCCAAGATAGACCAGCTTTTGGACGCTTTTATCAGGAAATATAATAAACGTTTACGTGTCGTTTTTTATCACAAGAATCGTGTAGACCCCAGCCAAAGAAGTAAATCTATCTCGCGAAATGTGGAGGAAAAGAATTTTCGTGAATGAAAATTAACAGATGCAGTACTGTCCACTTTACTTCACAATGACAACACGTACTCAGGCATATTGAATTGCCATAAATGATGAATAGTCAAAATTGTCAGTAAGAGATTAAATAAGAAGGCAATTATAATTCTTACAGGAATTCATTTTGTTGATTATGACCATTCAAATTCCTTCCCCAATACCTCCATCATCATAAATTCGACAGTCTCTGGCGTTATATGGTGGAACAGCATTTTATTACTAACAAAAACTGCAGTAGTTGTACTGTCCACTTAAATTTTAACGTAAAATATTACTCAACACGTGTTTAGACGCGAAGGACGTCATCATCAGGTCTACACAAGTTCTCCGATGGGAATATTTATACATAAGATAAAGGAAAGAGGGAGGGGGGGATTATTGACCAATGAAGGAGGTAGTAGTGAGGAAGGGGGGTACGGTTGATGGTGAATAACAGGGGGGGTGTGTTGTTATGAGACATGTGACCTTCCCGAGGATTCGGGACAGTGGCCTATTGGGGGGGGGGGGGGGGGTGAAAATAGAATAAAATCTTCCTCTGAAGACGATACAATCATAAAATTCAAGAATATTTGATGAAGTGTTGCATAATGTAACACTTCAACAAATTACGGATCTTTGCACACCAGCGGGCTGTTAATTGAATCGGAACAGTTGCATAGTAGTGTACATAATTTCGAAGCGCTGGTAACCGATCTCCATCCTCTTAAATCCTTGACATATAGCGTGCGTGCCATAAATAATTTTCGACAAGCTAATAAAATCCTCGTCTACAGTCATTCCCTCTGCAATGCACCCGCTGAAAATGCAACGAGCCGAAGGCGACGTAAAGTTCGACGCTCTCAGACTCGATTAACCACCTGCCTAATATCGACGAAAGCTGAAAGAAAGATTCATGCTCAGTCAAAGATCTGCATCGAGTAATATTAGCACTCTGCGTTATTATTAATATAATCTTGCACCTCAAAATCAATACGAGCTCCCCTTTTTGCCCACGATATACTGCCGGAAAAGAATAACTTGAAGTAATCGCACGCTCCTCCTCTTCCATTAACTCATGAGCATCCCCGTCCCCTTTCTGAAGATCGGATCAATGAACCAAAACTCTTAGATAAAGGCACCTTACCTACTCCTGCAACGTGGAAACGAATGTTTTATTTTTCCTCTCCTCTCTTCCCCCTTGATTTTCGTAAATTATTATCCAACTGTTTCTCGGAAAATAACACTACAAATCATTACTTAAAAAGGAGGGGGGAGAGAGAGCGAGAGAGCCACTATCGAACTATGAACATTTTTCCCGAAATAATTTATGGGCGAGAGAGATATGCGAGAGCGAGCGTGAAGAAGATAATTATAAAGAGTTGAGTGAGGAAGAGAAGGGGAGAGAGAGTGAGAGAGACACACACACGGGAGGAGGGGAAATGAAAAAGGATGGGGGTTGGGACGGAGACGGAGGGGGTGGAGGGGTATGGGAGGTGGGGGGGGGTAAGGGATTGCGCCGAAGATAAGCAACAGAGAGAGAGAGAGGGAGGAGGGAAAAGAATGAAGGAGTGGCCAAGGGTATGAGAGTTTAAGTTTAAGGTGGGAAAGAAGATGTGAGGGGAGGCTGAGGTACATACAACAGGAGAGGACTGAACCTTCATCGGCTTGGCGCCTCTACTTACTAGAAGACAGGGTGGGGAGGTGGGAGGGAAAAAGGAATTTTCTGCCGCGACTGTTTTCAGACAGCATTCCGGAAAACATTCGCGTTTAGTGTTGCTCTACGCGGCTCAAGAGACATGGACCATTGGAAAGCTGGGACAGAGGAGAATATTCACTTTCGAAATATGGTGCTGCAGGTTTGTGCTGATGATTAAATAAACGAATAGTATCAGAAACGAGGAAGTGAGCAGAAGAATAGGAAAGGAGAAAAGCACATGGGAATATAAGATCCACAACGATATGCCACTCTTTGAGACACATCGAATTTTGTAAGGAACATAATACAATTACAAAAATTTCCTAATGAGTCAAAAAATACAATGAGCGGGTGCCTAAATTTTGTAACTATTTCATTCCCTGGGAGTATTAGCTTCTCACTAACAGGTTTTCGCGAGAGTGGCGTTAATATTAGGCTATTTCTGTTTCTCTAATAAAATATATATTCTCCCCATGTTTCACCCATTCTCGCATTCAATACCACGAAATTTCAAGTTCAAAATGATGAAGAAAATTGTAAGAGATTCTCTGCGTTTAATGATTACTGGCTTCATTCATATTATATGTCAAGCATCCACAAAATATATTCACCATTTTAGGAGTTAAATTATAGCGATGAAAGATTTGGTGCTTTTTCCAGCGAACGGTATTAATTAAGTTGTCTCGGGTTTCCAACTGAAACTGAGTACATTATAACAATTTGCACTGTGTTACGCTGTAATGGTAAAATTATTATAAACCTGTGTTGCATGGTGGTAAATGTGCCTCTAAAGATACAACACCTTGGGGGATATACTCGATTTCCGCAGGGGGAGGGTGGGGGGTACAGTCGAACTCCGCAGTTAGTGGATGAAAATATCTATTGAGATATATATATATAAACTTTGTCACAAGGGCGACTAAAAGGTAAACAAATAAAAAGACACTCACACGGGTTATGTAAATTTTTCGGTGGATCGCCGCCACCTTCTTCAGCGAAAGGCATAGGATATATACGAACTTCGCAGCATAAAGGGATAATATCAAACAGTTTTTCTATTAGTAGCCGGGATATGATTTACCAAAATGACGTCTAATTGTGAGCCATTTTACGGTGGTACAACCACAAAGAGGAAAAAGACGAATAGAAGGAAGAAAGGGAAAAATGAAAATAAGAAAGAGTTTAAAGAGGTTGCGATAGGCGAAGAGAAGGAAAAGTGAGATCCGTGACGTCACCGTTTGAAAGTTGGCACTAACTCACGCCGACCTGTCACGCTGCATATTCTCCTTCTCCTTCCACTCCTCATTTTGCCTTCCTTGCCTTCCCTCTTGCCACGACGCAAACGACTCTTCTCGCTGCTACGTCTCCCTTTCCTTCTCTCCATACTCCCCTCTTCAACCTACGTCTATAAAAACAACCCCACCTTCAACGCAAGCCTTCCATTCCTCGTTCACATCAATTACACCAGTATTAATTTGTTCTTCGATGAGAGACCTGTTTCTCAAAGAGAATTTACAGAGTGAATCCAAGTGTCCGTATCATTATGTGTTCGACCGCTTAGAGTAGGCTTTGATGGACCATTACGACCCTCCTTTTGCCCTTTTTGGGATTTCACTATTTATTCATACGATTTCTCTCTTTAGAAGTAGGAGTGTAGATTTTTAGGCACTCGAAATTTTAAGGATTTATCGAACAGTTTGACCTAACACATTCCGCCTACCACAAACAAAATATTAATACCCGAGGCTGGTTACGAACACGTGATCTAAAAGTGGCCTGGCAGGCACTTTGCCGAAGGATACCGTGAATGGACTACTCTGTTCAATAGTGGCACACGTCATACCTCCCCTCATCTCATCCATCAACCAATTTCTGCCCCAACACCGCTTATCCAGCATCCTACCCTTCAAATCAGTCCTCAATACCCAATATCGCCCATAATTATTTCCTCCATCTACTTGCTCTGTCCAATCTTTATTTCCGCATGCCATACCATTGAGAGGTAGGAATGAAAATATATTTTTATACCACCCTCTCAATACACAGCGCCTCATTCGTTTTCCTCTAGATGGTTCTTTCTATCCCATCCAGAGACCTACATCTAAAATGGCTCCGACGTTTTTTTCTAACCCTTTTCTGATGGACCATATGATACCGCGATTCATATTAACCCCAGCCCTAGACTAGCCTTTCCTTAACATCTTTTAACTCTGCTGATGGCACATCGCACAGTAAATGAATAAATATCAGGACTATCAGGATTCTCTTTCCCCGAGGTGAGGCGAAAGAAAATGAAGTTCATAGACCATTAAAAAATCAGATTTTCAACCATAATTCATGCTGCTATAATTTTATTTAAAGCAACGGAATAATTGTGCTGCAGCAACTCTTCCACAGGTGATGCATCTGCATCAATTACCTAAATTCCGCCGATAGGCTTAGCTTAATAACTGCAAAAACGAGTCGGAATATTTTCCAAGTGCAACATAATTTCTTAATACATGACTTCTTCGGACCTGAATACTATTTAAAATTTCACTTTCATTCTCGTCCCTCCACTAAATAGATTACAAACTTTCTTTGGTAGTTAAAATTCACAAAATGTATCTCCCTACATATCTTCGTTTCATTCTTGCACTGAATAAGGTCCTCGAGTGGATAATTCGGATTGCAAACAAACGCTTCCCTATCATGACGCTAATGCTCCATCACCATACGTTCAATGTGGATTTCACACAGCTAACCTAAATGCACTGGGAGATTACGAATTACACTTTGTCTACTTCCAGAGTATGCCGCAAACATTAAGAAATTTAAATTCGCGAAGTAAATAAAATACAAAGAAAACAGCACACTTCGTTAAAATCTGATAAGAGTGAACATGAAATGTTACACACCTGATGTAAGAACCAGGTTGGGAGACATGAGAAACACCTTTATTCTTACATTACCTGAGATTTCAGATCAGGCGCGTTTCAGCACGACACGGAGTATATGATTTTCAGTGATGCATCTCTAGAACTGATGGCAGCCAGAAAATAAGAAAAACACACAGCCGAACTGGTAGATGCTAAAATTCATTCTCTCCACACACCATTAGCGATAATAACAAAAACAGCGAGGCACCAAGGAAAGACACACCGTCAACATATTAATCACCTCTGTACTCTCCCTACTCCTTTTTCCTATTCCCTTCCCTTTCGGCTGGTTTCCTAACACCCCCTGCCACACGCCTCTACAGCGGCTCGCAAGGTGCTATGTAGACAAAGATGAAGGTTTATTAGGAGCTCTCCACCACTTCAAACAGTGTTACTTAAAGATACATTAGTTACATAGTATACATAAGTACTGCCTGAACAATACGGGGATACACTGGTTTAATCTCACCAGACGAAGTACATTCTTGAAACGAGTCGATCGTATCACATAATCAGATAATCTGAACGTTTTTTTAGGTACAAAAAATAACACCTACCAGAAAACTACTCAACGCAGTACATGACCTAAACCCAGAAATTTCCAAATAAATACTCCCAAATTAATAAACGAAGAATAGGAAAATTTTATAACCTCCCCATTTAGCTGTCAGTAGAAATTTTACTTCAAATGCTATGTTTCAGACAAAAATATAAACCTTCCTGTTTCTAATGGTGTCTATTTATTGTCATGATGGCATGCGAGGGTATTTTTCAATTACCCTCACAAAGAACGCCCTAATGATACCAGTGGAAAGATAAGTTTTTTTCTTTCTCACTCCTAAAATGGATTTCCACATGGTAAAGCCTGAAACCTTCGAACCGTCCAATATTTGCATGGTAAAAATTATTTTTTAACAACCAACACATTTTACCTGCCCTTGTCTGCCAGAGAATTTTATGGGTTAAGTTTTTATGAAGTTAATTGAGCAGTATATACACAATGATACCGATGGAGAAAATATTCACCATCAGTGTACTAGAGCTAAAATAAGCATTGACTAAATAAATTCATTCGAGGTCAATTACGGAGGTAGATGCTACAAAAGCCAAATTTACGGATCGGTTATATTTCGTTGGCTAGTCATAGTAGTAATTAGCATGTTCCCTTTCAAACTTCTAAAATTGAAAGAAAATAATCTTGTGATAACAGTAATATTTCCATAGCACTTCACATCTCGTAAGAGGAATGCAAAGGTGTGAGTGCTACTTTACTAAAACTAAAAAGAGTAACTAATTCAAAAGAAATAAACCATCACCTCAAATTTATCTTTCTTTCTAAAAAACTAATTTAACTAAACTAACTACTTCTAACATGTTTATGTGGGATAATGTCAGTAATATTCGACGATAGCAGCAACGCATCGGCCGATTATAACATGGTAAGAAAAATATATAATTTATTTTAAATTGCATATTTCAGGAAGAGCTGCTAGTAAACGTCCCATAAAATACCTCTACTGATTGTGAGTACCATTGAAGCCTTTTCCTATTATATATAGCCACACAAGTTGAGGACTAAAAAATAACTAAACCAGCTTCACAAAATCACACTTTCAAAAGATGTTTTCTCCCATGCTCTTATTGTGTAATTGAAACAGTGAATAGACTGGCACCTGATTCACTTTAAAATCAACTTTAAAAAATGCAATCGTTGTAATTCAAGGATGAATTCAGGATAAAATATATAGAAACGCAATCCACTTCTAAAAGACGAGACTCTATAAGTCATTAAGAAATAATTTTCAAGGAAAGATATAAGAATAATCATAATTTAATTCCAGAAATTTAAGTAAGTCCCCTACAAATTTGGCAGCAAAATTTCTGTATTTGAAGCTGTTCAGGATAAGCGCCTTGCGGAAACATAAAAAATAACACTTTCAGTTGACACACTAGGATACACATGCAATGGGAAAAATTTAGAGATCAGAAAACTTACACTATCAGTCTCCCAGATGTAAGTGAATCAAATATTTGCAATCAGCACTCGCCTCAGTTTCTTCATTGATAGCTACACACACAGCTGACGACATGTGAAGCAAATGAGACACCCACCACTCACACCCTCTGTCGAACTTAAAACGTCCATCGCACTGCAGCGAGCTCCGTTCGAGCCCGTCGGGAAATTTCACGAGGATCACCGAGCACCGACGCGACGGTAGACGGCTGTTCCGTTTACTTCCTGACCCCCTCCCCCTCGTAGTTGCTTCGTCTAGCCCCCCCCCCCCCCCTCCCCCCCCCCCCCCGTTGACCACCTCGTTCACGCCGACGTTTTTTTTCGGCCGGCGCCCCGCGGTGATTGGATTCATCACTCGCGGCTGGAGGTATCGCGGCTCTTCCCGTTACAATGAACACTCCCTGATATTTGAATTACCGAACAAGTAACTCCCATGAACGGCAAATAAATAATTTTACTGTAAAAAATAGTACACAGATTTTTAGATGTTTATGAATTGGATTATCCTGTATTAATTTTGTCTTAAATTACCATTCATTTGAATAAGTATATGATCAGAAAATAATCCCGATTCATGTGCGGACGAGGAGGGCTGTAACAGCGTTTTTAAAGGGATTCGCGGAGGATTGGAATGAAATAGCATGCAGTAATGGACGAATTGCCGGAAGAATTCACATTGTATTTTATGAAGGTAAGTGATAATCGTTACATCCAAGTTGGCGTTTGAAAATGAAGTAAAAATAAGATTTGAAAGTCTTTCTTTCGTACATAGGTGCATCTGTATTCAATCTGATTCTAAAGATTTTGGGGACATTACATTCGTTATGTGGTAATTGCCATTAATTTGTCGTTGTAACTTATCTTTGTGAACTGAGAATGCATTATACGGACTTGACCCAGTATTTTTGCCATGTATATAGAAGTCAATTACTTCTGAGACTACCTGTTATCTGTATGTTATTTATTTGACAGAGCATAATGACATGTTACGTTGGCCGATGAGTGGTGTAAGTGGTCTAATTGTCAGTGCCACATTACCAACAGTCATGTTTGCGGACAAATTTGTGGATACTCTTGCGCTTTTGTGTTTGGCTCCGTTGAAGTTACTATCAGATAAACGTAAGTAAGTGTTCTGGTTTTCTATTTGCACCAATATGTATCAAGTGTTCTTTGTAATTGCTGACCGCTACACGATTTTTCGAGTAATAATGGGCCTAATATTTGAAAACCTCTTCATTTCTCAATGACACTGTTATTAATGCAGTTGTTTAACATTGGTGGTAGTTTTTTTATTATTGCCCAAAGCCTTCTCTTTTTGTATGGTAAGCACGAACCGTAATAGGCTACCACTTTCCTGTGTCAATCATCGTTATCAGTGGCGTAGCCAGGTTTTGGGTCTAGGTGAGGGGAGGGGGGCGGGGGGGGGGGGGGGGCAGAAAATATTTAAGGGGCGCCGACTCATAAATTAACCAGGAAACTAAACTTTAAAAATTTTGGTGATGCAATAGGTGGGTGGGTTTGTTCGAAATATTACAATTGACAACGTATAATACACATTTATGAATAACCATTTGGGACTTAAGAGTGGAAACATTCACAGACTTAAGGGCGCCAGAACACGGGGCGGGGGTGGGCATTCGACACCCTGCCTCCCTCTTGACTATGCTACTGATCGTTAGATATGTGGTTATTTCATTAATGGATTTCAATGACGAATTTTACGTCAGTTTATGGTATGATTTCTGAGGGACGGTAGCTTTTTATTCGTCACAGTTTTTCTTGTTGCCATTTGCGGTAATTGCATCTGCGAAAATGTCAAAAGTTATGGGACCTGTATATATAACTGATCAAAGTAATACTGTGTGTCACAGATAGCCTTCCCTAGTTTTGCATCAGTGATTTCAAACTGGTTAAAGGTAGACTTGAAGGCCAAAATTTTGCCAGCACTTTTTGTTCCGCAAGAATTTTACAATGGTCAGAGGCCAAATTTTTCATTACTTCCTTCTTATTTTTTCCGTAGTTTTTGGGGTGCAGTGCCGCTAAAAGTTTGAGCATCCTTGAAGCAAGGAATAGTTTGGAAAGAAATAAACAATTTTATTCATCCCAGACAACACAGAGGTCTCCTATTCCATGGTTTTGAAAATGGCAGTACTCTTTAACAACATAACTGCCTTGAGGGAAATACTTGATACATCAAAATCCACGAACTCTTTAGAATGAAATACATATGTGAGGAAGTGCACGTGACTACTCAAAGGAAGAATAGGCTTTTTCCACCTCGGTGGCTC
The DNA here is from genome assembly GCA_963573305.1 of Pyrrhosoma nymphula. Taxonomy (NCBI): domain Eukaryota; kingdom Metazoa; phylum Arthropoda; class Insecta; order Odonata; family Coenagrionidae; genus Pyrrhosoma; species Pyrrhosoma nymphula. Next base: position 38,067,422 of record OY754331.1, on the reverse strand, counting down.
AGTTGTAAAGATTACCCTGTCTACTACCCTTGAGTTTGGGGGTTCGACCTCCATGCGTATGATTAATTCTGTGTATTTTTCTTCGCCCTGGACAGGAATACTGTCGCAATCTGTGAGAAATATGGATTCATACAAACAGTGTAATACAGTATCTTCCCTTTTGATACCCGCCCAATTATTTTTCAATTTTCAATCATTGAGTTTACAAATGATGGGGTACGCAGTCACGCGCACGATTGCGAAGTTATACGCTGAAGACAGTGAAATTCGCCATGAAAAAATCATTTTACTTAACCGGGATTCGAATCCGGATCTCCCAATTACCGGTCAGGTGTGTTAGCCAGTTACGCTGTGCAACTGGCTAACACACCTGACCGGCAATTGGGAGATCCGGGTTCGAATCCCGGTCCAGTCAAATGATTTTTTCATGGCGAATTTCACCGTCTTCGGTGTATATTTTTCAATTGTTGTTCTTTTATGTGAGGAGAAAGCATTTCCACACAATCGCTTAGTGAGTATTCATAGATCATGTAGCCTTTAATATTCGGTGAGGAAAGCATTGACACCCTTCCATCTTTCAGGACGGCTACCAATAAATTCATAAGCTGCTGGTCTTTGGTTTCACGCTAGTCTCCAACGCTCGCTCTCTGGGATCAACGAGAGACAAAGAGAGAATCCACGAAATATTCGGCTCCAGGTTGGTCCATTTCTTCGTCCGGGGCACCAGGCGCCGGGCCACACATGATAACTTCGGATGGGCGGTGTGAGGGTGAGGTTTTTTTCTTGAAAGCAGGCCCAATATAACCCGCCGCGAGCAACAAAAGCGTTTTTCTTCACGTGAAGGACGGCCATTCGGTGGCAGGCAGGTATTGGGAGGGGAGGATGGGTGTGGGAATGTGTGCAACAGGGTTGGGGCGAGGCAAGTGAAAAGGAAGGCATAAAATTTCCATGAGTGCTTCTCCATCTCTTGTGTAGTTGTGGCGAATGGGGGGAGGGATTGGAAGATGGGGGTGGGAAGGCGATGTTTCGGAGTTGGGCGGGAGGCGACCGGGATGTTCCCCGAGGGCACGGCCGGGCAGCAGGAGCGGGCATCGTCGGTGGAGCTCCCGAAGTCTCTCGGGACACCGGGAGCCGCCAAAAACCCCGGAATTTATATGCAACGTTCCCCCCCCCCATCCGTCGCCGGCGGGCCACTTTTCTCGCCCGCCCGTATAACGCGCGTTTAATTGACCAATTAAGCAATCAATCCCATAATCGTCCCATCAGCCACTTCGCTTACGCCCTTTCTTCAAACATATTTTTACGATCGCTGTGTATCCTCCGCCATCAAAAAGCACCTTTTTCATGCGGCCCTTTTTCTCTCTATCTCCTTTTTATACATGTATTCTCTCTTTCTCTCTTCCTCCCTTACGTCTTATATATCTCTTTCTTTCTCCTTCTCCCCACCATTCAAAACTCTCTCTCTCTCTCAAACTCTTCCCACCGGCCTTTTGTGTTCGTGTGTGTCTCCTCCCACCCTCTCAAAACGTTGATTCACCTTCGCACTCGCTTCCGAAATTGACACGGGCATAAAAACGCATTGGGGAAGGTGGGGGGGGGGGGGGGGGGGGGGGGGGGAGGGAATCGCTAAAATCGTCCGCCGGACAAATTAAAAAATAACTCCGCCAAATATAGCATGGGGTGCTCGCTTTCTCGGGGTAGTCCGGGTGGGTCAAGTCTATTTCTTTGAAAGGCGCAGACTTCCATTTTGCTCCATCCATCCGTGAGGGATGAAGTCGGAAAACAAGGGAGCAAATATCGAAATCCTTGATCACCATTGATTCGATATATTTTGATATCGGCACCAGCACTCCATAGCGTTAACTGTGGCGTGCAATTTGATACTCTGATATTAGTATTAGATTGTTGTTGAGGATTTTAGTCTAATAATTGCATCAAATTGCTTTTGCCAACGTTTCCATTTATTTATAAATATTCATAATATAAATATTCACCACCGGCCTCGGTGGCATGGCGGCAGGGTAACGTCCTCGCCTGCTAACCCGAAGGTCGTTGGTTCGAGTCTCGCCTGGGTAGGTTTTTCTCAATTCAGGGCTTGGGTGTTGAAGTGTGATATGTAATGACTTAATTGTGAGAAAGGTCTATAAAGACCTAAATTCGCTCATAAATTAACACGACATTATTATTATAATAAATCATCACCAGGGCTATAATAGGGAATAACTACATACCATAGAAAACATGTTAATCAAAACAAACCACTAAAAACCGACTAGTACACATGAAGAAATAGACACATAACTATAATACAATGGAATAGCACATACCTTGGCATGTTATTGATATTTACACCATATATTGGCAACTATTTTTTGAGGACCATAAACTCTGTATATAAGTAATTGAAACGTTGGAAAAGGGAACTTGAATCAATCATCGGACCAAAATACTCAACAATAACGTATTGCAATGGAATTGAACGTGGTAGACTACAGAAGAGATTGATTATCACTTGGGTTTTCAACCGTTTAAAGTAGGTTTGAATGGAAGAGAGTAAGAATCCTCTAGATTTAGACAGGCGCAAGGCCCCTATCTCCGTGCATGATTTCTTTCTTCATTTCGGCGTACATACCACTTCTCTTCACCCCTTCCATAAAACACTATGAGGACCCCAATATCAAGCAACACTTCTTGAACAGGGCTTAATTTCAGCCGTTATGGTCCGAAGCGCTGCTCTAGTCTTGCCATACCGAAATAGAGTTCCATTCCCCAGGTACACTTCAGAGATCCGATACTTCTAAACGTAGAAATTAAGCCGTGTTGTGCAGTACGTGAAAACTACCCAGGGAAGGTCTTCAGTCAGACGATGTAATACTTATACAGGGTGGTTGATACACCCAAAGTCCCATGCCCACACCGAAATTGCGTAGGAAAAGTGCACCCCTTTTCACTTTTCTTTTAGCTGATATATAAAGCCTGTGGAGAATCAAGCTTTTAAATACAGAAAAACAGCGTCCAATGCATGTATTCATTCACGGTTGAATCTGCTCTTTCGCGAAAGTGATGAATGTGGACCAAGATGATGATAATTCTTGTTGACGTCCCAGAGGTAGATTTGTGCTCCAAATTATAAGCCCCTTTTTAAAAATAGATATTGTTGGGGTAAGGTTTAAAATCATTTTCATGATAGTAAGCTGAGATTTCGGCATAAGAAAGTCATACTAATTAATGAGACAAATCTAAAAAGGTAGTTGTTTCTTTATACATACCTACCCAAGGGCTATTTAGGTAGGGGCCTTATTTGAATGCATGAATTGATTTTAAATCTACTTTAAAAACATAATTCAATCCATTTTTATAATCCACAAAAAAGACAATATATTTTTAATTATTGTTTGCTAGCGTAATAAGAAGAGAACAATTGCCATAATTCTACGATTTGTCACATGAGATTTTTCCTTGAGTAGTAGTGGTAGTAGCTCTTATTGGAGTATTTTTTATTTTTACATTTTCCTAGAATAGGTCAGTTGAACGCATAGACGCGGTCAAGAATGCGCGGTGATTTTATCTATTCGACATTCCATCGAATAAGAAGGAATATCATAGATTCTCAATTCCATATTCCCAGGTTTAAGAGAATTTATTTATATTTTAACCCTAATTTGGCCACTCAATACTTTATGAAAAGTCGCAAAATCACATGCATGAAGGATACGATCATTCCGCAAGCAGATTCCTCTGATGAGCGCATCTGATTGGATGAGTCCTTAACTGCCGACCACACAGTATTTTCCGCAACTTTCTGAATACATCAGGGGTAAAACAACTTCTCTAAATTGTTGTTAGCTGTATTTATTATACTTTGACCGGTTCTGTATTCTTCCAGCTATCCAATATTGTAAATTTCAACCCGATATCTAGAGTGCAAGTTTCCTGAAAAAGCAAAAAAGGAAACCCCTACGCCGATTTAACGCTTTTCTATAGAGAATTAAAGTTAACAATATTTATTATCTTATTTTTTAAATTTATTTTAAAAAAAGATAACCAAACACAGCAGGGTGCCATTTTATAGTAGCCAGGTAATAATAAATACATTTGAGGACATATACATGCAAATTTAACACGAACAAGAAAACAAATTTAGAAAAAAGAAAAAAACAACGAAAAATGACGGGAGCATCTAATTAGGTGACAGATACGAAAGAGAACGGCTTATAAAGGATTTAATTGGAAGTGCAAAGGGATCAATGTGTGGAGGGAGGTAGTTCATTAGGGAGGAGAGGCGGAAGAAAAGAGAACGTTTAGTAAACGAAAGTCTAGCTAGGAATGGGCATATGGAGTAAAGGATGAGAACGGGTGGGGCGGGATGGAACTTTGAAATTGATAAAGGAGAGCAATTCAGGGCAGTCGATGGTGGAATTTAGAATATTATAAATAAGTATTAAGTCAGCTGTGAGTCTATGGGTGGTAAGATGAGGGATGGAGAGGGAGGATAGAATATCATCGGTGGGCGATGTTACAATATGAGGTAAAAACAACCTCGAATTTTTTTTTCTCGGTATCTTGACTATTTTTTTCGGTCGTTTTAGGTCCTGATCTGTATTCCTGCTAGGGATGGGCAAAAGCGTGTGTTGCAGAAAACGTATACACGCTTGTTATTCAGTCGTGTACACGTCTTATCTGTTCCGTCGCATACAATAGTTCGTCTCTGGCCCCACATTCCGTTCTGCGGTGAGCCTACAGGAATTATGTACGCCTAGAATGTTGGAGTCCCGCACCGATCCAAAGCGGCAGCCTGCTAAGGTCAAACTGTGTCACAGGGAGTAAGATGTGACTGCAGGCGGTGACAGTAATCACCGACCGCGATCCAGATTCCAGGAAGTACCGTACACACTGATTCATAACGATTCACCTTGGCTCAAGTCATATTAAGTGACCGGGGGAGGGGGGGCGGCAATTCGTGATCAAAGGTGGACGATGCTAAATGTGTACTATTTTGCAAAGAAAATAGAAAACGTGTACACGCCTCCATACGTATAGACGTTTACACGTCCCATCCCTAATTCCTGCCAAATGTCAACTTCCTAGGTCTCCTGGAAGTCCTTGAAACAGTCTCACGTTCAATTAAATTGAATTTTCGATCGCAGCGCCCCTAGCAGCGTTACAGATTGGCATGCATGCCTCGGTAGTTATGTAGTTTGATTATTAGTGATATCTATAGATAAAATTGAAAAATAGCATTTTTATCGATTTGGTTTTTGGAAATTAAATTCTATTTTAAAACGTAGCCTTATAATACGTTAGATACAGTTTGGATCAATTCGATTACACATGTCTAGATTTTCTTCTGAACGCGTAATTATACATTTCATATTATTTTAATGGTTTATTGCAATTATCAAGTTGGCAATCCGAGTCAAATGTTAGAGAAAACATATTTAAATATAATTTTCGAATTCCGTGCCAAAAAGTATCAATAAAACGATTAATAACATGCTTTAAATCAGGGATCTTTCGGGGTTTGCACCGGGTAGTTAGGTCCATGGCGGCCGACGTTTCGATGCTCGAGTCGAGCATCGTCCTCAGGGCAGAGGTGAGTGAAATCATTCATCAACATGCTTTAATTTAGGCGAAAATGTAAAATACAATTCTTGCATCATTTCCATTACAACATGTACGGTCAGTTCCACCACATTAAAAGATGTACTTGAATGGAATGTTGCTCTAGATTTTTTAACTTACTTGAACAATTGCTAACATATGAGCTCAATGACCCACGATTACCGATCCAGCCACTTTAAGCCGTTTCACTCGGCGAATGATCTTGCGAATGATCATTAGAATGATAATGCGCATGACGTTCATGCCTCGTGTAAAACGGAAAATTCCACGCATGACAATTATGTGCGTGATTATTCTATCAAGTTAGAAAATGTTATATTTTTGATCGCATGGTCCCTTGAATGATCGAATGGCCCGAGCATGCGACGTCCATTTTGCTTCATTCATTAAACGACCGAAATTCCAAGGGAGTACGACGGATTTGTAATGCTGTAGTTCCAGCATTTGTTACACATTTAAGGCCATATTTACACCAACGATCAGGAAATCAGTGACGGAATTGGAAAATGTTGGAAGATCAGGCCTCTCTACCTAAGCAATATATGGGACCACATAAACAAACCATTCCGACCAACCAAAAAATGCATGGTTCAAAAATCTCCGGTGAATCGATATATACTAGCGACACTGTGTACCTCTGCGCATCCTTCCAGCGTAGAAAAGTCACGGAACCAATTCACCGAGTAATAGAAAAGCTCTTCATGCCTTCACTCTGTATAATTCGTGTAAATGGCATTCATGCCAATTGCGCGATAGCTTCAAGTGTCAACCTCGACTGCAGTTCTTCGCATGCATTCTTAAGGCCTGTACAAATGACGCCTATGATGAAATATGATCAATGGTTGACAATCCGGCCCCAGAATGGTAACATTTGGATGGCAACATCTATGGAAGCGACATTTATCAGTCCAGTGCATTCACGAAGTCAGGTAAGAAGTCAGGAAAGTTGATCGTAGAATCAAAAGAGATCAAAAAGAGGTGGAGGAAATATGTTGAGGAGCTTAATGGTAAGGAAATAAGGCTCAGTACGCTAGATATAGAAAGGGAAGACGACATCGACAGAGATGGCATCGGACCATGTATAGCGAAATCGAAAGAGCGCTAAGAGACTTGAAAAGGAATAAGGCGGTAGGAATAGATAACATACCTGCAGATTTTCTAAAGAGTAGGGGGAAGAACGGAAGAGGAAAACTTTCTGTGCTTATTCGTAGGGTGTATGAGAAGGCCGAAGGACTTTGCGAAGACAGTACTGATTCCGATACCGAAGAAGAGCAAGGCAAAAACGTGCGAAGACTATAGGACAATAAACTTAATATCCCACGGGGCAAAAGTAGTTCTGAGAATAATAAATAGAGGGCTAGAGAAGAAGGCTAACGAATACCTGGGTGACGACCAGTTAGGGTTTAGGAGAAGGACGGGGACGCGGGAAACTAAAGGAATGATGATGACGCTAGTAGAAAGAAACCTAGATAATGGGCAGGATGTTTTTGCTTGCTTTGTAGATTTCAAGAAGGCGTTTGATAGGGTGGACTTGACGAAATTAATGGAAGTTTTCAAGAAATTAGGGGTCGATTGGAGGGACAGACGTCTCATTCGGAATCTGTAAATGAACCAGAAGGCGCAGGTTAGGGTAGCCAATGGGGAATCGAGATGGGCCGTTAGAGGATGGGGAGTGCGGCAGGGGTGCCCACTATTGCCGTTGCTTTTTAACGTGTATTCAGAAGAAATGGTAAGGGAGGCATGGGGGGAGGAGGAGGTAGGAATAAAGGTAGGAGGGGAGATGATAAAATCAGTGATATTTGCAGATGATCAAGCATTGGTTAGTCAGTCTGCCAAATAGTTACAATCAATGGTGAATGTGTTCGAGGTGCAATGCGAATGGTATGAGATGAGGATAAATCTTTATAAGACAAAAGTGATGAGATTTTCTAGAAGTCAGTAGGCGGGGCTGAATAAAGGGTGGGAGGGCACACGATAGAGCAGGTCAAGCAGTTTACAAATATGGGTATTATTTGGAGGGGAATGGGTTTAGAAGTAGAGAAGTAAGATGTAGAATTGTTCTGGCCAAAGAATCATTTTCAAAGAAGAGGGAATTGATGAGGGGAGGTCTGAGAACAGCCGTAAAGAAAAGGCTGGTGTAAACTAATATGGAGCGTGGCGCTGTATGGGTGAGAAACTTGGTCATTGCGAAGGGAGGATGTACGCAGACTTGAGGCGTTTGAGATGTGGGTTTGGAGAAAGATGGAGAGGGTGAGCTGGATGGCGAGGAAGACGAACGAGGAGGTATTAGATATTGTTGGAGACGAAGAAGAAGCTGGTGGCGGAGATCCGGGGAATGCAAAAGGGATGGATGGAGGAAGTTATGAGATGAGAGGGCATGTTGAAGAGGTTGATAGACGGGAGAACACTGGGGAAGCGTGGGAGAGGAAGGAAGAGGATAGGAATTCTAGACGAAATAAGAAGACGCAAAGAATATGAGGAATTTGAGAGGAAGCTAGTGAGTAGACATCTACAGGAGGGAAAGCGAGAAGACGTGCCAAAATTTGGGATATTAGGATAAGGATTGTCCAAAAACCTACCAATCAGCAGGTAGAAAACTCTAATGAATTCTTGCAATAACAATGCATGCCACCAGGTGGCCTACAAGGCAAATATACAAACGACGACGTTCGTTGCAGCTTTGTGAGCAATGTCAGGCGCCAGAAATATCTCAGTGTGTGTACCAGCCTTATAGGCGAGCGTTCACCATTACCGTAGTACAGTCAAAGCGATGCGTCAAGTGACGAGTAGATGCAGTAACTCATGAGTCGAAGCAAATAGACATTCTATTATGAGCTAAATTTGATCTCATCCTCATTAGTAGTCATCAATCCGAAGATTTGTTTGCTGCAGCTCCCCACTCCACTCTCCTTTTAGCTATCAGCTTCATTCCTGCATAATTCTATACTTCAACGTCCTTCATCATTTCCTGATGTATTTCATTCTTGTCCTTTCTCCTTAAATATTCCTATTCATTTCACCTCTGTGATTCTTCGGATATTATTTTCAATTGACTATTATGTTGCAAAATACGTCCAGTATTTTTATCTATTCTTCCTCTGAGAGTTTCCAATACATTTCTTTTCTATCCAAATTTTCATAGGACTTTTTCAGTGGCGATTCTCTCTGTTCATTTGATCTTCACCACCCTTGGATAACACCAAATCCCTTTTGCTTCCAGTCTCTTTTGCTCTGCAGCTGTCATCGTTCAGGTTTTACTGCCATATCAAAGCATGCTCCAAACAATTTTTCAGCAAAGAGCTTCCTTACTTCCTGGCTTGTATTACCAGCTGTCAACAGGCTAAATGATAGCTATCCATGTCATTTACTAGATGTAATGTCGCAGTCAAGTCAGAGAATTTGTTTCCTATTGCCGCCCTGGACCACGTATGAACAAATTCCAGGGAACTCATACTATAGCATTCGTGGGATTTTCTCAAAATAATGAGCGGATGCCATCGGCGGTGTTTTTAAGCTTCGTTTTCTCCCTTGATTCAATGCTGAATGTTCAGAATTCCCATTCCTCTCCTCTCCAACCTACCTTCAAATACACTCACACACACACATGCTTAACACACTCAGCAACAGACATCTCTCAGCAACGTGTCTCCTTCCCAGCATTCCCCTCTTCACCGCTCCTCCCACACCGTCGTCCCCACCACCTCTCCACCATCCTCACTCCCAGCCGAAGCAAGAGTTCCCAACCCTTCGAAAGCCTCAATTTCTCGGAGCGCCGGCTATAATTACTCGTGCACATGGCGAGTGGGACTCCCAAACACAGAATTTGTATATGAATACAGCCTTGGGAGGGATAGTCGGGAGGGAGGGCAGGTAAAACGGGGGGGGGGGAGAGCAGGGGAACGCAGTGGGAGGGAGTGGGAAGTCTCGGTGAGGAACGGATGAGAATCAAAGGGAGTGTTTAAAAGAAGGGAAGACTTTCGGCGGACAGCGACGGTGGGGCGCTCTCCGGGGAAAGAAATACAAGGACCGACAAATAAAAAGAAAAGAGCAAACATTTCAAAAGGTACGGTGCAAGAGGCTTTTCGGTTTCTAAGATGCGGAGAGGTCCTTACGGGGAGCGAAAGCGGAGACGAGGCGCGAAATTTATTCAAATCCTACAATGGGTTAGAACTTAGAGAAGATTTCAAAGGCGCTTATAAAATGGAATAGGAGCTTGGTCCCGACCAAAGAGGCTAGAAAAGAATGGTGGTGACATTTCTCCTGATTCTTGAAACCGATTCCGCCATCACAGCCGGCACGGTCTGATGTTTACTCGGGCTTATTCATTTCCGGAGAGAGAGTTTGATTTTCGTCAAATCTCGGCGACTAAGCATAGGCAAACTGATTTTTTTTGGTAACTCAAGCATATTCAGCAAAAAATCCTTCCCATGCAACCCCGTTCTTCGTCCCCTATGAGCGTGTCCTAACTTGGAGTCATTGGTTTCTTCGATTGTCGTTTTTGAGTAGTTGTCTCAAAGTTGGCTCCAAGTCTTCAAATAAGTTTCTTCCTCAATCGCTTTGCTAATCAAATAAATATTTTCTTCAATGTCCCAATTACGCTTGTCCATGGAGCTCGGGGCTCACTGGAATTCTATACGTGACGTCAAGTGGAGGGATACCTAATAGGTCTAGGTATTACCATAGAGTAAGTATATACTTACTCTATGGTATTACCTATCCGATCGTCAATTGCTGGGTTAATCAGCCTGGGATATCTCATTGTAGAGGACTACTGGACGTCGGTCCATCTGTCTGTCTGTTGAAATTCACTGGAATAAGTTCAAATAACCGACAGCACCATTTCTTGAGACTTGGTATGCCTGAATTGTTTCGCAAAACTACTATCTAGGCATTATTTTCTATCGCAATCACAACAGTTCCTACGCCGCACCGAAGAGATAGATAAGTATCGTGAAAGTTATTGCGCAGAGGGGCCTTGTTAGACATTGATGAACAGTCTGGCTTGGGTGGTTTGGGTTAAGAGAGAAGGTAGAACAATTTTATATGACTAAATATAAAGAAATCTGGCCTAAATCTGCCTTTTTACCCCTGAAAAGTTTAAGCCGTCCAATAGAGTAAAATTTCTCGCAAGCCAAGTATTTTTTCACAACTTTTTTATTATTAAAGTACAACTAGTTGTATCGAAAGAATAACAATTTTGTGAAAAGATACAAATCTCTATTATTCCATGGGAACAAATTTCCTACCAGTTGAGCTTAAAAACTTTCGAATCCAGAGTATAAGTTTTTATTCGTAATAAAATAACAAGAAATTTATGCAAACGGATTTATAAAAATAAAACCTAAAAATATTCTACGTCAAAAATATGTGCAAAAGCAAATAGTAAGAATAGAAATAATTTGAATTATTAAACAATGAAATTGATACATTTTGCTCGTAGAAGTTTCCGGCCAAGGTTTATGTTGTAAGTACCTATCTTATTTACCTAAACCTTCTGTGATTCAAAAGTAATTTCGGATAGATAATTATTGTTTGAGGAAGAGCTGTCTCGAAGCGTTGAGATAAATAATGATAACACTCGGCCATTTCGGGAAAATATATATTTAGCTGAGAATAGTGAAATTGGCAGGTTACACGTTACCATTGTCAATACGGGACGGCGCCTGCTGCGTACGAAGGTGAAGCGAGAGCAGGGATACATGGGAAGGATTTTGTACCAAGTAGGCATGGTCTTTCAGGGTCATAAAATTGCATTACCTGTGTATTTTATCCTAGATTTTACGAAAATCATACGCAGCCACCGCAAATTTAAAATAGAATAAGGCCCAAACTGTGTCGACTCTGATGTCAGAATTGAATAAAAAATTCAGCGGAATGTTACCTCCATTTCTCTTCTCTTAAAATGGGCTTCTTGGTAGATCACTTTAATGAAAAAAGTTTGTTTTCTTTGGAAGTTGAGAAGAGCAGAAGTCTCAAGAAGTGGTCCTGTCAGTTATTTGAACTTATCCTCGAATCCGCGGGATAAATGTCAACCACTTTGGAGGAAGGTGGAAGTAACAAGCCGCAATGAAATACATCTATTCAAGCTTAGGTGCATTTATTCAAGCGCAAGCGTCAATTGGTGATGAAGAATCCAAGCTTTGATGTTTTTGCCGCCGCTGTGCGGTCACTGCTCCCCTCCGCGTGGAAACGCAATGACGGATAAGAGACATATGGGTCTAATGTCCTGGTAGGATGATAAAAATTATATGAAAAATAAAGGAAAGTATTTTTTTAGCAGTGCGATTTCACTTCTCGCATCAACTTGAGTTTTATTCATGGTACGTCTTTTTACTCACAAATATTATTCGCAACGAGCGATAGGCTAAAAACGAAGACTAATACAATATGAGATAATACTTGCATTGCATAGGAAATTACGAAATCAATTTGAGGTATGAATATTCTCATGTTTTTCATTACTAATCCAATCGGTCAACACCCAATAGGAACAAATTAAAGATGTAAATGAAAATTCTTACCTTGAGATGCATATGTTCATATTCAGATATTTTCCAATGCGTACAAAATATTTGGAATGTTACGCATTACACAACTCTCCCCCATTCGTATCAATAGCCATCTCACTGTTCATAAAACCTAAAAAAGAGTTACCGAATGAATCGGTCACCATTGTGTGAGATTTTAAAATTCCACCCGTTAAATCCAGTACAAGGGCATAGGATTGGAAGGCTCCTACTTATTCACTACATTGATTCTGACACTTTCACAACTACCACTCCTTCAACTTTATAAAGTGTTACCGCGGGGAAAATAAACGAATCATTTTACTTGGTCGTAATGAACGCTCATAAGCGGCCTTCATTCTTCCCGGGAGGACTTTTCAAAAGTTGGTAGCCGTGGCGTGGATGAAGGGTGTCATCCGTGTAGCTGTTCTGAGGAGTTAACCGTGCAGATTCTCGAAAATCGTTAACACCAAATCCAAACATGGTTACCCACGGAAGCATGCTGTTTGGTCAAGGATCTCTTGGCGTTGAGAAAATTCTTCGAAGGACAAACATGCAGTCTCGGCTCGTCCAGAGACCATGCGCATTCGTAAGTGTAGGGCAAGGAAGGGGTCAACCTTATAGTACTGAGTTACACACACGAGAAGGTTCATGGGCCCCGAACCCTGCGTGATATCGGTACTTGGTAATATTTTTCAAGTTATTAGGAAATTACTGCAAATAATTTTATTAAAAATGTGTTAGTTCAATGGAAATGCCGTCTGCAGTACACGGCTTCTATCGCATGCGAATTCTATTCGTAGAACAATCTGCGTATTTGGCTCTTAATTCTGTTTTAGGATAACTAAATCTTTTCATCAGTGAAATAAGTATCTTATTCTCTAAACTTTGGCCGTTAGACTTAGTCATATTCCACTTCTTTTCTTGCTCTCCAATAATTCTTCATCCTTTCAATTTCCTTTCTCCTTAAAGGTGGTTGGAACGATTTTTGTCTACGTAAAGATTTGCGTGAATATTTGAATACGTGTTCTTGTAAGTGATATATATCTATGGAGATAAAAGGGAAAAAATTGCATTTTACCGATTTGGTTTTTTGACAATTCAATGATTTTTTAACAAGTAGCCTTATGGCACACGAGATATATTTCCAAATAGTTCCATTAAATATGTACAGATTTTATTCTAAACGGGAATTAATACAATCATATTATTATAATGGTTGATAACAAAAATCAAGTAGTCATGCTGAGAGAAAGATTCGAAAAATTATATGTATTGTTAAATTATAAATATTGTTGTATACATTTCACCTAAATTTCGAACACCGCGCCGAAATTATAAATAACTCAAGCCATAACATGCATTAATTAACGCAAAAATGTAAAATATAATTGTTATAGCAACTCGATCACTGCATATATGGTGAGTTCCACTGCATATAAGATGTAACCTTAATTGAAATGTGGTCCTAGTATTTATACGACTTACTCGAAAAATCAATAAAATATTTATTCAATGATCCACGATTAGGTACCACTTCAGCCACCTTAGTTTATAATTTACAACTAGTAATTCTATGGGGTCAGCACCAAATCGTATGAATTAAACGTATTCTTCTACTTGGTTGCGCCATCTTTTTGTGGCCGGAATGATAATTTACGCACGGCGAGTACAACTACGTTTCTTTGGGGTGGTTCTCTGCAATATCCGACGGATAAGTCGAAAAAATGTTTGTGAATGAACGAGTTGAACAAAGAGATTTTTTTCAGGCCGTAAAGGCTTAGTTTTTTTTCGTGAAGTGGGCGTCCTCTACTGCCATGGGAGACTCCACCCAAAGATTGGAGAGGCGCCTTAAAGGAAGGACAACGCCCTCTATCATTGGTCTTGCACAAAGTTTGAAGGAGCCGAACTCAAATGATTTTTTACTGTCACCGATTTTGCACAAAAAGAATCTTCAATTTGTCAACATATCATATTGTGTCGTAATTTTTTTTGTTTTTCATTCGTAGAGCTTGTGGACGAATGTTGAAATATCATTAAACAAATGGAATTGCCAAACGAAAAAAAAATGGAAAAAATGATTGGTTAGTGATTGACATGCTTAATTGCAGGTTATACGACATGAAAGTTGCCTCATCTCTGCGAGTGACAAACGTTATTGTAGCAAGGCATAACGCTCAAAATAATTATCCCAAAATGCATTTCACTCGATATGCGAGAATCAGCGTCCGATGTCAGCACATAAACTCATGTAAATTTATTTTATCCATAATAATTAGCTAAATTAAATATTGGAAACGTCAAAAAAGGTTTTTATCACCGTAAACTTCACGTAAATTATCTTCACAGAAGGTAAAACTTTACGTGCACACATTCGTAAATGTCCCTTGTAGTTTGTAAATAAGCCCCCGCCCAACTTTTCAATTAACTAGCAATTCCACTCGTCTTCCGTGTTTAAGGAATTAGGAATCTTTGAAAAAACCTAATAAATAGAAAACTAATGAAGAATACCAAAGAGAACAAACTTTGTTCGATAAAGTGATCTACCAAGAAGCCCATTTTAAGAGAAGAGAAGATTTTGGCTTGGGTTGCTACAATGATCAAGTCCATACTCTTGCACTGGATATAAGGTTGTTTTGTTCTCTAATAGATGAGTACTAGCAGCATTCTTCGTTTGATTTATTTCTTACGTCTCTCACTTTCGCAAACTAAAGCCATAAACAATTCTTAAATATCTATTGTCTACATATGAAGAAATGCTTTGCATCAGATAAGTCCATGTTTGAGGACTTTTTTCGTGCCGTTTTCAGAATTAAAGTTATAATATGCCCTTTTGCAAAAGCAAAGCAGTGGGAAGCAATTGAGATAAATGAGCCATTTTATTTTTAGTGCTCAATAATGTAGATTTACATACAATTTTCTCTTTGAATGAAAATGCTATCTGGCATCTGATAAAAACTGGAATAAATCAAGGTCATTAATAATTTATGACCAAATGTGGCCTCTTAAGAGCTGTTTTTTATGAACTGAAAATTAATTTTGCGCTTCGCTACCTCAGGATCCACGTCTTAAAGAACCCAACACCTGCAGGTGAAGTTTTACGCCACAGAGTCGTAGATTGATAAAATTATTGCAACAGTTTCACTTCGTAACAGTATTTTTTCCAAATCATCCTTTAGCAAAGTGCCATTTGTAGGTGCCAAACCTCTTCACTCGAAATTCGGGCGAAATAAATGTTGGTGTTCAACGAGCCAGCTATCCCAAACTTTTTTATGCAAAATCCATACCTTAAAAAAGTCTCACATTGCTTACATAAATGTCCATCAACCTGTAAAAATTGAAAATTCAATTCCTAAACGCTCGAATTTTAATGTAAAATCACCGAAGCAGTAGTCATTGACTACAATATAACCGGAGAAATCTGCAAATCATTGACCTACCGATATCAAACACTCATAAAAATCAATTTATTAGTTTAGGGTTTTAGCGTTTATTCTATTTTAATCCTTAAGCCTCTATTATAAATTAAATGGTTGATATGAGCCTTTAAACAATAAAGTCAAGGTCAAAGTATGCCACACATTAGAATTCGAATTGTTTAGAACTGCTTTGCACTTTGGAACCCATAGGCACTTTAGGACAGGCCTGAACCCCAGCGACTTGGTTTGGTGATGCCAGACATCTTTGACTAGTTAAATAAGTTCTTTACGATAGAAATGGTTTTTAGTAAATGTCAATGAAATTCCGCGGCAATATCTCCTCATTAACTCTGCAAATTTCTGCAAATTTCATAATTTCTGCAAAAAATAAAAGTGCAAAAGGCAGAAGAATTTAATGCAAATATTATCCACCATTTATCATCAACTCTACTACATAAGAGAGGAGAACTAAATTTAACATGCTGCCTTCTCAACGCTAATAATTCTATCCGAAGCTTTCGTCTATATTATAAAACGAAAAAAAAAACGTTTCTGTTATGAAGAATTAAGCACCAAAACATAGATCATTATTCAAAGACAGTAAATAACACTATTGTAACTGTCCATTCAATCCCAGGATAATACAAACGATCTGGAAGTTCTCGGAGCGTCTCCCTGTCATCATCACCAATAGAACTCTAGAAAGTGTACCCAATCTGTTAGCTGGGTTACTTGCGACCCCATCCACCAGAGAGTAGACTGAATGTCGCCCTGGAAAGAAATTTGAGGCAGATTATGAGAGACTCTTGACCTCAAGGCCCCCATACCCTCATGGCTGTCTATTTCACTGCTTGGACGTCAGCCCCATGAATGGGCCTACATATTACAATTTCCATATGTGTTCCCAGCCTTCGACATGGCGTGATATGCTAAATTGGAACCTTTAAGAGCCACTTTCCTGATTCTCCATTCCATCGTGTCTACTTCCACCATTGCCTAATATCATAGAGTAGGTAGGTACCGCTCATCGCATCACATACGGGCGATTCAACGCTGATTCCTGGTAGCAGAAACGATACATGTGTATCCAATAGAGTTATGAGACTTATTAGTCAAGGCATTCGTTCATTGTGCGTTGTAGAAACATGTCGAAAACGAAAGCTAAATAAAGCTAAAAGCACTTGATACAATAGTTACTATGCAATGAACGGAAAGTTTATTTACTTAGTCTGCCAATTAACAAAGTGCATTAGTAATTGACGTACATAAGATTACATACATATATTGTGTTATTGGAGTGGAATAGACATTCGAAGCACAGGCTATTGGTAGATAAGTTGCGAAAGCGATAGTTTCTGCTACTTGAATTTAGTAATATGGCCCATAACTTACAATTATCAATTCCATGGATAAATATTCGTGCAAGATATTCACAGAAATATACAAAATTCATGACCCACGTTTCATTGCTTAAGCATCATCATCAGGTTATTTAAAAACGTCCAATCTAACCTCTTATGTACTAACCAATAAGTGAAAACGGGGAAGGGAAGGAAAAACCTATACCTTCTCCTCCCACCTTTTATATGTTTACATTGAGGGCTCGGTGTTAAAGTGGGCCAAGTCCATTATTTTCCCTTTCCTAACTAACAGTTATCTAAGATGGCTAGGGTCGTATATTGTTTTAGTGCTAAAGAAATCCAAGTCCAAAGTTCTAACATTTGCATGGACATGGCAATAGCTCTCGAGAGTACTGAGTACAGCTGACTGACGGGAGGAATATATAGACTTAAAAAGCGTTTTTCTCAAACATCTCTTCGACAGACTTGGCCCACTTGAACACAGAGCTGTCCATGTAAGGGAACAGTTCTGATCTTTTAAACCACCTGACGATGATGCTTGAACACTGAAACCCGGTCTGTAAAGGTTATGCACTTCTGAGATGCGTTAACGTTTCCACACGAAAAAAATGTGTGATGGAATACCATAAGTATCAGAAGATCGTTTTTTATTTAAGTAGAGGCTATTTAGGGAAGGCCATCTGTGCCATTGAGGACTGGTGATTAGACTGGCGAGTAGGAAGTTGGGAATATGTGAAATTCGGATGACTCGGGCAATATTGCTTGGAATTTAAATGATATTTTAAATCTTTCGGTCCTGCGAACTCTTTAATAGACGCATAGCTCGACCACCTTCGAATCTCGTTATCTTGTCACGTATGAAGATTACGCATTGATTGATTTTCGTATTTTTACATTAGAAGTCCTACGAAGAGTTGTAGAGAAAAGAAGTTCAGTGAATACTCTGGAACGGAGAGACAGACATTTTGCAGCACAATAAATAATTGAAAAGAATAACGGAATGAGGAATAATATGAGTAGAGTTATTATGGAGGAAGACTAAAAATGGATTGCACCATGAAAATTACAAAGGAAGTCAAAGTAATGAATTATCACTTTCTTCACAACGGGCATATTTCACCTCTCTCTAAAATATCTCTTGCTGTTGCCCCAATGTATTACACATTCCCTTCAATCAGGAATCACCTGCGCGCAGCATGTTGCAATGAGACTTGGAGAACGCCATTCTGCCTTCGAGAAGGAAAGAGCTGCCATTCGGACAAAGATCTCTGGTGACTGGTCAGCGGGACTGGCTTGTTGAGGTTTACTCAGCCTCTCAAGGCCTTCCTACATTCATTTTAGACGATTTCTCCCCTTTACCTAATGGAATTCATATTATTTTTGATCTGCGCTGAACGCGGTGGGTGACCCGCTTTTACTACCGCTCCAGAAGTATTTCCTAAGCGATCGCTTTTATAAGGTTAACTGAATGCCTAGGGCAACAATTTGCGAGATAAATTTGTACTGAACATAAATTAACAGTCAGATGGAAACCAAATTTCATCATTGACATTACATTATGCTACTACAGTACGCTTTCCCACGTAATGTCCCAAGAGAACCGTGACCCCCACTCTGATTAATTTGTATTCTATTGTTTCTGACTCAACTTAGCGAAAATTCATGGTCGCTAAATAAATAAAATACGTAGGTAAGTTTTTAAAAATTATTTAAATATTGACCTTTTTCTTCGTTGATTTAATTACAGACCTGATTATGCCACCTGTATGACGAAACTGGTCGTGTAATAGACTAATCTGAGGTAACATGCATCGCTTATTTTAGTGTTTGGATAAGTGTCACAGACATAATTCACTAATCAACAAAACTTTAGAGCAATTGTATTGCGGCAAGACAAGCGCCGTCTTACAGGGTCATAAATTCACGAAATTTTGACCGCATCGAAACATTAAACCCTCCCTCACGTAAAGCTCTACCTAGTTGAGTGCCACCAAGTTCTGCGACTCAAATATCAGCTGTAATCTTTTCATTTGCTCTCTTTGGGTAGCGTATGTCTTTATGCACGAAAATGAAGCTTAATAACCCACGCGTAGTGGTAGCAGAACACAGTGGCAGTTGCAGAGGAGGCAATTTTCAGTGAAAAATTTCATTCCATACGAACTAGTTCCGTATGGGGGAGTACGGTAGTCTCCGAGTTAAACTACCAGGGCTCCCAAGGTCAAAAACTATCATTGCCAACTCCAAAATCTTTCACTCAAATCAACTTTACAGCTCTCTATGGTTCTTAATCCAACTGCCCAGGTTGGTTTCTCCGATGGGTTCCGAACATTATCAGTTATTTTGGACCGTAAGCATAGTCGTGAAACGCGCTGCTGACACTTTCCATTCTCTCAAATTGAATGCAGTTATGTTGGCAACGTTGTCTACCAAGTGCTGCCCTCTCCCTTCCGTATCTTATGCGACTCTTACCATACGAGTCTTTAACGTTACGATACCCGCAGGCGACTAACACCATACAATGAAGTCTTTTCGGGTTCTTCGCTGGGTCTAACTCTACATTCCTATTGACGTTTTCATGGACGAGTCGTCCATCTGCATGTGGTAATAATTAATTTAATGAATGAAGAGCTCTCAAGTTTCACACCGCGTCAGGCTCTCCATACTTCCGACGTTTCGACGAGCGAATCACCCCTAGTCTTCAGGGTTCCAAGAATCCAACGAGTCCATGAATTCACGAATTCAGGTTGGATTCTTGGACACCTGAAGATGAGGGGCGAGTCACTAGTCGAAACGTTGGAAATTATGGAGAACCTGACCCGGTATGAAACCAGAGAGCTCTTCATTCACATCATTCGCTGGGAGAGCTTACAGCCATACATTAATTAATTTGGTTTTATCCGTCTGTAATTTTTTCAATGATTTTTTCATGTCCGCATTTCGTGGTATGATGGTAGATTTTGACCCGGTCGAGAACCCGAACAGGCTTCACAAACAGCAGACGCTGGGGAACATGAGAACTTTTTTCAATGCCACTACGTTTCGCTACCACTATACGTCTGGTTTCCTTCCCTCATGCCCACAAGTCAGAGACCACACCATTTCGTGTCTCTTTGCTTCATTCTCTCCCACCCCTTCCAGTCATCCCTGTTCTCTCACCTCTTCGTTCTCTATATCCTTCGACTCTATATCCTCCGTCATACACACGCCTCTAGCACGCCACCTGACACCGCCATCTCTCTTCCCTCCTTCCTTCACACTCTCCCGTAATGAGCGACGGAGACAAGATTCTCAACCAAGCGTATCGCATTCACGAAATCCCTTCTACGTCCTCAGCACTCCGCGCAAGGAAGGAAAAAAAGGCAGCACTTCAGCCATTCACGACAGTGTATTCTACGCTCCCTTTTCTACCTAAAATAAAAATTCCTCCTCTCGACGGAGGGTAGGAAAGGAAAAGGAAACAAAACGATTGGAGAGATTGCCTTTTCAAAACGAAGGAGGTCCCGAAACGAAACGTCCGAGTGAAAAAAACTGTGGGGGCTTTTCCCTCCTCCCTAAGGCGGACAACGATTTGTGTGACGCTAAAGAGCCACACTTCACGCACCCCTTTATTCCCGTTTGACAGGTTGGTATTCCTCGGTAGCGGAATGGCGCATAAAATTTCAACGGTAATGATGATGGTGGTGTGCGCGATGAAAATAGGTGACGCCGTCTTGAAGAAAAAAAAATAACGGAAGTCATCCCTCGCCGATAAAAGAATGGCGCAAGTAACGCAGTAAAATATTGTTGGGACCCACGAATTTTTTCGAGAAGCCTACATTTCGTGTTGGCTCACTGTAAAATGTTTCATTTTGCGGAAGGTAAGAGGCTGTCTCTTAAAATACAGTCCACTTTTGCAGAGAAAATGAGAAGCTAATTAGTTCCGACCGCGGTAGCCAGGCTGCGGGCTCGGCATCCCAAAGGGCGCGGGTTCGAACCGTTGGTAATAAATGTTAAGTATGAATTTCTCTCAAGATTTCCACCAGGTCAGGCGTTTGGGTGCTGCTGACTGCCATCGTACTCAGGGCGTTAGAGGCGAATCAACGCCATGAGGAAGAGCCAGTGTCGGCCATTGGAACCTCGGCAGCAGCCGAACACCTGACCCGGTGGAAATGCCGAGAGAAATTTTAAATTCATCGAACGCCGGGAAAGATCAGATCCTTCCAGAATCTTGAGCTTGTCTCAGGATGAAAGTTAACGATATAACTTTCGCAGTAGGCTTAAGCCAAGAAAATCCTCTTCTGCTTTTACCATGCATGTATGTGATGCAATGTATAGCCATTCCATGGTAAATTAAAGGTAGAAGATGAGAGAAGAATTCCATATCCTAAACTAAACAGTATTCATACTTCGAGAAAAAATATACCAAAAATACAAATTGGCTTAATTCAGATATCTTCCTCGATATATCCTTTCTCAAATCAATGTATTTATAACGAATTCTCTTATATATCAATAAACCTTCATTTTCTAATTGTTTTAGGGCTTACTTAGCAGATGTTAGACTTTCTCGACCTCTTTATATCCGTAAATCATATTTTCCTCGGGAGAATATATTATATCGTTTATATCACATCACCGGCGTTTTACAATGGTTTGATTGTTTCATCAGGGATTAGAGATTTTTTATACGGAAAGTGAGTAGGGTTATTCCTTGGAAGTTCTTCTTATGATTTGTAACCTGTATTGTGAACCAAGAGAATGTATTTGATAATGCTTCTTCCTTTGCTTTTTTTATTTTCTTGCATCCAAGATGTTGAATGAAAATTTTTCTCGCTTGATGGCCTAAAAAAATAATTTCCATACAAGTTATAGGAATAACTCACAAAAAATGACCAAACTCTCTCCGAAGATAAAAACGCTGTAAGACCTGAAGATGCAGATATACAACATTGAAACTTCTGCGATGAGCTAATGACGATCTATAATTTCTGAGACCTAGCTTATCCAAAGGAGAAACTAATTGATTAATTTACTTACAATATATATATATATATATATATATATATATATATTTATATATTTATATTTATACGTACCAATGTGAAGGAAAATATCATATAAAGATAATGGTCCGCCTGATTTTTCAAGTTATATATTAATATTTACTTTTTTCAAACCGAACGCTGTGCTTGAAAACTTGTGGTTTAAGTCGTCACCATCATTTGCTAAGCATTAAAATCATTACTTGCATTGAATTTTTACTTTGAAAGAGTAACTAGAGGTAGCTAAACGAATAATGAATACAGATGTTGCAACTTTCCACTGATAAAATAGATTTTTTGCGGCCTAGCTTTCGATGAACTACATCGTCATCAGGTCATTTCTAGTAAAGCAAAACCAAGGTTGCAGTAAATATATTTTTCCACTGAAAAATGGCAATTCTGTCTTCATTTTGTTTAGTTTCCCTCCACATCACGCCTGATACATCTCTTTTTGTGACTAAACGAATTAAATTCATCATGATCAGAGTGAATGCTTTGCCTATGATTGGGAAGACATATAATAAGTGTACGTCATCAACCAAACGTTAGGCTCCAAAATAAATTCCCTTATTGATTAAATCACAGCAAGAAAAAGGTTCATTTCAACACTTTAACAACTACCACTTCGCTTTATTTCCACATCAATATTTATAAATATTACCTCACACTTAGTTATCATATACGATTTACCTTTAGACTTGACATGACTCGTGTATTCTCAGGAAGGTGAGGGGAAATCGACACATAATCAAGCAAATGATGATCTTTCTGCCGTTTAAAGTATACACTTACTAACTCACGGAATTTTCCATCGCTAATTCACAAAAAAGTTAAGTCAAACATGGCCCGTAGTTCCCGCAACATGTGCCAGCTCTCGCCTCAATGTGAATATGCAAATGAATGCAGGGACATAACTTTAAGGCAGTCCAGATAAAATTCCTTGGATATAAACTGGATCAAGTAATATGAATATTAACAATTCTGAGAGGTGCTTGGAAGACTTCCAAGAATTTGAAGCTCCAATTTTACGACATAAATTTATGTCATTCATTAAAAAGATCCCAATCATTTGAAGTGGCAGTTATAAAATTGGTTGAAATGCACCTTTTGCTTACAGTGACAAATCAATTTGGGTTATTATTTTAGGGTCTAACATTGGATTGATGACATACACTTATGACATGAACGAATGATGATTCTCAGAAAGAATGATAATATCATTAATTCTGAAGAATTTGATTCTTTATTTATTACTCTCTAGCTATTCATGCCATGTCATAATTCAATGCACATAATGGTTTCACTGCTTAGCAGATGACTTCACTGATGGCGAACGTGAGAATAAAATTTCAAGCCCGGTTAGGAAAAAGAAAAAAATAATATAAAACATTTAAAAAATGGTGTGCCATTTTCTTTATATGAGTTTTCTCTTGAAAAAATATATTTATAGTAAATAATTAAGTTGTTGAGCAGTAAAAACATAAATGGTGATTGAGAAATGAGACCAAATTATAACTGTACGTAATGACCTTCATCACTATCAATTTCTGAAGAATAATATTAGAATTTTCGGTGTCATATATCCTCAAAATATCAATATCATTTAGTTTTAGGTATGAAAGTATTCTCGCATATGTCACCATTAATTAACCGTAGGATGGAGATATTTATATAACTTTTCGGAGTTAAAAAAAAAAGTTTTGTGATTTGCAAAACACACAACACCTATTGAAGCCCATTCTTACGCATGGAATTCCCTAACTGACTCACCGAGGACAAAAAAAACTTTTTTTCAATTGATGCACAGTAATTCCACCAGGTTCAAAGCAGCCTCATTTATACGGTACCTAAGGTCAGCGTTTCTATGGGATTCAAACCATTAGAAAATGTTCACCAATCAAAAAAATTATATAACCCATTGTAACTTATGGAAGCGCAGCCTGGATCATGGCAGAGAAGACAAAAAAAATCCTGGTCCCTTTGAGAGGAAAGAGCTGTAAAAAATTCTAAGACTGGTCGAATGAAAAAATATCTGAGGATTCCGATTCAACATGGAATTATGTGGTCTTTTTAAAGAAATCCCTCTATCAAAGTTCGTCCGATTATAACGAATGCAGTGGGATGGAGCTAGGATGGAAGATTAGATAGCCGAATGTGCGGTAAGAGACCAGCAGGAATACCACGGAAGTAGTGAAATGTTTTGGTACAAGATGACGTACATAATTTCAACTGTAGAGGAGAGAGACCACACCTAAACAAACATAGTGACAGACGGTAAGGAAGACTAAGGCTCCAACTGCCGGGAAAACTCAAGATTTTAAGTTGAGCGTTCACTATGTAAAATTCTTCACCAATAAAAATGAAGTCTAGTCTTCAATACTAAAGTTTTCCTCCTCGACCTGTAAAAGAAACCGCTAATGTATCCCGAATGTTTAATTTTACGTCCAGGTGACATTATGTGCATGGAGTATTTTACTTATTTGACAGCGATTTCACAGAGGAGAAATAGAAGCCTCAGGGTTCATTAAGACAAATAAGAGGACATGTCAACGAAGTGTCTTCGCCGTGAGAGAGCGGTGTGCAAAAAAAAGCCGAGCGTATTGGAGTGCAGCGGCGGTGGCGGCGCCTGGCGGCGGGGATCGTAATCCCAGCCGCCGCTTTTGAGGTGCGATAAAAAAATCGGCGTCGACGGCCGGCAGGTGGAGAGTCGCATTCCGTCGTTTTTACGTACAAATCCATCCGGCACACGTCGTATTTTCCCCAAGCGATGCCACGGCACAAATTATTTGTCCAATTCCATCGGGATTTTTGCGTTTCGGCGACTTCAAAGGGTAGTAAGAGGCCTCCCCCCCTCCTCCTGCTCTCTTTCCCACATTCTCTCCACTTCCCGAGAAGCAATAAAGTTTTCCTCTCGTTTTCCCGTGCGATAAATCCATTTTCTCACTCGCTCGTGGGCAAAAGGGGAATTTCAAAAATTATCGTATGATCCATCCCAAACACGAAGGCGGCATGCAGTAGCAAATGAGGCATTAATGGAATGCCGCCGGCGTGAAATAACTTGATCACTTGACACCTTCCTCGAGAGAGAAAGTACTACTTTCGTCGCAAAAAGGGCTACGCGTAAAATAATAAATGGAGTACATCGATGAGGGCCAGCGAATGCCAAATAGAAAGCCCGGGGTTAGGGTGGGTCGGTGAAATAAATTTACTGACTGAATAATTAATGTACATTTGTAATTTTCACAATGATCCCTTTGTATACGACATTTGTAATCGCAAAGACGTCATCCTCATGTGATAACTGACCTGAGGATTTCAATCTGGGCCCTTGGGATGAAACTGGTCGTCTACAAATAAATCAAAGTGAAAATTTCAAAGTTAAATTATTGACTTACTCCGTTGTCTCGGGCGTGACTTGGTGGAATTTGCTTAACATTGTAAATTAAACGTTTACCGTAGTTATTCCACATAGATTTATGTGGAATGGAATAACTAAGGTATACTTTTCATTTACAATGCTAAATTATTTATTCTGTCATAATGTATTTTCACCAAGTTACGACTGAGAATGCCGAATGAATAATGTTACTGAATTAAGTAGACTTTGATATATATTCCGTTAAGGTTCACATATAATATTTAACAAGGAAATTACAGTGAAATAACAGAAAGATTATTTTTAGTCTTGTTTTAAGTTCCCTGTTAGAAGAATTAATCAACAATGGCACATTTTCAATACAAATTATGACTAATAATTCAGTATTTTATATTATTCAGTATTACTTAATGAGTATTACTTTTTCAGTATTTTACAGTTGTTTGCCCTATGCCTCCTAGCTATCAAGTTGACGTAATTTAATGTGATAACTTTAAGGGTTGAAACATTAAAATAGCATAAAGCTTGTAATCCTCGTAGAAGTCTATTAAATATATAGCAAATACGATATTTTGTACACATAAATGTTATTGATTCATTAGTACCTCATTACTCCCATTAGTTCGAAACAGTTTCCTGTCACTCCTAATGTTAAATTCATTCCAGCTAATATCACCTAAACCACCCAAAAACAGCTACGAATTAGCCATTTCAGCAACAACAACATCATATTGTGGCATACATTTTGCGCAAAAAGCGTAATACGGTGACTTCAGCGACAAAAATTCGAATTTCTAAGTACATACATGCGTCAACGAAGGAGATCTTAATGAGGAAAATGCATATTTAAAAAAACACTTTGTATGCGAATTTCATATTCTGAATTCCACTGAACCAAAATTTTGTCAACAAGCAAAGTCGTTTTATGTAAATACTTAATACTTCTTGATAAAAATTTTCCGTGCTTGGCGGATTGAAAAGGCTACGTAATCGGAAACCCGGCGGGTAACGTCACGGAACGGTATCACTGCCAAGAAATACGGCGTAGTTCCACGTGAAGTTCTGTTGATTACCAAATTATCGGAAACCGATCCTCATTTTATTTCCTTAAGTGAAGATATGAAAGTAGTATGATTAGATCCTCCCTGTTGAAATGCACGTAGAGGAGAGAAAGTCTACCGTGCATCAACGTCAGAAAAAACTGAGATGCCGTTCTGGATCACATGAATGCGTTAAAATTCCATGCACTTTTCAAAAGCAGTCATCGGTACCTGCGGTTGATACATGTACACGTAGGTTATATATTTGAGTTCGGCGGAAAATTTGCTCAGGTGTGCTCCACTTAAATATTAAAAGTAAGTTCAATGCACGTTTCCAATTATATTTGAAAACAGTGATTTGAAACTCATCACCTTGGGCGGCTGGACCTAACCTCACAACACTCAGGTAATGTAGGCTACCGAGATGAGGGGGAAGGGGGAACCTCTCGGATTGGTTGATTGTTGCCAGCCTTGGAAGGGGTGACGGGGAATGAATCGTGGGGGATAAGGGGCTTTCGGGATGGGTCAGATCGAGGGTTCAAACAGGGTTGGGATGAGGAACCCTGGGGAGGGTGAAGCTGGAGAGGCCGACGGGCCGGACATGACCCGGGCGGCATATCTATATTGGCATCCCAAAGCTGGACCTCCGACTAATAATTCCGGAAGAGTACGAGGGTCACACACGCCAACCCACGCCTCGACGAGGAGCACGACGGCCGAAGAGGACGGAGACGTGCCCTGGCTACCACGACATAGGCATTTCGCAACTCCATCACGACTCCCCAGCGAAACTGCTCCGGGATAAGGCGGTCGAGTGGATCCAGCCTCTCTTCTCCCTCCCGACGCTACCTTTCCTCATGAACCCAGATCGACCCAAGCCTTTCAATCAACACCACGTCTTTTCGTCTCCCCTTGCTCCCTTATGCCTTCCATCCTGTCAGGGGTGTATTTAGATATTCGATTATGGGAAGGTTCTTTGTATTATTATCTTTGACTAATAAAAATATATATTGTACTGACGATAGTTTCACATTGTGGAAAAGCTCCATGATAAAGGGATAACACAGTAATACTTTTCTCACCGATTTATTCTAAAAAGGATCCGACAATGGTTTCAACAGGAAATTGCCATTTCCAAGGTGACCTTTAAATTCAAAATGACAGTATCAGCTGAAACCTTGAATGTTTTGTTATTAGAATAAAATTCTGATCAAAATACTAAGTAATTATACTATGGCTAATAGAAATATTGAATGAAGAAACAATTATCCAAAATTTATCATATTTTCATTCATAATCCTAGACGGGGGATTAGTGTTGGTTTGACCGAAGATCCTGAATTCTAAGCCGGTCCTGGAAAACCGATGGTGAAAAATGGAAAAAAACTATCCACCCTTCCCTGATTTAGATATAAGTCTCGTTATGTAACCTACATATTTTCTAAATCCTAGAATTTCTTTAATGAGAGCTAAACTCTTTACAAACTAATTTTTCGTGGACTCAACGGGTATTCGACTTGGTTTTTTAGGGAAAATACTTTTATAAACTTAACATTTTCCCTGTTCATTTAATTTCTGGTACAGTGGAGGAAAATGGGGATAGTGATGAAGATATTATAAGTAGAATAGCGCTAGGGAAGGGAGAGGAGAGAATCAGTGACGGAGATCCTGAGAAAGAATATAAAGAGAAGACTGGCGAAGTCTAAGTGTAGCAGAATGTAGCAGTATGGTGCATGTATGTACATGCACTCTGAGAAAAGAGAATGAGAATAGGTTGCATGCGTATGAGTTGTGGGTATCGAGGAGAATAGAGAAGGTGCGGTAGACAGGGAGGACAAACGAGGAAGTGATATGGTGGGTGAGGAAGAAATGCTTGAGAAAGTTAAGAGAAGGATTGATTGGAAGAGGAATTGGGGGTGAAGGGATGATGAAGACCGTGATCGAGGGGAGGATGTTGGGTAAATGGGGAGGGAAAAAAAGAATAGGTTTGGGATAAATGAAGAGAGGTAGAAAGTGGTGGGAGGTGGATTGTGCATAGAGTGGGAGGGGGCGAAATTTGGCTTGAACTAAGGAATTTAAGCTATTCTATTACGACTGCATGAGCACATTCAAATTAGAAATCCTGCTTTTTATTGATGGCTCGTAAAAAATACTTCTGTGGCTGATGATCTGCCTTGTATATTGAAAGTTTTAAGTCAGATACTAAAGGTGGATACACTATTATTTTATATTCATACTTTTTTCGACACTGGGAGCTGACTGCAACACCATTTCTGTAGAACTAACACTATTTAATTTAAGATAGAGTAGATTATTTTTTCTAAGGCTCCAAAAACAAGATGGGTTGGTGCCTTGATTTTATAACTATTATATTTCTTGTAAATATTCGCAACATATATTAAAAGAGGAAGTGCCCGGCATTGTGGGTGAGGAGAGGAAACCGCTTTAGGATGTTAGGAGAAGGCAGAGTAGTTAGTTGTGATAGGTAATTACAGATGAGGGGGGGGGGCTCTAAGCCGTAATAGAGGGGAGGATGTTGGGTAAGCGTGGGAGTAGAAGAAAGAAAATAACCTTTACGGATGTGATGAGAAATATATGACGTATGCCTGAAGAATGAAATCTTATTTTTTGATTCAATGACCTTCATCGGTAAAAGATTATAGTATTGGTATTTCAACTTCCAGCTATCTGGAAGATATACAGGTATCTAAGTCTACCTTTACCGCTACATCACCTCTAATGTTAATTTTGTGGGGTATCATGACCCCTGTAGCCCCTCCCCTCTATTACTACACCCTACCACCCTCTCCGGCCTTCTATCACGGTGTCGCCATGGACCCTCGTGGCCTCTGTTCGAGTCCACCGAATTAGGGATGCCCGGCGCGGAACCAGACGCGTCCCAGCCCGGTCCCACGCACAGGAGTAGCGATCCCTTATTCGCTAGAGGGTACGGAGGGAGGTGAGGGTCAAAGGACCCATTCCCTGGACCCCTACGGCAAGCGAAGCGTGCCCTGCATTCGAAACATGGATGAAGGTCCTACTCCTTCCCCGAGGCTGTCTCAACCTTCCCCACTACCTTCGTCCCAATCCTATATTACATCCCTTTCGACGCAGTGCACGGATTTGATTTATTCGTCGATCCTTTCCCCTCTCCGTAGAATGCAATATATATACTAACCGTGCAGTGCTTCGGTGGGCTAGTTTCTCGTGTGCAAAATAGGTAGTGATCTGTCGAACGATCACCCAACATTATTATTCGTGCTGTGAGTGAAAAAATAGTCTTCGCTCAAAGTGAGTAGACACAGTTGTGCACGTCAGTTTTTTTTGGTTCCTTGACTCCTAATGTAAATTGCAGTAAGTAAGACAAGGCATAATGATTGTTTGAGCGAGATTTTCTTATCATTAAAGAAACCATATTCGAATTTTACTTTAATCTGTAAACAAATCAAAGAAGCTTTTACTAAATATAATTATATTTATGACACACATACTTTGTCTTAAAGTCTGAACATTTCACAATTTAACTTTAATTAACGCCAATTAAGGCACATATTTGATATTTTAATCAGACTAGGCCTTAACTAGACTTTGAGGCTTTAAGTTGCTAGAACTGGAAGTACCTATACTAGTTGTTTGTAAATTAATGTCAACCTAAATGTTTACCAGTATACCGATCCCGATAGAAGTTTTATTTAGTGATTTAACAGATGCCGTCACTTTCCAATTTGCATTGGTGTAGTTAAATTTTGGCAGCGCGGCCAATGTGTGGCGTATAGCAGTATCGAAACTTGGTGGTAGTCACCTGTGCTGAGCGGGACGTAAAGGAGGGGAAAGCTCGCGTGGAAGGGGTCGCCTAAGGAGCGAAGGAGAAATTACAGCACATGGTAAACAAGGCTGCAAAAATAACTGCATTAAAAATTGAGCGGGCGGGAAGGGGATTGCAGTAAGTTTCACAGCAATGTTAACTATCCAAACAAAGCCCGAGAAAAATACGCTGATAGTATGCACAACACATAAGAGAAGCCCATCTAAACGTTTGGATTTAGAGTAATATAGAATATTATAGAATATGTTAACAACAGATTGAGCATTTTGAATATGGCAACAAAGGTTTGCCACCTGAGGAACTCTGGTAGTCAAAAGTGGAGACTACTTTGCCCCCCCCCCCCCACCCCCCTCCCCCCGTCCGGAGCCAGTTCATAGAATCTTCCAATGAAAAAGGCCTGCTGCCCAAATGCTACCATGTTTTGCAACCACTGCACCACGCCACCATGAGACTGGTCAAGTTGGTCAACACTGCTTCTTCATACACGTGAAATCTGCTAGAACGATTGCTTTTCCTCTCCAGTGACACCATTATCCGCGACTATTCTCCCCTTGGACCTTGGCATGGTATTCGAAGTAACAAAACAGCCTCAAGAGAGCAGCCTCAGATGAAAATTCGACCTACAGCGAGGCAAAGAATTCGGAATACAAATGGTGTGGCATTCCATGAGCGACGGCCGATTCCCTTGTTGCTTCGAGAGCAACTTGAAACGTCGCATCTGCGAACGTATGACATTTTAACTCCGTCTGAGACGTGAGTCACTCAACGCTCGTTTGGGATAACTGGACATAACCTTCACCCGATATATATCTCGTTGAAAGCAAGCTAGTTCGTCATAAAAAAACGTTGCGAACACAATCGCATGAGACTTAAGAGAGCGATCGACTCGATTTCAACACAGAGCGGGTGTTTTGTGACTCTCGAGAAGGGATTAAATGGGAATTCCACGCAGAATGTGGTTGACACCGTTACGAACAGTCTTAACTAACCACGCTCCCACGCGGGGAAAGCTAATCGATTCTTACATAATCCATTGACAGCACTGCACCGAACCGTATTGTTTAATGTCTAATCGAATGAAACTAACTGAACAGACTTATGGGAGATAATCCTTGATGAATTGCTTGCTAATTGCTAAACGAAGTCCAAATAGTATTCTGTTTAAGGTGCGGATGTTACTGAGGTAACATCATACGGTTTAATCATTGGAACTTTTCCAGAAGGAGGCATTCCACTTCATTTTCAATCTTGAAACTTGTACAAAGATTGATATTTGGTATGAATCACATTGGCTAAAACTATGTGAATGGTCTGCTTAAGTACCGATTTAGTTTTCCTGATAGTCACTCCGAACGCTTACTTGCACTGAACTTAGCACAAGTTGTGATCACCCTTTGAGATTTCACGATGAAGCCTTTTAATCAAAATATCAATGGCGTCCATGTAATGAATATTTTGGCATTTCTATATTTTGCAGAAAAAAACTCTTCCTGAATTGAGATATTTTATATTAGTTATCATTAAGTTGCTAGTGAAAAAAATGGACGAAGTGATAAAATCCCCCGCTGGGATTTTTTATGTTGGAGAAACTTTTGAATGCTAAGTGTCAAGATTCCACGTTTTTTTTTGCTCTTAGCATGAATCCAAACTAAGTAACATCTATTTTCGACGCAAAAGTTAACCTATTCCGAGTTCAAGCTTTTATCAGCAGAGGGGGTTACACTAGCTCTCTACTCTTTGATGTGTTTTGTAATATACGAATTAGTTGTAATAATTACGTATTTACTCTTGAGTGTACCAAAGTTATATAAATAATTAGAGTATTCATTACTAACATTTTTAGAAAGATGTTAATGGACGGTTGGACATCCATACATCAGATCATATAGGTACCTCTTGGCCACGTTTCGAAAAATTATATTTTCATGATCAGGGCTAGAATAAATAATAAGAATATAATTAAGCGATCAGTACCTAGCTCTCATTAAAATTTTAGAGGAAATGATCTGGTGTTCAGATGTTATCAAAGTTTGCTTTTACCATTTCTTTAAAAGAAATAACGACATCGACGTGGCACTTTTCATTACCCGCGTCACTTTACACACCATCATTGGCGGAAAAGTAAGATAAGGAAGGCGTTATGAGGCAATGGGTCGAAAAGGCTGCGGCAGGGAGGGCTGAGTGAGAAAGTGAGGTAAAGAAAGAAAACAGACTATGAATAGGCACTGAGGATAGGAAGACCTGAAACGGAAATAATAATGAGCCGAAGTAGTACAGGGTGAAAAGAAATTTTGCGGAACCCGTCGGTCACAATCTTACACAGTAATGAATTCTAAGTATCTATCACTGTCAACAAGTATTTACATTGTGATAATAGGTCTTAATTTCTTTATTCTCTTCTCCAACCTAGGACTACTGTCTCACACCTATCCTACTCCAATATGTCTCCTCAAATAACAATGCTCTTTTTCTTTATACACACGTCACTAGGGAATCAATGACTTTGTGGCAACCGACTGACAAAATATATTGACAAATATATGCATTAATTAAATTGAAAATATGTTTTGATGTATAAGTAAATTAATATAATTCACAAAATGTGTTAGTGAAAAATAAATGAATAAATGAAAATGATTTGAGTAATTAGCCCATGAATTACCAGATCACAAACTTGGCATGCGACATGCTTTTCATTGCAGCAAGAAAAAGAAAATGACACATCAAAACTAGTTATTATTTATTTATTTAACATTGCGATTGGGAAAAACGCCGGGTGACAACAAAAAACAACTATTACATTTAGGCCCGCTTTTATAAAATCCTGTCAAATATTATCTCGGTATGAATAGCGATGCTTATATAGGTATACGCTCTCATTGATCAAACTCACCGAAAATTGAATGTTGTACTCGAAACCCGAAATCTCAGTCAACATCACGTCAAACCTACGTCATCTATCGGTTAACGTTAATCAGGCATTTTAAAACGGCCAAAGTGAGTTTACAAACTAGTGTTTAAATCAATATAAAAATTAGTTACAAATATATTATTGACATGGAAGGACGTACGAATACCTATGCTGGCAATAATATATTTAAAAATCATTTCATCATTGAAAAATTCCAAGAAAACCATATAAATATGAGGTAATAAAACAAAAATGCTAAATAATGAAAATAAAATACAACTGTGTCACAGATATTTCTTAACACTGAAATTCTATTTGGAAAGCTTAGGGTGATTGGATGTAATCCCGGTTCGATGGTATGCCAAATTTACTTGGAACTGGAAACCACCATCAGTAGTCGTAATCACACGGTTGCTCTTCAGGTTATACTCCTAAAAAGTTAGAATATAAAAGACGAGTGCTTTTTTTGTGAACAATCTGCTTTCAGGAAATGCTAGCGAAAATTCCACAGTATTTTTCCATAAAATCAAAATAAAAAATACTTTGAAAAAGGATATGTGATAAGGATTTGATTAAGGACCTATTTGGTGAAAAAAATGTAAAAGCTTATAAAACGTCCTACCACTTACATTAAAATAAAAAAAGACCCTCAAACTAATCACGAAAGAAATTCAACGATTCTTTGAGTACAGTTAGAACTATATAAATTAGAGAGCCTGAGGAACAAACTACATGTGTTTAATATTTACTTTTACATATTAAATTAAAGTGGATTATGGCGTCTAGCAATGAATGGCAGAATAATAATGTCCGTAATAAAAAACGTGGAAAATTTTTTGTATGCAATAGAAAAGATCCTATCGTTTCCCCTTATAAACAGAAGCCAGTAAAATTACAAAAAAAAATTAAAACTTCCATTTCTATCTAATTGTAAGTGAGAGATGCGGATGCAAAATTATAAACCTTATAAAATAAATGAAAGCGGAAAATGGCATCAATCACGTATATTCATGTATAACTCATAGCTCACTCAACAAAGCAACCGATGGATTGCAAGAGCATGTGCAGGGTGAATAAAATTATAATACGAGAGTGCATAGGGAAGGCGACGCGAGAGCGGTTAGATTAAAGAGAAGACATAAGAAGGAAGGCGAGATTCTCTAAAATTCTGGGAGGGAATGAAGAACAAAAAAAAACACGAAGACAGACTTCATCCGGCCGATTAAGCGGCAGCTCCCTCGTCCACTGTCTTAATCATCCGACGCATTTGCCGACGCATGAATGAAACAAACGCGCGCCGAGAAAACTCCGCCGTCGCGTAGCTAGCTGGCTGGCTCTCTCTTGCTCTCCACCAAATTAATGGACGTGAGGGACACAAGTGGGGTTAAATCTTTTTCTTCTCACCCTCTTCACCCCCCTCATTCCATTCCCACACTTCGCCCCATCCTCTCGCTATCAATCCTTACTCCCTCTTTCCCCCCCCGGCCCCTTCAGATCCACAATGGTCCCCTTCCCGCGGGCGGCCCTCACGACCCACGCAGCTGGGGGTGGGCCGCTCCTCATTACTAAATAGCCGTCTTCTCTCTTGACACATACGCACACACTATAGCCGTGGGGCGGGTGACGTGTGATGTGGACAAGATGGCCGCCCCATTCTGTATCCTCCCTTCACTCTGAGGGGTTACAAATGTGCTGAAGAGGGCGCTACTTGTCTCGGTGCACGGGACAGGATCGTGGCGGGCTTAGGTCAGGAAGCACCCTCACTTTCTGATCAAAACATAGGTTCAAAGCACAATCTTTATAGATAGAGACATTTCTATATTCGAGTATTCATTTAAAGTTTAAAACAATTCTCATGGTTTCACCGTAAAAATATGAAAATTTGATTTTATTTTATGCTAGAAGATGGAAAGAGCAAGAAGAAGAAAAAATAATTAATTCTTAGGATTAAAATATCCCTCTCGAACTGACGAGCAAAAAGTGTAAACTATGTAGCAGTCATTAATCATACATGGAGAGGTTTGGGTGAAAAATAACCTTGCTAAAACTTAATTGTATTTTCTGCAATTTCTATCTCTTAACGCGAGACGCAAGAGCCTCGGCAATAACTTTCCAGTCCAATCCATTGCTGCGGTCACCAAGTAAATCAAAAATTCTATTGTTATAGAAGTGTAAAAATTAACGATGCTGGAGCCGAATATTTAAATTTTAGGAAATAACGAAGCGTATACGAAAGTCGAATGCAAGAATTAAGGACTAAATTCTTCAGCCATCTGAAACTAAGAATTCCAAGCCCATATCATGAGTGCAAGTACTTAAAAATAGCAACCCCTGCACCTAATCCAATACTATCCTTATAAAATTAAAATATGATTAAAACATTTGCCACATTGAGGCCCCTGGGACCCATGGTCTTTTCTAATATAGCCTAGCAATCCCTCCAGGTCCTAAAGAATACGTGTGCCAAATTTTGTTCGAATCTGTCGAAGGGTTTGTAAGTCAATAGCGTTCAAGCAAAAATGATTTTAGTTTTCTATATAAATTAGAATTAGAACTTCATTTGCACAAAATCACGTCAGAGCCGACGGATTTTGTTCATACATTGGACTTCATGTGAAATATAAGTCAGCATTTACATTTAATAGCTAATGAAATTAATTACTTCATAATTGCTTAGTGATTTATGCCACTACACTACACGTGCTCTCATCGAAATGGATGAGATGTTGCCGTTCGTGGAGAATTAATGATATTGTAACTATTATTTTAAGATTATTCCACAAGTGGCTATGTACCAGGTGGTAACATGCATGCAGATTGCCAACAAATTTCAACTTATATGCATTAAAAGTGAACATTCCAAGTAACAACGTTTAAGGGCTCAGAATAATTATTAGCAAAGAAAATTTTATAAAATAAATCTTACAAGATATTTTTGTGCCTTTTCTAAGAAATACTAGTAAATAGGGTTTCTTGCTAGAGTTTTAATGCTAATTATTTTAACGTAAACTATTTCATGTTTGTTATAATGTTTGAGAAAAAATGTCTATTCCGATGCGGCAAAAGTTGGCTGACAACGTTAGCGGACGCTATGACAAGTAAAATCTGATTGCGCATTTAGTAGGCATACAGCTGAGCTTGAAAAAAGTTTAACTTACATAGGGGACTGCGCTACCACTGTATGGTGGTAGCAAAGCATGGTGTCAGCCGCCAAAGCGAAGCGCGACGTTAGGGAGGGGAAGGCTCGCGTGGAAGGGGTCGGTTAAGGAGCGGATGGGAGATGACAGCACATGGCTGGCAATTCTGCCTACATAACTGCACTAAACTTGAGATTGCGGGAAAGAGTCAGCAGCGCTCGTTTCATGGAGCTCGTGGTTGAATGGAGTTCCATATGCGACGTCGAGCGGAGGGATAGGTACTTTGTCCGATCATCTCTTGTCGTGTTCTTCCGTCTGGGACGTCTAATGGTGACGGACTATTTTGTCTGTTCATGTATAGGTGTAGAAAAACTTGTTGGCTCTCGCCCGTACAGAAAATGACGTCAGGGAGAGGAGATCATACAAGAGAGGAGGGATTTAGATGCTTAATTTCTCTCAAGAAGTCCCCAACTAAGCTATTCATTACCTTTTTCCGTTCATCCACGCTTAATTCGTCCTCGGTGACTTTAAAACTCTCCGCTGGCTAGTGCCAACAAGTACACCTATACATATACCTACTTCTACTTACGATTTCGATACAACAGACGTCTCGGATTCACATTGGTGACGTGTGACCAGGCCATTTCGCTGTTCTGTGTTAAATGAGTACATAAGTTTCCCTGAAATGGATGAGTTCTATCTCCGTTAAACTCAACGCTACGAGACCGTTATTCCTCTAACACCAGAAGTGGAATAAAGCCAACGTTCCCGACGAAGGTTCTGGGAAGTAGGAGTGCATGAAGACGTGACTGAGGTACTCACCGGGATGAGATATCGCACGGTGATTCCTGGTCCTCCAACTGCATCCGTGCATCTAGAACTTGACGCTTACGAGTCCTGACGAGAGCCAATTGCACTAGTTAATTGTCGTGTTGAAGAGCTGGTCAAATAATTCCGCTGTCGAGTTGCAACATTCTGGTAAGTTTGGCATATTATTTTGCGGGGTCCGAAAGACGCTGATATGAGCGGTGGTCACCTCGTGATTAACCGTGGTAATGATTTGAATATAGATTTTAAACCAGCATTTGCTCAAGTGAGATTTTGGCCACAGGTTCTATGTGTATCTATTATAAAGCTCGGGTTTAAATTGAGTTCTATCTGACGTCAAGTGGAGGGATACCTATTGGTCGTAAATTGTTCTGTTTGACGTCCTGGGACGCATAATTGTGAAGGGCTACTAGATGCCTGTTCAATGAACAGTGTTCATACACTTTATATTCTTGATACACACCAAAACCAGTGATTCTAAACTCATATTCCGTGGATAGGTACCCACTTAATGGGGCAAGGGTGAATGAATGTCTGTGGACCTTTTTATGAGCGTTAAGAAAACCTGCGATTTTTCAGGAGTATCGGACTCCAAGTGACTAGGCCCTTTCTGTCCCTTTTCAAAGGTAGTCTATATATGTATACATGTATCTATTAGAGGGGTAGTCTCTGAGCATATCAACCTTGCTGGGAGCCAGTTCGTAGGGAATGGACTTTTCCACTGAAAAGGACTGCACAACTGCCTCCATGTTTCGCTACCACTGCAAAAGTCCCCCCTGCCCCTACTTCAACTCATTCATCCCGACGTAACTCTTCCTCCTCAGTCGTCTCCCCTCTCTCCCGACAACCCTTCTACACTCGGCCCCCCATCGGAATGCCCCGAGGCCATCGCACGAGACCGCCCGACACATTTTTAAGTGAATCTGACAAGCGACTGTCTCGCGGCAGTAGAGGGAGGTTTTTTTTATTTTTCTGAGAATGAGGAGCGGTCTCTGCCCGCCCCATTCTTCTCCTTCCGCCTTCCCCGGCCGCCGCACGACACCGCCAAAACATTCCTACTACTCTCCCCCCCCCCCCACTGTCTTTCACTCATCCTACCTCTGGGTCCTCCTCACACAACAAACCATTTCCATTCGGTCGGCTTCTTGGTGTGTGTGGGTGTGTGTTCTTTTTTTCTCTCTCTCCCTCCAATTCTTTACGCCTTCACGCATACAAGACTCCCGTTCGCCTCACGTGTCTTCGGTTGCGTGCGCTCATCTCCGTGCGGTCACGTGTGAGGGCGTGGGTGGGTGAGGATTCGGTGCCGCGGGCGCATGCCGGTATTCATTGAATAAAGTGACGTCGGATTATTCGTCACGCAAGGGCAGCACTTAAAAATCGTACAACTTTAGAGAAGGGAGTCAAGTTGGGGAAAAGCCTGAATTGCGGTTTATCAAATGGACTTAGGATGAAGTTGGAACTCTTATTGCTTTTGGATCAACTATGTGAAGAATTCGTGTTCAGTAAATAAATACACCTTGTCTGTTTTAACAAATTAATTTTTTGTGATACCGGTTTTCTCGTACGTACAATAAGTTATAGCAGTGATAATGCTGCCTACGAGACGAATCCGGTCATGACATACATTTTTCGGTGAAAGCATCCATAGAGTATTTATTTTGAATTAGTATTATAAGACGTCATTCACTAATTCACAGATATTTAAAGGTTAAATAGAAGTCAGCTGTGGCAAGGTATATGCCGTAAGGGGGCAATTCACGAAACTTCGACCTCCATCGAAATAGATCTCCTCCGCTAACATTTTTACCATGTCTGCAGCCTCGACAAGCATTAAGCACCTCAAATACAGCGACTGCAGCAGTAAAAGCCGTTACCAGACTAATATATATCTTTCTGTCGAAATTTAATTGCCATTTTGATAAGCTAAACATTGCTGTCATAGAAGATCCTTCTTTGTTAAAACAAATGCCTGGGTCCCATTTTTACTTCTCCTTACCTTCAAACGGCGAAGCAAAGGGGTTACACTATTCCCGCCTCCTCATCTTTAATTCAAAGGTCTCCAAAGCACACGATAACCAACGGAAGATGATTAGATTTGGCAACTTATGATTACACATTTTTAATCGTACATTTTTTTATCAGGACCAAACTCAAAGCTATTAGAAAAGAGCTAGTGTCCAACAATATTAAAATGGCTACACATTGAAAAGAAAAGCATTTGAATTTTTTTTATTGATAATCAAAAGTATATATGTAGAAGTATCTAGATTAGCATTGCCAACGGCGACGACTCACGTGCACTATGGAGGGGAATCATGGACGACCAGGATTAGGGATGGCAACGATTAGTCAATTAGTATTTTGATCGATTATTTAGATTCGATTAAACCATTAGTTGTTGGTATTTATAAATTATATTGATCGATCGATTAATCCATAACTTGATTTATCAGTTAATTATTTACAATTTATCTGAAACCTCAGATTTTGTTTGATTTATCAGTTAATTATTTACAATTTATTGAGATGATATTATGAGGAGCGAAAGCGCATGAAGACGTGCTTTTCAATCCTCAGGCGCAGCCGCGTCAGTCTGTAAAATATTTATTCCATTCAGCTTTTATATTACGAAACCAAAGGTAAATTGGTGCATTAATGAATATTTTCCATGGTAAACATTTATATTAGAACCGACCATTAAAACGTAAGAACTCTTTGCATTTTTCCGCTGATAATTGCTTAATGCGACCGGTTTCGATGTTTTAAATGATTGTACAAAAAAGTAAAGTAGATTATGCATCAAGTTAGTTCTTCTTTCATTATATATATATGTTACACCATCTCAGACACGAGACAGCATTATTAAATGAGCATTAAAAGTTGTATGGTTAAATATTTTCCCAGAAAACCCCGTTAAGCTTTCGAATAATCTATTGTTATTGACCGATTTTTTTTCCTTCCGATTAATAAAATACTTGATAAATAGACGAAAATATTTTATTTCATTCCAACTCAGCAATTATTTTATGGGAATTTTATACACTATCTTTTAATTAGTAATGCTACGGAGTCAGAAATCAACTGCCAGCGGCAGTTGTCGGGTTAAAAATGCAACCCAAAAGCTGCAAGTTAGATGCCCATCGTGATGATGAATTTTGAGTATGTCATAGCATAGCAGCGTATCAACATAGACATAGCCTTAGTGGCTGGGGAACCAACTACCCAAATCTACTGCTTCTAACGAAACAAAGCTTCTTTTCCACAGTCGAAACATATTAATAACTCAAGAGGGACGTCATAACCAACTTCGCGATTTTAAATTGACACTGAAATAACAGCAAAATTAACAGGTTATTCATATCTATGTCATCTTAATTTTTCAATAGAAGAGATTCGTTCAGGCGTTACTTTGTGGAAATTTTCCATGCTGAAAATAACAATACTTGGTATATTCCACATAATTTGTTAATATAACAACCGACCGCGGTTTCAATGTCTGAGCGTCATTGTCAAGGGTCACACAAATATATGGACAGCAAGTAGCGAAGAAGTTGACTTTAAATACAAAAACAGCTTCTATATTTGAAGGTGTAAAGTGAAAAAAGGCAAATTTTTAGGGAAAGAAATAACTTTTTGTCATGAGCGTTCACCATTACTGAAAGGAACCGATGCCTTCAGGATGATATGACGCGGACAAATGAGGCCAGATGGTCGAGCGCAACATGCAGGCTAACGAAACTATTACTTCAAAGTATAAAACAATAAATAAGGTAAAATAGACTTAGGCCTAACCACCAATAAAATATTTATTGGCATCTAGTTTCCGAGCAGTTGGAGGACCTATTACCCTGTTAGGGACGAAGCCAGAGAAGGAGTTTATTCTCCATAATGTTTAAAATTCAATTTGAAAAAGAAGAAGACAAAAAAGAACGTTGTATATTGTCTACGAATAATATTTTTATTTTGCTCATGTAATTAAATAAAACTCTGTAATTATGTAAGTAGTGAACTTCATTTGGGCCGGCATTTCGATAAGAGAACTTCCCCCCTTCATCAGGATGCCGGGTTGTCCAAGTTGTCAGATTTTTTTACTATTCCCTATGTTTTATATACTATAGTCAGGTCGACTGTGATTTTTCAAGTCGTTGGTATATCTTTTTTCCCGCCATTTTAGGATTCCATGTTCTGCTGAAGTTGAAATATTGGTTCCTGTTGGTGTTTTATGGTTCTCAGCGAATTTCTACGTAAATCAGCCAAAATGAATACCCTCACCCAGTGAGAAGCCTGAGAAGAGTTTACCGGTATCATTTGCTGGGAAAGAATTGAATCTTTCATCTGACCAGGTGGTATTTCTCGAGGTATGTAAAAATTCATGAGATACTCCATCCCATAAATCATTATGATCTCGATCAACGCCTTATAATACATATTTCTTGCGTTATCTATTATAAATAAAAATATTTGAGATCTACTTGATCTATTTGATAGGCAATGTCTTCTATTTTCCGCAAATAATTATCAATTATGGCATATTTGTTTTAAGTAGCTAATTAAAAACCATTATCATTTATAAATTTGGATCCGACCTCCATTTTGAAATTTTATTCATCACTGTTTCATAAATCAAGCGGCTAAAAATGGGCAACATGTCATTAAGTTACCTTCATGTTCAACTACTAGATACAATTATGAAAGAGGATGATGCGTTTCCTTGGTAAATATGTTGACTACATCAATAAAGCCTTTCAATTTGCGAATATGTGTGTCGTAAGTACTTATCTCGTGCAGCAAGGTTGGGGACATAACGGATCGTGAGAAATCAGACATCATGGTTGATCTACTGCATCTATATTTACATAGTATCCTACAAGCAACCTCAGGGGTGAGCGGAAGGGGGTAAGCTTTCAGTGATATGTAACTAGGTACTACACTATATCCTCCAAATTATATTCTAACGAGTATTCATGCATTAGTAACAATAAAAACCTGCAACTACGTGTTAGGAGATGAATTTTCACCAACACGTATTGCAATATAGGTCATCAATGCTAAAATAACTGTGAGCATCAACGTATTTATCAACTATATGTGCACAGAGGTATGACCATTTCCAATAAAACTAGCCGATATTGGCGCAGGGATGTGGAAACAGTTGACATTCGCATCCAACGGAGAGTCAGACGCCATTTAGAGAGTTTTCTCTTCAACTGGGTTAACTAAGAAAAATATATCGAAACCAGATTGTCCAACCTTTTTATAGTACAGGACATAAATTTACTCTGGCTCACCTTTAGAAGGAACAAGATTTTGGAAATGTGACGTGGTGCACATGGACGAACGGAAAGCTATTAGAAAAAAAATGACAGCACATCAAAATTATCAATTTAAGAGGTACCCCAATGAAAAATTAGGGTCTGACGTGAGCTACATACTATGATTTTTTTATAGATAGAATTTGGAATGAGGAGTAAATTGTGGCTTCAGCGCGAAGAAAACAAACGGTGGCAAACGTGTGTGACATAATTTATTTTCAATCCCTGACCTGCTCTTCTTGGTTCGGCATTCTTATTCTCGGTTCATTCTATTTGCAGCAAAACTTCCTTGGCTGGCTAGTCATTAGGTTAGGCAATAGACAACCGCGGTAAATAGTGGATAATTATCGCGGCTCCAACAGTGCCCTTTATTGGGAGGTTTAACTATATTAGCTCGGATTATGATTGGAAGTCCTCTATAAATTCCTTGGAGCGTGGCGTTATGTACATTGGTTAGGCTAGTAGTTCACAGTATAAGTAAAATTGATCCTAAGGTACATTATACTTATTTAATGACCTTAAATTTTGGCTAACTTTAAAATAAAAGGAGTTATTTTTATTATTAGTATTAGGGTAATCTAATAGTTAATGCAGGTTTAATTGGAAGAAAGTAAACATTTTCTAACTTGTAGACCGGTAAAACTTTATCCTTTAATAAAGGTCTCAGTCTCAGTCTCAACTTGGTGTAATATCTTAATTATAAAGGAGAAGGAAACACGGCAATTACACATGATCATTTATTCACACACAACCATGGTATTAATTCTGCGAATTAACATCAGGTTTCCTCAAACCTTCGGTTCTAGGCATCGTCCATATCATCGTTCAAGATTTGGAGGAGGATACACTACCCTTAGATTCCATGAGAAAATCAGACCAGGCGAGTGTTAACACGACGTGGAGGATATTATTTTACCCCATGCTATATCTAAAAAAACTGACAGAAAAGACAATATAAGAGAGAGAGACTGACGAACTGATA
Organism: Pyrrhosoma nymphula; assembly: GCA_963573305.1. NCBI lineage: Eukaryota > Metazoa > Arthropoda > Insecta > Odonata > Coenagrionidae > Pyrrhosoma > Pyrrhosoma nymphula. Next base: position 38,024,082 of record OY754331.1, on the reverse strand, counting down.
GGAACAAAACTTCCTTTTTTCACGCACCACAGTGATTACAACAAAAAAAAGCGAGGCTAAAAAAAGACACATCGTCAACCAACAATTCACCTCCGTCCTCTCCCCTCTCGCTTTCCTTCTTCGCTCACCTTTAATGGCTGGTGTCATGACACCTTCTGCCACATGCCTCTGCAGTGGCTCGCAGGGTAGTGTGTTTAAAGATTATTCGCAGCATAAAAAAATGATCTTATACCAATAAATAATATTTTCGGATTGCAGTGTTTCCTTCAGCCTTATCTTTTTCCTTCGGTGGATTCCTGAGAAGGCCATCTCATTATGAGCCGTGATTAATTCCCCTTATTCCAATAAAGCCATCTGAATATTTATCTGAAGCTATATTGTACAATAGGAAATCTGTTTTCCTAGTGGGAAAGGTACAGTCGTGAAGCAATCGCAGTTGGTCTATTAACCATTCGAGGCTTCTTACCAGCGGTGCTGCGTTGGGTGGATCGGTGTAGGTAACCAGCTGGAATGGAAAGAATGGCTGACCTCAGACCAAATAGAACTTGATTGACTTTCGAGTAGGGTCAAGTCCGCGTTCATTCGCCAGTTGCTGCTTTAAAAAAATCCCAAGGGCACGAATGATGCAACGAATAAGTGCGCAAATAGATGACATTTACTACTTCACGAGGACATCTAACACGCACATGATAAATACCTTCGCAAGACAATAAATAGAAAATATGTCTAATGCCAGTCCTAAGGTCTGATCAATACACCTCAGCCTGAAACTATAAATATTGTTATTATGTGGATCCAAGGAAGCAATGAAGCCGTTTTATGTCAACCAATACTGTTCTGTGTACAAAATTTATTCATGAACGTAGTTAACACGGTTGTAATTGTTTCGAGCTCATCATCCATCGTGTTTAAAAATGTTGTCAATATTTTCGACATAACGTACTAAAAGATCCAAAGGGAAGGAGAATTTTATGGCTTGTATTGTCACGGTATACAGAAAGCCAATCTGATAATCAATTACCTGAGCACCGAGTATACGGACAGAAATACGTAACCTAGATGAATTTTGGTTGAAGTACTTTTGAAGTTAAAGGGAGCTCACTCTATTCTGTATCACTCTTCTAAGACACTTAAACCCTTTAAACACAAATGTTTTCCTTAATAAGACAATGAACAGTTAAGAGTTGGCTTTATTTTATAAAAATAATATCTAATTCACTTGAAAAAAGGTGGATTAATCGAATTTATATATATATTATGCCAATAAATAAATGTTGCAAAAATAATCTCATACGAAATTTCTGAAATAATTTCATTAAAACATTGAACATAATATTATACAAATTTCCCTGGGGTGAGCGGAGGAGGCCGACGAGCAGTTTAACGCAATTAGAGCCTATACTTAATTTTATCGCGGTGTTATGACTTGGCGAATGACTACAATTAATGTACTTATCTGATATGGCTTCCATTTTTCAATTTCATAATCTTTTCCGTAGCATAAGGTATGCATTAGAGAGACAAAACCACGGCTAACTGATTTAATTGTTTTACCTTATTCTGTATGTTATTTTCTTACTAAACGAGGAGAAATAGTTATCCAATATATCTTTCAAATAACCTAACCCATGCCCGAGAGCACCGTAGAGACAATTTTCATTCTATGACAAACACTTCCAGCATAATGGATGATCAATCCAAAACCTTGTTATTTCAACTGAAATTATCCCATCCCACCATTATATGCTGGATGCGTATTGCAAAACGTAGGGTCTAAGTAGATCCTACGGGAGCAATATGACATTGGATTTTAATTTCGATCGTCATGCAGTGATACTCTCATTAAAAAACAGATGTTGGAGAATACAAATATGGAATAAAAATGCAATCAGTTGCTTTCAAGGATATCGGTATGGAATGCCAGGAGCTAGCTGATAAAACACTAGGTAATAATAATGGAAATTAATCGTTTAAAAAATAATATGAAAGTTAAACATTTTTTTAAAAATTGCTGTAAGAGCTGCAGTAAGAACGATAGGCAACATGTATTCAACGAATACTAAAAATTGATGAATTACTGGAGAGGTGATGAAGAAGAAACAGTAGAGAAAGCATGGAAGTATGTAGTGACACAAAGTTGGGTATAAATGTTTAATTGAAATTTTTACAACAAACTGAGACAAGGAACGAAAATTTCAGGGGAGAGTAAGAGTAAGCATGGTGCTACATGTTACCAGGAGATATCGATTCTTTGGAGAAATTTCTGGAAAGAGAAGAAACTGATGTGTTTGAACTGAAACTGAAAACACTATGTAGGAAAGTGTAATTAATGGTAAGATGTGCGCAAGAAGGGAATGCTAAAGGCAAGAGAACTACAGGATACAAGACAAACGTTAGTAGTCTAATTGAATGAGATAAGAAGACAGCACATGTTAAGCAACTCTACCAATATAACTGAATTTAACTTGAGTGGGCGAGAAATTTTCAGCTGCGCGTTTCACGAAAATGTTCAGGATTTAAAAAAATCTGGGTAAAAATGCATTTTGATTGCTCGTAGCATATTAAAGAAACCACTGTAAGAAATCTGATGAAAAGCCAAAGGGAGATAGAAAGTTTATGTGAATAACAGATTGTGAATTTTCGTGTTGGAAATGAAAGCTTGTGACACTGGAACTCTGGCAGTCAAAACGCGAGTTCGTAGGTAATGGGCTCTTCCATTGAAAAAGGTCCTTCTGCACAACAATCACCATGTTTCGCTACCACTATAAGCAAGATTACAAGAATGCTTGAGGAGCGGTATCGAAATAGCGCAACGGAATATGCGGAACTCTTCGTGAATTTCACAGCACTTTAAATCTGCTGGTTTCTACGAAAAAAATCACGGGCGAGCAGAGATTTTTCCCACGCCCTCCTAGTTGGCTCCGTTGTCCACGTCATTGTATTCCCCGCCAAGTCCCCTCTGCCTTAAGAGTGCTGGACGGTAAACACGCCCAGAGGTCACACGACCTCAGTGACGAGCACAGTCCCATGAGTTCAGCGACGAGCGCTTCCTTAATCTCAGCACCTGCTGCTTAGCAATGCACCGTCAACCGATAATGCACCTACGACAGGAGTGCATGGAATAATTCTTAAACGGAGGGACAGCAATAAAATACCAGTTGCAGACGTCTGGTCCGATAACCACAGCGAGTGGACGTAAGCATATCGCTTTCGTTCCGATTGATTATAATACAAGGGTTGAGAGCACAGCAATCGTCTGCATATAGTACCGGTTCTCTAGTGGAAATTATGTGCCGGACTTGAATTAACTATTACGAGGCTGTAGGAGACAAGTATATGGCAGTTTGGTGCCATCATGCAGCAATTTTATTTGATTGGAATCTGGTTAAGCAGGCTTGGATAAACGCAAGGTAGTAGGTTTCTGCTCAACCTTACAAGATTAGTAGAAAGCGGGATTTAATGTCACTTGGTATTAGCAATAAAGTCACCATTTGCTGAAATTACTTGAAAGATGCTTCAATGGTTAGAAATTACCTCAGCATTAGGGGTTCCAGTCACTAAAACTAGTTTCTTTCGGATTTAGCTAAATGGAATAATGAGTCCTTTCGAAACAAACTCTGTGGTTTCACATAAATATGAGCACATTGCGTGTAAACTGCTGTCTTCGGACGCAACACACGTAACCTTCCTGTTTGTCACGATTTCTTGTAAGCATCCATCGTCTCTTACAAACATTTAGCCGACTTACGATCTCCCACTCCTTTGCATCTCTCTCGGGTCATTTCGTGTTTATAGTCTCTTTCGATATTGTAACACATCGAAATAAACATCAACTAATGATAATTTGAGTTATCAATTTAATCTCCAAGTTATTACTACACTCATTCTTCGAGTATTTTTTCATCATCCCTGGCGTACCCGTTGATAACTCATGAAAAAAATTGATGAAATACCTAATACACTATCGAAACGATAAGAAACATAAATTCTCCTCTAAAAGTACTTGAAATCGCTCCACTGATGATGATAATAAATTCCTCCTGAGGCTAAACTTTCATGCCGACTATCTTATCCAGCAAATTCTGTTAATAGACCTGCTGCCGCTTAGAATGCATTCCAATGTTTGAAAGAGGTAAAGCAGCTTGAGTTTTGAGCTTCCCACTACACACTTTGGCGGAGGAGAATGATATACGGGCTAGGACAACATTTGTTCATGTCTAAGAGATGTCCTATGAGCAACGAGAATTACAGCCAATACTAGGAGGCAAAAAAAATAAAACCGGGCAGGCAGTTGTTCCAAGATGAGAGAGCAAAAATAAACGCTTAATTACCTCAACGGTGGATTTCAGGCTGTCAATTGTCGTGTCGAAACATCATTTCAATTTTTTAACTATTCTGTCAGTTCTACCAAATTATTCCAATTTCCTCTTTCCCTTTTCGTATATTTTTCTGATGCATTTTCCACTGGGCTTAACGTCCTTGTTATGTTTCTATTCCATGCCAAGCGTTACATGCTGATAACTTCTCGGAGCAAACGAATATTTTATTCTAAACTTTGCTTCGAACAAAATCACAGTGCTCAAACCGAAGGACGGCTTTCACCATATCCATGGTTTTTTTCACCACATGCGTAGAAAAATAAGGATACGCATGCAAATCATCGGCGTGCTTCTTAAATCCATAGGATTAATTTTATCAGGAACATATTCATCATTCAATATGATAAATGTTCTATGGTCGCGACAGATCGCTCTTATTTCCTGAGCGTGGTCAGTAGGGTGGCACTTATGTTACAAAATTGAAAAAGGAAATTACCTGTAATGTTTTGTAAGCAATGTTTTCCACTCTAAAAATGATTGATATGGAATGTGAATTTGCGTGTTACAACTGTTCGGATATTCATATTAAAGCTTAAATTTCTCGCCTTATTTTTTCCAGAGCTTAATAAGTGTTTATCTATGAATTTTCACGCCATTCAGTCCATTCCTCAGCAAAAACCACTCGAGAGGATTTTGGCCTAAGTTAATCACTCTAAAACCTTCTCTTCATCGTCTTTATGGGCAGCGTTTCTTCCATCCATCCAATTCTTTTACATTGTTGAGTTTTTTCAATATTTATTACCTTGACAAGGATTCAGCATTTACTGACCCTCCTTATCTGTAACACTTTATATGGCATGTATGACTGATAGAAGAACAAAAGTTTATTTTCAATGTTAGGTCCAAGTAATGAGTTAGTTTCAACATTCATCAATAACAAATTTGGGGTTGAAATTTATTTTCATCCCGCGGGTATTTATAACTATTGAGTATATTTCCGTGATTGGTGCAGGGCCGTGGAAAATAAACCTAAACGATCCTGCCTATAATAAGTTTAATACACACATTAAGATTTGGAGGAAACATACCCTCGAAAAATCTTTGTGATGACAAGGCACAAACAATTACTGACAAATTAAGGGAAAAGTGATTTCTCTTAAGTGAAGAAAAAATAAATTTATCGATTTCAGTGACGATTGATATGGGACTGCTGAGATGATTCACGCATTCATTTTCAACCCATCTCCTGACACTTTTGAAAATGAGGCATCTAAAATCTTAAATCCTCGCTCATTCCCCACTTAAGTAGCAGAGCATCAGTGCGGTGAAGAAATCAGAAAAAATTCTCAAAGAAGTAATCAAATCAATAAGATGTCTCCACGTAAATGCTCAAAAATGTCAACGGCCAATATTTATAGCTATTCATAACTCGTCATTTCTAATAGCAGTAAACACTTTTTGACTTGACTTTACTTACCCCACTACGGGAGAGCTGTGATGCGGCAGTTGGGCCTTCATAGCAATGGATCACGACCCTTTCAACCAGAATAAATATTCCGATAGCGGAAATAGGTGTCCGAAAGAGAGACAAAATTACCCCGATAAGCAAGAGGATTAATGAGGGAAAGGTCTCGTGAATCCGCGCGAAAAGAACACCAACATAGGACAGCGTATTTAGTAATGAGTGCGCATGTAGAAAATACTTTCAGTAAATAGCAATAGTATGAATTGCGAATGGAGAAATTCAAAGAACTTCGCGACTACTACCCGAGCAGTAACTTTAATGGAGTCACCCGCCGGTGATCACACAATTGAGAAGGGAGAATTTGCGAATAAAAAAGAAAAGTATTTCCAAAAAATTAAAAAGGTATTTTTTCTCTGAATATCCCTAAAGTAAGAACGTCATGAGGCAACTTGGTATATGCTCCCATCCCAATTCCATCTCTTACATCTAATTCTCGTGTCTACGTTGTATTTTGTAAATAACTTCTATCTATACTGAGTATTCGAGTCATTCAAACTTCCGCCCCGCAGGTAACGAATGAGATATTTTTGAAGTGTTGTCGCAGACCGTCAGATAAATATTTCCCTTTCGTAATACAATAATGGGATAGTTGTCTGCTGCTGAAAGACACCGACACTCCAACTATTTTGTCTTATAAAACATATGGAAGGTTATGAAACACCAGTGGCAATAAAACATCCTTCACGACCATTTCGTGGCAACAATGAAATCGACAGCTGTTAGTTATGTGACCATAAATGCATATTTTCAGATTCCTTCTCACTTCTCAGACACTTTCTCTGCACTTTCCTACATTCTTCTGATTAATCTCCGATACTGGCTTCTGTAGACTGAGGTGTACTTATTTCTTCGTATTATTATTATAATTGTCTTTATGGTACACTATACTACAAGTTCTTTTTTATTGGTCGACTGAATTAATCAACTCCTAGAGCAAGTTAATATTCTAACTATGCTTGACACGTGAGCAAAATGGTGGCACTTGCGCTATATGTGAATCTTTGATTGACAAGCGCTCTTTAACGCCACAGATCTGGACATGGAGTGGCATGGTGTTGATATTTTCTTCTGATCTGATAACTCATGGATCAAGACCTCGAATACGTATTAAGCTCGAACCTTAATATGCATTTTAGTTGCCAGATACGTTCACGATTAATTTCATTGAAAATGACAATATTAGCTGTACAGAGTTTATTGTAGGGAAAATAGGGGATATGTCATAACTACCCAGGCATGAAATAGTTCATTCGAAGACGAGCAGCTATATATGGCGTTAACGATGAAATCACCCAACAGCTGGCCGCCAGCGGAGAGATTTCAAGGCCTTTTCCTCCTCTTAGATAATCCTTCCGATAAAATACCATAAATTACGGGCGATAGTTATCACGCATTGTTAATTAAATAAAATGTTACCGTACTTTCTCAAAATTCAATCTGTATTTTGAATTAGGAGCCGCGAAGTGATTTAGTGAGATTGAATGGTCGGTCGCCATGAACTCTGACCTGCCACAAGTGCACACACGGTGGTGTCTGCTAAATCAGTGACTTAAGATGATGCTGGGGATTTCGCAATTAGAATTAAACTCGTAACCATAGGTTTATGCATACGATTGCATTGTATTTGTTAAGTTTTATCACACAAGGACATAATCGTTTTTCTTCATAAGGAGTGTCGTGAATATAATAACAAGCATATTCCATCATTCGTTTATTCGCACATAGTTATTTGAAATTATACGTTTGCTATTTGCTATCCTTGCAAACATCCTTCGCTTCCGTCCAATTCATGCAATGATTTCTCCATATGGGGTCTTGTTCTCAAAACTTCTAATGTTCCTCCTCATTAGAGTCTCTTCCACCACATTATGCCATAGCTTCCTCATTCTGAGGATCATCCACGATTTTTCACTCCTTGTAAAACTCGCGTTCGCTCTGAGCCATTCAATCACCGTCTAATTGAACTTAAAACTTCACCTTTCAGACTGATGGAGAGCATCAATGTTGTTACACCCAAGATGGAACCCGCAATTGAGAGATGGTCTTAATATGAAGCCTCGTAAATGATCTTTCGGGGAGAAAAAGTGGTATAAATTTGACGAGGATTGCCGCGAGCGCGCGGGTACATCAATAAGTCCACGTAACCCTCCTAATTAGAGATGATGTCTTTGACATTAGGGCTTTTGAAGGCCCACTTTGGCGAAAATGGACGCTCTCAAGAGAGTGGCTAAACCACCAACTCTCACAAACCAATTACGTTAATCACCGAGAGAGTGAATATATATTTTTTTAACACGTGATGAGCTGCACGAAACATATCTTAAGAGTTGCGGTTCGAGAACTGTCGGAATCGATGAGGATTGCGGTAAGAATAGAGTACCTCCAGCTACACCTGGGGCTTGTCACACTAAGAGCCTTCGTTCAATTATTTGCCCTCGCTTGAGATTATCTTTGCAGCCTATTCTTCACTTGAATTTTTTAGTCTAGGCCCATGAGCAAGTTTCTTCCCAAAGATATTATTTCAAACGAACCGTCTTTCCCAATGATTGCCGTGAACAAATTTTATCGCCCGATTACTAGAGAGTTCTACCTGTTCCCAATCCGAGTGATACCTATGGAATTTGTATATGCCTCTATCAATCAAAATACTATATTTATGTCAGCTTTGGCAAGTGTCTAGCATTTCAAGTATATGTCCGTTTATTGAAGGAAGCAGGTTCGACATCAGATTGCTATCAATTAAACTTAAAAGCATGATATTTATGACATTACGGACAATGCCAAAGGACACTAGGTGAATTTGAAATAATAATGAGAATAAATAATTTTTTGGATGAACAAATATGGCCATGGATATGGCAAATTTCCCAGCAAACATCGCAGAGGCTATTTGTATTTCTCGAAAAAAAAATGTGGCATTCATGAATTTAAATTTTTAGAAATTGTGGTATGAAGAAATGAATAACTTTCATCGGACGGATATAAAACCTTGAAAAAAAAAACTTTTATAACCTGGACAAACGAGATGCGAATGAGGATTCAGATGAGAGAGGACAAATCGGGTGTGGGCAGGTAAGGAACATTAGCACATTCGGGCTGCGAGTATCCCGCACCACAAGTTATACTCCCTGTGTAAGGAGAAGCGCACCTGAAGTTTTTCCAAGGAAAGAAATATGATCCTGCTGCGTGCATTACTTTCAGGAGTGCCAGAGCTCCTACTCGAAAATGCAAATTAATCGTGCTGTGCAGACACACCCAGGGAAAATTCTGCGGCCAACTCGAAGCTATGAACGAAGAGGACGAGATGTGTCTGGGCAAAACTTAGCGCCCCTGTCCCAATGCTGGATCTACTCCACACCAAAGATAAAGATTGTTTCGGCGGTCCTTTTGACGCGTGGTTCGGGTTGGTTAGGCGGGCATATTAGTACTGGCTTCCCAGACCGAAGTCTCTGACTCGCATCCAGACCGTGGGGTAGGCTTATCGGTGGAATCCCATTCCCTGTGGGGATTGAATTGGTGTGGTGGTTTGAGTGCCAGCTTCTCGTTCAGTTCAGACCCGGCTGCGGAGGATATGTTTCTATGGAATTTTGATCACTTATTGGGTGCTTTGTGGAGAGCAAGTACTCCGTCCGTCGGATGGGAGGTTAAACTGTGATCCTCTAAGCAACATCCGTTTTGGTGGTTGGAACGATTTTATTTATGCACAGATTTGCGTGAAACTTTGATTACGTGTTCTCATTTCTGACTTATATAGATAAAAGTGAAAACAAATGCATTTTACCGATTCGGTTTTTTGGAAATTCAATGCTATTTTAACATTTATTATCTAATATTATGCCTTATGACATATATTTCGTAATAATTCGATCACACGTGTACTTCTTTACTGTACTCTTTTACATTTTTCTTCTAAACTTGAAATAATAAATTTATCTTTAATGTAATTGTTGCAAACAAATATCGAGGTGTTACGCCTAGTTCAATCTTCGAAGACGAACATAATTCAATATTATTTCGTCCAAATTTCGAATACCGAGTCGAAAGCTCTAGTTTTATCATGCTTTAATTAAGGAAGAAATGTTTAATTATAATACTTGTATCATTTCCATTACTGCCTGTACAGTGAGTTCCAACGGATTAAGAGATACACTTACGTGAAACTTTGTCCAAAAATGATTTTCAACCAACGTAAAACTTTATTAAAATGTGCAGTCAATGACCCACGATTTCCGCTCCAACCACCGTAAGGGTAGCCTAATGCCAATGCTGGGTTTCTCTCCACCCTTTCTCCTTTCTCTAAGTAATACATCCCTTACCAACCTACTCGCCTATACCAAATTGCGCAAATGACCTCAGCTGTCGGTCGCCTCCCCAAATAAACAACCAATCGTTCTTTGCTACGCGAACAGCACTTCAAGCACAGTATTCCATCCGTCGGATATACATTTAAAATCTCGAACCCTTGGCTTTTTTGGTTAAAAGTGATTCTGACTCTGGTTTTCCTTCCACCCTTCCTCCATGTCCTAAACAATCCTTCCCTTAGCAAACTACCCACATATTCTTAATGGCGCTTTTAACTTCAGTCGCCTCTCCAAATAACCAACCACTGAGGACAACATGGAGAAAACCCGGCGCCTCTGTTCCGATTATGGTTCAATTCTATTACCAATAGAGAAAATATCTTGGTGGTACATCGAATGCGAAACGTACATCAACTAAAATGCACTAATTCTGCGGAATAAAAACAAAAATAAACATATTTATAAAAAAATTGAAAGACATCATTTGATGACTGTGTTTATCTATCAGAAAGGACTTCTCATTCATACCTTAAATAGTTATGCACCCCAACCCGAAAGAATTATAAGAATTGTATGAGAAAATTCAAGTCCCAGTAAATGACATATTACAGAAAAAAGTCGCGGTTTCAAATTCAAAGTCGTAAAAATGGTTTATTAAAATAATTTTACCACGACATGTGATTCCATTATGAAAATATTTTTCACTCATCGCATGCATTCATAAGTTTGCTTTGTAGCTGCGTACATGTTCATTTAGATGTTCTATGGATGAGATATAAGTGGCTCTCACCTTTGGAAACAATTGAGGCCACAACCATTTAAAGCTACTTTACTAACTACTAAAGCTCCTTGCAAAGCTAGATGTATGCCAAAAAATGTCCAACACGGATGACGGAGTATTTTATTAGGAGAACTTCCCCACGATATGACCTCCCAAGTAACACAAAAGTCGCTTTCAGAAATAACCAATGTACACACACAAATGAAACTCCTGCGTATTTCTAGAAGAATGTTTTGTATCGTACCAAGATTTAAAGATCTAACTAAAGCGATAACCACGTAATGATTTAAAGAGAGACGTTTTCACACGAGCCACGAACCGTAAGAACTCTTTTCACTGGAATGCACCGCCGAGCTGTTTTACCAGAAGGTTAGGCAGCGCAGTTATCATATAATTTTCAGACAGATTTGAATCCTCACTGAGCATGTTTCATTGTTCTATCCGTCCATTTTCCGCTTTGGCCGTAGGAGGTCCCCTGCCGAAATCACCTGAACCATGCCCGGTGATTGGGTAATAATTGAGTCAGTACGCTGCAGTAATACGAGTAATGCACTCTCATAAATTGATCTTGGTGTAGATGATTCGCGCACGGCTAATCAACGGGAACGAGACATTTCCTAAATCCACGGCAGCCTTCTCTTCCCTTAATGCATCCACTGAGCCACAATGTGGGGATTAGTTAAGCTCATGCGCTCTTTGGTACAAGTGAAACCCTATTGAAAACAAGGAAGACGGAAAAACCACCAAGTGGTCTTATTAATTCATTTACATTCAATGCTGAGAGACCCTTTGATAATTATTTCATAACTTATCTCCAGTAATTGACTCACACCAATTATCTCGCTGAAATAAATCTCTTCTACAACCAGGCACCTTACTGAAAATTTGTCAATTATACGCTGAATAGCGATATAAATAAGCTCTAATAAGTATACATTTTTAGCATTATAGATTTACTTTGGTTCTAATTATTTTTTCGGTTGACATAACTAGTTGTAAAAAGAAATCATTGGTTATCTGTGATTTCAGAATAAGTATTTCAGCTTACGGAAAATAACTGCTGAGTGTGTGATAGAGGTACCTACCAAAAATTATATTCGAATAATTAAATATTGTTGGTTATATGCTAACCTTTTTTTACTCCGTGGTTTGTCAAAAGTTTCGGCCTTCGTAAATTTTCCAGTGTTGACTATAATTTTTAACTGCGGTATAAACATTTAATGGCGTAAAATGACTCAAACTGAATAAAAAGTTAATGACACAAAAACGCGTAGTTGCATAAAGAAGTTGTAAAATTTGAGAAATCAAAGAATGACTTGAGTCGACGAGTGCCTCTTAAGCACAGAAAACAATACGAAGCACTTAGTTACAACAGTTTACTGAACCAGTCCAATATAACATTCATATTAATTCATAAGAATCAATATTCATAATTCAATATTCATAAGAATCTCGACTCTAGTGAAGGATAGTGACATATGAAAGAATGTGATGAGGGGGAGGAAAAGTTGTCACCGATGCTGTAAAAGTTAGGAAAGCCCGTAGGAAAAATATATCAGCATCCCAAAATCATGTAAATTGAAAGGTACCTACGGGTGAGGCTTAAAGAATTTAAATCTGTGCTTCATGGAATTCTAGCAAAATATATTTTTTTAGGGTGGCTGGAGTGAATGTCATGGGTCGTTAAGTGCACATTTCAATAATTATTCGCCGAATTCGAAAAAAATACTTGGACGGCATTATATTTTAGCATCTGTTTATGCAGTGGAACTCACAATTTATTCAGTAATTGAACGAGAATTATATTTTACATTTTTGACTTAATTAAAGAATGCTATGACTAGAGCTATTGATATTTTTCTGCGCGGTATTCGAAATTTAACCACAAATTATATTAAAATATGTTTTCCGAACATTTGATTTCGTAGGACATCTTGATATTTGTTATCAAACCATTATAATAATATGTTCTTATTATTTCGCGTTTAAAAGAAAATTTGTGAATGTGTTTTATAAATATTGCGTTACATATCTCATTTGCCATAAGCCTACGGGTTAACCTTGGATTGCCATAAAACTAAATCGGTAAAATGCAATTTTTTCACTTTAACCTATAGATATCAATAATAAGAACACGTATGCAAAGTTTCTCTACATTATATCTAACGATAATACTCTAGAATTAAATTATTGAAAGATTGAGTTATTGGCGCGCAAGTGACCGGAGCTAAACAGGATTCCAGACTTACAATTAGTATATGTACTCTACAGTAAAATAATTTATTGTACTCTATAGTCAAATGAAAGAACCCGGCAACAAAATTTTAAATGAATGGCAGATCTTCAAAAATACACACCGCAGCGAAAATTGGCCAAGAAAACGGAATTAATTCGGACCCTGATTCCGAGTAGAATTAAAAAGACGGCATTAGACCGCTCTGGAAACTTCAACACTGTCATCGGTTGATGTAGAGTTAAGTGTGATACGGATGCATCCTAAATAACTGTGGTGATAGATAGCGCTTTGAGCTGTGATATCACTGCAGATATTGTAGAAATAGCCGTATTATTTCTGGAAATTACACATTTATTTTTTATAATTCCATAATTTCAATTCATTAGTGTCTGGGTTTCCAGAACTCGTGCGTCAGGGATAAAATTTCATGGGAAGTTAATAAAAAATACACTTATTTTTACGTCCGTATGGTATAATGAATCACACCGCTAGAGGTCAGTAATTAATACCTCGAGGTATAAATGAGAAACCAAATCCGAAATCAAATCCTAAAGGTATTGCGTAGTGCTGGAAGCCATCATTCCACTAAAGTCATCTTAAAAACGTAAAATTGTCAGACAGATGGTTGGCCCACCCACTAAGTTATCCCAAGTTACGATGATTAAAAATGATAAGCTACGTAATGAGTATAGAAAACGTATGATCAGCATAATTATTCTAATTTTTCTTTACCGCGCACGTTTGTTTTGTTGAAGGCCTGTGGCATAATTATTCCAAGATAAATAATCTTGTGATTCAGCATATGTGATCTTAGGACTATTGTAACTCGGTACGATCATATGTAAGTAAAATTTCAAACGTATGAAAAATGACGGGATTATCAATGCAGAACAACCTTTTCTTTAGGCCTGCAGGTGTGAACAAATCATGTGCCCGGACTTAGTTCCAACTCACGAAAAAGAAAAGTATTCCATTTCATCCCCTTCGGTTGCCCGAGTCAGGGTAGTTCTCCCGCCTATGGGGGAGGGCGAGGATTCGTACACGGGGACGATACCAACAGTAACAAAATTGACATATAATAAGGATTTTGAATCGTGATCGCTACCTATCGTGCAATTTTCCTATTTTTTTATCCGAAGAAAACTTGGGTTCCAAAGTGCACACACGAACTGGTTTTTCATAACCTTCTTAAGTTACATGCCTGAAGACGGAGTGCCAATCACTTCACAGCTATGCGTATGCTTCAAAGGAATAAACTTGTGGATTTACGAGCTGGATGATTGGTTGCCACAATTTAGGGTGTAGAAAATTCCGAATGACTTGGTTTACCGCCGCGGCGCATTCACATTATCCTACAACGGCTTATGTGCTCTTCCCTGGTTGGCTGAGGAAATGATTCATCACGGTCATGTTTCAGATGAAAAAAAGGGAATGTTACACTCTAAATTTCGCCCAAGTTAATAATTCGCCCAACCTTCGCGAATTCCGGTAGTATTAGCGTTTTTGAGGTGAGTTAGGTATTCTACTTTGGGGAATTTAAAAAGAATCGAAATTATATAAAAAAAGTACTGTACATCTCCTCATATAGCCCCTTAAAATTGCTTGCGGAATATCCTTAATTGATAATTGATCCATTTGATTGCAGAATTGAATAATTTAAACAAATATTCAAGACTCTTTTGACTAGCTTTTCAGTGTCTGGCAGCCCAAATATTTACGTGCAATAATGGAGCTGAAAAAGGCTCATGTTTATATCACAAAACATAAGCACGTTTTCAGGCAATTACGTATTATCTTCTTCACGCCTAAAAACTTGCCAATCTGAAGTTTTTTTGTGATATTTCGTTTGTTGCTCTTCAATGTTTCTTTTAAAAGTGGTTAACGAATGGCCTGAGACTTGGCAGCGATATTCAATATTTACTGTAGGTACTGTAGTTGCTGACATCCTATGCTCTAGTGCATTCGCTATTTCATATCTATGCTATTCAATATCATATATTCGTTTATGCCTACCTCGAGTAGATAAATAAACGAAAGATAAAAGACGAATCTATTTTTGCTGTGTTTATTCGTCGTCCTCATTTAAGCATTCATCATATCGAATCTAGCATTCATCGTTGAATAGTGTTGGTTTTCGCTTACAATAATTAAAATTGTTGATAGTTATACAAATCATTCAGAAAACTTTACAAATGTTTCACTAGGTACATCTCTAGTTAGTTTCATGTTGGAAATGTTTGATTAATACTCGTTAGAAATAAAAATATATGTGCCTGTGAGGCTCTCTTCACACATGGCCAATGCAAAAATGCTCGAATTTAAAACCATAATTTGGCTCTTCGGGATTTAAAAAATTTCTGCGATGATGTATAAGATACATCAGAAGCTCTAAATTCATGTTTATACTGTTAAGCCGCTGATATTGAATTTTAAAGATTGCTACCTTAAATGTGATAAAATAGACATAACGTCGTCATTAGTATTCATAGAACCTGACGTACACTGTGCGTATCAAGGTCCTGTTCCTAAATTGCATTCATAACTTACGATTTATTGACTGACGATACGTATCCAAGGAGTGAATTCCATTGTAAACATCAGTCGTCGGAGGTTTCGCATTATTTCCAATACGAAACATTCGTGCTTTTCCGCATGCGGATTTACAGCTGATATTCAAACAAATGCCTTAAAAATAGTTCACGTAAACACTAGACATTTCCTTCAGGAACGTACGTTAGTTACGGCAACATGGAAATGTGGAAAACGCGTGGAAAAACTTATGGTACGAAGTTCTTGATACCGAGGAAGACCAAGGATGGAATACATTAAGAAAATGGTCAATGGCATCAACGTGGAGACTTTTGCAGGTATATAACGGTAATTTGACAAGAGAGTGGAGTGGAGAGCTGCTGATGGCGATGACGAGCCGACACCAGAAGCAGTTGCAAATCATCGCCGTGGTCGTTGGCCGTGGTGTCCTGGTAATGGTCGCACTAGACTCGAGGATTCGTATCTGAATTAGACCATTGATTTACGACACGTTTGCAAGAAGTTCGCTCCAATATTTGTATAATTGTCATAGGTCTCATATTGTTAGCAATGTAAAAGATTCGTAATTTTCGCCCTTGAAACGCTTGCAATTCGCACTCTATTCGTGACCAGTCGCCACGAACGTAACGTAATTTGTTTACAAAATATATATTCATAAAATCAGTACGTTGATTGTCGTTCCTTCGTTATGCGTATGGCGTTCCTAAGGTAAGGAAGAATTTGCAAAAACACGACCAATTGCCGGCAGGACATACATTTGGGCATAAGTAAATAGAAAAATTACACGTGAAAATTTCCGAAACGAAGTCCGTAGAGGCCGTTTTACATGAGGCGTTTAATTGCCAACACAGAAACTGCGAAAACACGGGCATGGAATTACAGCAGGGGCTACTTTCCACTCTTTTATTAATACAGCCCCACTTTCACGACGCAATTTACCTGCAAATACACACACAATAGACTGTGCGGTTAATTGCCTCGTTTAAAACGGCCTACAGACCGAATTCGCAATCATTGCTTATGTAAGAACTTGGGTCGAAGGAGGTGGTAGTATTGTGCCGATGGTATCCACTCACCGGTAGTACGGGAATCCCTGCGGCACGTGCAAGTCCATGGGCATGGCGGCGTGGGCCGCGGCGGCCGCCGCCGCAGCCGCCGCCGCCGCAGCTGAGACCGCGGCCGCGGCGGCCGAATGCGAGTCCAACTGGTGGTGGTGGTGTTGTGCGGCCGCCACAGAGGAATTGGAGGACGTCGAGGACGCGGACGAGGAGGAAGAAGAATGGGCGGCCGCGGGAGGGGTCAAGAGCTGCGCCTGGTGCTGCTGGTGCGGGTGGTGGGGGTGATGGTGGTGCGGGTGGTGGTGGTGCTGATGGTGGTGCGGCTGGTGGTATCCCTGGAGACTGGGATCGCCGAAGTGGTGCGCCAAAGGATGGTGGTGGTGGTGCACCAGGGGGTGGTGGTTGGTGGCGTGGTGGTTGGAGGCGTGGTGATGCGCGTGGTGGTGGTGCAGGGGCGAGGATGACGGGGTGCTGACGGAGGGATAAGGGCTCTGCTGAAGCGGGGGCGGAGGGGGAGGTTGGTGTCGCAGGGTGGCGAACGGAGCGTCGGCTCCCGGCTGCATCATCCCTGCGGCCTCTTCTTTCTGCACCCGCCCAAAAGGGGTGCGGTCCCTCCTCCGATAGTAACTCCCTTGCAGGGATTCCGAGGCCGAGTGCCGGGGACCTTCGACCCTCGGCGACTGGTTCCGCCTATGCCCAGCGTCCTTCCAGTCCGCGACCGGACATCGGCACGCAGCTCGACCGGTGGGGATAGCACATTCTTGGTATTTTCTTACCTTCTCGCGGCAAATTTGATTCTCTCATCCATCGTTAAGGATTTGCTCATCGATCGGTAGGAAGTAACATTCGATTTATAGTAACTATAATTTGGCTTTCAGCAGTCCTACCTTTTCCGCGGAATGAGTTTGAACTTATTTAGCAGCCACGGAATAGATATTTAAATCGCCTGTTTACAAGTCCATACACTAAATGGGTGAGATGGTGATAAATTGTAAATTTTGTTTATATCTCAGGCTTTTAAATATTTTCTAATGAGCAATAAATCTACGGCTGGAGATAGTACCGCCCTCTTCAGAGAATTTAGCGAGATGCAGTTAACTATTTGTCGAGATAATGAAAATATTTTAGCTTGAAGAATGAATCTAAACATGTAGTATAAATATTAATATGTATTAGGTGCTGTTAATTAATCTTCCACCGAGATCAAAACAGTTCAATGAACGTGACGCGAGAGGCATTGTCAGTCCGGATGCAGCAAAGGCGAGTGTTGAGAGACATTTAATAACGAAGCGATAAAAAGATTGCCGAGGAAACGTTTTCTTAAAACAGCGTTCACCTCAGCGTTCCGGAGAAAAACACTGATTATAATAACAAAGGGATTACAGACACAACATTCACGGGAAAAAAATATCCCACAGCGTAGGATATTGACTAAATCACAGTTAATTACACTGACGTCTGATGATCTGTGTTTGAGTCACCACGTGGTCATTGTGTTTCACTGACAGCCGACACTGCGATCAATGGGGTGGTTTGGCGAAGGGAAAACGAAGCCGGTTGAAATCCAATTCGAATACAATCCATGTGCGGAACCACGTAAATCCAAATTGCGCTGAGAGCGAAATCACTTCGGGCACAACATAAACACGCACCAGAACACGTGGGGGCACTGTGAGGTGGGTGTTTTGTAGACCGACGCCCGTTGATGTCTCCGCGGAGTCACTGCGTGTCCCTCACGCCAGTTTACCGGGTAACGACGCACGAACCCCGGGGAAATTCACATGCAAAACATAATCATCTCGGAGAGAGTTGGTAAAAAAAATCAAAACACACTCGGATGAATCGCTCAAATCAAGCGAACCAGGGGGAAGTTTCTTGAATGAATCCAAGGAAGGCGGGAAACGAAAATACGACTGTTTTCCACAGGGTGGTTAAGGGATAATCGGGGCCTAATCTACGTTTATGATCCAGATATTTAAGGGAGTCACCGTGGTTCAACAGCGCGGGAACCGTGAGGAAGAACGCCGGTTCACCAGCCACTGTAATAGCGCCTTCCGAAGAGTTGAAAAACCCCGAGTCTTACGCTCGTCGTTCAGTTCGACCGGCTGCGGTGGGGGAAGCCGGCAGAATGGGGCGGGAACGGCGTGGTTGCCTTGCGGAGGGGAGAGGGCGAGAGGGAGGGAGATAGGGAGGGAGAGAAGCTGTGGCTCGGCCCACAGTATTTTGCGTCATCGGGTCACGTGGTTGCTACCCTCCCCCACTTCTCCTGCATCACACATCCCCCCCTCCCTCCGTCTCACTCCCAGCATCCCACCTCTCTCTCCTCTTGTCTTTCGATTATTACCCAGAGTGCCCCACTCCCTCCATATCCCTCTCCCTTCAGTCCTAGCAGTATCATACGCCCCGCCCCCCTCATTACCCACTCCCGACGGTTGACTCTGGGTCCGTCCTCATATCGAAGCGATGCCCGCTGTCGCGTGGTTTTTATTCCTCCACTCACCTCCTGACCACACCCACCCTCACTTCTTACCTTTACCAACCTTCCCGATGCCCTCCCAGAGGTGTGGACGGGTTAAGCGCGAGCGCGGCACATAATAGCGTGAAAGCGCGCAGGAGAGATATGTTCGAGAAAATACCATGTGTAGCGCATATTGCGAGTATACATAAAATCGTAGATCAAAGAAAAGATTTGATGGGGCCGTACGCTACGAGCGCACTGGGAAATATTGAAATGATTAAAATCCCACACTTAATAAAGCTCGGAAGCGCGAGAGCGCATCGTACGAGAAAATTCCGTACCTAGCGTATTTTCCGCCAATCCACAGAATCGTAGATGTAATAAGAGATAGAACAATATGGTATGATATCAGAGGGTAATATTGAAGCCGTTAAAATGCTACACTAGATGAAAAGATAAGACTAAATCGCAACGTTTTCCGGCCACGAACAGTTTTTTTTAAGAATTTGAATAACTTTCAAAATATTCACATTGATCGTCGCCACTCATCAGATAATCGGCTATTCATTCACACCTCGTATCAGGTTTGAATACACGTGGGATAATTTCCGAATGTCGAGATAACTATCACATGCGAAAATAATTTTATCACGTTTTCGTGGATTCAGCGTTCTCCAGTCCTCTCATCTTGTCCATATGCCATAGCTATTGTTTGTAAATCAACGAGAGATTACGTAACATGCGATATTTAACACATTGGTGATGGCGCACGAGTTAACTCGTGATTTGTTCGCCACTTGTTATAAACCGGTCACGAATATAGTCGTGCTTCATATATTTACCATTTTTACATGTTAGTTTACAATTTTATTGAGAATACATCTACATCTACATCTACATACTACCCCGCAAACCGCCTCAATAGGCGTGTGGCGGGGGGTGTTAGGACACCAGCCGTTTACATATAAAAAGGAAACGCTCTATGAAATTACGCCTTGCATTTATTAAAGTCCCTTATTGTTCGGGGGAAAAACGAATTCCCATACCTATCCGTTCGGCAAAATATCTCTCTTAATTTATCGTTTCTGTCGGACCTGGAAATATAGTGGGGTTCTAATATGATGTTCTCCGTGTCGCTCTGAAAGATATCTATTCTCAATTGCTCAAGTAATCTAAGCCTAGCGCGCAGCCTCCGAGTCTCTAGCGGCTCCCAGCCTAATTCGTTTAACATCTGCGTAACGCTGTCTGTACGCCCGTAGCAGTTTTTGACGAATCGCGCAGCTTTCCTTTGTATTTTATTAAGTTCCCGAATTAATTCTTTCTGCACCGGATCCCATATGCTTGCTGCATATTCAAGGTGTGGCCGGACGAGTGCGAAATAGCACCTCTCTTTTACTTTTTCATCTGAGAATCTTCCCACAATACGCTTGACGAATCCTAGCTTCTTCAGAGCTCTGCCACAAATATTTCTTATATGTGTTCCCCACGATAGGTTTGAGGTTATCGTAACTCCCAGATACTTAAATTCATCTGTCGCCTTTATCTTAACGCCATCCACAGCATATACACGGGGATAGTTGGACGACCTCCGCAAGAAATGTACCGCCACACATTTGCTCAGATTAAGTTCGAGTCCCCACTCTTGGCTCCACACATGAACGTTGTTTAAATCCGATGATAGAATTTCAAAGTCAGAGTGATCATTAATTTCGCGATAGATGACAGCGTCGTCAGCAAATAAACGTATTTTACTGCTAATTCGAGAGCATAGATCATTTATGTATATAATGAACAAAAGGGGGCCGATTACGCTTCCTTGTGGGACACCTGATGTCACTTTAACTGCATCAGAGCTAATTCCGTCAAGAACTACTTTTTGCTTACGATCACTCAGAAAGTCGCGTATCCAGTTTACTACTGTTTCGTTTAGGCCGCATGACTGTAATTTGTATAAAAGTTTGTTGTGAGGTACCGTGTCGAAAGCTTTCTTAAAATCTAGGAATAATGCGTCCACTTGTGTTTTCGATTCACCAGATTTGAGAACGTCATGAAGAAAGAGCGCGAGCTGTGTTTCACATGATCTACCTTTCCGAAAGCCGTGCTGACAGCCATGAAGGAAGTTACGACTGTCCAGGAACGTCATGATATTGCTAACGACGATATGTTCGAGTATCTTGCCTATAATAGACGTTAATGAAATTGGTCGATAGTTCCCTGGGTCATGTCTGTTTCCCTTTTTGAATATCGGTGTAACGTTTGCAATTTTCCAGTCTATTGGTATCTTTCTTTCAGACAATGACTTCTTGAATATTATGTCTAAGAACGGTGCGATCTGTGGCGCTAATTCCTTGAGGACACGCGCGGGTATTCCCTCCGGACCCGGAGATTTACTATTTTTGATCGACTGTAGCTGTTTAGTTATCCCATCACATTGAATAGTGATTTCTTTCATCGGTTCCTCAGTGAATGAAATGTCGAAATAACATGGAGTATCGTCTGTAGTGTATACACTTTCGAAGTGGGAATTTAACGTGTTAGCTTTGTCAATATTATCGGTGACAAGTTTGCCATCTTTATCAAATAACGAATCTACGGTTGAAGATTTTCCCTGAAGCTCTCTCGCATATGACCAAAAAGATTTCGGATTTTCTTCGAGTAATTCACCAAGTACTTTTTTCTTGAAATTTCGCAATGCAGTACGCATTGATTTCTTGGTTTTTGAGCGTTGTGCAGCGTAACTTTCTTTTGCTTCAAGTTCCTTCGATTTGTCACCTAACGTAATGGACTTTTTGAATAAGTTGTACAGTTTTCTCTGTCTCTTAAGGTCCCTCCTAACATCATTGTTATACCAGCGAGGTTCTTTACTATCACATTTCAATTTTCGCGGAATATATTCGTTGATTCCCTGGCGTAGAATTTCTAAGAAATATTTCCATGATGCATCAGTGCTTTTGTCCTCTGTTTTAGCGACGAAGTCAGTGTACGAATCATTAAGCATCTCGCCAAATTTTATAAAGTTGCATTTATCAAATAAATAAATATTGCGTTTCGGTTTTACAGCTGACTCTACTTCAAGTTTTAAGGCTGCAAAAATTACTCTGTGATCACTTATGCCATCAATAATATCGAGTTGTTTTATCAACCTAGGATGGCTTACTGCAAAAAGGTCTAATATTTTATTTCCTCTCGTAGGCTTGTCAACTACTTGGGCGAGTGAGTGCTTAGTAAGTGTGTTTAGTAAGATCTCGCTGATTTCCCTATTCCTTGAATTTGGCTTTACAGTGTAAGAATCCCAATTTATAGATGGAATATTGGTTATTAGAGAGATTATTGTCCGTAAAAGGAGTAATTTTATGCATGCATTGCAATTATTGTATCACTATGCATCTCCTTAATTTATCCGCAGAAACTGAAATTTTCAGAAGATCATTGTAAAGATTGATGGCCTATAAAATATTTAACAGTTGAGTGTAAAAAAGAAGTCGGGAAAAATCCCTGGCGTCAAGAGAATGTAAAATCAAATTCCAATCTTCAATGTCTTGATACGAAATCATACGACAATATGCTGTTTTTGCGTGCGATAATTACCACCGATTTTCGAGAATTGACCCCCAAATCATTCACTTCAACTTTCATAATGAATGCATCTAAAGGTCATTCTTATTGCTTGTAGGCTTTATTTCCTTTGCAAAATTAAATAATAAATAATGGTCGCACGAACTCCGGAGAAGTGCTATAAAAAGTAAATAAAGTGATATTTATTATTTTTATCATTTAATTATATTTTATATTTGAAATTGCGAGAACCTTTATAAAATACTCCAAAATTTCCGAAACTTAAGCCGTAGGAAGTCGTGCCATAGTTGAAGAGTGTATGGGGGAAAACGCCCGAAAGGAATCAATGAAGAAATCAATTTTATTTCCGGCTGATACATTCGGTAGACTTCTGTTTAGTCTTGGATATTTGTATGTGGTGCTATCATGATGTCGATCAAATCCCGACACAAAAATTGAACATACTGATAATGTTTATAATATCATAAAAATGATTACTTGGAAAGTTCTTTAAAGTTCTTTTTAGTATAATAAACATATTATTGCTTAGCATGGTTGCCTATTTACCCAGGGGGTTGGGCTGCCATAGACGATCGGGGGATTTAGCTCCCTAGTATCAAGTAAATAAAGTGAAATACACCCAACGCAACGCAACTCTTTCATTCATTCATTGGTCGTTGAACTCTAAGATTGGTTGACTGCAGCCCTTCATCCTTCCCTATCTAATCCTAGTTCCCTTACTCCATATTAGTTTTTTTTACGTACTTTCCTCTTCACTTGGTGTATGTATTTATCTCTTGACCTTCCTCTTGGGACTTTTTCCTCTATTCTTCCTTCAACTATATTATTCACTAACCTATTCTGCCTCAAGGTGTGCGAAACCCATTTGGTTCTACTTTTCTGTATAGAGTTAGATATCGTCCTGTACACTTCTACTCCACTGTAAACTTCTTAATTTCTTATTTATCCGTCCATTTGATCTTCATCATCCGCCTTCAACACCAGGTTTTGAATGATTCTAATCTTTTCTGGCCTGCTTTTCAAATAGTCAATGTTACCGAGCCATAGAGTGCCACACTCCGTACGAATGCTTCCTCGTTCGTAGTCCAATCTTCTTTGAACACATTATTTGCCGTTTCATCATCAACGCTTTCTTACCTTGGACTATTCTACTCTTGATGTCCATTGTACTTCTTCCGTCCCACGTGATGGTACTTCCGAGGTAAGTGAAGAAATCCACTATAAACCAAGCAACCCCTACAAATCAAAATAATTTTTACCACTCCCGCAGTTAAAAGCTTCCCTCTGTCCTGGGAGATCATGCCGCAGAAGAGTGAATAAAGGCGTTCAATGCCTGTGACTACTGCCGTCCTGTCCAGCGCAATTGGGAACATTGAATGGGTCAGTTGTGCATTCAATACACCAAAAACAAGGGTATTACTTAGTAGTGGAATTGCCGCGTTATCTTAGTGATGTACCTAAAAATTTGCAAAATGGAAGTGTTTCCCAAAAGAGCACTGGATTTGAAAACTTTTTAATGTGTATAAAAACAATGTTTCGTGAACAAGTCTATTTTTGTTTTTATCGGTTTTCTGTTATGAGGAAACAAAAGGTTTTCAACCTGTTTAGGTATTAAATGAATCCTTATACCTGAATACGCCCATTGGAATACAGTTGAGACTGTTATCTTGAAAACAAATAACGTGGAGAAAACCCGAGAATGGTGGAACGCAGGTCTAATTTCATTAGTTTGGGGTAATTACTTAACGGTACTTGACCTGGCATTTAAATTTTTCTTAACTTTGTCATTGTTGGAATCAAAAAATTATCCTAATACTCACTATGATCTAAATGATAGGATTTCCAGCAGCTCTCTATTCCATTGGCGAAAGATAAATAGGTGTTTATTACATTTCCAGAGGAAATTATAACTCCCCCGTATCAGTTCTCCCATACCTTTGTGGCTCATGTTACAGTGTTTTAGTTTTTCATGAAATGATAAAAAATCGAATCAATACATGGGTATGATTTTGAATTCTTAATTTAATGTATCTCCTTATGTGTATTAATCTTTTATTCTACTGAGTAAATATACACAGGTATATGATCAATGAGTAGGTCTCCCGTGACAAAACATAAAAATCAAATAATGGTTATGAATTAACTCTAGTCAAATTATTAATGCGGAGTTTTTCTACTGTCAATAATTATCACCAATACAATCAAAACTTCATCCATTTCATTCGTAAAGCATTCACCCGTGCTTAACTGTTTGCGCTACTTGGTCACTGCCTGTGGCTTCCTGTGTACACAGCAGTTAATTGCTGCTCGCCATCGATTGCCGCCATTCCATCGAACATAGCTGTGAGGGGGAGGATATTAATGATTTTGGCACAAGAAATTATCCCATTTGTAAATGGCTTCAAGGACTCCTTATTGATCCCACCAACCATTTCTTCTACCTTCCACAAATTCCCCTTTTCCCTCCTCTACTGCTCCACCATATTCAGCACCTTATCGTATGTCTTCTTCCCTAATTACCTAGTTCTCTGCTTTCTTCTCAAAACACACACCGAGAAAACGTCCAATCTGCATTCATACTCTTTCTTCATAGACCAAATTACGGAATCGCACCACAGAATACACAATAAACCAATATTCGATAACCTTTACTTTTTTTCTTAGAACATCTCTCATCAATGCCATTGTATTAGTAAGCGCATCAATGGTTAGACTTGTTCTTCTCACAAGGAATTTGCGTGAGATTTTACAGGAAAGACTTCCGGAGAATATAATATGAAGTGCAATATGGAGTGGAAAAGATGACTTTGAGAGAAGAGAACGAGATTAGGCTGAGAATAGACTGCAGGTGTTTGAGATGATTGTATAGAGGATAATGGGGAAGGTAAGACTGATGGAAGGAAGGAAAACGAGGAAGTACTTGAGTGATGGGTGAAGAGAGGAAACTTATGGATGAGATTAGGAATGGGCGAAGTAGGAGGTTGGAACAGGTAATGAAGGGCGAAGATATGCTGAAGGGCGTGATAGAGGTGAGGATATTGAGCAAGCGGGGAAGGGGAAGAAAGAGAATATGTTTTATGGATGGGATGAAGAGGAGTAGGACGTATGCCGAGCTAAAGAATGAAATCGTGTAAGGATGCCGGCACCAGTAAAATACGTAGGAATGTTATCAGTTTTCCTTCTAAACCCACCTTAGGCAGAATATCACCTCCAATCTAATCTTTTCCCAAGGCTGCTTAACTTAGTTCCCTCAAAATGCCACCTAGATTATGAATTTTTCCTTCAGTTCTATTTGTGTTCACTCATTTAAATATTTATCCTCACCTTCTGTTCCTACCAGGAACAATTATCACTGCTCCCGCCAGTGCAGTTTTAGAGGTCATTGGAACGAGCAAACGGAAATTTTCAGGAGTTGAAGCGTCAGTTAGACAGAAAACATAGGGACTGCAACCAATGCGAGCGCTGGAGGTAAGTTTCATTTGTTAATATTCTTTTTTAAAACCGCTACGAGCGAAAGAAAGTGTCATACAACTGATGGAAGGATTAAGTTGGGAACCGTCTGAGACTTGGAGGGTATTATCTAGGCTGGGAATACATAGAATAGTTCTGATCAGGTGAGTTTCGGTATGGCACGATGGATATTTTTTTGAGACCGCGTTATACCTTTATAAATAATATCAGTGTCAAAATATGAGAGGAACACTGCCGATCTGATTGGTACAAAGATTCCTTCACTCCACCCACCATTAGTGGTTATAAGAAAAGCAGCATAACACCAACACAAGACACATCGGAAACATACAATTCACCTTTGTCCTCTCCCCCTCTTTCCCAATTCCCTCTCTTTTCATAGCTGGTGTCCTAGCACTCCCTGCCGCACGCCTCTATGCCGGCTAGCAGAGTAGTATGTTGATGTAATTTGAAAGTTATTGGCTATATCGCCGATGTCCTTTGGTCAAAATGTTTGGCAAAAACTGACCATACAGTTTATGATATTGTAAAACCCTTGGTAGACTTTGTGGCAAATATAATTTGATACAAAATCATCAATAAGTCATTCAAATGCTTAGAATAAATGTAACCGTCATCAAATTTTTTGTGAAACACTTTGACGGTTTGACTTTAACTAAACTAAACTTTAGGATTGGCTTAAAAAAAATAAGATGACGAGGGTGATTAGATTTTCTAGAAGTTGGAAGGTGGGAATAAATATAGAGTTGTAACGCATTAAATGCGGAGGAAAAAATGATGATGGATGATGGAGTTGGTCCCAAGATGTGTTCCTAGT
Source organism: Pyrrhosoma nymphula (assembly GCA_963573305.1). Taxonomy (NCBI): domain Eukaryota; kingdom Metazoa; phylum Arthropoda; class Insecta; order Odonata; family Coenagrionidae; genus Pyrrhosoma; species Pyrrhosoma nymphula. Next base: position 37,996,990 of record OY754331.1, on the reverse strand, counting down.
TACAAGCATTACAGTTGTTGGGAGCTCTCAGTTCCTCCAATCACATATACCAGATTTTCCGTCTAATGGTTACATGCTCGCTTATGATTTTTGCTAACGATCGATATATTTAATTTTCGACGAATAAATCGCCACATTATCGGAATAAAAATTCTTCCGTCCATCCTACACCCTTTGTATAGTTACAGAGTAAAGATTTCATAAGCCATTTGTCAGTCTCATTTAACCTTTAATATCTGCTAAAACTGATTAGGACATTTGGACGGGTTTCCTTATCAAAGTCCTCATTTTTCGTGATTGCCATCCCAAATTATCAACAGCACTAACCTTTTTTTCGAAATTCCACTTACTCTGAATTAAGCCGATGTCCTGTGGTCAAAAGTTTACTTAAATGCATTTCCTTAAACTAGAGAAATTTCAAAATATTTTGAACTTATGTCACTAGCGGAACAATTTCGTTCATTTTTTGACCAAATTATGTACAGTCGTGCAATCTGTCACCATTCTTATTCTTTTCTTCCCTTTCAGTCCTTTCTTGTTCGTCACGATTACTGGTGAGGGCAGCACCGAATTACGATAGAGTAGTGTGAATGGCTTAGGCAGGCTACGTTGGTTCGTACGATAGTAGTCTGAACCGGACATAATACTATTAAAAATATAGCTTCGGCTAAGCTTTGTCAAAATCAAAAGCCCTTGGGAGAAAGTAGTGGTTGCAGCTGCAAGAGCAGCCACGAGCCGGTCAGCTCTTCAAAGGCGGGTATCGGATTCGAAATTACATTTTTATTTTGTCCTCCGCTCTTCGCTTGTTTCCCGGCGTCATTCATCCACGGCGCAGTGGAGGGAGGGGGGAAGAAAGAGGGGTGGGTTTGGCGCATTGAAGCTGTGGCCACTGAGGGAGGGGGGGAGGGGAACGGGGTCAGAGACAACGAGGGGAGACACAGTCAGTTCCTCGCGGCCAAACATGGGCAAAGACGTTTCAAATGCATTTGACATGCCGAGAGCGACAAGCGAAATTTTCATCCGTCTTCCCTTAAAAAGAATCCGAGTACCCTTCCTACTCCCCGCCCAACTCCACCCCCTTACGACCATTTATGGAGGGAACATAACGAGGGGAGCAATTGATTCTTGTTGTGTGGACACACGGCGTCCCACCCGATATTCTCCGATAGCAAGGAGAGAGAGAATTATACCTTGCTCCCGTTGCCTTTCCACCCACCCCATAGCGAGCTAGCATTCGAAATTTCGCCTCTACCGCAATAGACTGAGGATGGGATTACGATCAAAGTTTTCTGACGTGGCACTAACGGACGTTGTCGTTCAGTTTTCCGTCATCTGAATTTTCAGGGGCGAGTGTATTACGATTGACGGGAGTATCAGCGCCAATTGTTGACCGTTTTTGCAAACGGAATTGAGAACGGCTGCGAAGTGACTGTTTGTTTTAACATTTTAAACGCACAATATATTGGGTGCTTTCCATTCAAAATTTTGAAGTTAACGCACATCGGAACACATCAGCGCACTTAAGCGCACACGAACGACGCGGAATGGAACGATGTGCTCTGGCGAAAGTTTTCGTAAACTGACAGTTGGTAGCATTTTACGGGTGACCAACGGTAACGGCCGATTGTTTTGTGTAAAATTGTTGAATTCGTTCGAAATAAGTATGTGAAAATGTAAGCTTTTTATCACAGAGAATTCAAAAACTCTACCCAATCCATTTTTGACGCCGTCTCGGAAAATCAACAAACTTGATAACAATCACGGATCCCACTATGGACGTTCTTTTTTTGTTTAGCGCACATCAACTTTGCTCCCATATTGTTTTGAAGTGCGCTGCCTTGTACGCAGGGTTTGTAACGAATACATGGCAAATGCGCTGTGATGCTGCGAGGTGATTAGTGAACTGGAGCGCCTACAGAGCACTGAGAAGTACTAGGGACCCAAAGAATCCGCTAACAATATTGGCAAGTAATTCTTCGATAAGGTTAACCATGTTTAATTTCAAAGTTAAAAAGATATATGGTCATTTTAAAATGATATTTAGTGAATATTAAAAAAATAATAATCTCTCCTTTAATTGGCTGCTGGTAATGTAGCGTGACTAAAAAGTTAGACTTTGACATGGTTCGATCATGGCCGTTGACGACACCGTCAACGTCCGGAAATCGTAATAGGTATGCAACGTTAGGAAGATAGGCATGTACCAATTGGACCATCATATTACAATCACCAAGCTCCACGAACGCCACTGTTCGTCTCCGTCACGTCAGGAAACGTCGATCGTAATCCCACCCTGATTCAGGGCAAACTTCGTGGGACCAAGTCATAGCAAAAGCGGTAGTTGACGAACTTATACACCTCAATGATCAATAAACAAATTGCTTTTTAGGAATTGTCATTAGAAAAGAAAAATGTGATATGTAGGTAATTTTAAACAATGATTTTACACCAACCAAGGTTTCAAAGTGTAACCGCCATTTTAAAGGTAAGGGAAATCATAAATGCCCTGGTATACTATACGTAGTACATGCCTCTGTCAAAGGGAATTTGGGAGGGGGGGGGAGCTGTCGTTTGCTCTATCGTCTAGAGGTTGTGTATGAATCACTCACTCTGATTCCACCCCATTTATTACTCTCTGATCTGTTTTCATTGCATTGCTTGCTTTATCAATATGTTTTTTTCAAAATTCTTCCACTCTCCGGTAGGTTTGTTTTGTTTTTTTTTCTCTTAAGTAATCTTCCTCCACGCCTATCCTAATGAGAAGTACATTTGTATAAAGCTCTTTTCACACACTTGATCCAGCTCAAGATCTAGCATGCTGTACTTGAATTAAAGGACTGCATCCAGAATGATTTTAATAGTCTTTGAAGGTTTCACACGATAACTGAGCTTAACAGGCGAGGAAGTGGTATTTTAAACCGTAGCGCATGTCTACTAGAATTTCAAATTAACCAATGCATGATAGCAGGTGACCAAAATAACGGTCAAAAGATTTTCGTCTAATTGCTGATTTCACAGCCAGAAAATAAGTAATTGCTGTAAGGAGATGTAGATGGAACTTATTTGAAAAAGTGAGGATCGCACTGCCACCGTAAAATCTCTTGTACGGGGAATTTCGGATGTCAAAAAAAAACCGAATTTTTCGACCCAGATAAGTTGTAAATAAAAAAAATTCGCCTCAACTCAAACTCATAAGCAAGATGTTAAATCTTGCATAGCAATCACGTAGGTACACTCAACAACGTTGCTTTTTAGCACAGGTGTTCATATTTTGTAAATATTAGTAACGGAATTCAGATAGTAGACAATTAACAGTGAAATAACGTACACAATACATGTATGAATAAAATCTATATTAATAATATTTGCATTACTTGGCATTTTTCCCGTCTTTTTGGATGAGTTAACAACTTGTGTACCATAATTAACCTTCCTAACTTAATATTTGTGATATAATTTATATTTTGATTAAAACATATTAAAATTAAAAGCTACTTCGCAAACGCTTAGAATTTCGTTTGCAAATACGTTCAAAAATTGGCGCTAATACTCCCCTCCATCGTGATACACTCCTATTTGACGGGAAGACGTCGAAAAACGGAATGCCACCGTTCATTTCTGTCACGTCAGGAAACGTCGATCGTAATCTCGTCCTGAAAAAAGGCGCCAAGCGGTGCATAGTTTTATATCACATCCGACGGAAGGAGGAAATATTCCACTGACGTTCTTCATTCCCGATCAATTTCAACGTCTAAGTGTCTTATCATTGTAACATTGACAAGAGTCAATGTTACATTGACAAAGGTCAATACTACGTTGATAATCACGCATAGACGTAGAAGGCGATCGGGATTAAAGCACATAGGTGGAATATTATCCATTTATTTCTTTTCACCATGCTGAACTAAGTCCCACAAAGAGTCGCCTGCATCCGTCAATTTAACGACTGACTGAGTCGGGACGGAAAGGTGTTCGCTAAATTAAACCATGGCAGGGGTCTGGATTCTGCTGAAAAATCTCCACCACAGCCGGGATACAATCCTGGTTGCTCGAGATGAGAAGCAAGTACTCTGGCCTACATAGCAAACCGATCCCCATTCATTGTTATGTTTCATATAAAATAATTTTATTTAAGATGGCTAAAGCGGTAATCGTGGGTCATTGAGTGGACATTTTAATAACTTTTTAAGTAGGTAAGTTGAATAAACATTCTTGGACCACATTTAATATAATTGCATCTATTTATGCGTTGGAACTCCGGGAGTACCGGCAGTAATGGAAATGATACAAGAATTATATTTTACGTTATTTGCCTTAATTAAAGCATGTTATGACTAGAATTTTCGGCGCGGTATTCGAAATTAAGACGAAATTCTATTGAAATATTTTTTTTAGAATATTGGACTCGGCGTGACACCTTCATATTTGTTAGCAACGATTACAATAGTAAACAGTGTATTGTTTCGCTTTTACAAGAAAATATGTGCACATGAAACGGAATTATTACGAAATATATGTCATGTGCCATAGCGTGACGTGTTATAATAGCATGGAAATCCAAAAATCCAAATCGGCAACAACAAGTTTTTTACTTTTATCAATAAATATTTATATAAAACTTAATACACGTGTGCAAAGTTTCACGCAAATCTGTGTTTAAACAAAAATTGGTCCAACCACCTTAAGTTTTCATTTACTGTGACAGAACTGTTCTTTCAGGAAAATATAGCATGTATCTCTGCATTTTTCCGGGTTATCACCGTGAAAACCTTCGCTCTAACATATAGCATGTTGTTGTAAATTTGTTTATAAATTAAATCTCCCGGTATTTCCAAGTTTTAGGAACATACAATTCATGGAATGAAATCCTATGCTGGCTACCGCACATAGAACTAGAGCTCTTTTCTAAAAATATTTATGAAACTAGGTTACTCGGAAGGGGAAGCCTTTAGGAAGGTAATTACGTCATAGTATTTTACAACAGACAAGTTTTGCGTTGTGCGGAATATTTGTATTCGAGCAACGGGGATTGAGAAAATAATGTAGGAAACAATAGCAAACTGCGTGCGCCTTGGTATCGAGGAATTGGGATGATCACTATTGAAATTTGTGAGAAAAGGTTGATACGAATACGCTACTATCACTGATACTGGTCGTCGTGAATCGGTTCTCAATAGCTTCTGGTCGCAGTGCTTTAAGTTACTTAGAACGAATTACCACTCATTGTCGGTATAAAATTGATTTCAAATCCATTTAAAGGTAAAAGATCATCCATATAACTATTACAAAATATGTGGCACTTTTTCTTCAAGTTTTGGGATACTCACAAAAAAATAAAAGCCAATTTCCATGGGATTTGATATAGCAGTACGCTCAAGATACCTTACATAAAACTTACAAATAACTACAAAGAATTTCCATATTTCTCCGAATATAAGCCGCACTCGAAAAAAGCCGCTCCCCGTTTTTGGGGTCTCAAAGAGGGAAAAAAGTTAATCCGTGAATTTAAGCCGCACCCTTTTTAGTGCATCCCGTACTACCTACAGTAGTAGGCATTTGAATTTTATATCTGTTTTTAAATTACCTATGTAAATGTGAAACAATGTTACCTATGTTATCCTTTAATAAATGAATACATTTTGCGCCAATTTGACCATTTTCAGCGTTGTTTCTTACTTTCCCCGATGCTTAGGCGAGTTTAGCTGGCGTCCGTGTGAATCCGAATGGCTGGTTTGCTCATTTTCGGTCATTTTTACGATTTTTAAGAAAGTTATCGAATTTGATCCTGATTTTCTGGCCCCAAAATTGGGTAAAAAAGTGCGGCGCGGCGTATGTACGGAGAAATACGGTAGATGAGCAGGAGCCTAAATTTTATTATAAACCTATACCTTCAAAGGGAATCAGCTTATTATAAATATTTTCTGCGAAAATTGTGTACAAATTAGATTTTAAAGACATTTTTTCTAATTTTGGCCCATTCACGCAGTTAACACCATGTTATTTCATCAACATCAAGTTTTATTTGCGAAATTAATAGCGAGGAGAGATATAATTTTGTTTAGCTTATCATAAAAAGGAGACTTTTTTTATGAGTAGCGAGAATATTAATCAAGTTAAATTAAATACAATTTGAAGTGCTGACTACCATCTGGTAGTTTGATCGAGATTTTTTTCTATTCATAACTTTTATAATAACGATAGCTGTTTAGGCCGGGACGGACTTGTTTTATTTCATTCTTCTATTCCTTGTTTTCCGCAAGATTCTTTTCTTTTCTGTTTAAACCTCCCTCCCTATTCCTACTCCCGTCTGCTTACCTTTTTTCGCTTCGTTTTTGTTTTGTGTGTCTACCGCGAGATATCGCCGTAGTTTGACAGTTCATCGAAGTGCTTCGGTTAAGGTGGAGTGGTCGGAGAGAACTCATCTGGGAGTCACTGGAGATCGGTCTAATTCACGCCAGCGCGCGTCAGCTGACGGAGACCCTCAAGTAACGTGGACGGGAGTGAGTGTTTATTCCTTTCCTTACCTCCTTTCTTCCCCCGTTCTTCACCATTCTTATAATTTTCAAGTTTTTACACGAAACAGTAAATACAGTAATATAATTGACGCAAAAACCTAGTTTTAAATGATTTAAATCCTTAGAAAATAACTAATTTGACAAATTTGAGACTTTAACGTTTATTATTTGTTTCATGCCGTTCGCTGAAACTAACCCATAACCTAAGGCGAGTTTGCCATTAAAAAATATTTTATTGGGTAATTTAAGAAGAGAACATTTGACAAGTAAATTCAAATTAAAGATTAACCCAAATTGTCATTTAAAGCAATGGGAAACTTGACTCCTACGCATGCATTTCGGCCATCTAGGTGACCGGTAGGACGAAGTTCGGACTTTGAAACTCCGACTATTCAGACTTTGAACCTTAGACAATACGCCTACACGCAACACAACAGATATGTTTACGATATTTTAACTCCCCCTGTCGATGATCTCCTGAATGACCAAATTGCATGCATAGGAGTCAAATTTCCCATAGCTTTCATTGAAAATTGGGATTATTCTTTGATTTGAATTATAGTGAGTGATGAATTCATTTTTGAAAATTATTGAGAAAGAAATACCCACTGTACCCTCTTATTTCCTAACGCGATCCATGCGACAAAACGCCCTCATTTTTTTTAAGTTCTCTCGAGGCTGCAGCCGTACCATATCCCTAAGAAAATTGGTTCTGTTTTGCAAATATCTCGGAAAGTAGTAAAATTAAATAGGTGACACTTTATTATATCATTATAAAGATGATATATATATCTTAATAATGAGACCACACCTATTCATTTTTATAAGTAGTGATACATTGCCCTAACTACCTCAATATACATGTGTCTAGGGCTTCTACCAAGGTGGGGGCACGTGCTTATGGAGAGAAGATTCAATCGGTGAGTGAGCAGCGGGTGGTCAAGAATCCCAAATTTGTTCTCCCGCCCTGGGGGGGAGGGAGAGAGCTGACTCGTGACGTCAGAGGCGGGGGAAACGGGGGCACAGGCCGGAACGTGCAACAGCCGAACGCACCCCTCTCTCTGTCTCCCACTTCTTCAACCAAAAGACGAAGATGCCGTGCGTGATCGGGGTGGCGGGAAGCTGTTTTTTTTCCTTCTCCATCTCTCCTTCTTCCCCCATCACCACCGTACACCTCAAACCCCTAACTTTGTCTCATTCGTTTCCATTCCATCCAACACCTCCCTTCCCCAAGCTTCCGCGTTTTTACGGCTCTCCATCGATCGGGGCAGTGGAAAGAATCTCCTGAACAAGCGGGTCCATCACACAACGCAGCCACCGTCAGTAGTATTACTTCTTATGCGCTTTTATAATGTCAGGTTACGCATTTTCTCAATTTAATATCAGATAGGCATAAGATCACCCGCTGATGATGTTCATGTCAATTAAACGAGAATTGAATGCGAAAGAGATGTGGGGAGAGGCTGTGGTACGGCGATTCTCAATTGTCATTATTTCTCTGCCTGGTCTCAAGGGTGCGCGTAGTGACGAGTACGACCGGAAGGAGAAAATTTAGGGAGTTGCTCGACTCAACAGTGGCATCAAGTGTTGACTGCTAATTCCCACTTAGAGAAAAAAAAATCTGTTCTTATCCTATTTCGTTATGTTGTTCTTTCATCTCTGTATTTGTTCTTTGAATTACCTTTGCAAATTTAATTTTCTTTCACTACCTTGGTAACATTATTTTTTCTATCTTCATTTTTAGTGGAATTATGGTATCTTAAACGACGCCGTAACATGAGTACATTGATCGATGGCTCTCTCCCATGCAAGGACTTGGCATTCATTTACCAAAAATACTACTAATATCATCGATTTAAGCCTACGTATTTCTTTTTACATGCACCGCAAAGAATAATGAACCACATAAACTGGGATGGAGGCCTTTTTGTGAGCTAAAGAAAGTAAAAGATCAAGTGGTAACAAAGTCCTCAAGCGAGGGTTTGGAGTAAGCCTATGGATTGATTGTCAATCACATGCGTTGATATTCATTGTTTTAAAAGCTGATTGAAATATCTAATCCTTCTAACCTTAATTCATTTGTTACTGAAACGTTTTTCGTAACTCTCAAATATAAAGAAGATAATAAAAAAATTAATTTTTTAGAAGAAAAATGTTTACAATTCCGGTGACCAACTTAAAAAATTCAAAGCAGTTACTATAAATTTCGTCGGAAAATAAATACATAAATCTGAAATACAACTTGGTCCTTTTTTCTTGGTTGGTATTGGTGGATGCTGCTGCTGTCTAGCAATTTATGGTAACTATAGAATGCTTCTGACGAAATCTATGCGCTGCTCCGTAACTAAGAAGTTGCGACTCCGTGTTCACAGGACTAGAGTGCTTAAAATCACCTCCCCTACCTTTTCCAGAAGTTTCTCAGATTCCTCCTGAAACACCTTGTACTATAGAGATCAAATTATTTTTCGCTTACTTTGCATAGTTTCGCTTTCAAACCGATGCGATTTAATGCTATACTTATGAAAATAGTGATGGAAAGACAAGAGTTTTTCATCGTTTTCAGATAGAGAAGCTGTTTTTCTAAGGGTAAAAGAAAATATGAAATTAATGACGTTTTTAATCATTTTGCGGTGGAAACACAATCGCACGTCGCCCTCCGAGGTTGTGAATGAAAACACGCGGGAAACGACGGCGGAGGCGGCCACCGGGGGTCTCCCAGCCGGAGCGGCGGCGATCCCCGCCGTGATGGGAATCCTGGAGGGATGTTCGGAGTGAGAAAGAGTGGAGTTCCCCGGGAAGAGAGAAACACTTTCTCGCCCCGGACACCTCCCGGGCTACCCAGCCGTTTTCGGACGTGAGGTCGCCCCCGGACACGAACCTCACACACTTCTTTCCAACCCCCTCCTCCCTCCGTACAACCCCGTGCGCGCACGAGAGAGAGAGAATGAGAGAGAACACATACACCCTTTCCACACGCGGAAAAACGAAAGCCAGCCACCCCCTGCCATGCACCGTCCGCACGCCCCACCCCTTCCCCCCTCTTATGTGCTACGCGACCGGACTGCCTCATTCGGCGAGAAGTGGCGCCGGCGCGAAGGGCCCAAACCAAACTACCCCACTCCCACCCCCCCCGTAACGCTTCAAATACCCATCCCCTCTCTTCGCTTCAACCCCATTCGACGCTACCGGCTGAGGGGAAGGAATAATGCCCCGCCCATATTAACGCAGGGCACGTCCACGGGGTGTATAAGTCTAGAAAACATTCCTTTTATAAGCGCCGGGGTATTTGATATCCCTTATCCCTTTCCACCAAACCCCCCTCTCTCTTTAATGCCGTCAGATAGGGCGAACTCATGGGAAGGGGGGGAGGAAAGGGTGGTTTGAATGAGGGCTGCGTGCTAGCCCCATTCAACGTAGCTCTCTCTCTATCTCTCTCTTACCCAGAGATACATTCGTCTTTGGTCCTCCTCCTCCTCTTCCACACCCAAAACATCTACTACTCCTTCCCATAACCCACAGCATGCCCGCCTCCAACTCCCTATCCCTCATGCCGAGTCTATTTTAATGTAGCTCCACCCCCTCCTTTTAATGCCCCCCTGCGTGATAAAATTCGGCATTAACCCGGCTCGGAATGGAATGTGGTTCTACTAATTTCCTCGGCTTCAATTTCCGTTTGAGTGGGCGCAACACGAGAGGATTGCAAGGCGCATGCCTAGTCGGAGAATTTCGAGGAATCCCATTTTCCGAAAGGCGAGTTCATTGCATCAATAAGAAAAATGATTATCCACGTATTCCTGGGTACTGCGTAGGAGTAGCATCATATATCACCTTCATTGTATTGAAAGCGTCTCTTAAATCTTATTAAAGGAGCACAGTCTTTTAACCGATTTGTGGAAACTTAAAGTTTATTAGTATTAATCCAGAAAAGTACTACGTCATAAACAATGTGTGCCGAACGTAAAGTTGGCCTGCGTTATGCTTATTTTTCTGGGCGTATCACTGAATGAAATGTGATTCATAATATTTAATATTTTACCATACTCATGATGTATTTTTTCTTCGTTCATCATGACTCTCTAATGATTCTGTACTCAGAAATGAATTTATTCTAAATTAATGAATATTTGGTGAATGTTACACTATAATGCAAATATTTCCATGAACTCTTACCGCTAATAAATAGAACAGCAAAGCTTCAATTTGCCAATTTAAATGTTTTTTTCTCTAACTCTTTGTATATATTTCACAAATTTTTAAATTAAGAAAAAATCAGCCCACAAGGAATTGTAGTCCGCCTGTAAAATAGACCATAATTTACGTGTTAATGGAATGAACTCCATGTATTGCCTTTCCCACCGATTTTTCGGTGGTTAAAATTTATGGGTTGCAATCTAGAAATGTGTCATAAGCACGTTGACGTGTATGATGCAAGCTACTTAGTGGTAGATGGAAGGGGGTTGAGCACAAATAAAAAGAAGTTAAGAATTTGAAATGTCTGAGATGCAGTGGATACCTACAATTCAGTTTCAAATGCTCAATAAAAGGTGGCCCTTATTCTGATAAACATGTAGCAAAGGTCTTATTTTCTCATTTCATATTTCTGATTCCATCGGCAAATATCAGCATGGATAGGAATAGTTATTTTTGGTTGGTGATCCCACCTAGAACCAACTTATTTCTAGTCATAATTTTCCTATTCTCAGATTAGTTTAGCATGTACTTCAGAGACTATTGTGAAATCGTAACCGGTTTTGGCGAATGCTTCACCCTCTCTTAGTGATAAAATATCATCATATAGAAAAATCGGCTTTAAGCTGGCCACCTTACGCGTTCCTCATATCGAAAGGAAATCTTACTAGATTTCTTATGATATACCTCTTCTCAAAAGACGGTTCAGGTTCAGTGTATATACTAAGCATAATTAAAAAAAATTAGTTCCCTTTCTAAAATTCGTATGCAATTTTCGTTTTTACTTACAATTTACTAGAAAACGCGTGCATATTTAATAATGCATTTGATTAATTAGGAATTACGTGAAAATCGCATGGCCAATGGTAAAATTACCCCATGATTCATATCCTTTGTAGGCAGCAATGATTAAATGAAACTGGTTAAAGCAATTATTTTTATAAATTGCGTAAACGGCTAACTCACTCTTGGAGATTCGCTATTACTCCACGTGCAATTTAAAAAAGACATACGTGTTCTTCGCAGAATCTACAATTTCTGTCTTACATCTAATTCTCAGATTTTCTTTTCTCTATTAGTGTAGCCATTGCTCTGGTTGCCAAGGAAATATAATATTGTAAAAATCGGAAAATTTGATAATTTTGGAATTGAAAACGTAATTTTCAAGCAAAAACGAAGCGGAGAAAAATCGAATGAAGGAATTATATATTTCATTCTTTCTGCCATCGGATAGTAAAATTCCAACTCTGTATCTTGATTAAAAATTAATTAATAAAGAAAAAAGAAACATCTTCAGTGATTCCAAAGGTTTTATTATGGGAGTAAAATATAGGGGCCCTTCTTGGAGGCCCTGACACACTTTTTCCCCCATGGCCATATTATATAAAATATAGAACGCCTTAGTATATGTACACGCTGGAATCATGCAAAATGCCAGGTCAATCGGTTCAGTACCTAGTTTTCTAGGAGGAGAGTAATGAGCATACAGACAGACACTACTACATTTTTTATATTAATAGAGATGAGAAAAACTTTAAAATTCGGTTAAACTGCATATTTTATGATTGCTCAAAGCCCATCTCTTTTCTAGCAACGTCATTGATATTTTGCAGTCTTAACTACTATGGTCGATCACATCAAAATAAAATTCCCAAAGTCAAATTTTCATATTTATAAAAAAAACATCCCAATCTTCTCCAAAATGGCTAATTAGACGTTTGAGTTGACATTTTTAAATTTATTTTTTCCCACAAACAATCAAAGACTACATTAAAAAACCACTGATAATTTATACGCAGGTTTTCGCACCCGTATATTTGTTAGTCAATTTCTTGCACAGAGCCTTATCATGATAACTACTACTTACATAGATAGATTGTTTGTAGGGAGGGCCTTCGACAGGAGCCCGAGCACTTAGACTTTCTTGGTCCATTGTGCCTACCCCATGCCTGTCTGCCACATGGAGACGGGACAAGAGCGCCATGATGAAGGTATGCATGGCCAACCACCGTCCGGGCCCAACATTGCTTAACTTCGGTAATCTTACGGGAACCGGTGTGTCAATGTGGCTGGGCCCTTGCCCTACTACTTGCATGAAATCCTGTGCGTTTACTGTAGTTACGGATTTAATACATGTCAATTCATGCATCAACATAATTCTTTTACACTTTTACGAGTGGCACATGTTTTGGTGAGAACTCTCCACTAACCCGACCCCTTGAGGTGGCTTTCAAGGCACTCCGCAGATGTGTATGAAGCAACGATGCAAACAACAGAAAGGAAGAAGATTGTAAACCCTTAAGTACGATAAAACCAATTTATAAATCGGCATATGCTACACTTTTTATTAACTTTAGCTTTTTATAAACTTTAGGTTCATTTACAAATGTTTTTAGAAGAGGACACACGAATTTTTGGATGAAGGTCAGTTTCTGTTTCCTTAGGAAATGCACCTAACGTTGCCATTTCATTTTTTTAATTGCTCTATAAAAGACATCATTATGGTAAATAAATGTATTTGTACCTAACGAGCAAGCAAATGATGGCGTTAGCACACAAGCAAATATTCATGATTGAAACCCAATGCAAATATCTTAATTTAGGGAAAGTGACCGGTTTTCTCCTGCCGTTCTACGAAAAACCTGGAAATTATGGAGAAGGGATGAGAATAGACTAGAGGCTCTTAATATTCATTCATTCATTCATTCATTTGAGTAATATATCGGTTAGAGTAAGGTTATGATGAAAGTCAGAGAATATCCAACGAACTCTTACACGTGCCGTGCCCTTTCTACCTCTAGTATATCTTTCTTCATCTCAGCATAAGTCCTGCCTTTCTTCATCCTGTCCATAAAACCTAATCTCTTTCTTCCCCTTTCTCGCCTACCCAACATCCGTCCCTCTATCACGGCCTTCAGCAAACCATCGCCCCTCATTACCCCTTCCAGCCACCTACCCTGCCTTCCCCTAATCTCATCCATAAGTTTCCTTTCCTCGCCCACCATGTCAAGTACTTCCTAATTTGTCTTCCTTTCCGTCCAACGCACCATCTCCATCCTCCTCCTCACCCACATCTCGAAAGCCTTCAGCCTACATTCGTCTTCCTTTATCAAGGTCCACGTTTCTGCCCCATACAACGCCACACGCCATATCAAGTTCTTCTCCAGCCTCTTTTTTATATCCTTACTTAGAGTTCCCGTCATCAGCTCCCTTCTATTATTGAATGCTTCCTTCGTTAGCGCTATTCTCCTCCTAATGTCTTTTCTACTATGTCCTGTTTCTTCTAGCGTACTACCCAAGTATTTAAATTGTTCTACTTGCTCCAGTTTGTGACTTACTACTCTTATCACCAGCCTCGCTTTCTTTTCCCATGAGAATCTCCTTACTTTTTTTCTTATTATTAATCTTCATCCCGTATTTCTCGCACTACGTTTCCAATACATCTACTAAAGTTTGCAATCCTTTCGATGACCGACTGACCAACGCCTGGTCGTCTGCAAATCTAACCGACTATCCGCTGGCATCCTACTTTCATTCCCACATCTAGCTAATCCCATGCCTCTGTTTCCATTTCCTCAGTGTTGATGTTAAAAAGCAAAGGCGACAACTGGCACCCTTGCCCCACCCCGCGACCTATAACTGCCCACCCTGATTCACCCTCAGCTACCCTCACCAGAGCCCTCTGACCCATATATAAGTTTCGGATGAGTCTCCTTTTACGCCAATCTATTCCTATTTTCAACCAATATCTGCATTATTTTTTCCCAGTTTATTCCGCTCTTAATATATGGCTATGAAAAAGAATGAAAAAATGATATGGTTAAATAGAAGTCTGAATTGTTTAGAATTATATAAATAAAAAGATATTCGAGGTAACTGGGAGGAGGAAGTAGGTATATCATGAAGGAGCGAATAATTATAGCGGAAGAAAAACTGAAGGTTGGAATATATGGAAGAAATTTAACGATAAAGAAAGGGCAGGGAGAGAATGGATATTTTAGATACGTAGTACCCAAATGATTTTTGATTGGAAGGACGCTGAGCAGAAGAGATAAGTGGAGTGAGGACAGATTTTTAAAGGATACTAGCAGTTGATAAATGGTCGATTGCAACTAACCCAAGGTAGATGAGATTAAGACTAAATTCGGGAACTTAATAAAATACAAAGGAAAGCTGCGCGATTCGTCAAAAACTGCTACGGGCGTACAGACAGCGTTACGCAGATGTTAAACGAATTAGGCTGGGAGCCGCTAGAGACTCGGAGGCTGCGCGCTAGGCTTAGATTACTTGAGAAATTGAGAATAGATATCTTTCAGAGCGACACGGAGAACATCATATTAGAACCCCACTATATTTCCAGGTCCGACAGAAACGATAAATTAAGAGAGATATTTTGCCGAACGGATAGGTATGGGAATTCGTTTTTCCCCCGAACAATAAGGGACTTTAATAAATGCAAGGCGTAATTTCAATAGAGCGTTTCCTTTTTATATTTAAACGGCTGGTGTCCTAACACCCCCCGCCACACGCCTATTGAGGAGGCTTGCGGGGTGATATGTAGATGTAGGTGTAGATGCCAATAATATAATTTATTAATGTTCGTATAATTTTTATAATTAATTTACATTTTTCTTTTAATGGATTTTAGTGTTAAGTTGAGAATATTTGCATCCGACCCTTTTTAATATTTTTCATCGATTTATTTTATTTCTGTTTAGTATCTATGCATAATACCAGTGCGGTACTAAGCACGGTCGGTACTTCCCGACTTCCAACTGCATCATTATCCATTATCTATTGATAACATTATGAAAAGATTGATCAAACGAATCAATCGAAACGAGATCAAAAGATCGATCAAACGACCAATCTTTTGCTCTCTCTCTCCCATATTGCTGTGATATATATACATCCGGTAACGGGTGAAACACTCGAAATGATTACCCCTAATAATTCTCGCAGCAAAAAATCATTCCGCTAAACCCACGTAATAAAAAATCATACATTACGATTGATGGAAACGCATGTACGTTCTTTTTACGACAGTGTCCCCCCCCTTAATGGCCGCGGTGGACCGATTTGAAAATTTAAATGAAAAAGTCCCATCGAATTTCAAAATTCAAACGAATGCAAGGCCGCGATTAATGCGGCTGGCTCGTTTATTTATTAAATTTATTTTCGATCCGGTAATTAGACCCATGCCGTGTACCAGCCAGCCTTCTTGTGCATTCGGTGCGCCGAGGCAGCGGGCGATATACGACTGCAGATCGCCCGTGCATTCAAAAAAGGGATCGATTATCCATTTGCGAGTGGCATGACTGTCATAAACATTCGCGTCCGAAAGCCGGCGAAAAAAGATAAATGAAAGAAGCATATATGACAGGGTAAAAAAAATAATAAAATAAGCCTCCGTTCCCCACTACCTTTCCCTCAACCGTGGCAGGATTAACATTGAAATAGTTGCATCGGATGCACGAGAGCATACGTGGAGGGAGTTCTATTTATAAAGACTTCCATATAGGTCGAATCTTTCCCCTCACCGCGGTCTTCCTTCCACGATTCCGGGAGGGTCTAACATCCTACAGGCGTGGGGGGTGGGGGACCTCCACCCATACTCTTCCAGCCCCCCGCCCACCCTTCTCCTTCACTTCTCT
This sequence comes from Pyrrhosoma nymphula, assembly GCA_963573305.1. Taxonomy (NCBI): domain Eukaryota; kingdom Metazoa; phylum Arthropoda; class Insecta; order Odonata; family Coenagrionidae; genus Pyrrhosoma; species Pyrrhosoma nymphula. The sequence continues at coordinate 37,980,633 of OY754331.1, read as the reverse complement.
CGCTGCACTGAGTCCCTCTCCAGCCCCTCCGACCTCGCCTTGAATAGCAAAGGGACCGTCCCCGGCCCGGTCACCCCCTCCCCCCCACCCTTGCCGCCGCCCCCGGCTGGGGACCCGTCCGGCCCGGGAATAGAATACGTGGACTCCCGAATGCGGGACACGTACCCCACCCGGCTAACCACGGCAATCGCTGTGTGTGTGTCCGTTGATGCGTATTACGCGGCTCCCATCCCATGTCTCATCACTCCTCCGTCTTCAGAATTAAACATCCCCTTCTCATCGCGATCTGGAGCGCCAAACGGTCTCTATGGATCCGCGAGGAAGCAATGCATTCACTCTCGTCGCCTGAAGACGATGGGACGCAGACTCATTTCCGCCAGCGTAATTACTAACAAAAATTCCCCACGGAATGATCGCTTCGAATGAAAGTAAGTACTTTTCCGTGGAAATGTTTTTGTATTTTCATCAAATCAGAATATGCCCGTCCTTAATGACATTTTCCGAAGAAAGAAAAAAAATTTTACTGGGATTCGAACCTCGATCTCCCACTACCCGGTCAGGTGTCATTTTTTTCATTTTCGGCTATCAATATTAAAGCGTGCCTTCCATCTGACTACGTTAGAAATATCATACAAATCCGAATATTTATTAACGAATTCAAATTGAAGGTACATGGGCTTAAAGGCAAGAATAAGTGAAGAAAATGTAATAATAACATTTTAACTATACTAGCAAATGGTTATTTTGCAAATATCCGATATTATTATTAGAGGTCCTAGTCTCCGTACACTATTTCATTCTTCACCTCGGCGTACGTCCTACCTCTCCTCATCCCATCCATTTAAGCATATTCTCTTTCTTCCCCTTCTCCGATTATGGAACCAATGGCCCTCTATCACGGCCCTGAACATCCTCTCGTCTCTCATTACCTCTTCCAACCACCTACTGAACCTTCTTCTAATTTCCTCACGCATTTTCCTCAAATTTGCCCGTAGGATGGGAGTCAGTACCCTGGCCACCGCACCGACCCGAACTCCCTGATTTCAAACAGTTCATTCCTTATGACGATGGCTGTATTGGAAAAAAATTGTATCTCAATGAACTGCTCATTTATCCATGCTAAATAATTATGAGCATTCACAATAAAGCGGTTAAATATATTTTCCATATTTCAAAAATAGATTTGTGTCTCAGTATCCGTCAAACTACACGCTACGGTTATATTACTTACAAAACATTCAGATCAGGCGAATTTCAGTACGACACAGAGAATTCTATTTTGATCCCGCGCTATATCTCTATAACTGATAGAAGCGACAAAATAAGAGTGTTACACTGCCGAACTGAGTGGTACACAAACTCGTTCTTTTCAAGCACCATTAGTGGTTATAAAAAAACAGCGTGACACTAACAATAAACAAATAGTTCACATGCATTTTACCTCTGTTCTCTCCACCTCTTTCCCTATTCCCTCTCTTATCATGGCTGGTGTCCTAGCACACCCTGCCGCACACCTCTATGGCGACTCGCAGGATAGTATGTTGATGTAATTTGAAAGGCGTTAGATAAAGCTCCTTTTACCTATTCCCTCACCTTCAATGGGTAGTGTTATAGTACCCCCTTCAACACCTCTGCGGCGATTCGCAGGGCATTATGAAGATGTAGAAAGCAAAACTCGATACGTCTGTAAGTACGTGAATGCTTTCGCTCTCCTGAATGATGATAAATTTAAGGCCATTGATAGAGACGGATTTTGTATGTACATTTACTCTTCATCATTGGTATATAAATGTTAAGAATGATCCTTCACGCATGAAAACTGAGTGAGACGTTAGAAAGTGTTATTTCTGGAAGAATATAGGCTTTAGTATTCTTTTCCCCGTTGATTTTTAAAGGTAAAATCCGTCATTGAGGACCAAATATATGGCACTGCGATAGAATAATGGCAATTGTCCTCCATCTCGTGAAAATGACCTGAAAGATTGTTCACTATTCCCAATATATAAATGGATGATAAGAACCCAATGAATTCCCGACCTAATCTCCAATTTAGTCCTCAGATTTACAAATCAATTGCTTTCACAAAGCCCAACGCCAAATCTTTCTCCGTACCTTGGAGAAAATCTATTATATTTCTTTAAGAAGGGTAGAGAAATTAGCTCTTTTCCCAAAAATAAACCCCAACGTTATACCTTAAGACTATTAATGTATAAAGGGAAAGTCGTAAGCTGAAAAGGTTATTGATTATTCAAACTAAAATGAGTTTTTTAACCGAATGCACATATGTAGAAGGCGCAATTTTAGAAAACGTAATGATTTGCACATGATGCCAACATCATCTACGATATTGTAAAACTGGTTTCGTTCTTGAAGAGTTCGGTGTATAGCGTTGAACAAAGTTACTCATGAAGAAACTGACATGTACTTCACTTAAACTTTAGGAATGTCCTTAACACTAGAAGTGCCGGATTTTCCGTATACCTACAAGCGCCGGTAGCGGTTGTTTTGACGCTCCATAATTTCGTCATTTTTCTGGGAAATGCTCAATAAATTCACATGACATTAATGTCAATGTTAAAATTATTTCAGTGTGCATACAATATGTACATATAAGCCATAAAATGGATTTTTATTCATAATTTTTTTAAACAACATACACTAAAATGCATTAATGAATTTTCTTTTTTCCGGTGTTCCTTCATGTCCGTGAACGCGTGAAATTATAGTTACAATTCCAGAGAAAAATGAATGTGTTAAAATGTCGTTTTACCAATAAAAATTCCCTATTATGCGATTAAATGGAATAAATAAATATTTTGGACTTTGAAAGACTCGGAAATTAGCCAAATGAGGCAAAGTTGCAAAATATCGCAAAATACCTACCGTTAGAAAAAAAACATGGACTGCAAAGAAACAACATAAAAAGTATTTCCCCCAAGTAACAAATCACTGCGTAAAAAACTGCAGTGTACGGGAGAACTTAACTCTGTGGTAAGTAGGACCACCGTTGATGGAGGAAGCAAGATAGATACAAAGAACTGAGTAACGAAAGCGAAGAAGCCATTCCACCAAACAACGAGTCCACTATAAAATAGCAATATATCTGGATAATAGTAATAAGTTTGGATCTAAAGAAGCACTTCATTAAAACATATGGTAAAATGTTCTTTACAAAAACATAAATACAACAACTTGCATATATGGAAGAATTTTGAAATCTTGGAAGAATAATCCCCGGTGGTGTAAGAGAGGCGTAAGCCAAATGGGCACTTAACCAGAAAAAGTGCCTACTAACAGCAATCAGTAAAGGTTGGTAGATTTTTCTCGTGATAATTTCTTCACCCGCGGAAGCAAGGAAATTCTTCATTAGAACTTATTTTTAGAACATTCTCTTGCATGTCAGTTGCACGATAACTAAAATAGAAAAAAATAAGATCGAGAGCTTTGAAAATGTGATGTTATAGAAGAATTATGAAGTTCTTCTTTCGTGATCCCATGAATTCATGGGTGATCCTCTCGAGCAATTTGAAGTCTTACGAAGAGGAGTTGGAGAGGATAGCAGTATTATGAAAACGTTGAGGAGAGACAACGAATTGGGTACATTTTACGGGACAGTAGCCTATTTAAAATAATAACGGGAGGAAAAAATGAATGAGAAGAATTACCGAGGAGATCACAATGATGGGATATACCAGGGGCATCATGAGAGACGTTAAAATGAAGATTTACGTCAGAATAAAATGGTTGACTGAGAGAATAGTAGAGTGTTGAACTGCAGGAGATAAATATTTGGATTGATTACTACTGATGACTATGGGAGCTTTCCATTGGGTTGAAGTTAATGCAGATCGGAACACATGAGCACTTTAGCGCAATTTTACGACGTTAAATGTGGCGATGTGCGCAGGCGAAACGTTCGGTCATCTGCCGGTAGGTGTTGTTCTGCATGGTCGCAACTCTCACCGACGCATGTTTTGTCTATAGTTATGGAATTCGATCAAGATACGAGTAGGAAAACGTAAATTTTTATCACAGAGTAATTAAAAACTTTTCGATATCCATGCTCAATGTCTTTACGGAAAATCAACACAAAAACAACTATCGCGGATGCGATTGTCAACGCTCTTTTGTTATTTGGAGCACATAGTTTCTACTCCCGATCTGTTTTGAAGTGTGCTGCAGAGTGCGTAGGGTCTATAACGAATGTAGGGCAAGTGTGCTGTTGTGTTGCGAAGTTATTAGCGCACTGGAGGGAATGGAATGGTCCCATTTACAGAGGATAGCCTAATTATTTCAGAGTAAATATTTGGACTGACAGTAATGACGCAATAAACATTTATTCAACTCGTTATAGTGGACACAACACATTTTTGCCCTTTTAATGAAGAGATAAATGTTTGGAAACAAATGTGATTAGTTGCACAAAATGATTCCATTTGACTAAAATAAGCAATTTCGCCTCAAATATTTCAAACCATTTTGGCGAGAATTTGTCTGGGATATTCCATTCAGAAATCGGGTGTACGTGTAAGACATTCAGGCAATACAAAGGCAGCCTCTCTCTGTGAAGGGAACAGCCGACTAAATATTGCATCGAATACATTCACGATTTGTGCCTTAGTTCAAACCCTCGCGGAAACATCATGGAGTTAGCTCTTTAGGCGCTTCCCCATAATTAATAGCTCGACCATACCTAGTAATACATTGTGAGATCATCGTGGTAAAACGAAAATGATTCCGCCGCAATTAATCCCTCCTTAGTTGAGGCGTTAATTGGCCTCGTGACGCTTAAACAAGAATGAAGAAGAAAAGAACAGCGTTAACAATCTCTATGACGCATCGCGCTGTTAATAAACTGTTATTATCCGTTTTCTGCGGTCAAAAAATACACAGGCGCAGTTACGTAAAGATGCGATTTTTCTCTGTACACGTCCACGAACAAGCGATCTGAATAGGCAACAACATAACTAGTCATTTTAAAACTTCAATTAGCATCCTCGCTGCGCTCTTTTCTCTATGGAAGAAAGTCCAAGTAGCTACATACATTCTCCGAGTATGCTCACGTTCAGTCATTTCGCTCGTGCGTAACCCCAGAGACAATGGGGAAACGAAGGTATAAGGTAGTACTGTATCAAAACTCCAAAAAATGTAACATTCAGGCATTAGTTGCCTATACTAGTATTATATTAGGTTACCGGGAAAATGTCTCACCATATTTCAAGTGAAGTAGAAACTCGTAGCCTACCGAATAGACATATTTATACTTATCCAATGAGTACAGGGAAACCGTTTTATCTTTTTCTATCTACCGATTGTTTATTTTCAGCACAACGACACAAATACAGGACAATCCGTGCCACCAAAAATTGTAGATTAAATGCTGGGAGATTGGGGTATTTGAGATGTGTTTGCGGCAAAAGTAGCAATGATAGGTTTATGAGTGGGACGTGAAAGAATGTGGTTAGGATGCTCCAGCAATAGACACCCAGTGATGAATTATTATGTTTACAATGAAAATAACAGCGAAAGGAGATATGAATGGTAAGAATTACTTAACAAATCAAATTATGAAACACAACAGAAACTTTATGATGGTTGTGATAAATGAGGAATGAAATAATATAGTGGTTAAAACTGAGTTGAAAATAGTTTGGAGAGCTGCAGCAAACCAACGTCGGGGTAAATGACTACAGATGACGCAATGCAATTATTCAACGAAGTATAAATGCAAGGATTGCTATTTACATTACAAGGATCTATTTGTTATTTACAATTTAGTCACGTCACTTTAGTCTGTGAATGCTTCCATATCTGCATCATGCAATCGTTTTCAAAAGCCATTCAATCCTAAGATTGGTTGACTGCAGCCCTATTCCACCCTTTCCTCTGCTATCTTCATTGAGGCACAAGTAGGTCTTAGGTTTCATATTCCGTTTATTATATTAAATAAATGTTCGTAGAAGATTAGAGATTTGTAGTATAAATATTCAATGTAGAACACAAATAACTGAACTTAGGAACGTTGATGAAGGGAAGTCTCTTGTGGTGGGTGGAAGGGTAGGAGTACAGTGTGTTTATATATCTACATCTACATACTACCCCGCAAGCCGCCTCAATAGGCGTGTGGCGGGGGGTGTTAGGACACCAGCCGTTTACTTATAAAAAGGAAACGCTCTAATGAAATTACGCCTAGCATTTATTATAGTCCCTTATTGTTCGGGGGAAAAACGAACTCCCATACCTATCCGTTCGGCAAAATCTCTCTTAATTTACCGTTTCTGTCGGACCTGGAAATATAGTGGGGTTCTAATATGATGTTCTTCGTGTCGCTCTGAAAGATATCTATTCTCAATTGTTCAAGCAATCTAAGCCTAGCGCGCAGCCTCCGAGTCTCTAGCGGCTCCCAGCCTAATTCGTTTAACATCTGTGTAACGCTGTCTGTACGCCCGTAGCAGTTTTTGACGAATCGCGCAGTTTTCCTTTGTATTTTATTAAGTTCCCGGATTAAGTCTTTCTGCACCGGATCCCATATGCTCGCTGCATATTCAAGGTGTGGCCGGACGAGTGCAAAATAGCACCTCTCTTTTACTTTTTCATCCGAAAATCTTCCCACTTGACGAATCCTAGCTTCTTAAGAGCTCTGCCACAAATATTTCTTATATGTGTTCCCCACGATAGGTTCGAAGTAATCGTAATTCCCAGATACTTAACTTCATCTGTCGCCTTTATCTTAACGCCATCCACAGCATATACACGGGGATAGTTGGACGACCTCCGCAAGAAATGTACCGCCGTGCATTTGCTCAGATTAAGTTCGAGTCCCCACTCTTGGCTCCACACATGAAATTTGTTTAAATCCGATGATAGAATTTCAAAGTCAGAGTGATCACTTATTTCGCGACAGATGACAGCGTCGTCAGCAAATAAACGTATTTTACTGCTAATTTGAGAGCATAGGTCATTTATGTATATAATGTACAAAAGGGGCCCATTACGCTTCCTTGTGGGACACCTGATGTCACTTTAACTACATCAGAGCTAAATCCGTCGAGAACTACTTTTTGTTTACAATCACTCAGAAAGTCGCGTATCCAGTTTACTACTGTTTCGTTCAGCCCGCATGACTCTAATTTGTATACAAGTTTGTTGTGACGTACCGTGTCGAAAGCTTTCTTAAAATCTAGGAATAATCCGTCCACTTGTGTTTTCGATTCACCAGATTTGAGAACGTCATGAAGAAAGAGCGCGAGCTGTGTTTCACTATATGTGCTAGAGGAATCGCGGTCTCGTAGCGTCGGCTTTGATGAAGACAGAAATAGATGTGCAACAATTGTGTTCTTTTGTTAATAAAATATTTAATAGTTGATTTATATTTAAAATTTATAAATTTACCAGTTACAAAAAAGTAAGCTTAGGAAAAACTACAAAGATATACATAAATTTCAATCTTTGTCTTACAAATAAAACAATAGTTTTAAGGAGATTTTCAGCATCCCTATTTAAGAACAACCAAGTTTTCAATTTTCTTTTAAAAAAGGGACTTCATGCCCAATAGATGATATATCTTTTGGTATTTATTCAATGTTGAACATAATTAACTGGTCATGGAAAACCCTGAAGAAGGTAGGACCCTTGTAGTGGGTGGAAGGTTAGGGATACCTCGTGTTTCTGTGTGCTTTTGCTTGCTGGAGAATGAAGCGATGCAGTAGTGGAGGGGTGCAGGCTGAGGGGGAGGTAGCCAAAGGGTAAGGACGCGGCGGTCGTGGTCGGAGTGAATAAGGAGGAGGCGGCCTTCGCCGGCGGGATCAGAGAGGACAGCGCGGGCGGGCGAGAAGCTATAGGAGAGAGTCCGGCCGAATGGCTTTGATGGGTAGGGAGAGTGGATAAATGCGAGAGGGCTGTGGATACGCGTATGTCGGCATGGTGAAATGGAAGCAGGATGGATTTCAAAAGGTTGAGGGTATGGGAGAGGAGAAGTACGACACCGAACAACGAGATTCATGTCTCTCCGAAGAGAATTAGCATGGCATTGGGGGCGGGGATAGGGTAACGGAAGATGGAGGGCCGTATTACATCTACATACCTTCCCTGCGAGCCACCGCTAGAGAGTGTGGTGCAGGGTACCAGGTCACCAGCCTTGAATGGAACAGGAGAAATGAGTTAAGGACGGGGAAAGGAAGAAAATTGATATGTATTTTTGATACGGGTGGTGTGTTTGAGTTCCGCCTCGGTGTTGTGTGCCTTATCGCCTGATTAGTGGATTCCTGTCGCGGGTTAATCCCCATCAGCAAACCCCTTCCGTTTACGGCTATTGAAACCATTAACTTGATTATATAAGTTGATATGTGTTTTGACTGAGTGTTTCTATCTCGCTCTGTTTTGGTTACAAACACTAATGGAGCATTGGAAGAAGGCATTCTTAAACCTAGAGTACACGATATAACTGTGTTACTTGCTCATAACGAGGATTTAAACATTCTTGGTATATTTATACACTATTTTATTACTGTTGATCAGATCTAGTTTCGTAGATTTGCTTCATTATCGAAGGGATAATATTTTTTTATCCTTGTCCTTATAAATCTATCTGTAAGGCAGTGTATCTCTCTTACTTTTCCGCTTTAGTCTATCACTAATATGCTGCAGAGGATAAGTTGTATCCTCTGTAACGTATGATATGAATTGTGTTGTTGATGCTGGGTTGCTGGGGGGTTGTTGATAAAGAGGAAAGGAGGATTGTTGGGGAGAATTGGTTTTGGAGAGGATGCTGGATGCATCAAGAAGGATTGTATCGGAAAGAATAAAGAATTTTGAAATAAAATGAACGTGTGACGTTACACCTCTGTGTCAACCTCACTCGAGAGAACAGACACTGTCTAGAACCCTTAGTATACATAACGTTTAGCCACTGAGTTTCTAGTGCTCCCAAACCAGTCCTTAACTTTACGAGGTCACACTCTGTGTACACTAGTTGCATTTTTCTGACACTTTCACGCTCAAGTTTCCGGTAAATCCACTTCCTTAGGTAGCCCTAAAGCCCCCATCCTGTCCATATAAGGGCTCATACTGAAGTTCTTTAGTTTGGATTTTGTTTTTTTATTTTGTATTCATTTTTTGCGAGTAAATTTTAGAAAGTACAAAAAGCATTCTATTTTAAATCCCCGGTTACATTTTAGATGTACTCCGTGAAAAAAAACTCGCAAATATTGTTTTAAGTGAATATTTCAATGAAAAAAGTTAGGTATCGGTTTCTTGAGACTGAAAAAGGTGAAAGCCACAGAAGTAAAATTATTGGGTTGGGTTAGCAAATCGTGCGACTTTCCTTCGCAAATAGCTTAGTTTGGGGGTAAAATTTGTTTACCGGGTCCTGAGACTGTGAGGTAGGAGCAGGCTTCGGAGAGACGTACCCAAATCTGCCAGGCTCCTTTCACCGCTAGCATCCGCGGATCGCTCCATACTGAAAGCCATTAGAGTGACCAGAAAGGCGTCAGAAAATGTAAGCGCACCATTTGGTTCAACTTATTATAACTGGCGTCACCTCACTGTTAGAAGTAAATCAAACAAAACGAAAGTCGTGAATGGGAAAACATTTCTCTTAGAATTCATGTGGAGGTGTTTTTAGTTGCTTTTGGTCGGATGCTTGCTCTGTGATGCCTGAAGTATCTTATCGGTATTTCCTCAATTTAAGAAATAGAGCGTTGAAATTTTTCTTTGAATATGTGATTTAGAAAGAGGAAGATTTTTTTCCTGTTCACGAACGGTAGACTAAGTTGGCGAACTTAATTCAGTAACGCTATATTACTTCCCTCATCATGGCATAATTGGATTCATCAAGTCTTCCGTGAAAGAGTCAAATTCAAAATGAAAACTTGCTGAATATACCACGCTCTGATCGCTTTTGCCAATACAGTGACGGTTGCTCACAGCTTCAAAATCACTACTGCTGCTCTGTAGCAGCTTCTAATGAATTATCTTATAACTTCTTTGGGCAGGATTAATTTCAAGCCGCTAAGTGGATCTAGTATTGCATCGAGCATATGAATGAAAGTAGGTATTGCCTATACACTAGGTCCAGTGGCACATATCAGCCGACTTGAAGGCTGATCACGCTGTGTAGAAACGCAACGGTGGGTTAGCCAAGGGGGTCGAATTATCTGGCCTTGAAACCAAAGTTTCAGTAAAGCGCTGAGCCGTTGGTAATATTAACCCAACTTTTGGCGATCATAATTTTTGATCGTATTTAAGTGTTTCCATTGTGTTGGGCTCAGCCATGGAAACCTAAAGTTTAGATGAGATGAAGAAAAAGGGAAAAATTACAATGTTACGATTCAAACTTCGTGGACAATTCAGTTTTTATCTGGTCATAGACATAAATATATCAGATCATGATACCTATTAACTAAAATTAAATGCTTATCTGGTAAATGCGTCCGAAAAATGATGGGAAGAAGTAGATTTTCTTTATTCAGCAATGAGCCTGAGCGGGAAACAACATTTTCCCGAATATACCACGAAAAGGATAATGTCAAAGAAGACAACGGAACGATAGAGATTATATGACAGTGTTAAGAACGATTATTATTTTTTTCATTTGCAATTTAACGGCTGATTAAGTGTTCCAACCTCTTCATTTAAAATGATAAAATAGAGAGTGTACACCAAAGTATTGTTGAAACGGATGGCACTGGGGAATCGATTTTGAGACGCTTTCGTAATTTGCCTTTCTCCCGAAAAAGCAAAAGTTAACCCATAAAACACGTTCAATGACACGTAAAACTCTTATTTCGTGCAACATTACCAATAAAAGTGATTTTAACTGGTAAAAATACCGAGTGAATAATTTACGAGGCTAAGCAATGAATCCCATGATCGTCAACTGAAACAAACCACCAGGTGGCGAAGAGTCGAATTAAATTTCCCGTTAAGAAGCGGCCGAGGCTGATTCCCCGTTCCCACAACAACCGTACGGACCGAGATTGGGTATAGTACGCCCAAATCACCGTGGGAATAGTACTACGTCCGCACAGCTTTGATATTTAGTTCCTAACGCTGCTAATTATGTTGGCGCTGGCATTCCTGGGGAGGAACCGAACATATGAAGCGAGATAATTATAAAAGGAGGACAAAATGGAAAATTGCTTGATTTTATTGTGATTTATAAACAAAGAAGACTATCATGTTTTTCTGAAGCCGTTCTGAATATCACAGAAGGTATCATGCATGCGCGAATTCTATTTTCGTTTGGAGTTGATTTCTTGCTTTTCACATGTTCGCTTCGATTCCTAGACAAGGCGTCAGAGAGATAACACCTGTAACGCCTATGTAGTGGGAATGCATGTTGGGTTGTTACACCGATATCAACAATCGCAAAGGAAACGGAGCATGAGCTCTGCGGCTGACCAAAGCCAGGTTGTTTGTGTAGAACAAGAACATCTCCGAAGAGGATTAGCATAGCATTGGTTGGTGGGTGGGAAAGGAGGGAGATGAGATAGTGGCAGAGGGGATGGGTTAGTAGCAGAGAAAACACTAGATGACCGGGTAAAAGATCTATCGTCTCATCGGCGTGACAGACTGCGTGGTCGAATGGGGTGGGTCGGCGTATCGATAGGAGGAGGCGCACGTGGTGGTTCGATTCAGACGTCCCGCGCAAAAGAATGGGGCGCGCGGGAATCGCATATTCAGGGGCAGTTGCGTGAGAATGGTGGGAAGGGGATCCAGAGGAGTTCGTTACGTGGTTTTGAATTGTCGATCGCGTCTTCGATCGTCGCAAAAACTGTGGGATTCCACCGCATCTAACGTATCCATTCAAAATAGCTAATACTTTCCCACAGTCGACGCGTCTGGCTTGCTCTGTTAAATGATTTACTCTGTGAGACCCATTTTTCTTTCAAAGTTTTTTTTACGGGAGCTGTACCTGCTTGTCTTGGGATGAATACATTTCAAAAAATCATTAAGGAGTAAAATCGATAAGGAGTACCAACAATAGTACTATCATGGTAGATTACTATAGTCAGATGTTTGCATTTTCAGTGATTACAGAGCAAGAAGTGCTGTAAACATGTGCCACAAAAGGAGTCAGTGAGCACTTGAAGATGCTTTACATGTCGCATCACTTTAGATCGATGTTGAATTTTAGCGAAAGCATGATTATGGTAACACATATTAGGGAATCAAGAGTATCTTTCAATCGTAAAAGCACAATAGAGTTTTTTTCAAACACAAACCACATTCGTAATTTGGCAAAAATTATCATTATATCAGATTTCGCTTCTAATGTTATGAACCCTTGAGTACTTCTTTCTACTTCTCAACGATGAAGAAGTCGTGCGAATAGTTGAGGAGATAAGATATTCTACGGAAGCGCTACGAGGTAAAAGATACAGAGTCATTGGTCACTCCTTGATACTTGACAACCTATAAAATGTGATCACCGAAGGATAACCGGATGGGAAGAATTAACACGGCAAACAAAGGATGAAGTACTTCAAGAAAATCATGGCAGAAGTTAGAAGGAAGAAGTAAGAAAGTACATGAGGTGAATTAAAGGTATTAACTGAGTAGAGGAATGTGCCGAGGGATACAGCAAAGCAATTTTCGAAATGATAACGGCTGATGGTGACAATTATTGTGGCATCTCGACAATGTTATCGCTGTGAGTGATAAATATAGGACTATGTGAGTGAGTGACAAATATAGAACTCCTTGCCAACAGATAGAAAAGCTATTGGATTTAAGCGCAGTAGGGTCGCGTCACGAGCTGTCTGGAAGAGAAACTGAACCGCCCAGATCCACAACCGTAATCCCAGCAACGTCCAACCTGCACAGGGCACATTGAGCTATTGCAACCACCATTCCGACTATTCCAAAAGTGGACGTAAAGTCGGGAGAACGCTGTTTTGCCCTCTTTCTCCCATGATTTCGACAACGGGAGCAAATTCCGAGCGCTGAGGATAATGAATTGGAAAAAAACTCGGAGAAAATTCCGACGATTCAGAAAACCACCCGTTTCGCAGTAATGGGACCGACGGCAGAGCATGAACGAGAGGTTAGGAGAAAGGGAGAGATGAAGGTAGAATGACGGAGGCAAAGCAGCTTCGGAAGGAGAAGGAGGTGGCGAGGATGCGATATTCTGGGCAAGACTACCTCCACCGCCATGTAACCCGCAGCAGCCGCGCATCTCTTTAAAACGAAACCCGCCATTATATGCTCCGTGCACGCCCCAAGAGGTCACTGAGGACAGAAATGTGAGGAGAGTATCAGTGAGGATGATAAATGATGGTGTTGTGAAATAGTGATTTTCCGGACGCTGAGGACACATTTTCATTGCAATGAGGGTGTTGTTAAAGTAGTTCCACTGTAAAATGACACTATGCCATTCAATTAAGATTCTGAGTACTTATAGAAAAATATGTCCTCTATCTGGTTTAAACACCAAGATTTTAACTTTCCACGCAATTTTTATCACAAATAGAACTTGAAATTACATGGTTCTAATACGGCAATGGAAGAAATACGGGGAAATATAGTATTTGTCTATCTAATATAAATGCCATATTCACGGGAAACTGTTTATAAGAAGCAAAACTCCCGGAAAATTGGCTAAAAAGAAAGTAGATGCAGGTTATCACCTAGCGTTTTGAGTAATAAGGTCATTATCGCTATTTTTGAAGTCAAAATGTGGTAATTCCATAGATATGGAGCTGCAGTTATCTTCTTTGGCTTGAAATAAGTGTTCATTAAAAATATATTCTTGGAATAATCTTCATACTTTTTTCCTAATTTTGGCTTTCAATAGCTAAAATCAGTCGTCAGAAAAAGCAGGATTTTTTCAAACCAATTGAACAAAAAGTTGTAATTTAGTAGGTATTTATTTTGACTCACCCAGTCGCGGTGGAACATCCGTAATTGGGTTACCAAGTAGATTTTGTAAGTTTTTTTACCATCTTTGGCGATGCCAAATGGTGATCGCAATCGCTGGGTAGTCGGATGCAGCAATGCACTGGGCAATACGAGCGAAGAAATAAAATTTATCTTTTCTATAATGGACCTTACATGGGGTGAGTAAAGGAGCAATGGATTAAAACAGTCGAAAGGCAAAAATAAGTAGCTATTAGGTAAATCTGATGAGTTCATATCAAATTAAAAAAAGAAAAATATTGTTTTTTTAAACGTTTATTTATTTTCAACGGTGGATTTGAATCCCCGGTTGACACTAAAGTATCGTGTAGAAATACAAAGTATTCTCTTTTCAAAAACTCTGAAATGCCACAAAGTGTTGGTTGAAACTTTTGAATACATTTATACCAAGTATTATTTTCACCTGACTATAACCATCTGGGTGTGCACTAGAATGACGTTGGTATTGGAAATTGTGGAATACAACGGAAATAGAAAAATATGTGGCAATGGATATCGGATAAATACGTCTTTTCAGAGTGTACCCTTCCGCAGAGCCGTTCAGAAAATGAATGTTTCTCCGATTTTCTTCCACGTTGATGCACATCCTTGGACGATAGTTTCGCCAGCATTCAAGATAGTTGTATGCATTCCACTTCCTTCTTTAAGGTTCATTCAACGAGATCAGCCACTTATTCTTCCCTGCTGAGGTCCTCATTTCGTCCTGTCTGATGCGTAGCAAACATATTAGAACGACCAATGAATGAATTCCTGAATTTGCTTTCACTGCCGCCGTCGAGCAACAATAGCAATCTGTCAGCAGACTAAAATGTTTCAATATAAAAATACTCAAGGGGAAGCTATTCGATGTATGGGGTCCAAAAACTGTAAAGACTTTTGAAAAGTATATGTACGAAATTGAGTTACACAAAGATAATTTTAGGAAAACCTTAGATCGATTTTACCACTTTTTATTAGTTCGATTTCCGTCATGTATGTCTGTCTGTCCGGGTGGAATAATGCAACCGAGTTTAAACTAACTTCCCAATCAGCTAGAGACTTGAAATTTTAACCACAGCTCAGAAGTGGATGACAATGCTATATTAGCTATCCATTATAACAATTTATTGATTAATTAATTAACATATTTCCTGATATGCTAGTAGAGGCTTGTAAATTTAACCATAGCTCAGAAGTGGATGACAAAGCAAATTTAGCTCCATGTTATAACAATTAATTAATAAATTAACGGTTAATTAATTATTTCAATTTCACACACTGTCAGCTAAACAGAATCTGAAATACCTACATCGGGAATTTCCTACGTGTCTCTGTCAGAGTTTTATCAAGATGTATAGAATCAATTGGAAACTTTCACCCGGGCATAAGACTAAAAAGCAGAAAATAATTAATTTATAAAAAATATTTTTAATACGTATACCACGTTTTAAAACTGGCAAAAAAGTATAAAATAATTTTCTCTGGGCCCTTATAAATTTTTTAGGGTGAATTTTTAGTGGCTATGGAGATATTTGTAAGGCGAAGAGAAAAACGTGGGGCGAAGGCAGTAGATAATAGAAGTAGATAATCCGGATGAATTCACGACCAATTTCAGTGCATTGCAAATGGTATCATTTGTGGGAGTTTGCTCAATGACACCTGGTCCCTTTACTCCTCCTTAATTATCATGGGTTGCCTGCGCCACAAGTTTTACCCCCAAGTCTTACAAATATCTCCATAGCCACTAAGAATTCACCCTCAAAAATTTAGGAGGGTCCAGGGAAAATTATTTTATACTTATTAGTCCGTTTTAAAAATGTGGTATATTTAAAAAAAATTATTTAATTAATTATTATCATTCAAATGGGGAACGCACGCAGATTCCAATGGCATTCGCTACACCAGCGCAGTGGTAATTTCTAGTGCATGAATTCATGATTTCTTGCAACAGGGTGGTTTCCGAATCGCTGAGAGGATGGAGTGAGCCGAAGATCATGAACGAGAGGTTTGGAGAATGAAGGGAGAGGCAAGAATGGCGGAGACAAAGGGAGAGAGACATGGGGGGGGGGAGTGAAGGGAGGCAGCAAGTCTCCGCTGCCGTGGGAGGCGGGACACAAGGATGCTAAGACTTCGGAGTATGAGGCCGGGAGTATGCACACATTTCAATTCATTGCTGCCGGCGTGGTTAAGAAGGGTCCTTTTTTTGAGTCTCTGGCGCACGGAGAGGAATAGGGGGAGAGGGGGTTGGGAAAAGGAGGCATCTTCAATCGGGGAATCAAGAGCGCGGGGTAGGTGGGGAAGGGATGGTGCTCATTACAATTGAAAAGTGAGTCTCCGGAGAGAACAATGGAAATTAAGTCCGCCGTAATGAACGAGTGGCAGTCGCCATAACGGGAGAAAGGACTGTCCCTTGAGGCGGTGGGAGTGTTTAAAGGGAAGGGCGGTTTGCTCCCGCCTCGGAAAAAGGCAAGAGAATGGGAGAAAGAAAGGGTTTAGTTCGAGGGCCTAAGGGCTTAAGACTTGAAGGCGGGACTTATCGATATTAATCGACCCATCAAATTCCAATCGATTATTTCATTCGTTGACGATGTAGAAATTTCCGCGCTCCCCCGTCTTGTTCGTCCATTGATGACTACACTATCGAACCCGTTTCCGGAAACACATTCAGGTGGAAGTGTTCTACCATCAATTTGAATTGGATATGTTCCCTGAAACAGGTACTAAACTGTCGTCACCAATGGAAAACTAACCCGAAAAAGACACCAAAAGCCCTTAGGTATAGAAAATAAAACGAAAATCCGGCGGAAGCTTTTGCCAAATGGTTGCATTCACCTCATATTCAATAGGTATCTCCAATTTATTAAGTAGCCATAGCACTGATGATTCCAATATTTCGATTACTGAAATATTCCGATAATTCATTTATTATAATGATATAACAGATATCATACATAATTATCACAGAAAAACTTTGTAAATTTCCATAATAAGTTTATTTAACCGACCTAGGTTTCAGCAAAACATTGCCATTATCAAGGTCTGTCAATGTTTTGCTGAAACTTAGATCGGTTAAATAAACTTGTTGCGGAAATTTACAAAGTGTTTCTGCGATAATGCTGTCTGTCACACATTTCCACAAATTATCGCCTGATACTCTAAAATCTGTGACAAATATCATGTTTTGCATTTAAAATTATTGGAATTCAATTCCTTTGGATCAATTTTGCTAATGCTAAGGATTTTTAGCCATCTTGCTTTATACTTATTACGGTTCAAATGACATTTTTAGAAGTCCTGTGAGACTTGCCAAAACAGTGGCGTCAGCAAAGTCACCCATGCATGAGAAAATGAATGCGGAATATCTATAAATCGTCTAATTACGGCAATCATTGGGTCTGTATTCAAAGAACTGCGAAATTGGCCACTCACTTGCTATAACGGAGTAACCCGCTAGAGATCACACAATTGTGGAAAATTCACAGAGGAAAAAATGTGTAGGTGAAAATGTAATGTCTGTATAGGTGAAAGAATCCACTTGCACTAAGTAGAGAGAAATTCGAGTTAGTGGATTCCTTCACCTTTCTTGGAAGTACCATCACGTGGAACGGAAGAAGTACAATGGACATCAAGCGTAGAATAGCCTAAGCTAAGAAAGCGTTGATGATTAAAAGTGAACTACTGTGTTCAAAGAAGATAGAATAGAATAGAAAAAACATTTATTGTCCTAGGAGCAATAGCTTCTATGGGGCAGATGTTTACATTAAAACATATTTTGTTTGCAAAGGAAATTTACATAGTGTACAACACACAGAAATTAGAAAATTGTCTTAGTTTTACATATAATAAATAAGTACATAATTTCCATTTAAGGTGATTATAAAGTGTGAGCATATAGTGAAAATTCTAAACGCGATACAAGTCCAACGAATATTACAAACCATAACTTAAACCTATCATAACAGACATCAAGACAAATATACAAATGATTTACAATATTAATTTGTTATTTAGAACCAATTCCAATTTTCAATATTCAATTTGTTGTACCTAATACCATAATTTATGGTTAAACACATTTTGGAAGTTAGGACTACGAACGAGGAAACAGTACGTGAAAAAATTCGTGTGGAGCGTGACACTCTATGGATCGGAAACATGGACCATTGGAAAAGCATATCAGAAAATATTAGAAACATTCGAAACCTGGTGTTGGAAGCGTATGTTGGATATCAAATGGACGGATAAAATAAGAAATTAAGAAAGTTTACTGAAGAGTAGAAGAGGAAAGGACCATATGGAACATAATAAAGAAAAGAAGAACCATATGAATTTGGCACACTCTTGAAGCCCAATGGGTTTGTGAAGAATAGAATTGAAGGAAAATTACAGGGAAAAGTCCCACGAGGAAGGACAAAGGAGAAATAAATAGATTAGATGAAGAAGAAAGTACCTACTTTAGTAGAAGTAAGGGAACAAGGATCATATATGGAGTATCACAGATGGAGTGATGCAGTCAAGAAATCTTAGGATTGAATGACCAATGATGATGATGCGTCTGAACATAGAGTTCAATCGGGATTCGTGGAATTTTTAAATTTATATCAATTACATCATGCATGCATATGCATCTATTAAGCGTATTAAATATGAGAATTGTTCGATTTCCTGTTATTCGGCACTAGAACAATTATAAGTTTTACGTTTAAGTTATCTCTTACAGAAAATATACGTATTTTCAGGGAAAAATAAAAATAAACAAATTGAATTTGTGGCAAGTCCTAATCTGGCAAGTAAATTTGTTGTTTATATTTCGGATCCCCGCTCAAAGTCATGTGATCAGATGCAATGAAATTCTGATATCAGAATGAAAATGCCACTTGAACATGAAATAAAGGAAAATCTATTTTCCGAGCAAGGGCGAACAGTTGTCGAAAGTGCACCGACTAATCCTGCTATCGACCTCTAATGCCATAGAAGTCCGTGCTTACACATCCAACTACTACTTGCAAGCGTGATAAGGCTACTGCTATGGAAGGAACTTCTATGTGTAAAGTCGCCTTTAACCAGGTATCGATGTCGAAATGTTTTCGATTTCTTCGAGGTTCAATCTAAAATTCCGAGAAACGAAAAATGCCTTCCCAAAGGAGGAACGCAAGCTGGAGATGGAGGAGCATCATTAGAAGGAGGAGAAAGACACTGGAAACTGGTGAAAGGCGGACCATTATTATCATTTCAACCCCAACTCCTTCCCGCTGAAGGTAAGCCATGTAGGTAAGAGATGTAAGACGGCAGACGGAAGGAGGTTTTGAGTGGGGTTGGTTTTAAGGCCGCAGATGGACTCTGAAAGCTCACCGGCCGCCTCGTGGTCATTCAGCGGCAGGGGGAAGGATGGATAGAGTAAAGCGAGGGGACCGGATGCAGCCGTTTTATTATGCACCCGAGGGAAGAGAAATCGAGAGATGCGAAGTGCACACACGTATATACTTATTCGTTGGCTCATTGGTTTGCTCATGCTCTTCGGTAACGGGGGTGGGGAATGAAGCTTGTGCCTTCCTTACAGATCACTGCACATTTTGAGATCCGATGAAATGGGCGCTTGCGTCGCTACTGATTCGGGTTATAATGAGGAGGGGGGTTTCACCTTGGGCCCCTGTGTCCTTGAATGGAAAACTGGCGAATTTGGATTCGGATAGTAGAGTAAGCGGCCGGACACTTCTTAATGCTGTCAGCCTGAGTCGGTTGAACGATGACGATCGAGGCTGACGTGAAAGTTTCATTGCATCAAAATGGAAAAGCTTAAGACAAAAAGGTCGTGTATTTTTTCACAATAATCTGGACAGCCCATAAAGATATCAGATGTCTCGTTTGGGTCTCTCAGTTGATTCCTCATTTATTTTAAATGCACCTCATGTTATCATTAGACATTTCTGCTGCATACGTGATCCATAAAGGCTAGGTTTTCATTCTCAATGCTCTTTCTCATATATCTTGCCATGCTTATTTGAGGCTACAAGTTTATTTACCATCTACGTGAAACTAAGGTATTAAGATCCAATATTTTCGCTGCCTGACCAAATGGTAGTAGATTAGTTTTTCTATAATAACGATTATTTGTCGATTATTTTGTGGATGAATTTATAATTTTTCCAACCAAAATACATCGTACAAAATACATAGAATCCTGAACAATCACTCATTTGCTTACGGTTCAAATGAAATTTTATTCATCATTCGTTGCCCTCTTAAAATGAAGTCATGGAATACAGTACCCACAACTCATTCTAATATATTTTTAAATAAATAATTGAAACATAGGTGATTAGTTTGCGCCGGCATTAATAATGACATCTATGACTGATTAATGGTATTGCAAAGCAAATTTCAGCTTTCGTCGCTCCGCTATCGTCTGCTTCGTTTTTCAAAAATATTTTATCGGCCCTGGTGGCTGCTTAGTAAAGTCCTCACCTACTAACCCTAGAGTTGCGGGTTCGAGTTTTCATCACTTAGGGAATAGTTGTATTTTTCATTTCTCACCTGCAAAATATACCAATTATAAAAGAATAGCTGTTTTCGGTGACTATAGAAAATAACTAAATAAAATTAATACATATCAATGAAATATTTCGAAAAAATAAGAAGGTAATTTTCAACCTTGAAATTACGTGGAGGTTTTGGAAAAGTCTTTAATTTCGACTATGAGAAAGGCGAAGTTGTTGCTAAATTTAAGGCATATTCTCACAAATGGAAAAACTTCATTTGTAGAAGTGAAAAAAAGTTTTTGTATCTCGCACATTAGAATGGTTGTAATTCATAGCAGCGTAAAAACAAATAATGACATCTTGAGGTGACGAGAATGAAATACTGAGCAGTATACGGTGCTGAAGAAAAAGTGTGACAAAGGGCCGTCACCGAATTCCGGCTTGTGCCCAGGTAAACCTGGCTCCCGTGTTTTTTCCCCGAGGGTCTGGTTAAAATACAGAATAATGACTGAATGAGAGGAAGTTTTTCGTCTTCCATCCTGCGTCAACGCGTTATTTAATATGGTAAAGGCTGATTCCAAGCAACCCTACCATTATTGAGATCGGAATTAACTTTTTGATACTCATTTACTCCATAAGAAAACATTAAAAATCTAGTACGACCACTACAGCATCTTTAAACACAACAATATCAAACCACCAGGCGAAATATGCAAATATGCAGATGGATGTCACATCAGATACAATTCAAGCCTTTGTGTTTACCTATTCCAGAAAAATCATATTTGTACGCAATTTTCATTAGGGCGCTAAGCAATCAATGCAATATAACACAGTCGAAAAAAATGTGAGTATTAAGAATTTCACCAAAAATATACCGAAAATCTTGTAAAGCAGTTTTTCAACTCGCACACTTTTTTAATATAGAGTGGTGATGTCTTGGTAACCAATGTTTCATCATTAACAAACACGTCTCCTATTTTTATTAAAGCATTTAAGTTCGTTATACGGGATCATAAGTTATTATCACAATTAAGTCTTTAATCGCAAGGTAACGAATGATTCAAAGCTTCCCACCAATCACCTGGAATAAGGAATACAATTATAGGATAAAAGTGATAATTATTATTGCCTAACTTTACCACTAGCTTAAACTATATGTTTTTCCGGAATGTTGTACATCATCCCGAGCAATGTGTTCACTAAGCCTATGAAGACCGCCATTCTTTTGGAATCCATAGCGTATTAATATCTTTTTACACATATTGTCACCGTATTTACTGGAAATAAAGGGTGAAGGTATGATGAGGAAAATACATCTCACTCCTACTTTGCATTACTTTTTCAAGTTTTTTTTCTATTTAAAAAGGCTAATGACCTGAGCGGTAGGCAACGTTCAAAAATAGTCAACAAAACTTCATCGTTAGTATATTGTTACATTTTTAGTACGAACCAGCGTACTTCAAAAAAAATATTGATTGCCAGCATTTTAATGGTAAAAACTTGGACAAATCATTATGCAAATGTTGCAAACATTTTCAACGATGAATCATTTTGATAACTTAACGAATGAGCAAGGAAGTTTTTGCCGCAGTTCCTTTTCACTAGATCCATAAATTTAGATTTTAAAAATAGCAAGATACCGCAAAATTCGCCGAAGGCAAAAGATCAAAAACTTCCGCTTACTAGGAGAAAAAAATGGCAATGATTACGTGATCATTCATTCGATTGCTCTTCGAAATGGTCTTTATGAAGCCGAAGCAGACCTTTTAATGATAAACTTCTGCTAGTAAAATTGTAGGTGGCCACTTTGCATCGGCTCGAATCAGGAATCACGTCTTCGTCCCCATGTTTTTGCGACACGCGCTAAGTCAAGGGTCAAGTCAATTCAGCGTGGTAGAGAAAAAGAGCGTCTTTCTCGCATCGTAATCGAGCTACTGCAAGGTGCGCGTTGTAAAAGCTGAGAGATTATTACGGACAAAAACACGAGAGGGTGGGGGGGGGGGTAGAAGAGGGGAAGGGGAGACAGTGGGTGGGAGTGATGGGTCCAGGACAGGTGGGGAAGAGGAGACGGAGAGCGAAACGCCAGCATTCATCCGCCGGCCACCACCTCGCCCATTCCTTACTTTCAATTCCCGAGGCATACCCGAGATCGGGAAACATTGTTCCCCGCCAAGCACAAATGCGCCGACAAGATTAGCACTAACCGCCGGTGGTATGTTTGGTGTCCAGCAGCAACAAATCAAGCGAACTTAGGAAAAAAACACAAGCAAACAAAACAAAACCGAATGCCCCTCTCCATTCTTTCTTTACCCCAAACCACCCGTGCACGTTATTTTTTTTTGTAGTACGACAACCATTCCGACTGTCCTTTCCAACCGCGACCATTCCCCTCTTTTTCGCTTATTTTCCGGAACCCCTTTGAAGAACTCCCGTCTCTTCTTTAACCCCCTCACCCCCTGTCCCACGTCAAACGGAGTCAACCGCCCACCAACAGGTGCCCCTGTCTTCCGACTGCCCTTCTCCCTCTCTCCCCCTCCAACACAGTCTCCTCCCTCCCTCGCCCCCCAAGTCCCTTTCACCCGCGGTCAGAAGTTGCCCTCGGACTGCGTTCGGTCCGGAGACGTCTAAACCGACTCCGCTGCAAAATCCTCCCGGCCGTCCCCCAGTCTCATCCCCCATCAGACAAGAGACCTCCTCCCCCGCTCTCTCTCTCGAAAAACCCGCTCCGTCCAGACCGAAGAGAGAGAAGCTGATTGACAACCTTGAGACACTTGCGTCCAGCATCCACGGACCCCCTCGACTCGCCCACCGGCCTTCGGAGTCCACACCGGAGGGACCGCAAGGACTCGCCGACTCAATTCTTCCCCCTTACATACTACTCCCTAGTAGCTCTTTCTCTGTCAACCCCCCTTCCCCAATTCCCCACCCTTTCTCGTCAACCTTTTTCTGCTATTTACGGCGTAGAGGGTCGCTAATAAAGCATCCGGCGGTCCACAATGCGGGGGAGAAGCCAAATTGTTTCCAGAGGCAGGTTTTTCACCGTAAACAACGATCAGAGACGGTGTCCGGGAATCGATC
This sequence comes from Pyrrhosoma nymphula, assembly GCA_963573305.1. NCBI lineage: Eukaryota > Metazoa > Arthropoda > Insecta > Odonata > Coenagrionidae > Pyrrhosoma > Pyrrhosoma nymphula. Next base: position 37,957,177 of record OY754331.1, on the reverse strand, counting down.
TTGGACTCAAACTAACCCAGATCGCAAAGTGCCCCTCAATGATATCACTAAACCATTCTTTAGTTAAAAAAATACATCCACTATTAGCTGTGAAGGATCTAGTGGTTGGGAACACGTGGATCTTCCCCGAGGATGACAAGCATGTGAAAAGGAGGCATTAATACCATATCCTACGATTTATCAATATTCAGTAGCAATGTCTTCAAACAATGTAGGTAGGGAGCATAAGATTATTTCGGCTTACTTATGAGTAAAACACAATTGGTGGCTGAGTTTTTAATCGGTTATTTCTCCTTTGGAGAGACGCATGGTATAAAATTGAAATTTATTAAAGTAACCATTTCATCATTTTCCTACTAATGAAAGGTAAATTCTATGCTGCCTCTGTTAGAAATTATGAGTGCAATGATTACATCCTCTTTTACAATCACATTCTATAAATTTTAAAGAGACAATAATGCTGATAAGCAGTTTCTGTCTAGCAGTGCTAATGTAATGAAGTACCCACCATGCTTGTTCGTTCTGTTTTTCTTATAATGCTTCCAACTCTCAATCTGTTACAAACTTTTATAAAGACAAATTATTTACTCCGCACCCCCCCCCCTACTCTATTACTGTACTGAAAGAAGCTCCATAAAAAGTAAAATTGAATTTTAATGGATAAGATAAATAACGCTCCAGGTTCCTAATTTGATTTTTAGTCCATTGAGTTTAGGTTGTACTTTCTGTTCAATTCTTCGACGAAAGTATGATCAATATTTTTTTATTGATACGATAAATGATACTCTCGGTTCTTAGTTTGAGGAACATTTGAGGGCGTATTTTGTATCAAGCGCAATTTTAACTACCAGTCTTCTGGCCTTTCGCAGCGCATCGAGTCAGATGGTCTGGGGATGCAATCGCCCCATTGATAAAATACCACCTTGTCTCACCGGCGTGGTCTTCTGTCCGCCAGACCTTCCCTCTCCTCCCTCGAACAGAAAAGAGATCCTCCCCCAGAAACTGGGGAGGAAGTCACGAACCCATCCCGTTCCATCCTCCTAACTCTCAGCCTCCTGCCATCTCCCACTCCTGGCAGAAAAAAATTCTCCACTCAGGGAAACAGCTCACGTATTTTGGTCCCCGACTGTTCCGTGATTACCAGTAAAACCTACCTATTAAACTTGGGCTAATTAATCTCTCGAATTAGTTACAGTGTGCAACCTAAAATTGAGATAAATGGTGCAAATGCACGGTCCAATTAATCATCTCGATACGGTGAGCAAAAACACTCGATGGTTTTTGAAATATTTTGACATTTCCTCAAATGAACCGTACTGACGTTGAATTTCAATGCATTTCATTTTCCAAAATGGTCGGACGTGATACAAATTTATTGGCGAATAAAATTTTGACACTATCTAACGGAAATCATGAGATCAAATATGAGTTAGGGCACAAAAAAGACCATTAATGTCATTTTCCGTCCTGGGACCGCGCGACGCAACTATGGCCTGAGAAATGAAATGGAGATGAAAATGTAAGCAGCAAAGGTGAAATAATATAATGACGAAATTGCATTGGCCCTCGTGTTATAATTGTTCACTAATCTTATTGTCACAATATATTTTGAGTGAACGGATTCCAATGATAAAATTGGTTGATTTATCTGGCATTTAGAAGCCTGGTGAGGTTTGCATAAAGAGCTGGAGTAGAATAAATGAAGAAGTTACAAATAATGGATCACCTATAATCCATTAGCCTAATTGAGGGACTGAACTCTGGCAAAATTGACATGACCATTGAAAGCCCGAAGCTAAGAAATTCCTAATTTTTGGTTTAGCCCTTGAAATGAATTCTAATGCATATGCAATTGGCTGAAAAAATGTCAACTTTTAACTATAGAAGCCGACAATTTTAAATTTACATTAACATACTACCCTGCGTGCCACCGCATGGGTGTGTGGCAGGGGGGGTTTGGACACCAGAGGTGTGGTGTAAAGGAGAATGTTACAGGGAGGTGAAAAAGTGAAATGTATTTCAGAAGTGTTTTGAGTGGATTTCATGTTTTATTATGGTCACTATTGCTCGTCATTTAAGTTTCAAATAGACGGACAATTGCAGGAACCTCTGGTTGTTTTTTCATCAGTCGTCTTTAACTGGCTATCATAGCAGTTTAATTTGCCATGTAAAACTGAATGGCTGCAAATATGTGAGTTTAGAGTATTGTTATGTGAGTGAGAGTGAGCTCTATAATTAACGTGAGACCAAACCCAGTTGGAATATCAGAGAGCAATCTTGAAATTTTAGGAACTGAAGACGACCGAGGGGAATTATCACCATCTTTAGACACTAGGGAATCAATTGCCTCAGGATCTATGCACGAGGCAGGGCATGATCATGTGGTCTTTTGTCATTATGCTGAGCTCAATGGATCAATTGATGAGCGTCGATTGCGCAGAAATGCATAAGCGTACTTCTACGAGGATATATACAGTAGGAGAGCTCAAAAACTTCTACAAGTCGCTACTTGCATGACTACTATTTAAAAAAAATTAATTCCAGAGCTTTGGGCATTCCATCGGCACTGTCATATTTTGACTATAGAGTCTAAAATATTACTTTAAACATGTTATTAAAATGTTTAACAAAGATTTATTGATTAAAATAGTTTTCCAGACGTTTTTTATGGATGAATCATTAAAAATATTGAAAAGTGATTATTGGATTCATCAGTGCTATCAGATATAGAATTAGAACAGATGAGACCAAACAAAATAAGTTCATGCTAACAATACCGACAAACATACATATGCAAAAGAATTATGGAAAATTATTAATAAAACACGCTTGATCAATTTATAATGTAAGGACAACATATCCAAGCCTGCAGAACGCCATACAAGGAAAGGTTGAGTTAAAAATTACGATAAATATAGCAACGGTTATCATTTTGGCAATTGCTTTCAACCTATCGCACGTTTGATAACTTAAAATGGTAAAAATAGGAATCTATATTATGAGTGACTTCAAAAAGTAGACTTATGTAGGAATAAAGTATATAGTTGCTACGAGAGTGATATGAAGAGCGGCAGCTAACCTATCTCCAAATTGATGAATGCTGATAATGATTATTTATCACTAAAAATACATGACTAGAATTAAGGTAGTTTGAGCGAGAAAACTCTTCACATGAAAATTAATGAATTTGGTCAAAATAAAGAAAAATATATCATCTTTCCAATGATAAAAAATATCAAGAAATCACGATTATACTTTTCGAGATATTTACCAAAAAATACCGGCTTTTTTATATCGGAAATGGCTCTGGTATGCGCAGACTCCAGAGAGACGTTTTGTAAAAAAAATGAGGAATTTCTAACGAGTGGATCTCATCAGAAATTTAACTGTATGTAGTTTGTATGCTTTGTCAACTATTTTTAAAAATAAATCATTTACTCGCCGCCGGAATTTATTCAAAATTGCAAAAAAATCTACGGTTGTGAAGGTATTTTCAGCGTACGGCGTAAAAACTGAGTCAAAAATAAACTCTCCCATTCACAACAAAAGTCCCCAAATCCCTGACTTCTATTTAGCCTCGAAATGAATGAAGTAATGAGCCGTTTATCTTGAAAATTTGCGCGTTGGTTCATAATATTTTCACAAAAAAATCGAATTTGGTCGCTGTCGGGAATGTAAAACAAAACTCACTTAAGGGATAACGTGCTTGAAGTTTATGGTGATCATCCCCACGCACTCCTCGCGAAACTGGAATACTTTTTTGTTTTACTGTTTTTAAAATTAACAATTTGTGTAAAATTTCTTAATACTATGCATCATTTAGCGATAAAACGGGAAATTTCCACTTCGTAAATAAACTAAGCAATAAGTAATAAACATGTGAAATGAGAAGTCATATTTTATTCTGTTTGAATCGAACTACTATATTATATTTAGCTTTTAACTCTCCCATTGCGAATCAACGAGTATTGCATCTAGTGTATCGATAAAAAGTAACCAATAAAATTTTGTCTCTAGAGTAGTAGGGTTTTTAGAAATTTTGGAAGATTTGAAATTTTTTCTAAGGATGCGTTTCCATCCCAAGAATTTCTATGACTATTCATTTGTAGTGGTCAGTCGTAATAAAATTTAATACCGAATAAAATGCAGACACTATCAAACGAAATCAATAAATCTTATTTAAGTTAAGTCCTTAAAAATTTCAGTGTCATGTAATAATAGTGGTACTGTGTTAATGGAATATTTTTATGGGGTCTATGTATCGAAAGCACAATATACGGATTACAATTTCAATTGAGTTTACTTCGGAACTACGCTATTCTACAACATATTGCACATTCTCATACAGAGACAGTTTTAAAATTCTGAGTGTGGCGTAATTCAACTGAATACTTGATCTAAACCTCGACATTTATCATTTGTTTACACCTTGAGCTTAAAATATGATGGAGAGTCGACCGCTCCAAGTACAATGTCCACTGAATGCATTTCATTCACCTTCAGCTCGACGAAAGCATTTTCCTCGTAGTTGACTCATAGCTTTAAGGTAAAGCTGCATTCAATATTAATCAGTGTATAACTTTTGAAGTGTGCGGTTGACTTCATTAAATAAACCAGGTTAAAATTGTGAGATAAATATCTTCGGCAATCAGTGTTCAAGAGATGTGCAAATATAACCATTCATGTAAATGGCGTTTTCGTCAGGTAGGTCTGAAAACGCGCCCGGATGCATTCATATGGTCAAGAAAAAGTTTTACAAATACATATTAGGCAAAGCCTCCTCGCAATATGTTGCCTCTCCCCAAAAACCATACAAACAAACTTTGATGAAAACGTGGTTATGAAAATCAATTAATCAATAAATTAAACTTCAATGAACTTTTTTGTAGATTTTCGCAGCTCATTGTTTATGGTATTCAGGTTGTTCTTAAAAGCCCGACGAAGCCGGCAGCATAGCACGGCGAAACTGTTGCTTAATAATAAATAATTAATTGCAGAACCAAAAGCCTGAATACCATAAAATTCAATGAAATTCTCAACGTATATTATTAGGCAGGTCGAAATTCTAATCCCATATTCTCTGTGAATAATAATACATTATTGTTTCCTAACGTAAAGAGGGCAAAATATAATTTGTGGAGTTAATCCAGATGGCAGTGTGAAAAGGCCTGGATAACATAAATCACAGCAAATAGGAGAATTTTCCTATCTGAGAGGTAGGTTCATCAACTAATAATTCTAAAAATAATCATAATTTTGATGCATAGTAACATAAAGTATGTATTCATTTCGTTGGCAATTAGTCAAACATTCTATAGGTTTATTAATCAGGTATGAAATGGACACAAAAACGTGACACAAAAATACTGTTTATATAAGTACTAATTAGTGATAGGTTTATTGATAGAGTATTAGACACAACACAACCCATTAAAATCCATTAGCAATGAGTAAATGAGTTAAAGACTAATACAAATCTGCGCTAGAGGTTTAATTTGTATATTTTTGAGGCTGAGGTAATTCTGAAGTTTTAATTCGAATGACAATGCGCTTTGGCCATAGGCTTTTTATATCCCTCAACGGTGAAAGAAGCAAGATTGATTCTGAGAGACGAGTAGTGCAAGCCATGAAGGCATTCCATCAAAAAAAGACTCCGCAGTAGCTAGGAAGTGAGGATGCTCTTCTTTAAAACATGCATTTGGAATATGCTCTTACAAGGCGATGAAGTTTTGATGATGATTGTTGCAGGGAAAGAAGGTTTGAAGAAATAGAAATATGTTGTATTATCGAGGAATGGTGGAGATCAAACCGGATGGCAAGGATCACCAATGAAGAAGTCTACGATGAGTTTACAAGAGAAGAAGTTAAACGAGCACCATGCAACGTAGAAATAGAAAACTTCAGTGGACACATTTTGCAATATAACAGCCAATTAAAAATAGTGAAGGAGACCTAGGAGGATAAGTAATGGGAATAATTATCGAGGAAAGCCAAGGATGGAATATTTGAAGCATATGAAGAATTATGTAAGAGAGATGCGGTTATCTGTGTGGGGAGTGAAGTGGAGAGCTGCTTTAAACCAATCTTCCAGTTTATTATTGCTGATGATGATTATGATGAAATTCTTTCATAAGAAGAAATGAGCCGCAGTAAATAGGAGCAAAGCGTGACTTAACTGGATGGTTGGTTGTTTGGGGAGGCACCAGAACACTGATGTCATTTGTGCCATTGAGGACAGGTAGATGGAAATAGAAAAAGAAACAACTTTTATTGTTCTGGGTTATAAGCCCCTTCGACCATAATTTTAAAATAACAAATACAAATAAAAAAATAACAAACATAAACAATAAATATCACTCAATTTGTTTGAGTCAAGAATATTGTGTTCAGGCACGGCAGGTAGGTTATTTTAAAGAAAGAATGATTTTGAGAATGGCAGAAAGGTAAAAGACGAACCCGGCGTGGCATCAGGATAAAATGCTCTAGATAGAATGAAACAATTGAGACCACTATTTCATCTTCCATCCGAAGGGCGGTGATTTACTAGAATGCATTGTACCTACGTGGAAAGTGTTTTTGTGGATTGAGAGGTTTTTTACTATTATACACTCACTCTCTCCCTCCCTGGATATACCTTGCTATCCTTGCCAGAAAACCATCAAACGCTAACCTATTGCCTGAAACATTCTTCACCATTCCCACTCTCTCCTTCTCCCCCAGAATGCCATCTCCTCCCACCCGTTTTTCCCCCTTCTCATCCAATTGTGTTTGGTGTGCATACTCCTTCATCTCATGTACTCTTTCCCTGATGACAAAAGGTGTTGAAGCCTAAGTCATAATAAACAGAGCATTAATTTTGATCCTACAGAGTTCTATGGCCATTCCTCTCTCGCTCTCAATTTAAATAAATAAAACTATTTACATCTTGTTGACCTTCTACTCGTCCAACTGTCCATTCCCGATTACTTCTCCTCCCTTTCAAAAATTTTCCCTCCCCTAATTCTTTACCTTCGGCTCTGGTCGATGTACACCTAATCTTTACCCAACCTCCGAAAATTCCCCCAACACAACCCTGCAAAAGTGTGTTAAAAATAATGCTCCATCTATTCGTGTGTTCCCCACCCTGAAAGGGACTATAACTCTCCTTATCATACCACTATTCTTATGCTTCTTCCCCCCATCAAACCCCCCCCACTTTGGTATACATTTGTCTGTATATAAGCAATGATAGAAGCTTTAGAATCTGCCAGAAGCTGGTAAATTTCACCTGATCAAGGTGAAACCGGTCACAGGCAGTACTAAGTTTGGAAAAGTACAAATGTTTTTTACTATAACGGGTATCAGTCACTTCCACGAAGTCACACCTGAAACCATTAAATTATATAGTTGGACCATTCTTGCAAAACTGGAAATTATTCAATACTTGGTCTTGGCGGGAAGTTTAATTAAGTTATGGGTGAAATATTTTAACTGTGGTTATTTTGACTGAGGACAGTTAGAAAAAACTTGCGGTGGCACGAAATTAATTGAAAACCTAGAAAATGCGAAATATTTGGAAAATGATTATGGAAAAATATGGAATTTAGCTCAGAATTAAACCTACCATAATATTTCCTAAACACTTACCGTGGTCATCATTGTTGTGGCTCACCATTGTTGTATTGTCATGTAATACCTGGACGATGATGAAACGACTTTCTTTAGGTGTTAACACATGACCATTAACAATTGACGATTAGGTTTAAGTATTGATTCAACATCATAATTATGCATGCAATGTCTTATGACCAACGATTTTGGACTTACCTGGAGTTCTTTTTGGTAGCCAGAATGATGGTTTGCAAAAAACTACCTCAAATTTAAAAACTTATCTTTTTAAACAAGGACATCCTGCTTGGAGTTACAACAGGTTCATCAGCTCAAATTCAACGCAACTGAGTATTTTGAAATGGGAACATAACCATGCTAGTGCTGTCACCTATTAGAAAATTATCTGTTTTCTCCTAGGACTGATATGTTTTGTGAAAAATACTAAACTTATAATTGAACGCGTAAAAAATATTTCTTTTCCATTCAGTACATATTTTAAAGTAAAACAGAATTGTATAACATTAGTTCATCTATTTTAAATAGAAAAATATCATACTTTAATAAAGTAATAAAATCTTGAACTTATTACGGTAACAAGCCAGAACAATGCTTTTCCTTAAGTAAATATTGTCTTTTCTTCTGAATGAACGATATTTAATTCACGTATGAAATTCATAATGTAAATAAAATAAAGGATGGATTTAAAAAATAATAGTTAAAGTACCTAAGTACTTTGATTTATGATACAAAACGAAAAAGACATTGATATATTTTCCTGTTTCCTGAGAATGGCCCAGTTATTGTTCATTTCCCTCCTTGAAAAAAACACAATGTTTAACTTTAATTCCAATAAGGCTTAATTTCTCAAGTTTTGATTTCATAGGCCGTGGGCACAGTACCTTAAGTGCATTAGACAGCGTTGCGCATTAATCAGGAGCTAAGCGTGCCATTCCTGTGGCACACGGTTAAATCTATCTGGGGGGAAATGCAGCGTCGGCGGTGGAGGCTATCATGGTGTCCCCTTTCGCTGTCTTTGATTCATTCCGTCCGGCAGCTGGAAAACGCTCTAATGGAAAACGTCCATTGGCCGTGATTGGGAGCGGAATGGCATATAAGCGGCCATATCCTCGACAGGATACGAACCCGCGGACGCGCGAGGAGAGGGAAAAAAATTACAGAACAGCGCAGAAGCGAGCGATGTTCAACACGCGAAGAGGATTGACGGGCGGCAGTCAAAGGGCAAATGTAGTGTGTCTCCCTCTTCCGCGACAGGTGGTCCCATTAAATCACCCGCCATGGAATTATTACTCGCTCATTCTCGTGAATATTTATCATTTAACAGATTCCACCCAAACAAACAGGCAAAGGAGTAACACCATGTAAAAAAGGAAAATATCATGGGAGGCCTTATCTTGAATTCAAATCTTTACTCCAATTACTTACGTCCATTGCGGACCGTGCATTAAGACTTTTATTACCTATTTGTAACTTCTTTGTATAGTGTACACCCGGAATACTATTATCCGCCAATATCCGTTCGTGTCCAAATCTGGGCGTTTTCTTCGGATCGCTTCGCACAAACTAGGCTTGGGCAAAAAATATCGATGTATCAAAAACTTTATATATTTTTTGAAATCTATCGATAATTATCGTCGATATTTGTCATGTCGATATATCAAAAATTTATTTTTTTTCCGAGTATCAAATTCGATATATTTGTTTAGCACGTCACCGTTGAAAAGTGGTTTCTCCAGCTGCGGTGTCTAGTGCTATAACGAAAATAAGTGATGATATTCGCTTAGAACATAGGCGAATGGGACAACGTTCTCTAGAAGTACGATCTTCACAAACAGAACGAGAAAATGCTGATAGAAGTTCAATTTTCTCCAGACTTCAACACCTATTATCTCTTAGCACTACTACTAAAGAGATTCCTAGCTCTGGCTCTGTCCCTAATGAGCTGAAGCAGTATCTGGACCAACCACTACTCGAGAGGAAATCAGATCCAATAAAGTTTTGGGTGAACTCCCGACACTTCACACCGGTTATTTCGGAAATCGCGCTGAAGTACTTAATATGCCAAGCCTCATCTGTTCCATCCTAAAGAGTGGCTTCTGCAGTAAACTTCGTGGTTCCGGACAACAGGAGTAGATTAACGGGGGAACATGTAAAACAGAGAGTTCTTCTGATGTCAAAATCAGACAAATACTGGTTTGATTGATTAAAATTGATTGTAAAAATAAAAAAATAATAGATTTTTTTATTACTTCTACATGTCCATAATTTTCCAAATTTTACTTCAACATTTTTTATATATTTTGCTGAAACTTTAACGAACCACTTGTTTTGGCAAAATTATCGATATATCAAAATATCGATTATTTTGACTCGATAACTATCGATACATTTTTAAATATTGATACGATATCTATCGATATATTTTTTTTACTTGCCCTTCCCTAGCGCAAACAGTATAGAACTGGTAGTACTCTTATAACCCCTGGTAGTACTCTTATAACCAAAGATTATATACCTTATAATCCTATGATCTGGTGGCATGAAGTCATAGTACATGGCGTAAAAAATCTGTAAAATATAAAAATGGAAACTAATTAACCTCGTGCTTAAGTTCATGTTCACGTCCAGTAGTGCAAAGTGCTCTGGGTGTGTCCTGAACTTAACGTGCAGTAGTGTAAAGTGAAGGAAAGAGCTAAGCAAAGGATATGATTGGCAATCAATTATCGCATCAAGACGAATCCTGGTCAATGGAAGAAAGGAATGAATCCGAGTTGGCTGCGCGGCCTGGCGTAGCAGAGGAGCTATTATCATTTGCGTGGCGCCATCTGGCGGCTTCTACGGCGTCAGAGGCGCTACCCTGCTGCCACAAATGAAGATGTCTCCCCAGCCGACACGTGCCGATCACGTCCGTTGTCGCAACTCCATGGCATAACTTCCGCCCGTTCGAAAGATCACAGGTGTTGCCGCCCTCACGCGTTAGAAACAAGGAGTGGCAAACCATTTTGTGCAAATGTGTAAACGGATGATTTTTATTTTACCCGGAGCGAGTTATGACCTTCGTAAAGGAAAATGTTTTTCCTCCCTCAACTCCCTCGGGTTAAAATCTGTGACATACGTTCTTCATTGAAAAACAAAAGAATATAATTGATTATTTTTCGTCAGATCGTACCTTCCTCTATTTATAAAATTGAGGTATTTTGAATGCGACGCATAAATATGCCTGATTACGCATTCTTGCCACGATTCCTCGAAAAAAAAAAGTGGGAACAAATACATTAATGCAGTCCCACCAGCAGATGTACGAAACCCGTTACCTTTAATGGTGGAGCGAAAAAATATTTCCTTAGTTCCATAATGACTTTTTTCATTTAGCACAAAATTACGAGGCTGCAATGCAATGCACATAGCAACGGCGGCATTCAAAGGCAATTATGAAATATTTTAGCGAAAGTTAAGATCGGATGAGTGGGCAGTCTTTAAAAAAAAGTAAACAGATTTTTTTACGTTAAAAAAATAACAGCCACTTTATTACACCTAACTGCTTTTATTGCACCTCAAGGAGAAAAGCAAACTGCAGCAAGAAAAAAAGACGTCCGTTTTAAAGCAGCACAAAAATTCAATTAAGCCTGTTGGAGTGTGACAGCAGTAGTTCGAAGACACGAAATTAAGAGGCATATTTTGGAAATTTTGCTCTTCACTAATGATCACATTACCCCAAAACCAAATGGTGGAAGCATAGGATGGACTATATTAACAGAAAACATCCATTGCAATAAGAAGTAGAAATATTTTTCCTGACTATGGAAGCCTGGTGTCCAGCAGATTGAAGGATTTTGTGCGTTTACGGTAATTTAACGAGTAATTAGTTATTTGTGCATCTGAAATTCATTGGAAAAATATTAGATAAATTATTTAAAAATAAAAAAAATAAAAATATTATAAATTATATTTAAAAGCTAGTGGAAAAATGTGGATGACATCGGCTATTTGGTATTACAGGTATCGCCTAGCAGTTGTATCCCTTTGTACACGGTTCGTACTTGACATTTGACGAATAATTACCGCATCCGTACACGGTTTGGTATTGGATCGTATCTTGATACGAAAGGATACTACGAGTACTAGTATCCAGTTCGACACTGGATGGTATCTGGATACGAATTAGATGCGATGGAATTTGTGCTATCTGGGTAGTGGTTCCCATGTTCCTGGATTTTAAACGGTAGGCCTAAAAATACACATTTGTGTGGGTTAATAGCATCATTTTATTTTTGACAGTAAAAAGTTCAAATTGGTCGTACAGGACAGGCAATAAGCGCTTGTTTTTTAAAGAATGCCGATGATTACCCGATCAATGCGCAGAGGATTCTTTCCGCAAAATTGTATTCTGAGAGATGTTTAATTTACTTTTGTTTATGAACGTGAGCTAGCTAATATAATATTTATTTATTTATGGCCTTATTAGATCATTTAGCTGTGCTATCATTTCAATAATGCTGACAGCTGATTTCAAAAATAGCATAGCCATGAACCCACCCCTTAACGGTGGCTCACATGCTGCAAGATTTTTCAGTGAGAGCATAAATAGTAGGTATCTATTAACGTGGGGTTATAGATTTATTCCCACGTGGATAATAAAAACATTGATATTGATTTGAAAGCATAGACACATTGATTTACGACTCCAGATGGCTTCTAAAAGTCCTGAGGGGATGCGTATTTCACATCATTACATACAGAGAAATTGTCAATTTAACAAAATTTATAGATATTGACGACCTAATATCATATTTATTTATATCCTTATTAAATCGATCGCCAACTAAAGTATTTTAACTCTCCTGGTGGCCCTTATTACAAGCGCAATATGCGTTCCGACTGAAATCGTTATAATTCACGCGGCATCTGTCGCCGTACGCACCTGTTCGCCACCGCGAAGCAAAAAGAAACTTGTAAAAATGGGATTTTCCCTTTCGAGTAAATATCGCCGCTGCTCTGTATTCTAACTTTTTTTTCATCTTCTTGCCAACTCAAACTTTTTGTCAGATAAATCTACCCGGGTATGACGGCTTGCGGGCCTTCCTTGGAGCCTTAAAGATATAATCTCTTAAAGGACGGAAAGAAAAGTGAGTGGTAGGGAGGACCGAGGAGAGAAATCCCCCATTCCATAGGACTTAAGGAGGGTTGGGGACTCATTTAAAACATGTGAAAGGGCCGCACTGTCCGAGTGTCGGACATGGGTGGGGGGGGGAGAAAGTGGTAGGGAACGGCGGGAGGGATAAAGAGGGGAGGTAAAGAAGGCGGGCCGCACGGAGTGGAAGTGGGGTGGTGCAAGACAGAACCCCTGTGGGAAGCGCACTGACTGAGCACAAGCGGGCTCGAAGCAGTCCGTGTCCCCGATTGTCGGCTTAATTGCGCATTCAAACGCCGTGTTTTAAGCGGCGCTGGGGGAGAAGGAGGAGGAATAGGAGGGAGGTATAAAGCTTGCAATCGGTAAATGAAAATGGCGACGAGAAAGGAAATTAAAAATCGCGCGGTGCAGTTTCAATGGCTCTCGGAAAAGAGAACGGGTTGGAAAACAAGGAGGCGGGGTAAAAAGAGAAGAGTACGGAAGAGAAGGGAGTGAAAGGGGGGGGGGGGTTGTTAGAGCGGTAGGGGAGGGAGGAGAGGGTGGGCGGGGTGATTAGGTGCACTTGTGGAGTGGGGAGGTGAGGAAAATTGGAGGGGAGGACTCAGCGTCGGTTCGTCTTTTTACGCTCTCGCTCCTTGATTCGCAAAACAATAAGTGAGCGGTCACGAAAAGGGAGGGTTTTACTTTCCCGGGGTATTCGCATTGTTTAGCGTCCCATTTAACTCCGCTTGTCGGAAATGGAGAATACGTGGAAGTAATGGCGAATGGTGCAGACGCTTGACTGTCCACGAAATACAAAAAAAATCACGCGCCTCTCACGATCCACGACAATGAAAAGAGCTTCGGCGAAGTTCACTTATGAACTTTACGAGTAATAAGACGCGCAAACGCGGCAAAATAAGAGATATCCTTCAATGGGACATTCATCCGACGTCGGTACCAAAATGGAAAATGAATTCATTCGGTTTGATGCACTTTTTGGAATTGTAGATGCATTTATGTACGCGACGTGCTCTTAAGTAACATGTAAAAAAATTAATGGAAATTCTCTTACTTATAACCGTCTCATATTTATGCGACTCGATAAAAAATGGTGGAAAGTTTGAAAAAGGCCATTACCTAATTATGTTATTATCGTTCAGTATCACAGAGCACTAGCGATGCAAAGCGATGTAGTAACGGAAAAAATGGATTCAACTCATATTACGCTGCGTAGTTCCGTTTAAGTTTTCAACCTTTCAATGGTTATTATAAATTCTATTTTTTTTAATTCTTTGGGTTAGCACAAAAAAGTTAAATTTTCTTAAAGGAAGGACTAGCAAAATTTCTGTTTTTGTAATGTTTTCAATCAATGCTTCATTCATGAGGTATGTTGTAGCAACACCAAGTTTCATTAATTTCGTTTTACCTGATCAAGTTTTCATCAAATAATCATATTTTGTTGGCAAGAGAAATGTTCCAGTGACCCATCTGTGAAGTATGCTTGTTGTATAAGACACAAAACATCCATTGCTTCAAAACAATAAAATATATAACTATATCAAATTATTTATCCAATGCAGAAGGAATATATTGATGAAATATTGATAATGTATACGTCGCAAAAATCATAACGAGAAAAACTATACCTCACTCTCTCAGCATAGTTATAATTCCAATGCTTATTAAGTAATACAGGCTCGTAAAATTTTACTAGCTATCACCAAAAGCCAATGACAAACTTAAGCTGAAATTATCTCCTCCAAACTCTATAAAGATGCCCATGCACTACAGGGATGATGTTTCCTTCGCCTTATCCTAACATACTAAGAAGCATGTCTTTTAACATCATGCCTTAATCAGTTAAATATTCTTAGATAAATCCTATGATTACTTAAATATTTCCATAAAGAATGATAATTATGTGATATTTGGCACTCTCTCATTCTAACTACTTTCCATGTATTTAACCCTTAGTTTAAGGAAAATTCCTATAAACAAATTCTCTATTAAATAAAGGCGACTATTATTTTTTCAAATACCTACCATTTGAGTAAAGCCTGAATGAAATTTGTAATTTGTAGCCATAGTAGACGTTTTTTCTCCGCTTGAAGGTCGCTGAAAGAATCTGTTATGGGCACGATCCCTAAAATGAGGTAGCTTTTCAAAAGCGAGATGTGGACGGACTCATGAAAAACGAATTTGATGAGCTTGTCTGTAAAATAGGGGATTTCCCGTCAGACCTGCAATAGAGAGTGTAAGTGTATGAGGGGAAGTTTCAAAATAGTCAAGTTACACATATACATATTTCATCAGAGCGTCATTGTATATCCGAAATGTACACAAAGGTAATTAATGAAGTAACGATGTCCAATTGTTCAATACCCCATCCCAAAATCCCAAATCAAGATTTGTAAATCTGATTGCAAGCTGGAAGCATTGATGCATTGATCAATATTACCCGCTCCAGTTTCCTATGCAGTCCATTGCATGGTCCAAAACCGTCTGAAATTGGTGTGTTATTTCATAACAAGTGGAATAAAATCGATTTATTGGCTAGGAAATAGAAGGCTCCGGATACTAGTTATGGTGATGTATTGGGTGCTCACATTTTCATCTTTCCATTCCTATTCTACATTCTTCCCTTCTACTGAAGACATTTAACTGCTAACAGAAGAGGACAAATATCAATCACTTGCACTAGGAAACAAAAACAACTTTTTTGCCAACAGAAGAGGAAAAAAATATAATTCACTTGCACTAGGAAACAAAAAACCACTTTTCACTTCAATGTTGTTAATGTAGCTATTTTTCTATCTCACTCAGTCATTTATAGTTTCCCTTAGTCAAATTCCGAGGCAGTATAACTAGAGTGGGAGTATTCAGCCAGGAGACACATAAATGAGTGACATTGATGAATAATAATCTGTTTCAGTCCTGGCGAATACTTTTACTTTTTCGTTGTGAATGTCATACACACGCCATCCACGCAGCCCCTCTTGGAATGACACATAAATTTCTTTTTGATTTCTCTCGGTGGTAAAAATGGAAATTGTACTTAGTTTCTGATCACTTTAGTGATAAAAATTGGTCTAGTTATTGAAAAGGAGCCTATAATAGCATTTATTTGAGTTTAAAGGGTCGGAAAGAATTTCATCTTCTTTAGAATCATCCTTTTCGTATGTATACATTCATTAGCTAAACGTTTTGATTGAGAACTTCACTTTGAAAGCTCTCTTTCTCTGAGGGAAAGAGCTGTCAGAAGATTTAATTTTCTTCACCACTCCACACGAGGAATCGATATGTTCATGTGACTTGATACACCTCAGGAAATCCTGCAAGTCATTGTCGATTATGAAAAGGATACCGACGACAGATGCGGTAACTTTCAATCAAAGACCAGAGCAGGTGAAAATAGGATTGTTCCCTCCTGACAATTAAGGTGCTCACTCCCGCAACGCGAAAAAGAAATGCACGCACGCAAAAGATAAAATAAGTAAAAAAAAACATGCCTTCACATCCTGCGTCCCTGCTTCGAATCCAACGGCGGTAAAAAAAATACCTACTGATTGGTAACCACGCGATGACCAGCGTTGGCTTTGATGACTCGATAAAGAGGCTGGGGAGGTGGACTGCGTGATTCCAGTATAAGTCGGACGAGTCTTTTGGCGAGGGGTAGGTACCTAACGTGGGAAAAGTGAAGCGGCCGCTTCGACGCCCGATTGTCTATGCCATGGTACTACTCACACAAGGTAGGCCGTAATTTCAATGCAATGGGATCCCCTAACAACCCAGTGAACGATCACATTGTTAATTTGAGCGTGTGTCCTATGGATGGCCAGTGGCGAAAAAATAGTTTTCCCGTAAACTACGAAAGCCTGGCTAATCGGGAATAATGTTAGCTTTGATATGTATCTGTTGTGATATGTGGTGCTCAAACTTTTTACGGCCATTTGAGTGTTCCTCCTTATTTTCCTACCCAAGTAGAGATCATAATTCCACTGCAAAATCTCAGCCATTGCCTCTATTGACCCTCCATAGTGACAGTGACACTCCATATGGGAGACGAAGGGTCTAGCCACCACACCAACCATACCCTCAACATCAAGTGAAAAGATAGAATAAGAAATGAAAAAGTTTACAGGAAAGTAGAAGAGCATTGAACCATGTGGAAAATCATAAGGGAAAAGATAATTTTATGAACAGGCTATTTTGATATGCTAATGAACGGACAGTCACGAATGGTGTGTAAGAATAAGTAAATGCCTTATTTTGTCGTTTCGATCAGCTCTAGAGAAAAAGCAACAATAGACAGTAGTTAGTGAAAAGGAGAAATAAAAGGGAAGAGTTATCGATGAATATAAGAATAGGACCCATAAAGCAAATTATGAGGAACGATGAGATGAAGAATTATGAAAGACTATCTAGGTAGGCCAAGAGCAGAGCCGATTCGGCTTGGTAGCTGCTGATGAGGTCTCTTTAAAGTGTCTGGAACGGCAATCGCGAGTCATTGAGTCCACATTTTAGTATCTTTTCAAGTAAGTCGAACAAGATTTTTTGGACCACATTTCACTTTAGTACATCTATTCATACAGTGGGAATCACTATACATGCAGTAAAATAAATGATGCAAGAATTCTATTTATAAATGTACGCCTAAATTAAAGAATTTTTATGAGTGCGAAATTCTACAGAGGAAAAATGATTCATCTTGACCGGAGCTCGAACCCGGATCCATCGATTTTTCCCCGAGTACTGTAACCAGTTAAGCTACCAAGTCGTCCTCCTGTGGGTTTTGTTATGACGGGTTTTCGGCGCGGAATTTGAAGCAAAAACTAAATCTTAACACGTGTTTTTTACTCGGCATGATACCTTGATGTCTGTTAGCAACCATTTTAATAATATGAAACGTATTATTTCGCGGTTAGGAGGAGATCTGTGCATGTTTAATAAATTTATTTCAAAATATTTGTCACGTGCCATAAGGCTACGTGTAAATATAGCCTTGAGTTGCCAAAAAACCAAGTCGGCTTGATGCAATTTTTTCACTTTTATATAAACCTAGATGTGTCTAATAAGGACACGTATGTAATATATTTCATGCTAATCTGTATTCTAACGAAAAGCGCTCCAACCACCTTAATTGCATACGTATCCATTGCTTCTGCATTTGCTGATGTGCCAATATCATAAGGTGAAGGAGAAGGAAATCTGCACCGAACCTTTCTTCCTATTGAGAAACGGATACCATTCAAGTTTTGAGGAAATGCTTAAATCCCGCGGATCCATATAGGGCAGAACACCTGCACGTGAAAAGGGGGGGGGGCGGGGATATCTCAAAGGCGGGGTTGAGTTGCGTGGGAGGATGGAAACACGGAGGGTGGGGCAGAGGGAGAGGGTTGTTGCGAGGGGAAGAAAATGGCGGATTAGTCGGCCATTACAAAGAGCGCGGAGGTAACGAGAGGTGGGAGAGTTCTTGGGATGCGGGAGGGGAGAGGAGGGGGGCACTAGGGGGTTGAGAGTGGGAGAGGGGGTGAAGAGGGTGGAGTCCGCGACTCAAGTCAGCCTCCGTACACGCAACGATTTCTTTAACTTTCCCACGATGTTGCCACCTGTTCTGCTGAAACCCCCCTACAACTTCTCTCTCTCGATATATATACTTTCTACATTATATACACATATATACTTATGTGCATATTTTTACATATGCATAAAAAAGAGCTGGTTCCGCCTCTAAGAGAGATCCCCTTTCCCATTTCCATAATCCGAGACTCTTCTCTGCTTTTAAGTACTCGCTTCATGATCGAGAGGAGGATGGCAATAAGACGAGCATCTTTCCACGCGATCCCATTCACATACAAGCTGGTTCGTCCTCTTGTCTCTCACGCCGTGCAGGAGGACCGTTTGGCTTCCAATGGGTAGTCAAGATGGATTACACTTATGTTTGGAATGGACTGAGTGGCTCGTGGTCACTTGTCTCAAGAGAATCGCTCTGGAATGATCATTATTAATAGCTGATAACCTGTCAAAATGAGGGTTAAAATACCCAGTCATGCAAATCATAGTAATAACTATGGATTTAATTTATATTTGTTTTGTGAAGGTATTTCACTGTTAATAGTCTTATATCTGGTGGCCGTTACTAATGTTTACGAAATATAAGCATATGTGCCAAATTGCAACGTTGTCGACGGTAGATCCGAGGTGCTATGCAAATTTAACATGGGGTTTATAAGTTTGAGTTATGGTATGTCTATTTTTTCAATTCACAATTTATCTGGGTTGAAAATAGAAACTCAGAGATTTTTACAGATATATGTGATGCTAAACGAAGACTAAAAATGGCATCAAAACCAACGAAATCGGTTCGACCCCTCCCCGGACACTGGATATTTTTTGTATAGATATTCCATGCTTCTAGAAAAAGGCTGGAAATCTTCACCTATCCCGGGATTTCATGGGAAAGAGATTAGGATCATCTATTGACTGAAAGTGTTATTATATTTAATTTAAATTTGTTGGCAGATCAAGAAATGTCCAAACAATGTTTAATGTACACAATATGAGAGATATTTTCAGTTAAGTAATGAGAAATGCTTGTTTGTTAATTTTAGAAAGGGTTTTGGAGAGAGGTTTCGGACCCACCCCTGTGGCGGAAATAAAAATGGGAAGGATGATGACATCGTCCTGTTTCCATATTTGTATTATTTCTTCTGAAAAATCCCAGGATTTCTTTATAATATCGCTATGTGACTGTTGTAGATGATGTGTTGGTACTGTTACATCTTATGATGAACGATTTGATTAGATACTTCTCTTTAGCGTGTATCTAAGACCTGGACTATTCGTAGATATAATCTTATCAGCCATTACAAATTTGTCCCAGTATAATTTTCAATTATCATTCTCTAAAACCACTTGCGGTTTTATCAATAATACTAATGTTTTGGTTTATCATCCTGTCTACATGATTGTGCTTTTGCATATAGTAAGTGGCAGCTAAAATCCTACCAGCCGATATTGTATGCTGTATTGTTCCAGATTCATTCTCCCACTTTCTGCTGTATTCATTTTTGATTCTTATTATTAGGGTAACCTACAGGTTAAGGTAGGCTTAAGTAGAAGAGAGCAAAATAATCTTCGAGACCTTTAAAGGCGCAGGCCCCCAGTATAATCGTACTTTTATGCATATAATTGTATGGATGTAGATAATATGTAATATAAAAATATCCCCTTACACGATTTCTTTCTTCAGCTCAGCATACGTCCTATCTCTCGTCATCCCGATCATAAAGCCTCTTAGCTTTCTTACCCTTCCCCACATGCCCAAAATCCTCCCCATTATCACGACCTTCGCCATCTCTTCACCCCTCATTATCCATTCCAACCACCTACTCTACCTCCCCATAATCTTCTCCAGAAGTTTCCTCTCCTTACCCACCACACCAAGTACTTCCTCGTTCGTCCGCATTTCCGTCACCTTCACCACCCTTCTCCACACCCACATCTCGAACACCTCCATCCTATTGTCGTCCTCTTTTTTTTAGGGTCTTGATTTCTGAAAGATACTCCATTTCAAACTCATCGCCATCTTTTTCTTTACAATCTTTCACAAGTTCCCCGTAATAAGCTTCCTCCTATTACTGAATGCCTCCTTCAATGAGCGTATAATTCACGGAAAAATTAATCGATCAAAGATATGCTCGAATAGCAAACAGTGTAGGTTTTTAGTGATAAATTAGTCGGGTTTACGGACGCTTTTATCCAGGCATCCATCACCTCTGAGGCTTGAAGCCTAAGCAGAGAGACTTTCACTATACACACGATTGCAACAGACGTCTGATTTAAAAATCACTGTGGACCTCTATGCTTCTATTTTGAAGAGCAGGCTAATTCCGACGACGTATTTGCCTCCAATTTTTCAATTGTTCCTCGGATAACCCTTTTGACACTAGTCAAGAATTTGTCCTGAAATAGCCTAAATTATCTTATCTTCCTTTAACTACTACCACCACTTAAACTACCTGTGCTTCGGGATCACGTTATTTCCACGAGACTTTTCTTCTCATAGCTAGGCGAGTGTCATGCGGGAATCCAGACCTTTTCCGATAAAGGAACACATATAACATGTTTTCCTCAGGTAATATTTACTTTTACCAACTATGCGAGAGTTTTGGAAAGGTATACGAATTTTTAAGGATATATATGACAAATGCCATTCGCTTAACACCCCAGAAGTAATTTGAACATCCTTTATATTCAACTGACGTTTAATAATTTCCCAACCATACGGCTAAATAGTCATTTATTGCCTTTTACTGCCAGTCATTAAGATTCGGAATCCATTCTTGCTAATTTCAGACAAGTTTTCACGTAATGCATCTTTCTGAGGAGGAATTTCACCGATATATTTTTACTCTGAAACAGCCATTCCCTTGGTGGATCACGTGGGATTCAATGGTCGTCCGCTAAAGTACATCACTGACGTTGTCGCATGTCCGATCCATCACCCGCAAGGCGACTCTTCCCAGCATCGTTCAACGTGTTTTCTCTCGATCGCCGAGTGAATGGAAGGAATCCACAATTTGATCTCAAGACAATTTAATGGCTGAAATGTATGAACCTGAGACGTTTTGGAGTTGTACCGAGGGCGGAGGGAAACTCTTAACGATGACTCGTCTCAATGACGTAAAATAAAGATTCTCTTAACAATTCCGCTTACTAAATAAAACTCACGACGCGAGTTTGAACGCTTAGCGTCATCATCAGGTGATGTTGTTGGATTTCAAGTCTCTTATATACAGGGTGTTTCAGGAGGAAAGTGCATAACTTCAGCAACTCCTTAGGTACGGAGCTGTGGCAACGCAAACATTTTTTCAGAATAATTATGCAGTTTCCATTAAAACGCCCAACACCAGTGGCATCCACCGATATTAACGAATAAAAACGAGTCTATGGTGGGCTTAAGATTTGTATCTTTCTTTTCCTAACGAAATTTCCGCTTATTTATTCCAACTTCTATGATAGTAACTGACAGTGTATATTTTTTTTACACGTCAAAATATCTTTGTTTTAGAATAACTTTTTTTATTTTGAGAGAGACGAAAAACTTAGTTGGAACAAAAAAAGAACCAAATTTTATATTTTTTCTAAATTTGGTTACATTATTTCCCTATCTTTATTTTTAGCTGAGATATGGCATCTTAAAAGGTAACATCTCATGAGCGCATTGGTTGACGGATCTCTGTCATGCATGGAACTGGTATTGATTTACTGAGACAATTAACGCCATCAGTATACACTTACGTGCATATTTATAAACGTGTTGTAAAGAATAACCAACCACTGAAACCCGAGTGGAGGTGTTCACCAAAGAGGGTGAAATTCGTCATGAAAAATATCATTTGACTTGACCGGGATTAGAACTCGGATCTCCTAACTGCCGGTCAGGTGTATTAGCCAGTTACACCACCAAGCCTACTGATTATTCTGATGATATTTTTATTACGAATTTCATCCTCTTTGGTGTACATCTTTGCGCCCGTGCTCTTGACGGCGTACTACATCATTTTTGCAATCACAATTATTGGAAATTTGGCTAAAGGAAGTATTTTTATCTTCCAAATGAAGTAAACAATCAAGCGGCAACGATGATCTTAAACGGAGATATTCTCCATGGATTGATTGCCCATCTCAGGTGTTGAGATTCATTGTTTAAGAATCTAAATGATCTAACTAATCCTTCTCACCTAACATTATCAATTATTTATTATTTTTTGGCATGTTGTCGATGCAATGAGACCAAAAATGGGGACAATATAAACATGTTTACAGCATTTGAAAACATAGCGAAACCTTCACAATGACTCATTCCTCTTCTGGCAACATGCTTGCGTTCCCATAGCTCCGTAACTAAGGAGTTGCGACCCCATGTTCACCGGACAAAAAATGCTTAAAATCACTTCCCCTACCTCCTCCAGAACTTATGCACTTTCCTCCTGAAACACACAGTATATAAAAGATTTGAAACCACCAAAATCACCTGATGACGACGCTAAGCGTTGAAACCCGTGTCATTAGTTTTATTAATTAAGTGGAATTGTAAAGAGAATCTTTATGTATATACAAGAAGGAAGTGGTAAGAGGAAGGATAAGCGGTGCTGGGGATGGTGGTGGTAAATCAGGGGGGAAGGTAGGAAGAGGAATGTTCGGTGAAGGGGGAGGGCTAAGCGAGAGACGCACACCTCTTAACGGGCGACGCGCCGACCGGAACCGCACTCCGAAAGCGAAGTGAAATGTTTTCCAGAGCTCGCTCACCAACTTGTAAAGGTCTCCGACCCTCCACCCGCCTCCCCCGGAGGAGTCGCTATATTAAATTTCCCCCGCCATGTAAACATTCGCGCTGTCCTCCCTGCCCGGTGAAGTCCCCTCATTCTTCCTCCCGCGGCGACGAGGGCAAGCAAAGCACCCATCTCCGAATCCTTTTG
This sequence comes from Pyrrhosoma nymphula, assembly GCA_963573305.1. NCBI lineage: Eukaryota > Metazoa > Arthropoda > Insecta > Odonata > Coenagrionidae > Pyrrhosoma > Pyrrhosoma nymphula. The sequence continues at coordinate 37,933,972 of OY754331.1, read as the reverse complement.
TCCCGCGAGGAAAGCCGACTCGCCGTCCGAGGTGGTTGCTTATCTATCTCCTCTTCCTTCCTCCTTTTCCTCAAGGAATCTCCGCAATCTCAACTCTCCCCCCTTCCCCCCACCCCCTTCATCTGAAACTAACCCCGACCACTGTCTCCACCTGGAGTGCTTTATGGCTGCCCAGAGCCTCTTGAGATACATCCACTCCTCTCTTCGGCCTCTCAACCCACCCATATGCCTCCTCCCCGCGGGCCTTACCACAGCTGTGTGCCCGGGGAAGGATGGAGTGGAGCAGGTCGGTATAACATCTTCATCCAAGCCAGACGCAGCGTGGGGGAAACACAACGAAAATTCGCGGCGCTGCGTTACAGAAGCTAGAAGGAAACTGTTTTAGGCTTTATGTTTTGGCATTTATCTATCACGGAGGAAATGGAAAATAACTTGGTAAACTCCACTTCTTGAGTTTTAATGAACCGACTAGGGTTTTGACACGTATTGTCATCTCCAGGTGAGGACCTGACACTTTATGACACCTGGCCCTGACGCTTTGTCATCAACAGGTCGGAACCCGATGACGACATGAAGTACCGAAACACGTGTCGTTTAAAAAAATTAATATTGAGTAGTTCGCCATGTTCTTTTTCGTTACTCCTGTGAAACTAGAACTTATCAAGCGAATATTACAGGGAAGGTAATCGAATGAAAAAGTGAAAGAGAGATGATACCTCGCTCTGGTTAGCCAATATCTCAAGTACGCCACGGGCATTTTGAATCTCGCACAGAAAAATGTATTTGGCGAAATAAGAAAAATACAAAGTAAAGCCGCACCCGCAACTGCTACAAGTGAACAGAATGTGTTACACAGCTGATGGAGGGACTAGGTTGGTCTTGGGAGCCGTTAGAGACTCTGAAGCTTCACGGAATGCTTAGACTATCTGAAAAATTCAGATCAGGTGTTTCAGGGTGACACGGAGGATATTATTTTGACCCCGCGCTATATCTCTAGAACTTATAAATGCGACAAAATAAGAGAGATTCTCTGCCGACCTGATAGGTAGATAATTTCTTTTTTGCACGCGCTATCAAAGGCAATCACGGAAACAGAACGAGGCACCATGGCAATTCGCTAACGCGCAATTCACCTTTATCCTCTCCGTCTTTCTATTCCATTTCCCTATTTCCTTCCGTTTCCATTGTTGGTGTCCTAAAAACCCACTGCCACAAGCCCCTGCGGGAGCTCGCGGGTTAGTATGAAGATGTGGTGATGTAGATGTATTTCATGACCAACTCCACGTCAACATCACTCCCTCTCATCTCTTTTCATCTTGCATCTTCTTTGTTATCTCTCACCTTGTCTTTTCCTCACCCACCTATTTTCTCCTCGTCTGCTTCCCAATCTTTTCTTCCTCATTCTTTCCTTTCTATTTCCACTCCCTCGCATTGCTGCACCCGCCAGATTGGTGAAAGATTAACAGTTTTGAGAAAGCGAATTGTAGATGACTTACTGAATCTATAACTCTATTCAACAACCCATTTCTTCAACAAAGGTTTTCTACCTTATGGCTTCGTAAATAAAATAGTACCCTCACTGATTTTTCCTCATCTGGATTATTACTGTTTATCATATAATGACATTACTGAGGAGCTTAATTGAAAGCTCCATTGGCTAATGAATTCCTGTGACAGATTCAAATATGAATTAAGAAAACCTTCAGTGACATTGGGGGGCTTACAGTTGCTAATGCGAGAAGATTTTTACGTGTGTTTTTTGTTAGTATCTTTCAAAATAAAAGACAGGTCTACCTCTTATCTATGTCAACCTTGTTAACACCCACCGAAGGTGCCTTAAAAATCATAAGTTAAAATTCAGTCATTTTCAGACACATACAAGTGACATTTATGTACATTAATTTCTGGTCAGTTCTTTTGAATTATGGAATACTTTTCCGAATATTTTAAACAGTAACTTTTGAGTGTCATTGTTAGAAATAATATATATTATTAATATTTCATAAGAAATCCATAATGTCTAATGGTTTTGCGATAAATGGTCTCACTGAAATTCTATTAATGCTGTTAGCTTTTTTTTTCCTTTTTCAGTTTAAAATATTGTAAGTACATGCGTTTTCTTTGTATTTTGCACTCCAAATGAAGTTGATATTCCATAAATTAATGTTCACATGTTATTGTCTCGATGACGACTTTGATTTACTTCGTGCTAAACGCTGTACATACTTGTTCCTAGGTGGCTTTCCACGGAACCACATAGAGATAAATACACGGAAAGAACGGGGGAAATCGAATGAAGTTGCTCACACTTTGTACTTTGTAACCTGTGAGCCGCTACCAGAGCATACGGTGGGGGCTGTTGGGATACTAGTCAATAAGATTGGGAACAGGGAAAGGAATCAGAAGAGGGAAATGGCAAAAAATAGACTCTTTGTTGGGCTTGCTTCTTCCCCTGTGATTTTTGGAGTCATAAATGATGCGTTAGAAGAATAAATTATTACAATTCGCAATCGTTCGTGTTGAAAGTCACAGTTGTACAGTTGAAATGCCTAAATTACAAGGGTATTATTAGTGGAATTGTCGCGGTACCTTAATTATTTATCTAGAAATACGCAAACTGGAAAAAAATTCAAAAATCATTGGTTTATTGCCTATAGGTATGGGAAAATTAAGCGAGATTGCCATTATCTTATTGGGACTAAAAGACACCTCTACCTGGAATGGGCTACGAACCCGCTAATTTTGGATAACCAGGCAGTCGCATTTCGAAACTCGCCTGTTCTGTGCACACTCACCTCAAAACTACGACAGTGGAAATACATCTAGGGATATTCGAAAATCAATTGTTAGTAAGATTTAATGTGACACAAATTTTCAACTGCCGCGAGCAAATTTCGCACTGGCCTCTCTACCTCGAAAGAATAGGGGACGACGTGGGACGTGAATTATGTGCCGAGTTAGCTGGTATAGCATGAAGGCAATCCAAGTGCCCCGCCGCCGTCCTTTCCTTCCCTTTACGTCAATCATTTCCTCGCGAATGAAAGATGTGGTCCACCACGCTGGGAGGAAGTTGCAGGGATGCTCCACGCTGCTGCCTCCCCATCCAGCCCCGTAATCGGCGAGATTCGCCCTAACCCGCGGGGCAGCGGCGGAGGAGCATTAGCCCCTTCTAAACAGGGCGCCTTCCGCCCCCGTCCAGCCCTCCCGTCTATCTCCCACGAGGCCATCTGGACGCCGCGGACCGCCAGCTCTCGGAATGGGATAATGGCCGAGAGAGATTGCATAATGGTGAGAGAACAAGGGAAAGGGGCGCAGTCGGCGGGAAGCCAGCCCTCGGGACGCGGGAAGGAATCGCCGCCCTCGGCTTCGCACTCAATCGGGGGGACACTACGTAGAGCTTGTGCGAAAGATTATGGCCCCCGCGCAGAAATCCACTTCAGATTAAGCGAGTCTTACGGTCTTACGTCTTGCGGTGCGGTGCGCCCGCATAGGGGTACAGGAGAATGCAAGCATTACCCTTAAGTACTTAACTGAGACCAAGTGCGTTGATTGCCTCCCTCACAGCATTTGCTACTTCTTTGAAATTCCTTTGAACTTCGCGTCTAACTGATAAGCTGATATTTGATACGTATTATATGATTACTTTGATATGGATTGTCATTCATCGATGCTTGCCACTTAAAGTGGCAGGATACATAGACAGGCTGAATATGTTCAAAAATTCGCAGAGGAGAGGGACGCCTGAATATTTTTATCGGGGGGCAATCAGGCCGCGAAATCGCTTACCCCATCACTACATTTTTTTACTGCTGCCCTGGTAAAAATCGGACGCTTGCCCTAGCGTAGATACAGCGTCAACGGAGAGTTCTACACTCTTGGAGGACCTTCCTTTACTCTCCGATTACTCTCCGAAGTTTTTGACTCTGAACACGCTTCCCTAACTCTTCCGCAAGAGCGAAAGGAGAGTGCCTCATGGCTCCTTTGACGCTTCGTTTTTCATCCCCCCGTCAACACTTCTTGAACGTTTCCGGGGAAGTAAACGAAAAATTGTCTAATGGTTTGGTTTACTCTTCGATTTCACCACTACTACTACGAAAACACATCGTCAATTTTGCCTTAAGAATTGGCTTGAGTAAATTAAAATCTGGTGCGTTCAAACGTCCCAATAATATGCAATATTTTTAGTTTATGTCATGATGCACCTTCGTTGACGGATAACTTAAACTTCAATTGCATGCCTACGGTTATGATCAATTAGTGATATTTGATAGGAATTGAATATTAACATGTGGTAATTAATAGCCAACCAGTTCGTACATTTCCCCCATTGGTCATTTAAATGCAAAAATTCATTAAATACAAGCATTTAAAAACCGTAACAACACTTTTCGCGGTATTTAATTACATTTAAACTCAGTGAAAATTGTCCGCATCACATAGCTATATTAGCTCAGTCGTCAAGGCGATCGGTTGTGAGTGTAAAGGACACGAGATCGATGACCTCTCATGGAATATTTTTTAAAACTTTTTTCTAGGTTTTTGTTGTTTTAAGTTTTATATATTGTGTTCTTATCATCGTTACTTCAATTAAAAATATTTGAGATATTTTTTAAAATTATATATACTACTACATATAGTTCTATTTACAGAGGCGGGAGTACACTTGCATTCCGTCTACACTCCGTTAACAGTCCAAGAGGACGATTCGTTTACTCTCCAGTGTTCCACTTTACGCTCCCTAGACTCTTCGTTCACCCTCCCTTGTTGCTTGGCCAACTCTTCCTCCACTCTCCGATAGGAGCTTCGTTAACCCCGTTCGTCATGGTTAACGCTATATTTTCGTCAGGGTGCTAGTGGAAAATTATATTATTTTGTCTACTGACTTGCAACTGTGGCAATGAAAACTTCAGAGGTCGGAAAACGCCGTCGTAGTTTGGTCATAGTATCCAAATCCTTAATATTCCCAGTTTGACGCCCATTTCCTCAATTATAGTGACTAAATTTTTCTCACCTCCCATACTTTATTGAACTCTAAATTTTTCCTATGGAATCTCATGACTCCAAAAGAGCGATATATTGTTGGATGAACCTCGGCAACAAGAAACGGGCACCTGATCCCCCCCCATTCGCCCGGGAAGGACCAAAAGAAATAGATCTTCGTAAGCTCGCAGTATGTGTCCTTTTTGCGTGTTTCTGTGTTTTTTTAGAGTATCGCTGTTTATATATATGTATATATATATATATATATATATATATATATATATATATATATATATATATATATATATATATATATATATATACAGTATGCCAAGAGGGTGGCCGATAAAAAATATACACACGGAAAAAAGAACACTTACACATAAAAATTTTCGATATTTCGGTGAAGTCTAGCTCCACCTTTCTCAAGGTTTAAGGTAGGAATGAAGAAAAGGAGAGAGATTGAGGTATGGGAGGGGAAAGAGGGGGAGACGAAGGTGTAAGAGGGGAAGGAGGGGAAAGAGGGAGAGAGGAAGGTGTAGGAGGGGAAGGAGGGGAAAGACGAAGAGCGGGGAGAGGGCGTGGAGGAAGCAGGGAGAGAAGAGATGAGGGGGAGGGAGAAACTAGTGTGATTTATTGAGTCCGGGGGGCGAGAAAGCCTGGTGGATTAAAATACAAGAAGATTCAAGATCTTTGAGCTGAAGGGGAGAGGAAGAAGGGGGAAGGGAAGCAAGTAGACCGACTTTAAAAGTGTTATTGAAAGTGGAGTTGTGGGAGGAGACGTGAATGGCGACAGGGAGAGAAACAGAGAGGGAGGGGCAATCGTTACAAGACGAGCGGTGCCCATTCATTCTAATATTGAGAGGAGTGGTGGATAAGCCAATATAGAAAGAAGGGCAGTATTGGCAGAGGAGGATGTAGACAATGTTAGGCGTGGTGCAGGAGGGTGAGAGGACAGAAGGGAGGGGAAAAGCGAGGAACTTGTCCGGCAAGGGCTGGGTGATGAGGATGGGGCAAGTTTTACATCGCGGGCGGTTGCAAGGGGTGGGAAGGGATTTGGTGGGTTTGAGTGATTTGGACAGGGGTTTGGTAATATTGAAAATGGCGGATAGATTGGGGGGGCGTCTGAAGCTGAGAGAGGGACATTGGGGGAATATTTTAGAAGTGGTTAGGTTGTCCGACAGGATAGGGTAGAGGTTTTTAATAATACGCCTAATAGAGTCCACACCTGGGAAGTAGGTGGTACAGAGGGAGATATTGTGTTGGGAAATGCTATTAGTAGGAGGCAGTTTGGGGGAGTGTGGTTTTTTGAGGATTTTTTTATTGAGAAGTTGCTCTGGATAGCCTCTGCGAAGAAGAGATTGATGGAGGTTAGTAAGGAATTTATCAAGGGAGTCAGGGTTGTTGCAAATTCGGTGGCCACGAATAGAAAGGGAGTAGGGGAGGGAACGTTTAGTATGGGAGGGGTGGCAGCTGTTATAATGGAGGTATTGTTGTTGGTTGGTGGGCTTGATATGCACGGAAGTGCTAAATTTGCGGTCAGAGAGGGAGACGTTTACGTCCAGAAAGACGACGTTAGAGGCAGAGATGTTAGAAGTAAAGGAGAGGGGAGAGGAGGCGTTGAGGGAGGAAATAAAAGAGTTGAGAGAATGAATACCATGTGGCCATAAAAGGAAGATGTCGTCAATGTAACGAAGCCAGAGAAGAGGTTTTAGTGAGCATGAAGATAGAAAAGATTGTTCAAAAAGTCCAAGGAAAAGGTTGGCGTAGGAAGGACTGAAGCGACTACCCATAGCGCATCCTTTAATTTGAAGAAAGAATTTGTTATTGAAAGAGAAAGCGTTGTGGGTTAGGATGAAATTGGAAAGATCAAGAAGGAATTCAGAGCTGGGAATATGAGGAGCAGGGCGTTTAGTGATGAAATGGCGGATGGCAGAAAGTCCTTCAGAATGAGGAATGTTGGTATATAGGGAAGTGACATCAATAGTGGCCATTAAGATATCACAGTTAGAGGGGAGTGGAGTAGAATGGAGGCGTTCAAGAAAATGATAAGTGTCTTTGATAAAGGAGGGCAGGGAGTGGACAATGGGTTGTAGGTAGTAGTCAACAAATGCGGACATGCGTTCGGTGGGTGAGTTATAAGAGGAGACAATGGGGCGGCCAGGGTTGTCAGGTTTGTGGATTTTGGGTAGAATATAGAAGTTTGGGGTGCGTGGGTGTGACGGAGAAAGAAGGGTGATATCTTGTTTAGACAGGCCTTCATCAGGGCCTTTGATTTGAAGGAAGGAGATTATTTCATCCAAAAATTCAGGATTAGGGTCATGGGACAAAGGCTGATATGAGGAAGTGTCAGAAAGTTGTCGGTTGGCTTCATCGAGGTAGTCAGAAGAGTTGAGGATGACTACTGTGGAGCCTTTGTCAGAAGGAGTGATGGCAATATCTGGATTTAGAGTAAGTTTTCTGAGGGCCGAGATTTCAGAAGGAGATAGATTGGGTTTTGGTTTAAGGGAGTTGAAAAAAGATGGCTCAGAGAGTTTTGATAGGAGAAGGTTGGTGAAGATTTCAAGGGGGTGATTGGAAAGAAGTGGTTTTGGTTCATGTGAAGAAGGAGGTTTGAATTTGGAGAGAGCGGTGTGGGGGGGGGAGGTGGGAGACGGAGGAGTGGGACGCGTTTCCCAGAAAAATTTCCATTTCAGTCGTCGGCAGAAAAGAAGGGCGTCAGAGAGGATTTTAACAGGGTTTATTTTAGGGGTAGGTGAAAAACTAAGGCCTTTGGAAAGAAGAGATAATTGTTCAGGGGAAAGAGAATTGGCCACATGGTATTCATTCTCTCAACTCTTTTATTTCCTCCCTCAACGCCTCCTCTCCCCTCTCCTTTACTTCTAACATCTCTGCCTCTAACGTCGTCTTTCTGGACGTAAACGTCTCCCTCTCTGACCGCAAATTTAGCACTTCCGTGCATATCAAGCCCACCAACCAACAACAATACCTCCATTATAACAGCTGCCACCCCTCCCATACTAAACGTTCCCTCCCCTACTCCCTTTCTATTCGTGGCCACCGAATTTGCAACAACCCTGACTCCCTTGATAAATTCCTTACTAACCTCCATCAATCTCTTCTTCGCAGAGGCTATCCAGAGCAACTTCTCAATAAAAAAATCCTCAAAAAACCACACTCCCCCAAACTGCCTCCTACTAATAGCATTTCCCAACACAATATCTCCCTCTGTACCACCTACTTCCCAGGTGTGGACTCTATTAGGCGTATTATTAAAAACCTCTACCCTATCCTGTCGGACAACCTAACCACTTCTAAAATATTCCCCCAATGTCCCTCTCTCAGCTTCAGACGCCCCCCCAATCTATCCGCCATTTTCAATATTACCAAACCCCTGTCCAAATCACTCAAACCCACCAAATCCCTTCCCACCCCTTGCAACCGCCCGCGATGTAAAACTTGCCCCATCCTCATCACCCAGCCCTTGCCGGACAAGTTCCTCGCTTTTCCCCTCCCTTCTGTCCTCTCACCCTCCTGCACCACGCCTAACATTGTCTACATCCTCCTCTGCCAATACTGCCCTTCTTTCTATATTGGCTTATCCACCACTCCTCTCAATATTAGAATGAATGGGCACCGCTCGTCTTGTAACGATTGCCCCTCCCTCTCTGTTTCTCTCCCTGTCGCCATTCACGTCTCCTCCCACAACTCCACTTTCAATAACACTTTTAAAGTCGGTCTACTTGCTTCCCTTCCCCCTTCTTCCTCTCCCCTTCAGCTCAAAGATCTTGAATCTTCTTGTATTTTAATCCACCAGGCTTTCTCGCCCCCCGGACTCAATAAATCACACTAGTTTCTCCCTCCCCCTCATCTCTTCTCTCCCTGCTTCCTCCACGCCCTCTCCCCGCTCTTCGTCTTTCCCCTCCTTCCCCTCCTACACCTTCCTCTCTCCCTCTTTCCCCTCCTTCCCCTCTTACACCTTCGTCTCCCCCTCTTTCCCCTCCCATACCTCAATCTCTCTCCTTTTCTTCATTCCTACCTTAAACCTTGAGAAAGGTGGAGCTAGACTTCACCGAAATATCGAAAATTTTTATGTGTAAGTGTTCTTTTTTCCGTGTGTATATTTTTTATCGGCCACCCTCTTGGCATACTGTATATTTATCACCCGAGTGATTTTCCTGGAAGTTTTATATATATATATATATATATATATATATATAAACAGCGATACTCTAAAAAAACACAGAAACACGCAAAAAGGACACATACTGCGAGCTTACGAAGATCTATTTCTTGATATATATATTGTTGGATGAACCTCGGCAACAAGAAACGGGCACCTGATCCCCCCCATTCGCCCGGGAAGGACCAAAAGAAATAGATCTTCGTAAGCTCGCAGTATGTGTCCTTTTTGCGTGTTTCTATCTATCAGCGAGTATCGCTGTTTATATATATATATATATATATATATATATATATATATATAAACGCAGTAAGTGTCCTTTTTGCGTGTTTCTGTGTTTATTTATATATATATAAACAGCGATACTCTAAAAAAACACAGAAACACGCAAAAAGGACACTTACAAAAGAAAACTTGGACGTTTCGACGGTCAAGCCGTCATCATCGGCGGTAGAAGACTGAAGGATCTGCTTTGTTCCCTTGGGGAGGAAAGGGCAGAGAGGGAGGGGGGGGGGGTAAGAGCGAATGGATAGTGGTGGGGAGAGAGAGGTGGCTATTGGGCTATTATTGTCAGTGGGCTAGGTTTAGTCCGGGCTTTTCGAATTTATATATATCTATCTATTTCTCCCTCTCTCTCTTTCTCTCTCTTTTCTCCGTCCATTGAGCATGTGTGCATCTCTTTACAAAATATGCCGTATGGCTACATAACTCCATAAGTGAAGGTCAATTAATTACCGAATACGACGGAAGATTTTTTTACGCGCCGAGGAAACCAGGATAAAAACTGAGCTTTGCCTGGCCAAGCAAACGTTGATTGCCTTCTTGAGCGAAAGACGCTGCACACTCGAATGATTCGAAGACGGCAACTGCGCCAATTTGTAACGTTTGGATTTCCATTGAATTTAACGAGCATCATCGCACGCTTCATTTCCCTCCACCTATACCACTCACCGGCAGCATCGCTTTGAGGGGAACCCACGTCAAATGAAGCGAGGCAATGGACGCGGCTTTTAACTCATCCTCCCTTCCCGCGCGAAGAACGTGACAACGTCATGAAGCACACAACCGACGGAGTTGTTCCCTGCGGTATAATCTTAAACCGAAAAATTTGTACGTAAGTATTTCTATAAGCATGTCATATAAAATTCTAAAAAAAGTCTAAAAGTCATTCTAAATTCTAAAATTCTATAAAAGAAACAGCTCTAGTGGTTTTGATTAGTAACCATAATTCCAGATTTTTAAGATGGTTCCACCTTAAAAGTGTCTCAAATGTCATTTAATTCATTTCTTGACTACTGACAGAAAATGCGACCTCAATTTGATATGAAAAATAAAATAGCACCCTCCATCTTTACGTTATTCGTAAATTGAACATGAAATTATATGTTGTGAGACACAATAACAGGTGAAACATGGGGGAAAAGTTTTTTTTCTGTCCGCTATAAATGCCATTTTCACGAAAAACTGATTAGGAAGCGAGTTCTCTCAGGAAACGGAATGATAGTTAAATTTAGGGTCCAATCTATCTTAATTTTTGTGTCATTAGCAAAGGGCTTTACGAACTGAAGTCAAAATGCGATACTTCAATGCAAATGGCGCCGCAGTTGGTTCCTATGGCTGGAATAAGAGTTCATTAAAACTTAATTCGTCGATTAAATTTCATAATCTGTCCCTGACTTTGTTTCCTAATAGGAAGGCCCTGAATTTTGTTTCTAAATAGGTTTGTAATTAATGGAAGCTATGTTTGTTATCAATGCAGGAAAAAGTCGAATTCAGTGACTGTTTTGATTCACACAGTCACGGCTGAATGTCCTCATGTATGAGAAATTTATTGGGCCACGTCTAACCTTCGGTGTAGTTCCATAAAGGACCGAGTTTGATCCCAGAAACGATTTACGGGCCTAATCATGAAAAGCATGGGAATCAATAGAGACATTAACAGGTAAAGTATCTCATCTCACGAATTTAATATAAGACAAAAATACACTTGAGACAAAGACACACGCACGGGTTCATACCTACATCACGTAGACAGGGTTTTATACTACTCCGTATCAAGGGAATCAGGATTTCTCATATACACCGCCGAAGTTTCCCAATTATTTTCGCGGCATTAATACACTAATATAGCGCTACGTATCATAATATTTCAAGCCCATAGTCCCTATTTCAGGCTCATCATCAGAAGAAAACTTATTACAGGCACCCTGGGAAAAAGACTTTAAAAAAAGTAAAATAGGACCGTGAAATGGAAAGTAGAGAAACTTGAATAATGATGACGGATAAACTGTAGAGACTGGAGTGGAATAGTGAAGGTTAAAATGAAGTTTTTCCTTGTCCTTGCCTCAGACAACTGATCTATGTAGCTACATCTGCACTTACATCGGTCATAAAATAAAGGTATTTAGGCATTGGGTCCTTGAATCATCCATCAATAGAAATTGATGGTCTGAGAGTCAAAGTAATACAAGTGAAAAACATCGTCCAGTGTCACCTGTATCACTTTACTCCGGTAAGAAATGACAAAAAGCAAAGTAGCTTAAGTTTTCGGCGGCTAGATCACAGCATCATACGTTCGAACACTTGTCTTCCTTTTCCTGTGGCTTCCTGACGGTACCCGGCAGTACCAACTTAGAACATATGCACTTATATCGGTTTTCGTGTTTATGTCACTTGTATTACGTTGACTCTCAGGCCCTCAATTGTCACAGTAGGCTTAGTATTTACTGTCACCTTGCGGGTAACTTATGAAGACTTACGTCGGCACTACAAAAGGCATGTCGGAACGCACCTCAGCTACGAAAACAGTACCTAAATCAGGAAAGAGCACAGAATAATTTACAAGGTGAATTGTAAATATTTTCAATTCCTCAGGATTCATGGAATGTTGGGCGGTAATAAAATGAAATATGCCTTACTCTATCGCCAACGTTTCGTATGCATTTTAAAAAGGTTCATCAGGACTTTGGCCTGATTTTCATTAAATTACAGCATTCGAAGGTTGTTAGCCTATTTTACAATCGCATCTTTTGAAATCTTATTTTTAGAAACTGCTCTTGAAAATATTAAGCTTTAATTTTAGCTCTGTGTCACTTTATCGATTTTAACAATTGTTTCTATGTTTAACAATATTCGAATGCTGTAATATAATGAAAATCGTGGTGCCCCCAGAGTCAGAATTTGTATACTCTTAACGTAAGACTCCAAGGGGACCACAGTTTAACGTCCCATCCGACGGATACTGCACTTTATGTGCTACCCACACAGCACCCAAGTATGCATCGCAAATTCCGATGAAAAAATCTCCGCCACCGCTGGGATTCTAACCCCGAGCCTCGAAATGGGAATTAAGTACTCTAGCCACCAGATTAACTCGATTACTGTAAGATCCAGAGGTAGAAGTTAATTGTAGGTCGTGTTCCAATTCACGCTAAGGTGTTCTAGTGGCACTTAATTTTTCCTTAAGGTTAGTCACTAGACTTCAGCTTCGCCTCGTCGGGTCTCTCACCGCTCAGTCCCAGGTGGAATGGGAAGGCTCCCAGTGTGGAAGGGGAACTCGATGAGCGAATGGAGTGGAGGGTTTGGAGGGGCAGGAGCAATCGTGATCAGCGCGCGTCGCTGGACAGTAGACGAGCCTAGAGTGACCTTGGACTTCGTCGCGAAGCTAGGGGAGTCGACGGACAAATAAGCGAACTTATTTACTCGCTGCTCAATCTCGCTGTGCGTTGGCCTCCAGGAATATGTTCATCCAGAAGAATTCATGGGGTAGGGGTAGTCTCAACAATAGTGCTGAATATTTTTCCCTTTCTTCAGGCAATGAAATGAATGTCAGAATATAGACATTACATGAGCGTTGGAATTTATATGGGTGTGGATGTGGACTATTGTATTATCATTTGGATGATGCGAAAAGACTAAATTTTACTTTGATCAATTTACACCTTAGCCTACACTCTGAAAGATCTTAACGCTAAATAAAGAAGAATGCAAGAAACTCGATAGTCCTTTTTCTGCTTCACCATCGATGTAGAAAAATAAATATAAAAAACTTAAGAGTACAGCAGTAGTATCAGATGCATCGATTGAAAAATTTTATAACTTTCAGCCGCGCAACCAATAAAAATGTTTGCTAAATACGTTGCCGCAAAACTTTTCGGCACAAATTGAAAATTATTTTCACACAAATATTAACCCCGTGCGTCGTGTGTCTGTGCCCAAGTCGTCAATTCGTGCGGCAGAAGCGTCCACATCGAGAATCATCAATCGGCGCAAATCCTTTGACTTTCGTCAAAAACCCGACTGTCTGGAGTGTGTGCAATGAATGTGGATTGAATGCTGTGTGTCGTATTAGGCGCAAATTTATATAGGTGTTTTCGCGGCTTTATAGCAAAATGAAGAATCCCTCGCACATGATCGGCTTTATGATGTGAACGGATCGCATAACTTTGATGTCGCAATTATCTCGCATATAATATTCCATTGTGCATTTACAGCGTAATGCGATTTGCCTATGCGATACTATCGATGCGATATATACCTGGTGGAACACAATATTTCACTAATATCATAATACATAGTTGAAAATTTCGTGAATACAGCATGTCCACGGTCAAAAATTTTCAATATCGCACAGTGAAAGTAAGTGATTTTACAAGGGGAAAAGCAGTACAACCAGACTCACGATTTACCAAGATGTATCCTTGCTTTACACTGTGTCTTCTTACTTACCACCAATGTTTTCCTTATTCGTCATGGTTTGATCTCAGAACCTCAGTTTCCTTACCAGCACCAAATGAGAGAAAAGTTATCAATTGCAAAGATTTTACAGCTTGGGCCTGGACTAAGCATGCTTGTGAGGCTTCACCCCATGACTAGCAATAGAGATTTATGCTAATGCAAAATTAGTCGTAGTTACACTAACTTTGGGGTGTAGTGTAATGCTTGTTGGCGACTGCTCACCCCCTGCCACCCACCCTTGAGGTGGCTTGCAGGGTATTTTGTAGATGTAAGATTAAAACAATTAAATAGTACGAAATTATGAAGAGCGAACTGCAAGGTAAATAGTGCGGGGTAAAACGTAAGGATGGTTACATCAAGAAAAATATCAGGTTAGGGTTACGTAATGGCTTAACATATAATTTATTCGTTTTTATGGGTATTTAGGCGAAGTATTTTAGGCAGAAGTACCTCCATATAAAACTTTTCTAATGGTTGTTCCATTTGGTGTTTCCAAAAGTGATCATTTCTATTAATACGCTCAATGTAAATGCCCAATGGGCTCCAAACGATAAAGCCGCAGTACGTTTTGTCACAAATGCGCAACTGTCCTTGTATTTGATAATGGTAGTTATGCTTTTGCTTTAGCGTGACATTCTCCCCACTCTTTTGAAAAAAATTTAGTTTTTTCTGTCCTTCCGCCTCCGATGGAGACAAATCCCTGCAGCTAATTGGACAATTAACTTCGATTATGCCTTTGCCATCTTCTAGAACTCCATCAGGGGTTGCAGCCAGGAAAGACAAGGTTTCATCCACAAAAAGACCTGTAGGCAATACGGTATTTCCGCTAATCTTCTCGTATTGTGCAACAGCATTTCCTTCAAACGCTTTACCATAAGAAGTAGCCTTATTCCCTCGAAAAGTTGGGAACAATATCCTTTCTGCTACTTTTACTCTGCATGTATTAGCCCTCAATTTACATATTTGACCGAATAAGGATGCCGTTAGTCTCTTACGCCTTTCAGACACCCACGTCAGGCTAAGATATTGAGTCCTAGTTTCGGCCTCCAGCCGTAGTCTGTGGTCTCTACTCAAAGACAATGACGCAAGGAACTCATTCTTATTAGCTTCATCAACTTCCTCAGTATCCTCCAGGCGGCTACATATTCCGTAGTCTTGGTCAGGTCCAGCTGGTATTTGGAATTTATGGCGCGTTTTGTATTCCAGGCGTCGTTTGGACCGCGCAGTCGACTTTTTTACGGCACTGGTCTTGTATTTTTTTGTAAATGTTCCAGGACTCTTCTGCGTCAGGCCCTTATGAATAAGAGAATGTAAATTGGGTCCTGCATTGTACGCAGTTACAGCCAACTCGCAACGCGTCTGATATGATCTCCTCATACAAAAATTCACCCTCTTTCCACCGACGTATTTAGCCACACTTGCGTTATAGGATTCCGCCATGTTATTGGTGACGTTGAACATCAAACTGACTGAGTGGCGGGCTTAGAATAGTAATTAAAGGTTGGAGTGTAGAGTAAATCACTACTTAGGTGATGAAAACAGTTCGTATATATACGGTCCAGAGGGCACAGGTGAGGGTGGCTGAGGGAGAATCAGGGTGGACAGTTACAGGTCGTGGGGTAAGGCACTGGTACCCGTTGTCGCTTTGTTTTTTAACATTTATGCCGAGAAAATGATGAGGGAGGCACGAGAGAAGCTAGGTGTGGGAATACAAGAAGGACTGCTCATGAAGAAGGCTATTTTCGCGGACGACCAGACGTTGGTTTGGTGAACATCGAGGGGATTGAAAGCTTTGTCTGATGCATTAGAAAATCTGTGCGGGAAATGGGGAATGATGGTTAATCATAGCAAAACAAAGGAATAAGATTTTATAGGACGACGAAAGCCAGGCAGGTCATGAAAGAAGGAGGGTAAAACCTGGAGGAGCAACCATAACAATTTGATTCTTGGTTGTACGTACTTTGGAGGAAAACGGCCGTATGATCAAAGGCCTTAGAAGGAGAATTGCGCTAGCGAAAGAAGCGTTCAGCAGTGAGGAGGAGCTGATGACGGGGACCTTGCCTATGGATGTAAGAAAGACGCTGGTCAAGAGTTAAATATGTAGTGCGGCGTTGTATTGTGCAGAAACGTGAATTGTGAAGAAAGAGGACGAAAATAGGCTGCGGGCGTTTAATGTGTAGAAGTGAAGGAGTATGTAGAAAGTCCGAAAGATGGAAACGGAGTCAAAGGAGGAAGTGCTGGGAATGGTGGGCACGGAGGGGAAACTTCTGGAAGATATTATAAGGAACCAGAAGATTGCTCATTATAAACATATTTTTCAGAACTCATTAAGTCAAATTTGGAATTGTAGAAGCGGCGAAAGCAACGGTAGGCGTAGTGAGTGCTACTAAAATTAGAAAACCGTGGATCACGAAGGAGATGATCAGGGAGATGGAGGAGAGAAGGAAATGGAAGAGCGTAAACTCAGAGCTAGGTCAGAGAAAATACCGATAATTTAATAACAGGCTTATAAGAGAGACAAAGAAAGCAAGAGAGGCGTGGTGGAGAGAACAAATCGACGCGTTAGAGAAATACCAAAAAGAGGGAAGAGCAGATGCATTATATAGGAAAGTAAAGGAACTGACGGGTGGTAACAAGGGAAGGGAAATTACAACGATAACAGACAAGACGGGAAAGATGATCGTAGAACCGAGAAAGATCCAGGAGAGGTGGAAGGAGTACGTTGAAGAGCTCCATGGTAAAGAAATAAGGCCCAATATGTTAGATATAGAAAGGGAAGACGATATCGACAGAATTGCGCTCGCTAAAGAAGCATTTTCGAAGAGAAGGGAATTGATGAAGGGGGGTCTGAGAAGAGACGTAAAGAAGAGGCTGGTGAAAACTTTGATATGGAGCGTGGCGCTATATGGGTCGGAAACTTGGTCATTGCGAAGGGAGGATGTGCGTAGACTTGAGGCGTTTGAGATGTGGGTTTGGAGAAGGATGGAGAAGGTTAGCTGGATGGCGAGAAAGACGAACGAGGAGGTATTGGATATGGTCGGAGAGGAGAGGAAGCTTGTGGCAGAGGTTCGGAGAAGGCAGAAGAGATAGATGGAGGAGGTTTTGAGAGGAGAGGGCATGTTGAAGAGAGTGATAGAGGGGAGAACACTTGGGAAGCGTGGAAGAGGAAGGAGGAGGATAGGAATTCTGGACGAAATGAGAAGATGTAGAAGATATGAAGAATTGAAGAGGGATCTAATAACGGGCCATCCTTAGGAGGGAAAGCGAGAAAATTTTCTATTAGATTGGGATACAGAATGGGGACTGTCCAAGAACCTACCAATCAGCTGGTAGAATACTTGAATGAATGAAGTCAAATTTAACATGAATTACATACTCTGATTGTGAGATGTTTTCCAAATGCCCTTGACTTCTGGAGTGAACTACCCCGGAATCTTTTTCTAGTGCCGGTGGATTAGCAATTGAGTACTCAATCTCATCTTCTTGCCAGTGGCTGCACCCTGGCCGAGGCCTGTGTAAAATAGTTAGGAAGCAGATTAAATACCAAATAAAATGATTAAAACCTTTTTACAAAATAAAGAGCGTAATACAAAGTCTCACAACCTAGGTACTTATTTTTGTGACCAAAACCTACTTTGGCAATGACGTTCCGAACATGTTAGAAGCTGCGGGCTCACCCTCCTCCCTCTGACTGGAGCAGTGATAATCAGTCTCTCCATCAGCTCTAAAATATTGGATATGTACGTAAAATATTTATTTGTATCTTTTCCATAACGTTAGCTAGTAGAAAGATGAATTCTTTGAACCTCGTAATATGCCAAAAAGACTAATGAAAGTAGATTCTTACCTCTCGGTCTCAGCTTTTTCTGGCGTTTGTTGTTCAAAATGAAGATTGAATTCTCTTGCGCTGGAATCCAATTCCATAATCTCTCTACGATAAATATGATGTTGTTAGCATTCCAAATCGCTGTTATAGTAATGTCAATTACGATAAATTGTATAATCTAGTAATTTAATTGAGAATTGGTCAAACTATCTATTATTTATAAATCACGAGCGGAAGGTACCCGTTGAAATTCAACGGGTGTGAAAAACGTTAAATTTATTTTATAGGAAAACCGCAAAGCCTGAAGAAAAACTGCATTCGTGGTCATTCGAGGAGTTCGTAACCTATGTTGTATGTTTTGTTCGTTGTAGTAGACACGCTGACCGTTTTCCAGGTGCACGGAGAGATTGGTGACTATTGGATGTCGTTAATTGCGCAGAATTTCTGTTCTTCTTTCGGGTAAGAAGCATGTAGTGAGGTCATTACAATTTCTACCATCTTAAAACAGATTGAAGGTTCGAAACAGATGGGTTTGTATTTGAACCAGATTTAGAGCTGGTTACCCGTCCGTATGTTGGGTAAGGATGAAATTTGTGTGGATCTTAGCGTAACCAGAGAAACACCACGGGAAGATTATCATGAGATCGCTGGTGGGCATGTCATTGAGCATCCAAGTCTAACTTTGGTTGTTTTTATTTCAAGGGCTAATTTTCTCGCAAAGAAGACATTCCTTTTGCTTTAGAAGATTTATTCGAAAGGTTACTCTTTTTTTATTAGGCATGTGGATGGATATATTATTAAGTCCAAGGAGGGGAAACAGCGGCGAGCGAGAGTCTTGAATGGGTAAATCGATGATTGAGTGAATGCACCTAAGTTAACTGAATTTTAACACTTTTAAACATATAAATAACTCGTGACGTTAATGATGCGGGAATTGGTCTAAAAACAGTTCGCAATCGTAATTAGAGGCAGACGGTTTCACTACGTGTACTACATCTGAGTACTTAACGATAATAAACAACGCCGTGTTTGTTGTAGCAACAGAGGCATTATTACCATTGATATTCGCTGCACGTAAATACTCTTGCACATATAATTATGTGAGAAATCAATTAATTTCCTATATGTGTATTGTTTACAACGTAAGTGTTCTCTCATATACATGCGATGACCCTTTGAGAAAGACGTTGAAGAGAATACTTTTTGTAAATATGCATTAAATTTATCGATTGACCCCTGAAGCAATCTATCATGGGGCCCTTGGGACTCTGGGCCCTTCTTATACGGATTTGCTTTCCACATACTATCATGGGCCTGCAGGAAAACGTGATATTTCAATGCTAGAGGCGTGAATATCCTTTGAAAATCAAATCTATGGTTGTCAAGGAAATATGTTATTGTTGATTTCAGAGAAAAATGTTAGATATTTCAGCTTAAAACATGAATTTCAGACAAATTCGGAGCGTAGAATAAAATCGATTGAAGGAATTAGAAACTTCAATTATTCAGCCATCCGATAAAAATAATCCCAGCCCTATATCTTGAGTGAAAGTACTTTTAAAAAGCAAAAAAATTAAACCACTGCACCGAACCCAATGCTTAGCCTGGACCACCAAGGGGGACCTTCGGGGGCCTATGGGGGCCTTGAGGGCTTTTTGATATAGCATATTTTACAACCAGATATGTTTTCTATCGAGGTGCCAAATTTCAGCTCAATCGGTCCAGTAGTTTTTGCGTGATGGAGCAACAGACAGACAGAGACCATTACATTTTTATATATTACTAAGGATCACACCCTTAACCCTGAAAAAAATAGGGTTTCGGTTAATTGAACCCTACAGTGTTTGTTGTCTATCAGTGACAAACTCGTGTTCCAAATTTCATCAAAATCGGTCCTGTGGTTTAGGAGGAGATGTGGAACATACATACATACATTGACTTTTATATATATAAAGATAACAATGACTTTTCATAAAACAACATTCCTCTGCAAGAGAATATGTATTTGAGGCCAGTACTACATATATCTGTTTTAAATATTAATACCCTTCTTTATCAACTTCCACGGAGCTGACGATGGACACTGGGGAAACATTACAAATTTCTTTGGATGTTATCTCCTCAGTATTACCTAACAAATAGAATAATTTGGGATTCACTATCTATTCAGAATTTATCACAAAGGATAGCTTATACTTTAATGCATTTCAAGGAGAAACAGTGAAATGCATGCTAACCCAATAATAGTTGGTATGGAAATACGTACTCAGTCTTAATTTTTTCCTCTCTTTAAAGAAATATCTTTTCTCCTTTCGTTTATATCCTTTGCGGAACCGGTATTTTCGATACCTTCTGAACCCTCCATAACACGATATTTTACGTAAAATACGCCACTCCCGAATAAGGAACAGCAGTACTCCTATCATACACGCAGCAGACAAATATTTCTGCTCCACTTCTGAAACAGGATCAGCAAAGCCAAGATTTACACTCGCAGCAGTCGCAATTCCGCTCCGTCTTGATGCTCCTGACTCGCGTAAGCGAGGAAGCGCAGAAGGATGCGTATGGCTGCCGCCCTGTGAGTCGACTGATGGTGAGGGGGTGTCGGGCACTGCAGGGAATCCACGCCAGTCATAGTTAGTGATGGGTAAAAATAATCGATTCTTCGTCATAATCGATTATTTGC
This sequence comes from Pyrrhosoma nymphula, assembly GCA_963573305.1. NCBI lineage: Eukaryota > Metazoa > Arthropoda > Insecta > Odonata > Coenagrionidae > Pyrrhosoma > Pyrrhosoma nymphula. The sequence continues at coordinate 37,913,560 of OY754331.1, read as the reverse complement.
TTCCGATTCTTTCGATTATTGGATCGATTATGTACATCCGATATTATGGTATAATCGATTATTTGAATGGAATATGCGGGAGAAGAAACAAATCAAAAGTTGGCGTACTCACACACTGATATATATGGTGTCTGAAAAACTATTCTTATTAGTATTGGAAGGATTAAAAAATATGAGAAAATATATATGATTAAAATTATAATTAATGAAGAATCAGCGGAATCGGCGTCCGTTCAATTCGTAGAGGAAAGGGTTTATGAAAGACAACTTTTTGCCGACTCTGTCGACGAATCTTTATGATGGCCAACAATGAACTAAATCGACTGATCAATTGCCATCCAATAATTTCTCGAACACTGTGGATCCCGGGACATTGTTCGTGATATTTCTTCGCAAATAAATGTTTAGAAAAAATTTCAGATTGGTATGGCTCCATGTATTGACCGTTTGTGGAAGTATTACCATTAAAATTGCAAAGACAAGATTGCATTATGACTGAGTTGTGGAGTTATAATTTTTTTTTACTCTTTATAGACAGTTGATCGCGAACAATTACTATCCAAAAATTACTTCTCAACACTTGATCTCTGGATTACAATGTTGGCAAGATACTCATATTATAATATTTAGTGAGACTCAAAGTGACATGCCTCCTATAAAAAGCCATTTGTGGAAGTATTTTCAGAGAAATTCGAAGGAGGGGACTGCATCCTGTCGAATATGTTTTAAAAGCATTAAGACATGTGGAAAAATCACTTTTTACCACTGTGACCAATACAAATAAAATAACACATGTAATAATTAAGATCAATCAACCCCACAAGCGTCGATTATACACAGGAATAGACGCTCATCGCTTGACGTTTCGCACCAACCACCTTCAAAACACGATTGTTTAAAACCCTGCTATTCAGCTCAAAGAATCATACGATTATTTACAGATTATTTTCACATATTCCATGTATTCCATGATCCACGAGCGTCGATTATTGCCGACAATCAACTCTAGCCGATTTCTGTTGCGCATTGTCGACGTTCACGACACGATTATTTCAAATCATTTTATTCTGCTCCAATAATCGGCAAAGAATCGTATGCGTCATATTAATCGTATGAATCTTTGCCGATTCTCAACTCATCACATAACCTCGTCGATTATACCGAGAATCGGTGCGCATTTCGTTCATCACCCGATTATTTAGCTCACAAAAGAATCGGATAATAATCGTATGATTTTCAAGAGCCGTATGTTTGTTCACCGATTCTCAATAATCATACGATTATTCACCAATTATTTACATAACCGATTATTTCAACCCGATTTTTTCCTGAATCGATTATGCCTCAATTTTATCATATGATACGATTAATCGATTACTGAAAATGTTTGCCCAACACTAGTCATAGTATCTCCCGCCCATGCCACGAAAATCGCTCCGCGGAATTAATGCCATTCTATCCGAAAGACGCTTTTTCGTCGCGCGACTCCATGATAAATAAATTGTATAAAACAATAGAAGCTTCCAATCTAGCCGCCATCATGTTGTTCCTTTTTCTCTTATTGGTTGTTTGACGACGTCAGACGACAAGGCGCGAGTTCAGCTGTGCGTTCACGGCATAAACCACGTTCTCCCCGCACCTACTCGTCCGTTCCCCCGTCACCTACAGAGGCGAGTCTGGAGGGTCGGCGGGTGGGGAGTACCCCTTCCACGCTGCGGCGTAGAGGAGAGTAGCTAGACGTGGGGGTATAAGGCGGCGGTGGTGGGGGCAGCCCGCCGCAGGCCTTAGTGACGCTAGTGAAAAGACGCGAAACATGCGTTAGTATTTTCCACACCTTTATCTATATTTTCGTAAATAAGGTGCTGTAAATACTTCTCATGGAAAGATGAAGGATAAACCTTTACCCCCAGTACGTGATATCTTTGGTTTTCGGCATCAAAAACTGAACTAAACCATGTTGAAAAACGACAAAAAGCGTCAGTGGACGCACTACTCTTCCTCAACATGGACTCAACAACGTCATTTAAAATGAACAATATCGCGTACTGAGGGTACAGATCCATCCTTTTATAAGAAAATAGAGAAAACTAGAAGTGTCTCAGAGCTATAGTTTAGCTACGAAAAGGTTTTTAGAAATGGCCTGCAGGAACACTTTTAGCCGATCTAGTGAACAACCTTAAATTCAGGAAATGACGTCGCAATATAAGCCTTAAAGGCCGTTTTACACGGGGCACGAAATTGCACAACTTCAAACTGCATATTTTTCTCAATCGGGCGTGCAATCATTTTCGAATTAGATCAGGGGCTATTTTGCCATCTCGCGTCCATGCATGCGCGTACGCGTTCTTGCAATTCACGGCTTTACACGATGCAATTTGAAATGCGCGTTCGTACGTACACCAGATTGTGCAATTAGGTGCTCCGTGTAAAACGGGCTTTAGACCTGCTCCACGACCGTGTAAGGGCAGGTATGGGCTGGTAAGAGAGAAGACTCACTAACCGGTCGTATTATTTGGTTGAAAGTTCTCGGCTCTTCGATGCAATGTGAAAAACGAAGCAAAATCAAAGAGAATGTCAGCGATCGCAAGTAGCCTTAGTGAAGTCACAAAAGAGAATGACCGCTTTCATTCACACCCAACTCTATCGGCAATCCGTTAAAATATATTTTAAGGCCGAATAATTGGTTTCTGCGCAAGTGCCAATAACTTTGAACTAAACTCTACCAGTCGTACTGATTCGAGCATCTGATATATGGCTAGAGTGGAAAACATCGTGAGCATTCGCGTGGGCAAATTGGAATGCGTATTCCAATAATCCCACTCGTTTTTTAGTTTAAAAACTGCAGGAATATTTCCCCTTTGCTTAATAAACCTTTCTGTCTTCGATTAGATTTCTGCTATTCGTTTTTCCATCAGGCATTTTGAAGCAACGCACGGCTGCCGGCCATCCTTTGTTTTGCGTCTACTTCAACCACATTGTTCGTACGAGCGCTTGTTTCCATTTTCACTTCGCAAGTTTGACCCAGGGTATAGTATTACTTTCTCTTACTTACTCTTACTCCTGTGGCCATGGAAAACCTAAATGGTCTTTGGCCTCGCCAACCACACGCCTCCATGCCCTTCTGTCCTCTGCTGTGTCGAGTTGAGCTCCCATTTTTCTCAGGTCCTTCTTCACTTCGTCGATCCAGCGCATTCTTGGTCTCCCTGGTGGTCTGGTGCCTTCCGGTTTTCCTTTCCATATCATTTTTACCATTGTGTTGTCACTTCTTCTGTGGACATGGATTAGCCATCTAAGTCGTCTGCTTCTGACTATACCCACAATATCTAGTTCTTTGTACAGTTCCCTCAACTCTTTGTTTTTCCTTATTCTCCATGTCTCTCCCTCTTTAATGGGGTCGAATATTCGTCTCAACACTTTATTTTCAAACGTTATGAGTTTTTTCTGTGATCTTTTTGTAAGCGACCGTATTTCGGAACGACATAGTAGTACTGGTTGAACAATTTTTCTATAGATACGAATTTTTGTGTTTCGTGACAGGAGTTTGCTTTTCAAAAGTTTTACTAGGCTTCAGTAGGTTCTCTCAGCTGCCGCAAGTCGGGTGAGAAATTTGGTCTTCTCTTTGTTGTTACTTGTTATTGTTACCCCTAGGTACTTAAATTGATTTGTTTTTTTTTAACTTATAATTGAGTATTTCTAAATATTCCTCTTCCTCTTCATGCCTGCTTATTTTCATGTAGTTGATTTTGCCTTCATTTACTTGTAGGCCCACTATCTTGGCTTCCATTAAAATGCCCAGAGAATGGTGTGAAGTAGTTATTGTACCGTTGCATAAGAAAGGAGATAAATTAGATTGTAAAAACTACAGAGGAATATCATTAATCAATACAACATCTAAAATACTTTTTAAACTGGTGCTAAACAGACTTAGGGAACACGTAGAGGAGATGGTAGCAGGCCACCAAGCGGGATTCAGGAAAGAGAAATCAACGATAGACTAAATGTTTATTCTGAAAGAGCTGGCCTCAAAATATTGGGAATATAATAAGGATCTATTGCTTATGTTTATAGACTTCAGCAACGCCTATGACTCGATAAATAGGGAAACACTTTGGACTAAAATGAAGAAATTTGGATTTCCGGGAAAAGTTATTGGATTGACAAAAATGTGTGTGAGTGAGTCTAAAGGAAAAGTCAAGGTTGGAAAAGAGTATATACTGATACGTTTGAAATAAGCACAGGAGTGAGAGAGGGCGATGGCTTGTCACCCCTCCTCTTTAACATAGCATTGGAAGAGAGTATAGTATTACTAACTCTATTGTGTCATGTATACTTTGGTGGTACGCATGGATTGGAACTCGGTTTTTCGTGGAGGTACCTACATTGTTTTCTAATTTGTAATAACCCGAGAGTGGAGAGGATGGAAAACAGAATCGGAAGAGTCCAAGAGAGGGGAGGTTGGGGAGGTAAGGGAAGAGGGATTGAGAGAGGAAGGGCGAAAGAGAGGTGGAGATTGGTGAGGATAGCGATTGGGGCGAGAGGAGGTAGGGACGGGGATATGAGACGTATCCTATTATTACGGGGCATCATTACCCCTTGGCTCAGCAGCCCAAAACCACGCCTTACGCTCCTTCCCACCCACCCACCCCTTCCCCTTGTGGTCCTCTCTCCCGCCCCCGCATAACCCTTCCCTCCTTGCCGGGATAAAAATATATATAAAAATAAGAATAAAAAAATAATAAAGGAGAAATGCGTCCCGACCACCACAGTAATCACTTCTCCTCCTCCCTCTCCTCCCATCAATTTCCCTCCCCCCTTCACCTTATCCCACCGGATAAGTAGCCGGCCGTTGCCGCCGACGCCGCCGCCTTGTCGGCCGATGATGCCCAAAGGGGTCGCCCTTGGGTATGCGTATAATAAAAGCAGGGTCACACGACGCATTTCGATGCACATTCTGATGCGCTGATAAATGCGCTGTATTATGCGTGGATTGATGCTCATTCCATACATATATATATGCGCAGTTCTATGCAGTAACGAATGCTAGGTCGAAATTGAATCCTGTAAAACGGAGAATAGTTGCCTTCATGACTGCACCGCATGAAAGACTGCACGGAAAAGATATCCAGTTTTAATTATACATCTGTGGACATCTGTGTAGTATCGTGAAGCCACCTGCTAGTTGTATGGCACGGGGTGACTCCACAACAGGCATGTAACATTCGGTGCAGTGCAAGGTCGAACTCCGTACTGCCATTGCCACTAAGCGAGGAGCAAGATATCAGTCATTATGACAATACAGGCTTGACCATGAACTGGAAGAATATTATGTTATTAAACATGCTTAAATTCAATGCAGAAGTTAAGATACTTATGTACCTAATTAAGGGATACTAAGGGAGTCTGCATACTCTCGTATGCCTACTTCTCGCCATAATGTCTTCTGACCCTTGAAGCATACTTAGTACTCGCCTCCCATCTTCTTTACGTTAATTTTCCTTTCCCTGCATCTTCCCGGGCAAGTAGCCGGCTAGCTGCAGTTATTTATTATTTACACCGATGACTCTCAGACGCGTGTATAGACAATGTTGCACGAAGTACTTCAATACGAAGTTCGCGAAGTCTAGTGTGAAATTATGCATTACATGAACTAATGAAAACAACTTTACGCGACGTTTGTAAACAAGAAACGTTGTTGAGAACTAAATATGTGGAAGAAATGGAGGTATAGGTATAGCAAAACTTGGTGGCACTCTCCAGCGGAGGATTAGAGGACACTGGACGTAGTTTCCAGAACACTACATTGAAATGAAAACCCAGATGGGTAGGGTACACTCTGACGCACTGCGAATTCGTGCGAAGAATAATAGAAGGGAAAGCATCGAAAATACGAAAGGACAGATAAACTGACCAACTTAAGGGGTGTGTTGGAAAGGACCATTATCAGGGCGTAACAGAACTGAATCCTAATACAGTGGACTTCCTACAAAAAAGTCACGTCCGTGCCGTATTAATAAAGTAGGAATATTATATAAATGTGGCAGCTAAACTCATATACCAATTGATCACCATAATACAGACCTCAGGTGTGGAAAATAGGTACAAAACAAATGTCACGCCGCATTACAATTTGGCCAGTGAACAGAAATATGAAGTGAATCGTAAAATAAACAAAGCACGAAAGAAATCCGCACGCTTCGTTAAAAACTGCTTTGAGAGAACAGAGTGTAACACAGCTGGTGTAAAGACTTGTTTGGTAACCGCTAGAGATTCGTGGAAACGCACGGCTAACGATGACCTAATTGCTATACATCAACGTGACGGCTACACTTTTCGAACAAATCGAAGCACCTGGTGCACCCTCTGAACCCTCTGGTGTATAGATTAGAAATTTTACGTGGTTTGGCATTGCCACGTTGGTGTGTCGGCTGTTTTTCTTCGAGTTACCGATGATGAAGCTGCATTTTTACGATTCCAACCTATCTCCTGTGCTTAATACGGCAGTACTCAATTGTACGAATAAGGTTTAGAGTTATTTTTTCCAAATTTTCCATTTCTCGGGCAATTCATTCAATCTAGCTAAAATTTTGTGCTTCAAATAATGTTGGCTATTTTACGGAGGCTTAGAATAATTCCGTTCATTTCTGCCTGAGAAAAGTGCATTTGAGGTTGTCCCATTTGCTCAAATTTTGTTTTCGAGTAGTAAACGCCATTCGACAGCCAAGATACTGTAGGCAATTATGTAATAACTTCATTTTCTGCTAGTCTAAAAGGAGAGTCGTTTACTATGACTCAACTAATTGCTCGTGACTTATCTTTCATTGGCAATAGTATAAGCCTATTTTTATGCTTCGACTCTATTTTGTATATTTGATACTAGTAATCAATGATCCAAAGTAAAAAAATCTCTTGTATGGTTTCCTCACCTAATTGTCCGAAATGTTCCCTTTTATTCACAAGTGGACATGGTGAATTCTATTACTTGCAAACAGTCAATAAACAAATGAATATTCAATATGTAGCTCGAGAAAATACCGATTTCACGCAGACAATAGGTGAGGTGAACCCTCTAGTGTAAAAATTAACAACTCTATGGAGTCATTCCACATCAAATTAACAAATAATTTTACATTTTGAGCCTGATTTTAAAAGATTATCTTGAAATATGGCAAATTTTTGCTGTTTATGATACCATGCAAAAATATTTTGTTCCATAATTTTTCACTCATCTCATTTTTAGTTGCGGGCTATTAAAATGTAAAAAAAGTTATTATATATATCACCCGCAGAGCGTAGTATACAGGACAATATCATTCATCATCAAACTTTTAAATTGAGAGGTTGTGTTGCTCATATAAAATCAAAGCACATCACAAGACCTTTAAGATGAGTCCAATTTAATAAATATCTTTATCTAATCAATATCTTAATGATATTGATTAGATAAGGCTATTTATTAAATGGGACTCATCTTTAAGTGTGAAATTCACAGTGAAAAATAATTCGCCTGGACTGGGATTCGAACCCAGACCCCTGAGGAACCCAGAGATGACGCCTGGGTAGCTTAACTGGTAGAGCACTCGGTGCGAAATCGGGGGGTCTGGGTTCGAATCCCAGTCCAGGCGATGGATTTATTCACTGAATTTCAAACAATTGTGTGACCACTAGCGGGTGACTCCGTTAAAGTCACTGCGCGGCCAGTTCCGCAATTCTTTGAACTCATCTGTAAGGTCTTGTGATGGGCTTCGATTTTACATGAGCAACAAAACCTTTCCATTTTATAGTTTTAATGTTTTTAAACAAATAATTTGTTATAAAGACTGTTAAAAGACCTTTAAGATGTTTCCCATATAATCGATAGCCTATCTTAATTATAATCAAAGATACTGCCCTTTATACTAAGCTCCGCAAGTGGACTTTGCTGCATTTATTTTTAATTTTTACGGCCAGTAATTCAAGAATCAAGAGTAGTAATTAAAAATTCTGAACAAAACTTCTTTAGCATGTTATCAAGAGTAGTTTATATGTGCTAAATTCCAAGAAAGCCTAAAATGGATAGGTTCGAAGCACGATTAATTTTGCGAGGAATGTGATAAAAAATAGCGTATGCAGCGTGACTTTAAAAAAACAAAGCAGGTAGAGTGGAGGGAAATGCATTCCAAGCAAAGTGGAAGCACTGGTGGATAGAATGTGAAAGATGAAACCTTCACCAAACTGTGTAAGCCAAAATAGCCAGATTACAGTATGAACGGTAGCACCACTAAGTGTCCGGAAAAATAAAACGTGTCAAACATATAAAAAGTTTAATATAAATATTTACCTGGAAGTAGATTGCCATTAGTAAGTAGGAGTAGTAGTAGTAAGTAAGTAGGAGCCAAGTGATAAGCCGGCTGCAGTAGTTGTTGTAGGATTGTGGTCTTAAATAAATTGACCGTACCTTATACCTTAGAAGTCAAGCCTCATAAATGGAGACGGAAATAACTTTTCCTGGATAAAACGCTATTTCTGTATCTATTATTTTGAAACTCCTCCACATCACGCCTGATACTTCTCTTTTTCAAAGACCTTCAAACACCCATGTCTAACTCTTCACAAACGATATGAAAACATTCAGGGTCAATTGACCCCTTGCCGTCTTTCTAGGCAAAGCAAAACTCCCGTCGTCCCGGTGTTAAAACCGCCTCCAGAGACTGAGACTTTGCCTTATCGCGTTACCTAATCAGACGACCCTCTGCAACGGGAGTCAAAAATGTTTGGGTACCCCTAACTCACGGAGTAGTCTGACCCAAGCGATATTTACGATTGATGTGAATTGAACTGTCTCCGTTACCGATCGCGTGATGGTCCAGCATCGCTCCCCTCCCCAGCCTCATAAACATCACAATGTTTCTGCTGCCTCCCTCATCATTAAGCTTTTAATCTCGACACGAAACTAATTTCCAGTTGGTTTGCGAGCCTGTTGGAAATGAATAAGATGTTTCACTCGGGCCTGTTTTATTGAGTGGGGGTGGGCGGCCACGTTACTGGAAATTATGAGCCAGGTGTGACTTATCCCGAGGAGCTGAGAAGCCGCAATCGAACAAGGGCAGTAAGTCATGTGAAAGAAATCGATAGCACTATTTCAGTAAACCGCGCACAACTTTCTAAAGATCCGGCTTTGGTCACGCCTGAAAGAGAAAGAAACATCTATAAACATATAGCGTGACATCACATTTCGTGAATCACAGCACCATCTCGTCTCAAAGCATAATTTTCTAATAGCGTTTACTATCTTGTAGTAACTTTTAAATGCATACATGTGACTGCGCTTTTCCAACATATTTAAAAGCATCCTTCCTCTGATTTCTTTCCATGGGTATATCTGTCGATTCTTAATGCCAATCTGTCATTTTAAAACTGTTGGCTTGGAAATGTTTGCTATAAAACATATTTAGACCGGGTAAACATAATTACGTATCCCCGTCTTCCCGATTCTTCTTAATAGGTGTTTCCATGAAAAACTCCAGAATCTATTGTAAGCGTTGAATTTATTTTTATCAAAGGTTGTGGGAAATGCACCATTCATACTTTCTGCCAAAGTTACCTTTCCATATTCCATACATTATCTGCTTTAATTACAACGGCTCAACAGAAAAGTGTATGCTGTTAGAGTGATAGTTAGAGTTGCATTGATACTATGTATCTTATTCTGACTAAATTTTAAATAAGACCCATCGGGATGAAAATAATATGGAATAAATGTTTACTCTTATATAGCTTGCATTTTGTTGTACAAATTTTACTGTAGGTATTTATGTTAGAAAAATGATGAGAAGATTGAAATTAACGTATTAATCGCAAAGAGTAATTGTGAGTTGAAAAATATGCTAAAGTAAAATTCTATTTTTATAGTATGTGTAACGTGTTTTATTGATAAAATATTGGTCTGCATAGTCATTTTTAAAAACTGTCTCAAAGACTGCTCACAATACATATTATCCGTGAACACCTTTGTTCCCGGCAGTAGTCATGGTTTTTACACACTATTACTTCGTGTTAAACTGAAACTCTATGGTGGGAAATGGAATCAATTACTGAGCATATGAACTTTAATTGAGAGGAATTCCATTAACAATTTCTATGGAACCAATTTATCTTAAGTAAATGAAGCAAAAATCATCTCGAAAAATGGTGGTGGCACTAAAACATGTGGTAGACTTCATGCAGTCTGAGTAAATATAATTCCGATTTATTTTACCTTTGAAATGGGGCAGTTGATAATGTAGGAGCTGTTATTATGCGGGGAAAAAGAGAAACATACGACGGAATACGTGCGCAGTTTGCAAAAAATATATTATTCTGCCGAAATAACCAAAATTGTGTAAATTATGTGGCATTAATCCTTCGTTAATCCTTATTAATTCCATCTAGCTATGACCGTACTCCAGCTATACATACTTCCTACCTAAAGGTGGTAGAATAATAAAATAATAAAATTGAAATAACCGGTAGTATCAGACTAGGCGAACGGAATAGCTCCGAAGAACCACTCTAAAATGTAGCTCCAAGGAGGAATACCTCCTAGGAATAGCTCTGAGTAATAGCTCCGAGGAAAAAGCTCCGTAGGATAGCTCGGATAGGTTCATTCATAGGGAATTCATAGGGAATAGCTCTAAGGGAAAGCTCCACGGGATAGCTTCAAGAAATATTTCTAAGGACTAGCTCCAACTATTAGCGCCAAAAAATACCTCCAAGGTAATAGCTCCAAGGAATAGCTCCAAAGAATAGCTCCAAGGAAATAACTCCTAAAAAAGCTCCAAAGAATAGCTCGAAGGAAATAGCTCCAAGCACAAGCGATAAGAGTGTTAGAAAAGGGAAGTCGGAACGGGTGGAGGATATTGGAGGAAAGATGGTGGTGGTAGTAAGAGAAGGAAAGATAATCGGAAGTATAAGTGACGGACAAGAACCTCTCCTCCCCTCCTCCGCACACCTCTCTCCCACCCTTTTCCCCGAATCACCCCCCCCCCCACCCCAGTTCCCTCTTCTCTCACCACCAGAGAGGTCCCCCTCCGACCCCTCCCCTACATTATCTCCAACCCCCCACCGACGTTGTTTTGTCTGATACGCCTAGCCAGGATACCACCTGACCACATTTTTTAATTTTCCATACGTGTTTTTTTCCTCCGATCGCGGCTCCAAATCACAGGGGTTGACGCGGAGCGAGGTAATGGGAGGTAATGGGGAATCGGGGATGGAGGAAGAAGAAGAAGAGGGTGGTAACATGGGGTTTGGGTGCGGAATGGATGGACGGATGGAGGAAAAATAGGAAGGAAGTGAGGCTGTATAGTGAGAGAGGGAAGAGAGTGAAGGTCACCGGGCAAGATAATGTTATGGTCACTAACAAGACGCTAAAGGGGCGAAGGACGACATTTTCGCATATGGAAAGGGTGGCGAAAATAACAGACGAGCGGCGCTACTGCCGAGTCGGAATGAAGATTACTTCGGTTCTCACAGATGGGAAAGTTTCGGATTAAAATGCCACAGAATGAGCTCACATTATTGTAAAGAATGCAAAAGAATGGAGCTGTAGATGGTAATTTAGTACAGGGGGGTTTCTTTGAGCGTATATTTATCAATGTGGGAGCAACTGCAAATGTGTTAGAGGGGTAGAAAAACTTGGAGACACTCGCTTGAGAAGATCATCACACCAGAGAGAGAGAGAGGAAAGTATGATAGAAAGATGGGACTAAGGGCCCTAAACTTCTCAACTATATGACAAGTTTTCGGGTGCTTCTGGTTATTCATTTTTTTCAACTCAACGTTTCATTCTTTAAACCAGGAGCGTAGTCAGGAAAATGAGATTCATCGACCTACACTCCTAGTTTAAGAAGTGAAGCATTGAGTTTTTCAAAAAATCATTACGCAGGAGTACCAGAAAATATGATATATTTGACAAAAGAAACTGCGGAAGCCTTCATGAGAAGGGTCCAAGACTTCTTCCAGAGTTCCTCACAGGAGTCCTTTGTAACCTCTGCCCACTCATGTACGCTTCATTTGCCCTCCCTGATCTCAAATTCTATGATGGCAAGTGCCACCAAGTTTTTGTACACCTATACCATTCTACTCCAGCAAGCCTGCCAGAGGAATAATGTGCTATTTTATTATATATTATGCCACATTTTTCAAACAGGAAAATTTGTATGATACATAATATTTTGCTTCCGATGTTGTACACGTAAAGATTAATACCAGAAATTTTGAATTTATATACTTTTCTTTCAAAACTTTTATGCATGCTCAAGATGCCGATTTAAAGCCGTTCACCCCAGGGCCCGGTTTTATATTGTCTGGTTAATATTAACCAAAAATGGACGTAGCCTTGTCATCAACAAAATGTTAATTAAGAGTTCGCGTTTTGTATACTTAATATTACATACGTTTGTCCCAATAGTTAACATTTGAGTCATTATATTATTGTTATTCGTGCATTATACTTAAGAGAAAGAAAACACGTTTCGGGAATCGCTTTGGTACGGTAGCTTCCGTACTGACTTCCCATCCAGAGAGTTAAGGTTCGGTTCCCGGCAGTGATATCGATTTATTCAATGAAATCTCGGCCCAATCCTGGTTTCCATGGGGAGATCACTTCAATGGTAGTGCTCCGTTCATCTAACGTTCGCAATTAGCGCTGGAAACTGTCGTTATGAGGAGGCTTATTCTGACGCCAGGTTTCCTTCCATCCATCATTCATATCCCATTAATAATTCTACCATTACCACCCTACCCGGCTATTACCTCATCGCAGATTACCTCAGCTTTGGGTCACTTTCCATAATTACTACTATTTTATCCCATATACTCCCAAGCCTCTTTCAACAATGGTACACAAAAATGCCTACAGGTTCTTTAAGAACTTTTCTCACTGTCTCAATTATATAGTGAACATTATACTACATATATACATAAATATATATTGTATACTCATTGACTATTCTTTGACTGCTGGCTGTAAGTTGGAATGGAATATGCAACGTTACTAGCATTTGCAGTAACCACACCACTTGCAGCTTGCCTAACCTGAAAGGGAATGGCGTAATAGGTGTGCATTTATAAACTTACTATTTTGTATACAACACGGAAAATAATATATTTTGCTATCAATCAAAAGTAATTTTGATTAAGACTAATGACGTTTTCCATGGACATTTGGATAAATTTTACTTTTCATGTTTGGATCGATTAGTATTATGAACTCTGATACCTAACGAATTGAACTACACAATCAGCATCAAAAGAACAACTTACTTTCAGCGAATTTCTCGGAAGGTATTTCATATGGGGGCTTAACTCGAATTACTGAAGAGAATTACATAAGTAGCCAACAATGGAGCGAAAGCGGAATCTCTACCGAAGAACTTGCTCACTGCGTGGATTTCAATCTCGGTTTGAAAGACCGACTGCATGGCCCACCGAACACACATCACAATTTTCACGAGAGCCAATCATCGACCTTCGCACAGCCATCACCCGTGATTGGGGACTATGTTTTACGTTTCCAAGACAATCACGCGCTAACCAAGCTCCTCTATAAAGTTCTCTCATTATACTTGGCAACTGTGGGCACATAATCACCTTGACCATCAGGATCGGAGCAACAATCGCCCAACATCCAGATAAATGGACATCTACTATCCAAAGAGTTATCGGGAAAACTCAATCTTTCGATTAAATTCTCGCCGAAGAGAGCGATTAGCTACATTTTCTGGCATGCGGAATGGCTCGAAAATACAGGATAAGCCTCAAGTAAAGAGAGAAATGGTCGATGAATTCAGACAAGTGGATTTTTATGTTTCCTCAAAAGTATGTACAAAGGGAAAAATACGAAAGGGATAATTAGGGAAAAAAAAAACACTTGTTTACCGGTGAGTTGGGAAAAGAGCACGCAAAATTACTATCGGCATTGTTTCGGAACTGTTACTTTAAAATGATAGCCATGCTGTGGGAAGGATTTACTGAGATGGTTAACGGGTTAAGAGAAAAAAAATGCATTTTCATACATTCATGCATTTGGCCTGGAATGACGACTTTCTGTATCTGAAGGATTTTATTGAGGGTGACTCGCAGCTGGTTATAGGCACGGGAGGATGGCTTTGCTCTCTGATGAATATCAAAAAATTATGGGATTAGGCTAATTGAACCTCATCGATTTCAACATCTAACAATATTATTATCAATCAAGAAGTACTCGCATTGGGTTAATTTTTGGAAATAGCCACAATGGTATCTAATCAGTAAGTTTTTGAACAAAATGGACCAAATATACCTATAATCAAACGTAAGATACATTCATAATTTTTCTCATATGATCTATGATCGCGAACGACCCCTCTAGACATTGGATCTTTGATGATGGGTGATAAATAGGGTCGTTCTATTAGTTATATGTTGCTCTATCGATACCACACTCGAAGGAGGAGATGATCGAGATATCGAACAACCATGAGGGGAGGGGGAGGTAAGATAAGGCGGTTGGAGCGTTTTTTGTCTATGCACAGATTACCGATTTCGTTTCTCGCCAATTCAATGCTATTCATTGCCTATCCTATTCAACCTGGCCTCGTGGATTATGAGGTATATTTCGGAATATTTCGATTAAATACATACAGATTTTTGACTTATATAAGTTTTATTGGGGTTGTCCGCGTTGCTAGCTGGTTCGAAGGTGGCCGACGTTTCCTATCCTTTGCCGGAGACTTCCTCAGGGCTACTGGGTAAAACTACTACTGGGCTAGGGTAGCCCTGAGGAAGTCTCCGGCAAAGGAGAGGAAACGTCGGCCACCTTCGAACCAGCTAGCAACGCGGACAACCCCAAAAAACTTATATAAGTCATAATATGGACCGCGAAAGTTTTAACGACTTGACGATACAGATTTTTGTCTAAACGCGAAATAATGCATTAATTATTAGTATAATTGTTGCTAATATATATCAAGGTTCTAGATCTGAAAAAAAAACTCATTTGAATATAACTTTTTCCAAAAATGTGTAATACCTCGCCGAAAAACCGAGTTTCATAGCATGATTTTTACCCTTTTAGTATCAGCCTTCTTTGCCTGATTCATGTGAAAAATACCATGGTTATATCGACCAATTTTATTTTTAAAAATATATTGCATTGTCATTGAAATATTTGTTCAGTACTGATAATGAAGCATGATAGATACTAAAAATGTGTATACGAAAGCTTTATGACACTTAGAGAAGAAAGTGTTCGAGCGTAAAAATACACGGCCGATAGATCGTCCCGTGGTATTTTTGGCACATACTCCACGGACCGTTAGATCGGCCCGTTGACACTCAAAGGATTAAGGGATAAAAATGTAAAACAAAATTATTGTATCATTTCCGCTACTGCATGTATGGTGGTCTCCTCTGCATAAACTGATGTACTTAAATACCTTGTGGTTCGAGGAATGCTTTTCTACTTGCTTGAGAAATTATTAAAATGTTCTCTCAATGACTCATGATTATCGCTCCGGCCGCCTTAAAGCCCCGTATACCTGTCCCATTCTCCGTGCCGAGGGAGACTGTTCCGGGAGGAGCAAGGTCGGAGGGGGGGGGGGAGGGGAGGGATGGATCTAAGTCGTCATTCCTGCAATCGATACACGGTTTTCACTTCTTAAAAAAAATTAATTTCAGAACGGAGGGAAACGAAGCATGATGAGGCAGTCCTCCGGAGCTAAACAGAGGGCGATCGACTAGGAAGGGAGAGCGTAATAATCATTGTGGGGAGTCGACTCACTCGACCGTCCAGCTCACCACCGAGATACGGCGGCCTGCACGGGCGGTGGGAACGGGTGGGGGAGGTCTGGTGAAATCATGTATAGTGGTAGCCAAACATGGTGGCGATCTTGCAGAAGGCCTTTCTCAGTGGAAGAGACCAGAATCTACAATTTAGCTCCAAATGGGGGAGAAAGGTGGTGTCCACTGTTGACTATCAGGGTTCCCAAGTTCCTAAAACTTTGTTTCAAGCATCAAAATGATCAATCTATCCTTCTTATTTATCAACTTTCTAGCTCACTATGGCTATTAATTAATTGTTTAGATGGGCCTCTCTGATGGGCTGTGGACAATATCAGCATATTTTGGCGCAGCTTCGTTTTTTATCATTAACGGTCGTGAAACGCGCCACTG
Source organism: Pyrrhosoma nymphula (assembly GCA_963573305.1). NCBI lineage: Eukaryota > Metazoa > Arthropoda > Insecta > Odonata > Coenagrionidae > Pyrrhosoma > Pyrrhosoma nymphula. Next base: position 37,897,390 of record OY754331.1, on the reverse strand, counting down.
ACACTTTCCTTCCTATTAAATTAAATGCAGTTATGTTGGCAACGTTGCTTATCATGTGCTGTCACTCCCCTCCGCTCCTTTGCCGACCCGCACCATGCAAGCCTTCCTCTCCTTGATATCACGCTTCGCGCAGTTTCTGCCACCAAGTTTCCTTACCTCTATATGTACTTAATGTATCTTGCTTACAGAATAATGTTCCTTTAAAGAAACATAACATATCTGGATAAAATTTTACATTATGATCCTTTTGGTATTCGAACCAGCTCAGTTCCATTCTGTCTCATAAAACCTGTCTTCACGGGAACTTTTCTGAGATTTACAATTGATTTATGAAACATTAAACGGAACCTTCTTTCGTGACTACATACATTGAGGATCATCGAGGAACAGTGAACGCAAGACAATGAAGGCGATGCCGATTTATTGTTGTACGTTTAGTCGTTGAGGTTATCCCACCAATCTGTCGCGACGATGGATCATTCATTACTTCCAGTACAACTAGCTGACGTATGGCTTTTTTACATTTTTACCAGACATAAAAAGAGTTATGGTAGATAGAAAATTTCACAACTTGCGATATGTAAAAATTTTCTCTCTTGTGATGAGCGGTCCCGTTAACGGGAAGTACTCATCACTCGAATTCTTGAAGGCTCCTATGATATAATGTATTTATTTGTAGTACCTGGAAATGTATTTCATGTTGAAGAGAACACAAAGGTAAGAATTATGATTGTTCAGTTAATGCATAATAAGAACTATGAAAATGCTCGTACTTGATACGTTTTAAAGATGCGCATGTATGTTTAATAGATATAATTTATAAAAGTTTATTAAAACCCTCGAATGCACATTGAAACTTGAACAGAGCGATGTACGACAGCAATGATTGCCGAATTTAGGCGAGTTTCGAAATTGCCCTGTTCATTTCTTAATCCCGTCATTCATTTCTTGAGAAAAACAGGAAGTAATGCGTGAGGAGAATGATTCCTGGCCATCATTGATACAAATCGAGATAACACTACACTCGCTACTTCCACAGAAGTCAGCCTCCGTGTGTAATGCCGCCTTAATTCTCTCGACTCCATTTTGAGATTTTTCCGTCAAGAAAGTGACAGAATCATCCGTGACATCCTAATCTCTTCACAGGGATGTGGGACAGGCGGTTTTGTCGGGCCGACCGAGGTGGTAGTGCCCCGACCCTCCTGCCACGGCACCCTCCCCTTTCCGCCCCCCCAATCCCCACCCCCGACGAAGCGGCGTTTTAATTTAGGGGCAACGCCCCCTTTCCTCCCCGCCCCCCTACAATAGCACAGAGTTGCAGGTTGAAACCGAGCGTTAGGAAAGGAGGAGAAATGGACCCGGGGTAGACTTGGGAGGGTGGGAATTAAAAAAAAGCAGGATGGGAGATGAGGAGTAGGATGAGGAGGAGGGGGAAGATGGCTATCTGCTAATGAACGCGCCGAGCCATGCGACCGAGGGAGGGCAGGGTAGAAATTACACGTTGCGTGGAATGGAATGGATGTAAGCATGTTCTTCGCCGTGCGCATGTGTGTTTGTGTTATAGGCTCAGAGACTGGGCGTAACCCTTTTCCTTTAGTCAGCGGCTTGTGGGAGAAGGAGGAAGAGGAGGCGTGGAACGGTGGGAAAGTTAAAGCCCGTATCACACGATATCTACTCCATCCAGCGAAAGACCAAGTATTCTAGCCGGTACTTGTTATTTAGAGCTTTCCATTCGCTCTAGTGCGCCGCTTATTTCGAAACACAACGGCGCACTTGCTTTCCATTCGTTTCAGACCCTGCGCACCGGGCAGCGCACTCCAAAACAGATCGGGACCAGAGTATACGTACGTTAAATTACAACAAAAAAACGTCGATAATTGCATCCGCGATTGGTGTTTTTGTGTTGATTTGCAGTAAAGGCGTTAAAAGTGGATGGCGTAATGTTTAAATAACTGCGGTAAATAGCTTACGTTTTTAAATACTTATTTTGAACAAAATCGATAAATAGACACAAAATGTTCGGCCGAGACTATATTTTGTACTTAAAAAACACTACCTGCCAGTATGTTACCAAACGTTTTACCGGCGCACATCGTTCGGTTCAATGTGGTTTGAGTGCGCTGATGTGTTCCATTCTGCGCTAACTTCAATACTTGAATGGAAAGCTTACATTGAGTACCGAATAGTATGATTAGAGCTGTCCTGGAAGGTTTCACAAGATTATTGAACTTGTACTCGCGAGGAAGTGGTATTTTCATGATATTGCAGCGTATGTCTATTATAATTTTGAAAACAGCTTAGCATGGTGAAAAGAAATCACTTGGTACTACTCCACTTAGGTTCTTTATCCCCGTTTGATTTCAAAGTCTATGCATTATTATTGAGGTACTTTTACCTTGTTGTCTGGAAATATTAACTTCATTATGTTGCTAGCATTTTTTCTTTCTTTGTTTAAAATGTTGTTAATTTATTTTCCTTGTATTTTCTGCGCAAAGTAGCTGATATTCCAGTTTTCACTTGATATTATTCCGTTGACGGTGGTGATTTAATTTGTGCAATACGTTGTACTTTTTCTAAGATAGCTTGCCTCAGAACAGTTAATAATTTAAATTTTAAACCAAGTATTGCTAACTTATTCCGCCAGCTCCTGTGCAATACATCCGACTTTTATGATTAGTGTCTTTTTTTAATGTCTCTTTCTTTGGCAAAGGATATATCCTTGATTCAGCTTCCTCATTGTTGATCTTTGTGCCGTTAGCAAAGGAATAAAACTTACTAGATTTCTCAGGATATATCGTAAAACGTGACCAATTTCATCAGATGGCCGTCATATTCAGGCACATCTATACAGAACATTGAAAGCATACGCAGTGAGTAGAAGCATCAGTTGATGTCAACTATTAGATGAAACCGACCGACCGACAATAAATCCTGAGATATCTACAAAGTATTATTGCCTTTACTTACATCATGAGGTTTCTCAAAATTGAGCCAAAACTATGTACATACTACCCTGCGAGCTACTACAGAGGCGTGTGGCAGGGGATGTTAAGTCACGATCCATGGAGGGGGAAGGAATAGGGAAAAGGAGGAGCGAGAGGACAGATGAGAATTGTATGTTAACGGTGTGTCTTGTATAAGTGTCACGCTGTTCTTGTTATAATCACTAATGCTGCGTGGAAAGAAGGAATTTGTGCACCTATCAGTTGGGTAGACTATCTCTCTTGTATTTACGCTTCAACCAGTTTTAGAGAAGTAGCGTTGGGTCAAAATAATATCCTCCATGTCGTACAGAAACTCGCCTGATCTGAATTCAAGTAATCTAATATTAGCGCGTAGCCTTCGGGTTTCTAACGGCTTCTAACTTAGACCACAAAGCAGATGTGTGGAAATCGATCCGGAATCAAGAACTGAAGTGAAATAGTACCAAATGATTTCCTTTCACCATTCTAAACGTGGAAAACTCCCACAACCTGTCACCTGCCTCCAACAGTTTAAATTGAGCAATATATGGTAGCAGTCGACCAAAAACAACTGTCGGGGCATATTCACAATTTGATAATTTAACGGCTAGTAAATTACTGATAGCCATAGTGAAATATAGGGGGCTCAGATTAAAAAACATGGAGTTCGCTCAGCGACTGCAAAAGCTACCGTGACTAATCGCAAGCTAATAGATCTTGCTGAGAGCTAGTAGCATAATTTGTACCTATCAGCTCTTATTTTGTCACTTCTAACAGTTATACGGATATAGCACAGGGCCAAAATAATATTGTCTGTGTCGTACTAAAACTATTGAAGCTCCTCATGCCATTTGCCTTGCGCTGACTTCCGTATGCATCTCCAAATGAGAGCGATTCTTCGGCTGATTGACCATCCAACGTCCAGTCATAATCAAATCCATCCCACTTCATCAGCTATTCTTCAACCTTAATTCCAAACTCAGGCTCTACTCGCACCCCAATCCATTGGAAGGGTGAAAAAAGAACAAAATGCAGGTGCTGACTTTATGAAGATCCGTGATCTCGACCTTTTCGGCAAAGGCACTGCCAACACCGGAACTTCATTACACCGGGTGATGGGCAAGGATGAAGTCGTGAGGGTGAAGGAAGGGGTGGAGCGGACCATGTACCACGAATCTCTGAAACCCTCTTCCCTCTCTTTTCTCCGAAACATCTCGATCCGCTGGGCCGTGGAGAAGCATGAGGATGAATCTTGGTGGCTGGAGATGTTTTTATATGCATTTACGAGTTAATTGAGATCGCCTCGACCACGAGATAAACAGATTACGGAGCCTCCGAGAATGTATAAGAGGTTATTCCAAAACATTTTCCGTCCTGATGATGTTCTAATAAGCTTTCACCTTTTTCTCCCGCATCTATCTTCAAGCGGATTATCTCGTGAGCTTTTCAATGTAGCCTCGCGAAGTTATCAAAGTGTTGAAGAGATACTTTATAACCATCGGATAAGGTATGTAACTGGTTTGTGTTACACACTGGTAAAACAATTGCTATCTCCATCAAGAGTCTCTGCAAGGCGGTATTGACCGCGGCTTATAAATGCCATAAGCGGAAAAAAACAATTTGGCTGGGAATGCTAATAATGTTGGAGGGATTAACATGTGATCAAAGAAGTGGGTAATGATATCTGCAGTAAAGAGGAAAATCATTGATAACATAGTAGGTCTTTTCGACATAGAACTCCTTGAATAAAAAAGTAAATGTTTTTTGGCAGAATGCGTCTTACCAAAGCGGCCTTTTCAGGGCACGGTGTCTGTTGGGTTGATGAGATGAATCTCGATTCTCAAAGATTACATCTGCTTGTGTTTCGTCGCATTCTATCGGTTCCTCCTCACTAATGACATCTATTGCCTGTGAACTTGCGTTGAGGCGTTCGCTCGACTGCTGTTCGCCTCAACTTGTCGCTGCCTCATCCTCCAAATTCATTCTGCTGCTGTGCTAGACGTCTTTTCGGATTCCTCATTTAGTCTTCTTTCACTTTGTAACCGTTGGTGACACATTATATTTCTATTAAGATATTTTAAAATTTCGAAGATATTTGGAAATGTTTAAAATTGTCGAGAAAAAAATCCCAAATCAACATTTAATCAGAGTATATTTTTTCAATTCCTGCCACTTTGCCACAATTAGTAAATTATTTTATAGTAATAATCAAGCTTGGTGTAGCGATATCTCACATATCATTCTGAGTATACGGGCTCTCAAGTTATAGAAATCTTCCCTGATACTAATATTTCCGGGCGGCGAACAGTTAATATTCCGCTACAAATTGTTTAATTTGTGCGGCAACGTATGACATTATGCGCTAAAGTTTAATGCTGTGTAACATTCTAAAATTTTTGGTATATTAAGCCATATATTACTTATTTGGATGTGCGTTATGCTTCTAAAGCTTTAAAAAAAATTGGTATACACAAAATCGTAACATCGCGCGGTGTAAGACGTTTTGTGTCTAAATTATTGTAGAATGCAATGGTAAACTAACCTGGGTAGAATAAGTTACCATGGTTGGTACCATCCGGGCGTTCGCATTACTAATTCTTGCCCTTCTAATGGATTACTATGATACAAAGCTAGTAATGTGAACGGGAAATAAGTGTGAAACGTTTTATGAATTTATTCGGCTCTTGCAGGCGTCGTTAATTCGATTGCGTGGCACCGAGTCGGGAGGGAGCCACCGGCCGGTGAGGAAGCAGAGAAGTGGTTCGGGTAGTAGCAGCGAGGGAAGTTGATTCTGTCGCCGAGAAAGGAAGGCGAGACTTGAACGTTCGGGAACGAAGTAGGAGGAAGCCATATACCGGGGTGGGAACGAAAAAGAGGCGTTGCGGAGAGGAAGGCAAGGATGAAGGGTGGCTGGCTTCGGTGACCATAGGGTCGACAAAAAAATCTCACTGGAAACATTCGATAGCAAAGCGTGAAATTCTCGAGTGAGAAAAAGCGGTTGAAAAACCAATCGCCGTCTCGGTTACGGATTCCACGGAAATTGCCGGAAGTCGTTGTGGGAGTTGAGGGCGACCATCTCTAAACAATCGAGGGGAAACGTTTTTTTTTGTTTCTACTTCATTCCCTCGATCAGAATGTCAAATTCAATATATGTTCGCATGCGATCCCGGAAAGGGAAAAATGCGGTGAAGGTCGATGGGGAGACTCCGATTGGAAACTTCAACGCCTGAAATACGTTTTCCTCGATGCGGTGAGCGTCAACGGAACACTCCGATTGGAGACTTCAACGCCTGAGATGTGGTTGATCGAAGTGGCATGTCTCTCACGCCATTTTGTACCAGTTATATAAGTGGTATGATTCATAAACGATAATACTACTAAATATATTCTCTAATACCGATAAATCAAAGACAATGCAAACAACATCATTCTCTTTGTCTGTGAATAATATAGTTCGAAGAGTTTCGAAACAGAATCAGGGGAAGTGGTGCACAACAATAAATTTTACGCATTTTTTCACCATTAACACGTTTAATGCAGACTTTTTTCAGCATTTCATCTCCACCAAGAACTAGAGTTTTGTTATATTGTCTATTTTCATATCCGAACGAATTTAATTTTTCATCGAAACTGGCCGGAAATAAATTTATGATTTACAAAAATTCGAACTGGATAAAAACCTTTATGACTTCGATTCTTGTGGGTCCTAAGAGAATAAATACAAGCTCTCCTTCATCCATAACATTTTTTCTCAGAAATTTCTTTTTTTTATGCAACGGAGAAAGTGTATAGAAAACTGAAATTGATACAATAGCCGCCTAGGAATCTAATCTTAATCCAATGAATTAGCATCGCAACATCTACGTAATTTCTGAACACTAAACTGAGTCAAAAATAATTAATTTAGTACCAAAGTGGCAACGGCCTGCCACGATGGAAACACCGGTTCCCGATCAATCACCGAAGTTATGCATCGTTGGGCTCGAGGTTGGAGGGGTGATCCTCCGATTCGTGCGAGTACTGTTGCCCCTGTCTGCACGTGGTAGACAGTTAGTGCGAAATAACCTTAGCCGTCGAAGCACGCCAAACAAACATACTACTACTATTTAGAACCAAAGTTGAAGATAGTTCAGCTTTGTCTAGCCTTTTTCAAATAAAAGGAATCGACGGTGATGTAAATTTACGATGAACTGGCGCACGATAAACGAGTTTTATTTGAAAGGAATTAATTTAAACACCAAAAATATTGTGTTTACCCTTATTGTTATGTCAATTTTTCTCGCAATGCTTTTATAGATATTGTGTATTCTCATCGCTCCTGTTAAATTTTATCGTCAGACCCGACATGAGCCAATATATTTTTATTCTACTATTAGAGATTTAATGATATTATTAAAATTCGTCGATTTATATTCAAAGGGTCGTAATTGCATTGTTTTAAGAAAGACGACATCATTGGGAAAAAAAGAGCTCCCATACGAATTAAACTTCACTTATCCTCCGTTTTTTCCAGAATTGTTACGTTCAGTTACATCGTTACTATATCGCGCATCTAACATTCCACTAAAAATAAACCGTCAATACTACAATAAGGCTCATAATGTAAGGTCCACCTCGACGTTGGTAGCTAAAACAAATTCTAGTTTTTATTTTGCTTACACTGATGATATTAATACATATCACCTTAGCTATTAAAACACGAAATTAATGCACAATATCTGCAGATGTTTCTCCGAATCCTCGAAATTCCTCGCAGTCTCTCTAATTTATTCACGTTTTCACAGTCAGCTCCTATCTCCACAAAGGCAAACCAAAGGCTAGTAATTGTGCTGCCACCTATACATACAGTTACCTCGCGGCGACACAAGTGGCGACACGTAGGCCGGGAAGTGACCAGTCCTTTAAAATCTAAGTCCGTGCTCCGAATACATGTTTAATGACCACTTTAATCCAGCCATTGAAGCCGACTTCTGCGGCTTTTCCATTGAATTAACCCATTTTAGATGGGTTATGATGATGATGAATTCCCTCTACCAGGGGGCGTTGTTTTTGAGGGAAGCGGATTTCTACTTTCCAAGGGTCTGGGGGGTGTAATTAACCTTATAATTACAATTTTTTTATTTTTCCCAAAAATAACGGGGGCTCCTCCCCCCTACTAGCACCACCCTTCGATTCACTCTTGGCTATACGGATCGGATCGACGCAACGTACCTACGGCCATAGGCCCAAATCTGGCCGGAAATGCATGTCCGTGCAGCTGTAATTTGTAGTTCCTAACACTGACAAACCTACATCTCATCTACATCTACATCTACATACTACCCCGCAAGCCACCTCAATAGGCGTGTGGCGGGGGGTGTTAGGACACCAGCCGTTTACATATAAAAAGGAAACGCTCTATGAAATTACGCCTTGCATTTATGAAAGTCCCTTATTGTTCGGGGGAAAAACGAATTCCCATACCTATCCGTTCGGCAAAATATCTCTCTTAATTTATCGTTTCTGTCGGACCTGGAAATATAGTGGGGTTCTAATATGATGTTCTCCGTGTCGCTCTGAAAGATATCTATTCTCAATTGCTCAAGTAATCTAAGCCTAGCGCGCAGCCTCCGAGTCTCTAGCGGCTCCCAGCCTAATTCGTTTAACATCTGCGTAACGCTGTCTGTACGCCCGTAACAATTTTTGACGAATCGCGCAGCTTTCCTTTGTATTTTATTAAGTTCCCGAATTAATTCTTTCTGCACCGGATCCCATATGCTTGCTGCATATTCAAGGTGTGGCCGGACGAGTGCGAAATAGCACCTCTCTTTTACTTTTTCATCTGAGAATCTTCCCACAATACGCTTGACGAATCCTAGCTTCTTCAGAGCTCTGCCACAAATATTTCTTATATGTGTTCCCCACGATAGGTTTGAGGTTATCGTAACTCCCAGATACTTAACTTCATCTGTCGCCTTTATCTTAACGCCATCCACAGCATATACACGGGGATAGTTGGACGACCTCCGCAAGAAATGTACCGCCGCACATTTGCTCAGATTAAGTTCGAGTCCCCACTCTTGGCTCCACACATGAACGTTGTTTAAATCCGATGATAGAATTTCAAAGTCAGAGTGATCATTAATTTCGCGATAGATGACAGCGTCATCAGCAAATAAACGTATTTTACTGCTAATTCGAGAGCATAGGTCATTTATGTATATAATGAACAAAAGGGGGCCGATTACGCTTCCTTGTGGGACACCTGATGTCACTTTCACTGCATCAGAGCTAATTCCATCAAGAACTACTTTTTGCTTACGATCACTCAGAAAGTCGCGTATCCAGTTTACTACTGTTTCGTTTAGGCCGCATGACTGTAATTTGTATAAAAGTTTGTTGTGAGGTACCGTGTCGAAAGCTTTCTTAAAATCTAGGAATAATGCGTCCACTTGTGTTTTCGATTCACCAGATTTGAGAACGTCATGAAGAAAGAGCGCGAGCTGTGTTTCACATGATCTACCTTTCCGAAAGCCGTGCTGACAGCCATGAAGGAAGTTACGACTGTCCAGGAACGTCATGATATTGCTAACGACGATATGTTCGAGTATCTTGCCTATAATAGACGTTAATGAAATTGGTCGATAGTTCCCTGGGTCATGTCTGTTTCCCTTTTTGAATATCGGTGTAACGTTTGCAATTTTCCAGTCTATTGGTATCTTTCCTTCAGACAATGACTTCTTGAATATTATGTCTAAGAACGGTGCGATCTGTGGCGCTAATTCCTTGAGGACACGCGCGGGTATTCCCTCCGGACCCGGAGATTTATTATTTTTGATCGACTGTAGCTGTTTAGTTATCCCATCACATTGAATAGTGATTTCTTTCATCGGTTCCTCAGTGAATGAAATGTCGAAATAACATGGAGTATCGTCTGTAGTGTATACACTTTCGAAGTGGGAATTTAACGTGTTAGCTTTGTCAATATTATCGGTGACAAGTTTGCCATCTTTATCAAATAACGAATCTACGGTTGAAGATTTTCCCTGAAGCTCTCTCGCATATGACCAAAAAGATTTCGGATTTTCTTCGAGTAATTCACCAAGTACTTTTTTCTTGAAATTTCGCAATGCAGTACGCATTGATTTCTTGGTTTTTGAGCGTTGTGCAGCGTAACTTTCTTTTGCTTCAAGTTCCTTCAATTTTTCACCTAACGTAATGGACTTTTTGAATAAGTTGTACAGTTTTCTCTGTCTCTTAAGGTCCCTCCTAACATCATTGTTATACCAGCGAGGTTCTTTACTATCACATTTCAATTTTCGCGGAATATATTCGTTGATTCCCTGGCGTAGAATTTCTAAGAAATATTTCCATGATGCATCAGTGCTTTTGTCCTCTGTTTTAGCTACGAAGTCAGTGTACGAATCATTAAGCATCTCGCCAAATTTTATGAAGTTGCATTTATCAAATAAATAAATATTGCGTTTCGGTTTTACAGCTGACTCTACTTCAAGTTTTAAGGCTGCAAAAATTACTCTGTGATCACTTATGCCATCAATAATATCGAGTTGTTTTATCAACCTAGGATGGCTTACTGCAAAAAGGTCTAATATTTTATTTCCTCTCGTAGGCTTGTCAACTACTTGGGCGAGTGAGTGCTTAGTAAGTGTGTTGAGTAAGATCTCGCTGATTTCCCTATTCCTTGAATTTGGCTTTACAGTGTAAGAATCCCAATTTATAGATGGCAGATTAAAATCTCCCCCAATAATGATTACACTTTTACTGTCTCTCAAAGTAAATGCGGATATTTGATTTTCTAATTGGTAAATAATATCAGCTTCGGAGTTTGGAGGTCTATAAAAAGAGCAAACATGTATACTCCTTTTGTTTCGTTGTTTAATTGTACACCATACGCTTTCTATTTCATTATCAGTTATTTCATGGGCGGTGCTGTGTAATTGTGATTTAACTGCTATAAAAACTCCGCCTCCTGTCCTATCGCTTCGATCGCATCTGTAGATTTTATATCCTGGAGGAAAAACTTCGCTGTCACTTATATCCTCTGTAAGCCAGCTCTCCGTTCCTATGATCACGTCTGCGTCCTGAAATATATGCTCGATTTCAGCGCGCTTGTTTTTAACGCTACGGCAATTAACTACTACAAAGTTAATGTCATATTTTGTAGATTGAGTGTCGGTTGGTTCTTTTCCACGCTTATGGGTATTAGGGGGGCGAATTACACTGGAAGTGCTTATTACATTTGATATAATTTCTTTCGCTGGAGTACGCGTTTTGGGAATATTGTCGCTATTTTCCGGCTTTAGTCCTTCTAAGTTTACTTGGATGTGAACATTTTCGCAATGCGGACTTCCTCGGAGGCTACGTTCGGTCAAATCTTTACAAATCCCACTAGATGACCTACCCTCTAGTCTAAAAAATATCTACAGTGCTCAAAAATCCTACGAGCCACCCGTTCAGACGCCTCGTTGGAATAATGCACCCCAGACGAGTTGAGGGGAGCCCGGCACGATCTAAGCACCGGCCGAAGATCCACGAACTCTGCCCCAATGCTCACACAGAATTTCCACAGCCTCTTGTTGATCCAGGCAATCCTGTCCCAAACTCGAGGGCCGCAGTCAGTCCGTGGAACAATGCTGCAGATGGATAGTCGCAGATCGACACCAGTGCCCCTCCGAACGCGTTCCACCTCCGAGTTTAGATCCCTAAAGGAATCCAAGATCTCATCGGCTCTACGCTCGGAAGCATCATTGGTGCCGACATGGGCCACCACCCGCAGTCTAGAGCAGCCCGTGTCCTTCACCGCTGCTTTTACCACCGCCGTAGAATTGGGTACGATTCCCCCTGGTATACACCAGGAGGTGACCCGTTGGTCCGCTCCGTCTCTCCTTGCCCTCTTCTCTAACTGGGGGAAAATCCGCCGGACGTTTGAACTCCCTAACAATACTATCCCTGCCCTCCCAGCCCGGCTGCCGTTCGAAGTTGAGTCCCTTGCAACGGGGGGTTCGTTCCTGACCTCGCTAACTGGCCCCCCAGAATTGTCCTCCGACAAAACTGCGAAGCTGTTGCGAACGGGGATGGGATTAGCCTCCGCTTCCCCCACTCCCCGACTCGGCCGAGCCACCGCCCCCCGCCCTTGGGGCACAACCACCCACCCGGGCCCCAGGCTGTGAGTCATCCCCCGACCCGAAGACCGCACCGTCTTCCCCAGGGCAATCGCACTTGCTTTCGCCCCCGAGCATGCCCGGGACACCACCTTGGTGCTGTGCACGAGGTGTTGTCCCGGCTAACATCGGTTGGCGCTGGCGTTGCATGGAGTTAGAAATTATATATTAGCGCTAGTATTTTAGATTACGTGCTTCGACGTCATTTCGCACATATTGTACCTGCAACTTGCCGACAGGGGCAGCAGCTCTCGGACGAATTGGAGCATCACCCCTCCGAATTAGAGTACAACGATGCTTAACTTCGGTGACTGATCGGGAACCGATGTTTCCATCGTGGTAGGCCGTTGCCCAAAAATCATTCCCCTTCACTGGGACTCGAACCCGGATCCATCGATTTCGCGCCGAGTTCTTTAGCCAATTAAGCTATTGATGCGTCTTTTTTATTATGGAGTTAGAAACTAGTTTTCTAAACTCCTTGAGCCATATGGACGATTTTGTCCCGACAGGCGCACGAGGCCTGGTGCGTGCGTCACACAGTGGGCTGAAATAAAAAAAAGCTGGCCAAAAATGATTTTTTTCACTTTTTATTTCGAATAAGGAAATAAAATATAATGATTGTATACAATTCAAACTACAACACCTTAAAACCATTTCAGCTTTAAGTGCTTTATAATGTTTTCAGACATCTTTGAAGTTTAGGAAAAATGGCCACAAATTTCAGATCCCTTTTTTTCCCAAATATTCTAAAATACTTCTTGCTCTTTATGCGTTTTGTAGTCACATATAAATTTTTTAAACACATTATATGAAAGTATGCAGTTTATATAAGAGGATGATGGATACATTTGTAAAATTGTATATTGTTTGTATAACTTTTTATTTAACATAAAAATGCACTGTTTTTCACGTGTTTTTCGCATAAAGTGGAGAAAAACATTATGTTATCCCCATTTATCCCCGGAAATGTTTATACCAAAATAAGGAGTGAAGTCTCTTCTACCGTCTGAGAAAAAAAAATCCTGCCCCAACTTGCCTCCCGTCCAATAAACACTTGAGTGTTTAACCAAGAGGCCGCCGTCCGGCGCGGCGTTGAGATGCGGAAATTTCGGATTTGGTTGTACGTAATGTGAACTAGAATAAAACTTAACAAAAAACTGATTTTTTTCATATTCAGCCGCAGTGAAGTCTATTTAATATTCTACATTCAACTTTTTTCTTATAAGCACTTTACAACCATTGCCTAGAACGATTTAAAAACCAAGGTTCATCGCCCCGTCGCGGCGCGCCGGATCATCGGTTGCAGGCTGAACCGCGAGTTAACGACTGCTGAGGAATATTTTCACTCTCTCGGGAAACCCAAATTGCCAACTACATATTCACAAATGCATATTTTGGTTTGCGAACATTCAACAGATCTCTGACCTTCAGCCCATTGAAAATAGGAAAGGTTGAGTGGTGGACGCGGACGCGGTCACAACCCGACCAACCGTCATAATCCTTTTTGTGCCCGCAAACCCCCAACCTTTTGTCAAAGGTATATCTCACCAGTATTGTTCAATGTCTCCTTAACGACTGAGTGTCGGTTACTGTGATGTTTTACACTTTGTTGTGCATTTATATAAATGCCGTTTATTGCTTTACTACCCCGTCGCGTATGAAGCTGTTAATACGCCAAGAATGGCCGCTTCTCTTGGACACGTGCATGTTCGAGTTCCATGAAATAGCTATAGTGGGTTTTTCAGAAAATACACAGTCCCCATTGGCTCAAAACATATCTATCTTTCACGATCTTCCGGAGCGGTTCAGTCATATATCGCTTGTGAGTGTAGAAGGATCTCCGCGCTTGTTTCAAAAGTAACAAGAAAACGGAGTATTCTGAAGTTCAACCACCAGCAGTGTGAAAGTAGACGCGCATACGCGCAGACCAAAGGGAGGACATCAGGGATTGATAATAAATATTCTCTCCAGGACAAGATACGCACGTTATAAGACAGTGTCGATTAATCAACATTACATTCTATTCTAATTACATTTGCTGTTGCCGTTTTTTAGATTCATTCCGTCCGGGAAACTATAAATGGACCCCACGAAAGTGACACGAAAAAAAAATTCATCGAGTGATTCTCAATGGAATGGGAAAGTCATTAGAGTAAAAAAAAAAACTATTTGCCTTGCAATATCACGTGATAAATTTAACATAGAAGAAAATTCAGATGTAGAGGAAATGTTGGCAGAGGTGATGGTCAGAATTTATTTTAATAACTACTTCCTTAAATGGGAAGAATGTAAGAGGACTAACGAGAGGTTTGAAACAAAATTTCGGAATTGGCTAGAGGATATTATATTTCCAATGGATAGAAATAATATCTTCCTGGAACATCCGTCACAGGTTAGTACCAGTTATTAGATACCACGTTTCGATTGAATTAATTTTTATAGGTCTATTTTAATACAACTGCCAACTAGTTTTAGGTTCCTCTAAGTATAGAAGTAAGGGAAGACCGAAAAAAGATTTTGAGAGATCTAGTACTAGATCTAAAAGAAGGAAAGTTTGGATTTAAGAGAGAAAGCGTCAGCATCGGAGCTATTACTTGCAACATCAATGACATTGCGCACCGAAGGGGATAGTGCGGCAGCAAAGATCATTTTGGAAGTGACTAAAACCACCCCCAAAAGAGGAAAGCGGATGCTGACAAAGTGGAGGTCAACAGCGAAGTTCGATGTAGGTACTTATTGTTAGTATAATCTATTCTTATAATGCCCCATTTATTATTTCTCTATATCTATAATTAGCCACATTTTCACCTGAATTCTGTGATATCTCTTAGACCAAAGCTACCAATGGGAACAAAGATGCATTAGAAAAGAGGAAAATAGAAATCCAAGAGGCATTCAGGAAAATAATGGGACTTTTAATAGACATACCAAAGCCTGGTCAAGGAACAACTAATGATGGAAACACTGCTCGACGCTTTTTTCCAGTCCTAAGCTTTTGTCGGAGATTTGCGGTATGTTAACAATCTATTGCTTTAAGAATATTTCCAAAATTGAATTTCTATGATCAGGATATTACTTATAGATTACCAAATAATTAAAACGTATTTCTGTTCCAATTATAGGTATTGATTAAGAATTTATTGTAAGATTTTCCACAATTTTGAAAGCCTTATCATCTGGGCTTCAAATAAATCATACCGCGTTCTCTGACTACTGCTCTAGCACTGCTTCTCATTATGTAAAGTTGTACCCATGGTATCGTATGCCTCCTACTGTCCACAAAGTGGTCCTTTATGGAGCGTCTATTGCAAAGGCGGCAGTGCTCCCGATAGGCCAGCTGTCAGTGGAAGCCCTAGAATCGAGGCACAAGGACCAGCAAAGATACCTGGTGCATCACACGCAAAAAATTTCGCGATCTGCTGAATTCGATGATCTTTTTCGAAGGCTTCTTCTTATTTCCGATCCGCTGATTTCAGCATATGATGTTCCAAAAAAATTAAAAAAGAAATACCAAAAGAAGCTCGGGAGCTCCTTCTGAATGAAATGCCCACCAGTTCCGATGAGGATAGTGACGACTCGGATAACTAATATTTTTTGTGCATTCATACCCATCATTTATAATTATTTTTTGTTATTAACTTTAAATTTTACGTATTCAACAATTAAATTTATTGTTTTTAAACTCATCCTGCTTTTGAATCACTACCCTTTAAGTTAAATTAGCTTTTGATACCCTAACGGTTGAAAGAATCGATTTTCAGATTTTGCCGTCTCCGCCATTTTGTTTAAAACTAGGTTTTCGTATGATCAATTGGCTCAATATTTCGGAGTCTATATTAGGAGCCTAGAAATATTCAACTGTGAAGAAATCATAGTTCTAGTTTTAAAAATGTGGAAGATATGATTTTTGGCCAGCTTTTTCTGATTTCAGCCCACTGTGCGTCAGTTTTGGAGACATGGCATTACAGTGGTTGACGCTGACTTTCCGGGGAGGGAGGAAACAGAAAAATAGAGAGAAATAATGTGAGCAAAATGGAGAGGGTCGTCACGCTATTCTGTTATGTACAGACAAAGGCGTGTGTCATTTGCTTTGGAAACCAGTCCATATACTGCAGGTCTCATACATAGGTAAGGGAATTCCAATATAGTTCGAAATTAACATCCTGGATTTCACTTTTCCGTCACGGAAAGGGCAGCACAGAGTAATCCAAGGTCACTGTACCCCATCGTCATCGAAGGTAGAAGGACCTTGGAGAGTCATCGACATGTCGCCACAACAATATTTGATAGCTCCTGTGGTAGCAGGTGGATGACTCTGACTCTTGAAATACCATAAATCTACATCTAGACATCTACAAAAAAACCCTGCAAGCCAGCTCAAGGGTGTGTGGCTGGGGTAAATGTGGGGATTAGGTAGATTGTGGGGGGCAGGTAGATTGCGCTGGTACGTACGACGGTAACAAAAATGGTATATATATTATATACAATATGCCAAGAGGGTGGCCGATAAAAATATACAAACGGAAAAAAGAACACTTTCAAATAAAAACTTCCGATATTTCGGTGAAGATATTAGCTCCACCTTTCTCTAGGAGATGCAAGCACCTTGCTTCTCCTAGAGAAAGGTGGAGCTAATATCTTCACCGAAATATCGGAAGTTTTTATTTGAAAGTGTTCTTTTTTCCGTTTGTATATTTTTATCGGCCACCCTCTTGGCATATTGTATATTTATCACCCGAGTGATTCTCCTGGAAGTTTTATATATATATATATATATATATATATATATATATATAATTTTTCCACTGTTATTCTTAAAATACCTAAACCTCCTAAATGGAGGCCATTTCCTCTCTAGTTCTGATTAATGATAACGCGCATTAAATTCCGCCAAAATCATCGTTTTCAGAGGTTTATAAATTTTTTTTTAAAGTATAAAGTAAAATATTACTTTATTTTTCCACCATTAAATAGTTTTAAGTAATGGAACGTGTTTAAAATTAAACCTATCATAATCATACACATTGATCTTCATGGGACTCATTCATGCAATTCTAATCAAATGGTAGATTTGAAGTGGCCGGGGAATGATGGTGCATTGTAATCTTAAGGTAAATATTCGAGATACCGAGATAATTAAGTAAATTTATATCCTTAGAATAAAATCTGTAAGCATTTCACCGTATGGGTTAAGATAAAGGATGGGTTTATTGTAGTTTTGAAACAAATTATGTTTTTTATTTCAATCTGCAGTGTTTTTGTAATTAACATGAGAGTCGTAGGAAAATTAGCCTTATAGGTTTCCCTCACCCTGTGACGTAGCCCGTAGGTGACCCTGAAATTTGAATTTACTCTTAAAAAATGGCACCAAAAGAGGCTGTTGCTATTAATTGTTTGTTTGTTTATTGTTGTAAATTTATTTTACACTTAATTTTATATTGATTTTTTAAAGCACCTAGAACCTAGGTCTACCTGAGGCAGTGTGTAAAATCAAATGTACATAAATACTTCTTTTCATAATTATGTATGTTATACAATATTCCAAATTAATTTTTAATGTAGCCCTGAAGAAACAGACATATAATGCTAAACTTTGGCAAAAGAGAAATAAACTAATTTATCAATTGATAGAAGGAAATCTCCAGAAGGAAAAAACAAAAAAAGAAAACAAAAATATATTAAAATTTATTCTATTACTGGTTGGTAAGTCACGAAACTACGCAGTATGTTGCTTTCTGGTGATGCGCGCACCATTGTGGCGACCGGTGGCGACCTTGCCGGAACCTCGAGAAGGTCCTAGACACTGAAAAAGACTCCACTCAGCTCACTCGGTTATAGAGAAAGCAATTTTCTCCCTCCGCAGGAGTAAAAAAAATAATAACGACACAGTGAACCATGGATAATGTTGACCGACCATTAAAAAAAATTCACTCCGCAGTATCCGCGGAAAATCTCCCTCGTTATATCGTAAATGTCCATCCCGTGAGGTTCTTTTTTGCACTCCTCGCTTGCTTATGATCGTCCGCCTCACAGCTGTTATTACCTGGACGCAAATGAAACGCCGTGGACTCACTCGAGGAGGACCGTTCTTCGTCAATAGGTCATCAGCGCGACGCCCTCCTCGCGGTAATCGATTTGTCACAGTGGATGTGGAGTGTAAAACTAACTTCAGTGTTTTACGACTTCATGTAAGCGAGGAAACTATTCCAGCTGGAAAATCTAAGGCAAGCAACCATACTTCCTTCAGAATCATCACCAAACTAAATATCTTCTTCATTTTGCCATTGTTTTCGTCACTTATTCCCCTTTTATTCGTTTCCATACAGTTCCATGATTGCAATATTTTTAAAATTTTAATTAACATGCATAGTTACCACTGAAACATAAGAATGCTACAAAATATTATTCTAAATCTCTTAAACTTATTCCTGTTACTTTAATTTTTATCGAATAATTGAATTCATGTTAATATTTTTTGCGTTATTGTTTATTGCTTTGATTATTGGTTTTGAGGTGGTTATGCAAGAGGAAAAGGAGTGATTATTGAGGGATGTTAGGTAAAAATAAGGCGTTAACAGTAGGTACTGCTCCCCGTAAATTGAATTTTAAGAACAATAAATCGAAATTAATTGGGCAAAATTTATTTATCATGTGTTGTCCCACGATATACCACAATATGTAGTTCTCCACCACGTCACCTATCCCCATGATCAAAGTAAAACACATATTTTTAAACCTATTTGAAGCATTTATCGCATAGATGATAAAATATATTGATTTTGCACATTCAAAAAATGTAGCCTTTTTAAGATAGCAGAGAATTGTTAATTTTCTCAAGTTTTAGCCAAAAAATACTCCATTGAGCTTAGCTTTCAGAGGAACTATGAAAATTAGAAAAAAAAAATAAAATATTAAGGGAAAGTTGAAACTTTGAGCATACAGAAAGGCATCAGGCGTGGTTATGTAGAAACTGAGGATATTCATTTTTAAATAAAGATAACTTTTTAAATTTCCACATTTTTTATTAGCTGACCCAGGTTTCCGTTTCCAATTTCAAGGCTATTATAAACGGTACTCTGAGCTGAAACCTAGGTCGGTTAATAAAATTGTTTTGGATAATTTACCAAGTGCTTTGCTTTCATATTTAAAGTTTCATCTGATAGCTCCCTCTTCTGGTGTCGTTTTCTATCAGTAACATACGAAAGCTAATTTTTTTTATTTCAGCCGTTTTAAGAATCACAAAATTCTGAATCCGCTCCATTGAAACCCTTTTTAATGAATAGCGCTAAACAGACCTACGACACACAGTTATTACATAGTGGATATGATAATAAAATACTACAGGTCACAGAATTATACCTCAGGCTGGCGGTTCCCTTCAGGGTCAATCCATTCGAATTGGTCCATCACTGGTAGCTAGGCTGTCTTAAAAACTTTAATATTTTGCATAATGATAGCCTTATATCTTGACAGTTCAAAACTATATTTATTTTATTTTTCTGGTGACATTATGGCGGCAATCTCGGGGCAGAGCATATTCTGCATTTGCAAGCATTGGTATTTCTTCTTTTTCTCAGCTGCTGTTCGTTCTAAGTCAACAAAACAAACACCATTGTGTAACGTTTATAAAGGGTTACATAATGATTTGGAATTATAAAAAAATTAAATTTTATTTTTATTTTCAAAACTGGGAATTGAAATCGCTCAAAATTCCATTTTTAGGATTTACTTTTAGGATGAATTCAATTTGTAAAACTCTTCTAAATTTATTGAAAAAGTACAGTTGCACTAATACTCCATGCAAAAAAAATTTTAAGTCGGAAATTTCATGCTTCTTTTTTTACAGAGTTGTAAAAAGTATTTTTTCAAAATTTTGCTATTTACAAGATCAAATATATCTGGTGGCCAGATGTTTAAAAATCTGAAATTTTCAAAAAATTAAGTACTACAATACTTTAATGCATGTGCTTACAGAAAACAATTTGAAGTTTGAGATTTATCTGGTTACAAAGATTTCTGCCATTTTAAATACAGCGTTTGCGAGAGAAATTACAGTTAAATCCATACATAATTTAATTTATCTTGGTAAGTGAAAATCTATTTATTTTCACTCAACATGTTTTAAAGTTATTCATTATTAAATACGTTCATGTACTGCCTGGGTTAATACTGAGGCTACATTTTTTAAATTAAGTACTCACAGATTATAGGCAAATATGTACACAACTGCACCAAAATAATAAACAATGTGTAAAAACAGATCGGGCTCACAATTCTGAGACACTCCTACACATCACCAGAGACGGGACGTTTATGACTTTTATTTTTCCATTTCATGACCTTTATTTTATGACTTTCATGACTTTTATTTTCCCGTTTCATTACGTCTATTTTTTAAAATCAGTCATTTAGTGACACTTTAGCTAAAAGTATGACATTTATTTTATTGTAAAATTAAAACTAATATTTCCGTATAGTTACTATAGGGTAGGGAAAGGGCCCAGCCACATTAACACACCAGTTCCCGTAAGATCACCGATGTTAAGCAATGTTGGGCCCGGACGGGGGTTTGATGGGTGACCATACATAATTCACCGTGGCGCTCTTGTCCCCTGCCTGCATGTGGTTGGCACAATGGACTAAGAAGATCTAAATGCCCGGGCTTCTGTTGAAGGTACCCCATACAAACAAGTGGTTCAAAAGAAAGTATTCCCCTTGCTTCCCCTCTTACCCCCAAAGCACCACTTGTATAAATACGGATGTAAAAAGGATCAATGTACCTGGAGTTGTCACAACATTATGAAACCCGGGTCGTTAGAAATAAATCGATTTAGTGGACCATTACAAAGTGCAATTTTCATTTTCCGATATGGAGAGGGGTATTTGTATCGAAGTGTCCAGTCTGCGAATTCCTCCAATTCACCTGCTTTCCGCTCATCTTCAACCACCTACTTCACATATTTTGCTATGCTACATATGCGCATTTATACTAACCTTTCATTTTCTTCGTTAACTCTATTCCTTTCCAATACCATTCACTTAAACCTGTCTTGGAACTGCATTTCTTTCTCGATGCCATGTTCAAAAATCTGACCTTTTTCTCCTATTTTCCCGGGATGACGCAGTGGTCGAGCAGTTACTCCTCTTCGCTTAAAACACCTCACCCATGACTTTTCCCGCCTTCAACTTAAACTATCCCCGCATTACAACTTGTTTTACACAAACTCTTCCCCTACCATTTCAGCTACAACTTTGACCATACTACAACCGCACTCTCCTCGATTCATCAACCCACTCGGAGGATTTTTTTAAATTAGCTACAACTTTCACCACAATAAACATACACCCCCTCCAATCACAAAACCACCGGTGGGAATTTTTTTATTTTAAAAAATACGCTACAAATTTGACAACACTACAACCCCCTCCAATCACCAACCCACTCGAGGGATATTTTCTTTCAAAAACTTCGCTACAACATTGACGATACTACAACTACATCCCCCTCCAATCACCAAACCAATCGAGGGATTTTTTTCTTTTAAAAATACGCTACAACTTTGACTACACTACAACCACACCCCCTTCCAATCACCAACCCACTCGAGGGATATTTTCTTTCAAAAACTTCGCTACAACATTGGCGATACTACAACTACATCCCCCTCCAATCACCAAACCAATCGAGGGATTTTTTTCTTTAAAAAATTAACTACAACGTTCACCACACTACAATTAAACCCCCTCCAATCACCAACCCACTCGGGGGATTGATTTTTTCCCTAAAAGAATACGCTTCAACTTTGACCAAACCCCCCTCGAATCACAAACCCACTCGGGTTTTTTTTTCTTAAAAAATATGCTACAACTTTCAAAACCCTACAACTACGCCACCCTCCAATTACCAACCTACTCTGGGGATTTTTTTCTTTAAAAAAATACGCTACAGCATTTACGACACTACAACTACACCACCCTCCAATCACCAACCCACTCGGGGAATATTTTTAAAACATGGCAATTTCCATTAATCTTATGCTCATTTCCTCACTTTTCCCCTTTTTCACCACTGAAAAATGACAATTTCCATATTTACGTTTTCTCAATAATGCATGTTGCCTTTCCTCAACACCCAGATATGCCTTTTTCGCATTTGAAAATGGCCATTTCCAGGCTGCGCACCTAGCACCCCTGTTACACTCCATATGCCCGCGACCTTGTGTATATCCATATATTATATGTGCAATTAGACCGTATCCCTCTATCGGCATTTCTGAAAACATCGCAATATGGCGTCAAAATGTCACGAAAATATCTCCATTTTCGTCATTTGCAATCTTTCATTACTCCAAAACTAAGAATCCCACGCCTTTCTTTCTTACATTTCCTAAATGATCATTCTTTTCTCTATCCTATACCATTTCTCTCATTTCCCTCAGTTCTCTACGTTTCTGTCAGAAAGTTTTCTTCCTCACTGGACCCTTCGATATATGTACCTGGAGAGGTTCCACATACTTAAGCCTGGAGTGATTACTACCATTTTATGACGTTCAATCCGCAGTCGCATTTCGTGACATTTTGGCAAAATCCGGCTATTTCATGATAAAAACCTATGACTATGACGTTTATGACTTTTTCCTGTCTCTGCACATCACTGTTGTTTTACAGTTAAAACGTCTCAGTAATGCAGAGGATGATAAGCTAACATGTGTAATGCTTTGGTGCTCCTTAGTAACATACAATTTGGAAACTCAATGTTCCTAGGCACTGCCATAGAATATATTCAAGATCTTCGTATTATAGAAAAATTCACTTTGGTACTCAAGTGAAGCATTATTGGACGAAATAGCACTTAAGCGCTATTTATCAAGTCTTGAGTAAGCAAGTATTAAGTTCTTCAATTTGAGGAAAATAAGTGAATTATAGTGATTAAGTACACTTGGTCTGTTTATATTTTTAAAAATATAAAATTGTAACAATACGTCTTCAAGTTCGAGATCGTTCCCAGATTTCAATTATTTTTCCATTAAAAAATCTCTGTAACGGGCAAATTCATCCTCCAGGCATGTGTAATACAAAAAAACAACTATAATTCGTTACCACCAACCGCAGGAACAGCCCCAGAAGAGCGGAAAAAAATCGACGCTCACAGAGACCGTCCTACCAGGAGAGCAAGCCCACCTCAAAATCACACCCCCTGCTACACATTCTGCAGCATCCCCTCCTCTTCCTCCCCCAACCCCCCCCCCCGCCTGTGCTGAGCACCATCCCCGCAATCCTTTTGGGGAAGCATCTATCCCCTTTTCGTTCACCCTCAGGGCCTTTTAATCCGGGTCATTTGTAGTCACCTCAGCCACGACACGTCCCGGGTGCTCTTCCTCCCCATACCCTCGCTTCCCCTCAGTGAGACACCCTCACCCTCCTCCTCCCCACTCTCCTTCTCGCCATTCCGATCCCATAACCCCCTTCCCCTCCGTAAAGTTCCGCCCACCCTCTTGCTCGAATTTCGCCAAACAAAACAGCACCCGAAGAATCAAAACGCGGCGTCAACAGCCTTGTGGCAAGTTTGATCACCGCTAGGGATGAGCATCGATAGGAAACTGTCGATAGTTGATGTCAGAAGACTCGAGTTAGAGAAATCATCGATTTGGAACCTTCACGTACTCTGTAACGTGTGCAAAATTTGTCAACTCTGAGGTTGCATTATAACTAGTCAAATGAAAGCTACGTTTTCATGCGTCCGTTTTCGTGGTGACGCACTCCGCCATGCCAACCAGAAGCGAGATTTTCAACGCAGGCTACGTTGCCGTCGGGAGTACAACATCTTCCAACTTTTGACGTAGCCTGCGCTTCCGGAGCTGCGGCTTACTACGTGTCATTTGTTGAACACGTGATTCTTTCCCGAGGTTCATCTTAAGGTGGGTTAACACTGGCAAGGTAGCTGCACAAGTGACTTGCAGCAAGCGACTTTAGACGTAAATTGCAGGCAGGCGAGGCAGGCTCTTTAAATCCACTTGTAAAACTTTTAAAAGTTTCGGCTAGCCGCTTGCAGAAGCGTATTGTAGCCAGCGTAAACAGGAACCAATCTGCACTATCTCGTGAAAAAATATTTGCCTGAGCAAAATCCTTCTTAACCTCTTGTAGAGGAAACTTGCGGAAGTACTTGGCAGTGTGAACCCATCCATAGGATTGTCGTCATCTGTTGCATTTTGTCAAATAGTGGCTTCAAAACTGTTTCCCAAGAGTGAAGAAAATTAATTAACAAATACGGGGTATTTTTAGCAAAATAATCCTCCTATTTGTGACATCAAGGACATGGAATATGGAGCAATAAATCCACCATTTTGCCCATTGTTGTCTTCGTCTATTACTCCTCGCAGGAATTTCCATTTTCTTTCAGCAACTCCACCATAAGACTGAATAATTCAGACGAAGCATAGTCTATTAGTTTTGAAGAAGTTCCACGAGTTGTAGTTGATTCGATGAAGAAGTGATTTAAAATTTGACTGAATCAGAAATCGTCGAAAATTTTAACTGTAAAACTTTATTTCTACTGTTTCCCATTCGCCATTATACCTTTTTTCTATAGCCCTATCACTGAAAAAATCTTGAGAATCATCGAAGAAGAGGTGGGTAAGAAGTTTCATGAGTTAATACAAATGAGTATTGCCCCACACTCGCATCGTGATCGTACTTGCCTAGGTTCGGTTTCATAATCTTAACCTCAAGGTGGCGTAGCCTTTTCGTTAGCTAGATTTTTAGTTAACTTGGAGTTTTGGTTTCGCAATTTACATTAGACTTAGTTATTTAGTTGCCAAGAGCGCTATCGATGGGAGAACGGAGTTATTAACACCTGTTTTCATACCGAGAAAATATTTAACCAAAGATTATAAAACCGAACCTTAATTTAGCCCGAACGACCCAAGCCGGTCAATTAAGGTGGGCGGAGCGGTAATCAGGGTCATTGAGTGCACATTGAAATAATTTTTTAAGGAAGTCAAAAAACATTTTTGGACCACCTTTTATATAAGCTCATCTGTTAATGCGTTGGAACTCACCATACAAGCTGTAATGGAAATGATACAAGAATTATATATCAAACTTTCTCTCCTTTATTTAAGCATGGTATGACCAGAGTTTTCGGCGCGGTATTCGAAATTTAGTCGATACAATATTAGAATATGTATTTTGCGCATATTGGACTCAGCGTAACACATTGATATTTGTTAGCAACTATTATAACAATAAGAAATATATTATTTCCCTTTTAGAAGAAAATCTGCATATATGCAATCGAGTTATCACGAAATATATGTCATGTGCCATAAGATTATGTGTTAAAATAGCATTGCATTTGCCAATAAACCAAATCAGTACGATGTAATTTTTTCGATTTTATCTATAGATGTCGCTAATTAGAACACGTACCTATGTTTCACGCATATCTGTAAATTTATAAAAATCGCTCCAACATCCTTTAGGTACATATTTCCTTTAGAGAAGAACAATGCGTTCGAAAAAAATATCCTCTCTGAACGTAAAACGCTGCATTACCGTGTCCGATGTAATACCTCGCTCGAGTACAAGATGGGAGCACGATGCAGAGCCGCGCGGATTTTAAATCATTAGAAGGCGGGTAACTAATTTAATCGACGGAGGAGACATGATTTGTTTGCTGACAGGCCGGAGCCATCGATCTTCGCCTAGTCGGTGCTCCGCGTATTGAGAAGGAAATCCAGGGAAGTATAAAAACAAAAGAAAAGCATGCGTCGCTGTAACGGATAGTCCGTGATCCAGCGATAAGCGACCGCGGAGGTAAGATAAAAAAAACGCTTCGGCCATACACTTTTGAGTGAAAAAAAGGAAGATCCTTCGACGGGAAATGATATGATCCCGCGAGATATAGTATGTACTATTGGGGTAGATGGAGAGGGAATGACGTCATCAGACTGTAACCTCCCAACCAAAATATACAACGTATTGCTCCCCTCTGTAATGTCTGTGATTGCCTTTGGATAGCGTGGAGGAGATGACGCTTTAGCGGATGTAAACCAAGAATATCCACCATCCGTTGAGAGTTTAAGGTAAGTAAGCAAGTCTTGAAACATTTATTCACGTTCTTGGAGCTATTGATATAAAAATCGAGTTTTTGTATTTAAAATCGTCCATTATATTCATTATATCAAAAATAGAAAGTTTAATTTATTTGGCAACAAATTAATATGATTTACGTGTAGAGGAACTCATGCGGGAGGTAGCTTACTGAGATAAAATGATATATCAGAATTACAGACGCATTTCATTGGGGTATTTTCCACCCAAACCTCTCCATGTGGGGTTAATGCCAGCTACATACCCATGTTGCACAGAAATGTTGCAGCAACATTTAATGAATGTTTCTCAATTGATAGCGAGAACATTCTCCGAGCATTCAAATAATGGTTCACCGAACGTTATAAGTGTCCCTACTTGATGAGCTTCTGCAACGTTCAAAGTGAACCTTCAGGGAATATTTCTGCAATGAATACGGAGCGTTCGTTGAATGTTCCTGCAGCCATTTGCAAACGCTTGAGCATTCAATGAATAATCCTTCAACCAAGGTGCATAATCTAACACATTCAAAGAATGTTCTTGCAACCGATTTGAATATACTTCAAAACGCTGATCATCAACCAGAAAATCCTTGTATTGCATATTATATGTATTGGGCTATGAGATTTTCATTTACTGGGAAAAAATTGTATCCATCGAAAGTATATCCTTAGATTCCAAATTAAAAATGATATACATATATTAATTAATAGAGAATCACATTGGCATCAAATAACACATAAATTCATACTGCCATATCTCAATGTCAACTTATTATGTGTAATTATTCAACCAACTACAAACTCGATCGCATAGTAAAACTTGTAACTCATGTCATTTCTATCTTACATCCTTTTATTTCTCATAATTTGAGTACAAAAATAATAATAGCATGAAAAAATCAAATGTAGTTCCTTCCTTCCCAAGCAGCAGATAATGTCTATAAAATATCCATAGAATGTTGCAAAATAACTTCCTTAATATCCATAAGATATCCAGCATATCCGTATAACCTTGAATGGATATCCATAAAATATCCAAAGTTCCCACTTTGAGATATCCAATGAATATCCAGTGCTAACATCCATACAACATTATCGCACAGTTGCGTGGATATCTATACAATATTCATGGAGCACCAAAAACCACCCCTCCCAATTGTTTATTCTATTGAAATTCAAATTTTCTTACACTTGTATCATCCCCCATTGTACCAACAAATGTTGCCAGAAACAGAATCTTATCATCTCAATTAAAAATCATAAGCCATCCAAAGTGACATTTGATCCGCTAAAATACTTCAGAGGCAGAACATTTTAAACCCCACTTCAAGCTCCTGACATTTTAACATATATGGTTATTGTGCTTAACGTTCACGAGCCGGAATATCGTAATACCTCTCTACTGCCTTCGCTGCTCTCTCAAGATAAAAAAAGATATTCTGCCATTATTCATTTTGAAAGTGCTAGATGGATGTTCCACATTGCACTTACATTAACCTTTAAACGCCTGGCGTGCCCGTACGGGCACGGGAAAAAAGCTCCACTCGGTGCCGAACGTGCCCATACGGGCACGCTAACTTTGATCGGCTGCAACTTAAACGAATTTCAACTTAGCGGAGCGAAATTTTCTAGGATGGTAGACAGATGTCTTATTAATACAGTAATATTGTTTTTTGATTTTTAAATACAACTTATTTTAATAATTTTGCATGTAAATTATCACGCGCGGTGCAAATAATTTGCATGGCACAGCATCGCGGAAAGTCACGTTTGGATGCGTTCTCAATCTGTTATTTACGTTCCGTATTTCAATTATCACTTCTATTTTTTGTTTTTTACTCGCACAGGCAATAAGAAAATAATATTCCAAGTCTTGTGTTTGGTTTAGAATGGTCAAACCCTCATAAACATTGGCGGTGGCTCAAATTTTGATGGCTCACTGTGACCTCATTCTTTCTCCAAGATAACGTTCTCTCCCCTTCGGGGGCAGTAATGCTATCCAGATGCTGAAAAAGGGCCTGCCTTTTGGGAGGGGAACAGGGCCTTCGAAGGTCAAAGCCCCCATCTCGGGCCAGGGGGGAATTAGGGAAAACGAAGAACCTTCTCCCTCTCTCGGCTGCCGGGTGACGCCGGCACGTGAGCAATAAAGGGAGTGACTGCAAGATGCATTCTTCTTAGTTATGTTATATTCCTTTACCACATTTCGAGTGGACTCAAACTAAACTTCATTCCGTCTCAGTTTTCTGGTGAGTGCGCTCTTTTGTCTGTTTGTCGAACTTTTTAGAGGAATTGTGACATTTATGGTAAGAACTCACTATCTCCTGATATCCAGTTCATATTTCCTTTATTGCATTATGCTTGTGTTTATATATACAACTTTTGTTATTTATTGTGAGACTCCTAAGCAGAAATTATCCGAGATAGAGAGAGAGCAGGAATTTTTTTTGGATTCTTCCTCAGAAGCCGTGGAGTCGGACACTTCGTCGGAAGACGAGTATACAGATCTTCCTGCGCTGGAGGATGAGACGGAGACTTTGCTTTGCAATTTTCATGCTCCATTTTTTAGCAACACAATTAGATGAGACCGATTCCTCCACATCTTTAGATTCTTCCACATTGCTGATAATTCTAAACCACCCCAAAATGACGAAAATTACGACATACTGTGGAAAAGTAAAACCATTTTCGATAAGCTCAATGAAAGCTATGCCAAGTATTATAATCCTGCTGAGCTCTTGGCTATTGACGAAATTATCGTGCTTTTCAAAAGCCGGGTGATATTCCGGCAGTATATACCGAAAAAGCATAAACGTTTTGGAAGAAAATATGACAAAACTGGATACGCTTATGACATGAAAGTCTACTTAGGATAGGATCGACTGACTGCGACGCAGGACATGTCAGCTACGCACACCACTGTGAGGGCGCTGACAAGGAGAGTGGAAGGGGTTGGCCATAAATTGTACAAATACAACTTTTTTTCCTCTCCAGCCATTTTTTACAACCTGCAGACTCAAGAAATTTTCTGTTGTGGTACGGTAAGACTAAACCTCAAAGACATGCCACGAAATTTTTACAGTCAGAGACCTAAAATGAAGCGGGTAGATTTACGAGTACGCGTGAGAAATGAATTGACATCCATAGTATAAAAAGATAAAAGGGAGGTATTGATACTGACAAACATACATTGTTCCCCAGAAGAGGATAAATTCTGCAATGAACAAGGAAAAAATTTGAAGCCGACCGTCGTAGATGACTACAATGCACACATGGGATATGTTGACAAAGGGGATAGGATGGGAACGAGCTACGATACTAGTAATCGTAGCTGGAAGTGGACACAAAGGATCTCCGCTCACCTATTGAACGTAACCATCCTAAAAAGCCACGTGTTGTTTACATCTTGCGGGGGCCAGATGACTCATCGGCAGTTTCGGCTTTCTCTGATAAGGCAAATGATCGAGGAAGGGGCCTCTGCTCTTCCTCCTCATCGCTCAGGGAGAGAGAGGCCCAGTAGCATGGTTGGACGATAACTGCGTCGCTTGGAGGCGAAAAATAATACACACTGGCCAGTGAAAGGGAACCGCGCAAGGTACAGAGTGTATTCTGAGAAGGGATTGTACACGCGTACCAATACGAACTGCGGAGTGAGCGACGTAGGGCTATGCACCTATAACTGTTTCAAAAAGTACCATACGATGGTAAAAATTTAAAACTTCATTAATTACCAAGATGTATACATCCATTAAAATAATTTACATCATATATATTCACCTCTCAGAATAAAAAATAAAATACTTCAACTTTGTGCCCAAAAAAATATTTTTTCAAATCCTTTGTAATTTGATCACGGCAATGAGATTTCACGTTCAACTACATTGAACATTTAGCTAAATAGCACTTTTTATTTCAACAATTTATCTTTAGTAGTTATTGAGATATTAACGTTTTTCGTGTGAAGAACAAGAACAAATTAAAGAGCCGGAATTAAATCCGGCAGTGAACGTCGACTTTTGGACATTTAAATCCGGCTCTTAAAGGTTAATTCACCATTTTATAATACCACGTACCTACCTACCGATATGCTAGCAACGTCACCTATCAACTATTACGACAAATCGCACCCAATCTCATCTTAAGCTGAATAAACAAAGTTGAGAAAGACGTATATATGTAGTCACTTGCGTGGATAAATGTGACTTCGAGAACTATAATCATTAAATGATAATTCCGTGTTAGTTTGAGGAAATACCATAAAACCTTGATAAAAGTTATTTGCCATTAATTAATGCCAGATAACTGTTATCTTATATTGCCTCATAGTATGCATATAAATGCAATATTACTGCAAATAAACAAGATATCCGATGGAAATCGTCTGCTGCTTGGGAATAAGTTTATAATTCGTGAACATCATGCTAAATGCAAAGAGTAAAGAATGTAATTCGTGATCATAATGCTAAATTTACTTTTCACGTCTCAATTTAGGAAAAAATTGGAAATGTTATATCGAACGTTCCATAGATATCTTCGTATGGATATTTCGATGTAATATCCATAGAATGTCCATATAATGTTACAGGTTGGACCTAACGTCTTTTGGATATTGGTAACCATTTATGGATATCCATACAACATTTTCTGCTACTTGGGTTCCGAAGGGATGAGCCCCTAATAGTCTTTTTTAAGGATTTAGATAACACACAGTACACACAAGAGACACATTCTTTTAAAAACAACACTCCGTCCTTTTTATCACAATACGGCATACAGATATCAAAACACGTCTCTCGGAGCTTACTTTCCCTTCCTGTTACTCACGCAGTGTTGCCGCTGGTTGTCGGGGAGGGGATTCCCGTACCCTCACATCGCCCATTTAAAAGCAGCCTTCCGTTAAAACCTAAAATAAACCTTTATTTTAATTTTGTTTTATATATGTGTATCGTAGTGCAGAACTCACGACAAAGCCAATGGTGTTACGGAAATCTCTCTGCATGCCGTGAGAACGGAGATAAAACTTCGCCAGAAAACCACCTACAATATTTAAACAAATAAAGATATAGCTTTCAAATTTAACAAAAGCACTTATAAAAGTTTGAGCAATAATGTGTATAAGTTTGACTGCCATCGAATGAACGGTATAGGCGTAGTAATCCCCGAAGGTTGGACATTGCCTGTCGCGGGCCAAAAAATGGGCTCTTTTTTTCCTTTTCTCTCAAGAAACAAACTTTTATTATAGTTTTAAAAAATATTTCTTGTAATCACCTAACGTATATTGAAACAAGCTAAATATTGATGCCCATTTCATTAAAATTGGCCAAGCCGTTTTAGAGATATGAAGTCTCAAACTCAGGGTCGCATACTTTCTGCGCCGACACTAGTAGTAGTCACTTTTCCTACTTTTTATAATCAACAAAATAATATTATAAATTAATAAAAAATATAAAAATAAAAAAATATAAAAATTAATAAAAAAAATAAATTAATATTGATGGTAGAGTTTCGTTTAAATTTTGTAAATGCACAGTAAAAAACGAGGAATTCATTTCCAAGTCTAAAATTTGAGAGCAAGCAACAAATATATATGTAGTAAAACCAATAAATAAACAATTAGTTGACCGTGAACCCATGCCGCTGGGAAGGTTGTAAACTTGCGAAGGGTTGACCTTAACTGCCCCCTAAGTCCAAGGTAATGGCAAGTTCCCCACGGGGAGGGGTCGGGACACGTAGGACCTGAGTGAGTGTTTATCTGCGAAAAATTTCTCCACGGATGCCGAACAAAAATGGTCTGTACAGAGAGGAAGGAAGAGTCTCTTGGTACTCAGATCAGTGGAGATGTATAGGAGAGAATTCTGCCATCTCAAAGAGTTAAAACATGCATTTGGAGCATGCTGTTATATGGCAGTGAAGCCTGGACAATAACATCTACAGAGCAAAAGAGGTGGAAAGCAATGGAGATGTGATTCTATTGAAAAATGATGAAGATCAAATGGACCTGGAGAATCACCAACAAAGAAGTCTTGTGAAGAGTAGGAGAGAAAAGAAAATTATAAGATGAAGAAGAGACAAACTAATTGGACCCATTGTGCAACACAATTACCTATTGAAAATAATGAAATTAAGGAAAAATTAAAAACAGAAATACAAGTGCATGGAGAAAAAATCTGCATGCTATGATTTGCAGCAGTTGTGACAGAGAAGAAAAAAGATCTAATGAGAATGGTATGGACAAAATGATAAAAAAATACAAACTGGAGATAAACGCTAAGAAAATCAAGATTAAGGTTTGTGGAAATAATCAGGATTACAACAGAATCAATGTATCTTATTTAAATCTTCAAATAAATTATTTATTATCCCTGGTCGAACAACACCCATGGGTGCGTCCAACACCCATCCCAATGGGTGTACACCCCACCCTCATGGGTGTACACCCCACCCTCATGGGTGCACACCCATGCATCCCTTTGCACATGCATGGGTGTGCACCCATGGAGATGAGTGCACACCTCACCCTCATGGGTGCACGCCCAACCCTCATGGGACCACACCCCACCCTCATGGGTGCACACCCATGCATTCCTTTGCACATGCATGGGTGTGGAATGAGTGCACACCTCACCCTTATGGGTTCACGCCCCACCCTCATGGGTGCACGCCCCACCCTCATGGGTGCACGCCCCACCCTCATGGGTGCACGCCCCACCCTCATGAAAGCCCACCCAACCCGCATTGGTGCACACCCCACTCTCAATGGTGCACACACCCCTCATGGGTGCACGCCCCACCCTCATGAATGCCCACCCCACCCGCATTGGTGCACACCCCCCTCATGGGTGCACGCCCCACCCTCATGGGTGTACACCCATGCATTCCTTTGCACATTCATGGGTGTGCACCCCACCGGCATTGGTGCACAACCCACCTTCATTGGTGCACACCCCCTTTTGGATGCACGCATCACCCTCATGGGTGCACAGCCCAGCCTCATGGGTGCACTCCTGGGGTGCACGCCTCCTGGATGCACACCTATAGGAGTATCCTCATTTACACCCATAGGTGTACACCCATGGTAGTTTTTGGTCAACACCCATAGGTGTGCACCCATTGCTGTGCACCCATGGGTGTTGACCAAAAACCACCATGGGTGTACACCTATGGGTGTTGTTCGACCAGGGATGATGAGTACCTATTTAAGATTATGGTTTCTGGAAGACGTCAAAAAGATAGAATCACCTGTCAAACTTGGGCAGCAAAAACTTGTGCAAAAGGAAAAATTTTCATATCCATAAATCAGGATCAGCTGTGTTCAAAGAAGCAAGAAATATACTGTGGATGAAAAGCCCAAAGGAAAGAAGGCATTCTAACTACAGAGGAGTCCGTTGAAATCTATTTCACAAGTCTGGAAGAAAGGAAGCACTTGGTTAAAACATATACATATTTAGAGTATGCTCTTATATGGCAGTGAAGCCAGGACAATAACAACTGCAGAGCAAAAGAGGTTGGAAGCAATGGAGATGCAGTGTTATCACAGAATAATGAAGATGGAATGGATGTAGAGAATCACTAACAAAGAGGTCTTGTGAAGAGTTGGAGAGAAAAGAAGTATGATGAAAACTCTGAGAAGGAGTGACAAACTTACTGGACACATTTTGCGACAAAGCAGCCAATTGAAAACAATATTGGGAGGAGAAATGAATGGGAAGGATTGCAGTGGAAGACCAAGAATGGAATACATAAGGAAAATTATGAAACAAGGATGAGGGAAAAATCCAGTGTTATGTTAAATCAGCAGAGGGAATCAGGGTTATGGTTACACAGTAGGAAAGACTGGTATATGTTTACACACATTATTTTATTTTTCACCAGAGCAAAATATCTAAAGTTTGTATAATTTCCTGATGTGCTAAAGCATCCCAAAGCCACCATTCACACATTTGTGTTGCACAGTGGATGTGTTCAAGAGATATGGGGGAGGAAATATTTAAGATAAAAGAATAGGCATCAACAGGAGTTGATGACCACAAAGTAACTGTGAATGCTTTGCTATGCAGGTATGTACCTGCATGTATTAAATAACCACATTTACTGCAATGCTTGTGAAAAAACCATTTGTATCAATAAAACTTTTGAAGTGCCTACCTCCATGTTAGCTGATGAATATGAGATTTTAGTCGTTATATTTCACATCATTTAATGCACACAAATACCTAATTCAATCATATTAGATAATACTAAGTGTATACGATGCACTATGTATATGTAACTTCTCAAAATATCATCGGACAAAAATTCTCACGTGAAAAAGCCATTGACAGCTCATAGCATCAATTTCTTGAGAAATTGGAAGAAGCCGTGAATTCACAGTAAGCTACTAAGCTAGTAATCATTTGCATCCTACCGCAATGTTTTTGTTTTTTACTTACGGGAGCTATATGCTGCATAGAAAGTTCCCATGAACAAATTAAAACATTCCTTATTCTCATAATTGGTAGAAAAATTTATAAAACTGGCCTAGCCATCTGAAAGTTCTCTCGGGGAATCTTACTAACCAAAACTCCATGAATAGGTATATATTATTTTATTTCAATACTTTTTTTATTTAAAAACCTTTCATATAACTGCTCGAGGCATGAACAATTTACATTTAGGTATACCATGAATTCAGAAGTCAATGTCACTGTGGAAAAACACCTGATGGAAATACTATACTAACATTAGGTGTGCTCAACTATATAAAAGACCAATTATAGATGGCAGAGAACAGTTTCAATGTCCAGATAAAATGAATGGAAAATCACTTAATCTTTTGGGCAATAGCTGGCTTCCATTGCACCAGACATCTTAGCAGCTTATGTCAGGATTTTAGACGATGAAATCAAATATTTTGAATCTTCAAACCTTAGCTTAAGTGATTCAGTGTCAACAATTATGAATGTAAGAAGAATCTTCAGGATATAATGGGCACACGCATGGCAAGTGTTCATAATTAATTACTTATTAATTCGAGTAAATATTGTGTGAAATTGTAAAAGTGAAGTTGATGAGTAAAGCGTATCAAGTTATTGGTGTAGACTATGTATACAGGGAAGTCATCAGAAATTTTGATAAAATTTCCATTGGTGAAGTGGCCATTCTGAGATATGCCCCTACAACAAAGTGCAAAGTTTAGTGCTTATTTTCTATATGCATGAAGTTATTTTGAGTAGCCGTCATACATTATTCACTATGGAAAGCAATGAAGTTTTACGTCTCCTACCTTTTGATGACACACTCCCAATGAGGAAATGAAAATGAATGAGAAGTTGTGAACATTTTGCTAATGTCATTTGTTGTGATTTTGAAATAGAAAATCTGTTATTAAAAATAGAAATTTTTACTTTTCCCTGGCCAAAACATTTAAAGGGATTTATAAGCAGCAGTGATAAGAATAAAAATTATTAGGATTGAAAAAACATTTTTAGCCATGCATGAAGTGAACTGAACATGAACTGGAGTAGTAATTGAAAATATGCATGGAATATTATAAATCCATCAAACCATATATCTGAGCTCTTATTTCTACTATTCACTTAAAATTTGCAGCATACCTACTCACAAAAATACCTTTTTCTATTTTCAAAATATTTGTGACATTTTAGATGGCTTTTTTTGTAAAGTTGAAGACTATTTTTCTGCACTCTGGTGATAACGTACATACGAGAATAAAATTTCTATCCTTAAAGGTTTATAACATGGTGCATGCCACCAAAAGTCTATAAATGTTACCTAAAATATAGCTTGCTAAATAGCCTTTCTGCACCAAAAAGCATGCAGGGGGTGTATAGGCTGCAGGATAAATCAGCTGACCTGGACTGCTGCCTGAGCACCCCAGCGCACTGTAATGCATGGTGCATGCAGCAGTAGCTCACTCAAAAAATATCTGTTATGTCTGTGGACTGGAGCTATTGATTGAATTAGGTCTGACACAATATCAACCCAATTAAATAATGTCTTATCATGTGCACTGCTAGTCTTTTTACTAAGTTAACCTCATTAATGCTTTTGCTACTATGGGTACATGCACTCATAGGCATATCCAGGGGGGGGGTTGGGGGTTGTAACTCCTCCCATTGATAAAAAACGTAAAAATGATGTGTTTAATACATACTAATTGTACACCTATAGATTAACTTCCATAACATAATAGAACACCTTCAAAATGTCATTTTACGATGTATATTTTTCAAAATTCCCGGACCCCCCGTTTTACATGGGGGGTTTTCTATACCCCTCATAGCCCCACTCCCCCTTCAGAGACCCCTTCAGTTGGTGACCCCCCCCCTCCAGACACTTCTAGATACGCCAATGTAGGCCTGTGCGATTATCGATAAAAATCGATATCGATCAATTATTAGAATAATTGGAAATGTGGTCAATTCAATTGTCGGGAATTGAAGAAATGACAGTTAATTGAAGTTATTCAATTAATTGATGAAGGTCAATTAATTCTCATCAAAATGGGTGTCAATTAATTGCCATTGCTCAATAATAATAATAATATAATTTTATTTCTGGTGGTTACCAAGTAATATACAAATTGTCAAATGATACATAAGGGCAACAATGGATAAATTAATAAAAACAAAAAAAAAACAGACAACAAAGACTAAGAAACACATAAAATCACTGGACACAGCATGTACATAATGAAAAATTGTTGATTTGCTGCAATTACAGTTGGACTTGATGAACTCAGTAATACAATAGCGTGATGAGGATCACCTTGAGAAAGGGAGGTAGAGTTCTAGGAGAAATTGATGTTTATATTGTTGTCTGTAAGGTAGGGGTGTACATTATGTTGGGATGAGAAGATTTGGGGGTTTTGTTTAACAATTAAGGCACAGTTAAGTATGTATAGGGATTGAAGTGTGAGGATGGAATGAGTCTTGATTAAAGGTCTGCCTGGGTTATGGAGAGGGAGGTGAAGCATTGCCTTTAGAGCATGGTTTAGAAATTGACATCAACCAATTAATTGACAGGACTCATTTGGATCATGCTTTTCAAAGGCTTTCCTTTGGCAATGAGAAGAGTGAAAGAACTAATTTGAAAAATAACAAAATAATTCAATCAATTAGCTTTTATTAATTAATTAAAGGAATAGATTGCTATTTGAAGACAGGCAGATGAGATCCTCAGTGTGTTCATCCAACAGACACTGGCGTGTTTCAATGATAATTTTCCCACTGAGGCTGAACAGCCTCTTGGACGCAGTGCTAGTTGCCGGGATAGCCAGATATGTATCTTCTTGAAGATCTAGGTCTTCCGTGTTTTACTCCGCATAGGTCCACTTTTCTTTGGACCTGTCCAGAAAAAAGTGGACCAATGTGGAGTAAAACCTGGAAGACCTGTATCTTCATATTCATCAACCTGCGGAAGCCTACACAAGGATAAGATATCTTCTTGCTAACTTCAGGAGTGAGGGGTAGGTGGTGGCCGTCACCACCATCAATAATCGTCAATTTATCGATCATCGGACAATAATTGTGAGTTTAATAACAATTGACGAGTGAACAACAATTGACACTTGAAAAAAATTGACAATCAAGTCAATTACCTCAATCAACATCGATGCCCATGTAGCACCAACGGTTGGGCCAACGTTGGGGAACTGTTACGTGCAACAGTTGGTCAACCATTATTCTTGGCCGTTTGGCCAACCGTTATCCAACTGTAATGGCCCAACGGTTCCCAAACCGTTGGCTCAACAGTTCCCCCATCATTTACCAACAATCATACAACCATTTTTTCTATTAATGCATTGGCTCATTTAATGCATAGCTTGACATCTTTACAATTGAAAAAATACAGGCGTGTCATTCCATGCCAAATCACCGAACACTTGTTGCGGCACCATTTCAGAAAAAATTCAAATTTTATACACTTACTCCCACGCAACATGCATGTGACAAAAGGAACTGACAACTGCAAAAAAGAATATACTCAAGGACAATTTATTATTATCTACCGGTCCGTAAAGACTCATCTTCAATCTTACATTTACCTATGGCATGTCTAACTTGCAACTACCTACGTCATATCCTACTTGCAACTACCTACGTCATATCCAACTCGCAACTGAAAGTAGCGCTTCAAGAAAGTTGTATATATACAGCCATTCCCGTGCGTAAATGTGTTCGCGAGAACTAACTTTTACATGTCAATGCCGTGATAGTTTGAGGAAACGTAACATCCAATCACGATAACAGTTTTCAGGCATTAATTAATTGAAACCTACATTGCCATATAAAGTCAATATTGATGACAATAAACAAGATGAAATATTTATATCTTCTTCTTTCGATTGAGACTTTCACCATCTCCCAACGTTGGCCCAACGGATAATAAATAACCGTACAAATGGCACTGTTGGCCCAACAGATAAGAAATAACAGTGCAAATTGCACCGTTTCCCAACGTTGGCCCAACGGCCAAAAGATAAGCGAACCATTCCCCAACCGTGGCACCATTTCCCAACGTTGGCCCAACCGTTGGTGCTACATGAGTGTGCTGAAATGATTGACCAATTGTAAAAATAATCGAATCGACGATTCAATTAATCGAATAATCGCACAGGCCTACGCCAATGCATGCACAATGTAATATACATGGAGGAATTCATGCCTTCTGTGCCAATGGCATATGTATACACCCAGATTGAAAAATGATGAGTGATGAAATGTGACAATTTAAGAATTAGCTCTTGCCGATATCCCTTACTCGGTGCTGCTAATCAGATGAATTTGTGACACTCCAAACTCTAGAAGCACTCTTCAGAAATCAAGATAAGCAGGAGAAGATACACAGAAATGAGTCCAATATACACATACCAATCTCTTCATCCTCAACTCAACCCAGTACCCCTTCCTCAAAATTAAACACCCTTCTATTTTTGGAAGTGGAGGGTCTCAGATGCCCCTCATCATCACGAAATATGTAGTTGCAAGTGAGCAATCATGCTTTTTACTTTCATAAAATTACTAATCAATTTACAAATTTAAGTAGAAAGTTAAAAGGCAACCCACTTGCCAAGGGATTTTTATACAAATGTTTTTTTCTTCTTCTTTGTCTTCGCCTTGTCCCACTCATGTGGGGTTGGTGTTCCCTTCTTTGATTCTTTTCCTCCACCGCTCCCTGTCCAACGCCTCCTCCTCTTCCCATCCTCTCTCCCTTAGGTCCTCTCCCACCTTGTCCTTCCATCTCATCCTTGGTCTTCCCTTCTTCCTTTTCCCCCTCATCTCCAGCTGCATCACTCTCTTCCACAAGTATTCTTTGTTCCTGTGCTGGACGTAACAAACCATCTCAATCAGCATTCTTGAATCTTCTTCGCTAACGGTCCCACTTTCACAGATCCTCTTATATGTATAATCATTCCTGACTTTATCCTTCCTTGTCACCATCTACATCCACCACAGCATCCTCATTTCTGCAACCTCATCTTCTTTTCTCTTTCTGCAACCTCATGCAACCCATCTTCTTTTCCTGAGCCCTTGTGATTGGCCAGGTCTCTGCACCATAAAGCAACGCAGGTCTCACCACAGACAAATTTTTCTCTTCGACCTGCAATTTGCCTCCTTATCACAATGCACTCCACTCATTCTTCTCCAATTTATCCATCACCCATTTACTCTGTGCTGAATTTCAGCCTCTAATCCTTAACCAGTCTGAACATTTTAGCCTAGACACATTTTTTTTATTGTGCAAAAAATAAAATTGGTTATTTATATTTTTCAGAATTGGTTTAAAGTAAAAAAATTGTAGAATTTTGAGCAATTATCTCTAAAAAAATGGCTCTAGCATTCTGGAGAAGCTCTCACCCAATGTACATCACTTTCCAAAGAGTAGGTATTCTTGAAGGCAGGATTATACAATTGTTCAATGAAAGTAGACTTGTATTCATTGAAAGTAATAGTATGCAATTGTGTGACATCATTTAAATATACTTTAGAAAATTATAATAGCCATACATATATACCAATATTATTTTATATTCAAAGTTCACCCTAGTATTAATAATATCAATGATCATTTAAGTATAACAATATCTTTATGTATTCCAAGTTCACCCTAGTATTAACAATATTAATGATTATATCAAATTTGTGAGTGGATCCCCCATATTCATGAACATTAAAAACTAATTACATGGTTTTATGCACCCACCTGGGTTGCACTGTTAAGCATAAACACAGTCATTAAAGATGTTGGGTTGATAGAACGACTCAGAATGAGAGGTCAATCAATTTCATGGACCTTAAAACTAATTAAATTTTTTCGCACAACCAATTGGGTTGTACTGTTAATCATTGATAACTCAATGAAGGAATTTGGGTTGATAGAAATGACTCAGGATAAGATTGGAGTCATTTTAATGACAAATTAGATTGATATCTCTCCAATGTCACTACCCATATGTAAGAAATTGTTTTCCATGAAAAAACAGCAAAAAATGGAAAATTAATTTGGGTAAGATGAGAGATTCAATCAGTTCTCGGGCCAGGTTAAGTCAAACGTGTTAGAAAAAACTAATAACCTTCTCCTCACATACAGTAAGTCCAGCCAAACGAAGTCTCTTAAGGACAGCATCGACGTGATTAATATGATCCCTGGAATTTTTTGAATAGATACACAAATCATCGATATAAGGATACACACAAGAATACTTTAGATCTCCCAGTACCTCGTTAATTAAGCGAGTGAATACTTGGGGAGAATTGGCAAACCCGAATGGCAAACGAGTATATTGATATATCCCGAACGGTGTGACAAAGGCAGTATATTTCTTCGAATTTTCAGACAAAGGAATTTGGTGAAAAGCAGAATTAAGATCAAGTATAGTAAAGTATTTTGCGTCAGCTAAATATTGAAATGCATGTTCCACCGACGGAGTGGGATAACCGTCTATTTGAACTTGCTTATTAAGCTTACGATAATCCACAACTAACCTCTCCGTACCATCCTTCTTGGGAATTAAAAAGGCTGGAGAAGACCAATTTGAGTTAGAATTTTCAATAATTCCCTTGTCGAGCAGCGACTGAACATGTTTTTTCATGATCTGTGCCTTAACGGGAGATAAAGAGAATGGATGACTCCGAATCGGGTTACAGTCAGTTAATTCTATTTCGTAAGTCATAAGCGATGTGGTCCCCAAATCGTGGGTCATGACATCGGGATATTGCGACAACAAATATTTTAACTCACTTATCAAATTATCCGAAGATTTCGATCCATTTTCAATGAGAAAAGGATTGCTGCAAGAATCTGTCGACCGACTGCTGCTTGGCACTTCGGGATACGCACTCGATGCGCAATTGTCAACTGAATAAGCGATAAAATTTAACTTAGTAGCGGGAGACGTTTCAAAAGAGACAGCTTTCGGATGAACAATCATATTGGATTTCCGAATAAAATCAAGGCCTAGAAGAATTGGAAATGGAATATTGGCTACATAAAATGTATGCTGCCAGGAAAATTTGTCGATTTGCTCCTTAAGTTGGATCGACATCCTTAATTGAAACGGTTGACCAGAAACTGTCAATAGCTCGATAGAGTCGGAAGACTTTTGAGATTTGCCACCGCGAATTTTAAGAGTTTTGAAGAACTTTTCGTCGCAAATAGAAACGGAACAACCAGTATCAATGAGGGCATTGCAAGAAACAGACTGAAGTTTTATCGGAAGAAGGGGCAAATTACTGTTACAGTTTTGACGTACGCTCATGAAACTCACGGCTGGTTGGCGTGTTTCACGGGCTTTCTTCCGACATTCCCTTGCATGATGCCCAATTTTACGACAATACGAACAAATTATTTGCCTTGCGGCACCTGGGGAGACATTAGGAGAAATACTATGAAATGTATTGGCGTACTCGGCACAATCCATCAATTGCTTTGACGCCTGGGTTATGACAGAGTCTAACTCCTCAAAGGTCGTGGGCTGGCGAGCAAACATTATGGCGGATTTAGTGAGAGGATTTAACCCTTGAATAATTAACCGAACGGTTTTGCACTCGGTGAACTCTAACGCCAACACTTGAATCGCGTTACGAACAGAACATACGAAATCATCAGGAGTTTCACGGGGGAACTGAAATCTCTTTACTTTAATGGTAACAAAACGGTCAAACTCTCGATCACTTACAATTCTTCCCCAAATTCGTTTGGTAATTTCGGCCCACGAAAGATTCTGATTTAACATAGAGAGCCAAAACTGATGAGAACTAGCTGGCAGCTTGGTAATGACTAAATACAACAACGTAGACAAAGGAACTAGCGAAAGAGAGACAATTTCTGTCAGTTTCAACATGAAATTATACCAAGTTTCTGTATTGGAAACCTCGAATGGTGGAAAATCAGCGATCAGCTGCTTCACTATGACCAGACCTTCAGACAGCGGCAGAACAGGTTGCATCGAGACTGGCGGTGCGACATGGGTTGGATTCTGCTCGTTCACCTGGCCTTGGGGAACCACGTTTGGTGTGGATTCCGCCGGAACACCAGAAGTTTCAAGTGTAAGCCCAGATCCCCCATTAGATCTAGCACGCCTGTCCTCGGCCGTGGTCAAGTAAGCCCTTGCGTACTGATCGACTGAATCACCAGGCATACTGACAAAATTCCACTCAAATTGTCGGAAGAAAGACGAAAATACTTCGTCACACAAGAATTTACACACTAAACTCCAACAGGAATTACAATGACCTATTCTAGGACCTCGAACTGGAAACCAGGAACACGAAATAAATTACGAAAAAGAAAACCCTTCCCTATTTAAATTGCCGTTAGCGGCAGAGACAAAACTTCCGTGAAGGAAGAAAATGAAATACCAGAAATAATGACGATCACACATCCTCATACAACACTCACCAACTGCGTTGGAAAGACAGGAAAAGAACAACCACGCTCTGCTACCAGTTTGTAGCGCTATCGGGAGAAGGAGCAGATTTTCTCGCCGATAACACTCTTGAAAACACAAACTCTTTCCAAGCTCGGGTGAGAAAAATGAGGAAAACGAACAAAACACAAGTATTATCAATCATAAACTTAACTTATCAATATATTTTACAAATCACAAAATAGAACCAAACCAATTACAATAATTTACCCATAGGTCGAGTGCCAGGCGACCGTAATGAAAGTTACCAGTCGAAAAATAGTTTAAGTTTAACAAGTACGAGAGGTTGAACTTCTCTCTTAAGTACAAAAGTGACTTAGTCAGCAGGCTCACACAACGGTGTTACCCGGTCGGTGTCTCGGAAGCAATAGAGAGCGAGCTTAGACATGAGTCAGCTGAGGAGGGGGTCTGTCGGCAAGGACGAAGGTGGAATGGGTAAGGTCAGGAGGTTGGCGATTGGTAGCCTTGGAGGGGAGGAAATAATGGGATGGGTGATAGATAGGGTGGCAGTTTTTAATTGGAGCGCCAGGAACTGTTTTCTGGCGTCGGCCGCAGAATACAGGATCACAGCCTTTTTGCCTTGGTCAGGATGACCG
This sequence comes from Pyrrhosoma nymphula, assembly GCA_963573305.1. Classification (NCBI taxonomy): domain Eukaryota; kingdom Metazoa; phylum Arthropoda; class Insecta; order Odonata; family Coenagrionidae; genus Pyrrhosoma; species Pyrrhosoma nymphula. The sequence continues at coordinate 37,853,650 of OY754331.1, read as the reverse complement.
CATTTTTGGTATCCTTCCTCACTTTACTGGCTATAAAAACGGTGCAGGACTTGGCGAGGGAACGGCGCGGCTGAACGGCGCGGCTGAACGGCGCGGCTGAACGGCGCGGCTGAACGGCGCGGCTGAACGGCGCGGCTGAACGGCGCGGCTGAACGGCGCGGCTGAACGGCGCGGCTGAACGGCGCGGCTGAACGGCGCGGCTGAACGGCGCGGCTGAACGTCGTGGCAGAAGTCGCTGGCAGTAGTCGCTGCATTTTGTAGTCGTAGGCATTTTTGGCCGTCGTTGGCGCACATGCGCGCTAAGTCCTTCGGCTAAGTCCGGAGGATAAACAGTCCGCAGAGGAGAAACTGTCCAAAGAGGAGAATTGCCCAAAAAAACGGGGGGGAAAATGCCACAATAGTATTAACTGGTTTAGCTAGCAGTAAGGTATTATTTTAAAGATTATACAGATGTAACTATATATATAGACATGGCCTTATAAGCGTACAAGGTTTCTTTCGAATAGGAGTATTTTTGGAGGGAGAGACCATGAGAAATAACATGAGAAATTGGAAATTCAACGGCATTATTCAAAACGTATTGTGCCTGTCACTTGTCCATGGTTATATAGTGGCTGGGCTGTCATTCCAATGAAACTTTTATTCTTATCTTGGAGCACAAAACTGTCATTGACCACGGTGACCTTAGTTTTTATAAAGCATTTTAAGGAAATAAAACAGCTCCGCTTTCTTTGCTGATGATGAAATCACACGCTCCACCTCTAACTACAAGATATTCAGAACCATTTCATAAGAAGACTAACATCCATGAAAACAGTGTCTAGGGTGCACTAGTCTACCGGAGTCCCATGTATCTATGCCATTACATTCAAACACAGCCAATTAAGTTCCCAGTATTCACTGCGAATATCAAGCATGGCAACATATCTGAGGAAGTCAGCTGGAACGCTGGCGAATATTGTCCATCAATAATGGATAAACGCAGATGGATACCCGGAAAACCATTCTATTGATCATGGAAGGCAATTCTACTGCGACCAAAGTCGAATGCAATACGCTTCTGTAAGCCGTTTGCAAGAAATGTTCTCCTGTAAGGGCTATAAGTAGTCCCTTCATTAGCTTTCGGACTGTTTATTCTTTTCGCCAAATTATATTCTTCCCAGCTTGTTTGTTAGAAATTGCAATTCCAAGTTGTACAGAATAATGTGAACGCACCTAGTGAGTATGCCTGAGTTGCCAACTAGTATTTTAAAATTCCGAAGATCAAAATTCGTCAAACTTTGTGAAACATGCCTTTTAGTTTCGACGTCTCTCATTTAAATTGTTACGTATTTATTGTATGTTTGCAATGCAAGTCTCTTTCACATGATAATTATTTCAACTCCCCCATACGCTTTTTAAACCTACTACTGGTATTTTTCCGATCACAACTGAAATATATTTTTAAAAGCCGTTATTTTGATCAGTGCTTAATCAGAAAGTATTTTACCTTTTTTTCATGTAAAGTGAAAAACAATCCTTGTTTTGGTAAAAAGTTCTTGGCTTCTCTAGCGAAATTGGGAGATATAACACCCTTTTAATTTAGTTCAAAATGATTTTCAAAGATGATTTATGTACTTTTTAACGATATCGTAAAAATGAATAAAATTTTCCATGAACTAATGTAACATCTCTCTTAATTCATCTACATATACTTTGGCTGCTATTGAATCAGTTGTGAACCTGGTGTGTTAACCTTTCCACAGCTTCCGAGATCTGATGTAAAATTAATGCATCCCGTAACAATTTTACTGCCCGTTACAATTATATGAAAGTGGGATGCAGGCAAAGAAGGTTATAGAGTAGTGACACTAGTAATTGGCTTGAGCATTAGTGAGTGACGGCTGTGGGAGGATGATGAAAGACGTACGTAGATTAATAATTCGTCCAATGTTACTTCTTTTCCAATCTGGCGTTCCCTGTACCATGTATAGGCATCACCAGATCGCGGATAGAATTGACGGAGAGGAGTTGTTAAACCAAAAGTTAATGATGTTAAATAAATTGCAATTTGGCATAGGAAAATATACAGGCATAGTATTAAGTAAATACGAGATGTATCACATAAGATTCACATAAGCGCGCGGGCGTAGTAACATGCGCGCACGCACTGACCAATACCCTCACGCAAAATTTCCAAATTCCCTCCTCCCCCCAAATTGTTCCCTGGATCAACTCCTGGGGATTAGACATCATGGGTCTGGGTGAAGTAAGATGGAAGTGATGGAAGGATGGCGGGGACTACTGAAGCGATGGCTATAGAGTATAAAATGTCGTGTAGGGAATGAAAGTCAGCGCGGTTGCATTCGTAATAAATAGGAAACTTGGTAGAAAAGTAGTGTATGCAAAACAGGAGAGTCATAGGATCATAGTCGTGGAACTAAAGGCAGATCCAATGAATTTAGTTATAATCCAGGTTTATATGCCTACCTCTAATCATAGAGAGGAGGAGTTATATTGTGTATAGTATCAGCTAGAGAAAATAACTGGTAGGAAACCTGGGAGTAAGCACTTGGTAATAATGGGATTGGAACGAGGTGGTGGGTGAAGGAAGAGATGGGCGGGAGATAAGCTATTACGGGCTAGGAAGGAGACACGACCGGGGCGAGAAAGCTGTGGAGTTTTGCCGTAGAAATAACCTGGTAATTACCAATAGATATTTCAGACATCATCATCGACGTATGTACACATGGAAGAAGCCGGGCGACAATGATAGGTTCCAGATAGATTATATATACTAGTTCGTCACAGATACAGGATTAGTGTTAAAAACTCGCATACTTATCCAGGAGCTGATTCTAAAACATACCACCACTTATTAGTCTATAAATTTCGGGTAAAACTGAAAAAAATGAAAAGAAGGGTACGAAAGTTGAATATCGAATTATTAAGTTTGGAAACGAAGAAGAAGTACCGAGAGAAAGTTGATGAGATAACGGGTGAGGATCTTGGAATTAGATAAGTGGAAGATGAATGAGGAAGTTGAAAAATGGAATTGTAGAAGCGGCAAGAACAACGGTAGGCGTAGTCAGCGCAACTATAATTACAAAACTGTAGATCACGAAGGAGATGATAAGGGAAATGGAGGATAGAAGGAAATGGAATAGCGTAAACTCAGAGCTAGGTAAGAGAAAACATTGAGAATTTAAGAACAGGCTCAGAAGAGAAACTAAGAAAGCAAGATAGTCGTGGTGGAGAGAACCTATCGACTCGTTAGAGAAATACCAAAAAGAGGGAAGAGCAGATGCATTATATAGGAAAGTAAAGAAACTGACGTGGGATAATATGGAAGGGGAATTATAACAATAAAAGACAAGAAGGAAAAGATGATCGTAGAGCCGAAAGAGATCCAGGAGAGGTGGAAGCAGCATTTTGATGATCTGTATGGTAAAAAAATAAGGTCCAAATAGGTTAGATATATAAAGAGAAAACGATATCGACAGAGATGCCATCGGACCAAGTGTCCTAGATAGTTAAATCGAAAGAGCTTTACGAGGCATAAAATGAATAAGGCGGTGGGAGTAGATGACATACCTGTAGAGCTTTTAAAGAGCATGTTGAAGAACGGAAGAGGAAAACGTTTTGCACTTATTCGAAGGATTTATGAGGATGGAATAAGGCCGGATGACTTCGCGAAGAGTGTACTAATTCCTATACCAAAGAAGAGTAAGGCAAAACCGTGCAGAGGACTGTAAGACAATAGGTTTTATATCTCACGCGGCCAAAGTAGCTCTGAGAATTATAAACAGAAGGCTAGAGAAGAAGACAAAAAAGACCTTGGTGACGACCAGTTCGGGTTTAAGAGAGGGGCGGGAACGCGAAATGCTATTGCGGTGATGAGGACGCTAGTAGAAAGAAACTTAGAGTATGGGTAGGAACATAATGGCGGGAGGGTAGAAGAAAGAGCAGGTCGAGTTTACGTATCTGGGTATTAATTTAGAGGAGAATGGGTTTAGTGGTGAAGACATCATATGAAGAATGGCACTCCCTAAAGATGCATTTTCGATGAGAAGGGAACTGATGAGGGTGGGTCTGAGAAGGGACGTGAAGAAGAGGGTGAAAACATTAATATGGAGCGCGGCGCTATATGAGTCGGTAACTTGGTTATTGAGCATGGAGGATGTGCGTAGACTAGAGTCGTTTGTGATGTGGATTTGGAGAAGGATGGAGAAGGTGAGCTGGATGGCGAACGAGGAGGCATTGGATATGGTCAGAGAGGAGAGGAAGCTTGTGGCAGAGGTTCGGAGAAGGCAGAAAAGATGGATGGAGATTTCGAGAGGAGAGGACATGTTGAAGAGAGTGATAGAGGGGAGAAAACTGGGGAAGCGTGGGAGAGGAAGGAAGAGGATAGGAATTCTGGGCGAAATAAGAGGAGGTAGAATAAATGAAGAATAGAATGGGGATAAAATGGCGGGACATACTTAGAAGGGAAAGCGAGACAATGTGTATGAAATTGGGATGCAGAATGGGGACTGTCCAAGAACCTACCAATCAGCTGGTAGAAATCTTGAATGAAATGAGATTTTTTTGAATACATAGAGAGGCCTAAAATCAAAATTATGAATCACATATGTTTTCACCTCATTTTGTTGACAAATGATAGAGACGAAAAAACCCAGAAGTACGAAAAAGTGACAATAATCTAATTGGAAAAATTTCCCCGGAGGTATATGAATAGAGAGAACACGTAAAAAACATTCTTTTCCCTGGTTTTTTTGCAAGGTTGGAGATGTAGGTATTTGAATTTGTTTAAAAAAGCAAAGTGGCCAGTGATAGATGAAAAGACGTCGAGTTAGGGGGTTCGTAGGATTTTTGGATGGAATTAAGAGTTTTAGGGCGTATGCCGAGCTAAAGAATTAAATAATTCATATAAGATCACATTAAAATGATAAAGATACCTTCTCAAACCGATTGATACAAAAATTCCCCTTTTTCGCATACCATTAGTGACTACAACAAAAAAGAGCGACACACTAAGGGTCGATATTTCAATGTTACCTAAGGTACGACTAGAACAACTGACTGTTTTGCTGTACTCAATAATAACAAACAAAAAAGACTTGTCACAGTTGTGCAAGAGTTTCATTCTCATTCTCTAGTCTTTGGCCAAAATATGGCCATAACAAGAAACTATGACCAGTCCTAGAAACTCCTTTATCATGCACTACTATATTCCATTTCAAATGACTTGGCGGCTGAGGATTCGGCCGTTCTCGCTTACTTTCGCACGGCAGGGGAAATGTGTGGAATGGGCGAGGTGGGGGAGGGACGACGCCAGCAAGGAGTTGCCACAGCCACAGCAATCGCACAGCCATACTTTAAATATCGCTGATGTAAACGCAGGACACGTGGCAACACGGCAGGAAGAGTGCAGATCTTTGCAAGACAGAAGGCAGAGCAAGACTGAGGTTCCTGGAGAAGAAATTTCCCCACCCACGCTTCTATTGGCAACCTTATAACCTCATGACAGGGCTCAAGCTCCTCCCCCCGGCTGGCCGCGCCTTCCCAGCCCCCAAGTAATTTGCAGTGGACTATAGTTGGTCATTTATAGCTCTTATCATTCCTTCCTCTTAACCACAGTTCCTGTCCTCTCCGTGCGGCTCAATGAGTGAATGAAGCTTTCCGATTGAAAAAAAGAAATACCGCTGCGGACAAGATTCGAACCTGCGCGGTTGATGCCCATTGCATTTTAAGTTCAACTCCTTAACCACTCGGACTTCGCAGCTTTGTTCTAAATGATAAAACTCAATCAATAATGTTCTTCTAATGATCCTCTTCTTTTAAATCACAGCCCATAGAGGCCTAACACAATTCTCGTTTTTGTGGACGGCGCAAGCACAGAGGATATATAAGTATACTCTGTGGCGGAAGTAAATATGCACTGATATCCAATGTATTAGTCCAAGGAATATGACGTGCCGCATTACATGCATTGGGAACAATCGTGATGGGACGAATATATTTATGTTTTTGCAACCCCAAGAAACGCTCCATTCAACTTTTGTGTTATGTGGTTATCTTTTTCTAAGATTCTTGAAAGGCCATAGAGTAAATATAAGGTCTCTACCGAAGGCTAGCATTATAATTAAATGGCCGTTACCATAATATTATCAGTGTCATATTTATGATACATACAACAAATACGATGAGAGTCATTGCGTAGCTGTTTAAACTTTATACCTGGTGAGTCCAACCCACGGGCCACTTATCGACCAGGTTTGGACCCAGAAAGTAATGCTAAACTAACTTAACGAAATATTTTACTGATATTTTCCATTCTGTTTTGGGTCTATTTCAAGTACGTTTGGCTCAAGACAATTTTCATTCAGCCAAAGTGGTATCGAAATTCCAAAACTTTTGGACACCTTGACTCTTGACTAAATCTTACAACTTCCCTCTTCACGTCGTACTGTTGGTTAATATGTCCCATTTCAGTGACTTTTTCTTCTAAAGTAGTCGAGCTAGTCTCTGGAAAGGGTATGGTAGAAGCGTATGCATGCAGAAAAACCAATCATGGGTCGTGCGTCATCAATAATTCACAGATTTACCTAATTTACAGAAATTCCCAGAATATTGGTACGCCCTTGCGCAGTAGGATTCTGAGAGTTTTCAAAAATTATTCATGCATTATTTTACGAAAAACCTTACCATGGGAGACCGTTTTTAGTAATATTTTTAAAACAGATATTGTTTATTTCTTATTTTTCCATTTCTGTAATGGATCCTAATTTGATAATTTCTGCATTGTGTCTCTAATATAGTAATCATTTTGCAATTTTGCAGGATTGCACTTCAACTGATGGTCCCCGTGATATATGAGTGCTACGTCCTTCCTGTATGAGCATAATGCTAGTTATGAGCTTTATTACACATGAAAATTCCTTACAAATACGTTACTAATCAGTAGGTATATTGTATGAAATATTAACACTAAAAATTCGAGGATACGCTTGGTGTACGTCTGGTGTAGAAACACCCCCTGCCACACACCCTTGAGGTGACATGCCGTTTACCACGTAGATTTGTATGTGCTCTGGAGGAAGTTTGCAGCGTATTACGTAGTTTTTACCACAGACGCCCGGTCTGCTCATTTAAGTTCATAGTGATAATAAATCTTCATGGGAATCAGTTCATTAGAGCAAGGGGTGCAAATCTCACCGGTAGATACGGAAAAATGTAACGCTGCTACCTTTAAATATTAAAAAAAGAACCATTGCAACAACGCGATGCGTAATATTTTTTTCGGTAAGTTCTTGGAAGGCCCTCGGGTGCAATGGAATAATGCGTGAGGGTAGAAGGATTTTCGGGGAAAAGCCGTGAGGTATTGTGTTGAGGGGGAGGAGAATCGCACGATTAAGGGGTGGAGGAGGAGGGGGTGGAAATTCGAAGGATGCACTTTGTGGGGTTGAAAACGGGAGATGAAAAGAAATTTTTTTCCTGTCCTCTAAAATGGTGGTCGACAGGCTGAACCAAGGAGGTGTATGATCTGCAGCTCGATTCTGTAAATGTCATAGGCGCCAAAAGTGTCTTAGATAAGGCGGGGAAGTTATGACGGGTACGGCGTGTCATCAATCAAAAGCGATTCTGTAAGCCCCCGTCATAAGCTTTTAGTCGGAGGACTCGTTCACGCCGTGCGAGCCGTTCGTGAACGAGAAGAACCAATGAAAAACGCTCACCCAATTCAAAAAATTGACTTGCGGAAATCATACGAGCGTGTGTTTCAAGCATGAAAACGAAGTTCGTAGAGTTTATTTAATCTTATGTTATAACATATGCAAAATAATATACTATCTTATCAGTAATTGTGATAAAGTGCCCATATTTTGAGCAATATCACTAATAAGGGCAAATTTGCCCAACATTCATGATCTATATGCGCTGAAGAATCCCGGAGAGGTCTCGTGATGAATAGTAGGTCAATATTTGCGGTACTATTTTGAACAAAAGTAGACGAGTAAACTGTGTTTGTGCATGAAGTTGTTTATTTTAAAATTGTGCCTTAATTGAAAGTGTTAAGTGTCAAATAATGTGATAGAACGAATATAGTTCGTGGGAGTAGTAATAACCCGTGCTCATTTACATGCCTATTGAGTTGTCGTTCACAAGTTTTTTAAATAATCGTCCATGTGAGACGTGCTAAGTATTACGTGAAACTGAACCGCATACACCAATACGCGAGGAACATCGATGAAATAAAGTGAATTCAATAATCAACGAAGTGAGAAATCCCTCAAATTACCAATATGCGAGGAACTGCAAGAAATAAAGTGAATTCCATACTCTTCAACGAAGTAAGAAATCCCTCACATAATTACCGATATGCTAGGAACATCGATGAAATAAAGTGAATTCCATACTCTTCAACGAAGCGAGAAATCCCTCTTATATATAACTGCCAATATGCGAGGAACAGTTATGAAATAAAGTGAACACCATTCTATATTCAGCGACATGAGAAATCCCTCGTATATCATTACCAAACTAGTTATCGTATCGAAATAGGTATGCACTTAATAATAGCAATACTGTCAGAATTATTGTGTTTAAAAACTATTTGCATACACGACGTAATTTGGTGATACCTCCGAGCATGAACATATGTAAACATGCCACCGAGCAAGTTAGCGCAAATACAAACGATCATCCTTTATTCCATTTGAGTATAATGAAAGTAATACGATACGTAATTTGTACCATTTATTGAAGCTGCACTATCTGTAAATACAAACGAAATTGAGTTCCGTTACGTTGGCCCACAGCCCAAATGTCGACTGATGAACTCAACTGATGGTGCGACTCAGTGATGGGCACTAATATTGTAATATATAGGTACATTTATGCATATAGTATCATTATAATGATTAATTAATATATTTCATGGTATTATTTACTCGGACAAAAGTGAAAGATGCCGTAAAAAGGAATTATAATAATACGAAACTAATTTTAAGTATACGCGGTAAATTTTGCTTACGTAAATGTTTTATGTTTAAAGTTATGGATTTCTAGAACATTGTACATAGTTAAACATTTATTTAAGCAAAATTTACCGCTTATAGTTAAAACTAGTTTTGTATTATGAATACCGTTTTAGCCTCTTTTACTTGTGTCCGAGTAAAATATGATGTTTTTATATACAATAAATGGAGAATTGAAGGTGATAACATATAAATATCTTAAGTAATGAACAAAAATACTCCTATTCAATGCCCTAATGACGGCTAACACGGGGTCTCCCGTACGTGTAAAGTTATGACGGAAAAAAAGCACGTAAGACGGCTATGACATTTACAGAATCGCTCCTCTGACGGATCCGTCACAGCTGAGGCGAATCCGCCATAATTCACGTGTTATGACGCCTATGACATTTACAGAATCGAGCTGCTGGTGCTTTCCCGGCGCAGCTCATGAATGAATTCTTCTCGGGTTTCCAATCAGGATGGGGTCTCCATTGTGGATGACGTTTCGATGCTAGACTCGCGTATAGGCACAATAGCCCTGATGACGATGCGCGAGTCGAGCATCGAAACTTCGGCCACAATGGAGATTTTAACCCGGTTGGAAACCCGAGAAGAATTCATTCATGAACCAAGGAGGTCAGAAATAAAAAATAGAGGCGACATTCCGTTTCACTTACGAAACGGATTCAGTTTTGGCCTTTGATCTGGCTTGCGTTTCCGGCGGTCGCGTTTGATTTTTGTCTAATCTAAGGTAAAATCTAAAGGCAGTACGATGTTTTGTGCTTGCTGGGCTTCGCCTACACGGCCCAAAATCCTTCCCATGCATCTCTGTTCTTGCTTCACCTATGCCCTAGACCGTTCACGGCCATGCTACCATCATCTCATTTTAACATCCTTAGATTGAAGGAAATACAAGATGCGAGGAAGATATATAGCCGGGAAACGTCATATTTGGCTTAGGAAAATGAGTCTTAAAATATAAAATTCAACTTCCCTGGATGAAATGTACTGGAGGCCCAATCATGGGCTTTCTGGGGGAGTTCCGTGAAGTGAAAAGTCCGCCGTCTTGGTTTGTCAACTTGTGTCACGCCAGATTGGGCTTACTTTCTTTGAACATGATTTGAACAAGAGTCAGTCCTTGGGCGATTTTCTTAATTTCAGGGCCTTCACCACGGTCTTAACATAATTGACCTTGAAGAAATTGTACAAACAATGGTCACTCCATTCCCCAAAACTACTCTCCTGACCGAATCCAACACAAGTCAAGCTCAACTTTTCCAACGATCAGTCATTTCCCTGTGTGGAAAGGTAGGATTAAGGAAATACCACTCTCGTATTTCATCGTCGGCTGTACTCAGTCTCTGCAAGTCTCGTTTCTGTGTTTCCTTGACCGAGAATCGGCGAAGATTGCTGCAAAGATGAGGGACTTGTTCCGCGTGCTGAGCATTGCCACCCTCTTGGTGCTGTCGGCGGGATATGAAGATCCCAAAACGGAGGGAGATGAGGTGATACAGACTCCTGAAGATTGCAAGGGTGTTCCCTACTATCAGGGTACCAATGGAACCATGAACGAAGATGGAGCGTCACTCATTGATATCAGGTGATAATTATTTCAAACTTATGTCATACCTCGTCAATCGCCTCTTTACGTTTTACGCATTTTTTTACTGGATGAAATGTTTTTCAGGTTAAACTGACAGTTGTCTAACCACGCATGCGAATTAATAGAATTTTAAAATTTTTGTCGAGTAGAGCAAACTTGCTGTCGGCATTGTATGGCACATTTGAAATAAAGGCTCTTGTACAATCAGTGAATGAACTGTGCCATTCACCTAACTACACAATTCTATAGTTTTTGTGATAGGTTTAACGGTCTGTAATTGATCTTTTAAAATGGCATAGTAAACTCCAGCATTTTAATTACTTAATTTCTCATTATTGATCAAACCGTCCTTTTCACGTCTGGATCTGTCAAGTTATTTTCGCGTCGTCGGAAAAAATAATTTGCCTCCGACTTTGTTAAAAGTCGCAATCTGAAATGTTACCATATGGTACGCTAGTGATTCACATTCAAAGAGCTGTATTTATCTCGAGTCGCAAATAAAATTACGGTAATTATGTAACGCAATTGTCGCCCATCTTTTCTGAACGCGCTCTAAGTCTGCTTTTAAGGCCAGCCTTGTCAAAATCTCAAGATTCCACTTTAAGGCTTCTAAATAAACATAATACCCTGCAAGGCACCTCAAGGGTGTGTTGCGAGGAGCGAGTTATTACGAACATGCTCGACGTTATAACCTAGTAAAAGGTAGATGTTGGCGGAGAGGTCTCACTCTTTTTCGCTTATAACTTTTCAACCGTACTTAGGAGAGATGTCGGATTACTTTTTTGTCCTAAAGATGATGCTCTGCAAATTGCCTTGGTAGTTACCGCACTCCCGTGACATTTGTTCTTCCAAAGATATTTTTATTCAAAGTCACTCTTTTACGCACTTTATCCGACTTTTTCGACGCCATATTGCCGTGTTTTGACACTCACCACCAGAGGGCTACGTCATAATTTCGCCAATTCTCATTGTCGACGATCTGAGTTGCAGACACGGGGTATACCAGCCTCTATTAGCCCATTTTAGAGTAACAAGCACCGGGTTTTCCTCCTCTTTGATCGATATTTTTTATGCTTTCTTTCCCCAGTTTCCCTCTGAGAACATGGACATTTTTACCCTTCACTGCGAGCGCGCGCGCGAGCAAATTTCGCTCGCTGGGTATTTTGCAGATATAAAAAAATAAAACAAAAAATAAGCTAAATTGATGATTATCTAAACGATGGCTGTTCCGGTAGGGTTCTCCCGAGGTGAGAGGGAAAGAACATCACTCCCGCATAAATGAAATTACTGAGAACAGTTGAGGGCTGCACGTTACAAAATAGGATGGCTAAGAATCTGCCATATAATATTTTTTTGCGTCATTAAAACACTTTGAAATATTTTAAACGTACAAAAAAATCAAAATGTGATCACCCTTACGCATAGAAAAAAGACTCTCCCTCAGACTCACTGGATATGATGATGATATTGATTCACTTGATATTTTGTCCTTCAGGATAAGAGTGAAATCCTGCGAGAATTACCTGGATGTTTGCTGCAATATTCCCAAGGATGAGGAGGAAGTACTTTTAGAAGTGGCGCACGCCGCAGTTGCCCCATCTTGGGGCAGATGCGGAGTTCGTTACCAGAAAGGAGTGGCATTCCACATCACCGGAGCCAAGGACGGAGAGGCACAGTTCGGCGAGTTCACCTGGATGGCGGCGATTCTGCTGCAGCGGAGGCTAAGCACAAGAAGGCCTCAGTTCCCAGGGGTGACCCGGACGTGAAATACGACCTGCTGTATCTGTGCGGAGGTGCTCTCATCCATCCGCAGGTCGTCCTGACGGGGTCTAGGCACGTATTGCAGAATGCTGTCTAAAATCTCCTTTAAGACGTAAAATTACCCTTTCAAGCTAAATTTTAAACTACAAGTGAGCTCAAAAGCATTTTCTTAACGCCCTTTATCAAGGAGCCACCACACAATAAAACCCCGAATACATAAGGTTGCATTTCAACCTTATCCGGCTATTATGGACCACGACAAGACCATTACCCCAGTCAAGGTCGCTTTAACCTAGAGTTTAGATTGTGAATCTTAACCTACTCGTGGAAATTGCTCATTTTTCATTAATGGCAGTTATGTTCCGTTTCCACTCCATCATGCCTGAAACCTCAGATTATGTAATTAATACCTATAATTAAATGGAGGTCTTATGTGGAAAAATTTCGGAGGCCTTCAAGGGAGGTTAACATTAGAAAGCGACTGACTCTGCTACGTTGTTAACAGAGCATGGAGTAATTGCGTTACTTATTCCCGCCCGCTTATGAGTCCCGCTTTGGATCACGATTTAAATCAGGCAAACTCAAATGGATTTATTTTGGCAAACACCCTCACTTACGTGTGCGCAATGTATATTTATTTATCATGCTTGCATCACCCGGCATAAAATCCTCCAAAGATATACGAAGCCTGTACAATGTCATCGTATTTAAAAAAATAACTTTACTTCCATTTCAGTTACGACCAGGTATTTTCTGAAAGCTTCCATGTACTGCATGTCCCTCATAAAGGGGAGCATGATTGAAATTTATTCCTTATATTTAAGTAAGAAAAATATTTCGTCAGTAACTCAAATATAAAATCCATGAGTGTAGGTATACGTCAATTGCAAGCATTAATAATTGCTGGTGCTATTGATAAATTCAATGGTATCAGGTGAAACATGACGGAACTCCTTCATGATGATTCAAAAGGAAAAGTTCTGGTTAGTTTCTACAGATATTTTATTTTGCAAAATTCCTTTTGAATCATTAATAATTGCATTTAAAAGGTGCAAAAACATTTGAAAAAGTTCCAAAACGGCATCTAAGTGGCTTGAAGACTCCGCACGGAATTACATATCTTATTTGAATTTATTTTATCGCGAATGACAAAATTATACTTGCTCATTGCAAATGCAATAAAAACTATATTTTCGTCAAATTACGAAAATAATCACGAGCTTCATGTGGAATTTCATGTCTTATTGCTGTCATGACATCCCTCGGGTTCTCAATGACGCATTGTTCCATGCCACCCAGCGTGATTAATTTTTTAAGAAGAAATGTTACAATAATACAACATTGCATTCTGATGATAAGCATGCACTGTAAGTTGAAGAATACGTACCTACTTCAAATACAAATAGTATGAAAATAGGGCATGTTCTCCATTCCGAATGGCCTCTCCATTTGCTTTGCTCTACCAATTGTACGTGATAAAGGCGCCCTTTTTATACCTAATGCACGAAATGTATTTTTGTCCCAGGGCATTCCTCTAGTTTGTCCTCATCCGAAGCACCCAGAGCGCTACATATAGTCTGGCATCGTGGCTTGAGGAATTGGCTGCCATCAGCAGGGAATCCCATGTGCCTACGCCAATGTATCCCAATTCAGGGACTGGATCGATAAGATGATGAAGGAAGACAACTTTGATACATCCTATTATACCCTCGGAGCCCCTTGAAGATTTTAAACATCTTGATATGAGACACAAGTGCAGAATGTATAGTTTCCTCAGTATTATTTGAGCACCTATTTTCAATTAAATACAAGTTTTTAACGATATTCTTACATATTATCACGTTGATCGATTTTTTTTTAATTATGAGACATGCTTCTATGCCAATTTCTGTAATGTATATGTAAATATGCCTACTTAAGCAAAGGTATTTTTTTAAACAATTCTCCGAAATATTTTTACATCTTAAGCTCCTTTTAAATGTGTGACCTTGAGCCGTACCCTCACTCAAGGATATCGGTAGAGCAGCTTGGCGGGTGGTGTAACCCTCCGCCGCAGTACCGGAAAAAGCCTCCGGTCAGTAGGGGCCTAACGTAGCTGGTGGCAAATGGGCCACACATATATAAAGCAATGGTTTTCGGCGAGCGTCGAGCATTGCTTTGGTGAGGCTCTTGTCGAGTGCTCGACGTGGGAAGAGCTGCTCCCGGGAGAAAGACCTACGGCACCTTTTTTAAAGACAACCGCTACCTCCACAGCCAAGGTAACAATCCGTACCCGAAATTCCCTACCTCCCCTTATTCCCGGAGTCTGATAGTTTTCTTCGCGCCGGTCACAGTTCGGGGAATTGATTTGTTTTAGACCGTTCTTTTTTTGTTATTAAATTGCTTTCTTTTTCAATCGTGGTATTCTGTCTGCCATTTATACTCCTCTGTACCCCCCCCCCCCCCGGGCCTATTAGCACGTCTCAATGGTAGCAGAGCGTGGTTGCGGGGTACAGTAAGAGAAAAAGGAGTGTGAGAGATTGCAGCGAAGCTACCTACTGGAACCAGTTGGATCACCGAGTTGACGAAAGCAGAAGTAATTGACTTTTGTGGTAGATTTGCGTTAAAGACAAATGGCACGTTGGATGAACTACGGAAAGTTCTACGAGATTATGTTCATTCGCTAGATCGTGAGGAGGATAATGGGAGTAGCGGTGAGTTGATCGGAAATGTTTCAGAGGTAGCACCTCCCGAGGTCCAGGTCCACCATCATAGGTAATTTGATATAAAAATCTTAGAAAGTCTCGTGGCCGCTGCACGTCGTTGGGATTTAAGATTCGACGGTGAACCGGGGGAAAGTGTAATGGGATTTTTAGTACTTTTCGGTAGGTTCTCGAGTCAGTTAGAACCGGCCGACAATATAGCGTTTAAGGTAATTCCCGAAATTTTATACGGTAGGACCAACACTTGGTACTGGGCCAATCAATTTCGGGACGTAAACCATTTTCGAGAAGAGTTGATAGCGACCTTTGGTTTTCCAAATTATCAGACGCGCTTGAAAAGAGACCTGTATAATGGCACTCAGGGTAGGCGTGAATCGCTAAGCGAATATCTTATCGTCATGAAAAATATGAATAAAAGGCTAGAAAAAAAACTCTCACAAGACGAACTGCTGGAGATAGTGTGCAGTAATCTTAACCCTGATTATTCTTGGCATTTAACCACTTCCCTGACAGGTTTTTTTTACAAAACCGGTCAAAAAAAGTCATATTTTTTATTTCAGATTCAGAAGCATTAAAGGGAGGCAAATCCGAAAAGGTTTTCCTTAATTTTTTATTCCAAATATTTATTGATTTATTCAATAATTTCTGATTGTTGCCCCTTAACTTAAGAGAATTAAGCCACCTGCATATCAGTATAACCTTCCCTACGGTTAACCTTAGTTAGACATCTTTTGACGAATACATTTACTTTATATTACAATAGTATATACTTTGCCGACAACGTTCATGTTAACTATTATTTTTAGTGCATAGTAAATCAAGAAACAACGTACAAACATTTATGGGTAATAATCAAACGTAGCTGTCACAATGTGTCTGTTTACGTTTCTTACTCGTCAACATCGCGTCGAAAATACTACAGAGTTTAATATGAGGAAGGGTGCACAGGGTGTTTCATACACCCCAAGCTTCTACAATAACTCAATGTAACTGAACTATTTCTTCTACAATTTTGCAAGTCTTCATGCCATCAAATTGCTAACATTTTAACCTTCTCGCCGGTTAAGGTAGTTTGAGTGAAAAATCACTTCACCTAGAATTTGATGAATTTGGCCTCATTTAAAAGGAAATAAATACTCACCTGTCCAATGATATCAAAATATTGATCCCTTGCCGAATTACTCTTGGAGGAATTTGTCTGAAAATGAAAGTTGTTTTACATGGGATAGATAATGGGTGTACTTTCCGGAGGGAGAATATTTAAAAAAAATAGGAACTTCTAGCACCTAGATTTCGTCAAAAAACTAATGGTGTATAGTTTTCATGTTTTCTCAACCATTTATAAAATTTAATCTATTGCTCACTGAAGTAAGTTTTACATAATGGCAAAAACACCTGCTGTTTTGAAGGGTTTTCAGCCGTACGGCAAGAAAAAATGAGTCATGTTAGAGACTTATATAGCTTTATTTATTTAATTACTGAGAATTTTGGTATTATATAACTATATCTCTACGCCGTAAATATTACAATATTTATTTCATACTTCTTACAGACGCTGAAATAAAAAAATAAAATATGAATATGGTCTCCATTATGACTAGAGAACTATCTCACTCAAACCACCTTAATAAGCGACCTCGTGACAAAACTTTTCTATCAACCTTTCCCTAAAAATAAACTCACTTAATACTTGAGAAAATATTTTTGAATTGAAAGTTTCATTTGTAGAGACAACATTACATGTCGAGGGGGGGTTTGGGGAAAATACTACGGTTCTACTACTACATCTACAAAATACCCTGAAAGCCACCTCAGGGGTGTGTGGCAGGGTACCCCTCTCACCCACCCCCTTGTCAACGAAGGGGGGTGGGAGAGAGGTAAAAAATCACCAGAAATGGTAACGCAGTCTATGTACTACCCCTAACTTGCAGAAATGTTGAAAGGAGAAAGATGCTGAATGTATGTACCAATATACACATAGAAATAACATAATGTATAGCAGAAGTTAAGAATGCAAAGCTCTCATTGAAGTATTTACTGGCAGTGAACTATCACTCCGATTAGTTTTCATGCTTACAATTTTTGCCAAAATTTCAGGTGAAAGATGGACCACGTGCTAAACACACCATGTATATTCTTCTTAAAATTCTTGTTACTGAATGGATCATTGAGCACATTCCTTTTTATATTCCTTGCATCAGAACTGCTATCCCCTTCCAATTTTCACAATAGTTTACCAGTTTGCTCCTCAACTACCTCCACTGAGTTTAAAAAAACATAGAGAATATCATTCCACCCTATGTTGGCTACCTCTTTCAAGTTTCGTATGATTGATCTATCATAACTATTATGATCCCTTATTTTACGTAGAGAAAATGAAATTTTAAATCTATCGGTTCTGCAGTCAATTTCCTTTATATTATTCCTGTGATCGCTTCTACCACAGTACATCTCTCGCGAAAGATTATGGCGTTGGGATAAGACCGGCGGTTGTGTTGTCCGTGTCATACAAATTCCATTTTTTTAAATGCACTCATGCATGACACAAATGCCACCATGTCTTTGCTTTCCCCGACGTCCCTTTTCCCTTCCCTTTCCACCAAACATTACCCCTCCCCGACGTTTTCTTCTGCACATCCGAACGCCATAAGCTTTCGTGAGAGCTGTACGTTGGCTCTAGCAATATGTGTTGAACATCTGGCAAAGAATTGTCTGCTTCGAACTTGCGCAAAAGATTTAACCTGTTAGGTATTACACTCCTTCAGGTATTATTTGGAGAAGAAGTGCACCAACCCTATAAAACATTTTCAGATAGGATGAAAGTGAAACCGTAGTTGTATTTCAAATTTCAATTCCTCTGCTTTAAACGACTCACTGCATACGGTTGCGGATGCGCAAAATGCATTGTGTGAGCCAGGCTAAGTGGGTACTTTTTTCCTAGTTTCATCTGCATTGTATCCTATGCCAAAGAGAGTGAAATTTGCCATGAAAATATCATATGACTTGACCAGGATTTGAACCCAGATATCCGCATTACCGGTCAGGTGTGTTAGCCAGGTACACGACCTTCTAGACCTAGATTCTTCTTAAAATTCTTGTTACTGAATGGATCATTGAGCACATTCCTTTTTATATTCCTTGCATCAGAACTGCTATCCCCTTCCAATTTTTACAATAGTTTACCAGTTTGCTCCTCAACTACCTCCCCTGAGTTTAAAAAACATAGAGAATATCATTCCACCCTATGTTGGCATACCTCTTTCTATGCTTTGAAATGAAGGGGATACATGTACAGTTAAAGATGTATTTAAATAAAGAATTATTTTACTTTTGCCTGTCCTGATGACTTAATTCTAACTTATGTTAGTGCATAGGTGTTAATCAATTCTGTTGGGGCCATGTCAGTTTTTTTATTTTTCTGACTCGCTTTCTTATCTGCAAATCTGCAAATTAATTCATTGATTAATATTAATCTATTAATATTAATAATATCTATTAATCTAATAATTAATTTAATTAATCATTCTGAAGACTAAGCATTTTCACTACCATTTTTATGGTTAAAAACTGCATAGTAAAATAAATAAAAATATATGTATTCAAAGCATACATAAGTTTTCACGCAATTGAAACTGAAACATTCCATTCTTCCTTGATTCTAAGAAGAATGCAATGTGTGGTTGATGCAGAGGTGGTGGAGGTTCAGCAATTTCACTGAAATTTATTAATATCAATTAGGTGAGTTTGAAAAAATCTTCAAAAATTGTTGTCTTTAGGATGATTCCATTATTAAAAATTCCGGAGAAGTGTCCGTAAACTTGTAGAATTTAGTGCTGATTTCAGGATGAAGTTCAACTCGTATCTCAACTGTGGGGTAAATGAGTTATAAAAACTATTATGTACTAATGAAGAAAAGCATTTAGACATGTACTATAATGTCATGCTACTCTAAAATAAACATCACTGAAGAAGTTTTATCATATTAGGTCAGGTCTTGAGAGCATTATAAACAAATGAAAAGTAAGAAAGTGAAAATCTCACCAGAAATTTATTCACCCAATTCTTATCAAAATTTTTGTATCAAAATTTCTCAGGACATATATCAAAAAACAAACAATCGTGAGACATTAGTGAGATTAAAAATTTTGTATTGAAGGAAACGAGAGGCTTTTAAGACTCTTGGACCTCCTCCTCTTCTTCATCAAATTCACGTTCATCATCCACTGTTGCCTCTTGATACTGTTGATACTCAGAAACAAGGTCATTCATGTTTGACTCAGCTTCTGTGAACTCCATTTCATCCATCCCCTCTCTGGTGTACCAGTGAAGGAAAGCCTTCCTCCTGAATATAGCTGTAAATTGTTCTGATATTCTGTTGAACAGTTCCTGAATGGCTGTGGAATTACCTATGAACGTGGCTGACATTTTGAGACCTCGAGGTGGATAGTCATAAACAGCTGTCTTCACATTGTTTGGGATCCTCTCTACAAAGTAGATACTGTTTTTATTCTGAACATTTAGAATCTGCTCATCGACCTCTTTCATTGACATTCGCCCCCTGAAAACTGCTGCCACAGTAAAAAAAATGACCTTGGCGAGGGTCACATGCTGCTATAATATTTTTTAGTCAAACATTTGCTGGGTCAGCTCAGGAACAGTGAGGGCTCTATATGATTGCGATCCAAGGGCTGTGAGTGGAGCAAAACCTGGCATGAAAAAGTGAAGTTGTGGGAAAGGTGCCATATTTACTCCAAGCTTGCGAAGGTCAGCATTAAGTTGTCCAGGAAATCTGATACACGTATTAACCCCAGACATTGTTGCTGACACAAGATGATTGAGGTCACCATACTTTGGAGTGGTCTGCTTCAGAGCTTCGAAGCAGATGTCATAAAGAGCTTCATTATCAATGCAATAAGTCTCATCTGTGTTTTCAACGAGCTGGTGTACGGATAAGGTGGAATTGCAGGGCTCTTCTACAGTATCTGAGACCTGCAATAATATGATGATTAGTGCTCAATCCTAACGATGAAGGAACTTTTTTCAGATTAGCCATTACTACTTCAAGTAAGAGAAAATTTACCTTTCGTGAAGGGACAAAGCTGAAGGTGTTCATGATCCTCTCTGGGTACTCTTCCCCTATTTTGGAGATAAGTAGAGTTCCCATGCCATATCCTGTCCCCACTCCAAGTGAGTGTGTCAACTGAAATCCTTGGACGCAGTCACAGCTCTCAGCTTCCTTCCTCAGGACATCCAGCACTGAATCCACCAACTCCGCTCCTTCTGTGTTGTGTCCTTTGGCCCAGTTATTTCCAGCCCCACTCTGACCAAATACAAAATTATCTGGTCTGATTATTTGCCCAAAAGGCCCTGCGCTTAATGAGTCCATAGTTCCTGGCTCTATATCAATAAGTACTGCTCTTGGAACATATTTTCTTCCTGAAAATAAGAAGTTGCAGTTATAATCTTATTGTACTAGTCACAGTTCTCAAGAGTACACTTTTGATAACTACTTCATATTCCACCGTAATACAACAATATACTCAATATTTATTTGCATGTAGGAATACTTGGAAGCATAGTCAATATCATAGATATTAAAAATGTTTAAATAATATATATATATATATATATATATATATATATATATATATATATATATATATATATATATATATATATATTAATTTCTTAACCTATTCACTACTAAGCTTCATCCCAAAAGGAACTTAACTGTTGCAAGCAACACTACTGGGCATTTAAATACCCCAGTGCGCATAATTTTTTCAGTATTCAATCTCGTTTGCATGTAAAATGCACATATATGCATACGTAGCACTGATGTCAATGCTCCACCCAAAGACTTATATGCACGTGTAGTGCTGGCGGCATTGTTCCGGCCGAACAAATAAATGCCTGCGTAGCAGTGAATGGGTTAAAATATGTGATCAAGCTTCATTTAAACTTTATATTTAACAATTAGTGAAGTCGATGCAATTTGTAAAAGCAAAGAAGTTTGTATTGATTCATTGTAAAGATGAATCAGATGGTGAGATAAAATCCAGAAAATTGGATGCTAACATTGAAAATTCAGTATTTATAATTTTTCCAGATGGATTCAATATTTGAACGAGTATTTGCCTATTTCGTGCTTTATTCAAATTCACTATTTCCCATGTTTCTTAGGATATGTTGTCTGCTCTGTTAAGTCTCTGATAATTATAGGAGCGTTTGTCATGAGGATCATCATAACTTTGACAGGAAAATTACCAATTTTTTAAGCAGGCATGGCATCTGTTGTATTTCATCATTTACACACGGCTTCTGACCTCTGTGCAATCCGTCTTGAGCTCTGGTAAGGGACTCACCATAATCAACGTAGAAAAAAATAGTCCATTTATTTACCCCCCGACCTCCCATCGTGGACTTCATCCGGACACCCCCCACCTCCCTCGTCCCTCCCTGTTGTCCACGAAGGCTTTTCTTTTTTTTTGTGGAAAAAGCTGTGAAATGGGTTATTAATTGATTGTCATGGACTATCTGCAATTTAAGGCTGATTTTAAGGAAACTGGCCACCGATACAACATCCTTGGCAACCTTTCACAACATTGATTGTGCCGTGGTAATGTCACTCTCGCCACGTCATATCGACTATTGTCTACGTAGACATCCCTCCAACCACCCCACCCCCTAAAGTGGACCTTCGTTGAAAACACTTGTACCCCCCACCCCTTTTTGGTGTCTACGTGGATTATGGATAGCCCCTTAATGACAAACATATGTGAAAGGAGTGTGATTTTTTGGTTTAGTCACGGAATAGAGAATGGATTAGGGTCAATTAATGAAACAGATTTGATTGAGGAGTGAATTGTGTGGGAGGAAGGGGTATAGTAAGAAAGTTATGGGTGAATGTGGTAGAAGAAGGTGAGGGGTAGGTATTAGAAGTTTTAAGAACAAATGTCTGGATGAAATGTGACGTCAGTCCATACATTCTATTACAGGTTCGAAAGCATCTTAGTATAGGGGTACATTAAACTTAGGGTGAGGAAGGGTGTCACCTCCCTCCCCCACCCTCCCCATGTCATTCCTAGGAAAATGGAAAAAACTGTTATTCTTTAACACATGCATGCTCCCCCATATCCTGTGGTTCCCATACCTCTCATAAAGTCAGTTCTTCAATGCATGCATACCCCCGATATCCCTTGCTAATTATCGAGTGACGTTCTCGGCTCCCATTTGTTGAGGTTATGTAATCCCTTCACTAAGTTCAAGGAATACTGGTATTTTTTCTGATTTCTTTGACACAATTGTGACAGCTTTCGACTGTCAAAATTTCTGTTACCTTGGTCATGTGGATCAACCAATTTTATCTTGTATTTATATTACAACGTTGAACAGATCCATAAGTCTCATTCAAAGTCAAGGTTTTTATAATTACATGTGTTTACCATTAATAGTCCTTAAGTTGGTACAATATTAATGCATTTTTATAGCAGTATTTAATCAAAAATGGAAGAATTTAGAAAATACGTATTCGTGGATTGCTTAACTTTTGAACGTTAGCCGTTTTTGTAACGGTTATCGAGTAAAAATTTTGATATGTCCCAAGTTAAAGTGAAAACATTGTGGGAGCTCTACAATTGACCTTATTTTTTTAAGATTAGTTTTACGAAGGCTAAAGCAAAAGATTCAAAATGAATTATCAACGCCTTACTCTTATAGAAACTCAATTTTTGGAGTTAAGCATTGTATTTGCCCATTAAAAGTGGATATCCCGCCCACCATTTCCCCGCAGCCTCAACCTCCCCCTGACCATAAAAGGACGCGAACATCAGTGAACATATAGTTGTATTCTCCAGCCAAAAGTAAATAAAAAAGCTTATACATTCTTATTAGTGTTCGGATTTTTTCGTTTTCTAATCGTATTTAAGGATAAGGAACTAAGGGTTGAGGATTAATACACTCGTCCTTTATTTCCAAACAGCCACCTCTTACGCCTTCCAGGTAAATTTAACCTTTATCCGCCGGATTTAAATGGACGCATACCCGGAGCCGGGATGTTGGCACTCATGGCATGCAGCGAAAACATTTAAAGGGACTTATCGGGCACGTTGGGCGATACTGCTGAATTAAAACTTCTACGCATTAGAATTCAATGACGCAAGCCATCGGCAGCCACGCTGAATCGTTGAAGGCAGGTAGACTGACCAGCAATCCAGCTGGAGGAGGGTGAGGGGAAATTTGCAGCTCTTCATTTCGTCCACAGCTGAACCCCAACAATGGCATTGAAACAAGGTTGCTCCTCGGACCTATTGGATTGGTGCGACGCCCGGATAGTTTTGTTAACCAACCCGCCAATTCTACGTCTACTTACTACCCTGCGAGACGTGGGAGAGGAGGTATTAGGACAACAGTAAGGTAAAGAGCAGGGGCGGTTCCAGATCAGAGGTACGGGTTCGGGGCACCTGCGGCTCTTGGGGTATGGAAAAAGGCAGTTCGTGAGTTTCGTCCTGGAAATTCGTAACAAACTATGCGCAAAATGACACGTTATTAGTTGTTTCGTAGCAAACGTTTGCCTTGATAGCTATTTACTAAATGCATATTTCCTTTTTAGATTAACACCAAGTTTCGACTAATTCCAAAATTAATTTAATTTACATTCGCATTTAGCTTGTGGTTTTAAAAACATTTTTGGTTTACGTAAAATTTAAGTGGATAAAAGTAAAATAACCAACACTTCAATAGCAACAATGTGACAAAAAAATTCAGGATTTAAATTTAAGGTTTATGACAAATAGGCGGTTTGGGGTGGGGGAGCAATTGCCCTGACTCCTTTGGGGCCGCCAATGGCAAAGAGGAGGGAATACGAAGAGGGAAAGGACAAAGATGAATTGCATGAAAACGGCGTGTCGCAGTGTCACGCTCTGTGTTTGTTGTTATAGTCACTAATGGTGACTGCAAAGAGGAAACGTTTATATCTATACGGAAGTATGCTTTTTTTAAATTTTTGAGCTTCGATCAGTTCTATATATATATCTTCCTTGTCGTACTGAAAATCGCATGTTCTGAATTGCTAACGTAATTTATGCCTAGCGTGTTGCCTCAGAGTTATTAGCGGGTTACAACCTAGTCTTTCTATTACCTCTATCACACTGTTTGCTCGTAGCATTTTATAACGAAGCATGTGGATTTCATTTGTATTTCATTTATTATGGGAGTTAATTCTTTCTGCGTATCTTGTAAGCGTAGGGAGGCAAATCCATTTCACATAATCCAAATTTACCGAGATCTACTTGTTAGGTGGTAAAATTAAATAGAAACGGGTACTAGAAGTATTTTTGCTAAACGTGCTTCGACCGCTAATACTTCTACGTTGGTTTGTATCAGGCCCCTTCAAACATCCTTTTTCTGCTCGACATGCGTTCTACCCGCCCTACCTCTATTCATCAAGTCCATAAAGCCTATTTTTCTCCCACTTCCCCGCTTACCCGTCATCCTTCCCTCGATCATGGCTTTTAGCATCCCCTCGCTCCTCGTTACCTATTCTTAGGCCGGAAAACCGTCGTTCAGGAGCTGCCGCGGTAGCTCTCGTGGATGTTGTCGGTAGCTCGCGCAAGGCTAGCTTTACTGTCCTGTTCTTTTTAACGAATCCAACGAGTTTTTCAAACAACAATCAAACTCTTGTGTTAGATACAACGGAATGTTATACATTAAGCTCAGATATTACGAAAAGATAAATGCGTAGATCTCTACTTTCGATGTTAATAGCAAGTAAATTTTAAAGAAAAATTTAAACTAAGCTGTTATTCTGTCCCGGAAGACTTTTGAAATTCAAAATGATGTTTCAAGGTAAATATGAAAAAAAATCCTCTGATTTGGATGGCTATTCGGAGATACGGGGGTTTTTAGCAGAATGATATTTCGCTGGCGAGACGAAAGCTCACCTTTGCCACTTCAGGAATGAATGAAATGCACTTTAAAAAATTATAACCCTTAACAAGGTTACTTGGAGCTTAATTGAGCTTTGAAAACATAATTCCGACAGAAGATACAAAGACTATCTCATATTGTAAAGAATTGGATTTACTTCTCTTCTGTGCATAACCAAATATATGGAAGCAAGAAAATTTGTCTTACCTATCCCTTTGTTGTAAAACACATTAATTCGTTCCATTTGTAGATCTGAGTCGCCGTGGTAAGCTCCAGTCGGATCAATTCCATGTTCATCGATGTGCCCGGTGACTGGCCGGGGAGGTGAGGGGGATTGGGGGTCGGGGGGGCTATACTTCTCCTCCTCATCCTCTCTCCTTGTACGAGCACAACCTGCAACGCAAGATAAATGTTTAACTCCTCGCCCACAATGACAATCACATTTTATTCGAGCCTAGAGTGAAAAAAACAAAGCCTTAAGAATCACTGCGCGCGGTACTGACATCACTCCGGGAGCACTGTGTGGTCAACATATCCATCCATCCGTATGTATCCATTTAAGGACTAGGATTTGGAATTAGAGCAACTTGGAACGCAAATGTTTTAATTACTAAAATAGCAGATGGTTATTTAGTGTTGGTTATATTAAATTAAATTTTTCAACATTAATGATTTTCCAAATTTATTATCATCCTCAGGGCTACACAATTGACCAAAGATACTCATTAATAGCATGGAATCGACTACCAGTCGTTCTACAGCAGCCAAAAAAAAGAAAAATTAGATTTTCTTCGACCAACACTAAAAATTTTAGACTTTCATAAAAAAAGCAAAGAAAGATCCCTAATTGAGTTGTAATTATTGTTTTTATCGTTAGCGCAAAGATTTCGATCAGTAGGCTTCTGAATGTATTCTGGGTACTTCACTGCGTTCGTTGGCTTGCTTCACGATCTGACATCCAGTCAGCGTCTTCAGGTCTATGGTGAGGAACAGTGGTTTTTTAGCCACCTTTTATAAGTCCGTTTTGTCGCTGTTCAGTGATTAGCCGTTTTTGCTTGGATCTCTTTTCCAGGTGCTGAGTAAAAAGGAGCCGTGGTCTCCCTTCATTTTTATGGTGCCTTGTAACATCTTTTACAAAATCCCGCATAACATTTAGTACGAAGGAGAATGTACACCCGGTGACATGTTCGTACGGGAAAGTATACATCCTGGAGTCCTGTAGATCATTAAAATGTCCGCCTACAGGAACTTGACACAGGCACAAGGAAGTATTAACCTATTCCAACAGTCTGCTATCTTGAAAGATGCGTGACACGGGATCAAAGCACAAGAAATTTATTTCGAAATAATTGCCAAAAAGGGAACCGTCACTCCGCTTGATTAGTAAGGTAAGCCATAGAAAGTTTCAAGACACCACAAAATATCAACTGAGAAGACGGCAATTTTTTACTCAGCACCTGGAAGAGAGCCCTAAACAAAACGGCCAATAATAGAGCAGCGTCAACACGGTCTGGCTTATAGAAGGTGACCAAAAAACCTATCTCTCACTTTTAACCTGAAGATGCTCTCTGGAATACCAGCGAAACTCTTGTCAAGAAAGCCAACACACGCAGTGCCATGCGGGCGCGATATATTGTTATAATTAAGAACTGAGAGCCCTTGGTTAATATCATTAGAGAGATACAAGTTTGGAACGTCAACAGCTCAAGATACATTAGGACTATTACGGAAGTGCTGTCATCTGCTCATTAATCTCTTTATGACCTGATCCCGATCTCCGAAATATATTATCATTATTTTTCCGTACCACCACACCTCACATTCTTCTTAGGGATATACGAGTTTAGTTTGACTCGCGGGGATATTTAAGACACACGGTTCTTTCGATGAAGCTAAGTAAAAACTTTCTTATTTATTTTTGGTTTACGCAAGTAGTGACTTCAAACTCTAAGCTTCTGGTATAAATCATCGCCTTACATTACATTTGCTTTAAAGTAAGCCTTGGCAACTGTATAACTTTTGCATGATGTATCAAAATCTTTTAGTAATATCATTACTTATAGTAATAATCGATTAATTTTCCTTAAAGCATATATTAAGTTTCTTTAGAAATGAGTAGGTACTTACAGCAAAGTGCTCCCATCTTTTTTTATCAGTAATTCTCGAGAGCGTTTGGTTATATGTATTCATTCACCCATCCACAATCGGCAATGTATATACTAACTAGTAACCCTAGCAACGAATGCGAAGATGCCCTTTTCTGCTATCGGCATTGTTGTCCTTAGATATTAGTTCTACATACAAAATATATTATATGTTATCTCTGTGTAAATAAAAGTAGTCATTCATACAGAGGATATTGATACATGTTTAAAAGTCAAAATCCGCTTCATAATCAGTTGATCAGTAGCATAAATGCACCAATCTAAGTTACCTCTTATTCGGTAAAGCAGCGGTTTTTCAGATCAACTCTTCGCTTTGAAAGCATATGTTATGATTGTATATCTCTTTATAAATAAAAGTATCCGTCCATGAGGAGGATGGAGATCTAAGGTTTAAAATGAAAAATCTGCTTTATTGTCAGCTAAGCAGTAGCTTTAAATCACGAATCAAAGTTTGCTCTTCTTCGGTAGCGCAGGGGTTTTCAGATCGTATCCTCGCTTTGAAAAAATTTGTTATTATCCAATATCTCTGTGTAAAAAAAAGTATTCTGTGTAAAATAAACTGTGCAAATGATAGTAAATAAAAAGGGAGTTAATACTGCTTATGCGGTCTTGGTGACTTTGAGGGTGCCAAGGCCTTAAATGCTGAGAAATGCCGTCCGTCTCTTATAGGCTCTGCCAGCGAAGGCAACCACATCGTCTTCGTCGCATCCCCTGGGTAACACTAATCGTGGAAGGGTGGAAGGCGAGTTTCCGGTGCTATAAACCAGATCAACTTGGCTAAGGTAGTAAACCCCAAGAGAATATCCAAGGTCCTCAAATGTAGCGGGAGTTGAGCGTGAGGCCAACAACCTCACCTCGGAAATAAACATAACGTTACGGAAACTGCACAAATGCCTCGGATACTGGAAAGGAATAATAGATTACGGCAATGGCATCCGAATAGAAACATGAATAAGGACATCATATTCGCAACTTGGAATGTTAGGACGATGATAAAGCCTCGGAGAATGAAAGAAATTTCCCCGGAATTCAGTTAATTTAGAATTGATGTGGTTGCACTCCAGGAAGTAAGGGGGTAAGGACAGGGGCGTATACACAAGCCTGATTTTAGACTCCTCTACAGTGGGCCTGAGACAGGTCAGCATGGAACAGGAATAAAAATGAATGCCAGAACGATAAAAATCATGATATCCTTATATTTATTTGGATTTTAATGCGCAAGTGGGGCAGGATTCTGCAAGCTCCAAAAACTTGGGACGCTACTCACTACACCAGACTAGCAATGAAAATGGTGTTCTCCTAGAACAGTTTGCCTCAAGAAATAACTTAGTAATTAAGAATACCTGTTTCCCGCACAAAATAATCTCTCTGGGCACATGGACAGCCCTGGGCTCAGGAATTGTCATACAGATAGACCATGTTTTTAACAAAAGGCAGACATGCATCATCAATCATAGATGTCCTCAGCTGCAGAGGGCCAAATTGCAATTCTGATCAATTTCTAGTTAAAGTCACAGTGAGGGAAAGGGATCTATGATGTGGGCCTTGAAATGAATACAAGGCAGTCGCTCGAAAAAGGGCAGAAACCTGGAAAAGAAAACAGTTGAGGCTAGATTTATTGAAACACAAAGAAGGAATAACACAGTTTCAAAATGAAACTAAGAGAAACTTGGCCAAGGGCAAAGAGTCTGTAGATGTGGATAATCAGTGGAATGAAATCGATCAAGGTATTAAGAAGTCTGCAAGACACGGTGCTTGGAGAGGAAAGGAAGACAAGGAACAAAGATTGGTTTGATGAGGAATGTAAGATAGCTTTGGAGGAGAAAAATACTGCTTGGAAAAGGTTGAATCAAAGGAGAACTAGAAAAATTTATATTGAGCACAAGGAGCTAAAAAAGAAGGCTAATAAGATTATGAAAAAGAAACAAATGTTATAAAGAAATATTGAAAAAAAATAAGGAGCTGCATGAACAAAATGAAGTTAGGCAATGTTACATAGCGGTAAATGAAATTAAAACTGAATACGTCCGCAGACTAGGAGGATGTAAAGATAAGGCTGGAAATATTATTCATGAAGAGCAGAAAATGATTGAGAGATGGGCTGAGCATTTCCAGGAACTCCTCAGCAAATATGAGGGGACTGAGAATTATGATCTAGAGGGACAAGAAGCAATAAATGAGGATAACGTGGAAATGCTCTTACGAACGAAATTACCTACGAACCCTCTAGAGAGGAGGAGGAGGAAACCCTCAGGAAAATTAAATATAACTGCTCCCATGGAGAAGACAGCATTGTAGCTGAGCTAACCTAGAAAGTAAAGCCTAAAACCATGAGAGTGTAACGGCAAGATTATTCCACCTACGGCAAGCGGTTACAGTAAATGGCTTATTGAATATGACGGTTCTGTGGTAAGGTATTGTATGTTTCTTATTCCCACGTGTGTTTTTTCAATGCACTTTGTTGAGTTTTTGAAAATCGTCTGTAAGGTACTTCAGCGTATTTGTGTTAAGGAGTTGATAGAGTAGAGGTGGTGTATGAAACAGACGTCGGGAACTAGGTTTTAATCAGGAGAGATTATTTATGAAACAAGTAGTGTCATCAGATATTTGCAGATTGAAAATGAATCTAATGCAGGCGTTGAAAGACCGTTGAAGTTTTACTGAAAGTTCCAGAAATTTATCTTGAAAAGTAGTCAGCGTAGTCAAAGTGGGTTAATATTAATGGGGAAATAAGTTGTTTCTTAAGGGAGGCCGGAATGACGTATCTTAGTCTGAGAAGAGGGAATAATGACTTATTAACTGCTTTGCATATCTTAGTTACATGAGATAACCAGTACAAACATTCATCCACAATTACTCCTAGGTTTTTAACTGCTTCATAGCAAGGTACTGTGTCATTAGCTATACGCAATGGAGGTAATTGATTATTTTTAATTTTATTCAGTATTCTCGGATATCCAAGAGTGATAGCTGTTCCATGGAAAGCAGTTTGGGCTGTGACCGTTGACGTATTGTGCTCGACATTATCGACAGCATGAGTTGTGAATAGGCCTTTCTTGATTTTTTGGGGACAGACCACACCATCTCGATGTGAAGTCGCGCACACCTCATTAGATCATTTAGTAATGATAGACTGCAGTCGGTGATAGGAAATGCCCATACCAAGCCGATACGTGCTGTCGATAAGTCCCTTCTTGCGAGTTTCTGCATTAAGTTTCGTCACAATGTAAACAAGGGTAGCGGTCTCTTGGCTTCCGTTGTGTCACTTTGCCTCACCCCTCTTGGTATTCTTGACT
This sequence comes from Pyrrhosoma nymphula, assembly GCA_963573305.1. Taxonomy (NCBI): domain Eukaryota; kingdom Metazoa; phylum Arthropoda; class Insecta; order Odonata; family Coenagrionidae; genus Pyrrhosoma; species Pyrrhosoma nymphula. Next base: position 37,823,197 of record OY754331.1, on the reverse strand, counting down.
GAATATTAGAATATGAGCTCTGCTATACGCTTTGCCTCATCGTGATCCCTGTGGGCAGACTTCGATACCGAGGAAGGGCCGTTGATAATCATTCTCAGCAAAGCTACGAGAGACGCAGGTACACTGCCGTGGCAGCTCCCGTCTTCAGTTTTCCCGCCGAACATGTCAGATCTCACTATTTTCGCAGCTTCACCCTAAGTTGCACCCGAGCTCTTTCATAACACCAGCCTGTAGCTTCGCATGATCTGCCATGCTGAAGACTGCATTATCTCCGGCCGTTTTTCGATTTTCGTTGATCTAAGCCACGATACCCGCGAAAGAGATCCTGCGAATCTGACGCCGTGAGTTGTTAGCACTTGATTAATTCTTTTCACTGGCTCTTCTCCTGTTTTTTACTCAGTGAGACATTTATTGTGGTATTTTGTCTCTAATGATATTAAGTGACAGCGTTCTGAAAATTTTGCTCGAACCTTCGAAACTTTGACTGCAAGGGCTCAGTTAGTAATAGTTTGACAGCAAGATGTCGTCTTCACGGTACTGAAGTATTTGATCTGGAGCCCGGCAAATCACTAAAGAGGCGGGTTCCTTGTTTGTATTTGGTAGAGTGGCACCTTCGAGATTTGACTGGTGACGCATGGGATGGACATGTCTTTTGTCTCGTCTTGTTAGCTCTCTCATGAGCTCTCTGAAGCTTTGTTCTTTTGCTCTTTAGGTAACATGATTTGTGCCACGATGCCTTGTTTTCAATATTAGTTTTCTTTAAACCTGCGTCGCTGTTCAGGGAAGGTATGTCCAGATCTGAAGGAATTTTTCCTATCTCGTAGAGAGCAAGTAGATTTTTCGCTAGTGAATCTTAACTTTCATCTATTTTGGATATTGTATTTTTTGTAGGATTAATCAGCCTTTCATTTGTCTTGATTTGACACAGCATGCAGCGTTTCCACTCGATGCCTGACATGATACAACTATGCAAATAACACCCACGTCCCTTCAAACTTAAAGAATCCTCTACCATAAACTAAAGGAAAAAAGAAGGCAGGAGTCGTAACTGTCACCATCAACACCTAATACCATGCTAACGCCACACTGAAAACCTTTGTGAATAGGATGAATTATGATCGTTATTACTTACATGTACGAAGTAGAGCTTAACAACACATACACAACACTATATCGGAATATCCATACAAACACCTAACTTACAAACGCACACTACTGCACACGCTGAACTTACGGCTTATTATTAGTCAACACCACTTTTCTCACTCAAAACACGACTGGAAACTATGTGACTTGCAACGGCACTCCTACAGCAGAAGCGTCTGGCAAGCCATGAGCGTACGACATGGGCGCGAGATCCTCTGAGTATTGTTACTATGTCTTAAGTATATATAAAATGTATACCTTGAGCAACAGAACACTTAATTTGTGCATTCAAATTCGTCATACGCGTGACAGATATACGCGGAAAACATCCTTTCTGCGTGCAAATCATGCAACATAGTCGTGTATTACAAAAAAAACCAGTTCTTCGCCGGTGATATATGCAACCCGCAATACACACCTCTGCACGCTTGCTGGCAGTGGCTCCACATCTTTAATGGTCCAATGTGGTCCCAGGAACACGTGTGCAAAGTTTAAAATTCCGAAGATCGAAATTCGTCAAACTTTGTGAAACATGCCTTTTAGTTTCGACGTCTCTCATTTAAATTGTTACGTATTTATTGTATGTTTGCAATGCAAGTCTCTTTCACATGATAATTATTTCAACTCCCCCATACGCTTTTAAAACCTACTCTCGGTATTTTTCCGATCACAACTGAAATATATTTTTAAAAGCCGTTATTTTGATCAGTGCTTAATCAGAAAGTATTTTACCTTTTTTCATGTAAAGTGAAAAACAATCCTTGTTTTGGTAAAAAGTTCTTGGCTTCTCTAGCGAAATTGGGAGATATAACACCCTTTTAATTTAGTTCAAAATGATTTTTAAAGATCATTTATGTACTTTTTAACAATATCGTAACAATGAATAAAATTTTCCATAAACTAGTGTAACATCTCTCTTAATTCATCTACATATACTTAGGCTGCTATTGAATCAGTTGTGAACCTGGTGTGTTAACCTTTCCACAGCTTCCGATATCTGATGTAAAATTAATGCATCCCGTGACAATTTTACTGCCCGTTACAATTATATGAAAGTGGGATGCAGGCAAAGAAGGTTATAGAGTAGTGACACTAGTAATTGGCTTGAGCTTTAGTGAGTGACGGCTGTGGGAGGATGATGAAAGACGTACGTAGATTAATAATTCGTCCAATGTTACTTCTTTTCCAATCTGACGTTCCCTGTACCATGTATAGGCATCACCAGATCGCGGATAGAATTGACGGAGAGGAGTTGTTAAATCAAAAGTTAATGATGTTAAATAAATTGCAATTTGGCATAGGAAAATATAAAGGCATAGTATTAAGTAAATACGAGATGTATCACATGAGATTCACATATGCGCGCGGGCGTAGTAACATGCGCGCACGCACTGACCAATACCCTCACGAAAAATTTCCAAATTCCCTCCTCCCCCCAAATTGTTCCCTGGATCAACTCCTGGGGATTAGACATCATGGGTCTGGGTGAAGTAAGATGGAAGTGATGGAAGGATGGCGGGGACTACTGAAGCGATGGCTATAGAGTATAAAATGTCGTGTAGGGAATGAAAGTCAGCGCGGTTGCATTCGTAATAAATAGGAAACTTGGTAGAAAAATAGTGTATGCAAAACAGGAGAGTCATAGGATCATAGTCGTGGAACTAAAGGCAGATCCAATGAATTTAGTTATAATCCAGGTTTATATGCCTACCTCTAATCATAGAGAGGAGGAGTTATATTGTGTATAGTATCAGCTAGAGAAAATAACTGGTAGGAAACCTGGGAGTAAGCACTTGGTAATAATGGGATTGGAACGAGGTGGTGGGTGAAGGAAGAGATGGGCGGGAGGTGGGCTATTACGGGCTAGGAAGGAGACACGACCGGGGCGAGAAAGCTGTGGAGTTTTGCCGTAGAAATAACCTGGTAATTACCAATAGATATTTCAGACATCATCATCGACGTATGTACACATGGAAGAAGCCGGGCGACAATGATAGGTTCCAGATAGATTATATATACTAGTTCGTCACAGATACAGGATTAGTGTTAAAAACTCGCATACTTATCCAGGAGCTGATTCTGAAACATACCACTACTTATTAGTCTATAAATTTCGGGTAAAACTGAAAAAAATGAAAAGAAGGGTACGAAAGTTGAATATCGAATTATTAAGTTTGGAAATGAAGAAGAAGTACCGAGAGAAAGTTGATGAGATAACGGGTTAGGATCTTGGAATTAGATTAGTGGAAGATGAATGAGGAAGTTGAAAAATGGAATTGTAGAAGCGGCAAGAACAACGGTAGGCGTAGTCAGCGCAACTATAATTACAAAACTGTAGATCACGAAGGAGATGATAAGAGAAATGGAGGATAGAAGGAAATGGAATAGCGTAAACTCAGAGCTAGGTAAGAGAAAACATTGAGAATTTAAGAACAGGCTCAGAAGAGAAACAAAGAAAGCAAGATAGTCGTGGTGGAGAGAACCTATCGACTCGTTAGAGAAATACCAAAAAGAGGGAAGAGCAGATGCATTATATAGGAAAGTAAAGAAACTGACGTGGGGTAATATGGAAGGGGAATCTTTATAAATATAAAAGTCAATGTATGTATGTATGTATGTTCCACATCTCCTCCTAAACCACAGGACCGATTTTGATGAAATTTGGAACACATGTTTGTTACTGGTAGACAAAAAACACTGTTGGGTTCAATTAACCGAATCCCTATTTTTTCAGGGTTAAGGGTGTGATCCTTACTAATATGTATAAAAATGTAATGGTCCCTGTCTGTCTGTTGCTCCATCACGCAAAAACTACTGGACCGATTGAGCTGAAATTTGGCACGTAGATAGAATAAATGTCTGGTTGTAATATATGCTATATTAAAATTCCCTCAGGGCCCCCCAAAGACCCCGAGGGTCACCCCTGTTGGTCCATGCTAAGAATTGGGTTCGGTGCAGTGGTTTCATTTTTTGCTTTTTAAAAGTACTTTCACTCAAGATATAGGCTTGGGATTATTTTAATCGGATGGCTAAATAAAGGAAGTTTCTAATTTTATCAATCGATTTTCTTCTATCCTCCGAAGTTGTCTGAAATTCATCTTTTCAGCTGAAAAATCTCACTTTTTTTTCTGAAGTCAACAATAACACATTTCCTTGACAACCATAGATTTGATTTTCAAAGGATATATGTACCCGCCTCTAGCATTGAAATATCACGTTTTCCTGCAGGCCCATGATAGTGCATAGAAAGCAAATCCGTATAAGAAGGGCCCAGAGTCCCAAGGGCCCCATGATAGATTGCTTCAGGGGTTAATCGATACATTTAATGCATATTTACAACAAGTACACTCTTCAACGTCTTTCTCAAAGTAGCTCTCAAAGGGGCATCACATGTATGTGAGAGAACGCTTACGTAGTAAACAATACACATAAAGGAAACAATACACACACAATTATATGTGCAAGAATATTTACGTGCAGCGAATATCAATGGTAATAATGCCTCTGTTGCTACAACAATCACGGCGTTGTTTATTATCGTTTAATACTCAGATGTATTACACGTAGTGAAACCGTCTGCCTCTAATTACGATTTAGAACTGTTTTTTAGACCAATTCCCACATCATTAACGTCACGAGTTATTTATATGTTTAACAGTGTTAAAGTGCGGTCAACATTACCATTCACTCAATCATCGAGTTACCCATTCAAGACTCTCGCTCGCCGCTGTGTTTCCCCTCCATGGATTTAAAAATATATCCATCTACATGCCTAATAGAAAAAAGTAACCTTTCGAATAAATCTTCTAAAGCAAAAGGAATGTATTCTTTGCGATAAAATTAGCCCTTGCAATAAAAACGACCAAAGTTAGACTTGGATGCTCAAAGACATGCCCACCAGCGATCTCATGATAATCTCCCCGTGGTGTTTCTCGGGGTACGCTAAGATCCGCATGAATTTCATCCGTACCCAACATACGGACGGGTAATCAGCTCTAAATCTGGTTCCAATACAGACCCATCTGTTTCTAACCTTCAATCTGTTGTAATATGGCGGAAATTATAATGACGTCACTACATGCTTCTTACCCGAAAGAAGAACTGAAATTCTGCGCAATTAATGACACCCGTGCATGAAAATCGACGAGTGCACTAAGAATCACCGTAGATTATTTTATTTAGCAGCCGAAACCAATGATTATGGCTATGCCGAAGGCGCAGTACGGGTGATAGAGGAATCATTGGTCAAAAAAACATGGCTTCTGCTGCCATTACTCCTCTTGAAGTTATCAACTGCTGGATTGTACCCTTCTGTCCAATTCTGATTAATATACACAACGCACTTATCAACGTTGAATAGTGCAACTGAATTAAGTCATGGAATGCAAATATATGTATGCACACATGGGAAGAGATCAAGCTGTCAATCGCTCAGAAGACGGCTCAAGAGAACCGTAGGGACGAGGTGACCATCTATCAACTTTTGCTACTTAAGTAGCAATGAGTCTGTATGGCCGAATTTTGGGTTTCCCGTGCATGAAAGTGGACCAATAGTCACTCATCTCTCCGTGCACGTGGAAAACGGTCAGCGTGTCTACTACAACGAACACAACACACAAGATAGGTTGCGAACTCCTCGAATGACCACGCATACTGCTTTTCTTCGGGCTTTGTGGTTTTATTATAAAAAATAAGTTTAATGTTTTTCACACCCGTTGAATTTCAACGGGTATCTTCCGCTCGTTATAACAATAAAAGACAAGAAGGAAAAGATGATCGTAGAGCCGAAAGAGATCCAGGAGAGGTGGAAGCAGCATTTTGATGATCTGTATGGTAAAAAAATAAGGTCCAAATAGATTAGATATATCAAGAGAAAACGATATCGACAGAGATGCCATCGGACCAAGTGTCCTAGATAGTTAAATCGAAAGAGCTTTACGAGGCATAAAATGAATAAGGCGGTGGGAGTAGATGACATACCTGTAGAGCTTTTAAAGAGCATGTGGAAGAACGGAAGAGGAAAACGTTTTGGACTTATTCGAAGGATTTATAAGGATAGAATAAGGCCGGATGACTTCGCGAAGAGTGTACTGATTCCTATACCAAAGAAGAGTAAGGCAAAACCGTGCAGAGGACTGTAAGACAATAGGTTTTATATCTCACGCGGCCAAAGTAGCTCTGAGAATTATAAACAGAAGGCTAGAGAAGAAGACAAAAAAGGCCTTGGTGACGACCAGTTCGGGTTTAAGAGAGGGGCGGTAACGCGAAATGCTATTGCGGTGATGAGGACGCTAGTAGAAAGAAACTTAGAGTATGGGTAGGAACATAATGGCGGGAGGGTAGAAGAAAGAGCAGGTCGAGCAGTTTACGTATCTGGGTATTAATTTAGAGGAGAATGGGTTTAGTGGTGAAGACATCATATCAAGAATGGCACTCCCTAAAGATGCATTTTCGATGAGAAGGGAACTGATGAGGGTGGGTCTGAGAAGGGACGTGAAGAAGAGGGTGAAAACATTAATATGGAGCGCGGCGCTATATGAGTCGGTAACTTGGTTATTGAGCATGGAGGATGTGCGTAGACTAGAGTCGTTTGTGATGTGGATTTGGAGAAGGATGGAGAAGGTGAGCTGGATGGCGAACGAGGAGGCATTGGATATGGTCAGAGAGGAGAGGAAGCTTATGGCAGAGGTTCGCAGAAGGCAGAAAAGATGGATGGAGATTTCGAGAGGAGAGGACATGTTGAAGAGAGTGATAGAGGGGAGAAAACTGGGGAAGCGTGGGAGAGGAAGGAAGAGGATAGGAATTCTGGGCGAAATAAGAGGAGGTAGAATAAATGAAGAATAGAATGGGGATATAATGGCGGGACATATTTAGAAGGGAAAGCGAGACAATGTGTATGAAATTGGGATGCAGAATGGGGACTGTCCAAGAACCTACCAATCAGCTGGTAAAAATCTTGAATGAAATGAGATGTTTTTGAATACATAGAGAGGCCTAAAATCAAAATTATGAATCACATATGTTTTCACCTCGTTTTGTTGACAAATGATAGAGACGAAAAAACCCAGAAGTACGAAAAAGTGACAAAAATCTAATTGGAAAAATTCCCCCGGAGGTATGTGCACAGAGAGAACGCGGAAAAATCATTCTTTTCCCTGTTTTTTTTGCAAGGTTGGAGATGTAGGTATTTGAATTTGTTTAAAAAAGCAAAGTGGCCAGTGATAGATGAAAAGACGTCGAGTTAGGGGGTTCGTAGGATTTTTGGATGGAATTAAGAGTTTTAGGGCGTATGCCGAGCTAAAGAATTAAATAATTCATATAGAATCACATTAAAATGATAAAGATACCTTCTCAAACCGATTGATACAAAAATTCCCCTTTTTCGCATATCATTAGTGACTACAACAAAAAAGAGCGACACACTAAGGGTCGATATTTCAATGTTACCTAAGGTACGGCTAGAACAACTGACTGTTTTGCTGTACTCAATAATAACAAACAAAAAAGACTTGTCACAGTTGTGCAAGAGTTTCATTCTCATTTTCTAGTCTTTGGCCAAAATATGGCCATAACAAGAAACTATGACCAGTCCTAGAAACTCCTTTATCATGCACTACTATATTCCATTTCAAATGACTTGGCGGCTGAGGATTCGGCCGTTCTCGCTTACTTTCGCACGGCAGGGGAAATATGTGGAATGGGCGAGGTGGGGGAGGGACGACGCCAGCAAGGCGTTGCCACAGCCACAGCAATCGCACAGCCATACTTTAAATATCGCTGATGTAAACGCAGGACACGTGGCAACACGGCAGGAAGAGTGCAGATCTTTGCAAGACAGAAGGCAGAGCAAGACTGAGGTTCCTGGAGAAGAAATTTCCCCACCCACGCTTCTATTGGCAACCTTAAGACCTCATGAAGGGCTCAAGCTCCTCCCCCCGGCTGGCCCCGCCTTCCCAGCCCCCCATTTGCAGTGGACTATAGTTGGTCATTTATAGCTCTTATCATTCCTTTCTTCTTAACCACAGTTCCTGTCCTCTCCGTGCGGCTCAATGAGTGAATGAAGCTTTCCGATTGAAAAAAAGAAATACCGCTGCGGACAAGATTCGAACCTGCGCGGTTGATGCCCATTGCATTTTAAGTTCAACTCCTTAACCACTCGGACTTCGCAGCTTTGTTCTAAATGATAAAACTTAATCAATAATGTTCTTCTAATGATCCTCTTCTTTTAAATCACAGCCCATAGAGGCCTAACACAATTCTCGTTTTTGTGGACGGCGCAAGCACAGAGGATATATAAGTATACTCTGTGGCGGAAGTAAATATGCACTGATATCCAATGTATTAGTCCAAGGAATATGACGTGCCGCATTACATGCACTGGGAACAATCGTGATGGGACGAATATATTTATGTTTTTGCAACCCCAAGAAACGCACCATTCAACTTAGTGTTATGTGGTTATCTTTTTCTAAGATTCTTGAAAGGCCATAGAGTAAATATAAGGTCTCTACCGAAGGCTAGCATTATAATTAAATGGCCGTTACCATAATATTATCAGTGTCATATTTATGATACATACAACAAATACGATGAGAGTCATTGCGTAGCTGTTTAAACTTTATACCTGGTGAGTCCAACCCACGGGCCACTTATCGACCAGGTTTGGACCCAGAAAGTAATGCTAAACTAACTTAACGAAATATTTTACTGATATTTTCCATTCTGTTTTGGGTCTATTTCAAGTACGTTTGGCTCAAGACAATTTTCATTCAGCCAAAGTGGTATCGAAATTCCAAAACTTTTGGACACCTTGACTCTTGACTAAATCTTACAACTTCCCTCTTCACGTCGTACTGTTGGTTAATATGGCCCATTTCAGTGACTTTTTCTTCTAAAGTAGTCGAGCTAGTCTCTGGAAAGGGTATGGTAGAAGCGTATGCATGCAGAAAAACCAATCATGGGTCGTGCGTCATCAATAATTCACAGATTTACCTAATTTACAGAAATTCCCAGAATATTGGTACGCCCTTGCGCAGTAAGATTCTGAGCACGGGTTATTACTACTCCCACGAACTATATTCGTTCTACCTCATTATTTGACACTTAACACTTTCAATTAAGGCACAATTTTAAAATAAACAACTTCATGCACAAACACAGTTTACTCGTCTACTTTTGTTCAAAATAGTACCGCAAATATTGACCTACTATTCATCACGAGACCTCTCCGGGATTCTTCAGCGCATATAGATCATGAATGTTGGGCAAATTTGCCCTTATTAGTGATATTGCTCAAAATATGGGCACTTTATCACAATTACTGATAAGATAGTATATTATTTTGCATATGTTATAACATAAGATTAAATAAACTCTACGAACTTCGTTTTCATGCTTGAAACACACGCTCGTATGATTTCCGCAAGTCAATTTTTTGAATTGGGTGAGCGTTTTTCATTGGTTCTTCTCGTTCACGAACGGCTCGCACGGCGTGAACGAGTCCTCCGACTAAAAGCTTATGACGGGGGCTTACAGAATCGCTTTTGATTGATGACACGCCGTACCCGTCATAACTTCCCCGCCTTATCTAAGACACTTTTGGCGCCTATGACATTTACAGAATCGAGCTGCAGATCATACACCTCCTTGGTTCAGCCTGTCGACCACCATTTTAGAGGACAGGAAAAAAATTTCTTTTCATCTCCCGTTTTCAACCCCACAAAGTGCATCCTTCGAATTTCCACCCCCTCCTCCCCTTAATCGTGCGATTCTCCTCCCCCTCAACACAATACCTCACGGCTTTTCCCCGAAAATCCATCTACCCTCACGCATTATTCCATTGCACCCGAGGGCCTTCCAAGAACTTACCGAAAAAAATATTACGAATCGCGTTGTTGCAATGGTTCTTTTTTTAATATTTAAAGGTAGCAGCGTTACATTTTTCCGTATCTACCGGTGAGATTTGCACCCCTTGCTCTAATGAACTGATTCCCATGAAGATTAATTATCACTATGAACTTAAATGAGCAGACCGGGCGTCTGTGGTAAAAACTACGTAATACGCTGCAAACTTCCTCCAGAGCACATACAAAACTACGTGGTAAACGGCATGTCACCTCAAGGGTGTGTGGCAGGGGGTGTTTCTACACCAGAAGTACACCAAGCGTATCCTCGAATTTTTAGTGGTAATATTTCATACAATATACCTATTGATTAGCAACGTATTTGTAAGGAATTTTCATTTGTAATAAAGCTCATAACTAGCATTATGCTCATACAGGAAGGACGTAGCACTCATATATCACGGGGACCATCAGTTGAAGTGCAATCCTGCAAAATTGCAAAATGATTACTATATTAGAGACACAATGCAGAAATTATCAAATTAGGATCCATTACAGAAATGGAAAAATAAGAAATAAACAATATCTGTTTTAAAAATATTACTAAAAACGGTCTCCCATGGTAAGGTTTTTCGTAAAATAATGCATGAATAATTTTTGAAAACTCTCAGAATCCTACTGCGCAAGGGCGTACCAATATTCTGGGAATTTCTGTAAATTAGGTAAATCTGTGAATTATTGATGACGCACGACCCATGATTGGTTTTTCTGCATGCATACGCTTCTACCATACCCTTTCCAGAGACTAGCTCGACTACTTTCGAAGAAAAAGTCACTGAAATGGGCCATATTAACCAACAGTACGACGTGAAGAGGGAAGTTGTAAGATTTAGTCAAGAGTCAAGGTGTCCAAAAGTTTTGGAATTTCGATACTACTTTGGCTGAATGAAAATTGTCTTGAGCCAAACGTACTTGGAATAGACCCAAAACAGAATGGAAAATATCAGTAAAATATTTCGTTAAGTTAGTTTAGCATTACTTTCTGGGTCCAAACCTGGTCGATAAGTGGCCCGTGGGTTGGACTCACCAGGTATAAAGTTTAAACAGCTACGCAATGACTCTCATCGTATTTGTTGTATGTATCATAAATATGACACTGATAATATTATGGTAACGGCCATTTAATTATAATGCTAGCCTTCGGTAGAGACCTTATATTTACTCTATGGCCTTTCAAGAATCTTAGAAAAAGATAACCACATAACACTAAGTTGAATGGAGCGTTTCTTGGGGTTGCAAAAACATAAATATATTCGTCCCATCACGATTGTTCCCAATGCATGTAATGCGGCACGTCATATTCCTTGGACTAATACATTGGATATCAGTGCATATTTACTTCCGCCACAGAGTATACTTATATATCCTCTGTGCTTGCGCCGTCCACAAAAACGAGAATTGTGTTAGGCCTCTATGGGCTGTGATTTAAAAGAAGAGGATCATTAGAAGAACATTATTGATTAAGTTTTATCATTTAGAACAAAGCTGCGAAGTCCGAGTGGTTAAGGAGTTGAACTTAAAATGCAATGGGCATCAACCGCGCAGGTTCGAATCTTGTCCGCAGCGGTATTTCTTTTTTTCAATCGGAAAGCTTCATTCACTCATTGAGCCGCACGGAGAGGACAGGAACTGTGGTTAAGAAGAAAGGAATGATAAGAGCTATAAATGACCAACTATAGTCCACTGCAAATGACTTGGGGGCTGGGAAGGCGGGGCCAGCCGGGGGGAGGAGCTTGAGCCCTTCATGAGGTCTTAAGGTTGCCAATAGAAGCGTGGGTGGGGAAATTTCTTCTCCAGGAACCTCAGTCTTGCTCTGCCTTCTGTCTTGCAAAGATCTGCACTCTTCCTGCCGTGTTGCCACGTGTCCTGCGTTTACATCAGCGATATTTAAAGTATGGCTGTGCGATTGCTGTGGCTGTGGCAACGCCTTGCTGGCGTCGTCCCTCCCCCACCTCGCCCATTCCACATATTTCCCCTGCCGTGCGAAAGTAAGCGAGAACGGCCGAATCCTCAGCCGCCAAGTCATTTGAAATGGAATATAGTAGTGCATGATAAAGGAGTTTCTAGGACTGGTCATAGTTTCTTGTTATGGCCATATTTTGGCCAAAGACTAGAAAATGAGAATGAAACTCTTGCACAACTGTGACAAGTCTTTTTCGTTTGTTATTATTGAGTACAGTAAAACAGTCAGTTGTTCTAGCCGTACCTTAGGTAACATTGAAATATCGACCCTTAGTGTGTCGCTCTTTTTTGTTGTAGTCACTAATGATATGCGAAAAAGGGGAATTTTTGTATCAATCGGTTTGAGAAGGTATCTTTATCATTTTAATGTGATTCTATATGAATTATTTAATTCTTTAGCTCGGCATACGCCCTAAAACTCTTAATTCCATCCAAAAATCCTACGAACCCCCTAACTCGACGTCTTTTCATCTATCACTGGCCACTTTGCTTTTTTAAACAAATTCAAATACCTACATCTCCAACCTTGCAAAAAAAACAGGGAAAAAATGATTTTTCCGCGTTCTCTCTGTGCACATACCTCCGGGGGAATTTTTCCAATTAGATTTTTGTCACTTTTTCGTACTTCTGGGTTTTTTCGTCTCTATCATTTGTCAACAAAACGAGGTGAAAACATATGTGATTCATAATTTTGATTTTAGGCCTCTCTATGTATTCAAAAACATCTCATTTCATTCAAGATTTCTACCAGCTGATTGGTAGGTTCTTGGACAGTCCCCATTCTGCATCCCAATTTCATACACATTGTCTCGCTTTCCCTTCTAAGTATGTCCCGCCATTATATCCCCATTCTATTCTTCATTTATTCTACCTCCTCTTATTTCGCCCAGAATTCCTATCCTCTTCCTTCCTCTCCCACGCTTCCCCAGTTTTCTCCCCTCTATCACTCTCTTCAACATGTCCTCTCCTCTCGAAATCTCCATCCATCTTTTCTGCCTTTTCCGAACCTCTGCCACAAGCTTCCTCTCCTCTCTGACCATATCCAATGCCTCCTCGTTCGCCATCCAGCTCACCTTCTCCATCCTTCTCCAAATCCACATCACAAACGACTCTAGTCTACGCACATCCTTCATGCTCAATAACCAAGTTACCGACTCATATAGCGCCGCGCTCCATATTAATGTTTTCACCCTCTTCTTCACGTCCCTTCTCAGACCCACCCTCATCAGTTCCCTTCTCATCGAAAATGCATCTTTAGGGAGTGCCATTCTTGATATGATGTCTTCACCACTAAACCCATTCTCCTCTAAATTAATACCCAGATACGTAAACTGCTCGACCTGCTCTTTCTTCTACCCTCCCGCCATTATGTTCCTACCCATACTCTAAGTTTCTTTCTACTAGCGTCCTCATCACCGCAATAGCATTTCGCGTTCCGGCCCCTCTCTTAAACCCGAACTGGTCGTCACCAAGGCCTTTTTTGTCTTCTTCTCTAGCCTTCTGTTTATAATTCTCAGAGCTATTTTGGCCGCGTGAGATATAAAACCTATTGTCTTACAGTCCTCTGCACGGTTTTGCCTTACTCTTCTTTGGTATAGGAATCAGTACACTCTTCGCGAAGTCATCCGGCCTTATTCCATCCTTATAAATCCTTTGAATAAGTCCAAAACGTTTTCCTCTTCCGTTCTTCCACATGCTCTTTAAAAGCTCTACAGGTATGTCATCTACTCCCACCGCCTTATTCATTTTATGCCTCGTAAAGCTCTTTCGATTTAACTATCTAGGACACTTGGTCCGATGGCATCTCTGTCGATATCGTTTTCTCTTGATATATCTAACCTATTTGGACCTTATTTTTTTACCATACAGATCATCAAAATGCTGCTTCCACCTCTCCTGGATCTCTTTCGGCTCTACGATCATCTTTTCCTTCTTGTCTTTTATTGTTATAACGAGCGGAAGATACCCGTTGAAATTCAACGGGTGTGAAAAACATTAAACTTATTTTTTATAATAAAACCACAAAGCCCGAAGAAAAGCAGTATGCGTGGTCATTCGAGGAGTTCGCAACCTATCTTGTGTGTTGTGTTCGTTGTAGTAGACACGCTGACCGTTTTCCACGTGCACGGAGAGATGAGTGACTATTGGTCCACTTTCATGCACGGGAAACCCAAAATTCGGCCATACAGACTCATTGCTACTTAAGTAGCAAAAGTTGATAGATGGTCACCTCGTCCCTACGGTTCTCTTGAGCCGTCTTCTGAGCGATTGACAGCTTGATCTCTTCCCATGTGTGCATACATATATTTGCATTCCATGACTTAATTCAGTTGCACTATTCAACGTTGATAAGTGCGTTGTGTATATTAATCAGAATTGGACAGAAGGGTACAATCCAGCAGTTGATAACTTCAAGAGGAGTAATGGCAGCAGAAGCCATGTTTTTTTGACCAATGATTCCTCTATCACCCGTACTGCGCCTTCGGCATAGCCATAATCATTGGTTTCGGCTGCTAAATAAAATAATCTACGGTGATTCTTAGTGCACTCGTCGATTTTCATGCACGGATGTCATTAATTGCGCAGAATTTCAGTTCTTCTTTCGGGTAAGAAGCATGTAGTGACGTCATTATAATTTCCGCCATATTACAACAGATTGAAGGTTAGAAACAGATGGGTCTGTATTGGAACCAGATTTAGAGCTGATTACCCGTCCGTATGTTGGGTACGGATGAAATTCATGCGGATCTTAGCGTACCCCGAGAAACACCACGGGGAGATTATCATGAGATCGCTGGTGGGCATGTCTTTGAGCATCCAAGTCTAACTTTGGTCGTTTTTATTGCAAGGGCTAATTTTATCGCAAAGAATACATTCCTTTTGCTTTAGAAGATTTATTCGAAAGGTTACTTTTTTCTATTAGGCATGTAGATGGATATATTTTTAAATCCATGGAGGGGAAACACAGCGGCGAGCGAGAGTCTTGAATGGGTAACTCGATGATTGAGTGAATGGTAATGTTGACCGCACTTTAACACTGTTAAACATATAAATAACTCGTGACGTTAATGATGTGGGAATTGGTCTAAAAAACAGTTCTAAATCGTAATTAGAGGCAGACGGTTTCACTACGTGTAATACATCTGAGTATTAAACGATAATAAACAACGCCGTGATTGTTGTAGCAACAGAGGCATTATTACCATTGATATTCGCTGCACGTAAATATTCTTGCACATATAATTGTGTGTGTATTGTTTCCTTTATGTGTATTGTTTACTACGTAAGCGTTCTCTCACATACATGTGATGCCCCTTTGAGAGCTACTTTGAGAAAGACGTTGAAGAGTGTACTTGTTGTAAATATGCATTAAATGTATCGATTAACCCCTGAAGCAATCTATCATGGGGCCCTTGGGACTCTGGGCCCTTCTTATACGGATTTGCTTTCTATGCACTATCATGGGCCTGCAGGAAAACGTGATATTTCAATGCTAGAGGCGGGTACATATATCCTTTGAAAATCAAATCTATGGTTGTCAAGGAAATGTGTTATTGTTGACTTCAGAAAAAAAAGTGAGATTTTTCAGCTGAAAAGATGAATTTCAGACAACTTCGGAGGATAGAAGAAAATCGATTGATAAAATTAGAAACTTCCTTTATTTAGCCATCCGATTAAAATAATCCCAAGCCTATATCTTGAGTGAAAGTACTTTTAAAAAGCAAAAAATGAAACCACTGCACCGAACCCAATTCTTAGCATGGACCAACAGGGGTGACCCTCGGGGTCTTTGGGGGGCCCTGAGGGAATTTTAATATAGCATATATTACAACCAGACATTTATTCTATCTACGTGCCAAATTTCAGCTCAATCGGTCCAGTAGTTTTTGCGTGATGGAGCAACAGACAGACAGGGACCATTACATTTTTATACATATTAGTAAGGATCACACCCTTAACCCTGAAAAAATAGGGATTCGGTTAATTGAACCCAACAGTGTTTTTTGTCTACCAGTAACAAACATGTGTTCCAAATTTCATCAAAATCGGTCCTGTGGTTTAGGAGGAGATGTGGAACATACATACATACATACATTGACTTTTATATTTATAAAGATTCCCCTTCCATATTACCCCACGTCAGTTTCTTTACTTTCCTATATAATGCATCTGCTCTTCCCTCTTTTTGGTATTTCTCTAACGAGTCGATAGGTTCTCTCCACCACGACTATCTTGCTTTCTTTGTTTCTCTTCTGAGCCTGTTCTTAAATTCTCAATGTTTTCTCTTACCTAGCTCTGAGTTTACGCTATTCCATTTCCTTCTATCCTCCATTTCCCTTATCATCTCCTTCGTGATCTACAGTTTTGTAATTATAGTTGCGCTGACTACGCCTACCGTTGTTCTTGCCGCTTCTACAATTCCATTTTTCAACTTCCTCATTCATCTTCCACTAATCTAATTCCAAGATCCTAACCCGTTATCTCATCAACTTTCTCTCGGTACTTCTTCTTCGTTTCCAAACTTAATAATTCGATATTCAACTTTCGTACCCTTCTTTTCATTTTTTTCAGTTTTACCCGAAATTTATAGACTAATAAGTAGTGGTATGTTTCAGAATCAGCTCCTGGATAAGTATGCGAGTTTTTAACACTAATCCTGTATCTGTGACGAACTAGTATATATAATCTATCTGGAACCTATCATTGTCGCCCGGCTTCTTCCATGTGTACATACGTCGATGATGATGTCTGAAATATCTATTGGTAATTACCAGGTTATTTCTACGGCAAAACTCCACAGCTTTCTCGCCCCGGTCGTGTCTCCTTCCTAGCCCGTAATAGCCCACCTCCCGCCCATCTCTTCCTTCACCCACCACCTCGTTCCAATCCCATTATTACCAAGTGCTTACTCCCAGGTTTAGACTGGGAAGTCGATAAACATCCCTGGTGGTGGACAACAGCAGCCACCAGTACTGGCATGGGGCCGAAGATGGTATGAGTCAGTAGGGCCCATGGCCAGACATCATCTGGCGGAGCTGAAGGGCAGCGGTACGGCAGATGAACTGTGGGGGCAGACAGGGCTCCAAGTCATGGCAAAGACAGCCTGTCTAGGAGAAGAAAACTCCGAAATCAAGGTACCCGGTCCTCCAGGTTGGGGGTTTAGCATAGGGTTAACAACCCTATATTAGAAAACAACCATGTTACGGATTCAGAATATATGCCTCGGAATAGGACTGGAATTAAGGAACAGACCCGGCGAACGAACGGACTGAGTAAGGTTAAAGGAAACATATATCTAGCCACATGGAATGTACAAACTATGAGAAAGCCAGGTGCATTAAGACAGTTGAAAAACGAACTAGTAAAATACAGAATAAAAATAGCAGCTTTGCAGGAAATGAGATGGTCAGGAAATGGAATAATGCAATCGGGGGATCACATCGTCTTATACAGTGGAGGAAACAATGGAAGGAATGGAACAGGTTTCATCATAGAAAACTGTATTAAACCTACCATCTAAAAATTCAATCCTGTTAACGATCGAATTTGCTCCCTTCGATTAAAAGCTAGGTTTTTCAACATAACAATATTTTCTGTATATGCACCTACAGATGACACTGAGGAGGATGTTAAAGATGAATTTTATAGTAAACTAGAGGAGGAATATGGAAAAGTATCTAATCATGATGTCAAAATAATTTGTGGAGACTTAAATGCCAAGATTGGCAGGGAAGAGCAATTCAGAGAAACAATAGGGAAAGAAAGTCTTCATCTACAAAGCAACAATAATGGATGGCGTGTGATCGACTTTGCCACAAGCAATAACATGGTAGTTAGGAGTACTTGGCTGCAGAGAAAAGATATTAATAAAGCCACATGGTGCTCGCCTGATGGCAAAACATGCAACCAGATTGACCACGTACTCATAGAGAAAAGACACGCAACGGACATACTTGAAGTGAGCAGTTGCAGAGGTGCCGACTGGGACTCAGACCACTACTTAGTAAGAATAAAGTATAGGCAAAAGATTGATGTAGCTAGAACAAACAAGAGAACCATGAATGAGAGATATGATGTTGAAAAATTAATCAAAGATGAAGATAAGAAAGAAGAGTACCAAATAAAAATAGCCACTAGTCTTCAGGAAAACAAGAAAGAGTGGGAAGGAAGTGATCTAGAAGGAAAATGGAATGTTATGAAAAAAGCGATAAGAAAAACAGCTAAGGAAGTAGTTGGTTACATTCAAAGAAAAAAAGGGAAGAGTGGTATGACAACGATTGTGCATTAGCAATTGAAGAACGAAACCTAGCCAGAAAGAAAATGCTACAAAAAAGAACAAGACAAACAGTCAATGACTACAGGCAAAAAAGGAGGATTGCATCTAGAGAATGCAGAAGGAAGAAAAGAATATTCGAGAAACAAAAAATCACAGAACTAGAAAATATGAGAGATAAAAGAGAAATAAGGAAATTTTATCAGAGAGTGAAAGAAACAAAAAAGGGTTTTGAGCCTAACTCTGTTTTCTGCAAAGACTTAGATGGAAATCTCATAGGAGACAAAAAGAACATATTAGCCAGATGGCGAGACCATTTTGAACAGCAGTTAAACAGGAATGAAAGCGATGTATTAACACAAGTGAATGTAAATGAAAAAGGAATTGCGGACTTAGAAGAAGACTATGAGAAAAGTGAAATTACCCGGAGCCCAAGTATGGAGGAAGTCATAAAAGCAATTAAAAAACTGAAAAATAACAAGGCTCCAGGGGAGGATAGTATAACTGCTGAAATGGTCAAAAATGGCGGATCAGCTGTAGAACAACATATGCATGAGATTATTAAAATTATATGGAAAGAAGAGAAAATGCCTGAAGACTGGAACATGGGAATCATACATCCTGTCCACAAGAAAGGTGATAAATCTAAATGTGAGAACTACAGGCCAATAACACTACTTAGTATAGCATACAAAATTTTTAGCAATATTCTAGCTTCAAGACTCGAACCGTTCATTGAACAAAAAGTTGGAGATTATCAATGTGGTTTACGGAAGAATCGTTCTACCACTGATCAGATTTTTATTATGAGACAAATATACGAGAAGTGTTATGAACACAACATAGAAGTACATAGCCTATTTATAGATTACAAGCAGGCTTTTGATTCTGTCAAAAGGAGTGCACTATATGACGTCATGGAAGAATTTAACATCCCCTCTAAATTAATAAAACTCATTAAAATGACACTAGACAATACTAAAAGCAAAGTTAAAGTGAATGGAGAACTATCATCTCAGTTTGAAGTCAAAAGAGGAGTCAAACAAGGAGATGCATTATCATCAATGTTATTCATATTGGCTTTGGAGAAAGCAATAAGACAGCTCCCAATAAATCCTGGAGGAACAATAATGAACCGACAAACCCAATGTGTTGCCTATGCTGATGACCTGGCTGTAGTCTCAAGAAACAAACACTCAATGGAAGAGATTTTTATTTCTATTGAAGCCGCATCAGAAACACTGGGATTAAAAATTAATGAAGACAAAACAAAATATTTGAAAATGGAAAGAAATCAAGAAAAAACTAGAGAACCAACAATAAAAATCAACAATAAACATTTTCAAAGAGTGGAAAGCTTCAGATATCTGGGATCCTTGCTAACAGCAAAAAATCAGATTTCCCTTGAAATTCAAGACAGGTTACACATAGGTAATAAATGCTATTATGCACTGCAGCCTATTTTCAGGTCAAGAAATATTTCAAGAAACACCAAAACAATCATATACAAGACAGTGCTAAGACCTGTTG
Source organism: Pyrrhosoma nymphula (assembly GCA_963573305.1). NCBI lineage: Eukaryota > Metazoa > Arthropoda > Insecta > Odonata > Coenagrionidae > Pyrrhosoma > Pyrrhosoma nymphula. The sequence continues at coordinate 37,803,382 of OY754331.1, read as the reverse complement.
TCCTCTATGCCTCTGAAACATGGACACTAACAGTTACACAAGAAGATATAATCAGAAGATGGGAAAGAAAGATTCTCAGAAGAATATACGGTGCTGCGATAGATGCAGGAATATGGAGAATAAGAACAAATGCTGAAGTCTATGAACAATACGGTGAACCAGACATCATATCAGTTATAAAACAAGGAAGACTTCGTTGGGCTGGCCATGTGCAACGCATGGAGGAAAGCAGGGCAGCCAAAAAGGTCTTCAATGGCACTCCAGGAGGGAGGAGAAGAAGAGGAAGACCACGAAAGCGGTGGCTTGACGATATAGAGAAGACCTGAGAAAACTGGGAGTCAAGAGATGGAGGCGTGTTGCAGAGGATAAAGAAGAATGGGGGCAGATAATTCTGAAGGCCAGAGCCCTACATGGGCTGTAGCGCCAATAATGATGATGATGATTACTCCCAAGTTTCCTACCAGTTATTTTCTCTAGCTGATACTATACGCAATATAACTCCTCCTCTCTATGATTAGAGGTAGGCATATAAACCTGGATTATAACTAAATTCATTGGATCTGCCTTTAGTTCCACGACTATGATCCTATGACTCTCCTGTTTTGCATACACTACTTTTCTACCAAGTTTCCTATTTATTACGAATGCAACCGCGCTGACTTTCATTCCCTACACGACATTTTATACTCTATAGCCATCGCTTCAGTAGTCCCCGCCATCCTTCCATCACTTCCATCTTACTTCACCCAGACCCATGATGTCTAATCCCCAGGAGTTGATCCAGGGAACAATTTGGGGGGGGGGGGAGGGAATTTGGAAATTTTGCGTGAGGGTATGGGTCAGTGCGTGCGCGCATGTTACTACGCCCGCGCGCATATGTGAATCTCATGTGATACATCTCGTATTTACTTAATACTATGCCTGTATATTTTCCTATGCCAAATTGCAATTTATTTAACATCATTAACTTTTGATTTAACAACTCCTCTCCGTCAATTCTATCCGCGATCTGGTGATGCCTATACATGGTACAGGGAACGTCAGATTGGAAAAGAAGTAACATTGGACGAATTATTAATCTACGTACGTCTTTCATCATCCTCCCACAGCCGTCACTCACTAAAGCGCAAGCCAATTACTAGTGTCACTACTCTATAACCTTCTTTGCCTGCATCCCACTTTCATATAATTGTAACGGGCAGTAAAATTGTCACGGGATGCATTAATTTTACATCAGATATCGGAAGCTGTGGAAAGGTTAACACACCAGGTTCACAACTGATTCAATAGCAGCCTAAGTATATGTAGATGAATTAAGAGAGATGTTACACTAGTTTATGGAAAATTTTATTCATTTTTACGATATTGTTAAAAAGTACATAAATGATCTTTGAAAATCATTTTGAACTAAATTAAAAGGGTGTTATATCTCCCAATTTCGCTAGAGAAACCAAGAACTTTTTACCAAAACAAGGATTGTTTTTCACTTTACATGAAAAAAAGGTAAAATACTTTCTGATTAAGCACTGATCAAAATAACGGCTTTTAAAAATATATTTCAGTTGTGATCGGAAAAATACCGAGAGTAGGTTTTAAAAGCGTATGGGGGAGTTGAAATAATTATCATGTGAAAGAGACTTGCATTGCAAACATACAATAAATACGTAACAATTTAAATGAGAGACGTCGAAACTAAAAGGCATGTTTCACAAAGTTTGACGAATTTCGATCTTCGGAATTTTAAACTTTGCACACGTGTTCCTGGGACCACATTGGACCATTGAAGATGTGGAGCCACTGCCAGCAAGCGTGCAGAGGTGTGTATTGCGGGTTGCATATATCACCGGCGAAGAACTGGTTTTTTTTTTGTAATACACGACTATGTTGCATGATTTGCACGCAGAAAGGATGTTTTCCGCGTATATCTGTCACGCGTATGACGAATTTGAATGCACAAATTAAGTGTTCTGTTGCTCAAGGTATACATTTTATATATACTTAAGACATAGTAACAATACTCAGAGGATCTCGCGCCCATGTCGTACGCTCATGGCTTGCCAGACGCTTCTGCTGTAGGAGTGCCGTTGCAAGTCACATAGTTTCCAGTCGTGTTTTGAGTGAGAAAAGTGGTGTTGACTAATAATAAGCCGTAAGTTCAGCGTGTGCAGTAGTGTGCGTTTGTAAGTTAGGTGTTTGTATGGATATTCCGATATAGTGTTGTGTATGTGTTGTTAAGCTCTACTTCGTACATGTAAGTAATAACGATCATAATTCATCCTATTCACAAAGGTTTTCAGTGTGGCGTTAGCATGGTATTAGGTGTTGATGGTGACAGTTACGACTCCTGCCTTCTTTTTTCCTTTAGTTTATGGTAGAGGATTCTTTAAGTTTGAAGGGACGTGGGTGTTATTTGCATAGTTGTATCGTGTCAGGCATCGAGTGGAAACGCTGCATGCTGTGTCAAATCAAGACAAATGAAAGGCTGATTAATCCTACAAAAAATACAATATCCAAAATAGATGAAAGTTAAGATTCACTAGCGAAAAATCTACTTGCTATCTACGAGATAGGAAAAATTCCTTCAGATCTGGACATACCTTCCCTGAACAGCGACGCAGGTTTAAAGAAAACTATTATTGAAAACAAGGCATCGTGGCACAAATCATGTTACCTAAAGAGCAAAAGAACAAAGCTTCAGAGAGGTCATGAGAGAGCTAACAAGACGAGACAAAAGACATGTCCATCCCATGCGTCACCAGTCAAATCTCGAAGGTGCCACTCTACCAAATACAAACAAGGAACCCGCCTCTTTAGTGATTTGCCGGGCTCCAGATCAAATACTTCAGTACCGTGAAGACGACATCTTGCTGTCAAACTATTACTAACTGAGCCCTTGCAGTCAAAGTTTCGAAGGTTCGAGCAAAATTTTCAGAACGCTGTCACTTAATATCATTAGAGACAAAATACCACAATAAATGTCTCACTGAGTAAAAAAACAGGAGAAGAGCCAGTGAAAAGAATTACTCAAGTGCTAACAACTCACGGCGTCAGATTCGCAGGATAACTTTCGCGGGTATCGTGGCTTAGATCAACGAAACTCGAAAAACGGCCGGAGATAATGCAGTCTTCAGCATGGCAGATCTTGCGAAGCTACAGGCTGGTGTTATGAAAGAGCTCGGGTGCAACTTAGGGTGAAGCTGCGAAAATAGTGAGATCTGACATGTTCGGGGGGAAAACTGAAGACGGGAGCTGCCACGGCAGTGTACCTGCGTCTCTCGTAGCTTTGCTGAGAATGATTATCAACGGCCCTTCCTCGGTATCAAAGTCTGCCCACAGGGATCACGATGAGGCAAAGCGTATAGCAGAGCTCATATTCTAATATTCAGTCAAGAATACCAAGAGGGGTGAGGCAAAGTGACACAACGGAAGCCAAGAGACCGCTACCCTTGTTTACATTGTGACGAAACTTAATGCAGAAACTCGCAAGAAGGGACTTATCGACAGCACGTATCGGCTTGGTATGGGCATTTCCTATCACCGACTGCAGTCTATCATTACTAAATGATCTAATGAGGTGTGCGCGACTTCACATCGGGATGGTGTGGTCTGTCCCCAAAAAATCAAGAAAGGCCTATTCACAACTCATGCTGTCGATAATGTCGAGCACAATACGTCAACGGTCACAGCCCAAACTGCTTTCCATGGAACAGCTATCACTCTTGGGTATCCGAGAATACTGAATAAAATTAAAAATAATCAATTACCTCCATTGCGTATAGCTAATGACACAGTACCTTGCTATGAAGCAGTTAAAAACCTAGGAGTAATTGTGGATGAATGTTTGTACTGGTTATCTCATGTAACTAAGATATGCAAAGCAGTTAATAAGTCATTATTATTATAGTCAGTCATTATAAGTGCTCAGCCCATCTCTCAATCATTTTCTGCTCTTCATGAATAATATTTCCAGCCTTATCTTTACATCCTCCTAGTCTGCGGACGTATTCAGTTTTAATTTCATTTACCGCTATGTAACATTGCCTAACTTCATTTTGTTCATGCAGCTCCTTATTTTTTTTCAATATTTCTTTATAACATTTGTTTCTTTTTCATAATCTTATTAGCCTTCTTTTTTAGCTCCTTGTGCTCAATATAAATTTTTCTAGTTCTCCTTTGATTCAACCTTTTCCAAGCAGTATTTTTCTCCTCCAAAGCTATCTTACATTCCTCATCAAACCAATCTTTGTTCCTTGTCTTCCTTTCCTCTCCAAGCACCGTGTCTTGCAGACTTCTTAATACCTTGATCGATTTCATTCCACTGATTATCCACATCTACAGACTCTTTGCCCTTGGCCAAGTTTCTCTTAGTTTCATTTTGAAACTGTGTTATTCCTTCTTTGTGTTTCAATAAATCTAGCCTCAACTGTTTTCTTTTCCAGGTTTCTGCCCTTTTTCGAGCGACTGCCTTGTATTCATTTCAAGGCCCACATCATAGATCCCTTTCCCTCACTGTGACTTTAACTAGAAATTGATCAGAATTGCAATTTGGCCCTCTGCAGCTGAGGACATCTATGATTGATGATGCATGTCTGCCTTTTGTTAAAAACATGGTCTATCTGTATGACAATTCCTGAGCCCAGGGCTGTCCATGTGCCCAGAGAGATTATTTTGTGCGGGAAACAGGTATTCTTAATTACTAAGTTATTTCTTGAGGCAAACTGTTCTAGGAGAACACCATTTTCATTGCTAGTCTGGTGTAGTGAGTAGCGTCCCAAGTTTTTGGAGCTTGCAGAATCCTGCCCCACTTGCGCATTAAAATCCAAATAAATATAAGGATATCATGATTTTTATCGTTCTGGCATTCATTTTTATTCCTGTTCCATGCTGACCTGTCTCAGGCCCACTGTAGAGGAGTCTAAAATCAGGCTTGTGTATACGCCCCTGTCCTTACCCCCTTACTTCCTGGAGTGCAACCACATCAATTCTAAATTAACTGAATTCCGGGGAAATTTCTTTCATTCTCCGAGGCTTTATCATCGTCCTAACATTCCAAGTTGCGAATATGATGTCCTTATTCATGTTTCTATTCGGATGCCATTGCCGTAATCTATTATTCCTTTCCAGTATCCGAGGCATTTGTGCAGTTTCCGTAACGTTATGTTTATTTCCGAGGTGAGGTTGTTGGCCTCACGCTCAACTCCCGCTACATTTGAGGACCTTGGATATTCTCTTGGGGTTTACTACCTTAGCCAAGTTGATCTGGTTTATAGCACCGGAAACTCGCCTTCCACCCTTCCACGATTAGTGTTACCCAGGGGATGCGACGAAGACGATGTGGTTGCCTTCGCTGGCAGAGCCTATAAGAGACGGACGGCATTTCTCAGCATTTAAGGCCTTGGCACCCTCAAAGTCACCAAGACCGCATAAGCAGTATTAACTCCCTTTTTATTTACTTTCATTTGCACAGTTTATTTTACACAGAATACTTTTATTTACACAGAGATATTGGATAATAACAAATTTTTCCAAAGCGAGGATACGATCTGAAAACCCCTGCGCTACCGAAGAAGAGCAAACTTTGATTCGTGATTTAAAGCTACTGCTTAGCTGACAATAAAGCAGATTTTTCATTTTAAACCTTAGATCTCCATCCTCCTCATGGACGGATACTTTTATTTATAAAGAGATATACAACCATAACATATGCTTTCAAAGCGAAGAGTCGATCTGAAAAACCGCTGCTTTACCGAATAAGAGGTAACTTAGATTGGTGCATTTATGCTACTGATCAACTGATTATGAAGCGGATTTTGACTTTTAAACATGTATCAATATCCTCTGTATGAATGACTACTTTTATTTACACAGAGATAACATATAATATATTTTGTATGTAGAACTAATATCTAAGGACAACAATGCCGATAGCAGAAAAGGGCATCTTCGCATTCGTTGCTAGGGTTACTAGTTAGTATATACATTGCCGATTGTGGATGGGTGAATGAATACATATAACCAAACGCTCTCGAGAATTACTGATAAAAAAAGATGGGAGCACTTTGCTGTAAGTACCTACTCATTTCTAAAGAAACTTAATATATGCTTTAAGGAAAATTAATCGATTATTACTATAAGTAATGATATTACTAAAAGATTTTGATACATCATGCAAAAGTTATACAGTTGCCAAGGCTTGCTTTAAAGCAAATGTAATGTAAGGGGATGATTTATACCAGAAGCTTAGAGTTTGAAGTCACTACTTGCGTAAACCAAAAATAAATAAGAAAGTTTTTACTTAGCTTCATCGAAAGAACCGTGTGTCTTAAATATCCCCGCGAGTCAAACTAAACTCGTATATCTCTAAGAAGAATGTGAGGTGTGGTGGTACGGAAAAATAATGATAGTATATTTCGGAGATCGGGATCAGGTCATAAAGAGATTAATGAGCAGATGACAGCACTTCCGTAATAGTCCTAATGTATCTTGAGCTGTTGACGTTCCAAACTTGTATCTCTCTAATGATATTAACCAAGGGCTCTCAGTTCTTAATTATAACAATATATCGCGCCCGCATGGCACTGCGTGTGTTGGCTTTCTTGACAAGAGTTTCGCTGGTATTCCAGAGAGCATCTTCAGGTTAAAAGTGAGAGATAGGTTTTTTGGTCACCTTCTATAAGCCAGACCGTGTTGACGCTGCTCTATTATTGGCCGTTTTGTTTAGGGCTCTCTTCCAGGTGCTGAGTAAAAAATTGCCGTCTTCTCAGTTGATATTTTGTGGTGTCTTGAAACTTTCTATGGCTTACCTTACTAATCAAGCGGAGTGACGGTTCCCTTTTTGGCAATTATTTCGAAATAAATTTCTTGTGCTTTGATCCCGTGTCACGCATCTTTCAAGATAGCAGACTGTTGGAATAGGTTAATACTTCCTTGTGCCTGTGTCAAGTTCCTGTAGGCGGACATTTTAATGATCTACAGGACTCCAGGATGTATACTTTCCCGTACGAACATGTCACCGGGTGTACATTCTCCTTCGTACTAAATGTTATGCGGGATTTTGTAAAAGATGTTACAAGGCACCATAAAAATGAACGGAGACCACGGCTCCTTTTTACTCAGCACCTGGAAAAGAGATCCAAGCAAAAACGGCTAATCACTGAACAGCGACAAAACGGACTTATAAAAGGCGGCTAAAAAACCACTGTTCCTCACCATAGACCTGAAGACGCTGACTGGATGTCAGATCGTGAAGCAAGCCAACGAACGCAGTGAAGTACCCAGAATACATTCAGAAGCCTACTGATCGAAATCTTTGCGCTAACGATAAAAACAATAATTACAACTCAATTAGGGATCTTTCTTTGCTTTTTTTATGAAAGTCTAAAATTTTTTAGTGTTGGTCGAAGAAAATCTAATTTTTCTTTTTTTTTGGCTGCTGTAGAACGACTGGTAGTCGATTCCATGCTATTAATGAGTATCTTTGGTCAATTGTGTAGCCCTGAGGATGATAATAAATTTGGCAAATCATTAATGTTGAAAAATTTAATTTAATATAACCAACACTAAATAACCATCTGCTATTTTAGTAATTAAAACATTTGCGTTCCAAGTTGCTCTAATTCCAAATCCTAGTCCTTAAATGGATACATACGGATGGATGGATATGTTGACCACACAGTGCTCCCGGAGTGATGTCAGTACCGCGCGCAGTGATTCTTAAGGCTTTGTTTTTTTCACTCTAGGCTCGAATAAAATGTGATTGTCATTGTGGGCGAGGAGTTAAACATTTATCTTGCGTTGCAGGTTGTGCTCGTACAAGGAAAGAGGATGAGGAGGAGAAGTATAGCCCCCCCGACCCCCAATCCCCCTCACCTCCCCGGCCAGTCACCGGGCACATCGATGAACATGGAATTGATCCGACTGGAGCTTACCACGGCGACTCAGATCTACAAATGGAACGAATTAATGTGTTTTACAACAAAGGGATAGGTAAGACAAATTTTCTTGCTTCCATATATTTGGTTATGCACAGAAGAGAAGTAAATCCAATTCTTTACAATATGAGATAGTCTTTGTATCTTCTGTCGGAATTATGTTTTCAAAGCTCAATTAAGCTCCAAGTAACCTTGTTAAGGGTTATAATTTGTTAAAGTGCATTTCATTCATTCCTGAAGTGGCAAAGGTGAGCTTTCGTCTCGCCAGCGAAATTTCATTCTGCTAAAAACCCCCGTATCTCCGAATAGCCATCCAAATCAGAGGATTTTTTTCATATTTACCTTGAAACATCATTTTGAATTTCAAAAGTCTTCCGGGACAGAATAACAGCTTAGTTTAAATTTTTCTTTAAAATTTACTTGCTATTAACATCGAAAGTAGAGATCTACGCATTTATCTTTTCGTAATATCTGAGCTTAATGTATAACATTCCGTTGTATCTAACACAAGAGTTTGATTGTTGTTTGAAAAACTCGTTGGATTCGTTAAAAAGAACAGGACAGTAAAGCTAGCCTTGCGCGAGCTACCGACAACATCCACGAGAGCTACCGCGGCAGCTCCTGAACGACGGTTTTCCGGCCTTAAAAAAGGGAACTTAGAGCGAGGGGATTCTAAAAGCCATGATCGAGGGAAGGATGACGGGTAAGCGGGGAAGTGGGAGAAAAAATAGGCTTAATGGACTTGATGAATTGAGGTAGGGCGGGTAGAACGCATGTCGAGCAGAAAAAGGATGTTTGAAGGGGCCTGATACAAACCAACGTAGAAGTATTAGCTTCCGGGCAACGGCCTGCAACGATGGAAACACCGGTTCCCGATTAGACATCGAAATTAAGCATCATTGGGCACGGCTCAAATTTGGAGTAGTGATCCACTGATTCGTCCGAGTTCTCTTGCCCTTGACTGCACGTGGCAGGCATTATGTGCGAAATGACATTAGCGGTCGAAGCACGTTTAGCAAAAATACTTCAAGTACCCGTTTCTATTTAATCTTACCACCTAACAAGTAGATCTCGGTAAATTTGGATTATGTGAAATGGATTTGCCTCCATACGCTTACAAGATACGCAGAAAGAATTAACTCGCATAATAAATGAAATATAAATGAAATCCACATGCTTCGTTATAAAATGCTACGAGCCAACAGTGTGATAAAGGTAATAGAAAGACTAGGTTGTAACCCGCTAATAACTCTGAGGCAACACGCTAGGCATAAATTACGTTAGCAATTCAGAACATGCGATTTTCAGTACGACAAGGAAGATATATGTATAGAACTGATCGAAGCTCAAAACTTTTAAAAAAGCATACTTCCGTATAGATATAAACGTTTCCTATTTGCAGTCACCATTAGTGACTATAACAACAAACACAGAGCGTGACACTGCGACACGCCGTTTTCATGCATGTCCTTTCCCTCTTCCTATTCCCTCCTCTTTGCCATTGGCGGCCCCAAAGGAGTCAGGGCAATTCCCCCCCCTCCCAAAACGCCTATTTGTCATAAACCTTAAATTTAAATCCTAAATTTTTTTGTCACATTGTTGCTATTGAAGTGTTGGTTATTTTACTTTTATCCACTTAAATTTTACGTAAACCAAAACTGTTTTTAAAACCACAAGCTAAATGCGAATGTAAATTAAATTAATTTTGGAATTAGTCGAAACTTGGTGTTAATCTAAAAAGGAAATATGCATTTAGTAAATAGCTATCAAGGCAAACGTTTGCTACGAAACAACTAATAACGTGTCATTTTGCGCATAGTTTGTTACGAATTTCCAGGACGAAACTCACGAACTGCCTTTTTCCATACCCCAAGAGCCGCAGGTGCCCCGAACCCGTACCTCTGGTCTGGAACCGCGCCTGCTCTTTACCTTACTGTTGTCCTAATACCTCCTGTCCCACGTCTCGCAGGGTAGTAAGTAGACGTAGAATTGGCGTGTTGGTCAACAAAACTATCCGGGCGTCGCACCAATCCAATAGGTCCGAGGAGCAACCTTGTTTCAATGCCATTGTTGGGGTTCAGCTGTGGACGAAATGAAGAGCCGCAAATTTCCCCTCACCCTCCTCCAGCTGGATTGCCGGTCAGTCTACCTGCCTTCAACGATTCAGCGTGGCTGCCGATGGCTTGCGTCATTGAATTATAATGCGTAGAAGTTTTAATTCAGCAGTATCGCCCAACGTTCCCGATATGTCACTTTAAATGTTTTCGCTGCATGCCATGAGTGCCAACATCCCGGCTCCGGGTATGCGTCCATTAAATCCGGCGGATAAAGGTTAAATTTACCTGGAATGCGTAAGAGGTGGCAATTTTGAAATAAAGGACGAGAGTATAAATCCTCAACCCTTAGTTCCTTATCCTTAAATACGATTAGAAAACGAAAAAATCCGAACACTAATAAGAATGTATAAGCCTTTTTATTTACTTTTGGCTAGAGAATGCAACTTTATGTTCACTGATGTTCGCGTCCTTTTATGGTCAGGGGGCGGTTGAGGCTGCGGGGAAATGGTGGGCGGGATATCCACTTTTAATGGGCAAATACAATGCTTACCTCCAAAAATTGAGTTTTTAAAAGTGTATTGCGTTGATAATTCATTTTGAAGCTTTTGCCTACGCTGTCGTAAAATTAATCTTAAAAAAATAATGTCAATTGTAGAGCTCCCACAATGTTTTCACTTTAACTTGGGACATAGGTAAATTTTTACTCGATAACCGTTACAAAAACGGCTAACGTTCAAAAGTTAAGAAATCCACGAATACGTATTTTCTAAATTCTTCCATTTTTGATTAAATACTGCTATAAAAATGCATTAATATTGTACCAATATAAGGACTATTAATGGCAAACACATGAAATTCTAAATACCTTCATGAGACTTATGGATCTGTTCAACGTTGTAATATAAATACAAGATAAATTTGGTTGATCCACATTACCTAGGTAACAGAAATTTTGACGGACGAAAGCTGTCACAATTGCGTCAAAGAAATCATAAAAAATACCAGTATTCCTTGAACTTAGTGAAGGGATTACATAACCTCAACAAATGGGAGCCGAGAACGTCACTCGATAATTTGCAAGAGATATCGGGGGTATGCATGCATTGAAGAACTAACTTTATGAGGGGTATGGGAACCACAGGATATGGGGGAGCATGCATGTGTTAAAGAATAACAATTTTATCCATTTTCCTAGGAATGACGTGGGGGAGGAAGGTGACACCCTTCCTCATCCTACCTTTAATGTAACCCTATACTAAGATGCTTTCGAACCTGAAATAGAATGTATGGACTGACGTCACATTTCATCCAGACAGTTGTTCTTAAAACTTCTTATACCTACCCCTCACCTAAATTTCTTCTACCACATTCACCCATAACTTATTTACTATAACCCTTCCTCTCACACAATTCACTTCTCAATCAAATCTGTTTCATTAATTAACCCTAATCCATTCTCTATTCCGTGGCTAAACCAAAAAATCACACTCCTTTTACATATGTATGTCATTAAGGGGCTATCCATAATTCACGTAGACACCAAAAAAGGGTGGGGGGTACAAGGGTTGTCAACGAAGGTCCACATTGGGGGGTGGGGTGGTTGGAGGGATGTCAACGTAGACAATAGTCGATATGACGTGGCGAGAGTGACATTACCACGGCACAATCAGTGTTGTAAAAGGTTGCCAAGGATGTTGTATCGGTGGCCAGTTTCCTTAAAATCAGCCTTAAATTGCAGATAGTCCATGACAATTATTAATGACCCGTTTCACAGCTTTTTCCACAAAAAAAAGAAAAGCCTTCGTGGACAACAGGGAGGGACGAGGGAGGGGGGTGTCCGGATGAAGTCCACGATGGGAAGTGGGGGGGTAAACAAATGGACTATTTTTTTCTACGTTGAATATGGAGAGTCTCTTACCAGAGCTCAAGACAGATTGCACAGTGGTCAGAACCCGTGGGTAAGATGAAATATAACAGATGCCATGCCTGCTTTAAAAATTGATAATTTTCCTGTAAATGTTATGATGATCCACATGACAAACGCTCCTATAATGATCAGAGACTTAATAGAGCAGACAACAAATCCTAGGATACATGGGAAATGGTGAATTTGAATAAAGCACAAAATAGGCAAATACTCGTTCAAATATTGAATCCATCTGGAAACATTATTAATACTGAATTTTCAATGTTTGCATCCAATTTTCTGGATTTTATCTCACCATCTGAATCATCTTTACAAAGAATCAATACAAACTTCTCTGCTTTCACAAATTGCATTGGCTTCACTAATTGTTAAATATAAAGTTTAAATGAAGCTTGATAACATATTTTAACCCATTCACTGCTACGCAGGCATTTATTTGTTCGGCCGGAGCAATGCCGCCAGCACTACACGTGCATATAAGTCTTTGGGTGGAGCATTGACATCAGTGCTACGTATGCATATATGTGCATTTTACATGCAAACGAGTTTGAATACCAAGAAAATTATGTGCACTGGGGTATTTAAATGCCCAGTAGTGTTGCATGCTACAGTTAAGTCCCCTTTGGGATGAAGCTTAGTGGTGCATAGGTTAAGAAATTAATATATATATATATTATTTAAACATTTTTAATATCTATGATATTGACTATGCTTCCAAGTATTCCTACATGCAAATAAATATTGAGTATATTGTTGTATTACGGTGGAATATGAAGTAGTTATCAAAAGTGTACTCTTGAGAACTGTGACTAGTACAATAAGATTATAACTGCAACTTCTTATTTTCAGGAAGAAAATATGTTCCAAGAGCAGTACTTATTGATATAGAGCCAGGAACTATGGACTCAGTAAGGGCAGGGCCATTTGGGCAAATAATCAGACCAGATAATTTTGTATTTGGTCAGAGTGGGGCTGGAAATAACTGGGCCAAAGGACACTACACAGAAGGAGCGGAGTTGGTGGATTCAGTGCTGGATGTCCTGAGGAAGGAAACTGAGAACTGTGACTGCGTCCAAGGATTTCAGTTGACACACTCACTTGAAGTGGGGACAGGATATGGCATGGGAACTCTACTTATCTCCAAAATAGGGGAAGAGTACCCAGAGAGGATCATGAACACCTTCAGCGTTGTCCCTTCACCAAAGGTAAATTTTCTCTTACTTGAAGTAATAATGGCTAATCTGAAAATAGTTCCTTCATCGTTAGGATTGAGCACTAATCATCATATTATTGCAGGTCTCAGATACTGTAGTAGAGCCCTGTAATGCCACCTTATCCGTACACCAGCTCGTTGAAAACACAGATGAGACTTATTGCATTGATAATGAAGCTCTTTATGACATCTGCTTCGAAGCTCTGAAGCTGACCACTCCAAAGTATGGTGACCTCAATCATCTTGTGTCAGCAACAATGTCTGGGGTTAATACGTGTATCAGATTTCCTGGACAACTTAATGCTGACCTTCGCAAGCTTGGAGTAAATATGGCACCTTTCCCACAACTTCACTTTTTCATGCCAGGTTTTGCTCCACTCACAGCCCTTGGATCGCAATCATATAGAGCCCTCACTGTTCCTGAGCTGACCCAGCAATTGTATGACTAAAAAATATTATAGCAGCATGTGACCCTCGCCATGGTCGTTATTTGACTGTGGCAGCAGTTTTCAGGGGGCGAATGTCAATGAAAGAGGTCGATGAGCAGATTCTAAATGTTCAGAATAAAAACAGTATCTACTTTGTAGAGGGGATCCCAAACAATGTGAAGACAGCTGTTTGTGACTATCCACCTCGAGGTCTCAAAATGTCAGCCACGTTCATAGGTATTTCCACAGCCATTCAAGAACTGTTCAACAGAATATCAGAACAATTTACAGCTATATTCAGGAGGAAGGCTTTCCTTCACTGCTACACCAGAGAGGGGATGGATGAAATGGAGTTCACAGAAGCTGAGTCAAACATGAATGACCTTGTATCTGAGTATCAACAGTATCAAGAGGCAACAGTGGATGATGAACGTGAATTTGATGAAGAAGAGGAGGAGGTCCAAGAGTCTTAAAAGCCTCTCGTTTCCTTCAATACAAAATTTTTAATCTCACTAATGTCTCATGATTGTTTGTTTTTTGATATATTCATATGTCCTGAGAAATTTTGATACAAAAATTTTGATAAGAATTGGGTGAATAAATTTCTGGTGAGATTTTCACTTTCTTACTTTTCATTTGTTTATAATGCTCTCAAGACCTGACCTAATATGATAAAACTTCTTCAGTGATGTTTATTTTAGAGTAGCATGACATTATAGTACATGTCTAAATGCTTTTCTTCATTAGTACATAATAGTTTTTATAACTCATTTACCCCACAGTTGAGATACGAGTTGAACTTCATCCTGAAATCAGCACTAAATTCTACAAGTTTACGGACACTTCTCCGGAATTTTTAATAATGGAATCATCCTAAAGACAACAATTTTTGAAGATTTTTTCAAACTCACCTAATTGATATTAATAAATTTCAGTGAAATTGCTGAACCTCCACCACCTCTGCATCAACCACACATTGCATTCTTCTTAGAATCAAGGAAGAATGGAATGTTTCAGTTTCAATTGCGTGAAAACTTATGTATGCTTTGAATACATATATTTTTATTTATTTTATTATGCAGTTTTTAACCATAAAAATGGTAGTGAAAATGCTTAGTCTTCAGAATGATTAATTAAATTAATTATTAGATTAATAGATATTATTAATATTAATAGATTAATATTAATCAATAAATTAATTTGCAGATTTGCAGATAAGAATGCGAGTCAGAAAAATAAAAAAAATTGACATGGCCCCAACAGAATTGATTAACACCTATGCACTAACTTAAGTTAGAATTAAGTCATCAAGACAGGCAAAAGTAAAATAATTCTTTATTAAAATACATCATTAACTGTCCATGTATCCCCTTCATTTCAAAGCATAGAAAGAGGCAGGCCAACATAGGGTGGAATGATATTCTCTATGTTTTTTAAACTCAGGGGAGGTAGTTGAGGAGCAAACTGGTAAACTATTGTAAAAATTGGAAGGGGATAGCAGTTCTGATGCAAGGAATATAAAAAGGAATGTGCTCAATGATCCATTCAGTAACAAGAATTTTAAGAAGAATCTACATGGTGTGTTTAGCACGTGGTCCATCTTTCACCTGAAATTTTGGCAAAAATGGTAAGCATGAAAACGAATCGGAGTGATAGTTCACTGCCAGTAAATACTTCAATGAGAGCTTTGCATTCTTAACTTCTGCTATACATTATGTTATTTCTATGTGTATATTGGTACATACATTCAGCATCTTTCTCCTTTCAACATTTCTGCAAGTTAGGGGTAGTACATAGACTGCGTTACCATTTCTGGTGATTTTTTACCTCTCCCCCACCCCCCTTCGTTGACAAGGGGGTGGGGGAGAGGGGTACCCTGCCACACACCCCTGAGGTGGCTTTCAGGGTATTTTGTAGATGTAGTAGTAGAACCGTAGTATTTTCCCCAAACCCCCTCTCGACATGTAATGTTGTCTCTACAAATGAAACTTTCAATTCAAAAATATTTTCTCAAGTATTAAGTGAGTTTATTTTTAGGGAAAGGTGGATAGAAAAGTTTTGTCACGAGGTCGCTTTTTAAGGTGGTTTGAGTGAGATAGTTCCCTAGTCATAATGGAGACCATATTCATATTTTATTTTTTGATTTCAGCCTCTGTAAGAAGTATGAAATAAATATTATAATATTTACGGCGTAGAGATATAGTTATATAATACCAAAATTATCAGTAATTAAATAAATAAAGCTATATAAGTCTCTAACATGACTCATTTTTTCTTGCCGTACGGCTGAAAACCCTTCAAAACAGCAGGTGTTTTTGCCATTATGTAAAACTTACTTCAGTGAGCAATAGATTAAATTTTATAAATGGTTGAGAAAACATGAAAACTATACACCATTAGTTTTTTGACGAAATCTAGGTGCTAGAAGTTCCTATTTTTTTAAAATATTCTCCCTCCGGAACGTACACCCATTATCTATCCCATGTAAAACAACTTTCATTTTCAGACAAATTGCTCCAAGAGTAATTCGGCAAGGGATCAATATTTTGATACCATTGGACAGGTGAGTATTTATTTCCTTTTAAATGAGGCCAAATTCATCAAATTCTAGGTGAAGTGATTTTTCACTCAAACTACCTTAACCGGCGAGAAGGTTAAAATGTTAGCAATTTGATGGCATGAAGACTTGCAAAATTGTAGAAGAAATAGTTCAGTTACATTGAGTTATTGTAGAAGCTTGGGGTGTATGAAACACCCTGTGCACCCTTCCTCATATTAAACTCTGTAGTATTGTCGACGCGATGTTGACGAGTAAGAAACGTAAACAGACACATTGTGACAGCTACGTTTGATTATTACCCATAAATGTTTTTACGTTGTTTCTTGATTTACTATGGACTAAAATTAATAGTTAACATGAACGTTGTCGGCAAAGTATATACTATTGTAATATGAAGTAAATGTATTCGTCAAAAGATGTCTAACTAAGGTTAACGGGAGGGAAGGTTATACTGATATGCAGGTGGCCTAATTCTCTTAAGTTAAGGGACAACAATCAGAAATTATTGAATAAATCAATAAATATTTGGAATAAAAAATTAAGGAAAACCTTTTCGGATTTGCCTCCCTTTAATGCTTCTGAATCTGAAATAAAATATATGACTTTTTTTGACCGGTTTTGTAAAACAAACCTGTCAGGGAAGTGGTTAAATGCCAAGAATAATCAGGGTTAAGATTACTGCACACTATCTCCAGCAGTTCGTCTTGTGAGAGTTTTTTTTCTAGCCTTTTATTCATATTTTTCATGACGATAAAATATTCGCTTAGCGATTCACGCCTACCCTGAGTGCCATTATACAGGTCTCTTTTCAAGCGCGTCTGATAATTTGGAAAACCAAAGGTCGCTATCAACTCTTCTCGAAAATGGTTTACGTCCCGAAATTGATTGGCCCAGTACCAAGTGTTGGTCCTACCGTATAAAATTTCGGGAATTACCTTAAACGCTATATTGTCGGCCGGTTCTAACTGACTCGAGAACCTACCGAAAAGTTCTAAAAATCCCATTACACTTTCCCCCGGTTCACCGTCGAATCTTAAATCCCAACGACGTGCAGCGGCCACGAGACTTTCTAAGATTTTTATATCAAATTACCTATGATGGTGGACCTGGACCTCGGGAGGTGCTACCTCTGAAACATTTCCGATCAACTCACCGCTACTCCCATTATCCTCCTCACGATCTAGCGAATGAACATAATCTCGTAGAACTTTCCGTAGTTCATCCAACGTGCCATTTGTCTTTAACGCAAATCTACCACAAAAGTCAATTACTTCTGCTTTCGTCAACTCGGTGATCCAACTGGTTCCAGTAGGTAGCTTCGCTGCAATCTCTCACACTCCTTTTTCTCTTACTGTACCCCGCAACCACGCTCTGCTACCATTGAGACGTGCTAATAGGCCCGGGGGGGGGGGGGGTACAGAGGAGTATAAATGGCAGACAGAATACCACGATTGAAAAAGAAAGCAATTTAATAACAAAAAAAAAACGGTCGAAAAAAAATCAATTCCCCGAACTGTGACCGGCGCGAAGAAAACTATCAGACTCCGGGAATAAGGGGAGGTAGGGAATTTCGGGTACGGATTGTTACCTTGGCTGTGGAGGTAGCGGTTGTCTTTAAAAAAGGTGCCGTAGGTCTTTCTCCCGGGAGCAGCTCTTCCCACGTCGAGCACTCGACAAGAGCCTCACCAAAGCAATGCTCGACGCTCGCCGAAAACCATTGCTTTATATATGTGTGGCCCATTTGCCACCAGCTACGTTAGGCCCCTACTGACCGGAGGCTTTTTCCGGTACTGCGGCGGAGGGTTACACCACCCGCCAAGCTGCTCTACCGATATCCTTGAGTGAGGGTACGGCTCAAGGTCACACATTTAAAAGGAGCTTAAGATGTAAAAATATTTCGGAGAATTGTTTAAAAAAATACCTTTGCTTAAGTAGGCATATTTACATATACATTACAGAAATTGGCATAGAAGCATGTCTCATAATTAAAAAAAAATCGATCAACGTGATAATATGTAAGAATATCGTTAAAAACTTGTATTTAATTGAAAATAGGTGCTCAAATAATACTGAGGAAACTATACATTCTGCACTTGTGTCTCATATCAAGATGTTTAAAATCTTCAAGGGGCTCCGAGGGTATAATAGGATGTATCAAAGTTGTCTTCCTTCATCATCTTATCGATCCAGTCCCTGAATTGGGATACATTGGCGTAGGCACATGGGATTCCCTGCTGATGGCAGCCAATTCCTCAAGCCACGATGCCAGACTATATGTAGCGCTCTGGGTGCTTCGGATGAGGACAAACTAGAGGAATGCCCTGGGACAAAAATACATTTCGTGCATTAGGTATAAAAAGGGCGCCTTTATCACGTACAATTGGTAGAGCAAAGCAAATGGAGAGGCCATTCGGAATGGAAAACATGCCCTATTTTCATACTATTTGTGTTTGAAGTAGGTACGTATTCTTCAACTTACAGTGCATTCTTTTCATCAGAATGCAATATTGTATTATTGTAACAATTCTTCTTAAAAAATTAATCACGCTGGGTGGCATGGAGCAATGCGTCATTGAGAACCCGAGGGATATCATGACAGCAATAAGACATGAAATTCCACATGAAGCTCGTGATTATTTTCGTAATTTGACGAAAATATAGTTTTTATTGCATTTGCAATGAGCAAGTATAATTTTGTCATTCGCGATAAAATAAATTCAAATAAGATATGTAATTCCGTGCGGAGTCTTCAAGCCACTTAGATGCCGTTTTGGAACTTTTTCAAATGTTTTTGCACCTTTTAAATGCAATTATTAATGATTCAAAAGGAATTTTGCAAAATAAAATATCTGTAGAAACTAACCAGAACTTTTCCTTTTGAATCATCATGAAGGAGTTCCGTCATGTTTCACCTGATACCATTGAATTTATCAATAGCACCAGCAATTATTAATGCTTGCAATTGACGTATACCTACACTCATGGATTTTATATTTGAGTTACTGACGAAATATTTTTCTTACTTAAATATAAGGAATAAATTACAATCATGCTCCCCTTTATGAGGGACATGCAGTACATGGAAGCTTTCTGAAAATACCTGGTCGTAACTGAAATGGAAGTAAAGTTATTTTTTTAAATACGATGACATTGTACAGGCTTCGTATATCTTTGGAGGATTTTATGCCGGGTAATGCAAGCATGATAAATAAATATATATTGCGCACACGTAAGTGAGGGTGTTTGCCAAAATAAATCCATTTGAGTTTGCCTGATTTAAATCGTGATCCAAAGCGGGACTCATAAGCGGGACTCATAAGCGGGCGGGAATAAGTAACGCAATTACTCCATGCTCTGTTAACAACGTAGCAGAGTCAGTAGCTTTCTAATGTTAACCTCCCTTGAAGGCCTCCGAAATTTTTCCACATAAGACCTCCATTTAATTATAGGTATTAATTACATAATCTGAGGTTTCAGGCATGATGGAGTGGAAACGGAACATAACTGCCATTAATGAAAAATGAGCAATTTCCACGAGTAGGTTAAGATTCACAATCTAAACTCTAGGTTAAAGCGACCTTGACTGGGGTAATGGTCTTGTCGTGGTCCATAATAGCCGGATAAGGTTGAAATGCAACCTTATGTATTCGGGGTTTTATTGTGTGGTGGCTCCTTGATAAAGGGCGTTAAGAAAATGCTTTTGAGCTCACTTGTAGTTTAAAATTTAGCTTGAAAGGGTAATTTTACGTCTTAAAGGAGATTTTAGACAGCATTCTGCAATACGTGCCTAGACCCCGTCAGGACGACCTGCGGATGGATGAGAGCACCTTTGCACAGTTACAGCAGGTCGTATTTCACGTCCGGGTCTCCCCTGGGAACTGAGGCCTTCTTGTGCTTAGCCTCCGCTTGCAGCAGAATCGCCGCCATCCAGGTGAACTCGCCGAACTGTGCCTCTCCGTCCTTGGCTCCGGTGATGTGGAATGCCACTCCTTTCTGGTAACGAACTCCGCATCTGCCCCAAGATGGGGCAACTGCGGCGTGCGCTACTTCTAATAGTACTTCCTCCTCATCCTTGGGAATATTGCAGCAAACATCCAGGTAATTCTCGCAGGATTTCACTCTTATCCTGAAGGACAAAATATCAAGTGAATCAATATCATCATCATATCCAGTGAGTCTGAGGGAGAGTCTTTTTTCTATGCGTAAGGGTGATCACATTTTGATTTTTTTGTACGTTTAAAAATATTTCTAAGTGTTTTAATGACGCAAAAAATATTATATGGCAGATTCTTAGCCATCCTATTTTGTAACGTTCAGCCTTCAACTGTTCTCAGTAATTTCATTTATGCGGGAGTGATGTTCTTTCCCTCTCACCTCGGGAGAACCCTACCGGAACAGCCATCGTTTAGATAATCATCAATTTAGCTTATTTTTTGTTTTATTTTTTTTATATCTGCAAAATACCCAGCGAGCGAAATTTGCTCGCGCGCGCGCTCGCAGTGAAGGGTAAAAATGTCCATGTTCTCAGAGGGAAACCGGGGAAAGAAAGCATAAAAAATATCGATCAAAGAGGAGGAAAACCCGGTGCTGTTACTCTAAAATGGGCTAATAGAGGCTGGTACACCCCGTGTCTGCAACTCAGATCGTCGACAATGAGAATTGGCGAAATTATGACGTAGCCCTCTGGTGGTGAGTGTCAAAACACGGCAATATGGCGTCGAAAAAGTCGGATAAAGTGCGTAAAAGAGTGACTTTGAATAAAAATATCTTTGGAAGAACAAATGTCACGGGAGTGCGGTAACTACCAAGGCAATTTGCAGAGCATCATCTTTAGGACAAAAAAGTAATCCGACATCTCTCCTAAGTACGGTTGAAAAGTTATAAGCGAAAAAGAGTGAGACCTCTCCGCCAACATCTACCTTTTACTAGGTTATAACGTCGAGCATGTTCGTAATAACTCGCTCCTCGCAACACACCCTTGAGGTGCCTTGCAGGGTATTATGTTTATTTAGAAGCCTTAAAGTGGAATCTTGAGATTTTGACAAGGCTGGCCTTAAAAACAGACTTAGAGCGCGTTCAGAAAAGATGGGCGACAATTGCGTTACATAATTACCGTAATTTTATTTGCGACTCGAGATAAATACAGCTCTTTGAATGTGAATCACTAGCGTACCATATGGTAACATTTCGGATTGCGACTTTTAACAAAGTCGGAGGCAAATTATTTTTTCCGACGACGCGAAAATAACTTGACAGATCCAGACGTGAAAAGGACGGTTTGATCAATAATGAGAAATTAAGTAATTAAAATGCTGGAGTTTACTATGCCATTTTAAAAGATCAATTACAGACCGTTAAACCTATCACAAAAACTATAGAAATGTGTAGTTAGGTGAATGGCATAGTTCATTCACTGATTGTACAAGAGCCTTTATTTCAAATGTGCCATACAATGCCGACAGCAAGTTTGCTCTACTCGACAAAAATTTTAAAATTCTATTAATTCGCATGCGTGGTTAGACAACTGTCAGTTTAACCTGAAAAACATTTCATCCAGTAAAAAAATGCGTAAAACGTAAAGAGGCGATTGACGAGGTATGACATAACTTTGAAATAATTATCACCTGATGACAATGAGTGACGCTCCATCTTCGTTCATGGTTCCATTGGTACACTGATAGTAGGGAACACACTTGCAATCTTCAGGAGTCTGTATCACCTCATCTCCCTCCGTTTTGGGATCTTCATATCCCGCCGACAGCACCAAGAGGGTGGCAATGCTCAGCACGCGGAACAAGTCCCTCATCTTTGCAGCAATCTTCGCCGATTCTCGGTCAAGGAAACACAGAAACGAGACTTGCAGAGACTGAGTACAGCCGGCGATGAAATACGAGAGTGGTATTTCCTTAATCCTACCTTTCCACACAGGGAAATGACTGATCGTTGGAAAAGTTGAGCTTGACTTGTGTTGGATTCGGTCAGGAGAGTAGTTTTGGGGAATGGAGTGACCATTGTTTGTACAATTTCTTCAAGGTCAATTATGTTAAGACCGTGGTGAAGGCCCTGAAATTAAGGGAATCGCCCAAGGACTGACTCTTGTTCAAATCATGTTCAAAGAAAGTAAGCCCAATCTGGCGTGACACAAGTTGACAAACCAAGACGGCGGACTTTTCACTTCACGGAACTCCCCCAGAAAGCCCATGATTGGGCCTCCAGTAAATTTCATCCAGGGAAGTTGAATTTTATATTTTAAGACTCATTTTCCTAAGCCAAATATGACGTTTCCCGGCTATATATCTTCCTCGCATCTTGTATTTCCTTCAATCTAAGGATGTTAAAATGAGATGATGGTAGCATGGCCGTGAACGGTCTAGGGCATAGGTGAAGCAAGAACAGAGATGCATGGGAAGGATTTTGGGCCGTGTAGGCGAAGCCCAGCAAGCACAAAACATCGTACTGCCTTTAGATTTTACCTTAGATTAGACAAAAATCAAACGCGACCGCCGGAAACGCAAGCCAGATCAAAGGCCAAAACTGAATCCGCTTCGTAAGTGAAACGGAATGTCGCCTCTATTTTTTATTTCTGACCTCCTTGGTTCATGAATGAATTCTTCTCGGGTTTCCAACCGGGTTAAAATCTCCATTGTGGCCGAAGTTTCGATGCTCGACTCGCGCATCGTCATCAGGGCTCTTGTGCCTATACGCGAGTCTAGCATCGAAACGTCATCCACAATGGAGACCCCATCCTGATTGGAAACCCGAGAAGAATTCATTCATGAGCTGCGCCGGGAAAGCACCAGCAGCTCGATTCTGTAAATGTCATAGGCGTCATAACACGTGAATTATGGCGGATTCGCCTCAGCTGTGACGGATCCGTCAGAGGAGCGATTCTGTAAATGTCATAGCCGTCTTACGTGCTTTTTTTCCGTCATAACTTTACACGTACGGGAGACCCCGTGTTAGCCGTCATTAGGGCATTGAATAGGAGTATTTTTGTTCATTACTTAAGATATTTATATGTTATCACCTTCAATTCTCCATTTATTGTATATAAAAACATCATATTTTACTCGGACACAAGTAAAAGAGGCTAAAACGGTATTCATAATACAAAACTAATTTTAACTATAAGCGGTAAATTTTGCTTAAATAAATGTTTAACTATGTACAATGTTCTAGAAATCCATAACTTTAAACATAAAACATTTACGTAGGCAAAATTTACCGCGTATACTTAAAATTAGTTTCGTATTATTATAATACCTTTTTACGGCATCTTTCACTTTTGTCCGAGTAAATAATACCATGAAATATATTAATTAATCATTATAATGATACTATACGCATAAATGTACCTATATATTACAATATTAGTGCCCATCACTGAGTCGCACCATCAGTTGAGTTCATCAGTCGACATTTGGGCTGTGGGCCAACGTAACGGAACTCAATTTCGTTTGTATTTACAGATAGTGCAGCTTCAATAAATGGTACAAATTACGTATCGTATTACTTTCATTATACTCAAATGGAATAAAGGATGATCGTTTGTATTTGCGCTAACTTGCTCGGTGGCATGTTTACATATGTTCATGCTCGGAGGTATCACCAAATTACGTCGTGTATGCAAATAGTTTTTAAACACAATAATTCTGACAGTATTGCTATTATTAAGTGCATACCTATTTCGATACGATAACTAGTTTGGTAATGATATACAAGGGATTTCTCATTTCGCTGAATATAGAATGGTGTTCACTTTATTTCATAACTGTTCCTCGCATATTGGCAATTATATATAAGAGGGATTTCTCGCTTCGTTGAAGAGTATGGAATTCACTTTATTTCATCGATGTTCCTAGCATATCGGTAATTATGTGAGGGATTTCTTACTTCGTTGAAGAGTATGGAATTCACTTTATTTCATTGCAGTTCCTCGCATATTGGTAACCCTACTGGAAATCTCTACTGAATTCAGTAGACAAAATCTACTGAAATGAACTGAACTCTACTGAACTCTAATGAACTTAGGGCAATAGGCTACTGAACTCAACTGAACGGGGTCCAGTTGCCTACTGAAATGAACTGAACTCCAACTGAAGAGTGTTCAGTTGCCTACTGAAATGAACTGCACTCTACTGAGCTCCAACTGAAGAATGTTTAGTTGCCTACTGAAATGAACTGAACTCTACTCAATTCTATTTTTTCAACTGAAGAACATTCAGCTGCATCCTGAAATGAACTGAACTCAACTGAAATGCAAGGAAATCTTGTTTTTGGTTCCTGCAAGTAAAAATACTAGCAGGAACTGAGTGCCTACTGAAATAAATGGTTTTCTTTGTGACAATTCAAAGATAACATCTATTAATTTATATCTATATCACAGTCTAAACAAAGACAGTAGTAGTAATTACATGAGAACCAGCGAATGGCCAACAAGCCTATCAAGCAGCCAATTTTGGACCCATATAGGCAACCTCTTGAAACCCAGCATTGGCAACCCTACATACACTACCACATAAGGGTTTCATATGAAACCCTTAATATTGCCAAGATTACAGGATTCAATTATAGACTAGCAGATATAAATTTTATATTTCAACAAATCCAATTAATATGCGTTTTCGTGATGCTTGTGAAGTTATAGCAGTGTAGTTGCGATCAAACAATTAACTTATGAAAAATTAACCCTTAATTATTAGTCCAGCTTATTTAGGCTTTTTGAATGCATTACAACATAGTCAGTTATAAATATATACATTTTTTAAATTTTTTTCTGACTTGGAATCGGCCATCATTCCATCTTCACATCACCATTGTGGTGTCAAATTCTATATTTTTCCTGTTTCCTATCCTCTATCTAATCTCCCTAACTAATTGTTTTTTTTTAATTCCATATAGGTGTA
Source organism: Pyrrhosoma nymphula (assembly GCA_963573305.1). Lineage (NCBI taxonomy): Eukaryota > Metazoa > Arthropoda > Insecta > Odonata > Coenagrionidae > Pyrrhosoma > Pyrrhosoma nymphula. The sequence continues at coordinate 37,778,360 of OY754331.1, read as the reverse complement.
GGTACAGAGTACGTCTCATTATGAGTTTCCACTAGAATATTCCTCAGGAATATTCCAAGAATCTCACTAGTCTGTTCTGCAAGGGATGCAGCTGAATTTAGGAGTTCAGGAGAATGTTCAGTAGGCTATGGAATACAGTAGAATGTTCAGTAAGCTACGGAGTACAATAGAATGTACAGCAGGCTTATGAATTCCCTATTGAAAATGCCCCATTGGTTTCCTATACTGTTTTCAGAAAATACTATAGGAATTATGTACATTCCTATAGGAATTAAAATTTCCTACAGGAACAATAAAGGTTCCTATAGGAACAATAAATTTCCTATGGGAACAATAACTTTCCTATAGGAACAATACATTTCTTATAGGTACAAGAAATTTTCCTATAGGAGTGGGAAATTTTCCTGCAGGAACAAGAAAAATTTCCTATAGGAAAATTTTTCATTCCTATAGGAAAATTTCTCGTTCCTATAGGAAATGTATTGTTCCTATAATAAATTTATTGTTCCTATAGGAAAGTTATTGTTCCCATAGGAAATTTTAATTCCCATAGGAATAGTACATAATTCCTATAGTATTTTCTGAAAACACTAGGAAACCAATGGGGCATTTTCAATAGGGTTCAGTAGAATCCCAGTGAACACACATGGCTGCAGCAGAGCTTCACAAGGATATCAGCGCTGCAAGTGCAGCACATGTCAAATGAAGCGCGTCAGCAGCGCTCTAAGAGAGTGATTTATCGAGAAACGCATTTGATGCGCATAAGCAACTCGTGTTTGAAGCCGCAAGTTGCGGACGCGCTGCCACAGCGCTGAAGGGAGTCATTTGAATAAGTAGAGATGGTGAAAGTCTCAATCGAAAGAGGAAGATATAAATACTCATTCTTTAAATATTTAGTATTTGTATCCTTTGTTTTTTTATTTCATGAAATATATATCCTTGATACATATTAACATGTTTAGCCTGAAGTTCATTCTTCGACCGAAAATTTGGCATAAATGGGAAGCTTTGAAACGATTCGGAGAGACTTGGGTTCTGCCAGTAACAACAATTCATTCATAGCTTTGTGTAATTAATTTCCGTTATACACTAAAATATTGTTACAATTTTATTGGTACATTCATCAGTTTTCTCATTTCCACGTTCGTAACATTGATAATACATGCATATTCACGTTCGTAGCATTTCTGCGAGTAAGTTACGTCTTCATTGAAATGTAAACAAACGTGTGACAATTGGAAAATATCTTGTTTATTCTCATTAATGTTGACTTTATATTCATTTAATGTGGCAACATTGGTTTCAATTAATTAATGCCTGAAAACTGTTATCGTGATTGGTTGGTACGTTTCCATAAACTATCACGGCATTTATATTTAAAAGTTAGTTCTCGCAAACACATTTACGCACGGGAATGGCCGTATATATACAACTTTCTAGCAACGCATGTATCAGTTACGAGTTGAATATGACGTAGAGATTAGCACGATAGGCATGCGATGTACCGTAGACATACTGTAGGAAGATGCGAGATTCAAGATGAGTCTACATAATCAGGAGATAGATACGGAAAAATAATTCCCATAAACAAACTTTTTTTCAGGGATGTTTAGTAGGCTAATGAATTCAGTAGAAGTTCAGTAGGCTAATGAATTCAGTAGAATGTTCAGTAGGCTTATGAATTCAGTAGAAGTTCAGTAGACTGTTTCAAAAAGCAGGTTAGCTACTGAATTCAGTAGGAAAAATTTCCAGTAGGGAATTTGAGGGATTTCTCACTTCGTTGATTATTGAATTCACTTTATTTCATCGATGTTCCTCGCGTATTGGTGTATGCGGTTCAGTTTCACGTAATACTTAGCACGTCTCACATGGACGATTATTTAAAAAACTTGTGAACGACAACTCAATAGGCATGTAAATGAGCACGGGTTATTACTACTCCCACGAACTATATTCGTTCTACCACATTATTTGACACTTAACACTTTCAATTAAGGCACAATTTTAAAATAAACAACTTCATGCACAAACACAGTTTACTCGTCTACTTTTGTTCAAAATAGTACCGCAAATATTGACCTACTATTCATCACGAGACCTCTCCGGGATTCTTCAGCGCATATAGATCATGAATGTTGGGCAAATTTGCCCTTATTAGTGATATTGCTCAAAATATGGGCACTTTATCACAATTACTGATAAGATAGTATATTATTTTGCATATGTTATAACATAAGATTAAATAAACTCTACGAACTTCGTTTTCATGCTTGAAACACACGCTCGTATGATTTCCGCAAGTCAATTTTTTGAATTGGGTGAGCGTTTTTCATTGGTTCTTCTCGTTCACGAACGGCTCGCACGGCGTGAACGAGTCCTCCGACTAAAAGCTTATGACGGGGGCTTACAGAATCGCTTTTGATTGATGACACGCCGTACCCGTCATAACTTCCCCGCCTTATCTAAGACACTTTTGGCGCCTATGACATTTACAGAATCGAGCTGCAGATCATACACCTCCTTGGTTCAGCCTGTCGACCACCATTTTAGAGGACAGGAAAAAAATTTCTTTTCATCTCCCGTTTTCAACCCCACAAAGTGCATCCTTCGAATTTCCACCCCCTCCTCCTCCACCCCTTAATCGTGCGATTCTCCTCCCCCTCAACACAATACCTAACGGCTTTTCCCCGTAAATCCTTCTACCCTCACGCATTATTCCATTGCACCCGAGGGCCTTCCAAGAACTTACCGAAAAAAATATTACGCATCGCGTTGTTGCAATGGTTCTTTTTTTAATATTTAAAGGTAGCAGCGTTACATTTTTCCGTATCTACCGGTGAGATTTGCACCCCTTGATCTAATGAACTGATTCCCATGAAGATTTATTATCACTATGAACTTAAATGAGCAGACCGGGCGTCTGTGGTAAAAACTACGTAATACGCTGCAAACTTCCTCCAGAGCACATGCAAATCTACGTGGTAAACGGCATGTCACCTCAAGGGTGTGTGGCAGGGGGTGTTTCTACACCAGACGTACACCAAGCGTATCCTAGAATTTTTAGTGGTAATATTTCATACAATATACCTACTGATTAGCAACGTATTTGTAAGGAATTTTCATGTGTAATAAAGCTCATAACTAGCATTATACTCATACAGGAAGGACGTAGCACTCATATATCACGGGGACCATCAGTTGAAGTGCAATCCTGCAAAATTGCAAAATGATTACTATATTAGAGACACAATGCAGAAATTATCAAATTAGGATCCATTACAGAAATGGAAAAATAAGAAATAAACAATATCTGTTTTAAAAATATTACTAAAAACGGTCTCCCATGGTAAGGTTTTTCGTAAAATAATGCATGAATAATTTTTGAAAACTCTCAGAATCCTACTGCGCAAGGGCGTACCAATATTCTGGGAATTTCTGTAAATTAGGTAAATCTGTGAATTATTGATGACGCACGACCCATGATTGGTTTTTCTGCATGCATACGCTTCTACCATACCCTTTCCAGAGACTAGCTCGACTACTTTCGAAGAAAAAGTCACTGAAATGGGCCATATTAACCAACAGTACGACGTGAAGAGGGAAGTTGTAAGATTTAGTCAAGAGTCAAGGTGTCCAAAAGTTTTGGAATTTCGATACCACTTTGGCTGAATGAAAATTGTCTTGAGCCAAACGTACTTGGAATAGACCCAAAACAGAATGGAAAATATCAGTAAAATATTTCGTTAAGTTAGTTTAGCATTACTTTCTGGGTCCAAACCTGGTCGATAAGTGGCCCGTGGGTTGGACTCACCAGGTATAAAGTTTAAACAGCTACGCAATGACTCTCATCGTATTTGTTGTATGTATCATAAATATGACACTGATAATATTATGGTAACGGCCATTTAATTATAATGCTAGCCTTCGGTAGAGACCTTATATTTACTCTATGGCCTTTCAAGAATCTTAGAAAAAGATAACCACATAACACTAAGTTGAATGGAGCGTTTCTTGGGGTTGCAAAAACATAAATATATTCGTCCCATCACGATTGTTCCCAATGCATGTAATGCGGCACGTCATATTCCTTGGACTAATACATTGGATATCAGTGCATATTTACTTCCGCCACAGAGTATACTTATATATCCTCTGTGCTTGCGCCGTCCACAAAAACGAGAATTGTGTTAGGCCTCTATGGGCTGTGATTTAAAAGAAGAGGATCATTAGAAGAACATTATTGATTAAGTTTTATCATTTAGAACAAAGCTGCGAAGTCCGAGTGGTTAAGGAGTTGAACTTAAAATGCAATGGGCATCAACCGCGAGGGTTCGAATCTTGTCCGCAGCGGTATTTCTTTTTTTCAATCGGAAAGCTTCATTCACTCATTGAGCCGCACGGAGAGGACAGGAACTGTGGTTAAGAAGAAAGGAATGATAAGAGCTATAAATGACCAACTATAGTCCACTGCAAATGACTTGGGGGCTGGGAAGGCGGGGCCAGCCGGGGGGAGGAGCTTGAGCCCTGTCATGAGGTTATAAGGTTGCCAATAGAAGCGTGGGTGGGGAAATTTCTTCTCCAGGAACCTCAGTCTTGCTCTGCCTTCTGTCTTGCAAAGATCTGCACTCTTCCTGCCGTGTTGCCACGTGTCCTGCGTTTACATCAGCGATATTTAAAGTATGGCTGTGCGATTGCTGTGGCTATGGCAACGCCTTGCTGGCGTCGTCCCTCCCCCACCTCGCCCATTCCACACATTTCCCCTGCCGTGCGAAAGTAAGCGAGAACGGCCGAATCCTCAGCCGCCAAGTCATTTGAAATGGAATATAGTAGTGCATGATAAAGGAGTTTCTAGGACTGGTCATAGTTTCTTGTTATGGCCATATTTTGGCCAACGACTAGAAAATGAGAATGAAACTCTTGCACAACTGTGACAAGTCTTTTTCGTTTGTTATTATTGAGTACAGCAAAACAGTCAGTTGTTCTAGCCGTACCTTAGGTAACATTGAAATATCGACCCTTAGTGTGTCGCTCTTTTTCGTTGTAGTCACTAATGATATGCGAAAAAGGGGAATTTTTGTATCAATCGGTTTGAGAAGGTATCTTTATCATTTTAATGTGATTCTATATGAATTATTTAATTCTTTAGCTCGGCATACGCCCTAAAACTCTTAATTCCATCCAAAAATCCTACGAACCCCCTAACTCGACGTCTTTTCATCTATCACTGGCCACTTTGCTTTTTTAAACAAATTCAAATACCTACATCTCCAACCTTGCAAAAAAAACAGGGAAAAGAATGATTTTTCCGCGTTCTCTCTGTGCACATACCTCCGGGGGAATTTTTCCAATTAGATTTTTGTCACTTTTTCGTACTTCTGGGTTTTTTCGTCTCTATCATTTGTCAACAAAACGAGGTGAAAACATATGTGATTCATAATTTTGATTTTAGGCCTCTCTATGTATTCAAAAACATCTCATTTCATTCAAGATTTTTACCAGCTGATTGGTAGGTTCTTGGACAGTCCCCATTCTGCATCCCAATTTCATACACATTGTCTCGCTTTCCCTTCTAAATATGTCCCGCCATTATATCCCCATTCTATTCTTCATTTATTCTACCTCCTCTTATTTCGCCCAGAATTCCTATCCTCTTCCTTCCTCTCCCACGCTTCCCCAGTTTTCTCCCCTCTATCACTCTCTTCAACATGTCCTCTCCTCTCGAAATCTCCATCCATCTTTTCTGCCTTCTGCGAACCTCTGCCATAAGCTTCCTCTCCTCTCTGACCATATCCAATGCCTCCTCGTTCGCCATCCAGCTCACCTTCTCCATCCTTCTCCAAATCCACATCACAAACGACTCTAGTCTACGCACATCCTCCATGCTCAATAACCAAGTTACCGACTCATATAGCGCCGCGCTCCATATTAATGTTTTCACCCTCTTCTTCACGTCCCTTCTCAGACCCACCCTCATCAGTTCCCTTCTCATCGAAAATGCATCTTTAGGGAGTGCCATTCTTGATATGATGTCTTCACCACTAAACCCATTCTCCTCTAAATTAATACCCAGATACGTAAACTGCTCGACCTGCTCTTTCTTCTACCCTCCCGCCATTATGTTCCTACCCATACTCTAAGTTTCTTTCTACTAGCGTCCTCATCACCGCAATAGAATTTCGCGTTCCCGCCCCTCTCTTAAACCCGAACTGGTCGTCACCAAGGCCTTTTTTGTCTTCTTCTCTAGCCTTCTGTTTATAATTCTCAGAGCTACTTTGGCCGCGTGAGATATAAAACCTATTGTCTTACAGTCCTCAGCACGGTTTTGCCTTACTCTTCTTTGGTATAGGAATTAGTACACTCTTCGCGAAGTCATCCGGCCTTATTCCATCCTCATAAATCCTTCGAATAAGTGCAAAACGTTTTCCTCTTCCGTTCTTCAACATGCTCTTTAAAAGCTCTACAGGTATGTCATCTACTCCCACCGCCTTATTCATTTTATGCCTCGTAAAGCTCTTTCGATTTAACTACCTATCTAGGACACTTGGTCCGATGGCATCTCTGTCGATATCGTTTTCTCTTTATATATCTAACCTATTTGGACCTTATTTTTTTACCATACAGATCATCAAAATGCTGCTTCCACCTCTCCTGGATCTCTTCCGGCTCTACGATCATCTTTTCCTTCTTGTCTTTTATTGTTATAATTCCCCTTCCATATTACCCCACGTCAGTTTCTTTACTTTCCTATATAATGCATCTGCTCTTCCCTCTTTTTGGTATTTCTCTAACGAGTCGATAGGTTCTCTCCACCACGACTATCTTGCTTTCTTTGTTTCTCTTCTGAGCCTGTTCTTAAATTCTCAATGTTTTCTCTTACCTAGCTCTGAGTTTACGCTATTCCATTTCCTTCTATCCTCCATTTCCCTTATCATCTCCTTCGTGATCTACAGTTTTGTAATTATAGTTGCGCTGACTACGCCTACCGTTGTTCTTGCCGCTTCTACAATTCCATTTTTCAACTTCCTCATTCATCTTCCACTTATCTAATTCCAAGATCCTCACCCGTTATCTCATCAACTTTCTCTCGGTACTTCTTCTTCGTTTCCAAACTTAATAATTCGATATTCAACTTTCGTACCCTTCTTTTCATTTTTTTCAGTTTTACCCGAAATTTATAGACTAATAAGTAGTGGTATGTTTCAGAATCAGCTCCTGGATAAGTATGCGAGTTTTTAACACTAATCCTGTATCTGTGACGAACTAGTATATATAATCTATCTGGAACCTATCATTGTCGCCCGGCTTCTTCCATGTGTACATACGTCGATGATGATGTCTGAAATATCTATTGGTAATTACCAGGTTATTTCTACGGCAAAACTCCACAGCTTTCTCGCCCCGGTCGTGTCTCCTTCCTAGCCCGTAATAGCCCACCTCCCGCCCATCTCTTCCTTCACCCACCACCTCGTTCCAATCCCATTATTACCAAGTGCTTACTCCCAGGTTTCCTACCAGTTATTTTCTCTAGCTGATACTATACACAATATAACTCCTCCTCTCTATGATTAGAGGTAGGCATATAAACCTGGATTATAACTAAATTCATTGGATCTGCCTTTAGTTCCACGACTATGATCCTATGACTCTCCTGTTTTGCATACACTACTTTTCTACCAAGTTTCCTATTTATTACGAATGCAACCGCGCTGACTTTCATTCCCTACACGACATTTTATACTCTATAGCCATCGCTTCAGTAGTCCCCGCCATCCTTCCATCACTTCCAACTTACTTCACCCAGACCCATGATGTTTAATCCCCAGGAGTTGATCCAGGGAACAATTTGGGGGGAGGAGGGAATTTGGAAATTTTGCGTGAGGGTATGGGTCAGTGCGTGCGCGCATGTTACTACGCCCGCGCGCTTATGTGAATCTCATGTGATACATCTCGTATTTACTTAATACTATGCCTGTATATTTTCCTATGCCAAATTGCAATTTATTTAACATCATTAACTTTTGGTTTAACAACTCCTCTCCGTCAATTCTATCCGCGATCTGGTGATGCCTATACATGGTACAGGGAACGCCAGATTGGAAAAGAAGTAACATTGGACGAATTATTAATCTACGTACGTCTTTCATCATCCTCCCACAGCCGTCACCCACTAATGCTCAAGCCAATTACTAGTGTCACTACTCTATAACCTTCTTTGCCTGCATCCCACTTTCATATAATTGTAACGGGCAGTAAAATTATTACGGGATGCATTAATTTTACATCAGATATCGGAAGCTGTGGAAAGGTTAACACACCAGGTTCACAACTGATTCAATAGCAGCCAAAGTATATGTAAATGAATTAAGAGAGATGTTACACTAGTTCATGGAAAATTTTATTCATTTTTACGATATCGTTAAAAAGTACATAAATCATCTTTGAAAATCATTTGGAACTAAATTAAAAGGGTTTTATATCTCCCAATTTCGCTAGAGAAGCCAAGAACTTTTTACCAAAACAAGGATTGTTTTTCACTTTACATGAAAAAAAGGTAAAATACTTTCTGATTAAGCACTGATCAAAATAATGGCTTTTAAAAATATATTTCAGTTGTGATCGGAAAAATACCGAGAGTAGGTTTTAAAAGCGTATGGGGGAGTTGAAATAATTATCATGTGAAAGAGACTTGCATTGCAAACATACAATAAATACGTAACAATTTAAATGAGAGACGTCGAAACTAAAAGGCATGTTTCACAAAGTTTGACGAATTTTGATCTTCGGAATTTTAAAATACTAGTTGGCAACTCAGGCATACTCACTAGGTGCGTTCACATTATTCTGTACAACTTGGAATTGCAATTTCTAACAAACAAGCTGGGAAGAATATAATTTGGCGAAAAGAATAAACAGTCCGAAAGCTAATGAAGGGACTACTTATAGCCCTTATAGGAGAACATTTCTTGCAAACGGCTTACAGAAGCGTATTGCATTCGACTTTGGTCGCAGTAGAATTGCCTTCCATGATCAATAGAATGGTTTTCCGGGTATCCATCTGCGTTTATCCATTATTGATGGACAATATTCGCCAGCGTTCCAGCTGACTTCCTCAGATATGTTGCCATGCTTGATATTCGCAGTGAATACTGGGAACTTAATTGGCTGTGTTTGAATGTAATGGCATAGATACATGGGACTCCGGTAGACTAGTGCACCCTAGACACTGTTTTCATGGATGTTAGTCTTCTTATGAAATGGTTCTGAATATCTTGTAGTTAGAGGTGGAGCGTGTGATTTCATCATCAGCAAAGAAAGCGGAGCTGTTTTTTTTCCTTAAAATGCTTTATAAAAACTAAGGTCACCGTGGTCAATGACAGTTTTGTGCTCCAAGATAAGAATAAAAGTTTCATTGGAATGACAGCCCAGCCACTATATAACCATGGACAAGTGACAGGCACAATACGTTTTGAATAATGCCGTTGAATTTCCAATTTCTCATGTTATTTCTCATGGTCTCTCCCTCCAAAAATACTCCTATTCGAAAGAAACCTTGTACGCTTATAAGGCCATGTCTATATATATAGTTACATCTGTATAATCTTTAAAATAATACCCTACTGCTAGCTAAACCAGTTAATATTATTGTGGCATTTTCCCCCCCGTTTTTTTGGGCAATTCTCCTCTTTGGACAGTTTCTCCTCTGCGGACTGTTTATCCTCCGGACTTAGCCGAAGGACTTAGCGCACATGTGCGCCAACGACGGCCAAAAATGCCTACGACTACAAAATGCAGCGACTACTGCCAGCGACTTCTGCCACGACGTTCAGCCGCGCCGTTCAGCCGCGCCGTTCAGCCGCGCCGTTCAGCCGCGCCGTTCAGCCGCGCCGTTCAGCCGCGCCGTTCAGCCGCGCCGTTCAGCCGCGCCGTTCAGCCGCGTCGTTCAGCCGCGCCGTTCAGCCGCGCCGTTCAGCCGCGCCGTTCAGCCGCGCCGTTACCTCGCCAGGTCCTGCACCGTTTTTATAGCCAGTAAAGTGAGGAAGGATACCAAAAATGCGGTCATCCTGACCAAGGCAAAAAGGCTGTGATCCTGTATTCTGCGGCCGACGCCAGAAAACAGTTCCTGGCGCTCCAATTAAAAACTGCCACCCTATCTATCACCCATCCCATTATTTCCTCCCCTCCAAGGCTACCAATCGCCAACCTCCTGACCTTACCCATTCCACCTTCGTCCTTGCCGACAGACCCCCTCCTCAGCTGACTCATGTCTAAGCTCGCTCTCTATTGCTTCCGAGACACCGACCAGGTAACACCGTTGTGTGAGCCTGCTGACTAAGTCACTTTTGTACTTAAGAGAGAAGTTCAACCTCTCGTACTTGTTAAACTTAAACTATTTTTCGACTGGTAACTTTCATTACGGTCGCCTGGCACTCGACCTATGGGTAAATTATTGTAATTGGTTTGGTTCTATTTTGTGATTTGTAAAATATATTGATAAGTTAAGTTTATGATTGATAATACTTGTGTTTTGTTCGTTTGCCTCATTTTTCTCACCCGAGCTTGGAAAGAGTTTGTGTTTTCAAGAGTTTTATCGGCGAGAAAATCTGCTCCTTCTCCCGATAGCGCTACAAACTGGTAGCAGAGCGTGGTTGTTCTTTTCCTGTCTTTCCAACGCAGTTGGTGAGTGTTGTATGAGGATGTGTGATCGTCATTATTTCTGGTATTTCATTTTCTTCCTTCACGGAAGTTTTGTCTCTGCCGCTAACGGCAATTTAAATAGGGAAGGGTTTTATTTTTCGTAATTTATTTCGTGTTCCTGGTTTCCAGTTCGAGGTCCTAGAATAGGTCATTGTAATTCCTGTTGGAGTTTAGTGTGTAAATTCTTGTGTGACGAAGTATTTTCGTCTTTCTTCCGACAATTTGAGTGGAATTTTGTCAGTATGCCTGGTGATTCAGTCGATCAGTACGCAAGGGCTTACTTGACCACGGCCGAGGACAGGCGTGCTAGATCTAATGGGGGATCTGGGCTTACACTTGAAACTTCTGGTGTTCCGGCGGAATCCACACCCAACGTGGTTCCCCGAGGCCAGGTGAACGAGCAGAATCCAACCCATGTCGCACCGCCAGTCTCGATGCAACCTGTTCTGCCGCTGTCAGAAGGTCTGGTCATAGTGAAGCAGCTGATCGCTGATTTTCCACCATTCGAGGTTTCCAATACAGAAACTTGGTATAATTTCATGTTGAAACTGACAGAAATTGTCTCTCTTTCGCTAGTTCCTTTGTCTACGTTGTTGTATTTAGTCATTACCAAGCTGCCAGCTAGTTCTCATCAGTTTTGGCTCTCTATGTTAAATCAGAATCTTTCGTGGGCCGAAATTACCAAACGAATTTGGGGAAGAATTGTAAGTGATCGAGAGTTTGACCGTCTTGTTACCACTAAAGTAAAGAGATTTCAGTTCCCCCGTGAAACTCCTGATGATTTCGTATGTTCTGTTTGTAACGCGATTCAAGTGTTGGCGTTAGAGTTCACCGAGTGCCAAACCGTTCGGTTAATTATTCAAGGGTTAAATCCTCTCACGAAATCCGCTGTAATGTTTGCTCGCCAGCCCACGACCTTTGAGGAGCTAGACTCTGTCATAACCCAGGCGTCAAAGCATTTGATGGATTGTGCCGAGTACGCCAATACATTTCATAGTATTTCTCCTAATGTCTCCCCAGTTGCCGCAAGGCAAATAATTTGTTCGTATTGTCGTAAAATTGGGCATCATGCAAGGGAATGTCGGAAGAAAGCCCGTGAAACACGCCAACCAGCCGTGAGTTTCATGAGCGTACGTCAAAATTGTAACAGTAATTTGCCCCTTCTTCCGATAAAACTTCAGTCTGTTTCTTGCAATGCCCTCATTGATACTGGTTGTTCCGTTTCTATTTGCGACGAAAAGTTCTTCAAGACTCTTAAAATTCGCGGTGGCAAATCTCAAAAGTCTTCCGATTCTATCGAGCTATTAACAGTTTCTGGTGAACCGTTTCAATTAAGGATGTCGATCCAACTGAAGGTTCAAATCGACAAATTTTCCTGGCAGCATACATTTTATGTAGCCAATATTCCATTTCCAATTCTTCTAGGCCTTGATTTTATTCGGAAATCCAATATGATTGTTCATCCGAAAGCTGTCTCTTTTGAAACGTCTCCCGCTACTAAGTTAAATTTTATCGGTTATTCAGTTGACAATTGCGCATCGAGTGCGTATCCCGAAGTGCCAAGCAGCAGTCGGTCGACAGAGTCTTGCAGCAATCCTTTTCTCATTGAAAATGGATCTAATTCTTCGGATAATTTGATAAGTGAGTTAAAATATTTGTTGTCGCAATATCCCGATGTCATGACCCACGATTTGGGGACCACATCGCTTATGACTTACGAAATAGAATTAACTGACTGTAACCCGATTCGGAGTCATCCGTTCTCTTTATCTCCCGTTAAGGCACAGATCATGAAAAAACATGTTCAGTCGCAGCTCGACAAGGGAATTATTGAGAATTCTAACTCAAATTGGTCTTCTCCAGCCTTTTTAATTCCCAAGAAGGATGGTACGGAGAGGTTAGTTGTGGATTATCGTAAGCTAAATAAGCAGGTTCAAATAGACGGTTATCCCACTCCGTCGGTCGAACATGCATTTCAATATTTAGCTGACGCAAAATAATTTACCATACTTGATCTTAATTCTGCTTTTCACCAAATTCCTTTGTCTGAAAATTCGAAGAAATATACTGCTTTTGTCACACCGTTCGGGATATATCAATATACTCGTTTGCCATTCGGGTTTGCCAATTCTCCCCAAGTATTCACTCGCTTAATTAACGAGGTGCTGGGAGATCTAAAGTATTCTTGTGTGTATCCTTATATCGATGATTTGTGTATCTATTCAAAAAATTCCAGGGATCATACCCACACAGCACACTCAAAATTTATACCGTATAAAAGTTGCTTAAATAGCATAGTATAAATTGTAAATAATATTCCGTCGATTATGTACGTAATATGTGAATAATATGCAATATATGCAAATATAATGCAAATATTATGCCATCGAAAACTGTAAATAATATTTGCATAATATGTACATATTTTCAGAATATCTCGGCGAATGAAATCCCAGACAGCACATAAAATTTTGTATCTGTATCGACGGTGGACAAACAGGATACAAGAATTGCCATATGAAATGTTCGCAAGAGAATTTAATGAATATGCAAACTCTAGTTCTCGAGAGAATGAGCATCATGAGCATACATTTTAAGTTTACCCATGCACATAACATGCAGAATTAAAACAACGTAATTAATGCGCGTACTTTGCAAGAAGCCTAAATAACTTCAAGAGATATTAGTATTCGCTCGTACATAATTGGTACAGGATACTAGTATCTTGTCCTGACAGGTCTTGTTCACGGTGCCATGGTCCTTATATTACATTTATTATTATTTTTATAGGGACCTTGCACGGTGCGATGGAACTATTTGCAGGCGCGGATGGGCGCGGAGGCTCACTTTGGAGCGGTCACCGGCTCGTTCACAGTTTGTTTACATGTGAGAGTTTGTGACTGTGCTTCCCAATACACTAGTCGGAAATCAGAAGTATTTACTTACATATCATTTTAAAACAGTTGCGTGAAGTACCCTACATTCGTATTTCTGGTAATTGTAGTATAAATAGGTTTATTTTTACTCTGGTGGCATTATTTTTCATGCATCGTTATTTTATGTGCAGTTCTTTGTGTTGAAACTCATCATCCAAGACTTGTCATCATCCATCATAATCATGCGTAAAGTTTTTCTGGAGGATTTTCACTCATTAAGATAGCCAGATTAATCACCAACTAAGTTTTTTCGGTGATAGATACGGATTTCATTACTCTTATCGAAGTCATTATTTGGCTAGAAGACTGTGATAGGGTTTTTGGAAAGGAGCAATGCCCACTTGTCGGCGGTTTTCAAGATTGTGGAGTTCTAAAAAAGAGAATTCTGGCAAAGAAAGGAATCTCATTGTGAAAGAAAGGTGAGTGGATTTAATTAGGTATGTTGAATATCAATTTCAATATCTATTTTGGAGGCTTGATGCAAGCATTTTAATGCTGGAGACATTAATGTGTTGTCTTTCAATTCGTGGATGTGCCTGAACACATTATATTAAGCAGATAATGAGAGAAACTAATAATTTCATATCTTTGTAGCATGAGAAAATTGTGATAATGATAAATGATCCAGTGATTTGTTTCAAATCGTTCTTAATTTGGCCAATGTTATTGTAATTCCAATTACTGTTGTCAGAGTTAACTTTAATATTATTTTCATGTAGGCGTCGTGTTTCAAAGTTATTTTCCCCCCGACGATGTGTAGTTCTCTCATTTAAAGATCTTTTATGTTCTTCTTATACCTATATTAATGTTTTTCGTTGGAAAAAGTTAATTTAACGCAATCCTCATTCATAATACAATTGCTAGACTAGATTTTTGCCGACACAATTCGAATTAAGGATTAATTGACACGATTAATTAATTAATTGGTAAGGATCCTTACTGGCTTTTCTTAACGCATAGGTACGCACTAAAGATACATTGTCTGTATAATTTCGAATTCAGAGTTATTAGCATTTTTAATATGCATACAAAACGTTCCGAACTTACGTGTATTTCAGAAAAATGTGCACAATAATGTGCATCATTTCTTAAAATTATGCCAAAGTAATCGGCGAATGCCATAAAATGCCCACTACATTATTGTCTTAGGTAGGTATATAAATCTCGAGCCTCAAAATTATGCGATAACAAAAATATATTTAATCGCATAATATGCCATTCCGTTCTGTGCCAAATATATGCACAGAACGGAATGGCATATTATGTGCATAATATTTGAAAATTTGATGAATAAACATGGAAGTTATGCGGATAATGTTGAATCACGAGTTCCTGTTTTTATCATCATGTAAATGTATTTTATGTTCTCTTTTTCAGCAGTAACCTTCAAAACCAACTGTCAATGGATGGAGCAATGAAGATGGAGCTATCTGGAAGATACCACTGATTAAATGTTGAAAAATGAATTACCACACTAATAAAAATAAATGCAAAAGAATTGACTTACAGTTTCCTCCTTTCTCCTCCTTGATTTTATATATTGGCGTTTTAACTTTAATATTTGCGTAAATTATATATAATATTTAAATTGCAAATTGTATTTGAATAATAATGCATATAAAATTAATGAATTGAATCAAATTCCTACTATATTAAAGAATATGAGTATTATGCACGTTATATATATATATATATTGAATGCGCAGGTATTATTGAATAATATGCACATTATATTCAAAATATATGCACAGTTAGTATTGACTATTATGCACGTACTATTCTGGAGTTATGCGCATAATATGCCATTATGGTCACCGCATAGATTCTGCATATATGTACATAAAATCGGTCTATATGGGGACATTAGCCCATTTCTATTCACAGTTTATGTACATATTATGCACATCTTATACCACTGCCATGGCATAATTTGTGCATAATATTTGAATATTATGTGCATATTATTCCCTTTGTGCTGTGTGGGTATTAATCACGTCGATGCTGTCCTTAAGAGACTTCGTTTGGCTGGACTTACTGTATGTGAGGAGAAGGTTAAACTTGGCACTACGTCTCTCACCTTCCTGGGCCACTTGATATCCCATGGAAAACTTCAAGTTGATCCTGATAGAGTTAAGCCAATCGAAAATTTCCCTGCTCCAAAGAGTTTGAAGGAGGTAGCGAGATTTCTGGGGTTATGTGGTTTCTATTCCAAGTTCATTCCAAGGTATTCTGAAATTTCTATTCCTTTAAATCGCCTTAAACGTAAGAACGTTCCCTTTCACTGGTCAACGGCAGAGAATGAAGCTTTTATTCAGTTAAAGCAAGCTTTGATTAAGCCCCCGGTGCTGTCTTTCCCTCGTTTCGAGAATGAATTTCACTTATTTGTTGATGCTAGTAGCCTCGCATTAGCTGCAGTGTTAAACCATAAAGTAAACGGTGATTTCATACCTGTGGCATTCGCTAGTAAAGCATTATTGGACCATGAAAGAAAGTTTTCGACTTACGAGCTGGAATGTATGGCTATATGCTGGGGTGTCGAGAAATTCAATGTGTACCTTCAAGTAAAACCTTTTCATTTGTATACTGATAATGGTGCATTGTCTTGGTTATTTTCACATCCCAAACAGCTGGGAAAGTTGGGTAGAATGGTTCTTAAACTCTCTTCTTATAAGTTCACCATCCATCATGTACGGGGAACTGCCAATAATGTAGCTGATTGCCTTTCTCGTGTCGTTCCTGTGTCTAGTGATAATGTTGCTAGTGATATTGATTCATCTAAAGTTGGTGATGATCTATTTCCACCAATGGCTTGTGTATTGAATAATGTTCCTTTATCATTTGTTAATATTAGAGACCATCAAAGGTCAGATCCTACTCTGACGGAGGTTCTCCAGAAATTGCAGAAAGATCCCTTGTCTTGTGCACATTATTTTGTTAAGAACCAGCTGCTATGTTTTGGCAATTCAAAAACTCTTAGAGGGAAGGTTGTTTTACCTGTCGTGCTTCGACCAATGATATTCCAATATTTTCATTGTTCTAGTTTTGGCGCTCACCTGGGAATGTCCAAAACTTATGAGAAAATTAGCAGGGAATATTGGTGGAAGGATATGAAAGGGGAAATTTTTGACATGGTCAGAAATTGCCACTTATGTCAGACATGTAAACCTAGAAATTGTTCTTCGCCTGGCATGTTATCTTCTAACATCCCTTCTGATGTCTGGGAAAGAATTTATATCGATTTTGTCTGCCCGTTCCCATCCACAAAGGGTAGTAATCAGTATATTTTAACACTGATTGATGGGTTCTCTAAATTTTGTATATTGGAGCCTGTACGAAAGGCTACAGCTGGTGCTGTTGTGTCTGTTCTCACTCAAAGAGTTTTCTCAAAGTTTGGTTTTCCAAAATATCTGGTCTCTGATAATGCTTCAGTTTTTATGTCACACCTGCTTAGGGAGATGTGTTTACAACTTGGTATAAAACAAGTTTTCACATCTCCATATTACCCTTGTGCTAACCAAGTCGAAAGACTTCATCGAAATTTAAAATCTGCCTTGACCATTTTATGTAACAATGTTCACTCTACATGGGACCTTTTCCTCTATGATCTAAACTTTGCTTTCAATACTGCTATACATGGTAGCACTGGCCAATCTCCTGCCAAAATAATGTTTGGTAGACAACTGCCACATCCTCTTACAAATCAGTGGTCAATTCCTATTGAGCTGTTCGAGGATAAAATTAAGGATGATCAGAGGAAAGCCTACTTGCAACAAGTGGTCGCCAATCTCAAAAAGGCAAGGGCTAAGTATGGGGAGGCTTTTAACAAACTCCACTCTCCAGTAAATTTTGCCCCTGGGGTTTTAGTTCTTTGTAAAAATCATCCTATTAGCTCAAAGGCAGACAAGAGAACAGCCAAGCTAATGCCTCTTTGGGAAGGTCCTTTCATTATTAAAAAATTTGTGTCTCCTGTAACAGTTGTTCTTGAGCTATCACATGATAAAGAAAAAATATGCCATGTCTCTCAGTTAAAAATTTATCATCGTGACTCTGTGAATTCTCACTAGCTCAATATGGTGTGACTTTTGCATTTTTCAAATTAACTCAATGAAATACTATGATTCTATTTAAACACACTGTTATTTGTTGCCTTTTAGTTGATCAATATGTACTATTCTATTAATATATCATTATACTAATACTTAATAATGTGAACACAGTGATCACCATACTTAATGTTGTCTTCCTCTCAAAGTGTGCAAATTGTGAAATCTGTTGGAGGACGAATGGTCTGATTGGAATGGGATGTGGGGAGAACAGCCAGGAACATTCCCGAGGTGACTCGCTTCCAGATAAGTTGCGGAGGGTCAATGGCTGTTAAGATTCATGTGTGTGACATCGACAGTGATTATATCCATTGTCCTCCCTGGGTGATTAGTGCTTTCTTTATGGTGATTAACTGTGTAATTGCAAATATTATCATTTTCTGTCTCTACCTGGCTATCTAATTTCTGTAGTCAGGTTATGTATGTTGAATATTGGGTTGTTAGGTCATGTATCTGGCGTAGGGGGTGCGATCCCATCGCCCGGCAATTATAATGATTGTCGCAAACAGCACCCAGCTCTAGTATTATGCTTAGCTGGTCTGGGGTTCCAACCCCCAACAAATTTTGAATTGAATTATCTATGACGGTGGCCACTAAATTATTTTTTCTATTAATTAGTTTTTTCTAACACGTTTGACTTAACCTGGCCCGAGAACTGATTGAATCTCTCATCTTACCCAAATTAATTTTCCATTTTTTGCTGTTTTTTCATGGAAAACAATTTCTTACATATGGGTAGTGACATTGGAGAGATATCAATCTAATTTGTCATTAAAATGACTCCAATCTTATCCTGAGTCATTTCTATCAACCCAAATTCCTTCATTGAGTTATCAATGATTAACAGTACAACCCAATTGGTTGTGCGAAAAAATTTAATTAGTTTTAAGGTCCATGAAATTGATTGACCTCTCATTCTGAGTCGTTCTATCAACCCAACATCTTTAATGACTGTGTTTATGCTTAACAGTGCAACCCAAGTGGTTGCATAAAACCATGTAATTAGTTTTTAAGGTTCATGAATATGGGGGATCCACTCACAAATTTGATATAATCATTAATATTGTAAATACTAGGGTGAACTTGGAATACAGAAAGATATTGTTATACTTAAATGATCATTGATATTATTAATACTAGGGTGAACTTTGAATATAAAATAATATTGGTATATATGTATGATTATTATAATTTTCTAAAGTATATTTAAATGATGTCACACAATTGCATACTATTACTTTCAATGAATACAAGTCTACTTTCCTTGAACAATTGTATAATCCTGCCTTCAAGAATATTTGCTTTGTTTTATGCAATATTCTCTTTCTAGTTAATTCATTACACCTGACGAGTCAGATGTTTCGTCTACTGGGTGTTGGTTTTTTGTCACTTAGATTTATTTCTCATTTGTTGGATGTTGCCAGCTGGACATCCAAATTATTTATGATAATTGATATCAAAGATGCTATCATATCATTCTACTGGTCCATGTTTGTGACAGTCAGAATATACTTTCATCATTTGTTTGAAGGCTGTTGAATACTTAAAATCTATTGTTTAATGTGTTCATCTGCAATCTTCACCTGTCGCCTGGAATCACAGCTGTGGTATACTGCTCTCATGTTTCCTGCACTTGGCAACTTTCGAGGAGTGTCTCTCCCTCTATGGTTGGCTATGGCTGTGTGAACCAGTGTCATACTGAAAGATTGTATGAATCTGAAATGTTACTAAACTGGGTTATTAACTTCAACATGTTTATTAGTGATTATCCTTCTACACTGAATTATCAGCTGTTCCACCTTTGTGGTCCAGAAAGGAGAGGAGGTTCTTGTCTGTGGGTGTGTGTGCTCAGTTTCTTGGCAATATTGTTCAGTAAATTGCCTCTTAAGCCATAAACTGGCATTGTGAATTCAGTGAAAGTGTCCCTCTAGCAATTAAAAAGGTGTCATTGATTCAATCATCATTCCTCATCCGGGAGTCAATTCTGTGCCTGATTTCCCCCAGTGGATGTGGCATTTTCCCCCCTGTTTTTTTGGGCAATTCTCCTCTTTGGACAGTTTCTCCTCTGCGGACTGTTTATCCTCCGGACTTAGCCAAAGGACTTGCCCGAACGACATGCGCGCTAAGTCCTTCGGCTAAGTCCGGAGGATAAACAGTCCGCAGAGGAGAAACTGTCCAAAGAGGAGAATTGCCCAAAAAAACAGGGGGGAAAATGCCACAGTATATACATATGTATCAGGAGCAAAGCATGGGTTTTAACTAGATATGGGTCGAGTACCTTTTTTTTCCAAATTCCATTATTGAACTCGGATATAAAAATTTGCCTCAGATATCAGAATCAAATATTGAATAATGTAGGCATTCAGTTTTCCCCTATCATATTTAAAACTACAATTTTAAGATAAGTTGACAATTTTTAGTTGGATATAATATTATTTAGCAAATTAACCATCATTCTCCAACTACATCAAGAGTAAAGAAATGACCTGTTAAGTTCACATAGTTATTGATAGCTGTGGATGCCCAATTATGCCATTGATGAGGGACTCATATCTGGCAATTGGTGTTTTATTTTTCACTTTGAAACATTTCTTTGCACATATCTAGTACTTTTCAAATGGTTTCATACCAGTAGTAGTATGAAACACTTCTCATGATATATTGACTAATCTAAAATAAGTAATAGCACAAGTATTTATTGGTGAATCAGAAGTTTAAATTTTAGTTTTGTTTACAATTTTAGGAACCTTTTTGTTTATAAGTCATGTAAAATGTCATGTAAGTCAGATGTAAATTGAAGTAATAACTTCATTTTTAATAACTTTATATGGAGCAAGCATCCTACCAATTATTTTTTATTTAAAAAAAATTATATTTTGTTTATGCTATTTTTTTAACAAAGTAATATCAATCTCTATATAAACTTCCTTGAAAAGCGAAAGCAAAATTAATTCTTTAAAATGATACAAAACACCTCTCCCTCGCATCAAAGGCTGGTCGTTAGGAAATATCGCAAAAGTAGCAAAAAAGTCAGCACTGGGGTACAGATATAGGATATTAGGATCAGCACGGTAAGTGTTAAGTAGGGCTCAAGACATTAATAATATCTTTAATTTTTTAAAGCTCTAACTCTTCAAGTTTTTACTGAGAGAAACAAGCAGTTTCACTTGATCAGGGTCTAAACAGTTTCTTTTATTATCACAAATTATTCCAGCTCTGCTGAATAATCTCTCTGAAAAAACAGTGGCTGAGGGTGCACTTGAGGGTGAGGGCGGCTGAGGAGAGGAGGGAGGGAGTGTGGGCCATCAACCTCTCTCTCTTCCATTAACCCCCCACCTTCATACCCTCGCTGTTCTCCACTATCTTCCAACCCTTCAACCGATGCACCATCACCAACCTGCAGCCACCGCAGATAGTCAGCACTGAAGGCTCTACTAACCTATCACCCCCCTCCCCCCAGTCACATTCTCCCATATTCCAGACACGTGACTCAAACCACCCCCCCAACACCCATTTCTCCCCCTCCCCTCCCTCCAATCTTTCTTCCCCCACCCCAACGGTACAGTCCATATCCTCTCTCCCCCCCCCCCTCCACTCTCAACTATGCATATAAGTGCCTCACAAATTGTATCTTTTACCTGATGATGATGTTAATCGTCGAAACCATGGTCGTGAAAATTAAAATCTAATGTAAAAAAAACAAAGTTTAACCTTTTTATTCAAAATCACTCACCAGAGTTTATTATTTAATTCCTTGTACTTCCTCTTGCCTAGGTTGGTGTTGACATTTTCCCAATTCCTTCTCTCCTCCATTTTCGTAATAATTTATTCCGTAACCCACTGCTTCTTAACCCTCCTCTTTTCCACCTTTCCTATTGTTTTCTCTGCCGCTCCTACTACACCTGTTTTTATAATCTCCTATCTTCTCTCGACTGTTCCCATATGCTTTGCTTCACCGATGTTCTTTTCCAGCAGCTCTCAGTAATCCCTCCTTTTTTAACCCTTTCAATGCTTCAAGGTTTCATATTTTCTACCTTTACAAACTTTTTGAATCGAACTTCACAGTTCATCATCTCCAAGTTATGATCTGAGTCTGCATCTGCCCCTGGATAGCTTCGCAAGTTTTTTACACTGTTCCTAAATCTCTGCCTTACCATTATGTTATCAATTTGGTAGGTATCTACCAGTATCACCTGGTATTTTCCATGTGTACCTATGCCTGGGGTGATGTTTAAACCAAGTGTTTGTCACAACTAATTTATTTCTTCTACAAAATTCAACTGCCTTCTCACCGCAATCATTTATTTTTCCCAGCCCATACCCTCTCACTTCAAATCTGTCCCTCACTTCCCCAACCACTACATTCTAGTCACCCATCACTATCAGGTTTTTTTCCCAGCACTTCTCTAATTATTTCTTCTAGTTGCTGTTACACCTTGTCCACCTCTTCCTCCCTTTGATTGCTTGTAGGCATGTACACCTGGACCAGTACGAAATTCATTGGACATGCCTTTATTTCTACTACTAGCATCCTGTCACTCACATGTTCAATGTTTACTATCCTCAGCCCCAATTTTGTATTCAGTACCTTGCTTACCTTACGTTGACTCTCATCTCCCCCACTATAATGGAATATAATTTAAGGGAAGGTTAATTCTTTTTTTTCTATTTTTCCCACAGCAGCTTTATTGGTTAACAGCTTCCTCGTGATATTCCTCTCTTGGCACATGTCTGTGCTATCTTTGACTAACAATAGCTCTTGGATCTGTGATATTTAAGGATCCAGATTTTCTATTGAAAGAGAATTCTGCTGGCAGCATGGATGAAACGGATCATCGTGTTTTAAAAATCTTTTTTCATAAATTAAATTTCAAACTTCCCACAACTTTAAATATTGTGATATACATTTCTGTTAAATATAATTAAAGTAAAATTATTAAAAATAATTAAATGGGTATCACATAATACAATTGGCATCCTCAACAAGTAGATATACTACAAGATGGATCCATGACATTAGATCACGCGACAACAGATCACATGACAACAGATCACGCGACAACAGATCACAAAGACAATAGGTCACAACGACAACAGATCACGCGACACTAAATCACGATTAAAATGGGAAAATTACTTTGTAATATATTTTCCTTCAATATTTTGCGGATATTTTGCCGCAGATGTGTAATTGGGAGGGGGGCGCTGCGGAGTCGTTCCGAATGTAGAGAGAGATAACATTACTGGCATACCTGATGACAGCGCCACCAAGCGGGGAAACGCACAAACTCCTTGACACTGGAGGCATGGGTAACCTTCAAGGCCACCAGGGGAGGAGGTTATTTGGCGGATAGTTACGTTTCTTTTTTCACGAATACCCTTTTGAACCAACGGGGCGGCCCCCGGAGGGTGGGGTGGGTTGGTCCATTGGGGTGGGTTGGTCATTGCCCAACCCAGCCCAATGGTGATTGTTTTGTGTAAAACTACGGCGAGTTGCCCAACCAAATAACCCTAAATGATAATAAAGTGTGTGTGATTTGTATCATGCTATTAGGAATTATAACAGTGAGAATATATCTAAGTGAGAAAATATATCTGATGAAGTGAAACCCATGTTATTAGGTTTATCCTATTTTTCACTTATTTAAATACAGCGTTTTGTGTTTTTCATGATTTATTGTCATCGTGATCTGTTGTTGTCGTGATCTTCTGTCGGGGTAGCTACAAGATCCCAATCAATTGGTCCTAAAATTTGATACACAATCATTGGAGATTATTCTTTGCAAACAGTAGGGTTGACTTCATTCACAGCATTATCTACTTATGATTAAGCATAAAAAAACACACTTTCACACGTATATGTATGGAGGAAGTTGAATTCACTCTCATTTCACACAGTTAATTCTGCATGACCCACCCCACTCTCAAAGCCTACCCTCAAATATTTTTTAAAATCATGTGCGTGCCACTTACCTGGGTACACCCTTATGGAAATTTCATATCAGGTCTGATCTGAAAATCTAGATCAGGAAATGAGCTGATTTAAATCCTGATCTGGCAAACCTGATCAGGTCTGATCTGGCAATTCTAGAAACCCCCAATTGCACAAAAATGATATAGAAACATTTTATTCAGCTTTTTTAAGATTATTTAAAACTGATCTAAACAGTAAATAGGTCTGCCCAAAAACAGTTTCATTTGATCACAAAAACGTAATTTTATGGTGCTATAAATGTTTCACCTGGTTTTTAAAACATTATTTTTCATGTTTATCAAGGAGGTTCCAACCTCCTTTGGTATTTATAGTTTTTTCAGCCCTAAAGATGATTTCCTCCTGATCTCAAAACTGCCTTTTTCCATGATGAATGAATGTAAAAATGTTGAATGAAAGTGAGAAGTTACTTCCTCCTATATACATTTATCTCCCTATTTTTTATTACTCTATGCACAAACAGTCGTATGTCAAGTGTTGTTTGTTTTATACTAGGTGGTATCATTGAAACATGCTCATTAGTCACTCATTAGAAATATTATGTTAATAGAATTGCACCTCGTGATAATATTGTATACTCCAATCAACTAAGCTGGGTAAAACCATATCCTATTGTGCCTGCAGTTGGCACAGCAACACATTTAAAAGCCCATCTGTAACAACAGTGGTGGTCAGCACCATCTCTTGACCAGACTTACTGTCTTACGACTCAAACTGGGTGTGCAATGCATCATGGAGATCACTATTCAAGCACAAAAAAGTCAAAACACTTGCGTCACGACCATACATGTCAGTATGGAACTGAATCAATCAATGAAAAATTCAACTTCATTATTTATTTGAAATATATACAGCATAATGTCTTATGAAAACCATTTCAAAGCATGATGAAATCGCATTCTGGATAACTATTTTTTTGGAAAATGAAGTATGTACCTCTTTAAAATGATTTATTTTGGTACCTATTTCATGTGTTTCTGAAACTAAGAACAGTTTGTGCTCAAAATGAAACTTTTTTTGCTAAAATAAAACGTTTTTACTGGTTTTCGCGCTGTTTCGGAACCTGATTCTAAAACTTAAGTATGTATTTTTGTTTTTTTATTCTTCCTGTACTTCTTTATCATCTCTTTTGAAACAATATTTTCTATTGATATTTTGGCAGACTTACATAGTATACTTTTGGTAGATCACCTGCTAGAAAATTTAGTTCATAAACAACTCCTATTTAAAATTTAATGTTGTAGTTTGCATCAGGTGTCATTGGATCAGGTCAGACTTCATTTCCTTTATTTGATATGCTAATTTTGATCAAACTTAACTTGAGAGATATATCAAATATATTCTGAATGAAATCAGATCTGATATATGCAGCAGCATCTCAGACTTGATCTGGTCCAGTTCAGACCCGATCTCCTTATATCAGTCCTAATCTGGTTCAGACCAGAACTAGTTCAGATCAGACCAGAACTAGTTCAGATCAGACCTGATCTCCTCATATCAGACTCGATTTGATTCTGATTAGACCTGATCAAGATGGATCAAAAATTTACCCAAGGGATGGACCTGACCGATCCTCATATCAGACGTGAAATGGTTCAGATCAGACCTGATCTGGCTCAGGTCAGACTTGATCTCTTCTGATCAAATTTGATCTGGCTCATGTACTCTGTCAATACCTCAACTATAAGAGCCATTCCTTCCCCGATGGAAGCCACAAACTCCTCTGTTGGACACTGTATTGTCTCTTGGTCTTGCCTCTCCATCTCATGAAAGATACTGCTAGGCAGAGGATTGACAGTTAAAAAGCATGAAGAGCAATCCCTACATTAGTTATCCTAGAAGACTTCCTATGTAGAATATTGTGCAATGATTGCATTTCTTTTGGGGACAACTTCACTTTCGTAGGAGTATTACTTTCAACGAATTTAAACAATCCTAGAGAATATCCTTATGCAACTTGGTGCTTGGTCGAATACTGATCTCCACTGAAATGCTCATTCAATCTGCTTATAAGCAGTCAACCACTTCACAGTAACCACATGATTATTACTGTCACTGACTCTTCTTTGCTCAATATCACTTTAAGCGAGTGGGTGATAATTGATTTATTATCGAGGGCAAAGAACAAGACTCACCATTTTCTAGATTTCATGGTGGGAACTGACTCCATTTATTATCGATATTAATGCATTAGGCTATATAAGGTTAGCCATAGAGGGCAGCATTTCACCTTCTTGCTGCGGGATATTTGGTTGGTTTTCCCTACTATAGCAAGACCTCTCCTCAAAAACAACCTAAATGATAAAAAAACATTAAATTAAATATGTATTCTTAAATTCCAAGACTAAATCTAATAAAGGACATACATAGTAATCAATAAATGGATCCTTACAGTAAACCCATACCTTTGGCACACTAAACAGTTTTAGAACCTGGCAAAAGCTTTAGTAAAATATCAGCTATGTTGTTATCACTTTCCACATAGTAAGCCTTTACTTCCCCATTTTGAACACAGTCCCTAACATAGTGGTGGAGTACACGACAGTGCTTGCTCTTTTCAGTCAGTTTTATCACTTCAGACATAGAGTTAGCACCTTGATTGTCAGCCAAAATATTTGTTGGCAATTCTACTTGATGACCCAACTCACCCGTCAAATCCCTCAACCAGACTAATTGCTTACAGGTTTCAAATATGGAATAGTACTCAGCCAATGAAGTACTAGTGGCAATGAGGCCATCCTTACCCACGATTAATGAAGTGCTTGCTAATCTATCTGGTGAGAAATTCTTTGCAAGGTTTAACCTGTCTTTAGCCTTTTTACAGTTGACTGTTGATGCGAAGACTGCTAAGGTGCTGACCTTAAACACACACAGGGGGCTGTTTGAAGTTCGTCGCCTTAGCCAAGGTTTGAGTGCTGCACCAGGGATATTCCTAAGGACCATGGAATTGGTCTTAGTGGGACTGGAAGGAGTTCTCGTATACCTGGACGATATCCTTGTCCAAGCTCAATGCAGGGAAATGATGTTTTCCAGAGTGCGAGAGGTTCTCTCATGTATGACCTCATCGGGTTTGCGCCTCCGTCCGGATAAGTGTCAGTTCAGAGTTCGCAGCATAGATTTTGTGGAGTATAACATAAATGATCTTAGTATTTCCCCAACTGTATCAAAGGTTCAGGCTATAATGAGTGCTCCAAAGCCACATGATGTGGACTGCCTGCATGTGTATTTAGGCTTTGTTAATTACATACTATGATAGGTTCTTTCCAAATAAGGCTGCCGATTTCAATTTACTTTATGATCTCCTTAAACAAGGAGCTCAATGGCAATGGTCTGAGGCTCATGACAAGTGTATCGACTATGTCAAGCATATTGTGATAAATGCTGTGTTGGTATATTTCAATCCTAAGTTGGCAATAATATTGGCATGTGATGCATCTCATCATGGGCTTGGTGCGGTGATTTTGCATGTAATCATTGCATCTGAGTATCCAATTGCTTTTGGATCACGTACTCTTAAACCTGCCGAGATAAACTATTCACATATAGATAAGGAAGTTCTTGCAATTGTATTCGGGGTGCAAATATTTTATATGTATATATGGGGGAGATCTTTTGTCATTCATACAGACAGCAAACCTGATGTCCTTTCACCTCGAGTTCTTCGTTGGTGTTTGTATATAGCAAACTTTGATTATGTAATGCAATACTAGAAATGGACTGGCCCTGGCCATGTTAATGCTGATTTCCTTAGCAGGATGCTGATAACAGAGGTGGTGAATGATGATACGGACTCCTTCCCTGATCCTGCAGGGGTCTTGCTGTTAGAGGAAGCACCTTCTCTGTCTCCCTTGACTTCTCCTTTAATTTCAGATCACACCAAACGTGATCCTATTCTGTTAAAGGTCCTCCAGTGTGTGCTCCAGGGACAGTAGTTTTCAGATGATATGGAAGTCTGGAAGCACATGCGGGATCCTGTGGTTTCTCTTTCAGTCATGGGTGGCTGCCTCTTGCATGGATGCCTAGTGGTGGTGCCAGATAGTTTGCGGCCTCATGTACTAGAGTTGCTACATAAGGCCCATCAAAGGATTGTTCGCACAAAGATACTTGCTCGTAGCTATGCATAGTGGCCGAACATTGATAAAGAGATTGAAAGTATGGTCAAAGCTTGTGTGAATTGTGCCCTTGCTCAAAACAATCCACCTAAATCTCCAAATATCTCATGGAATATCCCTAAAAAAACATGGACTAGATTACATTTAGATTTTGCTGGTCCATTTCAGGGATACACGCTGTTGATTGTAGTAGATACCACATGTAAATGGGTGGAAGTTGCTTTCACCGATGGGTCAATCTCTTCCAAGACCACTATTACTCAATTTCATTAATGGTCTGCGACCCATGGCTAACCTGATTGTATTGTCACAGACAATGGGCCTGCATTTCAGGCACAGGATTTTAATTGTTTCTTAGAAAGAAATGGTGTTGAACATTACTTCACCCCACTACATCATCCGGCCTCCAATGGTCAAGCAGAGCGTACAGTCCAAACAGTTAAAAAACTATTGAGAAAGATTCCATTAAAAGAGTGGGCAGTTGAGCTCCCAAACATTCTGCTAATGTTACAATCAACTCCTAATGCCACTACTGGACGAGCACCATGTGAAATTTTAATGGGCAGGAATCCTTGCTGGATCATTTGCTTCCCTGCAGTAAAACTAAAGAGGGGGAGGGGAACAAGCCCTATGAATCCTACAAATATTATCTTGGAGATTCGGTATATTTCAGGGAATATCGTGGGAGTAAGAGCATTGGAAACCAGGGGTAATAGTGAGTATTGAAGGTCCCAGAATTTATAAGGTTGAATCAGAAGAGGGGAAACTTCAGAGGTATCACCTCAACCAACTTCATAAGAGATACCCTCCTAATAACAGGTTTCAGTTCCCTTAACAGGCATTGGTCCAGCACAGAGATTGTGAGGAGAGTTGCTTTCCCGGGAGGAGAGATGAACTACCTCCATTGATATTAGACCCTATCCCTGAACCCTGTCCGACCGATGGATCGGCATCTAGAGCTCCAAGCCTTGAGAGACATTCCGTTGCTGTAAGGGAAGGCTCTGCTGCCACAGCTGATGGAATAGAGCCTCAGATGACGGACCCATGAGCATATGCAAGAAGCAGCGACCCAAAGCGGGACACCAAACCTTCTACTTATCTAACAATAAGAGATTTTTTGATTAAATGAGTGTTCTATTGATATTTCATTGTGATGTTCTTATTAAAAGGGGGGAGGATGATGTTTATTTGTATTTAAAGAGATGTTAATATTTTACAATGCTATTGTTTTTGTCCGCCATCTTGCTTACGCTTGTCCACCATGTTTTGTATTTACGATTGTGTTATGTTCTGGGGATTATGGGATAGCTTGCTAGTGGGCATGCTCTCTGGGCTCTCTTGTGTCCCAACTATTATAGATATGGGCAACATCATAGAGCTTACTGGAGGGGGCGCCCCCTATGCTCCGTACTGGCGGGGAGTGAAGCCAAGGGGGCGTGGCATAATTGCGCATTTAGCCATATTGTCCAGCCCAGCTATAACACAGATTCTTACGGGGCAACGATCAATTTTTGCTCTTTACTCTTAAAGTAACGCCTTTGGGGATTTTTTGCGGCTGGTGCGCTGAAAGTAACTAGTAATACATGCCCAAATTAATTAATTGCTAGTGGATTAGAGACGTTGTGTCCCGCAGGAATGGTATTATTAACGGAGAAAGCGATGTTTTGTCAAACATAATTGACTCAATATTACTCGTAAAATAACAGCTGTCAATTCGAAAATTGCATTAATTTCAACTTTCTGAATCCTATTCCTGAAATTAAAGATGGATTGGAGATTGGATATGCAACCAACGTTTCTTCTGCGAACGTAATTTATCACCATTAAACTCGCCAAGAACTGCTACTGTACGATATAATTATTGACCAAATCCCAAGATAAAATAATTTTATCAATGGCACAATACCGAATCACCCTAAGACTATATTTTCTACTTATATTATTTTATTTTCACTGTCAAACCTTGGAAAAGAGTCGTACTACCTCTCGTAATGCACGTTTGTACTCAACTCGACAAAATGCGTATGACATATTACCGAATTAACTTTAAACTATATTTCCTATTTATATTATTACATTTTCACTATCAAAGCCCCTGGAAAAGAGCCGTGCTACCTCACGTAATGCACATTTGTACTCGAGTGAACTCGAGTAAATGCGTGTTTCTAAATTTAACTTCACAAGAAGGGCGAAACATTTTGTTGGTCATTGAAAAAAAATTTCAAGCATAAACATTTAATTAAAGTGGTAAGTTACAAAAACATTAATTTACGATACAATTCAATTTTAAGATTGTTCAAGTACAAGATTTTCCTTTGGCCGGTCAACATCAAATGTAAACATTTACAATGCATGAGTGAGGTCAAAAATGCAATACCGAAGCAATGCGATTGCAATTCACAACTGTTCCAGTCAGTAACTGCAACACCTTATGCTTTATGTCAGGAAAGTAAATGTCAAATGGTTTCCGGAAATTGCTTAATTAAAGGCCCAGCAAACTTGTAAGGATATCCTGAAAAATGAAAAAAGAAAGGTTGCGTGACAAATAACAGGTACTTGTACAGAAAAAACAACATATTTCCTAACAGATAAATATTATTTTTGGAAATATACCAATACAAAAAAAATGTTGCAATTGCTTAGGGAAACACATCAAGATATGACAATTTCTTACCACAATGAACCACTTTCTTTCCCTTCAAGTAGATATTCTAGGAACATCAATGAAATAATGACCCGAGGTGTCTATCAAGAACATATCATAAACTCCAAATTTGATTCCAATATTAATAAACGTAAAGCGAGAAGTGATGAGCATTCACTCTCGCTATTCTCGCCTAATTCATAACAAAATACAAGGGTCGGTAATAACGGTTAATTGACCAGCTAAAGTTGATTTTATATATTACAAAATGAACACACTTCCCTGCAAATATTTCTATACCAAGAACGTGATTCACAAACTTAGAATAACAAATCCCTCGTTGTCAAACTTTCTTTATCTCCGTTTTAAGCATAGAGTACCGATGATACCAAAGGCACGTGAAGGCCACACTTTCCTAAGTTCTTTCCCTCTAATTGAAATAAATACTATTCCACACTTCTAACTCATCATAAAGTCTATATTTTCTTTAGGATTATTACTGTGAAATAGTGTAACATCATGCTTGGTTCCGCATAACATCTGCGTAATACCCTGCAAGCCATCATAAAGGTTTGTGGTAGGGCAAACATTTCAGTCGCATTATTTCCTACCGGTAATATTATACTCACATAACAAATTAGCTGAACATGCTACTAACTATGATAAAATAACATAATTGCTGCGGTTTACTGGCAAAATATTATCAACTACTCAATAATGCACCCGAAACACATGCAACATCGTAGGCAACAAATTCAATATTTATCTGTTGTAGCGTCCATTTCATACAATATTGCATTGGTATGACTATTTTATGAAGTTTTTTAACTTACCGGTGGAAGGTAAGACCAGTTATTCTTCTATCTGTGCGATTACTGCACCCGTAAGCAGAGCAGAAAACCATCTACGAATGCAAAGTTAACATAGCATATATCTGCCTGACGGCATGTTTTCGGATATAGATAATAATTTTCAGAAAAATACACACACTATTAAGTATTTACGTACCTTTATATGACCTCTGTAGCCACTGGTTTCAGAAAAACTTAATATTTTCTTCGCACGTAGGCTTATGGCAAATCCACGAAGCTGGGCTGGACACTATGGCTAAATGCGCAAGAATACCGTTACGCCTGGCTTCACCCCTGAGAGCTTATGCCCCCTCCAGTAAGCTCTATGGGCAACATCGTGACCATAGAGCTTACTGGAGGGAGTTTTAGAGAATGGAGAGAGGGGTAACCTCAGAGGGTAACCTGAATTCCAGCGCCTCCTCTCGGTAGAATTTTAAACTACGGGTAACTTCAGAGGATAACCTTAATTCCAGCGCCTCCTATCGGTAGAATTTTCAACTACGGGTAACCTAGGATGGCAACCTCAGCACCTCAGTTTCTACATTATTATCATTCGGGATGTAAACAAAACATGTTATTTCATATTGCATGCTAAATAGAGTAACCTAAGGTTATTATGTTTATATAATTCACAATACGAGCATAAAATTTGGAACATTTCCTATAATTATTCTAAATAAACATAGGATAACCTTGAGGACAACCTCAGTTTCGAAATTTTTATCATTCGGGATGTAAACAAAACATTGTGTTATTTCATACTGCATGCTTAATAGAGTAACCTAAGGTTATTATGTTTATATAATTCACAATACTAGCATAAAATTTGGAACATTTCCTATAATTATTCTAATTCAACATAGGGTAACCTTGAGGACAACCTCAGTTTCGAAATTTTTATCATTCGGTATATAAACAAAACATTGTGTTATTTCATACTGCATGCTTAATAGAGTAACCTAAGGTTATTATGTTTATATAATCCACAATACTAGCATAAAATTTGGAACATTTCCTATAATTATTCTAATTCAACATAGGGTAACCTTGAGGACAACCTCAGTTTCGAAATTTTTATCATTCGGGATGTAAACAAAACATTGTGTTATTTCATACTGCATGCTTAATAGAGTAACCTAAGGTTATAATGTTTATATAATTCCCAATACGAGCATAAAATTTGGAACATTTCCTATAATTATTCTAATTCAACATAGGGTAACCTTGAGGACAACCTCAGTTTCGAAATTTTTATCATTCGGGATGTAAACAAAACATTGTGTTATTTCATACTGCATGCTTAATAGAGTAACCTAAGGTTATAATGTTTATATAATTCACAATACGAGCATAAAATTTGGAGCATTTCCTATAATTATTCTAATTCAACATAGGGTAACCTTGAGGACAACCTCTGTTTCGAAATTTTTATCATTCGGGATGTAAACAAAACATTGTGTTATTTCATACTGCATGCTTAATAGAGTAACCTAAGGTGATAATGTTTATATAATTCAAAATACGAGCATAAAATTTGGAGCATTTCCTATAATTATTCTAATTCAACATAAGGTAACCTTGAGGACAACGTCTGTTTCGAAATTTTTATCATTCGGTATATAAACAAAACATTGTGTTATTTCATACTGCATGCTTAATAGAGTAACCTAAGGTTATTATGTTTATTTTATTCACAATACGAGCATAAAATTTGGAGCATTTCCTATAATTATTCTAATTCAACATAGGGTAACCTTGAGGACAACCTCTGTTTCGAAATTTTTATCATTCGGGATGTAAACAAAACATTGTGTTATTTCATACTGCATGCTTAATAGAGTAACCTAAGGTGATAATGTTTATATAATTCAAAATACGAGCATAAAATTTGGAGCATTTCCTATAATTATTCTAATTCAACATAAGGTAACCTTGAGGACAACGTCTGTTTCGAAATTTTTATCATTCGGTATATAAACAAAACATTGTGTTATTTCATACTGCATGCTTAATAGAGTAACCTAAGGTTATTATGTTTATTTTATTCACAATAAAAACATTGAATTGATATGTCTTTGGATTTTCCCTTTATTCCCCTTATCAAATCCTGTGATCATGTACAACTTATACTTCCTATATCTGTCTGGATCAAAGGCCTCAGCAGTAGACTGCCCTTGCATTACTCTTTCAGCATACCATGAAACAAACACTCCACAATTATGACCATTAAATCGGTGAAGATACGGAAAAAGTAAAATTTTACTGAGCAGCATGAAAGAAAAATTTGAAGTTACTGTAGTTACATGAAAATCCATAATACCATCGTAATACATATGGAGATCAAGAAAGGTAAAGAACTAGGTTATTCAGGTTATTTCTTAATTCAACATTGGAGATATATGAAGCCTAAAGACACTCCGATTGCCTAAGGTATCAAAAAAGATACTGTAATCCAAAGATCTGATATCTGATTGCAACAAAATGTGACTATGGCCCTAGTTTTCTGCATAATAATGTACTATATTTAATGTAATTATCTTTTAGGAATGAAAACTCCTTCAGCTCAAATACACCTGATGGCATAAACTTAACAGTAAATTTGTATTTGAAATGAGTATTAGTGTGGTACCTACATTATGGGGCTAAGGAATTTTTCAAAACTTTTTCTATTGGGTCAATCCTGGTCAAATCAACCAGGCCTTGACACCCACAAACTAGGAATAATATGATATTTGCTGAGGACACACCTTGGGAGACAATAGAAGCCAATTAATATTTTAACCTCATTCCATTAGTTATTGTTAAAAAAAATTGGTCGATGCCCCTACACTGCTGCAATGTGAAACATCCTTAGATTTCTGTTTTTAGCCATAGCTTGACTTGTTATCCATGCAAATTAATGAAGTTTTTCTATAAGCAAAGAGCTCAAAATTCAAGAGTTGCCTTTTAAAGTTCACTATATTAACAAGTTCTCTAGCAAAAAAAAGGAAGTTGCTGGTGTAATATTAACAGAAGTTAACATCACAGCTGATGAAATTCCCTTACACAAAATAAAGGGTATTAATGTCTACTCTTCATCTGCTTATAAATGGAGCACTGTAGTAGAGGAAAATGATCCTAACACTAAGTATGTAAATCTTTGTTTAATACTCAATGATATTTATGACAAATCAAAATTAATCTTCAAGCCTATAGGTCGAAAGAAAGAAAATAAGTGGATGAATGTATCTATCTATAAATTAATTTCAGAAAGAGATATGGTCTTTAAAAATTGGAAAAGTAGAAATTATTCTTTCAAACAAAATTATAAAACCATGAGAAATAAAACAGTTAAACATATTAGGAAAGCAAAAATTGACTATTTTAGTTCCAAGATATCAAAAATACAAGATAATAGGACACTTTTGATTGAAATTAATAGAGTGACAGGTAGGAGTAAATACATATGTGATGATTACATAATATTCAGCTATTTAGATAATGCATGTTTTTTTACTCCTACAGACCAGAATGAGAATGAAATATGTAATAACTTTTGGAATCAATTTTTAATAAGAGGCAAAGAGACTAAATGAAATTGTGAACAGAAATTTTATGACGACATTAATTTCAATTACTTATGCAGTATTTTTATACCAGAACCCACAGATGATAGTATTAAAAAAATTGTAAAAGAGCTTAAAAATAAGGGACCTGGTCAAGAGAGAATTAGAAATATCAAGGCAAATCCTATACTTCTTCCTGTAATAACTACTGTTGTAAAAAAAAGCATAACTGAAGAAGTAGTGCCCGCGGGGGCCCCCTCGCGAGGGGCTCAAAATTGCATTAGTTAGACTTATTTATAAAGGAGGTTCCTACAAAGATTTTGCAAACTACAGACCTATCTCTTTGCTACCAACTATCAATAAAATTATGGAGAAATATGTGGCACAGTATCTGATGAATTTCTTAAAAAAAACAAAACAATCTCAGACTACCAATATGGATTTGTAGAAGGTAGAGGTGCTAAAGAAGCACTTGATAAGTTTCTGACATTATAAATACCAACCTT
Organism: Pyrrhosoma nymphula; assembly: GCA_963573305.1. NCBI lineage: Eukaryota > Metazoa > Arthropoda > Insecta > Odonata > Coenagrionidae > Pyrrhosoma > Pyrrhosoma nymphula. The sequence goes on along the minus strand of OY754331.1, from coordinate 37,742,976 downwards.
GATAAGAATAATTAAGTAAGTAGGAGTTTTATTATGCGGATTGTAAAAAAGCTTTTGACTCTGTCAATTTGACTACATTGCTGCATATATTGCAGGATATTGGCATTAGAGGGTGTGTACTGAAATGGTTTAGAATCTATCTACTGCAAAGGGGCATCCAAGAGAAATTTTAAAAATGTATTGAAAAACCAAGGTAGTTTTGAATATGGTGTACCCTAAGGGATCAATTATCTATAGGGAGGTTGAGAGACTGATTGTATGGCTACGTATTTATACTATTGCTTGGTGCGAATATGGCAATGTGAGCATTTTACTGTTTTATTTTATTATATTGACATTAGAGAGTACCTTCTGGTGAGCCTGTTGTGGCTTAGAGGGTCTCCTAAGGTTAAAAATATTTATGAAACTATCTACTATGATTAAGGTTTTTCTTTTTGATTGTGTTTTAATGTAAATGTGTATTTGTTATATATATTAAAGTGTATTACATATTTTGTACAGTGGGTAGTAGGAATGTTTTTACTGTTTTCTTTTATTATGTGACCAATGTACTTCAATATGAGAAAAAATCTGAGCTATTACTGAAAATAATTCTTACTCAAGGGAAAAAATGGCATATTTTTCAAGGGACACGAAATGCAAATGAAACTAAATGATATAGAAGGGAGAAAAAAAATGTATTAATATGATGAAAGCAATATTTGAGCATGCATCTTCACACCTTAATCAATGGTAATGGCTAGCAGAGAAGCATATGCCCATCAGCAATTACGTGAATGTGCACCCATATATGTGTGTGATCTCCATATGTATTAAGATGGTATTATGGATTTTCATGTAACTACAGTAACTTCAAATTTTTCTTTCATGCTGCTCAGTAAAATTTTACTTTTTCCGTATCTTCACCGATTTAATGGTCATAATTGTGGAGTGTTTGTTTCATGGTATGCTGAAAGAGTAATGCAAGGGCAGTCTACTGCTGAGGCCTTTGATCCAGACAGATATAGGAAGTATAAGTTGTACATGATCACAGGATTTGATAAGGGGAATAAAGGGAAAATCCAAAGACATATCAATTCAATGTTTTTATTGTGAATAAAATAAATATGCTAGTATTGTGAATTATATAAACATAATAACCTTAGGTTACTCTATTAAGCATGCAGTATGAAATAACACGTTTTGTTTACATCCCGAATGATAAAAATTTCGAAACTGAGGTTGTCCTCAAGGTTACCCTATGTTGAATTAGAATAATTATAGGAAATGCTCCAAATTTTATGCTAGTATTGTGAATTATATAAACATAATAACCTTAGGTTACTCTATTAAGCATGCAGTATGAAATAACACGTTTTGTTTACATCCCGAATGATAAAAATTTCGAAACTGAGGTTGTCCTCAAGGTTACCCTATGTTGAATTAGAATAATTATAGGAAATGCTCCAAATTTTATGCTAGTATTGTGAATTATATAAACATAATAACCTTAGGTTACTCTATTAAGCATGCAGTATGAAATAACACGTTTTGTTTACATCCCGAATGATAAAAATTTCGAAACTGAGGTTGTCCTCAAGGTTACCCTATGTTGAATTAGAATAATTATAGGAAATGCTCCAAATTTTATGCTAGTATTGTGAATTATATAAACATAATAACCTTAGGTTACTCTATTAAGCATGCAGTATGAAATAACACAATGTTTTGTTTACATCCCGAATGATAAAAATTTCGAAACTGAGGTTGTCCTCAAGGTTACCCTATGTTGAATTAGAATAATTATAGGAAATGCTCCAAATTTTATGCTAGTATTGTGAATTATATAAACATAATAACCTTAGGTTACTCTATTAAGCATGCAGTATGAAATAACACGTTTTGTTTACATCCCGAATGATAAAAATTTCGAAACTGAGGTTGTCCTCAAGGTTACCCTATGTTGAATTAGAATAATTATAGGAAATGTTCCAAATTTTATGCTAGTATTGTGAATTATATAAACATAATAACCTTAGGTTACTCTATTAAGCATGCAGTATGAAATAACACAATGTTTTGTTTACATCCCGAATGATAAAAATTTCGAAACTGAGGTTGTCCTCAAGGTTACCCTATGTTGAATTAGAATAATTATAGGAAATGCTCCAAATTTTATGCTAGTATTGTGAATTATATAAACATAATAACCTTAGGTTACTCTATTAAGCATGCAGTATGAAATAACACAATGTTTTGTTTACATCCCGAATGATAAAAATTTCGAAACTGAGGTTGTCCTCAAGGTTACCCTATGTTGAATTAGAATAATTATAGGAAATGCTCCAAATTTTATGCTAGTATTGTGAATTATATAAACATAATAACCTTAGGTTACTCTATTAAGCATGCAGTATGAAATAACACAATGTTTTGTTTACATCCCGAATGATAAAAATTTCGAAACCGAGTTTGTCATTAAGGTTACCTATATTGAATAGGAATAATTATAGAAAAAATTCCAACTAAACATATAATAACCTTAGGTTATTACGTTTATATAGTTATTATGTTTATATGTATTGATGTTTTTTTATATGGATGGATAACAAAGTAGCCTTCGAGGTCTCTTTTTGAACGCATTTAACATTTATAAGAATAATGAATACTATATTCGACGCACATCATCATTATTACCTTACGTTACTTATGCATTTCAACCCTGTGGAATAATTAATTGCAACTTAACTCATTTTACAATTGTTTTAACATTTTTCTACATTTCTGAATGTAAAGTTATGCAAATTGTTCAGTTATATTTCAAATCCTTTTCTATTCGCGCCTAGTGTTGCGCATTTCGCCATGACAGGTTGCCTTTGAGGTTACCCCTCTCTCCATTCGGAACGACTCTACTGGAGGGGGCCTAAGCTCTCAGGGGTGAAGCCAGGCGTAACGGTATTCTTGCGCATTTAGCCATAGTGTCCAGCCCAGCTTCGTGGATTTGCCATAAGCCTACGTGCGAAGAAAATATTAAGTTTTTCTGAAACCAGTGGCTACAGAGGTCATATAAAGGTACGTAAATACTTAATAGTGTGTGTATTTTTCTGAAAATTATTATCTATATCCGAAAACATGCCGTCAGGCAGATATATGCTATGTCAACTTTGCATTCGTAGATGGTTTGCTGCTCTGCTTACGGGTGCAGTAATCGCACAGATAGAAGAATAACTGGTCTTACCTTCCACCGGTAAGTTAAAAAAACTTCATAAAATAGTCATACCAATGCAATATTGTATGAAATGGACGCTACAACAGATAAATATTGAATTTGTTGCCTACGATGTTGCATGTGTTTCGGGTGTATTATTAAGTGAGTAGTTGATAATATTTTGCCAGTAAACCGCAGTAACTATGTTATTTTATCATAGTTAGTAGCATGTTCAGCTAATTTGTTATGTGAGTATAATATTACAGGTAGGAAATAATGCGACTGAAATTTTTGCCCTACCACAAACCTTTATGATGGCTTCCAGGGTATTACGCAGATGTTATGCAGAACCAAGCATGATGTTACACTATTTCACAGTAATAACCCTAAAGAAAATATAGACGTTATGATGAGTTAGAAGTGTGGAATAGTATTTATTTCAATTAGAGGGAAAGAACTTAGGAAAGTGTAGCCTTCACGTGCCTTTGGTATCATCGGTACTCTATGCTTAAAACGGAGATAAAGAAAGTTTGACAACGAGGGATTTGTTATTCTAAGTTTGTGAATCACGTTCTTGATATAGAAATATTTGCAGGGAAGTGTGTTCATTTTTTAATATATAATATCATCTTTAGCTTGTCAATTAACCGTTACCGACCCTTGTATTTTGTTATGAATTAGGCGAGAATAGCGAGAGTGAATGCTCATCACTTCTCGCTTTACGTTTATTAATATCCCGTGTAGTAAGTTATCAGTGAAGTGAATTAGTCATTTTTAATTCGAAACGATCTTCTTCCATAAGATGCTGACATTAGATTTTCTTTAGATTTTAGAAGTTTTATGTATTAAATCAAAGAAGTAAAGGAAAGTATACAATGCATAGACAATCAGGGGTGGAAATGCTGAAATGATGTTAAGTGCACATTGTATTTCTTGCAGGTGTAAGCTTTAGTTTTGAGTGCTAGGTTATCAGTAAGGTGTTGTGTTGTGTGTGACAGTGTATTTCAAAAGACGTAAAGTTAGCTTCGATCACAGATGGATGCACACTAACATCGAGAAAATTAATCCGACCGGTTTAACTTTTCCATGCACGAATATGTTAGTGTGTATGTTATATTGTGGAAGGTGTATTGACTGGAAGTATTTGTGACTTCCTCTCGATGATAATAGTGCATGGTCGTGAAGGCTGTCTTAAAGCAACTCTTTTAGTGTCAGAGGTGAGAGGGAAAATGACCTATTACTTTCCTACAACAGAAAACTATGTCAGAAGATCCATTATGGCAAGTTTTTATGAATTGCCTATGTATGAATGCCTTAAATGCTTATTCGTGAATCCATTTTGAACTTGATGGGTGTGTTTTCTTAATTATTGTTAGAGCATATAACGAGGATCTGATGAATTAAATATAAATCAAGCCAGTCTCGTTCTAAGCAATATTTCTATGGTCCACATATAGTGCATTGGTATTGGAACTGATATTTAATTGCTGAGTTAATTTTTATTTACCCTTTGCACATTACTTCCACTATGTAATTGCTGATACTGTCAACAGTCTTAAATTATCAACCTTAGAGTGTTGAATGTAATTTTCCATGTTTCATCATGAACTTGACAGAGAGACTGTTGATGCTGGGTATTGATGTTGAAAAATGAGATGTGTATGCTGCTTACTTGAGTGCAATCAATTGTATTTGGTTCCATCATCTTGTTGGAGCTGAATTCCTTTGTGTTATCTTTGATATTTCTCTATGTGGTTTACGTTTGGGTTAAATTATCATGTCCTCAGGCTCTTTGGTCATTCTTTTGTGTTCACAAGTATACCCTATAGGTATTTTTTATATCATAGCATGTATGGATATCATATATTACTTCTTTCCTCGAATTTCGGATTCTAGTAATTTTTAAAATTGGAGAAGTAGAATTATGTGAAGTTCTTCTATTTTTCTTCTACTTGGTAATGCATGTTATTTTTTCAGGTTATAGATGACCTTTAATCCGGTGGTATTGGAATCAAATTTGGAGTTTATGATATGTTTTTGATAGACACCGCGGGTCATTATTTCATTGATGTTCCTAGAATATCTACTTGAAGGGAAAGAAAGTGGTTCATTGTGGTAAGAAATTGTCATATCTTGATGTGTTTCCCTAAGCAATTGCAACATTTATTTTGTATTGGTATATTTCCAAAAATAATATTTATCTGTTAGGAAATATGTTGTTTTTTCTGTACAAGTACCTGTTATTTGTCACGCAACCTTTCTTTTTTCCTTTTTCAGGATATCCTTACAAGTTTGCTGGGCCTTTAATTAAGCAATTTCCGGAAACCATTTGACATTTACTTTCCTGACATAAAGCATAAGGTGTTGCAGTTACTGACTGGAACAGTTGTGAATTGCAATCGCATTGCTTCGGTTTTGCATTTTTGACCTCACTCATGCGTTGTAAATGTTTACATTTGATGTTGACCGGCCAAAGGAGAATCTTGTACTTGAACAATCTTAAAATTGAATTGTATCGTAAATTAATGTTTTTGTAACTTGCCACATTTATTAAATGTTTATGCTTGAAATTTTTTTTCAATGACCAACAAAATGTTTCGCCCTTCTTGTGAAGTTAAATTTAGAAGCACGCATTTACTCGAGTTCACTCGAGTACAAACGTGCATTACGTGAGGTAGTACGGCTCTTTTCCAAGGTTTGACAGTGAAAATGTAATAATATAAGTAGAAAATATAGTCTTAGGGTGATTCGGTATTGTGCCATTGATAAAATTGTTTTATCTTGGGATTTGGTCAATATTTATATCGTACAGTAGCAGTTCTTGGCGAGTTTAATGGTGATAAATTACGTTAATAAGAAACGATGGTTGCATATCCAATCTCCAATCCATCTTTAATTTCAGGAATAGGATTCAGAAAGTTGAAATTAATGCAATTTTCGAATTGACAGCTGTTATTTTACGAGTAATATTGAGTCAATTATGTTTGACAAAACATCGCTTTCTCCGTTAATAATCCCGTTCCTGCGGGACACAACGTCTCTAATCCACTAGCAATTAATTAATTTGGGCATGTATTACTAGTTACTTTCAGCGCACCTGCAGCAAAAAATCCCCAAAGGCGTTACTTTAAGAGTAAAGAGCAAAAATTGATCGTTGCCCCGTAAGAATCTGTGTTATAGCTGGGCTGTACAATATGGCTAAATGCGCAATTATGCCACGCCCCCTTGGCTTCACTCCACGCCAGTATGGAGCATAGGGGGCGCCCCCTCCAGTAAGCTCTATGATCGTGACCGACCGATGGATGACCGACTCATCCATCGGTCGTTCAGTAAGAGGAGTCGATTCTTGAAACTCGTTCTCGTTCAATATTTTTCGTAAATCAGTGGCCCCAAACTTTTTTTATGTCCCACACCCATAAAAATTTAATTTTTCTCGCGAACCTTAAAGTAATTATTTATTTAAGAATGAAAGTGGAGATGACCAAAACAAATTTTTATGATCAATTTTAATAGCATAAAGACAAAACTGAAACATGAAAAAGAAAAAGAATGCAGAACAAATTAAAAGTTATATATAAATGCAAAAAAATTCATCAAAGCATGAAATTTATTTTTTTAACTTAAAACTTATGTTCAAATGTCCTCTAGTCAACTTAGCTCATGAACCTTTTTTTCTTGTTATTACATAAGATTTTTTTAAAACGTGGCCAGTTGCTCGTAGCAATCCATATGTCTGCTTGTGCACCCAATCAATTTATTTCTAGATGATGTCTTGATTGACAAAAGGGAACTAAATCCAGACTCTCTTGAGTATGTCGTCGCGAAAAGGTTGTGTACAGTTTTTTCACAAAGTTTTGGAAGTTTCTTGAATCACGATTATTCGTGTATTATCTTACACTTCAATGCATAACACCAATAAATAATAAGAAATTAAAATCTAAGACAATTCGCTACAAAACATTAAACAACAAGTTTGACTCCCATATTAAATGTCTCGATAAAAAAAGTTATGGGGCAATGCATCTAGGGGGAGGTTATATGGAAAGAGGAAACAAAGCGTTTGTCTGTCAGGCACACAGTGGACCCTCCAGACTGGAAGATCCCTTCTCCTGATCCTCACATTTGGATGGCTAAAAATTTGACTAAGGCCTCCTTTCCTACGTACATTACTATTTCATCCACTGTGCCCTCGAGCGATAAATAGTGAGTGCCCATGAGCTTCGGACGCTTCAATGGTTTCCAAAAGCTTCGGGCGACCTGTCGTCACCGGGAGAAGAAAATGTAGAGGTCGACTTTTAAAATCCCAAGACCAGGCCCCTGGACCCATTCTACCCTTCTTCATCCCGTCTATAAAACCTATTCTCTTTCTTCCCCTTCCCCGCTTACCGAACATCCTCCCCTCTATTACGACCTTAAGCAGCCCTTCGCCTCTTATTACCTCTTCCAACCACTTACTCTCCCTCTCTTTTTCTCCTCCGGAAGTTTGCTCCGGAGGAGAAAAGGTGCGCGTTCCGGAGAAATGTGGAGATTTACTACGGAACATGAACGTCATTCTCCCAAAAAAAATAGGTAATTAGATTTTTAAAAGTCGCATGTCATACACAAAGATACGTGTGAAAGATCGTTTGTGTCTATGCCGGTAGGCAAAGTCAAATAACTTAGTTTGACCTAGAAAACTGGCTCTTTTAATAATTTTCACCATATATCCCTAACCTCGAATACCTCTTTCACTCGTCTCACACTCATGCATGCTCTCCTATTCTGCAGACTCCTAATATTCCTCGAATCACAATATGGGAAGGGTATTTCATTATATTAGCATTATTTAGTTATAAATGAAGTGGAAACATGCAAGTAACCACGGAATCATTGAAAAGCGAGTTAGTTAAAGAAAAGCATGTAAAAGTAAGCCGAGTTAAATGTATTGAACTATATCGATTCTATAGAAAATATATCGAAAAAATCAAAAGTAGCACTGGAATACTCGATTTTCACCAGAGTTTCACCATAGTGCAAAATTTCATATTTTTATTACGTCAAGAATTTTGTTAAATTAAGCTGAGTTAAAAATTATCAAAATATATATCGATTGCCTACTGATTGTCGTCCAAGTTAACGCGAACGGGCTAAGCCATATGCATAATACATGTAACACTGAATATCAAGACGTAGCTACGTAGAAAATACTTATACTAAAGAACTAACCTTCCTCGTGCTGTCTTGAAGCGAATAGAGCAATCAGTCGTCTCTGGTGATGATCTACTTCTCAGGACAAGTTATCACTAAGCTGAGGACATTTAGGCACTAAAAATGAAGAAATAGGCAGCCTAAATAGGCACTAAAAATTTCAAAATAGGCACTTAAAATAGGCGCTTAAAATATTTTTTGCATTTCGGAAAATTCTGTCTGTCCTGGAATCCCAAAAGGCTAAGCCTGTATTCAGGTTTTCCAGGGACCAGACAAACAGAACTTGACATACATCTACGCCTTGGGTGGTAAAATACCCGCTCAGGTGGGACTCGAACCCGTAATCCCAAGATTAGCAGGCGAAGACTTTACCCTGCCACCACCGTGGCCGGCTAGAAACATAATGCGGCTTATTGCCACAAAGAAGCATCTGAAATTTAAAGCTTGGGCTGAAATACACGTTTACTTTTCGGTAAAACTGATGGAGAGGAAAGAGGATAGAACTCCAAATAAAATTAGCGTATAAATTGAAGAAACATAAAATAAAAAAGGTTTACTTATTTCAAGTTGCATTACATTTTACAACAATGTATTACTATAAATATTTTCCTGTAAACTGATGCCGAGAGTCAGTCAGGATAATTCTATAGTATGAAAATGACCTCTCAACCTCACACGAGGTGATAGGGCAATACTTAAATGGCGCAAGTTCTTCTGCTGTCATCTTTGGTCCTGGAGCAACCAAAGTCCCAGATAAAATGTCTGCAATTTTCTGGACATCTTCCCAACCAGGGTTCCTTTGCATAACTTTCTTGAATTTTCAAATCGAGGCTTCTCCCACATCAGTTGGTGTATTAATAAGTTCACTTTCCACCTTTAGAATTTTTTCCACAGCTGCCACAAGGAGTAGTTCTTTTTCCTCCAGCGATGACATGATTGATAGTAGTTAACCAAAATTGCATCTGATAAACGTAGGATTTGCATCGACATCGAGATTCAACTCTGCAGCTTTGGATTCGAGAATGCAGTTTGCTTCTTCATCATCCAGATATTCTGTTGCCTATAGAAAACCTACTCATGTGCCATGATGGCTTAATTTTCTTATAGACAGAATTGACATGTAGTATGAAAGATGAGCGAAATCGGTTACAATAGTGTACCTTTAAGTGGGTGAAAAAGACGTTCGAACTGATGTATCAGAGGTGCACATTATTCCTGTCACATACCTCACGTATTTCAATAATTTTATCTGCAGAGTATAATGCGGTATTTAGCCATGTTCCCTATAATATCAATACTGGCTGTGAAGGCAGAGCAACTTCGGGCAGTATCTCTTTAAACTGAGCAATACTGAGTGGTACCTCCACAAACAAGTTTTTGGCAATTGAAACCATCGCATGTACGCATCATGTAAAATGACCATAGTTGTTTTTCTACTCTTTATATAATAATAATTTGGATGATAGTTCTTTATGCATGTTTAATGACATTATTTCAACCTTGATAGATTAAAAAAGAAACTGAAATAACAGACTAGCTCTGCACTAAGGAGATGTTTGGTGACGTTGAGAAGAATATTGATTTTTTAGGACCTTAAATAGGCAATATTAGCAGAAAAAGGCATAAACAGGTAAAATAGGCATTTTTAGGCAGTAACAAATTGCCTTAATTTTGCCATAAATGATCCTAAATGAACTTATAACTTCATAAAATTGGTTTCCTGAGTAAAAGAAAAAATAGGCATTTTAGGCAATGTCCTCAGCTTAGTTATCACACACATTTTTTAACAAAACAAACGCCTTACTGCGCTGAGTGGTTCTAAACACTGGTAAGAGGCATAACTAGAACGATTATGAGCTTCATGCGGTCGGAGGGAAGGAAAGTGATATCCGACAAGGTGAGGGGGTCAGGTTTGCACATGAAGGGGCAAGTTTAGGGAAGAAGAGAACCATATAGAAAGTAAAAGGAATGGGACAAAGGAGCGGGTGATGTCAATGAATTTAGGGAACTACTGTCGGACACAAAATTATGTGCATGAGTTTGAAGCTCAATAACAAAATAACCAATGATTGTATATAAACACCAATTACATTATATTTTTCTTTGATTTATTTTGCGTTTAACAGTTGTAAATAATATTTTATTACATTATATTTTTTACTGAGGCAAGAACGTAAAAAGTGCCCGATTTTAGGCGTATTTCAAGGAGGAGTCACGTTTAAAATTTGTTTTCTTAAAAACGTGCTGTGGTATGGGCACCGAATTTTAAACTGATAGATAATATTGTTATTTATGAATATAATAAATTATAGAATTTTATCTTATAAGGAAAAGTTGTTGTTGTGAGTTTTATACACCAAAGTTTTCTCCGGAGCGGAACGTCGTAGAACAGCGTTCTTAGCTGCGCTGTCATAAGCAAAGCATGAGTAATTTATTTTTTTATGCCAGTATAAGGCATAATGAGTGGCTGATTTTATATTGATTGATATTTATATAATTTTACTGAGGCTGCGCTCGGCGGCGATCCGCCTTGAGAACGCTTGCGGCGTTGCCGCGACCGAGCGTCACGCTCGGCTCAGCCTGTCTCAATGTGCTTTTATTAATAATTTTTGAAACGTTTTCCATCAGCGTTTCACATGAGGGCTTTGGACCTCCAAAGGCCGCTTTAAAATTTTTTTAAATTTGTGTTTTTTGAACTATTTAGGATTTCTATTTTAAATGATTTTTACATATTTTTTCCGGGCATATATCTACTTTTATTCGTAGAAATCTGATAAGCCATCATTCACATCAAAGTCTTCCGAATCGCTTTCATTGTCAGAGCTCTGTAAATTGAAAACAACTGGCTGCACTTCTGGAAATATCTCACTTTCAAAAACCCTTCTCCTTTCAAACAGATCCTTTTCCCAGTAGTTCTCTTCAATTTTTCTACTGTGTTTAATAAAGCTTTTCACAACTCAGGCGTGACAGAGCGTAAGGCTGATTGACATACGTCCCTAATCACTCCTTCAGTGTTTCCTTTTTCCTCCGGAATCGCTCTATTTAATTTTTCAATATTATTTTTCACATATGCCCAAATTAGTTCAGTGGCATTCCATTCACAATGTGAAACTGGCAGCCAAATTAGTTCCACGTCTTCTCTCAGCTCTTTGGTAATTAAACGAGTTTCCTCTTGGGGGTTCCAAAGTAAGGTCGAGCTAGGTTAATTAAGGATTTCTTTGTCAACGATTGAAAGTTAGATGTGTATGGCGGAAGGGGGATGTCCTTTTTAATAATCCAATCGATGATTGCTTCTTTTTTTCAAGCCAATGTTGGATTATTAGTGTCAGGATCTAACATAGTATGGTACGGGGCCTGATCAATGACTACTGAAGAATTTGGTGGGAGAATTGTCAGAATGTGTCTAAACCATTCCTCAAAATGGTGGGCATTCCTTTCCTTGTGGTAATCTCCCGTTCCTTTCTTCCCTACAAAACATAGCTCAGCGCCCTCCAAAAATCCATCCTCTCTTCCTATGTGCACAATGATTACACGTTTTCCCGCACCTGATGGCGTCTTAAATCCACCCCTCCAACCGAAAACTTCTTGAAGATGGCCACGGTATTGGTCAAAATGTGTGTAGCCACAGTTTGATGATTCAGTTACGCATTCCTGCCAAGCATAAGACATAGTGTGATTTTGTTCTCACCAAGTTTCATCAGTATAAAAAATTTTGAAGCCCTTTTATCTGAAATACCTAATTTTCCTTAAAAACTTGTCTTGAGGCTGCAATAGAAACGGACTCCATTAAAACTGGTTTTCTATTGAGTTTCTTAAAACGAAATCCAATGCTGATCAACAATCAAGGAAGAGTTTCACGTAGCATCGCCGGGAAGTCCGGCATGCTTTCATCGAGTTTTTTTCCTAAGCTTTACAATTATGGGAAAGATTTTTGCTAAGAAAAAATCATGTACACACCTGCGAATCAACCAAACTGTAAAGTTTTCGACTCCTATCTTCGGACGTCCTGCAGAGAGTCGTTTCTTCTTCGACGGGAGTGGTGAGCTATCACTCAGGTTCTCATTGTTTTCGGCGCTCACTTTATACAGAGCGAAGCGGAAACTCCGAGGCAGTCGGCGGCACGTTGATACACGGGAAACCGTTTTTAATTTAAAACCAAAATTTTTTATATTAAACCAACTTATCCCCCTCAACTTCGAAAAAACAAATAGCACTTAAAATCATCCGAATTTCGCATTCCGAAAATGGCGACCTTGGTGGCATGTTGAAGATGTCTTCACTGAACGATTTGCTAAGAGGGACTGAAGCGAATAATGACTTTCAAAACAATTAGCTCAACATGAGTCAGAGGAAATTCCAACGCATTATGAGCTATGACTCGAGGGACTAAAGGTCGTATTACCCTGCCCGGCCACGCCGTGTTTAAAATGTTTCTACCGCAAATAACCGCCCGGGATAAGCCTCGCACTCGGCCCGGCCCACCGACGTACGGTCGAGTCAACGCCGCGCCGCAAGGGTGGTCGAGGCGGATCGCCGCCGAGCGCGGCCTCAGTAAAATGACATAAATATCAATCAATATAAAATCAGCTACTTATTATGCTATAAAATAATATATTAATTAATAATATTATACTATAAAAAATTAACTACTCAGGCTTTGCTTATGACAATGCAGCCAAGAACGCTGCTCTACGACGTCCCACTCCGGAGAAAACTTTTGTGCATAAAACTCACAACAACAACTTTTTCTTATTTGATACAATTCTATAATTTATTATATACATAAATAACAATATTATCTATCAGTTTAAAATTCGGTGCCCATACCACAGCGCGTTTTTAAGAAAACAAATTTTAAACGTGACTCCTTCTTGAAATACGCCTAAAACTTTTACGTTCTTGCGTCAGTAAAAAATATAATTATAAGTGTAATAAAATATTATTTATAACCGTTAAACGCAGAATAAATCAAAGGAAAATATAATGTAATTAATTGGTTTTTATGTACAATTATTGGTTATTTTGTTATTAAGCTTCAAACTCGAGTGCACATAATTTTGTGTCGGACAGTAGGGAGTATTTAATCGAATGTATTAAGGTAAAATGAAGTGGCAACCATGGATCTACTGAACTATGAAAAAGCGAGTTAAAGAAAAGCACGTAATATTTTATCTATAAAAAATTGCCAGGATGTGGTCACGAAGCGACGACTCTCTGATTGATTCCTCTGGACGAGAGTCGGACGCTTTACCACCATTCTATCTCCAATCACAATTTTACGTGAATGAAGTGGAGCCATGTAAGATAAAATGAAGTGGTAACCTTGGACCCATGGAAAAGCAATTTAAATAAAAGCATGTGAAAATAGAGCTAAGAATAAATAAAAAAAGAGCTACAATCATTGCCAGAGCAAGACAATCACAAGCGATACTATTATATGTCTGCAGATGGCTGGCGAATTTTTTGTTCGCTCGGAGATATTTACCGCTTGCCACTTCCCGCGCCCGCTCTGGCGCACAAAATGTCACCATCCTATCCACCTGCACTCAATGGCAAAAGTGGCGTCAATGGTCGACACCCCTTTCAATTACCAACCAACTGACAACCAATAGCCTCTCCATAGCTCAGAATACTATTCAAACAAGGTCTCAGTACGAGGATATTCTGCGTAAACGGGCATTCATTCCAGCTGTAGGTATGGCTCGAAGGTTTCTAGTTCCTCTTGCTCAAGGGGTTGAACAGGTCGTTCAGCGCACACCTATTCAATTCGACGATCTGAGCGAGAAGATTCATTGCCACGCGTGCAACTCACAGCCGAGCAGTCGGCTATGAAGTGACGCGAGTGTGAAGTGAGGTAGGCAAGCCACAAGTATCTTCCACTGTGATACTAGCGTGAAGGGGCAAATCACGTAATACCTTATTCTTGAGTGGATGTCGTGGAGCGTCTATTTTTGGTTTGAAGACAGAATTGACGTTAGAGTTGTTGATAGCTCGCGTTTTAAGTGTTACCTACTTAGTGACAGAGTGGAATACTATGTATATGACGAGTGATGCAGTGCTGTGAAATTTAAAAAAACACGATCATTAGGATTAGGCACGATCTTCGAGGGTACATTCAGATACTATGTATATGACGAGTGATACAGTGCTGTGAAATTTAAAAAACACAATCATTAGGATTAGGCACGATCTTCGAGGGTAGTAATCAGGCTCTCCATCCTCTTCCAGCATCGTAGTTTAAATCAGTGATGTTACGTCAATCATCAGAGTGCCTTTGAGTGTAGTGCCAGCGTCACCGTGAAAGCAGATTGAAAGAAAGGCGTAGAAGATCCATTTACTTTTCAGCAAGAAAACTTTATTTGGTGAGTTTAGCAATAATCGAGATGATACTCGAATTTTATTGTAAAACTTAGAAGTTTTAAGGAGTATGAAGTAAATACAGTAATATTTATGACACAAAAACATTGTTTTTCATGGCTGAACTTCTCAGTAACTTACTGATGATACAAATTGAAGGCGTATTTGTTTCACGCTGTACGATGGAAACGCCCTCTAAACCTAAGGTTATTTGTTAAATATTCTCCCGTGCATCCCATCTTCAAAAAGGTTTTTACAACAATTAAAATCGCTAGCATTCCATGATGTTTCACACGCTGATCGGCTGCCCTCGAAACGCTTCGCTTAGTACGCGTGAAACGCCGGAATGTGATCCCACATTTACACATGAGCTCCGCGAAGGCCTTTGGTATCGGCACTCGCCACTGCGCGAACGGAGGATTCATCCAGTGGGGCGACTCAATACCCAATTCCACTCTCCGTATGATGACGCCTGATACCCTCAACCGACTTCTCTTCCCGCACCACTCTTCCCCCAAGCTAAGACCCACGCCCTCCCCTCATGCTCTGCATGCTGGTCGACTCGCTATCGTGAGCGCTCGATTCTTTGACTAGACGTGCGCAGGTGATCGCAGCGATGACAGTGACCGTTCGTGCGTAGCCAATTCATTGCTTTACGCGGGTGTATGCCTCCTGAACTGTTGTTCTTTACATCTACATGGATCCCTACAAGTCACTTCAAGGGTGCGTGGCAGTTCTTTAGGGAGCAAATTGTTAGCCAGAGATAGGAAAGGAGCTGTAGTCCGTAGGACTGTTACTAACACGTTTATGTCCATGGCGAGGACAGTGGTCAACGGCTGGGCTTCGCCAGATCCTCGCTTCAGGAGTGAGCACAGCCTAGAGACTGCAGTTCGATCTAGGATAGAGGCAGTGAGAGGAGGAGACGTAAGCTTGATCATATTTGGTGAGTGAAATACAATTTTATAAAATTTGCATTGGCAGACGTTACTCGATTCAATATATTAAATACATTTGTGAATGCAAGTCGCGTACAATTCTTTACATAATATCTGTAATTTAATGTATAACTACTCATTAGATATTCGCATTTTTACCATCTTTCGTTGTTTCAAAAATGCGTTCTTGAGATTTTTTTATAGAAGAATGCCACTTTGTGTTTTTATTAAACGGAACTATTACTTCAGTTGATATGATAATTTGTTGATGCGCAAGAGTTTGCATATTTCTGGTGATGTTATTTTTGTTCTATATTTAGTATTTCATCAAATGAGGTTTTGACTTAATTAAATGATGCTATTCATTTTTCGTCCTTAGCTGCAAGTTACAATTACCATGGGAATTCGATAGACTATGAATATAGATAGACCGAATAATTTGATATTCTTTGCGTGATATTTTCCGTGTTCAATTACTAGATATTAGGTGCTTAGTTTTTCCAGCTGTGTTTTTGTCAGAAGGTTAGGTTGAATAAAATATTTGAGTAGGTACCGGAAAGAATTTATGTAATAAGCGTTAACCTACTCGCTGGCCTACTTGAACCTTTCCATCCACAAATGTATCCGATAAAATAAAATCGGCACTCTTGTGTTATGCTGGTTCCATTCCACTGAAATTGTTTGTTGAAGTTATATGTATATTTTTTTAACTGTTCCTTGTAAAACCCCTCCTTCACCGTCGCAACTTTATTTATACTTAATGTAGGTATCTGCTTTAGATGGAATTCACTTTTGTGTACGCATGATATTTCAAAAGGCGGGTGGTCGGGTTTTCCTCAAATTGTCGTACGTAGGGACAGATGTAAGTTATGACATACCTAGCCGGCGTTGAAGGTGGCAGCGTAATGTCCTTGCCCGCCAGCCCGGAGGTTTTCGGTTCGAATACTGCCTGGGTGGCTTCACACCATCCAGGGTATAGTTGTATGTGCTCGTATTAGCATATGTATTTCAAATTTTGATAAATATATCGAAGGGTCTTGTCAGGGAGAAAATGTTTTGAGAGAAAAGTAGGGAACTGTGGGAAATGGAATAAATGCCGGAGGAAAGTGAAAGGAATGAGCATTTGAGAAATGTCAGAAAAAAGGGCGTGGAATACTTAGCTTTGGAGTAAATAAATATTGAAAATGAAGAAAATTAAAATATTTTCGTGTCATTTTGACGCCATATTGAAATGTTTACAGAAGTGCCGGTAGAGGGATAGGGACTAATTTCACATCTAAAATATGGCATAATCCCCAACCCCCCAAGAAGGTGGAGTGAAACACTGGTGCTGGGGTGGTTCGGAACGTGGGCAGTAAATAGTTATTTTCAAACGCGAAGAAGGAATTTATCGGTGGTAAGAAATGAAAATGCAGTATTGAGGAAACGTGAAGACGGAAAATGAAATTTTTCAACGGTGAAAAACAGGGAATAGTGGGAAATTGGGTATAAGATGGTTAATGGAAATAGCAATTTATGAAAAAAAAAATCCCCCTAGTGGTTTGGTGATTGGAGAGGGTGGTGTAGTTTTAGATTGGTCAATGTTGCAGCGTATTATTTTAAAGAAAACATCCCCCGAGTAGGTTGGTGATTGGAGGGTGGTGTAGTTGTAGTGCGTCAATGTAGCAGATGTTTTTAAAGAACCAAATCCCCTGGTGGGTTGGTGAGTGGAGGGGGGTGTGGCAGTAGTGTTGTCAATGTTGGAGCGTATTTTTTTAATTATAAAATCCCGCGAGTGGGTTGGCAATTGTAGGGGGGTTTAGTTGTAGTGTCGTCAATGTTTTAGCGTATTTTTAAAAGAAAAAATCCTCCGAGTGGGTTGGTGAGTGGCGAATGGTGCGGCAGTAGTGTTATCAATGTTGTAGCGCATTTTTTTAAATAAAAAATCCCCGGAGTTGGTTGGTAATTGGAGGGGGATGTAGTTGTAGTGTCATCAATGTTGTAGCGTATTTTTAAAATAAAAAAATCCCTCTAGTGGGATGTTGATTGGAGGGGGGTATTTTTAGATGTAGGAGGAAAGGTTAGTATAAATGCACATATGTAGCATAGCACGATATGTGAAATTTGTGGCTTAAATTCGGGGGGAACTGGGTGAAATCTAGGTGTGAGCGGACTAGACGCTTCGATACAAAAACCTAAATTTTTAGTAATTGTCGAATTACGTTTCCATTTAAGAAGTAATTATTCACATATTGTCACAGAGTTTAACACCCTGTGATATCTAATCGCCTTGTCTCTTTTTCTATTACGATCGGACGAAAAATATGCATTCGAATTTATGATGCATCGTCGAAGCTCTGAACGTCTTCCTTTTCGTCCACTGCAATTTTTCTATTCTCTTCGGCATCTCCAACTCGAAAACTTGCAGCCTTTTCTAGTCTTTCTTTCTCAGACCCCAGGTTTCTGCACCATGGAGCGCTAAAGGCTATATTGAAGTTGGTATCCGCCAAACATAACTTTACAGTCTTACACAATCTCCCAGTCACTGCTTTTCTCTCATTGCTGAACGCTTATTCCACTTCCCAATTGGGGTGTTGGGTAATTTTCCATCTAATATTTTTACTACATACTATTTTCCTACTACGTACCCTCGTGTACGTACCACCCAAGTAGCACTCCAGTTTGTGCCCTTCAGCTGTTTTGACCAGCCTTGCTTTCTTTGTCCTAGTAAATTCCATTACTCTTGATTTATTATGATTAATCCTCGATCCCTATTCCCTGGACTGATTTTATAAAGCATTCACCAATGCATACAATGCCTTGGGTGACTTTCTAACCAGCTCCTGGTCTTCTGCTAACATAACTAACCTTATCAGCTGTCCTACTTATATTCCCACATCTAGATTCGCTTTCCTCTTATACCATTTCTCCATCATAAAGTTTAGAAGCAAAGGCGACGACGGGCAGTCTTGCTTCGCCCCCCAACCCCTACAACCTTTTACTGCCGACTCATATACTCCCACCAGTCAACCTCCCCTATACCTTCCCTCCTCTGGGCCTTTTACTGGTTCCGAATGAGGCTAACCTCTGATTTTCTCCTATTATCGTATATTTAGATATTATCTTGGGTGAGTATAATGGCCTCTTGAGTCACCCCGAAATTACTGTGATCTGAATTCAAGTCAACTTTGCTCGCCTTTAAACTTCCAAGCCTATAATGGCTCCCATGCTAGGTGTTATATCACCCTTGATTTACTTTCCGCTCGATCATGGAAGTATTAGTGGAGGATGTGGCCGACATGTTGAAAAAATTTATCTTAGTATATTCAACTCAAAAATTGGTTTACTACCGACCCAGGTTTCGACTGCACAGCAATCATTATCAGCCTTGATAATGATTTCCGTGCAGTCGAAACCTGGGTCGGTAATAAACCAATTTTTTGTGGAATATACTAAGATATGTTTTTTATCATATCAATGGCAAGATTCCACGAAGTTACGCCTTCAACCATTAATGTCATTGGAGGATGTGGGTTTACTTCGTATTTTATTTAAATTCACCGATCAAATTTTCTGAAAATTTTATGGTACAAAATACTTGCGGCGTACTCGAGATGTGCAAGTAAAAATGGTAGCACTCTACAGTACAGAGCAGAAGTATTATTCTTCCGCCTAGACCTTTCCCCTCATCCTAGTATTCTTCCCTATAAGATGTCACTTCTTACAGTGTTTTTGAAGGGTCGCTTTTTTGAACGCGCAGCAATGAGTTGAATTTATCACCTTCTCTCACGTTGTTTTGCTCTACAATAAATCGACGCGGGCTGGCATGAATGGGGAAACGGAATGGTGGTTTAATGCCATCGGTTTAGGATTCCCTATTCAAACAGTCGCGATGGTCGCACGAGGGATTCGGTGGGGGGAGGTCCGTGGGCGGTAGCTGGGATGGGAATTCTGCCAGGGGGCAGCGGGCACCAGGGGGGGGGGCTCTTCTCCCTCGACCGTGCAGTGTTTGTGCACGGAACACTCGCGGCGCGTGATGAGAATAACCAGCCGCTGCGCTGAGACCACCACCTCGGAGAGCGGTGGTTTGAGCGAGATAGTTCCCTAGTCATAATAGAGACCATATTCAATTTTTTAAATTTTATTTCACCCTCTGTAAGAAGTATGAATAAATATTGTAGTAATAATAGCGCAAAGGTATAGTTATATATGACCAAAATTCTTAGTAATAAAATAAATAAAGCTGCATACGTCTCTAACTTGACTCATTTTTCACGCCGAACGGCTGAAAAACCTTCAGAACAGCAGGTTTTTTTGCGATTCTGTAAAAATTACTTCGGTGAGTAATAGATTAATTTTTATAAATAGTTAAGGAGACATGCTAACTATACACCGTTAGTTTTTTGACAAAATCTAGGTGCTAGAAGTTCCTAATTTGTGTAATATTCTCCCTCCGGAGCGCACAGCCATAATCTATCCCATGTAAAACAGCTTATATTTTTAAGCATATTTCTCGAAAAGTAGTTCGGCAAGGGGTTGATATTTTGATATCATTAGAAAGATGAGTTTTTTCTATCAAATGAGGCAAAATTCTTCAAATTATTGGTGAAGTGATTTTTCGCTCAAGATACCTGAAGGAGGTTCTACCGCGACTCTGTTAGCCAAAAAAATACTAACTTTTCCGACATATAACTATAATTCCCAATTTTTGTTTACATTTTTCAAAAGAATTATTTTATTCTTGGCATGCCTTCATTAAAAGGGAAATTATATTATGCTAGAGTTGCAGATTATTGGATGAATAATGAACACTTTTCCCAGTTGTAACACTTACTGCAGTGAAATTTCCATTGAATGAAAGCATTTTTACTTCGATTTTTACTGTAATTTGCTAATAAATCGATACATATAATACGTAGCTGCCTCGATTTTATTCCCATTACATTCCCTCGGTTAATTTGTTTCTTTAAAACAGCTTCCGCCAAAGTGGTACTTATATTACATAGAAAAATAGTTTTCTCCATGTTTCGCCCATTTTTCGGATTTAACACCCATGTAATTTCAAGTTCAATTTGCTATAAATAACGCGGAAAAGTGGGATTTGTTGTCCTTAACAACAAGTGGACAGAATTTTTCTGTAGGTGGTGTATACGTGAATAAAATGACCGTTGTCATCTCACGGTGGCACTACATACCTACCCATCACTCCAATACCTTTGGGCGTTGGCACGAAGAGCTTAGTTATTGCAATTAGGCTTGTGTAAGTGGAACTATTTTAATGATTCCTCAATAATGCCCTGTCATTACATACTCCTTTTGCTTATGTGACACACGTGCATTGCTTCATAAACGCTCTCCTATCCTTAAGACTCGTAATGTTTCTCTTTTTACTAGTGTCTTCCACTAGGCTTGTGCGATGAGTCGATTAATCGAAGTCATCGACGATGATTTTAGTCATCGCGGTGCGATGACTGTAATCGATGACTATGAATGTCATCGACCATCGATATCGATGAGTCGATGAGAATCATCGATGCCGATGAGTCAATGCGAATCATCGTTGTCGATGAGAATCATCGATCCCGATGAGTCGATGAGTTGATGCGAATAATTGATGTCGATGAATCGATGAGAACCATCGATGAGGATGATCGATATCCTTATATCACTAATTTGTCTTCTTTTTTTCCATTAATTTGAACGCCTTAGATCTAAAATGTATGCATAAAGTATAAGCACCCCGGTTATTGCGCCTTGAGGACGATGGCAGGGCAACAGTGGAATGTTTGAAATTAATTTTTTTCCTCAAGTTCGTGGTAGACGATACAGGAGTAGGATACAGGATCGATCACGTTCAATCACAGTTAATACGCAGTAGCAGTGGTAGCATTGTATTCGTTGGTTGCACTGGTGCAGTTGGTAGCAGCGGTAGCAGCCTGAGCTAAATCGGCTAAATTCACCGAATTCACAGTCACAGTGATTTCGATTATTTAGTCTCATGCTGTGATTGCTACTTTTCAGTATCGGTGATTCAATCACAGCGATATATCGCTCATCACTACTGCACAGTTCATCGAGAGTCATCGATCATCGTAATTCATCGATCATCGACATTCATCGATCATCGATATTCATCGATAGTCATCGATCATCGTGTACACTCTATACGATGATCGATGATAGCCATCGTCATCGAAACATTTCCATGAAATTTTTTCATCGAAAATCGATGACCAAAATCGGTCATCGCACAAGCCTATCTTCAACTGCATTCACCCTTGAATTTCTTCGTCTTCGACTTAATATTGAAGCGCTATCGGGAGAAGGGAATATTTGTTCTCGCCGACAACACCCGTAAAAAAAACCAACGCTTTCCATGCTTGGGTGAGACAAGTGAGGAAATTGAACGAAACATAATTGTTATCAATCAAAAACTGAACTAGCAATATATTTCACACACAAAACAAACCAAATTACAAACAAATTACCCACAAATCGAGTGCCAGGTGACCGTTATGAGAGTTTCCACTCAGACAATGATTAAGATATACAAGAACGAGAGGTTGAGCTTCTCTCCAAGTACAAATGACTGAAAATCAGCAGGTTCACACAACGGTGTTACTCGGTCGCCGTCTCGACTGCAAAAGAGGGCGTTCTCAGGGGTGAGTTGGCAAGGACGAGGTGGAATGAGAAAGCTTAGGATATCGGCGTTAGGTAGCCTTGGAGGGAGGAAATAATGGGATGGTTGATAGATGGAGTGGGAATTTTCAGTTGGAGCGACAGTATCTGTTTTCTGGCTTCGGCCGCAGAATACAGGATTACAGCCTTTGTGCCTTGGTCAGAATGACCGCATTTTTTAAATCCTTCTTCACTTTAGGGGTTATATAAAGGATGCGGGACCTGGCGAGGGAAAGGCGTGGTGGCAGGCGTGGCAGAAGTTGCTGGCAGGAGTCGCTGCATTTTGGAGTCGTAGGCATTTTGGCCGTCGTTGGCGCCCCAGTGTCGAGCTTAATCTTCACACTTTTAATCTCAATAGAAACAACCTCATGCCATTCATTAGATTTGTTACAAGCTTTGACATTAACAGCAACTGAGTTGACATGCAGTTTGATCGAATCACGTGACACTGACGATACGTCAGAATCGGTGTCGTACACGTTGACTTCTCTCGCCTGTCTCACTTTGCATTACACTGCCAAGTGATAGAGCAGACCACACTAAGCACCCCTCTTTCCATACGCTGGGCACTCACATGTGCCATGCGTCGTCTGACATCGATTGCAGCGAAATTTTATTTTCCCTTCGCACTTTCGCTCATTACTTCTGATTTTTGTAACACTTTTGGTGCCTTTGACCCTACGGTATTTTTCGCCGTTGACACCTCGTTGACACCTCGTTGACACAAGCTTTCTCACTTACGGAGACGTCCGTCGAATCCCTAACCTGCTTCTCCTGCCGGAGGCTTTGCTCGACTGCTCTGCTGTGCACTGCCGCCTTCGCCAGGGTCAAGTTCCTTCAACCGCGGCATAGCCCCCTGGACCGCCTTATAATGAATCCCAAAGACAATCCTGTCGCAAAGCATGAACTCCTCCCGAGGCTCAGACCTATCAAACCCGCAATTTTTTAAGAACTTACTTCAATCGGCAAGAAAATGTTCAATATTTTCTCTCTCCTGTTGAACTCTCAGATAAAAAATGAAGCGTTCAAATGTTTCGTTTATTTAGGGCGAAACATAGCCTTCGAAGACCTTTTTCATAGCAGTTGCTCTCTGCGTCAGTCAGCGAGAATGTGAAGAACAGGTGCAGGGCCGTGCCTCCCAACATGTTTAAAAGGAGTGCAGTTTTCACTTTTTCTGACTCACCATCTCGCTTCGTGGCCGTAAGGAAAATATCAAATTCCCATACAAAATTCAGCCAGTCCAAATATGCAATCGGTGCCTCTGTCCACTGTGGCGGGTAACTTCACTTATTCGCTCGCCATTTCGAAAACGTGCCAGGCAAAATTTAATATCGGCTTAACTTTATAGCCCCTATATTAGGAATAATTACGGTTACACAAGATGCGCCATGTTGTAGTCTGGGTTAATCTTAATAATAATTAAAAACATAAATTTTGATGTGTATGATATTGTGGGATATTTAATATAACTTTCGACCACTCTCGTGTGCTACCTCATAGTTAAGACTTAATTTACACCGGGTGTTATATTCCAGGGGTGCCAACCTATGAGTGAGGCACTGAGTGGCCAAACTATTATATCAATATATACAACAATGTGGGTCCCATAAACCCCATTGTAAAATAATGTAGGTAATAAGAACCTACCCCATTCTCCTCCCTAAAACGTATCGCGTAAAATTTGATTGACCCCTTGATTGCTGCATCACAGACAAGTTTCATAGTAATTCCGTATTTTGCCTTCCAGGATTTTGCTGCTGAATTGACCGCTGGAAGATCAGACACAACTAAGCAAACCTATTTAATGCGGGCAAGGGCATGTTAAAGTACTTATGATCTTCAATGTGGAAGAAGGATGGAATGCCTTGATATGCATGTACGTATATTGTATAAAATAATGGCCTGACGGCAAGAAGATGTGAATAATGACATTGTGCTTCCCCAGTTGCGCCAGCTGTTTTTATTATTAAGGCATGGGCATGTAAAAAGTACCTATACTATTCAAGGTGGAAAAAGGATTGAATATCTTGATTTCCATGCATGTTCTACAAAATAATGGCGAAAGGGGAAGAGAATGTGTATCCATGCTTCACCCAATTATGTCTGCTGTTTTTATTATTAAGGCATGGGCATATTAAAATAAACTATAATATTCAAGGTAGAAAAAAGATGGAATATCCTGACCACGCCCAGCGCCCTCATCGACGCCTTGCACGACCAAGCACTACTTCTCCTAGCTTGCCCACACTTGTCCCACCTCGCCATCCTCGCTCCCATCTTGCCATCCTCGCTCCCATCTTGCCATCCTCGCTCCACCTCCTCCCACCACGACACAACTGGTCTCATCTCGACCCACACCCTTCCACCTCTTACAACCTCAACCCACATTGCCTCATCTGACACTTCACCTTACCCTTTTCCACGCCTGAGTTGGTTGACCACTTGCCACCGTCGACAAAAACACGCAGAGTCTTAGACTACGCCGTTGCCGTTTGATTATGCCAATGTTGTCCGACCACGCCAACAGTGTCGGCTCATGTCGAGAAACTAAAAGGTGAGTAGAAGGAACCACAAGACCTTCTAGTCACCTTGGAGAACCACGTGGACACGGCCGAAGCGCCGACTACTTGCAGTGTCGCCGACTAGGGTCATGTCTCCAACCAGAGCATTTGTCGCGCGACCTTGCCAAGATTTGCCCGACCACGGCTCACGTCGAGAAACAGTGCCTGTGTCGCCGACCACGACAAATGTCGCCTGAAATTCATCTCACATTATTCCTCCTTACCCGTTCTAACTCCTCCGTACCTCTCCTTACCTCACCGTACCCCACTGAACTCCACCTTGCTCCACCATACTCAACCCTACCTCAATTCGCCCAACTTCACTCAACCTACCTCCTTAGCCCCACGACCCATGTCTCTTCACCTCGACCTTCCTACCTCCACCTCGACCCACATCCCTCATCCTTGACCTTCTTCGCTCCACTTTTATATTCTTTTTAATCCGGAGTAGGTGCCCGTGAAATTTAATTCATCTTTTCTTGAACGTATGTGCCTTGAACGTATGTATTGCCTCAAGTGGGAGATATCGCAGTCGGAATTGCCATTATTAACTTTGGAAAATCCAAGAATTATTTCATTTAGTGTTTATTTTATCCCATGTGGTCTCTGCCTCCTTAGTATGGGAATAGGCGTAAGCCAATGGAGGTATAGAGTACGGATCTATAGCTCTCGCAAAAGTCACTGGCACTGCGCTGTGGGCGATTTTGGGGCATGGTTTAAGCGGGGTTCACATGGACGGAAAACGTCGCGGAATCGTGGATTAATTTCCGTTAATTTGTATACTTTTGATGATGATCCCTTCATTCAGACCCCTTCTCAGTTTATCGGTCCGCAAACTATTTTCCTGATTTTCTGTTCCGGTTAATCTATTTATTAATTTGTGCCCACCAATTAGCGTTGGTCTGACTGCTTCCGGAACCACTATACACTGTCGAAACATCACAAATTGACGGACCAGCAAAAATCAAACACAGTGGAAACAGGAACCTCGAATCCTCAGGAAAAATGTCGGACCTATAATGACCTTATTCTAGTGTCTTAATTTCCCGTTGTTGGATGATTATATCTTGGTGTAATTATTCCATGCCAGATTGCATGCTTTTCGTAGTTTTCTGATTCTTTTCAGATTGGCCTCTTTCAGTGAATCCGTAATGGTTGGATGATTTTTCCGAGTCACTTGAAATATTGGACTTGAGCTAATTTACCCGTGCCTTGTGACTATAGTGAGTATTTCGCTAGTTAATTAATCTCAGTATGTATTGTGTATTTTATATGAATTCATCAGTCTAGTTATTCGTACAATTTGGAATGGTTTTTCTATGACGTGTTTGGCCTGTTCTGTTGTTCGTGAGGATTGGAAGGTCATCCCCAAAAGCCAGACATTTCACGTTCCTGTTCTCATTTTTATTCAAATTTGGAATCCTTTGACTTATTTTTCCTATATCCTGATAATGATTACAAGGATGGTTTTTAGAAAATAATGCTGAGAGCTGGTCACCATGTCGCACTCAGATTTTAATCAATCCCCCATGATACTCACAGTTAGTTTTTTTACGGAATCTGAGTGTTAAGTTCCTAATTTTTTCAATTTTCTCCCACTGGAGCGCACAGCCGTAACAATGTAAACTATCCCATGTAAAACAGCTTTTATTTGTAGGCAAATTGATCTAAAAGTAATTCGGCAAGGGGTTGATGTTTTGATATCATTGGAAATAAAGAGTTTTTTCTTTCAAATGAGGCCAAATTCATCAAATTCTTGGTGAAGTGATTTTTCGCTCAAGCTACCTGAAGGAGGTTCTACCGCGACTCTGTTAGCCAAACAAATACTAACTTTTCCGACATGTAACTATAATTCCCACTTTTTGTTTACATTTTTCAAAAGAATTATTTTACTCTTGGCATGCCTTCATTGAAAGGGAAATAATATTATGCAGATTATTGGATGAATAATGAACACTTTTCCCAGTTTTTAATATTTTGATATCATTGGAAAGATACTAGTGTTTTCTTTAAAATGAGGTCAAATCCATCAAATTCTAGGTGAATTGATGATCGCTCAATCTACCTCAAGTCTAAATCTGCGTAATACCTTGCAAGCCACCTCAAGGGTGTGTGGCAGGGGGAGTCATCACTACACATGCACTGCACTGCACCCTAATAAAGTTAATGAAGCTACTTTTGGTGTATTAGCAAAACTGACCCTTCGTCAATTCTAATTTCTAAGGCTGAACGGTAGTAACGTGGCGGATCTTACAAACTTGAGTTTCTTTCCCGTTCACCGTCGTATCGATGCTTATGACCTCAGTTGAAGAGTAAGGATCGCATAGGCCCGCTTTAGTCTGGTTAACGTTAATAGGATGATGGCGTAGCATTTTCGTAACCTTTTGATTTCAAGAAAAGTTTTCTCATTTAAAAAAATTATATTTGACTCTTATCTTAATGCCTCAGTCTTGGTATTCTTCCGTCTGGTGTCAAGGTCGCTTCATTTTAGATTTTATTGTACGAACACTCGCAGTGTGTGTAGTTCTTTTGAGTATCCGATAAACTTTCACAATTGCCAGGGACGGTGATAACTTAGTGTATTTGTTATATACGTAGGTAGTGTAATGCCTTTTGGTGACTACTAACCCCCTGACACACAGTTGAGGGGGCTTGCAGGGTATTTTGTAGATGTAGATATTTTCAATACGCCAGCATGCTTAAGAGGTAAATGCCGAACGGCTAAGTTGTACATAGTGGACAGAAATGTATACGTAAGAAGTAAATGATTGCCTCCTTTAACTGCAGGGCAGAAAATATTAACTCATCGCAACGACGTAATACAAGAAAATTGCTGCATATGTCACATTCATAGCCAATCCCATCCACTCAATTATGAGTGCTTAATCTTATATTTTTTTAAGTCCTTAGTAGTTCCGTTATCGAAAATGCTCCGAATTGCCACAGCTGCGAAATATGTGCAAACTTTGGCAACAAAATAGTTTTTTTTAGAAATCTAAAGGTCTTATCCTTGCGAAGACTCTCTCACACCTCTTATACTGGCACTATCTCCTCTTGTATCTCTCGCACATATTCATTCATTACAGTAATCTACCGGTTAGAGGTAGGTTGTGATGAAAGTCGGAGAATATCCAACGAAATCTTACACGTGCCATTCCCTTTCTACCTCTAGTATTTCTTTCTTCATCTCTGCATAAGTCCTACCTTTCTTCATCCCGTCCATAAAACTGATTCTTTTCCTTCCCCTTCCCCGCTTACCCAACATCCTACCCTCTATCACGGCCTTCAGCAAACCATCGTCCATCATTACCCCTTCCAGCCACCTACCCTGTCTTCCCCTAATCTCATCTATAAGTTCCCTCTCTTCGCCTACCATGTCAAGCACTTCCTCATTTGTCTTCCTTTCCGTCCAACGCACCTTCTCCATCCTCCTCCACTCCCACATCTCGAAAGCCTTCAGCCTATTTTCGTCTTCCTTTCTCAACGTCCACGTTTCTGCCCCATAAAACGCCACACTCCATATCATGCTCTTCACCAGCCTCTTTTTTACATCATTACTTAAGGTCCCCGTTATCAGCTCCCTTCTATTATTGAACGCTTCCTTCGCTAGTGCTATTCTCCTCCTAATGTCTTTGCTACTATGTC
The DNA here is from genome assembly GCA_963573305.1 of Pyrrhosoma nymphula. Lineage (NCBI taxonomy): Eukaryota > Metazoa > Arthropoda > Insecta > Odonata > Coenagrionidae > Pyrrhosoma > Pyrrhosoma nymphula. The sequence goes on along the minus strand of OY754331.1, from coordinate 37,714,447 downwards.
CTGTTTCTTCTAGCGTAATACCCAAGTAACTAAATTGTTCTACTTGCTCCGGTTTGTGACTTTCTACTCTTATCACCAGCTTCGCTTTCTTTGTCATAGAGAATCTCAATAACTTTTGTTTTCTTATTATTTATCTTCATTCCGTATTTCTCACACTGGTTTTCCAGTGCATCTACTAAAGTTTGCAATCCTTTCGATTACCGACGGACCAGCGCCTGGTCGTCTGACTGACTGACTTTATTCACTGGCCTCCAACTTTCATTCCCACATCTAGCTCATCCCATGCCTTTCTTACCATTTTCTCAGCATATATGTTAAAAAGTAAAGGCGACAACGGCCACCCTTGCCGCACCCCGCGACCTATAACTGCCCACCCTGATTCACCGGCAGATACCCTTACCTGTGCCCTCTGCCCCGTATATAAGTTTTGGATGAGTCTCCTATCACGCCAATCTATTCCTATTTTCCCCAGTATCTGCATTAGTTTCTCCCAGGTTACTCTGTCAAACGCCTTTTCGAAATCTACAACGCAAGCGAAAACATCCTGATTATGCTCTATTTTTCTATCTATAAGTGTCCTCATTACCGCGATCGCGTCTCTGGTTGCCCTCCCCTTCCTGAACCCAAATTGGTCATCGCCTAAATAGCACTTTGCTCTGCTCTCCAACCTTCCATTTAGTATTCTGTGCAAGACTTTTGCCGCGTGTGAAATTAAACTGATTTTTCTACACTTCTCGCATTCTGACGCTTTCTTCTTCTTCGGGATATGTATTAGTACTGTTTTCACGAAATCCTTTGGCCATGCTCCTTCCACGTAGAACCTGCGAATAAGTTCGAAAAAGGATTCTTTTCCCTTACTACCAAGATTCTTCAGTAGCTCCGAAGGTAGGCTATCGGTTCCACCGGCTTTTCTACCCTTCATCTCTCTTAATGCCCTCTCTATTTTGCTGTCAAGTAACTACGGTCCGAGGTTATCCTTATCTATTGGATCTTCATCCTCTAGATCTAGACTCAAGGGTCTATTCTCGCTGTCATATAACTCCTCTACGTATTCTCTCCACTTATTCTGGGTATCTTCCTGTTCGATTAATATCTTCCCTGTTTTGTCCTTTACCTTTGGTATCGTTTGACCTCTCGTACCACCCGATAACATTGTCACCTTGGCGTACAAAGCGCCCACTTCCCCCTCCTCCTGCATCTTTTCCATTTCCTCACATTGTCCCTTCCACCAGTTTTGTTTCGCCCGATTGGTCACTCGCCTGAGTTGATTATTCAATTTCTTGTACCAAGTGAGTTCATAGAGGAAATAAGATTTTAGAAATAAAAAATTTGAGAACTTCCTGGGATTGGAGAACTTATTGTTGGGATGGTTAATTGACTCGACTTTTTTGTTGAGATAATTAAGGTAATCCCCTTCAGAACCGTATGAACCCTGATCCACACACTTGATATATCCTTAAAACCCCAAGTGTCCAATCCATCCAACTCTTCACTCCACATTATTAATTTTCCCAATGCTTGTAGTCACAATCTCTGTCACTATTCCTATTGGTGCATACTTTTCCTATTGGTCATTCTTCTCTTAAAGTGATTACTCCTCTAACTTCTCCCTCCTTTGACCATGAATAGAGATACCTACTAAATTGTCACTCTTTATGTTTGTCACTCTTGTGGTGAAATGTTTATTCAGTTGAAAATGACGCATAGTCATCGAAATCGATCGGGGAAAACATAAAGCTGTGTGGAATGTACAAAGTTGTTTCATTTACCATGTTTGATGGTAAAATGGCATTTTGAAATAAAAAACTATATTTCGTTAGTAACTGATTTATTGGCTCATTTGAAACAAGGAAATTCGTTTAAATGATCTAAGACTACACCGGGATTATTCCTAATTTGTAGCATATTTCGCATAATAATGCCACTGCGGCACTCCATAGGTTGAATTGGTGAGTGAAGAAACAGTGAGTCTGACTAATCATTTAGCTGACTAGCCATGGTAAATTTATCATGGTCAACGATTTTTTCACATTTGAAACACATCTCTATAAACGTAAAACGGAATGCCCTGACTGACTGACTGACACGCTCATCAACGCACAGCCCAAACTACTGGTGATAAAAACATGACATTTTGAGGGTACATCCCCATCGTGTTGTATAGGCGCACTAAGAAAGGAGTTTTTAAATAAACAATTTTTGGGGTTGTTTTTACCCCATTAATGTTAACTTTTCGTCCCATAAGAAAAGCATTGAATTCGGTGTATGTGTTTCTTTATTTGATTTTTTAAATTACTCCCATACAAGATATTTAGCTTTTTCAAGATACTCAAGTTTTTAGCTCTAAATTCATCAACTTTTCTTTCTTTTCAACAATGGAAATTTCCTTGGCAACCAGGCGTGAATATTCATTTCATGAATGGCCATTCCTGCCTGCAGCATTTATAGGCCAGGTTCAGTGACTAATTGTAAGTTGATAGTGTTTACCCCAACCTCACTACTTGCGTTTAATGGTTTTTCGTTGTATCAGCATTTAGCACGTCACATTGATTCTTATAGTCACATACAACGGCTTTCATGGTTTCTCTCTCACGCTGAATTTTAACGGGCACCCTCATTGATCATTGACCCTTCAATCATGATGCGTAGGAACATTTATTTTACAAGAAAAACGAACGAAAGGGCATTGAACTGTATGTCATGATTTACATGAAAAGTATTCGGTTGTCTGTGCATAGAATACATTTTATAGTCCTGAAAATTTGAAAATTGTACTACATTTCGTTATTGAGTTTGACACGAGGATGCATACTTTGTACAGTATTTATAAGATTTTCATTACATATAAGCGAATTTCAATGAGAATTCTGATAGATAGTACCTGAATAGTGAATATAGCACGCGTCATGGATTGTTTCATATTGATAAAGGTAAATGGCATCCCTTACTGAAATTCAACGGGCATAATCATCTTACCCTCATGAATATTATTTAGCACTCTTTCTGGACCAAGATTGGATAATAATACTACCAAATATGTGGTTCTTGTACCATTTGTTTTTCTCTTCTTCTAAAATATCTATAAAAAAATATTATCTAAATTAAACCTCCAATTTCATGTCATGTATAATTTTTTTTAGCCGAGAAAATTTAAAATTATCAACATTAGCCCGGTTCTTTGATGCATTATCGGTGCAATTAATTCACAGCTTCCCTTGCGAAGCCGGGTCACGCTTCTAGTTTGTATATATTTCTTATATATATTTGAAGAGTAAAAATATTGCTGAACTCAAGGAAGGGTGAAGTGCAAAAAAATACAAAAGTTCCAAAATATAAATGCAAGGAAACTGGTCATGCAGAGGGACCACAATATTTTGTCTCAAAGTTGAGACATCAAATTTTATTGAAATACAACTATTATTGCACGTTTGTTTCTACGTTCATAAATATAAAAGTCGGATTTATTTCTGCTGTGTCAGTACTTTGACCTGATTTTTTTGGTCTCCACTTAGAACGCTATTGTCCCAATAGCCACAATGCTAAAAAATTGTATTTGTCTACGTTAATCATTCGATGAAATCTCTATGATCTTAGTGTTTGTAGCGGTATATACTGGCGAGCAACTCAGCTATAAGGCCCTGCGTATTCAATTCAAAGTGCCAGCGCCACTACCCTGAAGCGGCACCCGTCTCCCAAAGCAAAGTGACTTGGTGCGAAAGTCGAACAGAATATGGATCCGCGTAAGCAGTCATGCACACACAAAATTGCTATAAAAAAGGGGAAAATGGTGGGACCACGTCGTGAAAACAATTTTCGTCGGAATCCCGATCAAGGAGAAAGCGTTATGATGCGAAGATCATGTCTTTAACTTTCATTTCGTAGAAATAGATCTCACTCGCAGATACAGCTTCCTATACTCGAGAGACTGGTCGTATTTAATGGACAGTGGGTGCGTCAATTCAAAAATCATTGAAACAAATAGGGGTCCGAAAAGTTGAATCATTTAATAAATATGTAAAATAAATTTAACATATGGGAAGAGTGGGATTTTACAAAATAATATGGAAAGAATATGACGAAAGGGAGAAGAGCTTTATTTCTCTTGTTACTTTTCACTTCCCGTAGTGTATCCCGTTAGCTCCAGTTACCATTACGCATAGGGATTTATGTTAACAATAGATCGGCTATTGCGGACAACAGCTAAATTTCTATAACGTTTTCGTGATATATTAAGCAGTGTGACTCATAATTGGATGGATTTTGATGGGAAATATAGGTTTAATCTTATATATGAACTCCTAGCACATTATTTCTCTAAATTCGTTTTCAAATTAAAAAACCTCCGAAATTTTTACCCAACGCATTTATTCCCCAAAAATCTTAGTTTAGACGCATGTATTGGTATTTGGCATGATCCGCCACACTCATTTTCGCTTCCTCAGTATTTAATAAACGGCGTTCATATGATAAATTTTGCAATAAGCGTTTTCCTAGCATTTCCCAAGGGCACGTCTCAGCTCGTACTGCATACACCAAGAAATACTGTTGCTAAGATCAAATGTGGAGCCTTAGAATGTGGAGCTTCGTAACAACTCCGTGGAGAGAATACTCATACTTTTCCTTTTCACGATTTCCCGCGTGCACCTACCCTAGCTCTTCGCGTCTCCAGTGGTGCCAGAATCCTCTTGATTAGTTTTTTTGGGTGCAGTATACAAAAATATTGTCTTTTAATCTTTTGTCCCTTTCTCCTTTCTAATGTTATCGTTTCATTTTATTTTCAGATCTTCCATCAAAAGCAGGCGTCAAAGGCTCCGATTTTCCCTATGCGCCGTATACCTTATCCCTTGGGATCCACGTATCGGAAATGGTAATAACCTACTACACTGTTGAATTTGCTTGGTACCGAGTGATTTTGGAAAGTAAATGGTAATCGACAGTAATGTGGTGGCAATTCTTTTAGACCTGGTCCAAAGATGAGAGGAGCAGCAGACTCGTCGGTGGAAGACAAACCGTCGCCAACTGGTGGTGATATGCTGTGAGGCGTCGTTGAAATAGCTCTGGGAAAGAGTGGACGGTGCAAGCTGGAGTGTATGCCTCCTTAAGCATTGCGGTCACTTACCATTTCCCCCCTGCTTGATTCCTGATAAAGCCTCTTGTTGTAATGTTTTTAAGACGCCAGAACCTTGGAGAGGAAGGTACAGTAGATTCTTAACGAAGGCATGAAGATGCTACACTGTTGATACAATTGTATAAGTTGGTGGTATTATGATTAGAACTTCATGGTGGGGAGAAATTGGTGTTTTATATGGAATTCTATAGGCTGTAGTACTGGGTCAGGCTGCCCGAGGCTGATGGGAGAGTGGCTCGTCGAAACTTCGGCAATGGGAAACCTGACCTTGAGTCACACCCAAGATATCGCATCCACCAGGAAAGATAACGGCCCTTCATGAAAGTCTTGCAAAATTCCTTGCAAAGTCAGTGTAATTTTGAGAGGAGAGGTCATGAAATTAGTTTATTTTGCCGAAGTCTGTATGCACTCAATATCACCTCAGGGTTTGGATTTCTTTCTTTTGAGTTATTTCGCTCAAGTCCTAACTAAATAAGTTTGTAACTGAATTTCATTTTGACGTATGCGCACAGTGCCAAGGAGATAAATTTCTCCTCCAAGTAACTTTTATGGCTTCTCCCCAAACCCCAAGCCTAAAACCTCGGTAAATGCAATGTCCGTGGGTCAGAAAATTATAACTTTTGCCTCCCGTAAGAATTATAGTTATCGTTTACATGTGTCTCTGGGGAGAACTTGGGTGAAATGCCAAAAGTCGCACATGTTCAGTATTTGCAACATTCTTTGGAAATACTAATAGCAAAATATGATTGCTTTAAAATATTTTAATAGGAAGTTTTTGACATTTCTAAGTTAGAAAATCAAATTTTTAATACTGCACCATTTGCTTTATTTTTCTTCATAACGTGTTGTTTTCATATTTTTTATTTTTAGTTAATTTAAGAGAAGACACATTTACGTGTCATTGGGAACTAGATGTTTCTGATCCACCGATATATTAATGCATTCCCTTGATTTTTATTGAATCATAAAGCTACTTTTGTGAATATCTTCAACTTTTTGAGCAGATAACTCAATTAATTGATATTTTTCCCATGAGCTATAGAGGTATGTACTCATCATGCTCTGGTGCCTCATTTGAAATAGTTAATTTATACTGTGAGAAATACTACTCCCGTCAAATATTCAGCATCTACACACATTAATATATATATAATATTGATATATTAGGAATTCCACTTTTACTGTGTTTGATCTTACAAAAAATATGGTAAGACATTAAGTAAATATCTAAAACCTTTACGTTATGACCCTGGCATGGTAATTCGAAGTCAAACTCGACACTGAAGTAAATGAATGTACCGTAAACATACTTAAGTTGTTGTCTTTATTTTCTCTTAAGTCACCAAGAAAGATTGGTTTCTTTGTTGGAACTTGACAAATTTCCTGATTTTTCAGTTTGCATTTATTCTTCGAGGGTGGGTTTTAATATTCGTTATTTTTTATATTTTACTTACTTATAGGTTTTATCAGCCCTACTTTTCCTTCTATGCACACTTGATTCATGTCGAGTGGAAAACAAAAATAAAGATTATCTTCCAACTTGTCCACTTTACCACTGTTATTTTTGGTTAATTGCATTGGGGCTTATATCTCCAGTCATTCAATCGCCTTAGAACTGCCAATCACGGTACATGGCTCGAGAGAAGATAGAGAAATGGAAAGGTAAGCTATCAGACGAGTGTAATAATTTAGTAATCTATTTAATTATTTTGAGGTGCAGAGGTAAGTCATGATCCGTTAGTTTATTTTCAACTCTTCAGTTGTTACCTCTCATTCTGGGAATTAGTTGACATTTAAATCTAAAATTGTCATGCTAGTTTACATCAGTGATTCGTATTTTGTTGGAAATAATATGAAAGTTAGCTAAATGCGCGATAGTGCAGGAGTAGCGGAAGTGGCGAATATAAGATTTAAATAATTTAATTTTTTGCATTCTCATCTGTCTTTTCAAAACTTACGCAATCGAAATATGCAAGGAACCATTTTAGATGTCTGAATTACTCAAGGGTGTCCCATTGCTGCTCGTAATCCGAGTCGTGGGTTAACTGCGCGATGAAAATATGTGGTCATTGCCGTTTTCTCTATTACTCGGGGAATGTTTTCCGGCGGCTTATTTATTAAGGGCTTCAGTAGACTTGCAAAATGGTTTCCCATATTATCTCTCAACTGACACTTAAACAATGAAATTTTTTGCATCTCTTTTGCATTGTCTTGGCCTAGTGAGGTGGTGTATTGTATTTTATCCTTTTTATTATCCCGCTGCCGTATTGTTCATCCGTTTACGACAGATAACAAACAATATAAATGAATTAAAATTTGGTAGATACGAGACAGTGGACGAATTTTGATTAGCGGAGACTTGACAAATATGGTTGCTAATAAAAATTAATTTTTTTCGGTCATAAGGATCCGTTAATGTTTTAAATCATAATTGGAAATTAAAACGAGAAAATCTTGTATTCAATTATGGAACTAACTTGCATCTCGGTCCTGAAAAAAGATACTTACCAGCTACTTCTTCACAAGTGGCCTACATCACGGAATTACGAAATGGATGAAGCATAGATATGGATTTTATATCAACATTGTTAAATGTAATAAAGCGTGGTGTGCATCAATGTTTAATAATCCATAAATAATCCGTCTAAAATTTATGATGTATCAGAAGGTATTTACCACTGATGAGTGTATTCTTCCTGTTGATTATCGTCATCCCCCGTTATGCACCAATCCAAGCTTGTTAAGTACCACAAATCTTCAGCAAAATGGTCATATTAGTATGTAAGATTTTAAAAATTGTGACTTTTTATCAATTTCTAGTCATCTAGACAGGATTAACTGGCCGGAATTTTTATGCAATAGTAACTTTGATGATGTTGCCTTTTTTTACTCTGTCCTCTTCGACCTGATTTCCTTGTATATCCCATTCATTATGCTAAGATGACCTACCTATCTTAAATGGTTCACTGGGGAGTTGAAGATGATGATTAAGCTAAAAAAAATTGGCCCATAAGTCTTTCAAAAACTCTGGTGATTACCACTTCTATGCCAGTTTCTGTGAAATGTAAACAGCTTAGTAAAAAATAATATTTCAATTATATCAACAAAATACAGGACAACATACTTATTAATACCAAGCATAAATTGTAAAACACAAAAAGGTCATATAAATAATCTCCGCTCTTCACAAAGACTGCCTGATGAGATGTTTTTAAACACTCAGAAGGGTGCTAATCCCTTCGACATATGTAATCTTTTTTCTACTCATTTTTCAAAAGTGTACAACCATACTAATCTTGCCAGACCATCATTACCTGACTTTCCTCTATCAGTTCATATCAGCTCTCTAAAAATCTCAACAAATGAATTAGTTGCTGAGCTTAAATCTGTCAACACATCCTCAAGTCCTGGACCTGATAATATTCACCCTTCGCTTGTAAAGTATTGTAGTGACTCACCAGCCTACCCATTGTTCATAATTTTTAGTAAGTCCTTAAGTAGTGGAGTCTATCCAGACTTCTTTAAATAAGGATTTATTGTACCACACAAAAATGGTGATAAAAAAGATATTAGTAATTACCGTCTAATCGTAATTCAATCAGTGTTCGCCTGAATTCTAGAGAGAACTAAATAAATGTCCCTTAATTGATTCGATTCTTGTAGAGGAGCAGCATGGTTTTAGAACTGGACGATCCATCTCTACTAACCTGTTTGCATTTGAAAATGAAACCTCTCGTATGCTTGAACAAAAATGCCAAGTAGATGTTATTTACTGTGATTTCAGTAAAGCCTTTGATATGGTTGCTTATCCGCTTCTTCTAGCAAAAATCAAAGCATATGGTATCACTGACAATATGTTTAATTGGTTTTCTAGTTATCTCTGCAGTAGGAGGCTTAGTGTGAAATTATCAGGAATGACCTCTTTTTCCTTCAATGTACCCAATGGTGTTCCACAGGGCTCCCATCTTGGCCCTCTACTATTTTTACTTTTTATTGAAGACATTGGACGTGTGCTGTTTCCCATCAGCTACCTGTTAAATGCTAATGATCTTATGCTTTATTATCAAGTGTGGCCAAAAAAGGATGGAGTTCTACTGGAATGCCTCACTAATCTTACCCAATGGTATGAGATTAATCATTTGTACCTAAACTTAAGTAAATGTATTATAATGACGTACTGTAAAGGTAATTCGCCTATCATGTATGATTATTCACTACATAGCAATTTACTATTAAGGGTGCAACCCTTACGGACCTGGGGGTAACCTTGGATGCAAAAATGTGTTTTGATATCCATATTTCAAATATATAACTTCTAAGGCTTATAGAATGTTGGGCTTTATATGTCGGGCATGCAAGGACTTCAGGAACATCCACTGCCTCAAAAAACTATATATTTCATTGGTGAGATCTATCCTGGAATAATATTCCATTGTGTGGAGTCCTTATTATGATAAACACATATCAGCCTTAGAATGGGTTCAGCAAACATTTTTGAGGTTTGCTGCCAACAAATTCTGTATACCCAGAAAGAAGGGAGACTATGATGATGTTATAAAATGTTTCAGCTTGGTCACTTTGCAGTCAAGAAGAAAGCAATTTGGCTTAATATTTGTGTACTACATTATGAATGATCATGTTAAATGTCCTACTCTGTTGTCTTTTGTATCAATTAAGGTTCCCCTCATGAAAACAAGACATAAAAATTTGTTTCACAACCTTCATTTAAAGAATAACTACTCATACTACCTACCTGTGTACCGCTCATTGATGGACACTAATATCTATCTCAATGATTTTGATCATTTTTATACTTGTATCAGTACTGTTAAAAGATATATCAAAAGCAATATTTCCTGATGTTTGTTTAGTTTTGTGCTTTTATAATAATCTGCAGAATGTGTATTTTATAGAGGGTGTTTCTACCCGTTCAATAAATTATTATAAAAAATGACTTGATTTTTGTGTTCTGTACAAACTGTTTAATTAAAAAAATATTGAGGGAAAGTTACTTCATTCACGGCAGGGTTGGCGTATCCGAGGGAGAACGCAGTAATGTGAGAGTGATCTTCAGCTGTCATTGGCTTTCCGTGTCACGAAGAAAGGAGAGAATTGAAAGGAGTTCTCGCTGGTTGTAATCTAACTCGATTCACTCATTAGGTAGCTATTCATTAAAAAAGACTTACTAACTCTAAGATTATATTTGGATAATCACAGAGGCATAAGAATAGCTTAATTCTGCAAGGACCTCCGTAATCAGACAAAATCGAATGGAATTATGATAGTGTTTTGTTTATATCTTTCAACTGTCGAAAGCGATTCCGAAAAAGGGGTCATTAAATTTGGAAAATCGAATTTCCCGCGTTCGTCATCAGGTGAGCCAAATTTTGATACCGAATTCACGAAAAGTTAAGGCACTCGCCATCTGTTGGTCAAGTTTTAAACTGGCGGTCTCCGGGAAAGTGCTTTTGCGAATTATTAAATGCGGACGCCATCTATTGATCAAATGTTGAACTAGGGTTCTCCCAAGATCCCCCCACCCCTACATTTTTATAATAAATGCATTTCCAGGTTTTAATATTGTGTTCAGGACAACATGGGACGTCCAGAAAACCTTTAATTGTCGACCATTTTTTGTAAAAATGCCGATTTTTTTCCGGGCGCCCGGCCGGCCCGCCGGGAAAAAAATCGGCATTTTTCAAAATATGGTCGACAATTAAAGGTTTTTTGGACGTCTCACGTCGTCCTGAACACATTGTAAAAACCCCTGGAGAACATTTTATATAAATTGCTAATTTAAAAAAAAAAATTCGAGAAAAAAAAAAGTTAGCCGGCAAAAGGATTCGACGTAACATGCGGTATATTCTCACCAACTGCTCCCACCTCTTATCCCCCAGGCTACCGGGGTTCTTGTTAAAATTGGACTCAAAACTTGTACTTAAATTAAAAAATTGGGGACTTAGTCATTTTCTGAAAATTTTGGTCGACGGAAGCCGAAAAGCCGTCCGAGGGTCTCGAGATAGGCCAACCCCTTGGAAATTCTTCTCTCTCTGTTAGGGAGGCTCTGGACTTAGAATAATTTTGTGCTCTGGGGATTTCGCGAATCGTTTGCTTTGCAATGACAGCCAGATGAGAGGCTCTTCTTTCTGAAGAGAAACCGATCTCGTGGACGAACGCTTGGATCGTTCGATGGCTGCCAAGGCGGGTGGACTGGCCGCGAAGGAGAGCCATTTAACTGATTGAACCACGAGACGTAAGGAGCATTAATAAGGAAGGAGACATACCACGGTGAAGGTTGAGTATCATTTCTTTTATTTCTGAACCGGACTTGGTGAGATACAGCCTCCGACCAAGGTTCAGGGAAGTATTATTAATCGCAAAACTTGGTGGCACTTGACAGTAGTCCCCTTGTTCCTCCACCCTAATTTCCTCTCTGCTCTAAGCCCCTGCTTTTCAAAGAAACCAGTGGCACCATCGCTGAACTTGGTGGCACTCGACAGTAGTCCCCTTGTTCCTCCACCATCAATTTCCTCTCGACTCTGAGGCCCAACTTTTTAAGGAACCATTGCCACCATCGCAGAACTTGGTGGCACAAGCCAAATTCTATCACTCTTATTTCAGACGTACTGACCATCTGTAGAATATTATGATTTTTGGTGGAAGTTCAAAGATATATTTTAGGCCGTTGTAGGAAATTTTTAAGAGAACTCTAGTGAAGCTTATTTTTCAAAATCGTTGAATGATTGTTAAGTTCAAGAGAATGCACAATGCAACTAAAGAATGTACTTAATTTAATATAAATTGGTCAACTTTGAAACAGGAATCTTAAATTCAAAGGAAATATCACTAATGTTGAAAATGCCAAAATTTGGATATCTGCATTCTTTTTTCTCTTCACCATTCGCAACACAATGAGGAAAAACTACATTACCCAGGGGTTAATTAAAATGTACAAATAATTTCTTTTAAATTCATTTTTAATGGTTGAAGAGAGCATTTATACATTGAGTAGGAAATAAGATGGATCCAGGTTAGTTCTTCTCAATTGAATATATTTTTACTTCATATTCTGAGATATCCAAAATTTGGGTAAGCCAGTTGCCCAAATGCGATGCCTTCCAGCATCAGTGAGCAGCTCCTGTCCAGCAATCACAGGAATCACTCTTAGTGCCAATTTGTTTCGATTCCAGTCTTCACCAACTTGCACCGGTAATGGGTAAATCTGATATAAAAATAAAATGAAAACGCATTTGTTAGAGTGTCAAGAAATTTATATCCTCTAAACTAGGAATTTGTGGGATGACAATGCTACTATCCAATTTCACTCAGATAATATAATGAACTTCATGAACAGCTGCTGAACAGTTTACATAGTTTATGAACGGCTGCTGACAGATCAGGCCGATAAGTTCACCCAAACATCCACCACTGCTGCTACACAGTTAACATAAAAAATTTTAAGCAGCCATTCAACAGGGCTTTACATCCTTCCAAAATGCCCTCAATTAAGTACTTAGGACAAATGAAATTAGTACAAATCCAATGATAAACCTAAGATAATGAATCTATATACCTACATACTGACAACTATGACAAGACTTTCAAGATACATGGTACAAAATGATATGGGGAGAGGGATGGAGCAGGTGTGGAGGACAGAAAGGAAGACAAACGAGGAAGTGCTCGGCATGGTGAGTGAGGAAACGGAAACTGCTCGAAGAGATTAGGAGGAGGCAGAGCAGGTGGTTTGAACAGGCAATGAGGGAATAGGGGGTGCTGAAGGCCACAACACTTTGGCAATCCATGAAACCCTCTTACAATTAGTTTAACCATAACCTACAGCAACTGAATTTTAATAAAAATCATCATGTTAATATACGCATAGACCACATGGATGCATTAGTCACAATTTCTGAAACTATATTTAGTTCTGAGAATCCACTCACCACTCAAGAAATGTAGGCAATAAGCCTGGCTTTTGGAACCCGAAGAAAAGAAAAACTATTGCTGTAAATCCCAAAGCACCATACTTTGCAAGGAGCAAAGGAATAGGAAAAATCTTTCCACAAAAAAATGCATGCAATCATTCATACAAGAAATCTATGTGGAATTTATTTTGCAAAGATAAATTTTTCTGAACACCTTGTTCTTCCCTGCATTGACTGCTTAAACTGTACAGCTATTTGAGTTTTTCATTACTTTTGGCCACAATACAGCTACATGCAATTATTACTGTATTTACAGTCCTTTAGTATGCAATGTAATCCAGTGTAAAAAAGGGCACCTACGTACACATGAATATGGTAGGCAGAGCTCGCATCACTGTTTCTCAGCTGTCCAAGATAATTTTCATATTTGACTTAAGAATTATCATTATCTGTACTTGCTTCTGAAGTTAGAATGACTTCAGATTTGGAATATGACAGTGGCTAAAATTATAGATTTAAAATTGATTGTCAAGTGACCTTTCCCTGAAGCGCAACTTCCATCAACCATAAGTTACCATTCTTTGTAACTATTTCTCACTTTGTACATTTTGAACTTTTTGTTCTTACCAACAGGTGTTTGGTTTATCCAATGATACATAGGCACATTAACAACCCCCACTGAAATGATGCAGAGAGTGCCAAAATGTATCAAGAAGGGCGTGCAGAAGGGAGCCCCAGCCCATAGAAATGGAGCAGCGGTTCTAGCAACAGCTGAAAAACAAAACCAAAACAGGAGTTTAAAAATAAATTTAAAATTTAAGGATTGTTTTAAGGCTTCAAAAAATTGTATGTGAGAGGAAACTATAAAATTTTTAAAAAGTTAGAGGAATGGAGGCTTAAGGGAGAAATTCAAAGGAGTACTCAGAAGTGGCTGGAGGAAGTGTGGACCTGGGCTAAAACAACATGCTGAAGAGGGCAAAAGAGCAAAGAAAGTTGGGTAAGCTTGGGAGAGGGATGAGAAGAATCGTGAGTTCCGATGGTATCAAAAGGGACAAAAGATATGAAGTTTTGAATAGGGATTACATAAAGTAAAAGCTTTACATATAAAATGTTACAGAACGATCCCTGAGGCGATGTAAATATATGGCAATCCTAGAAGACAGTTTGGTAGAATACCAGTGATCTTAATTTTCACTAAGATCAGCCCAAGAGATCCTTGATACAGGGAAATCACATAGGGGTACGTGTGAATGATAAATAGGTACCTATCGAGGCAATTGAGGGAATACCGATCTTCGACTGTCCAAGATAATATCGCAGTTGACACTTAAAAATGTAACCAAATGCCTTCTGGGGAAGTGAATTACATGAACTAAGAATCCAAGATGTTGACTTTTGCTTTATCATTACATTTTACACTTTTTTCATTACAATTTAACCCAAATCAGTATAAATCATAAAATAATAGTATTTTAAATATTTTTGGTGTCATCGTTAGTTATTAGTCATATTTTTGCCGCCATGATGACACTGCTTAATTTTTATTTTACAGTACACATTGGTGGAACTGGGATTTTAAATAGTCTCTTCTAACTTCCATAAAAGTTTTCATTATCTAGTTTGAAGAGTTTCTAAATGTTTGATCATGAAATGATTGGCATTTGACATAAAATAAAATGGCATTGAAAAAATTAATTTAAAATAGTGTTGCTGCCACTCATTCATGATGGCATCGAGACTACGTCATGTCTGTATAACTGATAAGACATTTGCATGCTGGTATTTGCATTGGTCGTAGGTTTGAGTGCTCAACTGAGCTATTATCTTGGAAGGACTGTAGATGAAGTGGAAGATTGTCACAAAGATCTCGAGAATCTCTGAAGGCAAGCTGGGCAAGAGATTGCCATAAATATCTTCAGAAACCGAATAAGTAACACAAATTGAACGAAATATTAATACACAAGACTACTCAAATATCACACTGGCTTAGTGGACCAATAGGTCTAAGTGCATCAGGGACTACATGGGAGGCACCCTAACAAATGTTACACAAATACCATACGCCAAAACCAACCACTAACTTTTAAAAAAAATATTGCTACTTTTTGTCCACTAAATTCCATGAATATCAGCGGTACTATCCATTTTACCTTCATAGGTTACGAAATCAGAACCAATATGGTTACACTGCATTCCATGATAACACTTCCCCCAGCAACTAACTCCTGCAGACAGGTCCTAACGGTGGGCAGACCACGACTGAACAGCAGCATGTCAAAAAATCCTCAGAAACCCCTGAAAGTACTTAATAAATCATGATCAGCAGGATGCACTATATACCTATGCATTAACTTCAAAATAATTTGCTGCCAGATTGTACACATTCACTCCTTCATTAGTAAGGCAATGTGGTCTACCAGGCATGACTGACTGATATCAACTAATGAAGCATTCACACTCCAAGGACCTCAACAAAACTTCAACTAAAACAATAAAAAAATCATTATAGATATATAGATATACATTAAACAAAGTACAATTTGCAGTAGTCATCAAATGGCAAACACTGCAGGGAGACGAAGGAACAGCGGGCGTGGAAGAGCGAGTAGCCGGAGAACAGCTGAGCCGAAGGGACAACTGAGCGGGGAGGAGCTGCCTAGAAGCAGAAACAACAGAAGAAATACTTTCTTTAAAATTGCATACCAAAACATTACATTAAGAAACAAAAAAGATTTAAACGAATATAAAAGAGGGATAAATTTAAAGGAACCCTCAAATGTAAAACTTTTATTTGTGAAAATTAATTGCGAGCGTTCCGGAAGGATCTCTCCCCTTACTACTACTATGTGAATGCCTACCAATCACAACCTCTGGAATCGGTACCAGAGTATGCCCATTGCAGGACCAAACGACATGGTAAGTACCCATTGGAGACATTCTAGGCTTCGGGAAGACTAAGGGTCACCATGGTTAAAACTCAATAGGGTAGATGGCACAATGGACCAACTAGAGGTATAAGCACCTTAACGCCTTGGTAAGGAAATACCTTGGTACGTACCTCCCACGCAAATCAAAGGACAACGGATTTCCACGTAGATCAAGCATCCAGGTAGGCCACAAGCATAGCTGTAGGCCTCCAGAGGTAAAAACTCTAAATGGATGGCACAATGGCTCAAAAGGTCTACGTGCCTTGGCAGCGCCGGCTTAAGACAAAATTTTCACCCGGGCGAGAGAGTATTCCGGCGCCTCCCCTCCCCGCTTATCAAACCCATTCACCAGTTAAACGTAGTAAAAATATTTTTTGACCATCACGGCGCTCTTTCCTTTGCGGCGCCCCGGGCAGTCGTCAGGGCCTCAAGCTTGCTTTAAGTGTGGGGAGGGGACTCCACCATATGAGGGGACTCCACCAACACTAACTTTCGATTGAATTCATTTTCACATATGCACAAGCAACCCTTTTGCTCTGCGTTCAGTTTGATGATATGTACTAAATTGTACAAATGAGATGGATGAAACAAAATACCACATTGACAGCCAGAAAAAATTAAATTTATTTTACACATTATACTTGTTTTCGGCACAAAAACTTTTTAAAAATAAGTAGTAATATCTGCCACACACATTCATGCATCCACTATAAAAACGTTTCAGGACAGATGGTCGCATAAGGGGGTCATGACGAAAAGTGCGTCATACTTTATAATTTGGTGTAAGGGGGGATTTCAGGAAATTTAGAGGAGGGAGGAGAGGTAAAAAATACTGTACATGGGGATATAAATATGAATTGAGCATAGGGGGTGGGCACCACCCACCCACATGTCCTCATTATTGTTATATAAGTAACTATGTTCATCTACCGGTCAACCTTAAACTCGCTAATAGCTCAACAACCGTTTAATTTATTTAAGTTGAGGCTGAAATTCTCCGCAGAAACTGCAAAACCACCTATGTCACTCGAATCACTAGTAAATTAACTAAAAATAACGAATTCAAAGAACTGCGGAACTGGTCGCGCAGTAACTTTAACGGAGTCACACGCTAGTGGTCACACAATTGTGTGTAATTCACAGAGAAAAAATCATTCACCTGGACTGGGATTCGAACCCAGACCCCCCGAATTCGCGCCGAGTGCTCTAACAGTCAAGCTACCCAAGCGTCATCTCTCACTGTGAATTTCATGGAGGCTATAAGGAGCGAGATGTCTTCACAGGTACCGTGCATACAATGCCAAAGTACCTGTGTGCGAACGCTAAGCGCTACTCTCCACGAGGTAAAGCCAAACTTTAAACACAAATGATTTTTTCCCTGTGAATTTCACACAATTGTAAAAATAACAACGTTCAAAACCTGTTTTTCTGGGTTTCTTTGACGGATAACTCGAATAATATTTCACTCGCCACTGAGACAACGCAACCATGCAATCATTTGTTCGCAGAAAAGGAGACGAGGGCATGAGTCAAAAGAATAGGGCAAAGCATCAATCGCTCGTTGAACATCACGAAAAACCTCGTAAACGGCTCCAAAACAATTTATGCCAATGTTTTCGAGGAACAGCACTATACATATAATCATCGTAACCCAATTATTGAGTTTGATCACTGAAATACAGAGGGATTTCTGCTAAGGGGATATATGTAAGCGCGGTCAACTAAATCGCATTTGACGTCTAATGGCATACAGCTAACGCATTAAATTAGTGCAATCCATTAGTGAGGCAGGCAATTGTAATTAATATGTTAAAATGGACACTCACAACTTACTCATTAACAACAGAGTCCCTGGTCATCATCTGCTGTCGGGACACTACGTCCATGGGAATTCCATTTCCGTCAGTCAAGTCATCGCACCCCTCGATGTCACACCTCAAGATGACGACGTAAGCGACTGCTAGCAGGCGGGCAGCGAGAGTGAAAAAGAGCGGAGGGGACTGTCTCGAAGGAGGGGCGCGGGAGGGGGAAGGAGAGCAAAGAGAACGTCAGGATGCGCACGATCCAAAGGAATTTGGAATTGGAGTTTTTGAAGTGTAAACTTCTTTTGGCCCGTTGGGCACTTTTGGAATGGGGGAAAAAGGGCAAACTCGCGTCACGTACCGTCAGATTCTTCTTTCCGGAGCCCCGCTTAGCATGCCGAATGTAAACTTATGAGAACAGCTCTTTTAAAAAATGGTAAGACGATGTAGTGGTTAGAGTCGTCGCCTCTCACCCCGAGAGTCCCGAGATCATATCCTCGTGGTGGATTTTTTTTTTGTGAATTTTTTTTTAGAGTTTTTTGGGAAAATTTTGACAATTTCTTTCAGATTTTGTTCTGATCTTGCCAAAAAGTTTTTTCCGACAAATTTATGGGGGGAAAGTGGTTTTTCATAAAATAAATGGGTGTTTATGAGAAATTCTTTCGAAAATTTGACCTACGCGCCTGATCTGCTATACCGAGAAATGTTATTAATTTGGAATTCTTTTGTAGGCACGGAAACATGGACAAACGTCATGAAGGCAACGCAACTTGTGTTGAATCCGCAATGTTAGAAAATTCAGAAAGTGGAAGAGACCGGCAAGAAGATCAAAAGGGTAATGAAACAATAGACGAAATGGGTGAGATTTTACAATTGAATAATTTCGCGGAAGGACAGGGAGATGAAAGAAAGAGGAAGTAGGCCGAATATGACCGAAATTATCGCGCTAAAAAGAAAGAAATGGAGAGAATTGACGTTGATCCCGAATAGGAAAAAACTAACATGGATCGGAAAGAAAAAAGCTGAATATGCCAGAAATTACCGCGCTAGAAAGAAAGAATGTGCACAGTGCACAGGAAGCGGAAAACAAGAGAAAAAAGCCGAATATGCCAGAAATTATCGTGCTAAGAAAAAAGCTGATGTCAAGAATAAAGATTTTGTAGGAAATGAAGATGCTGCACATAGAAAGAGCCTTGATAAAATTCGCTCTAAAAATTACAGGGAGAGACAAGGGACCGATGATTTACTACAAACTATGGAAATGAATGATTGCCAATTAGCGGGGTCCTCCAAAAAAACTATCATTCATTTCCAAGAGCAATCGTCATCGTATAATACATTGTTCGCAAATAGCAGGTCCCTCTACCAGAGAGGTGCCATTTATACCGCGGAAAGACATTGCCTATCCTAATTCTGAAAGTGGTGGACCATCGCCAGATCTTCATATTCCGGCTATTCTGATTTATGGAGGAGAGGATCGGGGCGAGTCAAATTCAAATGTTGATAATGTTGTGCACGATTTCGTTCAGCGGCGGAATGAAAAAGACGAGTCAAATGAAATTAATATTAAGAGGTTCTCTAATAAAAGCACAACCACAACAGAAAATAATGCACAGCTCATTCTCAACACATTTGTCGGCAGATAAAGAGTTTATAAAGCTATTTATTAATAATGAATTTGGACATGCTTGCGATGCTTGAATTTGGTTTCAAAATTATTTAAAATCATTTATTAATATTGACTACAAAAAGCATAATATTAAGCAGGAAAATTGTTCCAGTCACCGGGAGGTATATTTTAGTATTTCGTGAGAAAAGACAACTTTATCGTTTAAATCTAAATTTTGTGAGCTTTCTTAATCTGCTCTTACAATTAGTAATCTGTTCGCAAGGTGCTCGGGAATAGGGCGTTCGGGGCCGGAGAGCTCAGTGATGAAGACGATGAACCACATCAGTGAGCTGGAGAGTCAATTTTCCTGAATATTCTTCACTGCAGCATCTTTAGTGCAGAGAATGTTCTTCATGAACATCCAAAGTAGTTGCTAATGGTGAAATATCCAAGTGATAAATACATTCTTATGCAGTAGTGCATAGGATGTTCATTGGATGTGCATCTGCAGTCTGCACTATCCTTAACCAGATCCTGCAGTATGAAGGATCAAAGATGCTTCATAGTCTATGCATGGTGGTCGACCTTTATCCGATGTGGTTTTTTAGATGTTCACGGGATGTACAGCAAGCACTACCTAAGCCCTGCTGGGGATTTTGATCGTGCAAAGGACATGCATTTTGGTCCACCTCCATCCAAATTAGTGCTTTGCATAGGCATAGGATATGCCACTTGCACAACGCCTGCAGGGTACAGCAGTGCATTGAACCTTCAAGGCATCCATAGGCGGATTTAGGGGGGGGGCACGGGGGCACGTGCCCCCCCCCAGACGCTTAAATAGTGGACAGGACTGGAACTTTTCAGCAGGAAACATATTAGAAAACTGCCGTTATTATATATGTAACTAATTAAT
Organism: Pyrrhosoma nymphula; assembly: GCA_963573305.1. Taxonomy (NCBI): domain Eukaryota; kingdom Metazoa; phylum Arthropoda; class Insecta; order Odonata; family Coenagrionidae; genus Pyrrhosoma; species Pyrrhosoma nymphula. Next base: position 37,694,140 of record OY754331.1, on the reverse strand, counting down.
ATTTTGATATTAGTTATCTCTATATTAAAATAAAAAATATATTTCGTACATTAATTGTTGTATGTTGTTTTTTAATCCCAAATATGAGAAGACCGTTTGCCCATCAGACCCTTGTGCCCCCCCCAAAGAAAAATCCTGGATCCGCCCCTGAAGGCATCTGCTGTGTGATGTACCTCCTCATATGGACATTCAATGTATGTGCCTTAGGTCTACAGTTTGAAGTACGTCCAAGAAGAAGGGAAATGGGTTTTTTATAACTAAGAGTAAATTTTACTTAATTACATTATATTCTCAGAAATACATAAATAAATAACACTTCAATGAAATGAAATAATAAAGGAACAATTAATTAAATAAAATGAGGAGCAATGCAAGCATGATGCTTAGTCAAATTATTTCAAATAATTTATCATTCTGTGTCATGAACATATTAGAACAATTTGAGAAACGTATACTTGGAATAGTCGTTATTTTGCAGTACGAGTGCTGGAACATAAGACTTTTTGCATGCAGATGAAGGTTATTAGGCTAACCCAGATATATATCTGGGTTAGCCTCGATCTTCTCTGGCTCTGCCTGGCCATATACCTAGGGAAATACAAGAGGTGGATCTTCCTTATTCTGTCTTGATTGTGCAAGAGTCAGAAACCTACCAGCACATTTCTTAACCTCTTTAACAGGAATGCCAATGGTGGCAATCCTTTCTATGGCCTCTGCAACAAATTAATATTTTGCTGAATCAGCAATGGAATGGAAAACAACTGAAAACCAGCAGATAATTCTTAAGTCAAGTTACAAACCTAGTTGGCACTTTTCGAGTGTGGGAAATGACACCTTCAGAGCAAAATTATCTCCTTGGCCCTTCTTCTGCACCCCGTTCCACACATAATATTCAGCACAATAATTAGTCTTTATTGTCCCCATCACAGTGTTGGAGATATCAATTGGTTTCGTTTTACCACTTGTAATTGCTATTCTGAATTTGATCTGCAATTACGGGTAAATATTATTGTAAAATGAAGTTCAAGGAAACTGATATGTAAAAATTGAACTGAATGTAAGGAAGATGCTTACAAATTCTGTCCGGCTATCCGCACTCATTGCCAGGTGCTCCTCTACCGCCTTCAATTCATTAGGATTCTTTGCGGGAAGCTGCACCCCAGGAATGATAGTGTCCTGCGTTTTTACCCATTCCCCTACAATAGCAGCTTTGATTTCTGTACATTCCTTTCTTAAGGCAACATTGTCGTGCCTCCTCTGCCCAACTCCTCACGAGTTTGGTATAGTAGCCAGAGCATGGTCATAAGTAGCTCTGCAATGCAAGTGAGAAAAGTCTGTCAGGCCTTGATGTGCTTTCCAAAATAGAACAAAGAGAGACAACTCATGTCAGTTACCTGGAGTTACAGTGGAAACATTTTTGAGGCCTAGCCTAGAGCACAACTTTGCTCTGGACTCCTTCCGTTTGCCTTCCCTCATTTGCCTGGCCCCATAGTCTCCTCCCTCTCATCATCGGATGAGGAGCTCGATTCGCTGCTACTACTGCTCGCATTTAGATTTGGCTCTGAATCAGTCTCAGAAATAGGCTCCAATAGAGGTTGTGGCCACTGCTGGAACTCACTGTCTACAATTCCCCGGGTGCTATCCGGGACTCCCGATGTGGATGGATCGGAGGTCTGCTGCTTGAGAGATTGGGTTGGCATGTTGGTGACATTCCTGTTCACTGAGTCACGTTTGAGCCGATTCTGAAGAGCTTCCACCAAAACCTGAAGATTCTTATATGAGTCTTTTGAGTGTCTGCTACCTGTCACTGTTCTTGATTTTCTTCCTTCTGTCACTGCTTCCATTGAACCCATTTAAAATTGGAAAAGTTAAGCGCTCCTGTATAGCTGACAGTGAGTTTCCTGGGGGAGAAATTATGAGCACAACTTAATTAAGTTGTATGGATACAGCACATGATAAAAGGAATCAATGACCAAAATCTTACTCTTTGCAGAGACAACACTGTCCAAGTCTGTTGGGCCCGTCTTGTAAAGCTGCTAATGTTTTTCATGGCATTTTGCTTTTGGTACTGAAATAAGAAAGTGGTTATAGAGGAAATGAGCTTTTTTCACATATTAAGCAAATTAGTGTGATCATACTCACTTGAGTCCCTTTTTTTTGGTACAAAATTGTAGCAACTTTACCTGTCCAATTGGGTTGGTCTGGGGCATCTCCACGGTCGATAGCCTCCCTTACTTCATGCACTCTTGTATGACTTCGGCCACAGACAAAACACCTGGCCTTCCGCCTTCTTAATCCATTACAAGGGTTCAACGTAGGTGTCATTTTTTTCTGTGAGGAACTGTGCAATACAATATTTGTCGAGCCTGTGAACTCACCAAGAAAGCCATGGCTTGAATACACAGACAGGGAATAAAAAATTTGGGCAGATAAAAAAAATCTATGTCATTGGTACGTAGCTGCAACAACAAGTGCCCCATCAAGCAGCTACATTCTCACAAAGTTTTCATCTGAGTCACAAATTAAGCCTTTCACTCAGAGGAGAAATTATCAACTGAAGGATTAGTGAATCCTATCACTCAATAGGACCAAAAGCAGTGTCTGTCTGTCTATCTTTCTTATCTTCACGATAACTCAGGAATGAAGAGAGCTACTAATGAAAGTCCCATGAGCTGACCGTGTCTTTACTTCAAATCTATGATATTAGAGAAAAAAAGTTCGAAACCCCACAGCCTCCCATATTTAAACTTACTTATACATAACTGAAACTTTAACTATTTTACTATTTACAGTTTAATGCATTCCTGGAGATGAAATGGGCAAATTCAGTGGCACTCACTGACAGGTACTGGAATAAATGCTTCTGCTGAAAAATCTTTGAAAATTAATTTTCTGCTGTCCTGTGACCCCGAATTCCTGTTTGTTTTTTAGTTAAAAGAAGACCTGTAATGTCAATACCCATGGGACATCACAAATCTATCATTTTTACAATGGTCCTCAATGGTTGATGTATCACAAGATTTTATTAATTGAATGAAAAACAGAGATTTTAGTTTTCTGCCTGCGCTAAGTATAAAATCATGAATTAATGTCATGCAAAATCTCAACAGGGCACTCAGCGCACTATCTACACCTCTTAAAAGCTTAGGTCACTACATAATATACACATTATAAGCACTCTTGCATTTATACAATTTGCCTGCAGAACGTGTCAAAGTAGTTACAGCAGTGACGAGCTCAATTGAGCAAAGGGAAAATGACAAATGATCCTCTCCGCCCATAAGGGACACCCGCCAGACACTTGCACCTTAACTTACTTATTAAGTTACATCCAGGGAAATGGCTTATTTTATCTATGGGAAATATCCCAAGGTCAGAGGATGCAATTGGCTTGCTATACAATTTGCCATACTGAGTTAAACGCTTACTGATTGCAAACTAGCCCTCCTCATTGGCATAGAAATTTACAACACAAATTAAAGGAGAGTTTTTGAGCATGACCAAATAGTTACCTTCTCGTAGTGATATTGTGCGCAGATTCAGAACAAATTTTGAATCACGGCATTGGTAAGGTTATTACCAGATGTTCCTGCTGAAGCAGCTAGAGCTGCTTCATGGAAGTGCCTATCAGTTTGTTTCTTTACGTGCCTATAAGTTTTCCATGACGTTACCCTTCTTTTCATTTTCACCACAGCTAACACAAAAGATCCCTATCTTTTTTAGCTCTGATGACATGAAGCAAACTACATAACTCCATTGACCTCTGAGACAAATGAAACACATGGCACCTCCACACCCCCACTCACACAAAATGACATGCCCTTCAACTAGAAATATTCATGGAAAGTATGTACCCCGTCATATTTGACACAGCAGCTTCTTGATTCAAGTTGATGGCTAAAACACTGAAGACCCACTTGAGAGCTCGAAACTCAGCAACTTCTGTAACAATTTAAAAAAATAAGTAATCAGCAAAGTGGAATCAGCGTGTATTGAATTTGGTGTGCATTTGACAAATGTAATTAATGTAATGTGTTAATAATTAAAGAGTCTAATTAAATGCATATTAAAGTTATTAATTTTTTTAAAAGTAAAATATGCACATTTCATGAAGATCTAACACTTTTGCAATGAACATTGGGATGCGATGTTATCAGTTTCATTGTGCAATGAAAATGGTGCCTCTAGCATAAGTATAATGTATAGAATTCTCAAAATCTTGCATATCATCAATACCTCAAATTTGTTGATGAAAATGGACATACATACAAGAAGATGGAAATATTCAAAAAGTTAATAAGATTTCATGGTAATGGGGTTTTTGGGATTACAGAAAAATAGTATACTTCTTGATAAGGATGCAAACGTGAAGTAATTTAAGTTCTTATGGGTATTTCAGGTATAAATTGTGACCGGAAATGCATAGAGAGGATTAAATTAAATGATGACCAAAAAGATACCTACTGTTTCATACCCCATCAGATCCAATAGCCATGATCAATAACAGTTCCATTCTTCTCTTCCTTTTTATTCTCTGAATATGAACAACAACAGCTTTGCAGCCATTCATGTTGCCTCAACCTTTCCTGTAAATATTCAATTACTGTCCATTTACGATCACCTATTCCGTACTATACTGATAGCAATGTTTCCACAATCAGAGAAAGAATTTCTTCACCTTCCCTGACACCTACACTTCTACCATCGTAAATCACTCTTTTACAACCACGCAATTTGTTTTTCTGTTCATCTCTTATGCAACTACTACACTTCCCATTAATAGGCATTAATGGAAATTAAGAAAATTTCAACACCTTTATCCTATTCAATCAGCCTATCCTATCCTTTTCAACATCCTTATTCTACTAAGTTATCTCTTCCTAATGAAATTTTATGCAGAATACCATTAATCTCTACTACTTTGTATAGCATTAATCTAGATATGCCAGAAAAAGCCAGACAGGTATTGAGGGTCACAAATATTATGAACACAAATATTATGATCATTATTACATATTTTGCAAGGAATGTTTCCAGGTCAGAGGAGTATGCGTATGAGTCATTTCTGGAATTGCCGTCTACACATACATGTATGTGAGAACATCTTGTTATTTGAAAGACTCAATTGTTTCTCGCATAACTGAGTTACGGCGGCAGCTCAATTGGTTAAAACACCTGGCAATTGAGGTCTTAAATTCAAATCCACAAGAAGGAGAAAAATTTAGTATGAATATCTGTTGAACATTTTTACCATATGTCTACATTGGATACTGACAGCCATTGTTTTCATTCCTCCCTTGAAACATCACTTTCACTATCAGCATTGTCAGTCAATTGAGCCTTCTCTCTCAGATGTTGTGTTAAGTACCCATTTTTTATAATAAATTCCAGGAACTATACATATGTAGTTTTAAAAATAGGGTGTGCTTATACATTTATGTGGCCTAAAAATTTGTAAATATGGTATCTTTAAAGTCATTACCCAATTATAATGTACTATATTATTATTAATTATAATGTATAAAGGAATATTGATGTATTCTTCACAAGCCAAACTGAAATCCATTCTTCTGCAAATATACTTCTTCGGCCCATCGTTATATCAAAATCCATGGATAATATTCACTAGTTTCACAGTTTTTCTATTTTCTCCTATTACATACCCAGCACTTACCTTGTTTGCCAAATAACCATTGCTCTGTATTATCCATCTTTTCTCCTTCAGATTTCCTCAGCAACTTCCTTTCTTTCTGTCGCATGCCCAGCACTAGATTTTCCTCTTTGCAAATGATTCAATCGCTAAGCTATCATTCTATTGGTTTGATGGGTAAATGGGGGAGGCGAGTGAAAAATGAGGCCATTTGCGCCTTCAAGGAGAGGTGAGTAGGTTGGCTAGGGAGAAGAAGAATATTTGGGGAGAAGAGGCAGGGTGCAGGGAATCTGAGCATCATCAGCACTTATACCTTACTCTAAACCAAAATACACCAATGAAGCCTCAATTCAACGTCCACAGTAAAGAAAAACATACTTGACTATTACTAAATGTTGGTTCTCAGATTTCCGCGGCATCTCGCGTTATGTAGCATGGCTTTCAAGATTCTCTCCGGGTTGCGATCCTAAACACTTTGTTTTCCAGCCATCCTGCTGGCACCTATCATCCGGTTAGACCCAGTCAGAAACGCCAGCGGAATGGCAGCCAGAGAAACTGTCATCAGCAAAATACAATGCAATGCGGAGGGAATCCCGCAAGTCGAGCATAATTATACTAAATAAAATATACATCTAGGTAGACAAGATATAAAACAATCTTAACTTATAAATCAAGGTTATTTGATAGGGCTAGACAACTATTACAGTAGTCCTGAACTTTTTGACTCCCTTAATAAATATGCAACTGATGCAGTGGGTACAGTTAGGCGAAATCGAAAAGAACTTCCAAAAGGTGTGATGAACAAAGTGCTAAATTCTGGGGAAGTTTCTGCAGCCAATATAAAAAAGTTGATGGTGCTGAAGTGGAAGGACAAGAGAGAAGTCTGCATGTTGAGTAGCATTCACGATGCAGGAACAAAAAGTGTACGAGACAGAAGAGGCAGTACAAAGCAAAAGCCTCAAGTGTGCATAGACTACAATGATGCAATGTGAGGTGTGGATCTCTCTGATCAGTACATGGTAACCTATAGCACGTCGAGGAAGAGGATGAAGAAGTACTATATGAAAATCTTTCGCCATCTACTTGATTTGTGCACCTTCAATTCCTATGTGATTGATAAAAGGCATGGAGGTCAAGACACGTACCTTGAATTTCGATTAGACCTGATACACCGGCTGTTCAATAAATATGGTGGGTCAACTCTTGCAAGCCAGAAATCTGAACTAGTACAAGGTTTGCACATCGAGACCCCAGGAAGGCTGACCGGTACCCACTTACCCATAGCTATTCCCCCCATAGACTCAACAGCATGTCCTCGAAAAAGGTGTGCGGTATGCTTATCACACAAACAGTGGAAGGAAACATATTTGTGCTGTCATAAGTGTCATGTGCCGCTATGTGCAGAACCCTGTTTTTACAAATATATCACTAGTTCCCAATATTGACTAAAAAACTTCAAAGTAATGTAAGAAATGTACATAGAAAATAATAGGTAATAGTTTCACTGAGACATAAAGGTGATTGTAGAGAGAACCACTGCTCAGTTCAAGAAATCAAACGCTCTCCGAGGTAAGGCAAAAAATAAGTTTCGAAAGTTTACTTTTTCTCATGATCATTTGAAAACTGTATATATATCTAATATGACAATTTTTAGGCTTTATGGGAGACATATAAATAAGGATTTGATTAATAAAGAAGAATATAGATTAATGATTAAATTTCTATTTCAGGGGAAAAATGCAACCCCACCGTGCAAAAGAGTAAATTTTGACGTAATTATTTTCTTGAAGCTACACCAGTGGATTAACAAATTTCATCTCCAGATGTGAGAAATTAAGGACAGAGAAGCCATATAAACATTTTAAAATATAATACCGTGCACAATAAGTGGAAAATTGATAATTTTTGTTTCTTGGAAAATGTATAAATAATACTATAAAAATTGTTAAAATATAACAACAAACTTGAGTTAAAGATGATATTTTTTTAAATTCTTCATTGATTTATTATGTAAATATTTATCCAAAATTTTTAAATGATATCATTATTAATCGCAAAGCCCCACCTGGTGATAGATCAGTGAAATTTTACCACCCACTTAAATAGTGAAAAAAATTTTACTGAGGAAAATTAAAGTAAATTTAGTAGTATAAGTAGATAATATATATGCAGAGTTGTTGAGAAGTTAAGAAAAAGGAGAAACAGATTATTTTGAACTCCATTCCAGAATTTTTGTTGGAGAGCAAATGGAGGAATTTGTGAAGACTGTGTTGATTCCCTTTTTTAAATAAATAACATATATAGTTAGGTATGTTGAGATAGTATTATGAAACAATCCTTAATTTCATACACATAAGTGTCCTAAAAGTAATAGTAAAAGGATAGGAAAGATGACCAAGGATTTCTACGTGTAAAGATCAGATTTGGTTTAGTAAAACTATTAAAATTTATGATCCTATAGCTCTTTTGCGAATGTTGATAAAAATATAGAATATTTTGTTGATGTTTTAGTTTGAGTTGCTGGTATTAATATGGCAATCGTCAGACCAGTGTAGCCTTTGTTGATGAGTTTGTGGAAGGAATGTGAATATGATGGGAGAGAACATCATCTGATCAGACTGCACATGTAAAAGTAGCTGATGGAGAAACAGAGGGAAGGGGCTGAGAGAGATAGCTTCTCATGATGCAAGCCTACCAAGCATACCCTGATGTCATTCAAGTTCCATCTGAAGGAGTCTGACTGCAAGAGAAATATCACTGTGAAGTGCAGTCTTTTCTTCAGGGAGGAGATCTGCAGGAATGCACAGGTAAGAGTTGATTCCTGTTAACCATTCCTGTCCTAACAAAACAGGTCATTCAATGTACAATAGCAATCATCATCTAATGCCCCATGACTTTCCAAAAGAGTGTAATACATTTGAAATGAAAATATAAGCTTCTCATTGGCTGACCCCTCCCAATTAAGTGACCACAACCTGACCAAAGGAGTTACGCAAGCTACGTGGTTTGGAGTCAGTTACGGCCATGAGGTTACCTACTAAGCAACCCCTCTTACTAATTTGGCCTTCTTATACGTATTAAAGTAAGCGTGGGTTACATGCAGAACAGTAGTAACATCATTTTTTAAATGCTTCCTGAATTCTACAAGGATGGATTTGAGAATTGATCAAGGCATCCTGAAAAGACCATATGGCATAGGCGTGTGAAGGATTTTACTATTGGGGGTGCCAATGATAAAAATGCCACCTTTTGCCCTTGCCCGTGACCATAAGTCTTAACCCCAAGTGCTCGGAGAAAAAACCAGTTCCATAAAGCAACTCCCAGAACAAAATTAGAATGCCCCAATATTTGTGAATTATAAAAATCTATATATTACATATCTGCTTGAATTTTCGATGCTAGGATAAGATATTTCTTTAATAATAATTTTATTAGATAAAGATTTGATAATACTAGCATAAAATACCTTAACTAGTCAGTTATTTACTTTTTATCAAATAAAAGCAGAGCAAAACTATAGGGAAGAAATTTCGATTAAAAAATATGAAAAAATGTTTGCAATTAGCTTTATCAGAAAAATGTTTTAATACTGCTATTTCTCATTTTTTTCACGCCCACAATCAGACTACATACCCTATTTCAAAGAAGCACATGGAATGATAGTTTAAGTAGTCTTATTACAGCTCAAAAATTATAATCAGGTCTTTAAAATTTTTTAGATTTATTGGTTTTCCAGTTCTATTTAGCAGGACTCGCTTTCCCCCAAGTTTTCCGTTCCAGCCAAATTTTGGCACCCCTCCAAACTTTTTTGTGGGTGCCGCGGCACCCATGGCACCCACTGTGTGCACGCCTATGCCATATGGTTATTCTCATTTCAATATTGAGATGTGAAAACATCCATAGCTACATTAAGACCCTTGAGTTCTAAACCCGAGAAATTTTTGGGCTGTCATACTTATTTACCTGTCCAAAAACCGAGACATTAGCAGATTTACACTGGTAATTTTTGACAGAATTTTATAAAAGTTTTAATGGTTTAGAATCCTGTGCCATTTCACTTTATTTGCAAACTGCTTTTGTAATAAACAGAGCAAAATAATGAATATTAATATCATTTTATGCACTAAATCTTAGAGAACTGGAATACAACCGCACAGAAGGCATACGGCCTGAAAAAAAAGGAATAATGTAACCCTCAAAGTTACACGCTAAATTAATTTACAATTTGTGGAATGTGATGGGAATATTAAGCTCACTTTTGTTAATAGGATAAATGTAAAAAGTAAAAAATTAAATAGAATATTATTTCACATCTATTAAGTCAAACCTTCAAACAAATTTTCTTACTATCGCAATAACATGAAGTTAAAATCATTCCCCTCTAAGTCAACCGGCAGAAGAGTAGCTATACCCAGGCAAAAATTTCTCTACTGTAACTGTAGTGGAACTGTGATAACGAAGGGCTGTACTGGGAGATTATTTTGTAATCTCACTTAAGTGAGACTACGTCGAAAAGGGAGGAATCAGGCGAGATGTTGTGGAATCTGAACATAATAGGAACTATTACCATGCAATTTTCCACATAAAAATGTTTTTAATCGACCCAAGTTTCGATGCACTGCAGACCTGATGATGATGCAGTGCATCGAAACCCGGGTCGATTAACACATTCAATGCAGGCCCGATTTTCATGAAAGTCGTCAAAATTGGCTTTAAAAAATTTAAAGGGCTTCGGAATGGAACGACCACGTCAATTGACGTGCTCCGTCAGTTGGTATAGCCAGGAGCACGTCTATTGACGTGCTCCGCATCGAATGTGTTAAAAACATTTTTATGCGGAAAATTGCATCGTCATAGTTCTTATTATGAGACTATGTCATAACATATGAAAAATTATTTCATTTTTCGTAGTTCCACTCTGCCACCCAGGCGGCGTGACCATCTTCGGCTCTCGTGGTGATCTGCAGGTCATTTATTTTACTCAACCGCTCTTTCGACTCTTGATCTGTATCTTTTGACTATCGATCCATTTCATTTGCCTCCACATTTCATTACTTCCATCTCACCTGTGTAAGGAACATGAAATGGAGCCACCATTGGACCTTGGCCGATTGTGAGCCGATCATTAAGAGAGCACAACGAATCTCCTGCCTTCCCACAACGAGTCATTAAAAAGGTGAGATTACAAAATAACCCCCCTGGTAAAATGCAGTCTTTATCTGTCCTGTAACTGGATTGCAAAGGATTGGACATGAAAGCACGAGGTATAAGAGGTGTGGAACTGGGGTGCATCAGGGTTGTAACTCCGGTGTATGACAAGGAGATTTTTCCACCCCAGTTCCACGTGTATCATCAGTGGTATGGAAGTGTCAACTCATATGTAACTGAAGTGCATTTATGGACTTATAAAAATCAACATCTCTTAGAGGCTGACTTTTTATCATTGGCACCCCCAATAGTAAAATCCTGCACACGCCTATGCCATATGGTCTTTTCAGGATGCCTTGATCAATTCTCAAATCCATCCTTGTAGAATTCAGGAAGCATTTAAAAAATGATGTTGCCACTGTTCTGCATGTAACCCAAGCTTACTTTAATTAATTTTAATTTTATTTATTTATTTATTTTTATTTTTTTATTTTTTTTATACGTATAAGAAGGCTGAATTAGTAAGAGGGGTTGCTTAGTAGGTTTCCTCATGGCCGTAACTGACTCCAAACCACGCAGCTGGCATAACTCCTTCGGTCAGGTTGTGGTCACTTGATTGGGAGGGGTCGGCCAATGAGAAGCTTTTATTTTCATTTTAAATATATTACACTCTTTTGGAAAGTCATGGGGCATTAGCTGATGATTGCTATTGTACATTGAATGACCTGTTTTGTTTGGACAGGAAAATTCCAGATAAATGGAAGTACGTCAGTAGCGAAGCTTCTAGAAGGACGACAATGCATCAGCGATCAGGTACGAAAGCCGACGCACGTTAACAGTTGAGGCTGTCTCAAAAACCCATGTGCTGCACATCCTAATGCTGGAGAGCAGACTCACATTGATACTGTACAATTTCCACGACCGAACGTGGTCCCAACTAAGCCCATATGGTTAAAGAAGAATGTTAACCTTATGCAATTGGTATGAAATAAAGATGGAGGGAGTTAATAATCTTGTGAAACGTGAGAAGTGAGATCCGGAAGTTTGAGCCTTGACGTCACCAGGAGCCATTCGGGAGCAGCAGAGTCAGCCAGAGAAGCCGATGTTATTACCGCTAGAGAGACGCGGGAGTGGAAGAAACCAAGCGTTAGGGCGAGCCGGAAGAAGCCGAGGTTATTACCGCTAGAGAGATGCGGTAAAGGAAGGAACCAAGCATTGGTTGTGGTATCAGGGATAAAGACAAGACCATACAACTTACGACACCTGAAGCAAGGTATTTTGAAGGGAGCAATTATCCCGATATTGTAAAGGATTTGATTTATGTTGTGTTATGCCCGTATTGAGTGTTTTTATGTGTTGGGCAAGTGATTGATTCATGAGTGAAAAGCATACGCTAGGAAGTTAATCCATGTTGGTGAGGAATGATTTATATGTGTTATCTGAGTGAAGTGTTTATTAATTTGTTTGTATTCACATCTGCAGTCAGGGCAACAAAAAATAAATAGATCTTTTAATAGTTTTATACCCCAGAGGCCGCCAGGCCCCTTGATGACAGAATAGAATGGAACAATGACTAAAGACCTGGGTTTTTCCACATATATCACCTTCCTTTGCCGTCAGTGCACGGAATACAGTCATACGGCGCGGAGGTGAAAAACAGGAAGACCTCCCTCTCCCCCAAAGGAAAGAGGGGAAGAAACGCGCCAGTGGCACGGACCTGTGCCAATCACAGATTCTTAATTGAAAAGGACTACAGCCTTATTTCTGGGACATTGGCAACCCGCCTTACTCATTGATCATTGATCCTATGGTTTAGGAGACATGTTCACACCAAAATCATTATTCAACCACACCAGTTCAGGGGGATGAATACAAATTACATTTGAAAAAATGCAAGTGAGTAAAAGAGAACAGGTCATCTCAAATGCAACATAAAGCTTAATAAACCAGTGTTCTTGTGTACTTGCACATGATAGCTTGCTGCAGCCAAAGGTAAATCATATCCTTCACTTTGTCTCCCATGCCATCCTAGAAAATTTTCCTCTCAGACATTTTAACAGCAATAAATTAAAGGTGTAAAGAACTTGAATTTAGTTATCATTAGTAATAAAGGACTAGATGTTATTACTAAAATAATTGAATGATGTGGCTCATTTCTGCTGTCTCAAAATAAGAGCAGTACCAAGAAATTCCATTCCTTAGATCCTTTGAATTGATGAATTTGTTTAAAGATCGCATGCATCATGCCATGAAAGCATGAACACCCTGACAATATTTTTCAAACTTTTAATCTGTGATACAACTCAGAAGCAATAGTGTTGAAATTAGTGAAATCTTATGAATTGCTGACATTGACTTCAAATGCTTTTGGATGAAAATAACTCAGTAGTCATAAATTGCAATCCATATATGAAGATTAAGCACGTTATCACAATACAGATATACTAGATGTTGAAATTGTAATAGTAAGTTTCAAATATGTAAGTATAATCGTTGACATTCAACTGTTCCTTTTTTGTGTTGCCATTTTTTCTTACTTCACTTGTTGTCTTATGTCCGTTAATAAATCAAGACTAAACCACATGTCTCGATATAAGTTTGTTCTCCGTGAATTCCTGTCAGTATCGATAAATGTTAATATTAATACCACCGCCAATATTTAACAACTTACAATGCATCTTGTTGCATATATCAATGGAGGAAAATGGCCTTTGATTGGGAACCATTTCAATATACGTTCTCATTTTAGTAGCAGTAGTATTTTAGTTTAACGTACTGTCATGCATGTCATCACAGCACATACTGTCTGCCATTCTCAGACAGGGACAACAGCACTAGTAAAAATTGGAGGGTCATCCCTCCAAATTCCAGCCGAGCCCAATAATGCTTAAATTTGGTGACAAATCGGGAACCGGTGTTTCCATTCATGTAGGCCTTTGTCTACGGTCAGTCTGCCCACTGTAGGTACATGAAAAGGTGCATGGTCAAATTATCTGCCATTATTTTCCACATGATATAATTGACTGTAGTCTCCAAGTCTTTTCGCCCACATTAATAATTAAGCATTATCACCAGCAAGAATAATCAATGCATTCCATTGTTTCATTAAATCAGTCCCATATAAAGACCATGTTGTGGGATTAGTGCATATTTGTATCTTGTTAAGTGATATTAATTTAACTGGCTAATTATTAGTCTTAAATTATCACCATTATTACGCGGGTGGAAATGGACTGTTCACGAACTATGCCAGAAGATGTGATGATGTGTTCAAGAACTGTTGCCTGAACGTTCATGAATCTTTGATTGACTGTTCACAAAGTGTTGGTGAACTATTTACGGACTGTATTTTGGCCCAAATTAAGAGTTACAAACTGTTCACATTGGCCTGTAACTGAAGTGACCTGATTTTGTATTGATAAGTGGAAATTAAACTTGTCTTTTACTCAAGCTGAAGGTTTTCTATTATACATATCTATATTGAGAATTATTCCTTCTATAATCTTTAGTAAATAACAGTGCAGTAAATACGAGTACATACCAACTCGTACATACCAACTCGTACATACCAACTCGTACATACCAACTCGTACATACCAACTCGTACATACCAACAGGTCTGTACTCTTAGCAATTTGCTATGAAGATCTTGGCCTCAACGAGGAGAAACTCTACTACCCAGTTAATTTAGGTACACCAAATACCATGAATATCGAAGTCATGAATTATAGGTGACTTATAGTAAACTTCCATATGTGATTAAACAAATGGGAGTCAATTCAAAAATTTAAAAAAAATTAAGAATGCAACTTCTAAATAAATTGTACTATTCAGTGTATGATTTCCTTAATGACTCAGTTACTATGTAGCTTTTTTGTAGTTATACTTTTAAGTTCTGTGATAATTTCTTTCTATTACCTATATACTTATGAATTGAACCATTTTTTTTATATGTCCTATTTCTGAATTGTATGATTTTTTGACGTGCCTTATTTCTTGTACATCTACCCTCTGGTATGCATCCTGATCTCTGGGCAAATAAAAGAATTATTAATATTATTCCCCCCTCCCTCCCCAACTGCAATAATGCACTATACCAGATGAGCAGCTAGTGGCAAGCCCACAAAACTACAGAAAATGTATCGCTACTTCAAAAAGTAATTTCCTATTGTTGACTAAGACTAAAAAGAATATGTGCCTGGAAAATATTCCAGTCATGTTACTATAAGCAAACTTAATTCTAGGGACAGAAAAATAGACTTCCACTGTTATCACAAGAAAAATTAATATGCCTTAGAAGGACGTATGAGAAGAGGCAGAAGCTGAACTTCTATGCTTCTCATCAGCATCAGCAGTGAGTTGGCCAGAAGGTCAGCTTGGGAAATATTTCGACTGCTCAGGAGAAGTAGAATTTCCTGACACTCTATCTGAATGAGAGTCAGAACAATGCAACTGGTTCTCCCCATTGAATGATTGCTAGTCAAAGGCTTTAAGGGATGGGTAAGGTAAGGTGGTGGTTATTTTACATCTGGCTTACACATCCTTGGGTATTTCTGGTATGCACTTATTTCTGTTTCACTAGAACTTTCCTCCCCAGGAAGGGAAATAACTCTCATCTTTCTCTTCCTCCATGCCATCACTTCCTCTTCTTCTTCACTTGATAAGCAAGAAGTCTCCTCGGCACACCATAGCCCACGTCTTGCATCAGAATACATGTCTTTAACAAAAAAAGTTACTCAAATCCTAACTTGGGAAACCTCACAGGGGATAACACTAGAAGGACCATACCCGTCATTTTGACGGGTAACCTCTACTTACTTAATCATATTGCCTACAATTTTTTTTCTGTCGTCTTAATTTTTTCTGACTTTTATTTATTTTGTATGGTACGTATTCTGTTAAAATATAATTTATTTTTTTTACATAGAAATGGAGTTATACCACCTGTCTACCTTAAAGGACCAACACCCGTCAAAATGACGGGTTAGGCATTTCTATTTTATTTGTAACGGTAATGCGTGTTTTATCCAGGAAATCACTACACTATATTACGTCTGGCCTTTTTGATGTTTTAGTTAAAGAAAGTTAGTTTAGTTTTTGTTGTTTTAGTTACGGAAAGAAAAGGCAGAGAAGAGTTATATCGTGCGTGGGTGGCCTTACAGCGCATATATGAGTGTGGCGTCAGTAGCTTTCGCAAGGCTTACGGGAGTAGTGCTTTTTCCTCGAAATTATTTGTAAAAAATTACTCATTTGTATTGATAAATAAAGAAAAAGGTTATATTTAATGAAGTTATCAATTACTTTTAACATAAACAAAGAAATATTTAAAATAATTACTACCCGTCAAAATGATGGGTAATGGTCCTTCTAGTTAGCCATACAACCCCGGTCCTTCTCGTGTTAACACAGTAAAAAAACACCAAATAGGTACTGTTTTTCCATTACATTGTAAATCAAATTTCACATTCAAGATACAGGCATGTTAGAAGAGGAAGAGAAGTAGGACATGCATAAATTAATGAATTATGAATAAATAAATAATAATAATTACTCTACTCCTTCTCCAACCATTACCCCAAGGGGTGGCTTGCAGGGTAAAATACAGATATTCTTAGTATACCTACTTTCAATGGACAGCACAACCACCTGTCAGTCAGATGAGCCTTCATTTTAAGGAGCTTATCTCTTTTTTTGTAGGTGGCGACAGTTGAATACAAGCCTAACTTATTGTCATCGGCAATCCATTTCATGGCAAGTACAGCCAGTGCATTTATTCTGTGGAAAATTTTACAATTACAAACTGCCAATACATTACCAACTTAGCAACTTCCTGCAATTATATAGAAGAAATTAATTGAATAAGTAGGTAATGAGAATAACATGACAATGCTGAAATGTATACCTAAAAACAGAGATTACCCAATGTACAATAAATGCCATAATTAGAGTGCAGAAGAGGCAGGACGACATGGCTCCTCTTATCACTTATAATTAGCAACATTAATTTCTCATATATTTCACACCCCCACTATTTGCACGTCAGATAAATTTCTGACCTCATATTTACTCAATGAGGAGCCCAGGAAAAATGGATAACCATTAAAATCTTTGATATTCTTAAGCTGAAAACTTTTAACTGCCTTATATTTCAATTTCAAAGAAAGTGCAACAATTAAAACTTAATCAATCATTTCATTTCTTAGAGGTTTTCAACAATTGGGGGAAGAAGTAGTTTTTATGAAAGACCTTAAGTGAATGCCTTTATACTTGGGAGTAGACACCTTCCAGCCAGGTCCCGAAGCAGTGGGGTAAAATTATGCTAGAGAATTCATTTTTCTCACATAGGTTGAAACCATTATTAACCCATATTTTGGTATTTGAAATTTCCACAAGCCACTTGATTACTTGTAGTAAAGGCTTGTCTTCCTTTTTAACAAGTTTATTCATTTTATTGGTGAAAATTTTCAAATTGAAATAAACTACATGCATCAATATTGAAACCCTTAAGGGTTTCAAATTCAGCTAGCTGTAACAGACCAAGAAAATTATGAGTATAGTGCTCTTTGCAGTAGATATTTTTGAAGGTTCTCAGAAAATGCTCAAGAAGTTCTCTGACGTACGTTTGTTGCAATGCTTGGGCTGGTGAGAATCTGCAATAAAATGCATACACTATGAAAATTGTTGCAAAGGTCTTTAGAGCTTGGAAGTAACACTACAATCGGCCCAGTAAGGAGTAGAAATTGCCAAAATTCTGTAGCCTTATTTAGCATTCAATCGAATGTCATCGAATACATGGATTCGAAATACGATTGAATCATTCAAAAAGATTCAAATTCCGGTTGTGTCGGTGGCATAAGTGCTACGTCGCGGTGAAACTATTTATCGTTCGAAATATCGATTCAGATTAAATCACCTCGACGTTGTATCACAACATAAATGTCGATTATTTGCGTGAAAATTCAACATGATGAATACGTACATAAGTGGAAATTTTAAGGTAATTAGTCACGTAAAGTTTAATTAAAAATTCAGGAAGCAGGATTTGGATTCGAGATTCGGTATCTGAAATTCGATTAAAAAAAGATTCGGATGCGGGTTCGAAAAATTTTGGATTCGATTCAACACTACTCTTTTTATTTGGCGAAGACTGCGCGGTCTCCTGGAAAATTCACCAAGGGGGAAAGCTTGAATGGCTAGTAGATTTGATGAAATTGTATCAATGTGCCTGTGCTGTAATTTCAGGGTTGGAGGGTAGAGCTCACTGCAACTCGTTCGCTCCACCGATCCGAGCGAGCTCAACAGATTCCACTCCAGTATTGGCCAAGCTCACTCAGGTGGCTCGAACATCCTCCAGGAAATACACGAAAAACACGTCACAATTTATAAGGGAGCACCTCGAGACTCGACCTTGAAGCCTCCGCCCGCAACGCTATTAAGTGGTTGCAAATCATTCGCCACTCATTAAAACGAAATTTTCAAGAATGTCGTCCCTCACCTTCTACCCTGGCGAAAAATTAGTGTAACAAATATGTGTATAAATATGGTACATTATGTAAAATTACACATTTACTACACTTTTCTACTCACAAAGTTACACAAATCGTACAGTTCCCAGACAGCACATAAAATTTTGTATCTGTATACGACGGTGGACAAACAGGATACGAGAATTGCCATTTGAAATGTTCGCAAGAGAATTTTATGAAAATGCAAGCACTAGTTCTCGGGAGAATGAGCATACATTTTAAGTTTACCCTTGCACATAACATGCAGAATTAAAACAACGTAATTAATGCGCATACTTCTTTGCAAGAAGGATAAATAACTTTAAGAGATATTAGTATCCGCTCGTACATAATTGGTACAGGATACTAGTATCTTGTCCTGACAGGTCTTGTACACGGTGCGATGGAACTATTTGCAGGCGCGGAGGCTCACTTTGGAGCGGTCACCGACTCGTTCGCCGTTTGTTTACATATGAGAGTTTGTTTACATATGAGTTTGTGACTGTGTTTCTCAATACACTAGTCGGAAATCAGAAGTATTTACTTACAAATAATTTTAAAAGTTGCGTGAAGTACCCTACATTCGTATTTCTGGTAATTGTAGTGAAAAATAGGTTTCTTTTTACTCTGGTGGCATTATTTTTCGTGCATCGTTATTTTATGTGCAGTTCTTTGTGTTGAAACTCATCATCCAAGACATGTCATCATCCATCATAATCATACGCAAAGTTTTCCTGGAGGATTTCCACTCATTTAGATAGCAAATTAATTAATTACCAACTAAGTGTTTTCGGTGATAGATACGGATTTCATTATATCGAAGTCATTATTTGGCTATAAGACTGTGATATATAGGGTTTTTTAAAAGGAGCAATGCCCACTTGTCGGCGGTTTTCAAGATTGTGGAGTTCTAAAAAAGAGAATCCTGGCAAAGAAAGGAATCTCATTGTAAAAGAAAGGTGAGTGGATTTAAATATGTTGAATATCAATTTCAATATCTATTTTGGAGGCTTGATGCAAGCATTTTAATGTTGGAGACATTAATGTGTTGTCTTTCAATTCGTGGATGTGCTGGAACACATTATTAAGCTGATAATGAGAGAAACTAATAATTTCATATCTTTGTAGCATGAGAAAATTGTGATAATGATAAATGATCCAGTGATTTGTTTCAAATCGCTCTTAATTTGGCCAATGTTATTGTAATTCCAATTACTGTTGTCAGAGTTAACTTTAATATTATTTTCATTTAGGCGTCGTGTTTCAAAGTTATTCTCCCCCCGACGATGTGTAGTTCTCTCATTTAAAGAGCTTTTATGTTCTTCTTATACTCGTTGGAAGAAGTTAATTTAACGCAATCCTCTCAGAATTCATAATACAATTGCTAGACTAGATTTTTGCTGACACAATTCGAATTAAGGATTAATTGACACGATTAATTAATTAATCGGTAATGATCCTTACTGGCTTTTCTTAACGCATAGGTACGCATTAAAGATACATTGTCTGTGTAATTTCGAATTCAGTGTTATTAGCATTTTTAATATGCATACAAAACGTTCTTTGATGCGGAAGGAAGACCGTGAATGTTGGAAGTGTACTTTCGTGTATTTCAGAAAAATGTGCACATGCGATGGTGTAGAAACCCATTCCCAAGCAGTGATATAAGTTTTTAATGGGCTATATATATTTCAATTACAGGTGGATGTGCTTACCTACTTGAAATGACTGCATTCATAGTTATTTTAAACTTAATAAGGAAGGAGATACGTACGAAATAAGAAATGTTGATTTTAGCTTGGACACATTCTGACATGTGCATCAAAGACTATTATGTATTTTTTGCTTTAAATAAAAATGAAGGTATATAAATATATACGTATATCTTATTTATTCTTTCTTTCCTATCCTACACTTATTATTATTGCCTTCTTCTGATGTTTGTGGGGTAATTAGGAATATTTTACCTTACTATGGAAGTGTCCAGCAGATTATAGGATTGTGTGCTATTTCGGCAATTTAACGAGTAATTAGGCATTTGTGCATCTGAAATTCATTGGAAAAATATTAATATTTAAAAGCTAGTGAAAAAATGTGGATGACATCGGCTATTTGGTATTCGTGCGCGCCTAGCAGTCGTATCCTTTCGTACACGGTTCGTAGCTGACATTTGACTAATAATTATCGCGTTCGTACACGGTTTGGTATTGGATCGTATCTAGATACGAAAGGATACAACGGGTACTAGTATCCAGTTCGTCACTGGATGGTATCTGCATACGAATTAGATACGACGGAATCTGTGCTATCTGGGTTGTTACACCCTGTACATTATTGATACCACAGCCGTACTCAATTTGTTGTATCAGATGTTACACAGATTATACCACTAAGTTACCAGTCTATTGAGACACCAGAAGTGTACACAATACGTACACAGCAATTACCATTTTTGGGTACACAAATGTCATCACAATTGTACCACTATGTCGCGATACCAATAATTTACACTCATAGTACATAAATATCACCCTCAAAGTGTATACATTGTGCATATTTTCTATTTGTTTCGAACTACGGCACGCCACATGCTGAAAACTCCTTATAAACTGAAGGTTTTTTGTGATTTGGTAAAAGTTATTGTAGTGAGCACTAAATATATTCTTAGAAATAGTTGAGAAATTGGGCGAATTAGGCGAATATTGAAGAAGTTCTGAAAGCATGCTGAAGCTAACGTGCGGGAATTGGAAAAATTTTGTTTATTCGCAGTAATATTGCATTTATATTCATACTATGCGGCAAAATAGGATAACAGTTATCTGGCATTAATTAATGGTGAAAAAAATTTAACAAGATTTTATTACATTTCCTCAAACTATCACGGAATAATCATTTAATGATTATAGTTCTCAAAGTCACATTTATCCACGGAAGTGACTACATATATACGTCTTTCTCAGCTCCTTTATTTCAATTGTGGGTGTGAAATTAGGTGCGTTGAGTCGTCGGTTAGATAGACATTAGGTAAATTTGAGGTATCATAATACGACGTATTATATCATGCCATTGCACAAGAGAACAGTGAAATTGATTGATTGCAATGTATCTTTTTTTATATTGCGAGAGCAGTGGAGTGATAATACGATTTTCTGGCTTTTTTATATTATACTTTTTTATGTGCTTCCGAGGCGCCTTCAAGGCACATTTTCGTGGCAGTGTGCTACGTGGGTTGTGTACATTATGTTCACATCATGTACCACAGCAGACTCAGTACACACTGTACACAATTCAGCACCAATTGTTACACAAGGTACACACAAAACCTACACAGATTGGGCCACTTTACCACAAAGTTACACAGATTGTACACTGAAGTTATACCTATGTACACTATAGTTACACACAGAGCCTACACAGAGTTTACCATTTTCCTACATTAATGGTACACTCCAAAGTTACCATTAGGTTACACAAACGTTACCATTCTTTTCTGCCAGGGTAAGGCAACCGCATTTCTATCTTATTTTCCCTGCACTTGCGGCGTAGTGATGCTGAAAAACTTGTTCTGCGCTTCAGTACAGAATTTCACACCGATCGCTCAACCACCCCAACGCACTTATCATCATCGTTGGGATTTAAAATTAAAACTAATTGCGCCCAAGTGTCACCTGTGCTGTTTTCTGGTCGCAGCACTTACTGCCCATCTCTTATTACTTCATTTTGGTGTCTTTCATGGCTACGAGCGGATGCACTCCCACGTTCACTGAAGCATTTCACTGACTAAAAGTGTCTACAAAAAGGTCTACACTTACCTATATCCATCGTGCGGATAGTCCAACCTCTTCTCCTGCTTACGTCTCAAATGCTTGTGTGTTTGGATTCCCCCTTATCCCAAGGCGGAGAGAGCGAGTCCCCCGATAGCCGTCGGGTATTCCCAAGTATTGGTAAAAACTCGAGCATGGCCACGCTTGTATAAACATACTATGTAGATCCGGGTTAAATGGAGTTCCATGTGTGAAGTCGAGCGGAAGGATCAAGGAGGTTGACATTAATTTTTTTTCCTAACCTCCCTGGGAGGGATCCGATAGTCAATGGTTGAGATTTGTCCACTTGGGACGTCTAATTGTGGAGGACTACTCGACGACTGTTAATACTCTTCTTGAAACTGCGTCTTGCGTGCGTCTGATGACACAGTCTAGCACATGCGTAACAGCAGTGCTCCCTCGTGGCACTTCAAGTGAATCACAACCATCCTTATCCTCATCACTTCCAATTCATTTTCTTTCATTTCTCTCCACTTACATTTCTCTTTTCCCATGTTCTATTTCCCATCTGCTTTCTCCATCCGTCCTCAATAAATAAACCTTCCACCCGAAGGTTGATTTGATCTGAGTGTGTAGAGATCTTCAAGAACTGGGATCAATGACATGTAATATTCCCGCATCCGGGCATTGGGGAACGTTAATTTCTCTTGGCTATGGATTCCTATGCACATTAGGGCATTTTTATGCCCATTTGGGTATCTTATATTTTTGCATCCAAAACTGACCTTTTGAAAAGATTCTGACTTTAAAGCATATTTGCTAAATTATTTTTTAACCGTTGTTGCATGGTAGCAAATTCACCACCATAAATACCTCTGCGGATATATACTTGATCTCTGCAGTAGAGAGGAATTTTTTTTGAGCTTTATAAGTCGGTCTCAGCAGTCAGTGAGTGAAAATATTCATTCGGATATACGAGCTCGTATACGAACTTCGCAGCAAAGGGATTACCTAAGTTGCCTACGCAACATTCAATTTTAACTCTACTACTAGTATCCTTTTAAAGAGTTTTTTAAGCATTCAGTTCGTTATTAACCAGTGCCAACACTTGTGGGGCCCAGTGACAGTAGGTACTCGGCAGTATTCGGGGTCAGGCGATGAGGCAGATGAACAGAATCCGAGAAGTAACTCCCTCGGTACCTAGCACTGTATGTCACGCGCAGCCAAAAGCGTGCCATTATTTCTATGAAGGCCGTTTTACACGGGGCACGAAATTGCACAACTTCAAACTGCATGTTTTTCTCTCAATAGGGCGTGCATTCATTTTCGAATTAGAGCAGGGGCTATTTTTCCATCTCGCGTTCGTGCATTCGCGCATGTGTTCTTGCAATTCACGGCTTTACACGATGCAATTTGAAATGCACGTTCGTACGTACATCAGATTGTGCAATTACGTGCCCCGTGTAAAACAGGCTTGAAGCCGTTAAAATGCATCAAAACGGTTGCGATTCTCGTCATAGTGTCGTGCAATGAATATTCCTTATTGTGGACATAAATCTCATTTTTATAATGATACCAAAGTATGAGCCACATATTGAACTAATTATCGAAATATTTGTCAAAATAATAGAAGGCGTTTTTCATGTGATTTGGTATGGCTGTGAGCTCAGTAAAGCTCATTAAAAAAAATAGAAAGGCTTGAGGAGCGGATCGCCTAAGAAATGTAACGGTGCATATTTTGCATGTATCTCAACTATTTTTCTGTAATTACACACGCCAAAAAAACCTTCAGTTTTGACGCCAATTTCGCATGGGGGAGGCGGAAAGTATGAAGAGCTGATGATAGATTTGAGGTAGCTAGAGCGAGATTTTCTCCAGCCATAAAAGATGCCATATTCGAATTTCATTCTAAAATTTAAGCATTTATAGGAGGCACCAAAAAAATATAGTAATATTAACTTCGCGAAAGCTTTGTTTTGTATGACTATACGTCTCAGTTACTTACTAAATATACACATTTAAGGCTGTAACTAAACTTATTCCATTCACTCAGGACGCTTTAAATGATTTTTTTGCAATTATACGAAAAGTGTTACTACAGTGATTAATTAATTATGTTTTTAAATAATTGAGAAAACGAAGAAGTGAAAGGAACTGCCTACCCTGAATGTGTGAAATTCACACGCCTGTGGCATAGTCTGGGATGTGCTCTACCGTCAAATATCCAAACCAACCTTCGGGTTGTATCACTAAGTGAGTGATAAAAACGAAATGAATCTGGAAGGCCTCCGATAAATGAAAAAAAATTGTGGCACAAGCACATGACCTGATTCACCTAGTGTGATTGATTGCCTCCGTTGTAGGTCGTGCACGTGTTCTACAAACTGTTTGATCCCATGTAGCCAAGGTAAATCCACAGATTGGACTTGAGCTTAGGACATCTTAGTGCAACGATCCATCGCATCGTCCCGAAATAATGCTTTTTTTATTAACGCAAGGTCGGATTACGAATTGACGGATGAGATATTGCAATTATTTAGCCAGCATTCTTGCTTGCTAATGTAATTTTTCTTGTTGGGAATACAAGGGAAAGCAAACAAAGAAGCCACTTTTACTCCGTCGCTAACAAATAAACTTGAGAACCTGGGAGTGGTTGATGGGCTAATTTCTTAAGAACAGACCCTCTCACTCAAATCGCCTCACGAGATTTTCCAACAAAATATTTTCATATCTATCATATAAAGGGGTGCTCCTGTCCTTTGGAGCTGAAGGCATGTTCTGGAAGAGGTTTACAAGAAGTACGCGGCTGCATTCTGAGCAGCCTGTAGGGCCCCATGCATGAATAAAGCAAATATTTACCCCTTGATATTTAATGGACAGCGTCCCCATCTAGCACATTGGCTTGGATAGAAAATGTATTAATCTTTTCCACGTCTTTGCAATGGGATCGTTTTCCCCAGAAGTAGATTCTACGAAATCCCACGGTCAGTTTATTTCCTTACACTTTTAAATGTTTTTTCCTGCTTTTCCATGATAAAATTTCCAAGCTCTCAAAGCGAGGGAAAATAATTCCGAGTAATCCACCAAATAAGATTATTAGCTTGTAATCTACTTTTAATTTATCGTATTTTCGGAACTATGCGAGTCAATATTCTGTCGTTTATAGTTTATGCTGTATTAATTTAATTCGTAATCTTTCTATTCTCACTCACACCACCCAGTGGAGGATACATCAAAGTAAGGAGCCTTTAAATGCCCTTACAGGGTCCTTTCAGCAAACATAATAAATACATCTACAGTAAGGAGGTTAAAATGAAATGGAAGAGGCTTGACCGCGTACGCTCATAGGTGAAAGTGAAGCAAGAATAGGGGTGCTTGGGAAGGATTTTGTGCCGAGTAGGTGTGGCCAAACCAGTCACAAAACTTCGCCCTGCCTGTGATTTTTAACTTTTTGTTTGAGGAATATCAAACGCGGCCGCTTGAAACGTAATCCATAGAGAGTAGGAGCAACTGAAAGCCCAAATCACAAGTAGGAACATAAATACATGAGTGGCATAGATTTATAACACACGGTATATTTAATGTAGAGCATCGTAGAGAATGGGGCCAGTGAAATTTCACATAATTTTTAAATATGTATATAGAGGTCATTTAATCATTGTCTTACGTTGAGTAAGAAAAAAATATTGAACTCCTCAGAACAAAGACCAGCTGAGCATTATGAGATGTCTTCCCTACTTAACAATTCATGCCGCCTGAAATTTGACAGTCTTTTTTCCGAATACCAAAAATCCTCGTCGTAAGTTTAAGGTTTGCACAAAGTTTGCAAATAATTTCTTCAAGTAATGCAAAAAACAACTTCAACTTCCCATTAAAAAGTTTGTAAATGAACCGTCGAATCAAGACAGTACCTACTTTTAGTTGAGAAATGCATTTTCGTTAAAAAAAACTATTTCAAAGAAAAACAATCGTATGGGTAATTGAACATATAATGGAAGAGCACCGCATTTTTTTAAACCATACTGAAAGCCATGTCACAACTTACCTATATCCAACGGTTGTGGAAATACAATCAGAAATATTTCATTAATATTTCATGGAATTTTAATTTTTTCTCCCAATTACGCAGATGAGATTATTACATTGTCAGCTCACGTGAATCACCTAATGTCACCTACTTACTCCTCTGTTCGCACCAAATCGTCCTGATTATTTCCAGGGAAACATGCGATATCACCGAGCGTTGGCAGGACCAAGTCTTGCAGGGATGTAAACTTAAGAAAAATTTGGAGGGAACTGATAAGACGGGTGAAAGAGAAGGAGGTGGGGGGTTAGAGTAGGGGTTGGGGAGGGTGGAGAGGTTGCGTCAGATGCGGGAGGGGGCGCTGTGGGACACATTCATTCATTGGAATGCCAGGGGTAGGGAAATATAATGGAGGCCGGTCAGAAAGTTAAATGGATGCACTAAAGTTAACGATAGTTTATCGGCTATTAGCACCGTAAGTGCTGAAAGAAGCCTGACTGATGGCGTTTAGAAACTACAAGTCACTATTTTCAGCTTTTTTCCTCCCAGATCTTTTGAATATTGTAGGACAGTGTACTTCTAAAGTCAGTACAACAGATTTAATCATTTCCTTACATTCCAGTATATCGGCAGTTATGATAGATTTGTTGTATGATGTGTGAGTAAATCCAATTTCACAGATAAATAACTCAGAATATTAGATATTAAACAACCTTTCCTACCGAAAAAATATTGAATCTTACATGCCTCAAACAGCTTGCACATTTGCCACGATTTCGCCTAAAAATGTCATAGCGTAGAGGGAGTTGGAGATTACATTATTCTGAAGAAATTGCGACCGACTGCCACCCCCTTGCTATCCTGCTGAGCTTCACGGCATGACCTCCCGACTCCAAATTGGCTAGCTATCCACTGCCCTCCACACAAACAAATGACTTTTGTGGCTAACACAAATTTTATTGCATCTGAAAGTAGTACGTGTTGACTGAGAGGAGTGCTCGAAGACATCATACGTGTTTTGATGAATTTTTTGCCGTAGCTCGCCAATCAGGCAAGTTGAGCAAATCAAAGCGTACAAAGCATTCCTTGACACAACTAAAACAGTGGCCCTGGTAAATCATGAATCCATGAATTCCCCTATCCATGGCACCATAATTACTACGCAGAATGAGACAACTCATCCGTATTGGTTGAATTCAGAAGCTAGTAGTTTTGATTAAACATATACATTCGCTTTCATTTTACAGTGAAAGATTACCGTTACGTCCCGACCCCCTTACATGTGATCACAAAGAGCGAATATTTCAATTTATTTTATCATATTAACTCGTAGGCTTACGCGAATGCAATGTTGATATTTTTTCGGGATTCATTCCGCACTTTCTTTTTATTTTGTGAAATAATATTTAACTGGTCCTCCTGCCAGCTTTATCAGGTTATCTTATATAAATTGTATCACAATTTATTTGGTTCATTTATTTCTTAAATAGTATTTTCGTGGATAGTGAATTGAAGGAATAATACATCATTGAAATGAAAACCATACGCTGATAACTGATATTAATGGGTGTTAAGGGACAATACTTGTAGTTGAGTCAACGGAAGATTGCGGAGGCAAGACGCCTAACATATTCAATACTCTCAAAAGATGTATGACTAGACAGCAGTTGCCTTCATAATGTTTGGCTGCTGGCAACGAAAGTAATTATGTTCGTTATTATATGTACCCACAACAGCTAGTAACAGTTAAATTCAATCCATCAACGGTAACTGACAATACATCCATATGGTTCCCTTTGAATTGTAAATTTTATTTCCTGTATCTTACCCTCGTACGCGATGGAAGTGGGCTCTTCCATTAGGATTTACTAGATTTCTGAAGTCTAACTAGCCCTCCGACTTGAGAAAAAGCTCAACTGCACTTCAACACAGAATACGAGTTCACGGCAGCGAGGCATCAACCACAATGCCAAACCTCCCAGGCCAAGGAATTGTTAAGTGATTCATAAAGCTGGATGGTGAAGTGGTCTTGGAATGAAAACACAAGAGACTCAGTTTTACTGCCATTGTCGATTCGTGAGCAATGCTGCTTTGGCTGTGTTGGATCGCGAAATGAATCCCAAACTCCAATAATACTTAAGTTCGTATCATTTCAACTTTGCCATTACAATCGAGCGTTTTTTCATACTCCCGTGAAAATTTTACTCAGTTACATTCGCAAAGTATCGCGATATTAATGCAGGTAACCGGATTGTATTAATTGTTTGATGCACACAAGAGCATAGTGTTCTTCATTAAGTGAATTACATCACTGTGATTCAAGTGAAACGTGGTATGAAAGAACCCATTGTCGCTTAGCAACTTTGATATATTTCCCTGCAACTGGACCAAACGCAATCTGAATACACACTATGTGGTGATAGTGAACGAATTCTCCAGAATTCAAATTTGTGAAATGTGCCTCGGTGATCAAGTGCAAGAAGATCCACAATAATTCTTCGCCAATTTAGCTCACGTTAATTAATTCAACGCTACGTTGTGACACGTGTGATATTTAACTATTCATGTGATTACTTCAAGACGGGAACAAGAGAGAATATTTTGTTTATGAGTGACCCTTCATCTGCACAGGAATTGGCCTAGTAAGCAGTTCTCTTGACTCGGGTAAGTATTCTAATGCTCGTGCTCTAGGCTAGTTCCGCGTAGATTTTTGTCACAGGATGTGACTAATGTCAGCGTAGTCACGCCATATTTTGAAGGTGGGATCATCAAAGGGATATATATCAATTATTTTAGCTAATTTTTTTTATTAGTTATGTCTGGAATATTGCTAAATATGTCTTTGTTGACATATCCTCATCATTGGTGAGAAATAATAGACTGGAAGATTGAAGGTTTTTTTCATAAAAACTAATTTACTATTAAAAAGGGTAATGCAGTAAATGATGTTCATGTGTTCACTGAGTTACACGTTTTATGTAATGAAAATCATTCAGTTAAAACGTTATACTAGTTTATTACAAGTAAGTTCAAGTAAAACGCCAAATTTTGTTAGAGATACCTATATTTTGCACTTTTTCCAATTATCTACCACTGTGTTTGTGTTTTTGTTACTTCTACTAGCGCCATCATGCTAGTAATTGGAGAGCTAATTAAGGCAACCACGCAGTAAAAAGTGTTTATAGCATCCTCAGTACCGAATTAGTAAATAACAATAGTGTATAAGTATATAAATGTTTTACTTTTTAGAATTATTTTTGCTAATTTATTTAAAAATTTCACCGACTGTTTCCTTTTTGGAAAACTTTCCCGCGAAATATGACGTAACGTCACATCCGTTTAGCTCACGTGACTCTCTCAGTGCCGGCTAATGTTTCTCCTTCCTCAGTTTGGCGGCAAGCTGTGATTGCGATAAGAGGTTCGCAACTTGTAAGTGTGAAGGCAATATTGGTTACCTGATATCATTAGAGTATCAATTTAAGCTAAATTTAAACGCGTTTCTTGGCTCAATTTTCGTTTCACTGAAGGACAATCATAATCAGAGTGTTCCTGACCGACACTTATCAACTCCTGATGAAAATTTTTATCACCAACTGTCTGTCTAGTGAGTGTCACGGGGAAAAACCCTACGATAGAACTGCCTAATTAGTTTTCAACTTTATTTGACTATTCATTAAAGGTGGTATGTAAAGAAAGTTAAATTTTTTCTTCTGCAATCGAAACTATTACGCTATTGTAATTCGATATACAATTGTTAGATTAAAATTTCTCATCCGTATTTGCTGTTCGATACAGTTAACAACCCCCATGATTGTATAAATTTCGATTTCCCATTTCATGGTGATATTTCGATGCTTGCGTATATAGACTAGTAATA
Source organism: Pyrrhosoma nymphula (assembly GCA_963573305.1). Taxonomy (NCBI): domain Eukaryota; kingdom Metazoa; phylum Arthropoda; class Insecta; order Odonata; family Coenagrionidae; genus Pyrrhosoma; species Pyrrhosoma nymphula. The sequence continues at coordinate 37,664,172 of OY754331.1, read as the reverse complement.
TGCGCTTGTTGTTATCTCATGCCATCCATGTAGGATTGAATCAATTGAAAATGTTTTGGGTTTAAATTACAGAGAGCCCATGTGTTTTCACAGTTGTTTTGCTGTTGCCCTTATTGCTCTTGACCACCATTCCCGAAATAGGCATAAGAGAATATAAGCATGAGTTCAGGATTTATGAAATGATAAAGAATAGTGTTCACCATCATCATCAACATTTAGTAATATTTGCTCGAACCCGCTTCCTCGCCTTCTCATTCGCCTCTTTGGTTTTTCAGTTGGTGCTGTGTGCATAATTTTTCTCTTGATCATTAATAATTCTTGTGGAATTGTTTTTGTCGTTCTCTTCCATTGAGAATCGTTCTGTATTTATAAGTAAGAGAAGTGTTGTGTTGATGCAGGGTGTCCGTCAGCATGTACTCAATTCTGCGTGTTATCCAAGAATCACCAAATGACCCACTGGTCATCAATGGAGGTCACGATTACGGGATTGGGTCGCTTCTCCAAATTAACTGACTTCAAGTAAATTCAAGTAAAATGAGCTGGCTCCATTTTTTCAATCACTTTTTATTTCCACCCTTGCTCGTAGCTGCTGAAATTACATTGGCTTCTTAATGATTCTATTATGCTTACTCCATATCACTATTTTGTATCCTAAACCTTCAAGTCCATCCCACACCTGATGGAAACGCAGTAAGTACATTTTATTTCTTTGTGTTAACTTTAGATCTGCTTTGTCTTGTTTAGTACGACCTTAATATGGATTTAAGTAGATTTAACCTGAATTCTCAGTACTCGTAAATGTGGCATAATCGAGATAAATGCATTTCTGAGAATGAACGGCAATTGAAAGATATCTCCGGGCATGGCAAATAAAACTACCATGAGCATGTAGGTAATATAAGAGGCAGTGAAAATCCTCTCGATTCCTACAGATCGGTGGATATGCCAAATTTTTACCTTGTTCACCGTCAATAGCTGTCAATTTTTTTGCCTAGTGCCTTCAACATATTAGTTCAGGCAAATAGTCAGTCGAGTCATTCCTGTGTCTGATTTTGTCTATAAAGAATACATATGCATTAATTATGTACATCGCATTTATGATATGGAGTTGACATTTTGCATCCATGTACACTCATACAGCTGGATCCTATTTTCAAGATATGAAATCCGTCCGGAATTTTGCTTATTAGTCGGACTTATCGTGTGATACATAAATGCAGGTGTAGACGCTTTGACATTCGACCTTGTGAGGAATATGTACTATATACAATTGCGAGTCTGTGTTGGTAAGTGGTCTGTTTCGTATACAATTAAACGGTTTTGGACAGATGTTGTTTATTTTTCTCTTGTAATGTTAGTATACATTTGCTAGTAAACAAGTTTTATTAGTGTGGAATATCACCAAGGTTAGCACATCATAACCGCTTTTTCGATGGGGAAATGACCTTCAGTTTCGTCGGCTTTTACGTTTTTCGGATAGTGGCTAGTATCGGAAATTTAATGAATGAATGTCTAGACGCTTTGACCGTTTCCATTGTGACTTCGACCCATGTAATTTTCAATGTGTATCACTTATGGCTTTGAGTAGCATATCTGTGATGCTAAAACTTACATAACTATTTAAACACTCTTAAGACAAAAGTATTTGTTCGTTTTGTCCTGTAACGTTAGTGAGCCTTTCCTAACCTTTACGTTTAGCTGGGGTCGGAACTGCGAGGTTAGGACTTATCAACAGTCTATATAAGAGAAACTAGGAATTGCGAACTTCAAGCCACCCAGCGTTGTCTCTTCCAGATTTCGCATGGCATAGTAGGTATTGGAAGTATCAAGTTTTGCGGTTTCCAGCGAATTGCCTTCATAAAATAATGGAACTTAAGCGGCATATTGTGGTACATTAACCCTTTAGCCCGTGCAAATCGATAGGATTTGGGCTGTTAGGTTTACGAGATAACCGATAACCTGTGTTCACGCAGATGTAAAAATCCTACCTCTCTTCGCAGCGAACTAATTTCTGAACTAGTTGAAGTCACGAATCACATTGTAGCTTTTACTTGTTTCGCCTTAATTTATTTGCTGAAATACACCCTGATTAACTCCCGTAAACACTTCCTTGGAAATCCATATTGTTTGTTTGATCCATACTCAATACAATATATTCTTGGACGAATAAGCCTTTCTCTCTGCGTTATGCCTTTCTATATATTATTCTTATCAATTCTTATCCATATCTAATTGTAAATAATATATTAGCTTTGTGACAATGCTGTTGCTCTATGTATTATTGTTATATTTTTTCATTCCTGTAAATAGGTATTGTGTAAATGTATGTATTTTATTATTATTATAATTTTTTCATCCTGCACCGCTTTCTGACCTGTTCTATATACATTCACATGTCCTGGAATAAATAAATATTATTATTACTATTATAAATATATATTGTAGCCAACCTACTTCAGTTGAACATCATTACCTTTGTCTACCGATTTATAATCTGCATTTCAAACGCTTTTGTTTGAAGCCCGTAATGTTCGAGTGGAAGAAAATTTAATATCATTAGAACACAAAAGTGCGCACATGGCTAAATCCAGATTTTTAAATCAGTACACACTTAATCTTCGGGTAAACTGTTTAACATGGGAACCCCAATGAAGTCATCATCTATCGGTGCATAAATATCCGCAAGCTTTTGGCCAATGTTATACATTTTATCACTTACATATGCTTACATCCGATGTCCAATTGAACCGAGAATAACATAAAATGCAAACTTAATCGTCTCGTCAACCCCTTATCTTCATATGCTTCCTCTTAATTTTCCAAGGCTTCCATAGATGATACTGCATTTATAACGTGGAAAATAGCGGACGCCTTTCAACGTCACTTATTTTTGCCAAATCCTTTACGGCTCGTTTTTCTCGCTGCTCAGACGTCGTCGTATCACCTTGGGGATAACCTACAATTGAATTCCACAAACCCTCATGCACCGAATACATCTTCATTTGGAATTTCCAAATGTTGTAATTATCCCTTCCATCTAGCTTCTCTAGTGAAAATAAACCACTTCCGGCCGGTGCATTTGCCATTTTTAATAAGTGCTAAAATTGAATTTCGCGATTCTACAGTGCTTTTTCGAATCACTGTGTATTACTGGGCCCGTAAACTGGTAGAAGTCCGTTATTGATCGAGTATAAGAAATTTAATCGCAAAAAACCAGTAACGCGAGCACATGGCTACATATAGGTTTATACAGCAGTAAATAATAGAGTGAACTAAAAAATTAACATTAGTTTCTTTGAGGGAGAAATTATCTTTCTATAAGAATTTATCTCGTAAAATTTCTCCTGATCATATCATTATAATCAATTTCTTTAAGCTGTCAAATCTTCGCATTCGTGTCTTTAATACATTAAATAAATCATAGAGGGCAAGTGAACAGTGACGGTTCCTAGAGGGACATCTCAAGTGCGTTTTATCATTAACAGGGAATACACGGTGTAAGAGCGTGCTACTAATTGTTTATGGCACTCTGAACTATAATAGTGTAGTAATATGAATATAGTTGAAGGGAAGGCTTCCTCTTTGGCTATATATACTGAATCAGATGTTTTCAGGTGCAAATTAGTATATTAGCGTTTAGGTGACGACTGTTTCTCCTCCGTTACTGAATGCGTCTTTAAGTGTTAAGAGTCTTGTGCACTGCACACTCTTTTTTGGGAAAATCACTTTTTAAAAGGAAAATTTTGTTTGGATGCGATTTTCACATGGTGAATTTCACTATTCCTTATGATTTGCAAACATTTCACATTTATTAAGGCTCAAGAATGTTTCTTCAAATCCGATTTTTAATTTTGTCACAATCAGTATAAACCTATGGGCCTTTAATAATTATTCAAATTTGATTTTTCAAATTAAAAAAACAGGGGATGTGAATTATTTTGTAATATTGAAATGAGTAATTTAATTAGTAACAATGTTCCCTTTCAAAATATATTAAGTCAGTATATTTTATTTGTGACATCTCTATTCCATATATATTGTCGTGTCTTTCCTGAGCTTCATTGAAAATATTCTAAGGCATATTGACAGTTATTATTGGTATTTATATCAATCAGTACCTCTATGCACATGTAATGATTATTATATTAGGTATGCTGTTAGCACTAATCCTTTCTTTCCCCAGCCTCACCGAAGCGCACGAGTAGAAGAACAAAGACTCCAATGGGAAGGGAGCAATCCAGGACGTCGGGAGATATTTGGACTACCAGGATTACATCATGAATACGATGATAAATGCTGTTCCTGAATGGCCTCTTCACACAAAGGTAGCAGTGCTCACTTCGTTTTGGGAATAATCACTTCTTAAAGGGAATAATATTGTTTAGCTGCCTTTTTCACATGGTTAATTTTCTCTATTCCTTATGTTTTGCAAAACTTCGCATTTATAAAGGCTCTAAAATGTTTCTTAAATCCAATGTTTAATTTTTTCACAATCAGCATAAACTTATGCGCCTTAAATTTACATTCAAATTCGAATTTTCAATTTAGAAAAACAGAGAATATGAATCCTTCCGTAATATTGAAATGAGTAATCTTAATAGTAGCAATGTTCCCTTTCAAAATATATTAAATCAATATATTTTATTTGTGACATCTCAATTCAATATATATTATCCTGTCTTTTCTGTGCTCTAAATAATAAATGAATTAAATCGTTGAAAAATGATTATTATGTTGTTTATTACGTGTTTAATTGGCATATATTTAATTTAATAAATATTGTAAGTTAAATGAAAATCCTTCATTACCATACCATTGCAAAGTAAATCCTTCCTCTCGAAGCAATAAAATATTTAAAAAAAATGGTTTCCATTTTATACCTTCTATAAGCAATTACCTTTAATAATAAAGAAACTGTTTACTTGATAAATTATATGTTTAATATATTAAAAAGGCTTTGGCCTTCATTATGATTCGAGTAAATGGGTTTTGTAAACTGTTGAAGATAGTTGGACGGACAAATGCAATTTTCGTGATGGGTTGATCTTACACAATGTTAGTTTATATTTCTCAATGCTTCAGATTATTTAGTTTTCAAATTAACCGGAAAACAATTGCTATTTCTTCATGACCCGGGTTTCGTACAGTAGTTATACTAACTGGTGAATAAACTTGCTCAACGGTTACAAATTCAAGAGCGTTGAGGTTGCAAGGGAAGCAAAGGGATCCGCTAAGTGGAGTATGCTTTCGATGGAAGGAGGCAGAGCGGGAGGACTATGGAGAAAATATAGGTGGGTTGAAGTGGTTGCGCTCGACTGATACATTTTCTTACGGAAATGTCCCGTCAGCGGTAGGAGGTGTAGCAGCTGAAATGGGGGAAGGACAAGAAAGGATGGCTTTGTGTTCTACACGCACTTTTCTCAATGGGAACTTACATGCTCTAAAATCACTGTTAATCATCAGCCTATTTTACCTTCATCACCAAATCACCTGCACCCTTTTAACGCCGGAGTCTTTTTTTCTCAGACTTCATTCCTGTTTTCGGGATTTGGTTTTCATACTATATTATGCTTAAACCCCGAATATACTTAAAATATTTCCATGTGTTCCGTATCTTTGTTCATTTGACCACGGTAGACGGATACCGTAACAATAGCATCAGTCATCCGCGTAATTGCATTTTCTCAGATAATTGTAATATTTTTTCAGTCCTCGTGGAAATGTTAAATTAGAGTGCAGTTTAATAAATTAAAGACATTTATTTAATGGTTTTGAAGTTTTTTGGGTAATTCATGTCCATTTTGTGCAAGTACGTATAACAATCACTTGTTCTGAGTGAAAAGCAAATAGGGTGTGAATCAGTTTAAAAAATGAGTAAGATATGAGATAGTTGTCTGCCACGTTTAACACGTCGATCACGAACAACAAAATTGATTCATTTTATTTTTACGTCAGCGTCAGTAGCATGGTTTGATTCTGTAGCGAGTACCGTAATGGCAAATTTCCACAGTCACTCAGGCAAGTACTAGTTATCTACGGTTTCATGTACCAGCCTTCAGTTAGAGGGTGAATACGTGCTTCGTCGGATATGTTTGAACTATGCTCCAACGAAACTACTTTTAGGAGGTGTTTGTTCCTTAACTTATGTAGAAGAACCCATTCATCTTGAATTTACCATCCATTAATCATAGAAACTTGCACCACTATCATTTTTGCACCTGCTACTCATACTATAGAAAGAATAATCTCGTCACTTATGTCAGTTCTCCTCTCTTAGCATTTTTGTTTCGATATCAAAGAATTGGCGAGAAGTAAAAATAATTCTCTTTTCTCAATAACAATGGTAGTAGATCTACCTGCCAAAGTAATGTCGAGGTGGCTGTGGACCAGAGTGCCTTCTTCGTGAGGCATTGGCTCTTTGTCTTTTTACGAACTCATTCTTTGGAATAGCTAATCAAGTCTTCCTGCGGCTCCACAACCCTTTGGCCAAGACTATCACATAGTATAATATATCAGTGAAGGAATTTTCTTCAGCTGGAAATAGAAATATATTTTGAAAACTAAGAGCCTCTTTCCCAGGGGAATCTCATCCAAATTTGTTGAAGCGTCGTATTTTATTACAATAAATGTATTATTTGGAAAATCAGGCTGGGATTTGCTAGAGCACAGTACCTCAAAGGTTACTATTAATCTCCCTAAAAGCGGACACAATTATTTTGCCGAATCTAATAAATTTAGCGTGTAGAAAAACCTATTTAGCAACATTGCATACGTCAAAATACAACTACTCCCGAAGATGGAACTTAAATTCAATTCATTTCAAATATTTATAATTTTAAATTCAACAATTCATTGGGCTGCAAGATATTTACGCAGGTTCGAAATGTGTATTTTTTATACGCACTTACGGCAAATGTGTTTCATTTATTTCGTCGTTCGCTCGCTGAATCGCAGTTACAGCATTCACTGGAAAATTTATAAGCGGATAATATCAAGTAGATCCTACAATTCAGCCGGTGTTACATTCACATTTTGAACAGTTGATTTTTTGATGAATTTCACAAGCTTGTGTGATTTCTTGAGAAGATCGTGGTAATCGACGTTATCTTCTAATGTGTCATCGCTGATCACCTCCAAGTCCGTACCGGCTTCAAAATTGTCTATTTCATCGATATCGATGCTATCCAGGTTTAAATCGTCCATCTCAGTACTCCTTTTGTACGATGTGTCACATAATCCAAGGTGCAGACCATGGTTTAAGCAGAACTGTCCGATGACATCAATGTGGTTAGAGTATTTCTTATTTACTGTAGTAGATTCGACCAAATCCCAAAATGAATGTCGCGTCACTTTCGGCGGTCCCCTACCAGCTTGTTCCAGTGGTGCCAAATTGCCTTGCGATGAAGTTAACCATAAGGCACCAACCGACATCACTGCATTTGCGCTCCACTGGTTTTTGGGTACTGCCATAAACTGCTTCTTGTCGGTAAGGGAGTTAACAGGGTTGTGTTTCCATTTCATGGGCACTAAATGGGAGTTAATTTCGTACGTCGTGTATATTACTTAGTGATTCAACCCAAAGGTTGGTTTGGATGGCTGAGGGTAGAGCTCACCCCGGACTAAGCCACAGGCGTGTGAATTACACACATTCAGGGTAGGGTGGCCAGTTCCTTTCCCTGGGCAACCTCGCACTCCGAGGATTAAATTTCCGCTGTAAACAATAAAACAGAAAAAACAGCTGTCTATTGTTTTTTTCAATTTGGACGAAAAACAGCTGTTTTACTGAAACTATTAAACAGTTAACAGAAGCTCCATGCTGGATCAAGTATCGTGTGTAACGGGCTTTAGAAATTGTATGCTAAAAACATGAGCTGAGAACGGGACGAACAATTTAAAAAAACATGTAAATAATGGAATTATGCCCGATCATTAATTGCTTCCGATGTCGACCCGTAGAGAAAGCGACTGATCTTTCCTTTCTGCATTCTGTCCTATGCTGTCTTTGGTTAATAGAGTCCATACTGTTGTTTTATAATTTTTGCTCCTTTTCAATTCTCTAAAGTATTTTGTTCCATATTCAACGTATAGGCCAATGCTGGTTGTTTTTTTTATCTCTGCTAAATAAATCAGACAGTTGAAAAGCAGGGGAATGATGATCAGTTCATGGACCCATGGACGTCCATGGATACGATAAAGATTAATAAAATGGACGGCGAACACTCTGAGACATAATGAATGAATTGAAAGCATATAAAATGAGATACAATATTTGAATAGGTCACACGAGAAAAACTTAGGGACCTAAAGGTAAATCAAATCATAAATGAAGGAAATAAGAAAACTAGAATTTGTATTGGATAAGGAAACATTGAAGGCTGCCGTCAACCAATGTTAAGATTAAAAACGAAACTTTTGATGACTATGTGAAAAAGTTAGATCGAAAGTGGTTATCCATATGCAAGGTAACAGATGTTCAACGTTGTCCATCAAACTCGCCCGGTTGTTACCTCTCTGCCCTAAGCAGGGCATAACATTCCTTTAGTAAAATTTTCTAAAAATTTCGCCAAATTATATTCAATTTGGATCTCAACTTAAAATATGAAAATGTGTCGAAATAATTCATCGTATTTCTTGTGACACAGATTGCTTTCCCATCCTCATTTCCACTTGGTCACAGTGCAACGAAGGAGGCCCTCGGTAATCCTGAACGATCGCTGGTACCAAACGAGGACTTGAAGGTTGCGTTACCCAACGTAGCCCAGAAGCAATATGCTTGGGCGAATGTTACTAATAACGAATTGCGCAAAATATAAAACTCGTAGCATCAGCGTGACCCATATCCGAAAGGGAGCAATCGGAGTGAGAAGGTCGCCTTTACACGCTTCGGAAATGGGGCACAGTGCCACCTCTGACCCACTCACCCTTCTTCTGAGACAAGAAGATGTAACCTCGCTATAACGAATGTGAGACCCTATCCTCACCGTGAGATACCTACTGACGTAGTGTGACAAATAATGAGCATTGCGCGATTCGCCTGGGATCAATGGAGACCTCCATTAGAATACGTTCTCAGTAACGACCCCGACCGCGAAAGCCGAGTGATACAGCTATTTAAAGTGTTTCTACCCTAAAATGACTTCAAGTATCATTTAATTCATGTTCTGGCTACTTAGAGGAAAACATGTCTTCTAATTGATATGAACAAAATATCCTACTTTTCCACCCTGTTTTACTCAAAAATTGAACTTGAAATTATAAGTTTTAGAGCAGTATAAGATAGTAAATGCTGGAAAAAAAGTTTTGTCTTCCCCCTAGGCATTCAACTTGAAACACCGACCTCTCCAAATCATAGAATAGCCTCCCCTTCCATCTCCCTCAGTCTTCTCCTTTGCATTTTTTTCACTTCTCCCCACCCCCGGTTTGAGTATATATGGACCCTAAAATACCAGATATTTACCTTGAAAATGACATTGTATGTCAAAACCATGGTCGGTAAAAATAAAAAATTGTGAAATGGACAAAGCCAGAAATTATTTTACTGAAATTAGAAAGTATAAAAGGAATTTATTGATCTTAGAACTATGTCCTTTAAGAATAATACAAATTCGCAGTAAGTAATCATGGCATCAAACCAAAAATTATTCGTTGTGAGCGATGAACCAATGCAGAAAACGATAAAATATTATTATGAGTTCCATCATCGAATCAATAAGTAACATTACAGCACAGCACAATCACATTTATGATGATTTACCTAAAACACTATGTAATGTCAGATCAAGTTATTCATACAGTCTGACACTATTTAATAATTAATAACAAACAATCGGAGAAATATAAGAAAATATATTTTTTGTGCGCATTACAAATGATTCAAAATGAGGTACTAAGCAATTTACTGTAAACCTTTGACTTATAAGATTTCAATGTGCAAACATTATATCGGGGACTATTATATAATGAATTAATGATGTAAGGAAAAGACAGATAAAGAGTGTATTACGTAGTGTAGCGTTTTACGGCGCAGAAACTTGGGCATTAAGAAAATAGGGTGAGAGTGGATTGAAGGCGTATGAGATGGGGGAGTGGAGGATAAGGGAGGAGGAGGAAGAAACGAATGAGAAAGTGCTAAAAATTATGAATGATGAGAGAAGCTGTAGGAGGATAAGAGGTGGCACAGAAAGTTGATGGAGCAGGTAATTAGGGGCTAGGGGATAAACATTCGCCTCAAAATCATGGTATAAAATGAACAATAAACAGAAGTAAGTGAATAAATGTTATTGTTTATGCGTAATTCAATGTACGTTACTCCAGTGACTTAAATTAATAATATCAGCATTCCTCCGAAGAAGAGAAGGAATCAAATGCATGTAAATCATGCATTTAGAGGTACACTATTTGAAATGATACAGATAAAAATAGTTCAGAGTAAAATAATACATCAAAGGATATATGGCGTAGCACTTTTAACTAATATGTTACTTACTTACTTCCTCGGAACTACAGCCCGGTATGGGCATTGGCCTCCCTCAAGACGCCTGTCCATTCTCTTCTGTTCTGCACTTTCTCCCACCATCTGACGATCCTCATAGCCTTTGTGTCTTCTTCCAAATCCTGCATCCATCTTTTCCTTGGTCTTCCTCTTTTTCTCTTTCCATCCATATTTCCATGTAGAAGCTTCTTAGGCATCCTTTCTTCACTCATTCTTTCTACATGACCTAGCCAAGTTAACCGTTGGGTCTTCACAAATCTCACTATGTCTTCCCCTCTGATAATATTTTCTATTTCCCTGTTTGTTCTTATCCTCCATGTTACCCCATCTGTCACGGGGCCAATTATCCTTCGCAAACCTTCCGTTCAAATATCCGCAAAGCTTGCTCATTTCCAGCAGAGATGGTCCACGTTTCTGCTCCGTATGTCACGACCGGTCTGATAAGTGTCTTATAGATGTATATAAGTTTATAAACTAATATGTTGCCTTGGATTTTAATTATTTGTTTCTGAGTAGACGTGAAAGAGGAGAAAAAAGAATATATTCCAGGGACGGGATGAAGAGACGGAAATTGTACGCAGAGCTGAGGAAAGAAATTGATAAAAGAGATTGGAATCTACGACTGTAAGAAGTAAGTAGATCCAACCCCATCTCAATCAACGCCTATCTTAACCGGTATTTGACCACAGATAATAAATAATGTTTCTATGTAGGGTTAAACGTGCTCGCAAACCACCCTTGGCAACAGCCTGTTGGGGATGCAACCCTTCCCCAGACCAAGACCTGAGCAAAAGTTCCACTCTACCACGCCTCCCCCCCCCCATTGATTTGGATTCATTGAAGCAGTTCGAGGAAGGGGGTGACTGGCAGGGGGTTCGCGCTGCGCAAGCGCTGCATTCAACGTGTACTACGTCGCAGGGAATCTAACTTGTTTCCACGCGGCCGGGTCAGTAAGAGTTCGCGAATACATTTAAACCCTCTGAACATTTTCTCCTACTTCCAGATAATTTTGACCGAGTTTTATATAGTGTGGATATAAACACTCAGGAAAAGTGGTTCACAATCCTGCCATATACCTAGACTATCAGTTTCCAACCTCTTTTGATTTGCTTACCTCTCAGTTACTTAGCTCTTAAATTATTCCTTATATAAAAAATATATTAGTTAACTATAATCTTACCGCTCCAACAGGTTTTCTTACCTGACTTCTATCATATTACAGAGAAAAATAAAGTTTTACTTCATGTTTTACCCATTCTCGCATTTCACACCATGTAATTTCATGTTGAATTTTAAGTACTAGTATCGTGAGGAGGTGGAATTTGATTACTCGTATTAAAAAGGCACGTTATTCTATAATTAGCCAGTATATGAATTATTGACGTTTGAGTTATTTACAGTTAAACCCACTTCAATACTGCTAATGTGAAAGAAATACTGAAAACAATATGGTGACAAATGTCTAATGCTATCGTGCGGAACACTAAAATTTAATAATAACATTTAATGCCGACCTTCTAGAGGGGAAGGGGTTCCAAACTTCCTATGCTCACCCCTTGGTGACTCACATCCCTAGATAGTACTCCCATCAGCTGGAACTCTACCTCTAAGCAAATATGCTTATCACACTTCCTCCATCATTCAGCTTTTCCTGCGTACATCTAAACCAGGGGTCACCAGAGTGGTCGATAGGACCCCAAGAGGTTAATATGACAGTGGGAGTGGTCGATAGAAAATCACCCTTATCCTATACTAATGTATAATAATCTAATTGAGTCTGACTCTTTGTCTGTAAATCAATCAAACAGAAATGACGAAACGATTACTTAAAAATTTTGCATGTGGGCAATTAAGTGCACTGGAAAAAACATATAGGCTATACCGAAAGGTACGCAACTTCAAAAACAAGTGTACACCGCATTTCCATTTCAACCATTTCCGTCCATTTCACGACATTGCCATCCATTGCCATCCATTTCTGTCCATTTCTATCCATTTCTGTGCATTTCTTCTATTTCCATGTTTTTAAGTGTACAGTTTTCCTCACTTCTCCGCCAATTTGGTTCATTTCAAGTTCTTTTATATCCCTCATAGTTATCTGGCAACATGGCGCCAAATTCAACTTGTGGTAAAACTCTCATTTTTTTTCTTTCCCTCACGCCTCCACAAGTAGAGATATGACCTTGAAAGCTGGCACTTCCAAGCCCCTAGACATCAACTTCACGGAAAATTAGCGAAAACTTCGACTTTTGACCGAAAAGCTGCCGGAAAAAAGGCTCATTTTTCGACCATTGCAGGCTTCTGGTTTTCCGTCTGTTGCTTCTGAACAATAAAATATTTTTCCACGGTTATGAATTCCTGCTGTTACTATTGACATTGTGTAAATTTGAGTACCTTTTTCATCTTCCTTATCCTCACGATAAACTATCAACATTCCCTCAAAGTCAGATTTTATGAAAATGAAAACGCATTTAACCCCTGTTATAATGATTTCCATATTTGGCATCTTAAGTATTATTAACGAATATTATTAGGTATATTATAAGGCAAATCTATAATATGAACAAAAAATAAAAGACAAGAACGCCAAATATATGAAAATATTTACTTAGAAATGCAAAAAACGGGCGAAAAACAAACTTAACGTAAAGTGCTTGATGAAAATTAGATACCAGATGCATTTATCAAACCAAAGTTTGCGGAGGAATCCTACGATCAAGCCGCAAACAGGCTGATAGGGTAAACCGTACAGTGATTGGCCACCGTACAGTTATTGGCCATTTGGTATTTTGAAGAGCATAGTAAGACTAGACTTGGACCAAATTAACAATAATCACGCTATATAGCAAGGACAGAGATTTCTGCCCCTACAGCTTTCTTGAAATGACCGTCACTTGTCACATTATTCAGTATGACAGGATTTTTCCGAGCACTGGTTTTTACAGAGAAGTTTCTTCTAATTTTTTTAAGGAAAGAAGAAACATTAAGTGATCACTGCGGCTTTCTCTTTTACAAGACAATTTTCATAACATTTTGAGAGATAAGTTTATTTTAATGCGTAGTCATTTGTGATTAATGCAACTTGCCATATCAAGTAGCCCATACTAACGGCGACCAATAACTGATCCTACTTAAATTCATTTTCAGTTATTGGGCACCCCGACCAATAACTATATTATATATATATTTTTTTACAATCACTTAGCATTTACCTCTATTTTTCTTCTTGGATATCATTTTTAAATAGTTTTTCTTCATTTGAATTTCTGAATAGAGTAAACAGTTATTGGCCGCCCGGCCAATAACTGTAACTCACCTGGCCAATAACTGTAATACCTAACTTTTAATGCCTAAAACGCTGAAACTTGCCAATGTTTACCCTCAGGGTATGGATGCCGCATTGCAAGCAATATAATTTAATGGGTTTTTCCATTGATCAATGGCAAAAATATATGGAGTTCCAAGAACAAGCCTATAGTTTAAATGAAATAAATCTGGGTTGCTAAGATACTAGCGGCCCATCACCATTTCTCTCCAATTATTACTAAAACACGCTAGTTCGCTAAAAATACTCGAAGGTGCACACTGGTTGTTATATTAAGTTTGATCCCCGCATTAAATGTGCTATGTAGGTTTATTTAGGTAGGTAATATATCTTGCCGGAGTTCCCCAAGTAACAGAAAATAAATTATTTCCAGTTTACAGGAGTTCTTGATTACGCACCCAAGACCTAATTCATGTAAGGATAATCATCCTGGAGAGGGAACCTTATACAAGGGAACATTTCTCTTTAGTTATTCTCTGTTTTGTAAATTAAATGCTAAAACTGCTAATCGCTCAGTTGGGAGGAAGTATGTAACTTCTCTAAGTAATGAAATTTTCAGGAGGAAGTTATCTTGAAAGAATTTCTCATTCAACTCTCAAATACAATTATAATTTAATATTGAGTATATATTTTTAGAAATTATTTTTCCTCCATTATTGATCCGTTAAAATTCAAATCTATTGATGTTTATGTGTTTGCAACATTTTCCTGCAATAAAAGGTTTATCAAAATTTAAATATCACTGAAGTTTCATTGAGCAATTTCTACATTGTTGCACATATTCCAACTAAAATAAAACATTTTTGATTTGATATAAATATTGATGAAAATTATTGAGTTGTAACCCCTTAATTTCAAACTGACGATTCGTATTGTTACTGAATATAACCGGGTTTCCGTTACCGAGGGAGAGTACATTCATTTTTTCATTATTATGAGTCACAGTTTACCTATCATAAAACCTAACTCAAATTTGATTATACTATATCGTAATCACAACACAATGATACCACGGTAATAATTTAATTAGTAATTTGACAGGATGAAATGGCACTTTAGCATGAGAGGCAATGATAATTCATTCTCCTCATAGCGTCACCAAGTCTAATGAGGTTTTAAGTGAAAAAAATGCATCCGTGGAAATCATGAAAGATTTTTTCCATGAAGAACAATTATGGCGTAGTTGAAATCATAAGTGTGAATTTTATAACACCGTGCACAGTTGGACTCATTCTTTGGAGACGATTATTTGACGTAGTGGTGCAATTCTAGGGCCCAAAACCTGAAATTTTGGGGGCCACAGATGCGTTGAAATATTAGAAGGGAGTAGATAAAACCTAATACATGGTTCTATTTACTGTCATGCATTTGGCTCTTTATTCTTAGAAAGCATAATGGTTTTTGTACAGTTAATATTAAGATTGATTATGAGATATGTTGCGGATTGCATTTTTACGGAAAGCATTATAAAAATGCGTTTCGGAATCGATAATTCTTAATCATTATGCGTGGCATTTAATAAATAACATTATTTTATCGATTTAACTCATTAATATCTATTGCCCTCCAACAAAAACTAATGATATCTAGAGGCCAAGTTCTTTCAATGTGCTGTCGATGTACATCCTATTGAGTACAAGTTCGCTCTGTGGATTATAAAAACTATTTTTCCAAAGCATCCTAATTATTTCTCACATTAATCAAACCATAATATCTGTCAAAATATCTCTATGGACTATCATATCTTCCTATTGCTTTCATTCACAAACAAATCACACTTTACCTGTTTAAACAGTGCTCTGTGTAGTGAGATCCAATTTGAAATTATGGCCCAATTATCCCAATGTTATTGGCGTTTCACAGCCAGCAAGTGCGGCAGTTTTACGGCCAATCAAATGTGGGTACGATCAAATGTGGCAGTCTTACGGCAAAAAGCAGTGAGGGATTGGTACTCAATGTATTCTGGAGAAATCTTAAGAAGAAAGTCAAGAAGGCCATCATGGAGTACAGCGCTAAGCCTCAAAGGTTTTGGTGCATGCAGGCTTAATTCTGATGCATTGGATTATAGTAAATGCCTGGGTACATCTGCCTCAAAGAGTGCGCAATAGAGTGATGCAAGCGAGATGGATGGTGGTACAAGGCACTGCACATTCTTGATATCGTTGGAAAACAAATAGGAGAGAAATCCATAACAATAAAAAAATTTTGGGAAGGGAAATTTAGGAATCTTCGTGCTGTTTCAATTCCGGAAATATTTTCAAAAAGGTAACGGCCATGTGGAGCACTCTTCTGATAGTGCTGTTCACAATGGGACTCGTCCTTCCTTCTCCAAAAGAAGCAATTTAGATTGCAGTGAAATGTCCGATGGAACTGAAGCAAGGAATAATCTCCACAATGAAATTTTGAGAAACAGCAATTTCTAAGGATAGTACTGGCCGGGCAAATGCTACCACAGAAGGGTCAATGAGCTTTAGTGTGGTAGGTATGAGTGGAACATCATTTGTTGCAAGGGTTGAAGGGACTGATTGCATGAGTGAATTTTTAACATGGCCGGAAACTACAAATTGCAAAGGAAAGCATCAGGGAAAATAAAACCATTTGGTATTATATGTAAAAAAATATAGGGTGATATTTGCAAAGAAACGCATGGACAGGACAGCAGAAGATAAGGTGAAAGAAGACCGAAAAAATACATGGCGAAGCAATAAAAGGGAAAAGGAATGCAATCGAACGGAAGAAATCATTGTCACAAGGGGTATGTGCATAATGAAGGGCAATTCATACTGCGACATATGCAGTGAGCTAACCTAATCAGACTCGGATCTTAGATCTGTAAACGTGTCAGAAGCTCTTTCACGAATTATTTGAGCTAAAAAGTTACAATAAACATATTTCAAATACAGAAGGCGGAGATATCTTCCTTTGTCACCATTGTACCAAATAAACTTCTACAGATCTAAGGGAAGACGAAAAGCCATAGAAAATAATCGAAATAAAAGTCAGAGGAGATGATGAAGAGATAAATGAACTACTCATTCTTGCAGTTAAGGAATTCATTGGTGAAGAAGTAGTCGACCCATGGTCAAAGTTGTTATAGCTGCAATAATGTATGTAAGCTGTGATAATAGGGAACTTAAGAAAAATCAAACGTACATGGCTAATAACTATCGGTCACATGGTGAATAACTATGCGAGGTGACCAATAACAGTACGAATAGGCAATGTCTGACTATATTCTAAATTATTTTAATGCAAATGTTTTTTCTACATTTACATTTTCGTCGTCAAAAAGAAAATAACTGAGGTTTTCAGAAATGTTGAGTGACTTTAATTAAAATATATTATTATTAAAGTATATTGAGGTCACTCTCCATTTTGATGACATCTGTAGTGTAGTGTTGCATGCTTGTGAGGTTTCGCCTCATGACAAGCATTAGCGATTTATGCTGATGCATAATTAGTCATTATGCAATTAGTGTAATTTATGTTGGTGATTACTCACCCCCTGCCACACACCCCTGAGGTGGCTTGCAGGGTATTTTGTAGATGTAGATGTAGATGAAAATAACTATTACTTTTTATTGCACTTTAAACAATAACTTTTCCTTAAGTGGCAAATAACTGTACGGTTTACCCTACTTTGGCAAACTAACTTTTATTTTACCAGTGAATTTTTATGTTCTGATGAATTCTATATTTTACTCAAATATTCCTAATGATGACGACACCATCAACCAGGGGCAGCGTGGCCAAGGCGGGAAGGCGGGGATTCCCGCCCGGGCCCCGGGCCACGCACTAGGTTTCGGGCTCGGATCCGAAGGACCCGGCGCGGCGGGTCTGGCCCCGAAAAGAGCCAGCAGGCCAAAATCTCTTGAGTGAAAGTACCATTTTCTCATAATGTACACAAATACCTATGAAACTGTAGTTTAACGCGTTTTTTAACGCACAATTTTTTTCAGAAAGAGGGAGGGGGGTCACAAAAACCGGGCCTCTGGACGTGCAGCGGCCCGGGCCCCTGAGCACCCATGCCGCCCCTGCCATCAACAGTATATCCTTTGAGTTTTACTGTTTTAAGAATAAAAAATTTCAGTATAATAGCTTTATACAATGAATCATTAAGCGACGAAACGGGCAAATTCCACTTAGTAAAAATAACTAAAATGAGATGTCAGATTCTGATTTGTATGAATAGAACAACTATATTATTTCTTAATTTTATCTCTACCGTTGAGAATTAACGGGCATTTATACTAGTATTGACTTTATTTTTTCGGGATTCATTCCGCGATATTGAAAATTGCAAAAAATAATATTTCACTGGTCCTCCTGCCAGCTTCATCAGGTTAACTGAACTGATTCTTTTGTCTCGCTCGTCTTTATATATATATGAGTGAGGACTCCCATTGCTGCCGGAATTTTTAAATTTGAAAAATTCGTTTAAAGCTTTCTACTCAATGTGTAACCGTTTTCTCGGTTGACTTTTTTCGGTCTCTTCGCAAATTCTATAGCCTCTCTGATAATCTTGGGTAATAGCGTACCTCCTCTTTTAATCATCGAGGAATGAATCCCGAAAAAATAAACATTTATCCTGAATCAGCACTTTTATGTCGGCAAGTCTCCTATTGGATGCATAAACGTATCAATATCGATTCGGAGTTTCAAGGGGGTTTGTGGATAGTTTTCACTCTGTAACTTCTTAATATCTTTGACATCATGCTAGACATTGTAGATATATAAAAGGATGGTAGTCCCTAGTGACCGGTTAACACGAAGATTGTTTTTTGTTTATCACCGTATATATTCTACTAAATGGCAGGTCAATGGAATCATGCCAATACTTAACCAACCACGGGGAGTTTCCTCTAGCATTCCCCAGGCATAACTAAGTAGTTCTCTTTTTTTCCCTTTTGAACTCTCCGCATCATTGAATGGTCCTTGAATTTTGAGGATACCGGGACAATCCATGGTATTACCTTTAAGGAGTCACCCGCAAGTGCACATAAGTGCGAAATTCCTGAGAAGAAAAATCATTTGCCTTGACCGGGACTAGAACCCGGATCCTCCATTATCGAGGATATTATGGATATCGAGGGATCCGTGTTTGAGTCCCGATCAAGGCGAATAATTTTTTCTCTGTGGAACTTCGCACATATTGGTAAGCCGAATGCTAGCTAATAAGCAATAATTTGGTATGATATTTCATTGAAAAAATGCTTTTATCAAGCGCTATCTCTCCAACATACACTTAACCACACTTGCACAGTATGTGGTAGACTCCTAATGTTTTGAGACCCAGGTCGTCCTTAGCTGTGCTGAGGGTGATAATTTTTGTCTGTTTTTTCACGGTGAAGTATCAGTTTAACGTCAAAGTGAGCGTTTTTGCCGAGAGTTCTGTTAAAACGAGACCAATCTGCAGCTCGCAAGTCTTTTATTTCATGCTTAGGAACATGAACATTTGAAATACCATTTTTGCAGACGCCAGAATAACGTATAATTCAAATTTCGCAGTATTACGTAAGGACTAAGGCCTCCGTCCCCTCAGACGACGTGCTATTTTTATGCAAGTCGGCGGCACTTGAGGGGTGTTCCATGTTTGTCTGGCGCGTAAAACGAGGGAAAGTTGGCGGTGGGAGTTTAGGGAAGGAATGGGCATTCCACTCATGGAATCCAATTCGAGCGTCTGGAATTTTTGTCAGTATTGATTGAAAGAGAAGGCAAAGAAATATTTACAAAACGCGAAAATTTACGAAATTTTTCGCGTTTAAAGTCAAACTCCATAGAGGTGACGTAAGAATTTCACGCGTAGTGATAGAGCCTTGGCAATAACGGCTGCAGAGCATAGGAGATCGACCGTATCACCTATCGAAGTGTACTACGCTCATTGCAAGAAGCTCATAAATAAAACATTTTTACATTGAATGGCTGCTTGCATCAAATACGTCTGCCTGCAAAATCATGATCTGTCCGAATCTACAAAATGCTAATTTTTTCCGTTTACGCGGCCTGTTTTAGCTTTAAAAACACGATCTCACTAGAATTTCGAATAAATGTTTGCAGATTAACTTTAAAACCCCATGCGGGCAAAGTCATTGAAATCTTCATCAACCGGATTCGGCCATGGTCCTATTCCACGTCTAAGAAGACTCCGACTACGTGCTGTCGGAGAAGAAGGAAGAGATAAACGCATGTTTGGAAAAAAAATGACAAATCTTTTATTGGAAGAAGTTGAACTACCTAAAACTGGGGTACATATTTTCACGCGTTACGTCAAGAGCCAGTAGAATAACAGCAGCAGAGAAAGAAATTACAGATGAAATACATCAGGCAAAATATGAAGGAATTCCAAGAGAATGATAGTGTAGGAATGAGGTGGTTGGCGGAGAGGATTGTGGAGTGGAGAGCTGCAGCGAACCAATCTTCGAATTGATGACTGTTGACGCTGATATGATAGAGCTTGGATGGAATAGATGGGTTCGCCCTCTGTAAATATATTCAGAATTAAAGCACGCAATCTCCGTAAACTTCCACAGGAATGTTTATTCGATACGACCGGTTTCTTCGCCGAGGCATCAAGATCATGTTGAAAAAACCCAGCGTCGCACCGTATCTCGATTTCTGTGAAATTTTTTCATAGCTTGTATGTTTTCATTTAGATTGATCCATGTAATTACGAAACCAAACGATCCCTTCCACCATCACATTTGAATCCTGGATGCACGCCTCCGAGCACAAATGTACATCCTCTCAAAATGTGCATCGCCTATTGCGTAAGACACATTGTTAATACTGTTATTTTTTGTATAAATATCCTCTTTGCATCGAATACTGTAGTGGTATATACGAATGTTTCGGCTGATACCTGGGAATGGTGTTGAGCAATAATTTATTGTTTCATCTAGATTTTTCCGTTGAATTTAGCCCGATGGCAAATGGACTAACTAGATAATTTAAGGCAACCATCTGGTGCGAATACCGCTGAGAACTTTCCTAAATCTTCGAGCGTAGAATTTTCTGACAATATCTTCGGATTGGATGGATCACAAGGATACAATAATTGAGAAATTCAAAACTAAAATCACACCACCACTAATCAATTTCTGAAGTGTTTTCAGCCGGAGGTGAAGAATCAATAAATTTCAGATTTATCTTGAAAGAAGCCTGAGAAAGAAGAGCATTATTTTAATAATTATTATATTTTTTATTTACGGAAAGGATTTCAGGCGAAAATAACTTTTGGGCGATAAAAAACAATGTTTCTTGTAATTTTAGGTCTCAATCATACAAATACCATCTCATCTGCGTTCTCAAGCATGTAAAACAGAAGGCAGAGAGCCAAAGAAGCTAAACTCCCCCTCGGGAGAGTAAGGAATTCACCAGAGGTTTTATGGGAAAAAATAATTTCAAGGACAGCGAGTCCAAGTTTTAGGACGCCAGCCTAAGAGTCACTTTTTCGTTTCCCGCCACTGAGATGCAAAGGAGATCGCTTTTAGCCTCCTCGTAGGATGTTAGAGCTACGCGGACAGCATCAGGATATTCTGAGATTTGAGTTACCCGGGAGGGGCTGCTATAAAAGTCACTCAGAACAGCAATCGGAAACATATGAAAAGCGTGACACTATGTGGCACGCCAAGAAAAAGACAATTAAAGTGAACCTTCCGATATTTGATGCCTTTCTTATTACGAAAATCTTATTAATGACTATTAATTTTTTCCTAAGTTTATTGTTTAATTTCAATGAATATTGGCTGTAATTATTTATTTCTTTATTTAATTACTGAGCCAAAGCCTTATATTTAAGATTGACATGTATCCTAATAGGGTTAATTTTCATTACATTAGTATACCATTACCTACATTGCATTATTCTTTGAGCATCACTTTTCTCAAGAAAGGACAGCACAGAGGTGGCACGCGTCCGGCTTGTAATTACATAAGTATCATGAGTAATGTGGCACGGGTATACATATATGTGGCCGACCGCTAACTTAGAACATTAACATAAAGTCTAATCGGACGCATATCATGGACATGAGATTATTTAACTTTGAATTTCGCTTTTAAAACATTAAAACATTAACTGCTATGTGTGATTGGCAATTTAGAAAATAACATAAGATTAAGAGAAAGTGAAATGCAGGGTTGCTACATACCATAAATTATGAAACTCCAGTAATTTTCCAGGTTTTCCAGGCCAAAATTTCATTTTTCCAGGTTAAAATATCCATTCTATTGTAAGCGGGTATTTTAAAGAAAACGCGAGAATAAGAGAAAAAACACAATTATGCATTCACACCATATAGTGATAACAATGTGCATTATAGCCAAATACATTAAACACTGGTTGGTTTTGAATTTTAAATTTCAATTTTTTATGTTTAAAAACATAAATCCGACTCTAACCAATGGGTTATGACCACTTGTGCTAAACCTCAGCCCCCTGCCAATACCGATAGCAGAAGTTGGTGTGAAGGTTTCCGCGGTGCATAGAAGTTGAAGGCTGCATGCTTTCGAGTGTTTCACCGCGTCGTTGTTTTTGATGACAACAGTTTCCCCTGCAACGTGCCTATATAAGGTCGTCAATTACCGGCATCATCACTTCGACCTGAAGACGCCTGCTGGTACGCAGGCCAAACTGTTGTCACCAAAAACAAAAATGCTGTGAAACACCCGAAAGCATGCAACCTTCAACACCAATAGCAGAAGTGGCGACAATGGAAGGAGAGTGTATTTCCGCAAGTTCTCTCTAGCAGAGAGAACATGCGGAAATACACTCTCCTTTTTTGTTCCATTTTACATTATGTCACTCCTGATTTGATTAGATATCACTCCCAGCCACACACTAATTTTGCATCGGTTATCTTTCATGAGTCACACGCCTAGCTAATAATGCATGAGCCATTACTCCTCCCGCGTAGCGGACTCATGAATTCTTCCACTGCCAACAATCGCGATATCGCTAAAAACTCTTGTTCATTTCATGCGGTAAAACACTACCTCCAACTTCCATTAATTGTACCTCCGTTTTCGATTTCTAGGAAAACGCAATGTATTTCTTAACCCTCACTTGGCTAGTGATGTTCTGATATCGGTACTCCTCCTATGCTATGACAGCTACGTCATTGTTCTTTTACTCTCGCCAAGTTACGTAATTTATATGTTAAAACAGCACCTAAGTGAGCGCATTAATGGTCTAACAAAGTAAAAAAATTATATTTTCATCAAATGAATTATTATTCGGGTCGAACACAACTTAGAGAGTCACTAGGCAAGATACTCTCCAGTACTCTCGAAAACACTGCCATCACCTCGAATACTCTCAACTCCCACGGCTAATAATCATTTGGCCAGCTAATCTGCTCTTTCCGTTTAAATAAATTTCCCATAAATACTAAGGATACCGGTATATATTTCCAAAACATTTTCCCGATGTAAACCAAACTTTTTTTTCTAACTATTTAAGCCCGAGAATATTACCAGTTGTTAGACAATTTTGCTTCAATACTTTTGAAGACGAATGCCTGGCATGAAACTTTAATCTGCGTTAAGCTAGGGTATTTAGATGTACTTGAGCACTTGAGAATATCAGGTATGATAACCGTAAATCTTGGTGGCACTTGCCAGCGTAAAGACCAAGGCCTCGGTTGAAATTTTAACTACGATAAGTTGGGAAATTGAGGAGTACCTGAGCAAAGGAATCTCTAGCATAGGAACCGTAAAACCTGTTGGAACTTGCCATCGTAAAGTGTAACTTCAAGTAGCGAAATAGCATGCGAAGGAGGTGGAACAATGGGACAGGGGTTACTTCCGGGAGTACCCCCAGGGGGCCGAAGGTTACTCAACCATGCTCGCAAACTCTCCCTGAATTCCAGTTCCCCCTCAGGCGAATGCCATAAGACTCTACGATTCCCATACAGGTCCCCCGATGCCTCTATCCTGGATACGGCAATGCACCCCCACACCCCATAGCGCTCCCAAGCAACAATCAAAGCAATAAATATGAAGCTTGACAGGGACCTTGGAAGGCCATTCTTCCTATAACCTCCCCACCTTCCCCACTTAAGATCCAACACATTGATTAGTTTGTGTTCCCCCTGCTCACTCAAGCCACTCCCCACTCCAACAGACTGTGTCATCCACAACATGCGTGTGTGCAGCCCACAAGTTCACTATCTCGCGTTCTTCTTCTCCCTGCCCCTCTCTGTTTCCCCCACCACCGACAACATTGCCCCTCCCCTACGGTTCGAGGTTCACTAAACGGCCGAAGAGGGCGCCAGCCTCTTCCGTGGCGAACGCTCCATCCTCCTTCCCCATACGTTCTCCCACTGAATACCAATCTCCTTGTGACCCCTCCTCCTCCGTCTCTCCTTACGCGTTCCTCCTCCACGGAGGAATAAAAAAAGAGTGGATAGCAGTGGCCTCCTCGACAACTATAAGCTCTCGCGGGCTCGCCGGGAAGCTACAGATCGCAGCGAGCTGTTCCTGCCGACCTCACGAGCGGACGGCATTCGACGGGAGCACGCGCGTGCGACGAGTCCCGCGCCGAATCGCACGACAGCACTGTCGCCGCCGCAGAGGCCGTGCGGGTTAACATTCGGGCAGCGTTGCGCGGGATTATTCAGACTGCGCCCCGTGGAGTCGGGTTCGTCCGCCAACTCTTGGGGGAGGAGATCGGAGTGAGGCTGAGAGCACGTGGTGATGGACTTGCGAGTTCGCTCTTGAGTGGGGCATCTCGAAAATCTCCTTCGACCATTTAAGATGCTCAGGCAGGCACAGCCTTCTCGCAGATAGCCCAGCGTCGTGTGTAGAGGCTTCGGCTAAGGCAGAACCACCCTCGAGGGACCCCAGTTTTTTTTACCCACATTCACGAGTGGTCAAACATCGCCCAGTCGAGCGGGCCGCAAGCCACTGGCTTCTCTCCGACAACCCAGCGTCAAGTGCCGAGGATCCATTTCGGGGAAACACCCCATAGGGACTCCCAATTTTTTTTTAACGCACCGTTTATTTCGGAGCACACCTCCCTTCCGGCTTTGCCCCCCTCTTTCTAGTTTCCCACTTGTGGTGCTTCTTCCTTTCGCCGTGTGTTTTCGTGTTGTGGACAGTTCCACGCGTGGTGTGGGTCGCACGTCTGAGTTTCTTGGATACTTGCCCCACGAGAAGTGCGTGTGGAGGCGTGAAGGAAATCAACGCACAAAATAAAAGGAGGGCGACTTGAGTTGTTTGGTCTCTATTTGTTTTTTTTTAACTTTTTGTACTAGTCCTGAATACTTTGGCTCCATCCCCAACGAGGAGGATAGACGGAGAAAATGAAGTGCCGGACGATTCTGTGGCGAGCCCTGCTTGTGATCGGCGTGGTGCTGAGCTTCGGAGGAGGATTGGCCATTTATTACTGGCCTTCGACATTCTCCAGCCTCGTCGAGAAGGTGAGCATGGACCTTAGGTGTCCTAAGAGTGAGAATGACAGAATTATCGCTTCTCAGCTGTTCAAACAAGCTATTCAATAGCTGCGTGGTTGGATGCGAGTGTGTATTCCTCGAGGATCGGTCATGTTCTTATCAACTGAGCCGCTATCATCGTTAGTAAGACGTCTGGTGAGATTAACTTGTTGATCGTTTTAATTACCTGAAGTCGTTGCCTTCTACTCGACTCTTTCCCGTGGGTCCACACGTGCCCACTGACAACCCTGCAAGATACCCGCCTGGAACGCATGTCCTGATGCAAGAGTAAACAACAAATGGCCAAGGGTCGTTAGCCTTGGGGCCTGATGTCTCATTGTTAGCCTCGAACCGAAGATAGCCTTACTGGGAATGTGGCCAGAATTATTTATTCTCGAACGATACAGGGGATGTGTAAGGTTCAAGTTTTGGGAAATATGAAATCGTCTGAGTTGGGGAAAGGGCGTTTAATGGACTCAACAAATGTAATTTATTCCTTCGTACTATGGGGAATATATATTCTCGCGCAATTGAATCCTATTGCACCTGTCGGCCGCATTCAATGCACCCGCGGCGTAGGTTGTAGTGTCTTCGGTATAATGCGAACTTTCGTTCAACTGTTACCGGTCACATTAGAGAAGCATATTGCACGATATTTACTCCGTCAAACTTACTCTTATCCTTATTTGTTGTCAAACTTTCGTTACGCGAACGTAATAACTGAGAAGAATAATGTCAAAACGTTTAATGCTCTCCTACGCGAAAGGCATTAAGTAATACATCATAAAAATCACTTTTATCACATCGAATACGTGTATTATTTATATTTGTGTCGGAATAAAGAACCATAGATCAAAGAATAGCCTACGATTATAAATTTAGAGATAAGCTTCCTAATAAATCTGTAATTCCGTTCTTCGAAAACATTGTAAATATAAGATTTGGAAAATGGAGGTCTCTAATTTCATCACGTAATTGTTTTATAATCTTTCTTTGGTGGTCCGTAATGCCTCATCGTTATGGGTCTCAAGAAGAAGAATGGGATGGGAAATAATGCCCAACTGAAGGCAAATGCCTTTGATAATAGAGGGGAACAAGTGTCTCTGGGTTTCTCGCATAATGTGACTGGAGCGGTATTCGTGAGTCATTGAGTGCACATTTTAGTAACTTTTCTAGTACGCAAGTCGAAAAACCACTCCACATTTCACTTCAGTACTTACATCTGCTTATAAGGCGGAAATCACTATACATGTACTAAGTAAATAATGCGAGAATTATATTTTAATATTTTAGCCTTAATTAAAACATTGTTATCACTTGGGTTTTCAGCGCGGAATTCAAAATTTATTTTTGGTATCTATCTTAATAATAATTTAAAACGTATTATTTCGCGTTTTGGAGAAAATCAGTACTTATTTAATCGAATTATTTCGAAATATATGTCATATGCCATAAAGCTATGTGTTATAATAGCATTGAATTTCCAAGAAACCAAATCGGTAACTTGCATTTTTTCAATTTTTTCTATCGATGGTACCTTTTCAGAAAACGCATGTAAAGTTTCACGCACATCTGTACACAAACAAAAATCGCTCCAACTACCTTAACCCAAAACCACGCTGTCTCGGGCACTGGGGCTGAACCTGCTGCTGCAGCGGTTGCCATGGGGACGACCCTCCCAAATGAATAGTCCCTCCTTTCTCCCCATGCTTCTACCGAATGTTTTGGTGGCGCTAAAAGGGGAGGTGGTGAGGGGAAATTATGGGGGTTGGGAAAGATGACCGACCAACCCAATCCGAAGCCTTCTTCGGCGTCGCTCAGTTTCCATGCGCGCCTCCCAAACAGCTGTTCTCGCCCGACGCTAGCGCTGCCCGTCGGGTAGCGTCGGATCGCCTCGGGGTATTGTATTGGCGGAGTTGGAGGAGAGTAGTCGGGTCGATGCTTGTTCATTTTATCTTTCTCGGCTTTCCGTCGGAATCCCTCGAGTGCCGAATCATTTGGCGGAGGCGAAAGTGAAACCGCCCGCGCCGCGTGTTGTTGAGAGCGACACGACTCCACGCATGCGGCCAGAAACGGCGCGACGCTACGAGGCGAATTGTTTTATCGCGTGCAGCGAAATTGTCTCAATTCTCTCCACGCAGTCGCGTGTTTTGTGTTTATTTTTTGTTAAATGTTTCCCCTACCTCTTTTCTTTCGCTCTCACCCTCGCGTGACATAACGGTCTCGTCTCCCATCAGTTTTCTTTCACGCCTAATTTGTACGCTAATTGAGGTAACTGACAATAAGTCGATTTTGTTCGGTGGTGCCATTGAATGGAGCGGTGATGGCCCCATCACCTCTGAGTTTTTTTTACTGTTAATCATTTAGACGGACCGAAATATTGTAGCATAATTTTTCTCGCGAACTTGGGCCTATGGGGATGAAAACGGGGACACTTTCTATATTCTCTCTCCAGTTACATAAAAAGAAATTGTGACGTTGTGCCCCTCAAATCATTCTCGCGATATCTCCTGTTGAATTTATTTTTGACAGATGTGTGTTTAAAAGTGATAATTGACTAGTACTACAGAAGAAATGAACGAGGGAACTTTAGTCATTCGGAAATGGTTTGGCTTCACTATCGGAAAAATATTGCACTTTCATTAACTCTTAAAGAAATAAAATTGATGAAATGGAACCAATTTTGTCGTCTAAAACTCGCATGGTATTCATTATCTCAAACTCCGAACTTGGAAAAGCTGTGCGTGTGAGGGTCCTTTCAGGTAGTCGTCTAACATGAAACCATTTGATTCGTATATTAGAGTCGTTCAGAAACAACTTCATGGTGTTTGGAAGAATAGAAGCCAAATGTTCATGCCTTCTACTTCTCGGAAGAAAAGAACTGCGACAGTTGCTAAGCTTGGCACTGAGATATGATTTTTGGCCCGCCTTTTTCCGCTTACTTCTTATCACGCCGCGATAGAATTCGTGAGCATTTCCCCAGTGTCGGGAAAGAAGATATGAAACAAGTCTGAATGAATAATGCTCCCAAGAGAATCGTCTTTAAGGGATATTTTTGCTGAAGCAACGGCATTAGTTAATAATAGTTTATGATTGGAGCTGGTTTCCTTTGGATGGTAATTAAATACATGGATGAGGTACTGAAATTTTTACCTGAAAGTAATTAAAACTAAATGAATCACGTAGCTTTTGAAAGTGTCATGCTAAAGGAATGAGATATAAGGGCAGCGAGGGTCTATAATGTTTCCCTTAGCAAAAGATGTAGAGTTTAGTCTTTGTTTTATTCCACACCAATTTTTTTTTTATTCAACCGACCTAGGTTTCGGCAAACATTGCCATTATCAAGGTGAAGTCACAAATACACGAGCGATATATATATAGGTATGGGATGGAGGAGGGGAGTGGTGGGAGAGTAAAGGCGACTGAATTGGGGAAGGAGGGGGGGGGAAGTCGTGACGCAACGGGAGTAAGAGGGGGGGGGGGTTTGTTTACAGGGAGGTTGACGGTTAGGATTTTAGTGGTAGTGACGCAATCGTCAGGAAGGTGACGGATTCAAATTCAAAAAAATTGGTGTGGAAATATTTACAAAGTGTTTTCTGTTACAATGCAATCTGTGACAATTTTCCATAAACTTTCGCCTGATACTTTAAAATCTGTTTGTTTTATTCATTCAGTTTTCTATCCAGAAATAAAGCTTTACCTCACAGAATTATTTCACCATAAAAGTACATATACAGCTACGAGTTTTAGCTTACAGAAGCTCATTGTTAAGAAGTTAAGGTGAGAGATATTGAGAAGGTAGACGAGACCAGGAGATATACATGCAAGCTCTCCATATTTTGAGCAAAATAAACTTTTCGGGTGTTAAATTGACAAGAAATAAACTCTTCCAGGCTCTTGAGATGCAAAACCGAGATCTTCAAATTATATTCGACTAATCACGGAGAGATTCATGCAAAAATAGTGCTCTATACGGATACATGAAAGCATGCACGACCCCTTGAAATTCTAACTCTTCTTCATGAAGTTCACTGCTAGAGACGCTTAAAAGTAGTTCCGCGATGTGCCGTCGCGGCACGACCGTCATTCTTTTCGCTGAAGAGCAAAATAATATATAAATAAATGGAAACTGAAGTTCCAAATACGCATTGGTAC
Organism: Pyrrhosoma nymphula; assembly: GCA_963573305.1. Classification (NCBI taxonomy): domain Eukaryota; kingdom Metazoa; phylum Arthropoda; class Insecta; order Odonata; family Coenagrionidae; genus Pyrrhosoma; species Pyrrhosoma nymphula. The sequence continues at coordinate 37,634,768 of OY754331.1, read as the reverse complement.
ATCTACTTATTAATTTCCAACGTGCTCGGGAAGCATCAAAAGAAGTTTTTACTTAGAAAGATGCAAAACCGATGAACGTTTTTGACATATGAACTAACTGGTTATAATTATAATTTTTACAATAAATATACAAACATAATGGACAGATACACCATTAAAATTAATGGAAGCAAAATATCAGTCCATAAAGCGTAAAACTCTCCCGAGAATGGTAACACTTGGTTCCAGTGATCGATTATGCGTGAAATTTATACGTCATCGGTTTGTGACCAGATATTTATGGAGGTCCGAATACCTCGGTTAACCGTTATTTCTTCGTATAAATCGCCATGAGGCATTCTCGGTCCAAGAATTACCTTTTTTATACGGAATCTTTTTGAGTGCCTAGTATGTATTTTATTTCTTCGGAGTATTTCACGAGAGCTTAAAAGAGAAGGAAGCCGTCGCAACTGAACTCTTAAGTGTCATATTAAGGTAGTTTTCGCGAGATACCACTTCACCTACATTTGATGAATTTGACCTCATTTTAAAGAAAAAACTCTTATCTTTCCAAATATATCAAAATACTTACCTCTTGCCGAATAAATTTTGGAGCGGTTTGCCTAAAAATATAAGCTGTTTTGCATGGGATAGATTACGGCTGTGCCACGGCCGTCGTGGCTGTGCGCTTCAGAGGGAGAATATTGAAAATAATTAGGAATTTCTAACACCTAAATTTCGTCAAAAAACTGTGGTTAGTTTTTATGTTTTATCAGCTATTTATAAAATATTATCAATTACTCATCGCAGTAATTTTTACAGATTCGCATAAAAACAATCTGTTATGACGGCGTTTTCACCGTTCGGCGTGGAAATGGGTCAAGGTAGCGACACATGTGGATATATTTATTTATTACTGAAAATGTTTTTCATATATAGCTGTATTTTTGCGCCATTAATATTACAATATTCACTTCATACTTATTACAGACGCTGAAATTAAAAAAATAAAATTCGAATATGGTCTCCATTATGACTAGGGAAGTATCTCGCTCAAACCACCTTTATGTCGCCTTCTTATGTAAGGTATTTTGTAAATTTATTACAAACTTTTCAGCTATTACAAAATAATGGGCAACGAAATTTTAATGCACGAGCATTATCTTCAGTTGTTTTTGGTATTTAAACTTGAATAGCTGTACTAACAGGAGAACAATTACCACTAGCGTCTACTTCAATTTTTGCGCAACGACAATGAGAAAACAAAACCCGGGTTTTGTTTTTCCATTATGGTGTGATAATGGTTGAAAACATTCAACAAATTCACAAAGTTAAGGCAAAATGTTAAGGAGCATACGTTATTCAGACTCTGATCACAGCTGGCGAATCTCCGTCCATTTTAACATTAATAGTAGGTGGATTCCAGAGAGGAGGAAGGAAGTAACTATCCTCCATAATCTCTGCAAAAAATAATGCTCCCTTCAAATTCTCGCTGCATTTTCAAAAACGTTACGCAATTCAATAATTAAATGCAAATATTTGCTACTCAATCATATCCCAGGAAATAGTTTGAATATAACAAAAACTTTGACATCTAATAAGCCATTTTTGTTTTTTTCCACCAGAACTGTGTCTATCACACACAATGTGTCCTTGTTCATCCCGCCATTGCGACACTCTTTCTGCACTGTTTATTATAATTCCTTTACAAAATTAAAATGCTAATAAAATTAGCCAGTTTTCGTTTCTTTATATAATTTTTATTCAAGGCTCATCGAACTGAATGAATTAAGAATTTGTCGGTGGTAACGGTAAGATTGAGGCATCCGTATTTATACCCGATTGGACGTTTACATCTGGATCGACTCAATTTGTTGGTTATTTAGGGAGGCAACCGCGCGAGGTCATTTGCGTCATTAGGGATAGGTGGTTAGGTTGGTAAGGGAAGGATAATTAGGAGAAAGGACGAAATGTGGAGAGAAACCCGGTGCTTAGCTTATTCTTCACGCAAGACGCCTATGAGTCCACAGTTCTTTGTCCCACCCGAAGGACGGAGAAATGTACTAGAGGTGTTCTCTACGTAATACTCGAGTAAGGATCGGGTTTCGGCTGAAAAACCTCCGCCACCGCCTGGATTCAAGCCAGGACCCTCATGATGGGAGGCCAATACTTTAACCACCACACCAATCAGATTCCCTCACTGACATTTATATGCAAAAAGGGTCGTAAAGAAAATTAAAATATTGGTAGCTATGGCACTGGCTAAGAATATAGAAGAAAATAATAGTTTGTGAACGGAAAATAAATTTTAATATTCGTGTGCACCTTTCTGTTGGTATCGCTGCAGTGTATTTAGTTGTGCGAGTAAAAAGGCACTTTTAAGTTCGCTTTTCGTGTTTGAGTGTGTTTTATTATTTCAAAATATTTTCCAGCGAGCTTAGCGGGAACGGAAGGATGGTTGAGCTGGTTTATTTAAAGATTGATCCCGAATTCTAGCGGCATATTCGACAGAGGCTCTAGTCCAAGCAAAAAGATTTTTTTCTTCATTCTTTTCGTCACTTCATTTTCAAGCAGTGTCTCTGTGAACGATTTTACTTAAGGTGGCGCTCTATTACATTAAAATACAAACTTTGTACATGGGAGTAAATAATACTAGAAAAGGAAGTTTTCCTTAGCCTATGTGTATACCTATTTATTCTCATGGATACTGCTTGCCTATGGTCTCAACGTCCCACCGACTTTTAGAACGGTACAATTTTCAAGAGTTGTGTCCTTGGAAATGGAGTAAAATAAGTAATTAATCGAAACAAAAATTTTAATGCAGTGACGTTATTCCATAAAGTTAGACCTGAAAGTGGAAAGAAAAAAATACGAGTAGCGTATGTTGAAAATTTGGTTTCCTAATGTAATGTTGGACGTGAAGGAGATGCCCAAAGTTCAGGAATATCGCCGGCATTTTTGTCTTCCTCGCCAAGATACCGACCTCCTCAAGGCGATTGATAATTTTGGAGGAGATCATGATTCCTTCCGATTAGAAAGATGGGGAACCATTGTTTTGGCTCACAGCCCGTCGCTTGTTTCGTCAAATTCTCGCTTCCCCTAAGTTTTTTTTCAGAACGGTCCATTGATTGCCTGGGTTTTTCAACAGCCTTTCATCCAATAACGAAGGCCATAATTGAGGCAGTCTTTCAGTCCTAAGATTGGTTGATCACGTGGTTCTTCAGCTTGATACGGAGGATGTTATTTTAACCCCGCACTATATCTTAAGCTTAGTAAATACACTGCAGTAAACGTTTTGCCTAAGAAATAACACTAATGCCACTCTATAAAGGGAGAGAGGTAAATATAAAGGAGTCGGATAAAGTCATATAACTGGGAATCACCCTGACTTCAGGCCTGGCGTGGGGGAAATACATACGAAACATTTGCAGCGCTGCATTAAAGAAACTAGGATTTATTAAGCGAAAAGCAGGAATGTTCTACGATGAAAAAGTGAAAGAGAGATGCTACTTTGCTCTAGTTAGGCCACATATTGTATACGCTGTGAGCATTGGGGACCCTGCACAGAAAGTTTTAATTCGCAAAGTAAAAAAATACACAAAGGAAAGCCGTACTTTATGTTAAAAACTGCTACGAGCGACTAGAAAGTGTCACGCAGATGATGGAAGGACTAGTTTGGGAGCTTTTAGAGACTCGGAGGCTACGGGCTAGACTTAGATTACTTAAGACATTCAAATCACGTGAGTTTCAGTACTACACGGAGGGTATTATTTTGACCCCGCGATATATGTCTAGAAATGATAGAAGCGGCAAAAGGCGAGAGGTACAATGCCGAACTGATGGGTGCAAACATTCCTTCTTTCCGCGGTACATGAGTGATTACAACAGAAAAAGTGTTTTTTTTATAATCTCTAAAAAAACCACACATTTTTAATACAATTCACCTCTGCCCGCACCCTGCTCAGTATCCCTATCTCCTCCCCTTTCACGGCTGGTGTATTAACACCCCCTGCCACACGCGTTTACTGCTTCTCGCAGGGAAGCATGTGGATGTATATCTAAAACTTACAGAAGAGACAAAATGAGAGACACCGCCGAACTGGTAACTACACAAAAATATCTTCTTACGCTCCATGAATGACAATATCAAATACATAGCGAGATACCGAGACAATTCGTTTACATAATTTCACTTTTCCGTCCTTTTAACACGGCGGCTTTCAGGGAAATATGTAGATGTAACTGCAACCACCCATTATTTTCTATCTCGTTTAGAATCCTTTACTTTCCGGTAATGCGCTTATTTACTTCCATTGAGCAGCAAATATGGTTTCGTCCTCTTTCTTCCGCACACGAGTATTTTGGTCTGGTACGGCACGGCTGTCATAGCCAGTGCCGGATTACAATTCAGGCAAAGTAGGCAGTTGCCTGTGGACCCCGAGGCTTTGGAGGCCCCGGAGGTGCCCTGAGAATTGTTTCCTCCTTATTCTCTTGCGACTTGTTTATAAACGTTGCTTGTACTGCCTACAGGCCCCCAAGCGTGTTAATCCGTCACTGGCCATACCCCTCACGAATGTTTAAACATACCTACTGCTTTCTCGTCTCATTGTAAATGAACTCGCATCCCAGCAAATAAAAACCTACTGCCAGCAGTGACGGATTTCAGCGTTGGACGTCCCTGCGCGGTGAAACAAAAAATAACCATATACAGAATAATTTGATAAAGTTACGAATTAAACTAATAAGATCCATAACGATGTACTTGCACAATGACTTCATTTTTTTAGTTTTATTTTTTATTCAAACACGGCATTTAATGAAAGGCAATATCCTACTGTACCTCCACACAGACATTCAAGATCCCCTTGCCCTGAAAACAGTATTCTTTGGTTGTGTCCTCCCAATCTTAGAACACTGCTCACCAATTGAGTCAACTGCCCATCCACTTTGAAACCTCTAAATCGTCCCGTCAATTTTTTCCTAGCCATTGCCCGTCATCGCATTCCATCCCTCAAGAATGCAACCCATGAATCCATTTCGTCCTCCCTAGGAATTGCTCTCCCATCGCCGTGCACTATCTGACCTGAAATTCTTACACAGTATAATGTATGGACAGCTTCGTTCCTGCGACCTTCTCTCTCTCTCTTTCCAATTCGTGTCCCTCCTCGCCCCACGCGAAACTTCAATCTCCTACACATCCCGAAATTCCGGCTTTCCCTATCACAGCGTTCCCTGTTTTACCGAATCCCCTCCAAATTTAATATATTGTCCTCAGTGCATCCTTCCCTTGACCTCTTCTCCTCGCCCAGCATATTCAAGTCATTCATCAAACGGCACTTGGGTATGGAACCCCAAAACCTTGGGTATGGAACCCCATTTGAGTTAATTTTATTTTTGTTTTAATTTTTTTATTTTATTCTTCTTGTCTTTCTTTATTTATTGTTCTATGTTTATTTATTTTGTTGCATCGACCAATGTAATTAACCATTGTGCCATTTTTGGTTGTGTGAGATAATAAATTAATATATAATAAATAAAAATATAAAAAATTGACAGAAATTTTATGCACTGATAATTTGTTTGATCACGTACAAAAAGGATACGTGTAAAATCACATGGTAAATCACATTGGTTTCACGAACACAAAATACACATGGTTTAAAAGCATATGTAACGGCTGTGATTCTACTTACAAATGAACGGGGGAGGCTCGATAAAAATGAAGTTTTATTCATTTTAAAAATATTGCTCGAATAATATGTTAATACATTTGTTTGGGGCTCTGTGGGCCCCGCGTAGGCGCCCAGTCCGTCCGTCATTAAATGTGACACTCGCTGCTAGTGATTAAAAAAGATAATTCTCTGCGAAAGACTGATTTGTAGAACGCCTTATATTCTTTCAGCAAGCTTCTCTTGTTCTTTTTTTCCTTCAATGCTTGAGCGCGAGACATGTAAGCGCTTCCGTATCCATTGGGCAGGGCTGGCCGTTAAATCCACCGAGATTTTGAGTCATCCACGATGTGACGCTGTAAAATGAAACGCCGCCTCATGTTTCAGAGCTTCTATTAGGGAAATTTCACCCCATGCGAGTAACTTCTGATTGCTTTTGTTTTTTCGCGAGCGTCTTCCTCCTAGAGAGTTGACTTTGGACCGTTGCCAGACGCGATGCCAATAACACGCCTACGCATTTTTTTTTGTTTCTCCCTTCCGGAGTTAAACGCAGAGCATGTGCTCGGTGACCTCGTTAGGTTTATTTTTTCTTCTCAAATCCTAACCTTCCTCTCCGAGTCATTCTCTTACGCGGAAAGAGAGTAACGACCCGTGCGCTTTCAGCAAGCTGTCTTCTGTCTGTCCGCTCGTCCTGGAGATGCTGCCGTCCGAGGCCTGACCACGATGGTATAAACGGTATTAAGGATCAATTTTGGGGTTCCCATCAAATTGTTTTCTTCCCTCCAAGAATTAGTTTTTCACGCGTCATACAAATGCTCATTTCGCAGGACCAATACATTATGGTCGGCAAGAATTTGAATCGGATGTCGGGGAAGGACCTGACAGTTGACCTTGGTCGTTTCTCTTCGATGATAAGCTGAATGCGAAGCATTTTTGCAAAAGGTCAAGAGTTCATCAGATTGGTTTGTTGCAGCTCTCTACTCTCCTCTCCAAATCAGCTAGCCGCTTTTATCTTCCACAAGTCTTCGTTTTAACATCCCTTATAATTTGCCTGATATATTCCGTCCTCGGTCTTCCTCGGTAATTTTTCCCATTCGTCGTTCCCTACTTCGCTTTTTTCACGAGGCTTTTATGTTTCAGAATGGGTCCAATAAGCTTCTGTCTCCAACTTTACGCGATTTCATTTCGCTACTTTCCTATCCAACTCTTCATTTGACTCTATTTGATATTCTCTCGGTCCACCTTATTATCATCATTCTTCTATAATTCCAAAAAGACGTATTTCCTTTCAAATATGATTTCATTTTTCACAATACCAATCATCATTCCAATTTTTCACATTGCGTTCTTTCCTAGTTTTGCTGCTGTTAATGTCGAAGCTTCACCGCCTTATTGGAGCATGCTGCATACATAAGTTTGAATGAATTGCTTCCTCACTTTAAGGTGATATTTCTGTTTATGAGCAGCTCGTTTTACTAAAAAGTTTTTAATTTTGCGGATTGTATCGTTAATAGTACCATAATCTCATTCAAGGCTAATTTTTTCATCGTCAGTATAGCATCTCTTTCCGATATGGAGTGCGAACTCCAGCTTTTTTCGATGCGTTTTGGGATAGCCGGCTAGGTACCAGGAAAATAAAGCTATTATCCCATTTCATTAGAAGTTATCCATTTCAAACTTTTTCCAAGAAAGAGCAGACGGCTGTTAATTTCTCACAGTTGTCCACACAATGGGATTATATTTTTCCACTATGCCATGATATTAACTACATCGACCTTTGACTCCCTGGATCACCACCAATTACAGACATTCGCTTATCTTCTCCCCTCTTTCATCTGTTTCCGATACTTATCTGCCTCATTATCCGTTTTTCGTCAATTTAGGGGTAAATGATCCCAGGGATGTATTGCGCTCACGAGCGACTTCAGTCGTCATGAATCATACCAGGAAGTTGAAATTTTGGTACGCAGTTTAGTATTGTTGCGCCTAGTTTCACGTCTTACAGTTGAGACCGATACAATTTGTAGGATTCTGCGTGGAAAAGGAACTGAGAATGCTTCCATTTTAAACTTCCCACCCTTTCCTCATCTCCTTCAACCTTGCCCTCAATCGCTCTCATTCGATTTCCGGGTTTGCCTGAGCGAGCGGGCCATCGAGAATGAAAATAGAGAAAATGAGTTAGGTGCTGTCACACTATTGCTCGGTCTCTATGGGAAGCGTCAGTTGCCAACGACTAAAACATGCACCACGTGCCTCTTTTTACCTCTCTGTTTCCGTCTGAAGTTCCGAAGCAATCGAAATTTCGTATGACTCCGTATGAACGACGCAGCTAATATATGGAAGCCAATTAAAAGGCAAGCTTATGAGTGCCAAGTAGCTATTTGCAATCTCAGCAAATGATTTCCCTTAAGTATTTTCCCACTTTCAGAAAGAACGCGGTGTTCACATAGGCTGATGAGCTACGAGATATTTTTTAAATTCTGCTGCAATTGAAAACAAGATCAAGATCATCCCATCCTAAGATAAACTTGTTTCACAAAATTGATATGAACCCTTTTTTGGCTTACTGAAAAGAACTGAAAGTTGTCAAATATCTGAAAGCTCTTCTAGCGTTTTGTTTATTAAATTTCAAAGAGAGTGATTCGATAGAAAGCGTCAGTAAACCGGCATATTTTGTTGTTCTTATTGTGATAAAAATTGAACGTGTATTTAAAATAATTAGTAAGCAATGTTTTACGTGGAATGAAATAAGCTAACTTTAATGTAACTCGCTTTCATGTATGTGTTGGTTCTAGTTAATTATAAATCGCATTCTAAACTCGAGTGTAAATAACGTTCGCACCGACAGTAGACCTTTTTTCCCACTCTTTATTTTCCAACTATTTCGACTCCAACATGAGATCTTGTACCTCTCCATAAGGCTTGGTATTACATATTTATTTAGCTCCGTCCACCACTGTAAGTTAATCAAGAACTAAATTTAGTGTTGGGTCTTGTAGACTCATAGTGATAAAAGGGTTGAAAATAAAGCAACAAAGAGAAATGTATAAAATATTTCATTGACTCAGTTTTATGAAGCCTCGTCCTGAAGCAGAATGACGTAGGTACCTCACTTATCAATCTATGTCATTGAAAGGCACAACGTATTTATGTATTGAAACTTTCCACAGTAATTTCTGTGGAAAAGTACGTTGTGCTTTTCAATAGTATGGATTTATACAACTTCAATGAAATGAAGCCGAAACAATTAAGTTCATTACACACCTTTACTTTCTCGTGATTTTTCATTGAGTGAATTCATTGTCTGTCTGTCGAAGAAAATCGTTTGAAATTCGTTGATTCCTATCGTTTACGACAGTCATTCGTTAGCAGTTTTCTAAACGCGTTGATGTGAATGGGCCATCAGATTACTTTTGAACAAAAAGCTGAGATAAGATTTATCAAGACAACTGAAGACTATTTGATGCCTTCTGAGCCACTTTTTTACTCTCACAAGTTTTCTCGTTTAATCTCTGGAAAATTGTCGATCAAGCTCGTCGGTGTTCAATTTAGTAAACAATGAAGAAAACATTTTGCAATTTTTTTTTCGATTTCGGCTTCCAATAGGAAGATAAGTGGAAAAATTGCAATACTGGTTAGAGTCAAGAACAAAGTCCACATTTTTTCGATTTGTGGCTCCAGGCTTGCAACTTCATGGCCACAGCTGAGACCATGTGATGTGGTTCGATGCCATTGATCCCGGTAGCTCACAAGTCTTTGTAATCTAATACTCTTGGTTACCACCCAAAGCTGAAAATAGTTAACGACGAATGGCAACCAATGATTCCGTTTCACTTTACCTCTGATATTCATATTTATGTCCTCGTAAAATATTTTCCAAGCCCATATCGAGAAGTAAAGATTTAAAAACTAAAAGTATGTATTTAGGACGAACGTTCATTATATGAACTTGCGATTCACTATCTGTGTGACGTGCTTCCTCTGGAATTATTTTATTAGGTGATAGGACTAGGTAGGTAAATGATCTGTAAAGTTAACTTTTAACTGGTTTGAATTTTTAAAGAACCCCGAATTTTATTCAGCGTCTTGATAGTCTTCCATTATATTAGCGCAATCGCGAGGGGATATTAGAAAGGAGTCGTAAGGAATATTTATGATAGCCGCGCTATCTCCGTGCTTGTGCATTATTAGAGGGACAAATATGTCCGAAAACTTATATCGTAAATTCAGTTGATTGTTTAAGAGAGTATTTAACTCAATACATCAAAATTCCAAAATCAAGGAAAGATAAAAACGGTACGAAAAGCATTTTGCAAAGTTCTCTGAGGTCGCAATGCTGTCAGTTTGGATTTCAGTGTAAATTTGAAACAAGGGCATTTTTCAAATGCTAATTTTTCCATCCATTCCGTCTCGCAAGCATGAGAAGTAAGCCTTTATTTACAGTCAGTCATCAAGGATTTTTGAAAGTAACAGAAGCTTCCCCGTGCGCTCCAGAACTGCCAATGCCAAGGTTAAAATTAGTATCTCGTGTATTCATTACTCAAGGATGAACCGTCTTTCCAATTTTCTTTTGCGAATCAAACGACCTGGAACGTCCTTACAGCTGACCTTCTAAGCCTGACGTTTTTCTCCTCTAGTTATGAATTACGCACACCACTATCTGTGTCGCAGACAGCAGTTTCAACTAACCACAAACCATTTAATTCATGGTAATCCTGCTTCATTAATAAGCTGAGGACATTGCCTAAAATGCCTATTTTTTCTTTTACTCAGGAAACCAATTTTATGAAGTTATAAGTTCATATAGGATCATTTATGGTAAAATTAAAGCGATTTGTTACTGCCTAAAAATGCCTATTTTACCTGTTTATGCCTTTTTCTGCTGATATTGCCTATTTAAGGGCCTAAAAAAGCAATATTCTCTTCAACGTCGCCAAACTTCTCTTTAGTGCAGAGCTTGTCTGTTATTTCAAGGTTGAAATAATGTCATTAAACATGCATAAAGAATAATCATCCAAAGTATTATTATATAAAGAGTAGAAAAACAACTATGGTAATTTTACGTGATGTGTACATGCGATGGTTTCAATTGCCAAAAACTTGTTTTTGAAGGTACCACTCAGTATTGCTGAGTATAAAGGCAGATCAACTTCAGGCAGTATGCCTGAAGTTGATCTGCCTTCACAGCCAGTATTGATATTATGGGGAACATGGCTAAATGCTGCATTATACTCTGCAGATAAAATTATTGAAATACGTGAAGTATGTGACAGGAATAATGTGCGCCTCCGATACATCAGTTCGAACATCTTTTTCACTCACTTAAAGGTACACTATTGGGTCATTCCATGCGAAGTGGTCCCCGCTTGACCATCAGGGATTTCAATGAAATTTTGTATGGACATTCACACAAACCCCCAATAAACATTTGTAAAGTTTTACTTTCGCCGATGGTATACTTGCTGATATATAGTATTTTTTTGACCCCGTGCCACAGCCTTCTTCAGTATGATTGAGATTTCGGTAACTTTGAGGCATAGTATCTCAGGAGATATTTTGATAAGAGAGACAAAAATTGGCTATCTTGTACAAAGTTTTGAGCTCTATTAAACAACATAATAAAAATAACTGTAAAAGCGACCTCCTTGTAGAAAATTCAGGGCGAAACTGGCCCGAAAAATTGCTGATCGAAAAAAAATTAAAATTTTGGCTTTTTATTTTTCAGGAAGTAAAAATATAATCAACGTGAAACTTTGAGCATGATAACCAATAAATACATAAATTATGAATATAATATTTCATCTTCCTAGTGATTTCCATTATTTTAAAAATCGAGTAAAAATGTGACACTTTTTGTAAATCGCCAAAAATAGGGTATTTTCTCCCCGCTTTTACAAGAAAAGACCCTCTGGAATTTCTTTTGGATCATTTACATTATAAAAAGAATGATTTCAACCCTCTAAAAAAGTATATCTGGTTTTTCATCGCGGGCATATATGGCCCTAAAAGTAGGGACAACGTTGAGGATGGCATTTGTAAAAATGACAAAAATAGATTATTTTCTGCCAGCTCTTACAAAAGCAAGAACTTCTGGATACTCTTTTGTATCATTTTCATTTGAAAGAGCATGTTTCAAGCCTCTTAAAAAAGTAGTCGTGGCCGTTCTGTATTGAGTGACTTCGAGTTTTTTTAAATTGTGTTTTTGTTTTCATATCTTTGATTAAATAATATTTTAAGCGCCTATTTTAAGTGCCTATTTTGAAATTTTTAGTGCCTATTTAGGCTGCCTATTTCTTCATTTTTAGTGCCTAAATGTCCTCAGCTTATTCATTAAATACTTTTTTCTAAGAGCAGATGTTCTAGTCTAAGAAGTAGCACTCGCTTAGTAATAGCTTTCGAGCCAATGCGCTATTCAGTGTCATTATTTAATATTGTTGACATTCCACAGAAGACTTGATTTGTGCTTGAACTGGTCGCCTTTACTATTCAATAATCATCGCATTGAATGAATAACGTCTTTTTCAAATCTTATGCAGCGCTAATATTCCACAATCTTATCAGTGGCATTGGCGATTTGTCAATTTCGACATTGTCGTAGCAATAGCATTTTATTTATACAGATTAAAGATATATTATATGATTATTCACGTTTTTAGAGGGCTGATACCTGATATTTTTAATGACAATCGTTTTCCAGCGTAACGCATCCAGAATAAAGAGTATACTTCGACCATTTTCCACCAACGATGCCCGCACAGAAAGAAATAGATCGAACGGCCTATCTTTATTTTTGAGTTTCTTCATGTTCAAGTACCTTTCGTAGAAAAAATGGCTCGGGTCAAATTGTTCATAGAGGATGTCATTGGAAAAATAGGGGCCACCAAGTATATTTATTTGTTCCCACAATAGTTATCATAGTTTTTCCACAGTTATTCGGTATTTTTGCGAATGAATCACAAACAAGGCCACATTTAACGCCAATTCCTTTTCATTTTGTCTCATTTGAAACGCGAAGACATTATTCGAAACCCTTTGCCGTTTGGATAGCCTCTCTTGAGAAAAAAATCACGTCAAGCATATTTTTAAATTTTGTTTCCTTTCTTTGTTGGGTAGGTCCGTGATTAATCCATATTTAGGCCATGAACATGTACGCACTGTTTAAGTGGTGATGAGTTTGATGTGAATGCAGAGAGCATGCGATTTTTCCTTGAATGTAAACGAAATCACTTATCGACTAAAAGTAGTTATAGTGCTCAAAGGTTTGTAAGTATATCAATAAAAAACGCACTCTGTGCGCAAGAAAAGGTTCAAATATCCCCGCTTTCACAAGCAAGCTGCGTCAATTTCTGTTGATCGTACTGGCAGATGAATGAACTAACTACTCCATGAATCGAAGAGAAGAGTGAAAATTCTCTTTCAGTCTTTAGGAATGCATAACCACCCACCAAATATCAATAAAATGCATTTGTCAAGTTTCGTTATTTCTCGTAATGGATTTTCAAGCAGGACATAACAGAATGTGTTCATGAAAATAGGGTTTAGAAGAAAGTGGGATTTCATGCTCGCACAGAACAAAAATCAAGCCCCCCCATTTTTTGTTGCTGCTTTTCGCCTTTTGTTTACGCCGGTCTCCCTTCCCCCGCTTTTGCTGACGTCGAAGTTCCCCCCCTTTTCTCCCCCCTCCTCATTTATCGTCATATCATCTCGGATGTCATTACCCTTCCTCACTTCAACCTTGCGTTGTTGTGACGCTTCTCCTTCGGATCGCTGAAGAGGGCTACTTGGTTGCCCAAATACGCGTATTCGACCCTCACCCTCGTCCGTTCTTGTCTGCAAGATTTTTAACGCGCTCTTTTGGAGCAGTTTCTCCAAGAAGTTGAGCCCATTTTTGTGTGTGTGATTGAGTGATTTTGAGTGCTTTTGAGTGTGCGTGTGGTTGTGTTAATAACCAGGCACCTTTATTAGGGTATCATTAGCCTTACGAAGGACCTCCCTAAGTATCCTAAGCGGGGTCCCATTAGCCTAGTGAAGGACCCTATCTGGGTTGTGTGATTGCGGCTGTTTTGGTCACTGGCGTGGAAGCATTATTCCCGTAAACTATCACAGGAGGGTATTCTGGTGGAGAGGCTGGGGTTGGTCTCTGCTGTGGAAGTCCCATCCCGGCAAACCAACACAGCAAGGTTAGTGATCTCTGACGAGTGGTGCCAATTGTTTACGGCTATTGGAGACTCCCTTTAATTTTTTTATTTGTCTAGCCGTAAGAGCTCCCCCCATCATTGTAAAACCGAGCCGTTGGGAGCAAGAGTGATGCAAGTCAAAATGGCCACTTTTTGGAAAATGGGGCTCAAAGTGGAATGAATTAAAACTGAAACCCTAAGTGCTGCTTTCTTGTGAAAAAACACTGAAGGTAGACTAATATTACTCGTACACAAAACAGAATATAGATAGATGAATGCTTCTGCGCACTTAACTAAAGTTTGGCAAAACACTTATTTAACACCACCTTCGCTCCAAACGGTTCATATGCCACCAATGTTGTAGAAGCTATGAATATCAATGAATTTATCAAACTGCATAATTGCACAGAGATACAAGAATAATGCAGAAAGCATGCCAGACGTGCTATTAGTACTTCTTAGCAAATATGGAGGAAGGCATTTGAGAGCAAGCCAAATAATTAGTAGCACAAAATGTCGAAAAACCTAATTATTAACTGTCAGTGGAAGTTATTATTAACTATGTGAGTCTCGGTTCGCGGGTAGAATGAAACTTTAAACATGTCCGTTGATACGAAGGTTTCCGTGGGGTTTAATTAGTGGAGCAGCTTGCGGGCGTTCCTCCGGGTGATTTCCATATTCGACATCAGCTTCTCCAGCCATCCTGCTGGCGTCTTCAGGTCTGAGAAGATGGCTTGAGAAGCTGTTATCGAACATGGACATCACGCGGAGGAACGCTCGAAAGCTGCTCCCCTATTTAAACATGTCCATTCTGCCGTCTATTTTCCTGATCCAATTTATGAAAAAATAACTCACCAATTTTGCTTCTAAGTGCTCAATTTTGGTTCTCAAATCTCCTTGCTGGCATTTAACTTTTAAGCGAGAGTCAAAAATGTATCACTTTTGCGTCTAAAATAACCAAAAACAAAAGAGTGAATGAATTATAAATAAAAAAATCTTGTTATTTCCAGCATGTCGTCCTCTCGGAGGGATCTGAGAGCCACAGGCTGTGGATGGAGGCTCCGATGAAGCTCACAATGCTGTATTACTTCTTCAATCTGACCAATCCGGAGGACTTAACGAACTCAGCGAAAAAGTTGAACTTCGTCGAAATGGGACCATATGCTTTCACGTAAGTAAAAATGTGTGGAATAATTTCGGGAAGACGACAACTTCACGAATGATTAACGGTGGCATAGAATCACATTCACTATCCATTTTTATTAAATAACAATCCATTCAATTACGTAATCTACCGTTAATGAGGTATGTTTAAATGAAATTCAGTAAAAATTATCCAGATTTTTGGATGTGAAGAGCCCTATCTATCTAGTCTTTCTTTCTTCTACTCAACGTCCTACTCTTCTCCATCCCGTCCATAAAACCTATTCTCTTTGCTCCCCTTCCTCGCTTGCCCAACCACGGCCTTAAACAACCCTTCGCTCCTCATTGCCTCCTCCAACCACCTCTTTTGCCTCCCCCAAATCTCAAGATCCCCTTCATCGTCAACCACAGCAAGTACAGTAAAATTCCAATCTTCCGTACTCCCAACTATCTGGATCGCTTTTAGGGTAAGAAATCCTCGAAAATTGGCTTTTTACACTCACGGCAATAGGCTATTCGAATGGTGCATCATATCTTTTATACAGTTGATTGAGTTTGACAGTTATTGGTTACAGCATAAAAGTTTCTATAGCATTCTTAGATCAATCCGAAGTAAATACGTTAAGAAGTTTCCAAATAAATTGCCTTTTTTGTGAGTTATTCATTTATCCGGATATTATCCGGATATTATCCGGATGGGGTCCGGTCCCAATTGATCCGGATAATAGGAGTTCTACTGTACTTCATCGCTTGTCTCGTCCACCGTGCCTTCTCTATCCTCCTTCACACCCACATCTCAAAAGCCTGCTGCGTATTCTTGTCTTCCTTTCTCAGAGCCCACGTTTCTACTCCATACACGGCATTAAAAAATGTCATGGAGAATTAATGCGCTTAAAACTGTATTACCACTTGATAGATAGATAACTAAGATTGTATCGGAGTCTTTTCCCTAAATTATAATTTTAGATGCGAAAACTTTCGTTTTTTATTTACTTACTGATCATGTTTGCAATATAACCTGACTTACATCACTGTATATGCATCAGAATGATTCATGTATGGAATGTATTTATGTAGAGATAATGCGCATCAATGCCGCTGTTTCCTTCTTTGGGAAATAATTGTGCACATCGGTTTTTTTTCGTTAAACCTTGTTTTATGCTTCAGTCCTCTGACAACCTAATTTCTGATAATCAAACCTCAATCCTTCAGAAAACTTAAAAATATTATATTAGTAATGGAGTTTAGCACTACGCATTATCCAAATTCATATATGAATAACTTTAACATTACATAATTGAAACTAAAAAATGTATAGAAGGATGGTGTGTTCACGAATATACGTAGCGTTTAAATTTTTTGATGCAGCAACAGAGAAGTTGCAAATCATATTTAGTCCATGTGGTTTCTTTTTCACAGAACTTTACGAGTCAGTTTTTTGACCCCACTCGATTCACATAGAATTGGTCTCCCGACTGAGTCACTTCTACCACACTTATCCACGACTTCCTCGGTCTACCACGTCCTCTCACACCACTCACTCTACTATCATATTATATACTTCGTTATTTGACTCTATTCCATTCTCTCGACATGACCAAACCAACGAAGACACCTTCCTTTCATATATGTCCAATACTGGAGCATCCAACTCACATTCTTCCATCACCTACTCATTCCTAACCCTATCCATCCTACTTTTGCCGCTAACACTTCTCAGTTACCCCATTTCCTCTGCATTTACCTTCCTCTTATGTCTCTGTTGACATACGCAGGTTTTGCTGCCGTATAATAACGTCGGAAGGAGAACTGCACCTTTGCACCTACACCCATGAATAACCAGCCATCAAAAAAAGGCACAAAGAGACATGACACGGAGACAAGCACAGGGATGAGAAAAATGAATAAACTTTACTGTTGTTGGCTTCTCGTCGTAGAGGGTTTGTACGTTAGTATTCATAATTACATGAAATATTTCAATATATATTTATTTTTCTTGGGGAGATATAGGAATATTATTTTGACCTATATCTCCAGAAGAAAAATAATATATATTGAATTATTAAAAGAGGCAATGAAGAAGAATCATCTAGATAAAATATTTATTACTTTTCTCAAGTTTAATATTTCAATTGCAGGACCCGTTTCACCAATGTATGGCATCTTTAGTGACAAAGCCTGAGTATGTTTCTTTATTTTCCGTTCATTGTTGTAGTGGTTACTGGGGGAGGAATAGCAAATGCTCGGGGAAGGCTGAGAAAGACAAGTCTTCACCGCCGTAAGAGCGACCAGTAGGAACGAGGATCAAGGGCTGATGATGCGGGAAAGATTATAGATTTTCGAGATTATTTCGTGAAGAAAAGAGTTGTGAGAGGTGCGGGAATAATTAATTCTTCATGGCATGGGTTTTTGGAGTGCCTGATAATTTCGATTTCATCGAGAGCGTCCATTTTTAAGGCCTTCGGGAAGGGCGTGTACAACTTCAGGGGATTAGTATAAAATTGTGAGAATGCTACTGAGAAATATGGCTTCAGAAAAGGGAAAATGAAGACTTCGACTAGTTAAGTCTATGGAAACAAATACCGGCAAGAATGCGAATGAGTGATTGGAATTCCGATACATATTACCTGAAAGGGCGTAGCTTGCTCAGCTGTTTGATTTTTGCACGGATATTTCTGAGATATCTTGCAGAGTTTATACTTTTATGGCGCGAGGAAATTGTGAAAAGTGAACTTCATCACAGCTGATGGATTGTTGGCCGGGATTGTTACCATCAGCGAGGAAATTGCAATACCATCTCATGGTCGCATGTTGGAACCTGTTTACAGCTCGCGAGAGTAAATATATTTATTAGCGAAGGCTTATTCAGAAATCTCACAACAGAGGGGACGCAGTAAATACCTAGTATCATTCTAATAGCCTTGACGTAATTTGTAATCGAATAACCTCGACGCTAAATACGGTTTTGTTCAAAGATATTATGCAAATGTAATTATTAATATTTGTACTACACTCGTTGCAATCATGGGCATTCACTGTTATACTTGGTATTTTTTTACTATAGATTTTCGACGTATTTTACTGATGGTAAATTGACGTTCATTAAGAATAATGACATTGTATGGGTTAAATGTCTGTCAATCAGACAAAAGAGAATCGCGAAGAATTACTATGTACCTTAATGACTAAATATGCTGAATGTGTTTGAAGCTTTTACATGCAAATACACAATCGGTATGAAAAGTATTTCAATAATAAATTCCAACTCATGCTTCTGTTTGAATGCATGATGTGTCTGAGTAATGCCTTTCATGCTAACGATGTCGTTATGCTAACCATATCGCTATGCTAGCAATAGCCTACAGATGTTGTTATGGAACAATATCTCTCAGGTTATAAGGTATAAAAACCAACAAATGATAAAACTAACGCAACACGGGAAACTGATTTGTACAATGCGGATACTTCTAAGAAAATTCAACAATTTTTTGGTGCTTCATAGTTAAACTGCTCGTTAAAAATTGAATTGATAGAAATTTAGGAAGCCTTCTCTCAGAGATTTAACCATGGAAGATGTTACAATGCTATTGTCAATTGCATGTCTCGCAGTTATTTGGAAAAATCGGTCGACAACTCGGAATCCCGTTCGAGGAAAAAAGATATCCCAAATATATAATAAAATGTATCGTCATTGTATTTTTTTCATAATTCACCATAAAAATAAAATCAGCCTTTTTATCTCAAAATACGCCTGGCGTTATCTTGTCATTTAGCATTACGCGATAGAATATTATTTTCGAGTGCGCGATAACTTTTGTTGTGGAGAACAGTCGAACTTGCCGAGGTCACAAATATACATACAACCTAATCTTTTATTTCGTCAGAACGAAGGTTCCGCTATCGTGGCGACGGGTACACCGCGTAAAGCCAAGTTTTGGAGGGGCACTGTACACGTAGTCTATCGTGGTGCCCAAGTTGATAACACTCCCGCCTGGCAATGCAAAGATCGCAGGTTTGTATCCCGTCTCGCGTACTGTTATTGTGCTCGTCTTCATGTAGACATTGCGATATACCCTTAGCAGTTGAAGCATTAAAACGACAAATCTTATCTACATCTATAAAACTGGAATTGTTAATTTGAACGCTATGGACTGGTAATACATGACTTCGCGAACTATTGGTTACCAAGGTATTCTTTTCCAAATTATTGTGAATTCATTGCTAAATATACCTGCAGGGAATTATTGTTGAGAAAGAAATTGACGTCGAGACGTTAGCAGTCCATAGACTACCAAAGGATTCGAATAAATTGGGTACACAGGTTCCTTAGGAATCACTAGGAAAGAAGTCCTACGAAGAGCTGGAGAGAAAAGAATCATGATGAAAACTCAGCAAAGAAGGAGAGACAAACGAACTGGACAAATTTTGCGACAAAACAGCCTAAAAAACAGTATTGGAAGGAGATATAAATGGGAAGGATTATAAAGGATGGCCTTGAATGGAATACATCAAGCAAATCATGAATGACGTCAAAGTGAATAAATATGTAGGAATGAAGCTGCTGGCAGAGAGGAGAGTGGGATGGAGAGGTGCTGCGAACCAATCTTCGGATTGTTGTCTACTGATGATGATGATGTTCCTTAGGGCCTAGGCGGATTAATAGGCCATTTTAGTACGGAATTGTATTCGGAGCAGAGGTTGTTTTTTTATTACTGGCACTCTCTATATAGGCTTGGAATTATTAGAATCGGATGACTGAAAGAACAATGTTTTTAATTCATGCATTCGTTTTCCGTTAACGCTCAGTTTTTCCTAAAAATTTATTTTTTTGGCTCCAAAATCATAAATATTTGCATTAATTCAACAATATAATTTTTTATTTACTTGGAAACCCTAGCATAGGCTTGAATAGGAACCTTTGTCCGAAGCACTAACTTATGGCTTACAATAACAATAATGATCAATATAACAGATTTACGGCGATATTTTAGTTAGAATATCTCTTATCCCAACCTCTCTGTGAGTAGTAAATGATTACTACGTAGTGAATGCATTTTAGATGTCATATTTAAAGGGTTCTTTTAATCCAGCGGTCCAATTTTATTTTTGATGGAAATTCCTCATAACTTCTGGCAGAGTTTTGAGGGAGTTTAATAAACAGCTTTTCGTCTAATATGATGCTATTCTGTTCTTCAATTTTTCTAATCTCTTTACAATCGTTCGAAATACCAATTCCTCCTACCACAGAGATAACATTACCAATTCTTCTTCCTCCTACCACAGGGATGCACGTCATGCCGTGAGTCTCCGCAGCCTGTCAATACTTAATCTATCTACAATTCATCTTTTATCCCACTCATTTTTACGCTCTTTTATCCCACTCATGTACGGGTTGATTCCTCTCCAGGAATTCCACCAAATTCATACAATGTGATGGCATGTCCTTCAAAAAAGCGATTATGGGTGAGGTTTTAAAAATTTAGGACAGAGAAGGAATACAACGGCGGGTTTAAAAAAATTAGATTACCAAGACCTTGTCCCAAGGAATGCACTTATTTTAAATAACACCTGTCCGATCCCAATATGTCAAAAACCTTGTCCGATTACCTCGGAAACCTTTTTTGCAAGGAAGCCAACCTATAAAATGACACTTGGTAAATAGCGCAAAGGAAAAGTAATCCAACTAATTCGGCGCACTATTTGACAAATGAACACAGCTATACATATTCGTAGCCATGATGGGAGTCTTCCTGTTAAACTATTCTTAAGTCTAACCAATGTCCGATGACTTGTGAAAAATATCATCTATCATCACATTTTTTATGATGGCTGATGATTTCGAGGCGAGTTCGATAAATGGCGTCTGATTAAAATGAATCTACGTCAAGCTTACAACTGACAGAAGTTTTAAAAGTTCTCTACGCTTCCCAAAAACACTCGAACGTTTTTTAGAAGACAAACTAACCGCCCACAAGCACCACGCCACTATTACCGCCAATAAAGCAGCACTAATAATGAACATTGCTAGTAAATGATAATTATAAAATATTCGTTTCAATAAAAAAGAATCTGGAAGTATTCTGAGTTATCAATACAAAACAGCTCGTTCGCTACCTGGACATACCACAATTCTTGTCTTCAGCCATTGTTTGCTCCTTTTCCAACATTTTATCCACCCAGCTACTCTCTTGGCAACATCTTCTAATCCTCATCGACACCGTGTACGGCCATCCTATTTCTTTGAGGCCAGAATGTCTTAGTCATACAACGCCATGCTACACTTTAAAGTCTTCACAAATATTTCTTTGCCTCTTCACCTTAAGACCTAGCCATCTCTTTTTAGATAACGCTTCTAATGCCAAAGCTAAGGTTCCATATTTGGGCGACAGTATTCCCTACGGAGGATGAAAAATATACCGAAGGCTTAGATTTTCCAATCCCACAATCATTCTTTCGTGCTCGCTAAAATAAAATGTTGTCATATATTCCGCTGTTTTCTCAATAGACTGAATTCGATTAGCATCATTGCCACTGACCTTTTATTTATTCGAAGAAAAATAATTATCTTGGGTGGTTTCCCGGGAAAATGGTTTACATCTATCGGGAAAATCAAGTTTATGGAAAACCACCACTCACCACCCCTCACCTTTACTTCTGCGAAAGTGAAAGGTAATTAAGAAAGAATTTCCTTCTTCTTCAATCGTCACTTATTCTGTGTCCGTCAAATTGCTAGAGTCATAAGTCCTTTAACTATGGCTAATGTTATTTTATTCTTTTAAGTGACTGCGACTCAATTTAATGCTTTGACAATATTATCGAATAATTGATGAATTTGTGCTGAGTAGTGACATTTTCATGATCAAAATGGAAATATTCTGGCGTAGGCTTCCGCGGGGTTTCATGATTAAATGCTGAAACGCTTTCGGTGTTCCTCCACGTCCAGTGTCTTGGGCCGACAACAGTTTCGTCCTCGTTCCAGAGAACAACTTCGGGTCGAAGTGATTCTGTCTAGATTTGGCTGGGTATATCTGATGATTTGGCGCGTAATTCCCATCTGGTTATTCCCATGAGAATATTTTTCTATTTCATTCCTTTTCATCGGAATAGAAACTTATGTAATTTTCCACTCCAATGATTATCCTTGGAAAATTTCCACATTCCATTCGGAGAAGGAAGTTTATATGAAAGGATGATTTATTTTCATTATTCATAGGCAACGTACATTTTTATACTATCCCTAATTAACTGATGAAACAATACAGCGCTTTTAATCTCACTTTCCTAATTATGGAGAATGACTAACGGTATATTCTGAACATATCATTTCAAAGATCTTGGAAATTATCTCCATTTCATTTTCTTAACGGTGAGCGTTTTTTTAACGTTAAAGATAGCATTGATATTCTCTTTATATCTCTCTCTCTAGTCTACGGTAGAAGCGATCACAGGAATAAAACAAAGGAAATTGACTGCCGAACCGATAATTTAAAATGTAATTTTTCCCACGTACAATAAGGGATCATAATAGTTACGAAATATTGATCATATGAAACTCCCACTCTCAATAGGTAGAGTAGAATTTTCATTTGTGTTTAATAACATAACATCATTACTTACACTTCACACCGGTCGATTTGTCCGCCATTATTTTATTTTGTTCCCTGCATGAAGTAGCATCTCGTAGCTTTCATAAATTAACAGTATCAGTAATATTAACCACTAGATGTGTATATAGCATTGTTCTGTATTTTTGCATGTTCATTTACGTATCACTCTCCCAGTTTCTGGTTGGACTGCACACTGTTCTTCTAACTGCTTTTTGGCCTGCGCTTAGCGGCCGGGGGAGCGTGCGAGGTTCTGATTTGTGCTAGGACGAGTGCTGCATTCCTGTTGTGGAATCACACCGTGCCACAACCCTAGTGGTGGCTTGCACGGTATTTCGTAGATGTAGATGTATCTAGAGTAATTAGTTCTAGTCAAGAATCAGAGGCTCGAATGCGCATGACAGAAATATTCTTTCCATTCGCTCTAGCGCGCTGCTCAATTCACAACATATTAGCGCCCTTGCTTTCCATTCGTTTCATACCCAACGCAGTAGGCATCGCACTGAAAAAGAAATTGAGAACAGAGTTGGCGCGTGCTAGACATTAAAATAACTTCGATAATGGCATCCGGGATTGTAGCTCACGTGTTGATTTTCACTGAAGACGTCAAATACCTGTGGATAATGTAAAGTTTTTAATTACTCATTGGTAAATGGCTTACGTTTTTAAAACTATTTTTTGCACAAATGCGACAACAATACTCAAAACATTCAGCCTTGATTGTAGTGAATCTACAGAACTAGTGAAGGTGCCCGTTGAATATCAACGGGAAGAATATTATAATTTACATTGATTGTAATAAATCATTCATTTCTAAGTTAGTGCAAAGACTCCTTGAGTAAATGGATATACACGGAAGCTCGATTTAAACAGTAAGTATTGTCGTCATGGGGACGATGACTCAAAAACGATAAAATATTGCGAAAAATCGTTACGTTTTAGCAAATATTTCGGAATGTCGACCGGAGTACAAAATTCGATTGAAGGAGTAAGAATCTTTATTTTATTTTCTTTCAATTGGTAATTTTCCTAATATCATAAAACCACTATTTCTAATTTAATTTTGCAAATAAAAAAAGATCTGCAGCCAAATGAAGATCCAGCTAAACGTGAATTTCTTGTGTGAAAGTTACTGACATATGTATACACATCGGTGATTATTATAGTATATGATGATACCTACCGGCAGGTTACCGAACGTTTCGCTAGCGCACATTGTTCCGTTCAACGTCGTTCGTGTGCGCTGATGAGTCCCGATCTGCGCTAACTTCAGCACCTTGAATGGAAAACTTCGATAGACTGAAGCTTTTGAAGTAAGAAGGATGAATGTTAAAGATTGGGGAGAGCTTGTTACGAGTTGAAGGAGCGTTTGAAATGGACGGTGGGCCATTCGTTTGTCTGCTCTATTGAATTCTTTGTCGCTGGCTCGCCCAGGTCTGCGACCCTGGGTTGGACATTGGACCTTGGGAGGATGGCAAGGGCACTAACCGATGATGAGGAGGATATGCGAGCGTGGCCGAATGCGTTTGTTTGAGGACTGTCGGTTGACCCTCCTCGCACTGCGATAGAAGCACGCCTCCCGCTGCTCAAGAAGAGTCCTTGAGCGGTGGAAGCCTTCCTATGAACGACATGCTCCCACCTCCAAGCGGTGGAGGCCACGCATGTTGGAGTGTTGGACTGAGATCTCTTTGCTCGAAGACCAAGGTCGAGCCGTTTAGGACCCGCGTGAAAATTTTTCCTAAGGGGAAGATAAAATGGAACCGTAAGTCTTATATCAGAGAATATTTTTTCCTAGACTGAGTCGTTCCTTGTCCTCTTATGGTGGCTCGTCTAAAAAACCAAAGTGAACAGATTTTCTTTAAAATTTCCAAATATGTTCCTTTTTGGATATTCTATGGAATATCGAAGAAAAAACTGGGGATCATCGACATACTTTTTGTGATATTTTAGATTCTTTTAACATGTAGCCTTATGGCGCTCTCCAATCCAATAGGATAGATTACGCACTCTCTCCATTCCTATTGAACAGATTTTAACCAAAAACTGATATTATGTAGCTCTAATAAATTAAAATCTATTCTGAAAAAATCATTTAATACTATCGACTGAAATTATTTGTAAATACGATTAAAAAATATGTATGCGAGAATTTCAAATGTCGCGCGCGGCTATGTGGTGTAAAGTTGGCAAAGTACGGGACATGCTAAGCAGAGACACGTGTTGTAGCGTGTTGCAGAATGGACGCTGTTGCCGGATTTAAAACGAAAGATTAAATAATTTATAGAAACATATTTTAATACTAGTTCGCATTCGAGTGACAATACATCTTCATTAAATTACTTATTTTGAATTCTATGGCCACGAGTGTGAACTGTTTTCGGAAAATTAATTTTGAAAGAATGACTTAAGAAATGAATTAAGTCTGCATTTAAGCAAATTTTGATGGCACTGTGTAAATTTAAAGGACAATATTTCAGAATGTACCTAAGGCATAAGTAATTCCTACTGAATATAGTATAACTACGACCTATTATTTAAATTTTAAACGAGCATTAAAATTTAAGTAACTAAATTTCTCAATGACTAACGATCATTACCCGACCAGCCACCTTAATACACATTTCGTATCTCGAACGGAAGACTAGTTGGCTACCACTCAACTGGTCTTCGCTTCCACTAGAAGTGTGGCAGTCGGGCATTTTAGCGATGTTTATATTCTGCTCATTAACAGAATATAATTTTCCTTTCACTTCTAGAGTTTTGTGAAACAGTTTTAACAATTAGATTACGATCGACGGCTAAAACGTTTAGGAATACATCCTCTCATACGTGGTCAGCCCGCGTGAAATTATAAAAGAGACACATTTGGGTTCACCGCTGCCTTCTTTAAGGTCAATAATTAAGCATCTGCCAGGGAGAGGTATCTAGGTTTCACATTGGTTAATAACAGGCAGTCCGCTAGCGGTTAGCCAAGGTGGTTCCTTATAATTTAAGTAGAAAGATGCAGCTCAGAAAAGATGGGTGATTTACAGTAATTTATTCCTTCAATTTTTTTTTCTTCTTTGAATTAATTATTGCTCATGTATAACTCTTTTTGTAAGGCGTTGAATTTTATCGCACTCACATCGAAGTAATTTTAATGTATCCACGAAATTGATAGATTTTATTCTAATTTATACGCCAAGGTCTACAGTAATACTGAGATCGTTAAAATTTAATTTAAACTAAACACCTACGGTAGCAGCTGAAACAGTCAAGATACACTATTTAAATTGTTAAAAACAAGAGGAAGGTTTTACACCATGAGCAAAGAAGCATAACTAAAGTCGCTAACTCAAAATATATAAGTAGTTTCCTGTAGGTACCTGATCATAGTTTTCTGCCCAGCGCGAAACGCATTGTTATTCGTATTCAAGCAATAAAATTGTAGGCGGAAAATTTTTGTTAGGCAATCATAGATTGTAACTGGCTAACACACCTGACCCACAATTGGGAGATCCGGGTTCGAATCCCGGTCAAGTCAAATGATTTATTAATGGCGAATTTCACCATATTTGGTGTATATAAACGCACACGTGCGCATAACTGCGTACCATGTCATTTGTGTAATCGCAACGATTGGGAAATTTTCAAGCTAGTCGTTCTAAAGCGACAATGTTGGGTTTATTCTCCGGTCAAGTCAAACGATTTTTTCATGGCGAATTTCACCGTCTTTGGTTTAGAACTTAAAAATTTTCTTTAACATTTTATTAATTCATTCGATTTGATTAATTACTTTGGTCCGGCTCCAAGCACCCCGAAGCCTCAAAATCCAAAGGGCGATTGTGATTTTTTGTAACCAATTTATTATTATGTTTGTGTGTATGTAATAATTATGATCATTATTTTCTTTTCAGGCAAAGGATTGAGAAGGAGAACGTGACATGGGATCGTGAGAACAGCACGGTGACCTTCACGCAGAGGGATTTCTATTACTTCGACCCGGAGTTGTCCAAGGGTTCACTGGATGACAAAATCACTTCCCTCAGCGTGCCCACGATTGTAAGCATAATATTGAACGGACTCCGTTGTTTGTATCAATTTAGTGCCTGTACTCACGGGGAATACTTGATTTATCTGTTGTGGCATATGGAGCATGATACTTTTGGTTTTTGTCAATTAATTCCTTTAAGAAATGAGAAACTCTGAAATACGAGATCTTAAAAGTTTAGCTCAGCAATGAGTGGAAATATATCTACATAATACATTGCAAGCCTCATAAATGGCGTGTGGCAGGGGGTGAGTTATGAAAGACGTACATTAAACTACACCCTATTTAAGTTAATGTGTCTACGACCATTGCTGCATTAGCAAAAATCTGCAAATACTTGTAAGGAGGCGATATTTCACCACCATGCGCTACACCATAGGTATTCTACCAATGTCTGAGAAACTATTTGTATTGATGTATACTATACAACTACATAAATATCCAGAGATACAAGAGTTGTGGTTGAAACATGCAAGACCTGTCGTTATTACTACGTAGCAGATTAAGAGCAATCATTAGGGAGCTAATCAATCAGCCACACTATCTATCCACTAACCCAGTCAAAAATCACATTGGCAGCCGTCATAGTGTCTTACTGTTCGCGGGAAAAATGTCATTTTAAACCTGTCCGTTGTGCAGTAATCTCCTCAATTTTAATTTCGTTATCCTATGCACCGCAGAATAACGGTCCTTGCAAGTTGCTATTGACGTCGTCAGAAAGCAAAGCGGTTCGGAACTCACTCAAAATATCAAGTCCAAATTTAAATCTGCGATCTGAAGGCGACTCTCATCCCAGTTGCTGCAGAAGGCCGGCAACACCCAAGGTTGGTAGAATGTACTTGAATGTATATTCTAAGGACCTTGGGCAACACCAACAAAATAATGGAAAGACATTTGATATGTCGCTTCGGTTAAATTTAGTCATAGATTTAAATGACAAATTAAAAAACAGCGTTTTAATTCTGTACTTACATCCGATTTTGATCTTCTTAAAAAAAGACTCTCGGGCCCAGTTTTATAATATCGGGTTAATGTTACCCGTAAGAAATCCTTTTCGTCATGTTAACGTTAACAGTGGCATAGGGTTTACGTATATTTCACTAGATTATCGGTCAGTTCACCTAAGCGTTATCTATTTGAGCATTTCTGAACTTCAGTTTTCATACCGAGAAAATATTTAAGCAGAGATTAAAAATCGAGTGTTGACATCCTGACAACCCTCTTAAGGAGCTATTGCTAAATTGATAAAGGCTAAATGAAACTTCGTTATGATACGCTAAAGCCCGGTTTCGTAAACCATAAATTTGATTGCTTCAGGCTTGACTTCGTGGAAATGAAAGATATCCTTTTTTTCAATAAAAAACTATCCAGAAGATGCCTTAGCCAGGTGAAAACGGTCGCAGTTTTAAATATAGTATGGAAAAGTGCAAGGTTTACTATTCAAAAATGGATTCATTATAGGTAGTGCTGTAAAAGGTACCATTAAATATTCCTAACGGTCACACGACGTAGCTTTTACGCTAACTGAGAATTTGGTAGGGTATATTACATCAGACAGTTGCTAGTTGACATGAGAGTTATCGTAGCGTATCGAGAGTTAACGTAGTAGCATCGGTTTTCATATCGAGAAAATATTTGACCAGAGGTTATAAAACCGTGCCAATTCAAACTAAAAGTTTTAGCCAAAAACACGAAATGAACCTAGTTGTGACAACTTAAACTATGGGAGGGCGGGATCGGGGTAGGCATTGACGCTTTGCAAAGAAGAAACTGCCAGTAAGAGCCAGAAAACGATGAAATCGTACGTTTAAATGGTAATAAATCAATCTCAATGGATCGGTTATGGTAAAATGTTATATGAGCGTGAATTTCGTCGTTTTATTGATGCCTGGCGTCCACGATAGCGTTAAGGGAGCAGGTGTTGAGGCAGTTTTGTTCAGTGGACTCCTCTTGAATTAGGTCAAGTGTATCTGACCTTTGCCAATCGAGAGGAAAGCCCCCGGCTAATGGCGCGGATGGACAAGCATCTAGGCAGCTCTCCCAACGCCTCCGGTGGTGACTTGTTACGGGCACCAAACGTTACGCGGGCACTATTCGCGGAGGCCACGAGCATCTTGACTACTTTTCTTCCATATCACAGACGTTGGTTGGTTGTAGATCTGAAAATTCTGCGGATTAGCGCGAGTTGAGTCGTCACACGTATGTGGTGAAGATATGTACTGGTTTTACAGGCTGGGCCGCGGGCCGAAATCATTTAATTCCGAGGTTGCGAGCCGTCCGACTACGAGTATGTGTTGGCTCATTTTAGATTTTGCTAAATTAAGGAGATCCTGAAGGGACAGAAACGATACATCCGGGGTGGGACAGATACCGCGCGTAACTGCCTGAATATTGTCGGAAACCTAGACTCAATTCTAGGCGACGCGTCGCGACGATTCAATTTTAGTAGCATCATTCCATTTGTTAAACACGTTGGCATTTTTGACAAAATTTTGTTGTTTTTAGAGCATACTAAAGATACTTATTTAAATGGATATATAAACTAGATATCTAAAAATGTTTGGTAGATTTGGAAGAAGTACTACCTATTGTTGTCGTTGGAAAATTACTGCATAGGTTGTTTTGAAGTTTCACTTTTTTTAAATCACGATAACTGACGTAACTTTGCACAAATTACTTCCAGACTGATACATAAATTATAATGGTGAAAATTCAAGGCAAAGTTCTTTTTGGGCAACATTTTCAAACATTGGGTGGAAACGGGGAAGGTTTTTGAAAAACTGAACAATGACTATAACTCCCTTAAAATGAAATATATTGCATTTGTTTAAATGTATTATACTTCCTAAGACTACTACCACAAACGTTTGTTTGAAAGATATTTTGATAAAACCAACTATTAGCTGAAGGGGTGGAAAAATAATTTATCAGATAAAAAAATTGTTTAATATACCACGTTTTTAAAACGGACTAAACATTATAAAATAATTTTCCCTGGGCCCTTCTAAATTTTTGAGGGTGAATTGTTAGTGGCTATGGAGATATTTGTAAGACTTGAAGAGAAAAACGTGGGGCGCAAGCAACCCATGATAATTAATGGAGGAGTAAAGGGACCAGGTTTCGTTGAGCAAACTCCCACAATTAATACCATTTGCAATCCACTGAAATTGGTTGTGAATTCATTCGGATTATCTACTTCTATTATCTACTGCCTGCGCCCCACGTTTTTCTCTTCAAGTCTTACAAATATTTCCATAGCCACTAAAATTTCAACCTCAAAAATTTAGAAGGGCCCAGGGAAAATTATTTTATACTTTTTAGTCCGTTTTAAAAACGTGGTATATTAAAAAAATTATTTTATTTTATTAATTATTTTCTGCTTTTTAGTCTTATGCCCGGGCGAAAGTTTCCAATCGATTTTCTACATCTTGATGAGACTCTGACAGTCCCTCATAGTGTCCCACATAGGAAATTCCCGATTTATTTCTGATTATGTTCAGCTGACAGTTTGTGGAATTGAAATAATTAATTAATTGTTAATGAATTAATTAATTGTTATAACATGTAGCTAACATTGCATTTACATCCACTTCTGAGCTATGGTTAAAATTACTAGCCTCTACTAGCACATCAGGAAATATGTTAATTAATTAATTGTTAATTAATTAATCAATTAATTCTTATAATAGATGGTTAATATGTATTGCATTGTCATCCACTTCTGAGCTGTGGTTAAAATTTCAAGTCTCTAGCTGATCGGGAAGTTAGTTTAAACTCGGTTGCAATATTCCACCCTGGCAGACAGGGTGACATGACGGAAACTGAACTAATAAAAACGAGATAATAATTTTTTTCGGACAAAAAAAATTATAAACGAAATACTATTTTTTCCGGCCGCTTGACATTGTGTGTACTATGTAGGTTACGGTATATTGGGTATTGAGAATAAAATAAGAGAAATAGACTGCAGAAAAGACGGATTAAAAATGTAATTTTTCCCGCGGACGATCAGAGATCATGATAGCTTCCAATGAGACTTTTAACTAGCTTGTTTGATAGGTATGTGTAGATAATTTTTTGATTTCCTTCCTAGTGCCTGCTTCTAAATCTCCTACTTAGTATTAACAGAACCTCTAGTATTTTTCCTCCATAACTCGAGCATTTTTTGCATTTATGTAATTGAAAGATACATTCATAAAAATAGTTTCACCCCCTGCCGCAAACCCTTGCGATGGCTCGCAGGGTATTATGTAGACGTTGGCTCATTCAATAAACCCGACCTATTTGTTGAAGACTGTGTTTTGCTGATATAATTAATTGTCGTGGCTGTGCGCGGAATCGCCGAGTGATGGCCCTATCTGCACGTCCTATTTTTCGCATTATCTTCGACCTCGGCAGAGAGTGGCAGCGGCACCCCAACGACACAGTGCACTGACATCCTCGCGAGATATACATACACACGTTCATAGCACAGTGACTCCACTCGGAAAAATGACTTGCGAATCACACGAAAAAGTGAAGAAAGAGAGTAGCGAAACGCGGGATATTTGGTTTGGAACTTAATAGATTAATTGGGATTGATTAATTCTAAATTTTAATAGTCGATCTGAAAGCGATTCCCATCCCAGTTGGTGCAAAAGGTCAGAAACACTAACGAGATTTTCACAACGGCCATTAACGTATCTTGCCGATCTTCACTGCACGAGCTCTAAACCTCTAACTTGGTTTTTAAGCCTATCTCATAAGGATCCCAAGTACTGGCAGGTATTTCAAGTAGGGTCTAACAAGGGAGAAGTAGCGGATTTCCCTTACTTTATCGCCCACTTGCCAATTTGACATTTAACAAATCCAGGAGCGGCTCCAGACCAGAGGTTCGGGGGGGGGGGGGCACCAGTGGCTCTTGGGGTATGGAATACCCCGCAGGATTCGTGGGTCTCGTTCCGGAAATTCTTAACAAACTATGTGCGAAATGGTTTTAGGGAAGGGGGGCAATTGCCCCTACTCCTTCCCCCCCCCCCTGGGGGCGCCAATGAACAAATCCCAATTAACGATATCGAGGATACAGAAATCATATACTCGGACGGAAGTGGTGACATCATAACAAGCCATAACCCTAAATAATGAATACGATGGAATTGCTCCCAATTTCGCTTCAGCCGGCGGTCATGCTATCTATCCCCTGCAAGAATATTGTCCGTTCAAAATTTCACATTCGTGAAAGGTACCGACCAGAAAAGAGGAATACGGCGAAATGAATATTTACAAAACAGGTACATATGCGGGGTTTGGAGATTCTAACGAGACAAATGATGTCAAAAACCGAAGAGAGTAATTAATTCTGCATATTATTTAACGATAAAAAATGTCTCAGTGCTCGCCCGACATTCGAATAGGACAGGAATATGAATGACGGCTGTCCCGACACATAAACTCATAGCCTTAAACCGCTGGTTTAAGGCAGTATACCGCCAACTGGATCGTATTTTGTGCTTGCGTAGAGACAAGGCAATCGCAAGGTAGTACGTCGCGTTCGGGACGGAGCCCACACAACCAAAGCATTTGTGGACCAGAGGCTACCTACCGGAGACTTACCTACAGAGGCTAAGGCGTGACGTAAGCAGAATTCGCATTCGAAAGTCGCCTCAAGCGTTAAAAACTTTCACTTTAGGGACTCTTTTTGAACCATAGTATGACTTCAGTTTAACACGGGGGGATGTAGCTCAGTGGTAGAGCGTTCGCTTTGCATGTGAAAGGCCCCGGGTTCGATCCCCGGCATCTCCACAATTTTTTCTCCATGTTTTTAAAACTATAAACCTAGTTTTTTTTATGAAGAACGAGGTTGAATC
Organism: Pyrrhosoma nymphula; assembly: GCA_963573305.1. NCBI lineage: Eukaryota > Metazoa > Arthropoda > Insecta > Odonata > Coenagrionidae > Pyrrhosoma > Pyrrhosoma nymphula. The sequence continues at coordinate 37,602,320 of OY754331.1, read as the reverse complement.
ATCTCATGGTGCCGTCGGAGTTTTTTATTGGAAAGATATTTTCGTTGTTATAATAAGTCTTCGGATCACGGATATTAATTATGTTGAAAGCATTTCCGGAAATTTTTATAAATAGCGTGAACCCTCTGTTTACCATGGCTGTCTACCTCTTTTACGCATTCCAAACCACTTGGTTTCCAAATACGTCGGAGTATCCCTCTCGTAGTTTTATGTATAGAAGAAATTTTGAAATAGAGAAATTAATATTTACGAATTATCTGCTCCGATTTTTGGCAATAAAGTAAGCACAGAAAAATGGACATCAGTGAACAGACGCTTAAAATGAGAGCCTATGAGTAATGCCTAAAATGTGACCAGGGACGTTGCTATCACGAGACTAAATGTTAAATCCTGTGATTTCAAACATAATACATAGCTGTTCATTGCGATTTTATGAATCACAATTATTTTAAAGCCTTTCACGTTTTAACAGTTTAAGTCAACTCAATTTTATGACCTATTCATTAATCAGTGTTAGGATTTGACGAATTTATTTTTATGCTCGAAGGATATCAAAGATCAATAAAGAACTTACGTTGTTAAAAGTTCATTATCCATTTAGAAATTTAGGAGCGTGGTGTTGTACGGCTAACAGACTTTAATCTTGGGGAAAGAGGATGTGTGGAGATCGAAGGGTATAGGCAAGGCGCAGGAGAGGGCGATAAGACGGGAGAATGCTTGTGAAGCAAGAAAGAGGTCGAAATAGGGTAGGAATATTGGATGACATAAAGAGAGGCAGAGTGGTTATGAGGAAAATAGGAGAGAGCTGATGGCGGGTAGCTAGTATTATACAGAGTTAAGTTGAGGAACAACTATGAAGAGTAAAGTTAAGATAAGGACTACAAAAAACCTAATAAATTGCTGGTTAAAGCACTCGGCGAGAGATCGAGGGATCCGGCTTCTAGTGCAAGTGAAGGTGGTTGATTTTTCGTCTCAGGAATTATCGCGCTTACATGCGCTTGCGAGTGGCACCGTGAAGGTAAGACCAGGACTATTTCGTGGTATCCTCAGAAATGGCTACCAATCAGCAGTTATAATTTCAGTTGATGATTCAGCATGCGATGTCCTTCCGTCATTAGCGTCTATGTTCAGGAATGTATTGAAAACGAAAATTTATTCAAACGAAATACCTAATTATTGCGGAATGTATCTATTGTTTTCGACCTTAATTTCTCTCTTCATAAGGTTATGGGTGCTTTCCAATCTCCTTGCGTAGATTAGCGCACATTGCAGCAGATGAGAACACACGAGCGCACATTCCAGTGGACGATCGGAACGATCGACGCTGATGTGTTTACAAAATGGCGGGACGATGTTCAACCTTTTTAAGGAAGTGGTCAAATTCGTCTCTTGGAGGGTTAATTTCCGAATTAATGTTTATTTCTTCAGGTTATCATCACAATTATTTTAAACATGGAGATATTCCTGTTTCTGTTACATATTTCCCCGCCATCACAAGTTTCGTCTGCTAGCGCTCACGCTTACGTAGGCAAACTAGAGGGAAGATTGTTACAATCTTCATATGACGTCAAATGTCATTGGAACACGCTCTGCGCTGAACAGGGGAGCTATTCTGTAATTTCACCTCACGGAACATGACGTCACGGATCGCTCCTTATATGGCGAATATTGCCGAAAGTGGAGTTGTTAACCGTGCCCGCCTGACGGCGAGACCATCGACTCGTTCATTCCGGCCGAGAATGGTTCATTTTCAGTTCTTCCGGTCGTAGAAATTGGGCTTTCAAATGAGTACTTCGAGAGCAGTATAGTTGAAGTGGATCGTTCTTTTGATTTGTTGCTCTTATGGAAGACCTATTTCGGAAGTGGAATTACATAATAATCCCCCCAGATTAAAACCGTTTAGCGCAGATGCGTGATTGGGAAGCACCCATTGTGGGAAAATGTGTTGTAATGATTGTTTTTTTTCTGTCTGAGAAATTAACTCTGCATGTTTCTTTTTCTCTCTCTTATTCCACCAACCTCCACGCTCCGAAACGACAAAAAAAACGAACAAGATGGCGGCGCACAAGTCGCAGGATTGGGGCTTCTTCTCGAAGAAGGCGCTCTCGCTGGCTATCGGGAGGTTGTCAACGATTACGTCGACGCACACGGCCCGGGAGCTCATGTTCGAGGGCCACGAGGATTCGCTCTTCACACTCGCCGACACCTTCCCCTCGGACGAACCGGTTCCCGAGAGATTCGGATGGTTCTTTGAGGTGAGGACCCCCCCCCCCCACACTCCCCTAAACCACCCCCCCCCCCCCAGTCTCTCGTCCTTTCACAGGTCGACACACCTCCCTTCCATCTGCTGACCCACTCCCCCATTGATCGTATTTTCAACGACGTCACACCGTCTTCAAAAGCGCAGTGCCACGGTGATACTCCCGTGTTTGGTCCAGGTAGAAGATTGGGGTGAGCACGCAGCGACTGAAATCGAAAGTCAGCTTCTTTTATATAATTTTTTTTGAAAAAACTTTGTGCTGTCCTTCCTCGAACCTTACGTTGGCAGAGCCTGTCTATCATTCCTTTTCCTCTCTCCCACTTCCCCTACTCCATATGTCACCGGTGAATTCGCTTTTTTTATTTACTAAATTCTAAAAATCGGTACGGATCGGGGGATACTGTATCTACATAATACCCCGCAAACCACCTCACGGGTGTGTGGCAGAAAGTGAGTAGTCACCAACATGTCTTACACGATACCCTAAAGTTAGTGTAACTACGACTATTGATACATTATCATTAATCGTTAATGTTGGTCACTATGCGAAGCCTCACAAGAATATGGCTGGTTGCGTAGCAACTATTTAATGAATAGAACCATTTCATTAATAATCTAAGAGTACAAGAACAAGAGCACTACTGGTGTACGAGAGCTAGCCAAACGGGCCACGTGTCACTCGAAAGAGGAAGGTTGAAAGAGCCAAATAAACGCTTGAATAAAAAAATACGTAGGATTTTATGACGCTACCATACAGAAGAAGATGGCCGCCAAGCTTGGGTATGAAATCACGTGGAACGTAAGTGTAGATCGACGTAAAGTCGCGCGAGAAATCCGCCAATGGAGTCTTGTAAAAGCTTTTAGATCTAAGACATTAAGTCGGGAAATAAATTGAATTCTTTAAGGAAAAAAAGGAAGATTATAGATGTGAAATATAGGAAAATTTGTGTATTTCTGATACAAAGTTTAAATGTCTCATAAATGAGATACAGTGCAATCTTCTTCATATCAATCTTCGGACTGCTGCTGATAATAAAATGACAAGTGGAACTCTTTAAGTATGAGCATATAATTGGGATATTACTGAAGCAACACATACTCTGCGTGAGAAAAAAACACAGGATGGCTATAACTTTGAACCTATTCTTTTCATTCCTTCGCTAATCTTTCTCACTGATTCAGCCAAATAAATTAAAAAATATCGTATATTTTTATGATAACGACAAAAAAGCATGACGTATTACTAATTACAACTCATCAGTTGCTGTATTCCCTACAACTTCGCGAAATATCGTAACGAAAAAACAGAACAGAACAAAATGTGATGCGTGCGCGAAAATGTGATACGTTTCAGTAGTTTAAGGTCATCAAAAATAGGTCAGGGAGTAAGAAATCTACGATACCGAAGTTTCCTTGGTTTATCATCGATGACTTAACTTATATGACTGTTCCCAACCGTATAGCGAACAACATAGAGGGTATGTCAACGAGTGGGAATTGTAAATGTGGATTGCGGTCTATACTCCATGATTAAGAAATTGAGGAAATGATTCCAAGAAACCAATAATTTTTACAAATGGCAGACGCACGCTTAGTTAAAAACTGTTCAGGGCGAAGATGTGTAACACAAGTAACAGTGTTAACGCAAGTGCCGGAGGAACTAGGTTGGGAGCCGCTGGAGACTCGGAGGCTACACGCTTGGTACATATTTCTTGAAAAATTCAGATCAGGCGAGTGTGACACGGTGATATTATTTTGACCCCAAGCTTTATCTTTAGAACTGTTAGAAACAACAAAAGAGAGAGACGCTGCCGAACTGATTGGTAAAAAATTCCTTCTTTCCTCGCACCATAAGTGATTATAATAAACACTCGGTGTAACACCAAGACACTCCGTTAAGATGAAATTCACCTTCGTAATTTCCTCCTCCCTTTTCCCTGTTTCACCTCCCCGTTACATGACTTGTGTCCTAACACCCCGTCCAAATCACCTACCGCGGCTCGCAGGGTAGTATGTAGATTTAGGCGTAGAATTAAATGGCATGACTTGGGTTAACTCACGTGAAGGTCTGTCTCCTCGCAATGTCGTTTTCAAAGTCACGCGACAGAAGCTCCTCTCAACTCCCAGTGACCCATGTACGCTGCAACAATCGATGATGATGTATTCGCGAAGAGAAAAAAAATGGAGTTTAACCACTCAACCTCATAGGTTTTATGCTAATGGCAGAGGCAACTTTGCCATCAATTGAGCAATTGTGTGCAAAACTTGTTTGCTTTCGACGAACCCATGCCCCTGAGACAAAATGGTGCGTATCGCGGGGAGACCAATAAAAGTTAATTAGCAAGTGATGGTTGAGTCTCGGAGAGAGCGGCTATTTTTATTTGCCGAGTGGTTCCAAGTTGGGAGATGTCCGTTAAAAATCCCTAATAAGACACATTGAGCAAGAAGAAGCTTCGTATTAATGCGTTGATTTTTTTCACCATCAAAAAGTAGTTAGTAATTTTGAGAGAGCCTTTTTATTTCTTGGCTACTTCAGTGCGTCTTATGACTCCTTGAACAACTTCTGAGACGGGTAGTGTTTGATCGCCTTAGTCAAAGGAGTGAATTTTTATCCCCAGGGATAACCGAAAACAATATTAACGTTACGGAATAATTATGATAACTTCGTTAACACCACTTAATATTTTATTAACATGACCGGGTTTCAACACTTGGTGTCATCTTCAGGTCTTGAAGTGTTGAAACCCGGGTCGTGTAAATAAAATATTTAATGGAGTTAACAAAGTTATCATCATTATTCCGTAATGGATCAATTCCACAAGGTCAAGCCTACAACCGATTCCTTTGTGAATGAACGTTTGAATACGAACTGTTGAATACGAATCGACTCTAAGAGGAAAATTAATATCTGAGATTATTAAGTACGTAGATTTTTAGTGAATAAAGCATCATACCTCCTCACATATCTGTAATACAATATTGAGCACCATGTAGATAAGACACGAGCTCCGTCGATTTTGAGAATGAAAATATGAACTCTCAGAACGATTTAAACAATGGAGCTCGTCCGTGAGCACCTCTAGGAAATTTATTTTTTTGAACCAGCAAATCCCTTTCATCTCCACTCTGTGCAGTCCTAAAATTGTCTTTATTATTACCACTCCATTACCACTTTTTACTAAACACTAAAACTCCACGGAGGATTCTAGTCCCAAGTTGGGATTCAAGTCCCAAGTCACTCCCAACCCTCGTCCTTCCGAGCAACGTAAACGTAATATGATAAAGTAACGCAAACGTAAAGTGGAATGTGTGTTTTGCTTCCATACACATATTCCATAGAATATGTATAATGATGCACTACTCATGTTTAATGGAACGCAAAATACTTGATTCGATGTTTTATTAATGCTCATATACACTCATCTTAAAATCTTAACGGCCAACCGAAACATTCTCAGAGGGATTCGTTGGCCACGTGCAGTAAACAGTATTAATGTGTCACTGAGATTGCGATTCGACACGTTTTTTATCCTGGGGAGCGAGGAGGATCCTCATTCGCAATGCGATATCTCAAGTCGATGCACATTGCGATGCAGCGCGGCTTTGCAGACCTCGCGTTGCTCAACATGGCGGGGGCTCGTCACCGTTCGGCATTTCATTCGAATCATCGCGGCAGCTTCGCCCACTTCTGCGTCGCAGAAGAAACGGCTTCTCGTTTCAAGTGCAGTAAACACCACTGACGCTCGCGCGCAAAATAGAAACATAGTTTGCCACGAGTGAGATTCTCCATTTCGCCCCGACCGACAATGTATTCTTCCCCGCGTCTCAGTCTCCTATGACCTTCCCTGCTATGGATTTCTTGGCGCGGTTTCAAATCTCAGGTGGTCGGTCTGTTCTGGTCGCGAGCGCTGTCGATCGGTAAAGTCAAATGGCCTTCCGTAGCGGGCACGCTGTGCACCCACAAGACAAAGTCGAGGTCGGAAAGGGTGTGAGGCTTCGACATGATAAAAAAACACAGTCGCCGTGTGGTGAGCCACGCCAGGAGTCAACATGCGATGCATATCAAGAGGGCGTTTCAGCTGAAGCTACTTACTAACTGAATATTCATTTCATCTAAGAGATTCAACATGTACGTCATACCGTGATAGTCTCCACATGTACGCGTCAGGATAGTAGCCATTATAATATGAAAAATATTGTGGAAGTTATGAATCTGTTTATCAAGTGCTAAATGGGAAGATTAGGTCCGCCAAGTATCCGGAGCCTCACTAACGGTGAAGACATAATCCTCATTTTGATGTGAATGAGTATCGCACATTTTGAATTGGAAAACTCAAAAGCGAACATTAAAATCCACCGATGTAGCTCTCCAATACGCTTGTTTTTATTCTATCTGTCAGTATAAAGAGTCGTTTCAGGCTTGATGTCGTGAAATAACATAATAAAATAATATTGGCAATTTTCCACAATATAAACTTTAATTCGACCGGTTTCGGTGCACTGCATCATCATCAGACCTGATGATGCAGTGCATCGAAACCAGTCGAATTAAAGTTTATATTGTGGAAAATTGCCAGTATTATTATATATCTATCTGTCAGACCTGTCGGTGGGGGTTCTATATTTTTTCGGCATGTTTCGTAAACATTCGTCTCCTGTATTAAACTCTGATTGACTATATTCGTGGCTCGAGGAGCTCCCATCCTAGTTTCTCTAATAATACTGAAACACGTCATCCTTCTGGCATAAATGCTAGGTAAGAATTTCGGATGTTCTTCGTGAATCCATTTCATGAATTGCAACTACCAGCGCGTCGAAATATTTCATCAAAATTTGACCTCACACAAACAAAACGGTAAAATTTCGATTCTAGAATTATTTCTCATAAAGTTTGTCCTAGCGTTTCCCTGCACTAAGTCTCATCTAATTCGCTAAGGGTAACCATCCATTCCCGAGACACGATGATAATGATACGGTCATTGGGCAATCCCGAGAGCCCTTATCACACAATAATTGATCCTGTGCTATAGTTTGAAGCCATCGTTGGACATTTTTCGTTTCAATCGAACATGTACATTGTACAAGCTTTGAGAATGGGCGTATCTTTGAGTAGTCAGTCGAAGATCGCACTGCGCGGATAAATGTGATCTGTATGACCATGGGCGTACCCAGCGAGGGGCTGGGAGGGGCAGCTGCCCCCTACCCTAGAAGCTCAAAAATTAAACCTTGAAATAAGACAAAGCGATTTAATAAAAAATTGCATCGAATCGTGTTTCTTGTCGTTGTAGGTAGTAATACAACATATCTTATTTTGGCGACAAAAAATTGAAGAATCACCTAGAAACGTGCCGAAAAAATGCAGTTTACACTTCGCCAAAAATAAAAAAATATACACATTAATTTGTTTATAGGGTGAAGTTATTAAGGAAAAGGTGATTAATGATGTTCAAAAAGATATAGCTTATGCAGTCTTAGCTGATGAAACAGCGAACATAGCAGGGAAATAACAGCTATCAATCGGCTTGCGTTTTTATGATGACATCCAAGGGAAAATTCGAGAAGAATTAGCTGGTTTTGTGGAAATGAAAGCATAAGATGCTCCATCAATCGCCAGAGCAATCGACATTTTTTTGGTTACCAATAATCTTCCATCAGAATATTGTATTGGATTTGGCTTTGACGGCAGTTCTAAAATGGCAAGCAAAGAGGGTGGTGTACATGCGATTTTAATGAAAAAATATTCGCGAGCATTATTTTTCCATTGCTCAAACCACAAATTCGATCTTGTGGTGAACGACACAAATAATGTACCGGAAATCAGAAACACTATTGCCACTGTAAAGGATACTATTAAGTTTTTCAGGGAATCGACTCCTCGTAGGAGTTTGGCTTCCAATCTATCGCAAATGTGTGAGGCCAGATGGTCTGAGAAACACAAAACCATTTGAACATTCTCACAAAATTACCCCGAGCTAGTCAAAGCCCTGGATACACTGTCAATCGAGGGGAAATATACCACAAGAAAAACGGCGTCTACCTGTTGCATTCAGCGGTAACTAAACCTTCGATCATCTCTGCCCTAGTTACCATTGCAAAATACTCGGATGTATTATAACCAGTGGTTAATGCCCTGTGAGCAAAAACCATGGATCTGATAAGGGTAGAAGAACACATTGCTGGAATCCTTGAAGTTATCAAAAAAGACCGTGAAGATGCATACAGTCTCTGACGAATTACTTCAAAAAGTGCAAGACATTGCAATGAAATCTGAAATAGACATTTCTGTTCCACTTTTTGCTCATAAGCAAAATCACCGGAGTAATCTTCCACCTGACTGTGGAAATGACTACTGGATGCGTTCACTATTTATATAATCTCTTGATTCTCTTGCATCATCAATAAAAAATCGATTTTCTCAAGAAAATACCCCAAATTTTGCCTTGACAAAGCTACATCCTTTGTATATATCCAAAATGAGTGTCAGGGACTCACAAAAGAATGCAGACATCTTTAGAGGCTTTTATAAATCATCAGATATGACCGGAGAGCTGGACGTATGGTGCAACTTGTGGAAGAAGAAAAATTTAACCGAGGACAAATTAAAGGATTATGAAGTCGTTGACCTTTTAAACGATAACAATTTTTTTCCACTCTCTGATGCAAGCACTCAATTTTAATCGCAATCCCAACCACTACGGTAACTGTAGAACGGTCCTTTAGTACTCTATGAAGAGTAAAGACATGGCTTAGGAGCACTATGGAAGAGGAAAGAATGACTGGATTATGTTTGATGAGCGTGCATCGAAATTTTGTCAAAGAAAATCGTTAAATGGTCGAGAAGAAAGTCAGGGAAAAAGCTTCACCAAATTCAAGAAAATTATTATTAGCCTAAAACTAAAAATCTGAGTGGTTATACTGATAAAAAATGGAAGTAATGAATTGTTAAGGTATTTATAATGCTAATAAAACATTTTTTCCAAAACCAGTAATTTAATTTTGCTTGCCACCCCCCCCCCCTATTTCAAATCCTGGGTACGCCCTTGTGTAATACACGATATTGCTACTAGTTTAGCATGCTAACGGTTGAAGATAACTAATTCGAAAAGACTCCGAAGGGAAAAAGTTGCGAGTTTTAGGACTTTCAAGTCGAAAAAATGTACTAAAACACTAAGAAGAATGGGTAGTTACAATGGAAATTTGCACATCGTACGTACCAATTAAGAAGGCCAACATAAATTAAATTTCTTTTGAGCTGCCAAAGTTGACATGATAAAGTTCGAGTAATAGGCATTCCACTGCGGCATCCTCAAATTTGCACAAGATCAAGTAGTTAGTGATACTGGCTCAATATCGACCTAGTCTCTGATTTGAGCCACTTTTTTACAGCGCAATAGCTGAACATGATTTATTACGTGTGAATTGCTCTGTTCTTCCTTCGGCAGTTCAACGGTACCAACAAAGAAACCACGTTCACAATGGGAACGGGTGAGAGGGACATCGATAACATCGGCCGGCTGTGGAAGTTCGATGGGGAGGAGGAGACTGGCTTCTTCGAGGGCGAGTGCGGCAAAGTCCGGGGCTCAGCCGGCCACATGTGGGCGCCAAAGATCAAGAAGACCAACATCACCATGTTCATCGACTCCCTCTGCCGGTAAGTACCCACATTCAAAAATTGTCGGGTCAACAGCTGTATTCTGGCCGACTTTTCGACGCTCGATTAGGTCATCGTAGTCCGAACTGATGGAGTACTCGACTGCATCTGGCGACCAATATGCAGCTCTTGACCTGAGAGTAAAGATGGGGTGTGATTCCAAGACTCTTGATTTTGGCACTTTTTTGGCACTTTTCACGATTCGTGATTTTGCTCTCACGACTTGATGCTGTTATAAGATTCGCGAACTCAGCTCCCGGAAAAACACCGTCACGTGTTTCTCCGCTCCATGGTCGCGGTGGAGTTTTGTTGCTCCCATAGTTCGGAATTTGTGTGCTTCTAATGATCCTTTTGTCACTCTCGTGCGTCGTTCCGAAGTGGTGTTGCTCCGTAGCTGTGGCGCTCTCGTAATTTTTCTCGTTCCGGTGCTGCGTCGACCTCATACCTGTTCCGTTCCGCAGCGGGCGGAGCGGTTGGTCTCGGAGTATTCATAGCTACTTTCCAAAATAACACCCGAGGCAAAATCACAGGTTGACACCCGTGAAAAACTGCGTCAGAGTGGTCACAATTGGAGCTGTGATGAAAGATCCCTGTCACATTTCAACCCTACCTGAGAGGGATTTATGCAACTGATATGTTGTGGCTGCCTCTGTTTCAAGAACCAACGTCGTCATTCACCAGGGAATAATACATTCAATGTGATGGGATTTCATTCAATGTGATGGGATAACTAAACAGCTACAGTCGATCAAAAATAGTAAATCTCCGGGTCCGGAGGGAATACCCGCGCGTGTCCTCAAGGAATTAGCGCCACAGATCGCACCGTTCTTAGACATAATATTCAAGAAGTCATTGTCTGAAGGAAAGATACCAATAGACTGGAAAATTGCAAACGTTACACCGATATTCAAAAAGGGAAACAGACATGACCCAGGGAACTATCGACCAATTTCATTAACGTCTATTATAGGCAAGATACTCGAACATATCGTCGTTAGCAATATCATGACGTTCCTGGACAGTCGTAACTTCCTTCATGGCTGTCAGCACGGCTTTCGGAAAGGTAGATCATGTGAAACACAGCTCGCGCTCTTTCTTCATGACGTTCTCAAATCTGGTGAATCGAAAATACAAGTGGACGCATTATTCCTAGATTTTAAGAAAGCTTTCGACACGGTACCTCACAACAAACTTTTATACAAATTACAGTCATGCGGCCTAAACGAAACAGTAGTAAACTGGATACGCGACTTTCTGAGTGATCGTAAGCAAAAAGTAGTTCTTGACGGAATTAGCTCTGATGCAGTTAAAGTGACATCAGGTGTCCCACAAGGAAGCGTAATCGGCCCCCTTTTGTTCATTATATACATAAATGACCTATGCTCTCGAATTAGCAGTAAAATACGTTTATTTGCTGATGACGCTGTCATCTATCGCGAAATTAATGATCACTCTGACTTTGAAATTCTATCATCGGATTTAAACAACGTTCATGTGTGGAGCCAAGAGTGGGGACTCGAACTTAATCTGAGCAAATGTGCGGCGGTACATTTCTTGCGGAGGTCGTCCAACTATACCCGTGTATATGCTGTGGATGGCGTTAAGATAAAGGCGACAGATGAAGTTAAGTATCTGGGAGTTACGATAACCTCAAACCTATCGTGGGGAACACATATAAGAAATATTTGTGGCAGAGCTCTGAAGAAGCTAGGATTCGTCAAGCGTATTGTGGGAAGATTCTCAGATGAAAAAGTAAAAGAGAGGTGCTATTTCGCACTCGTCCGGCCACACCTTGAATATGCAGCAAGCATATGGGATCCGGTGCAGAAAGAATTAATTCGGGAACTTAATAAAATACAAAGGAAAGCTGCGCGATTCGTCAAAAACTGTTACGGGCGTACAGACAGCGTTACGCAGATGTTAAACGAATTAGGCTGGGAGCCGCTAGAGACTCGGAGGCTGCGCGCTAGGCTTAGATTACTTGAGCAATTGAGAATAGATATCTTTCAGAGCGACACGGAGAACATCATATTAGAACCCCACTATATTTCCAGGTCCGACAGAAACGATAAATTAAGAGAGATATTTTGCCGAACGGATAGGTATGGGAATTCGTTTTTCCCCCGAACAATAAGGGACTTTAATAAATGCAAGGCGTAATTTCATAGAGCGTTTCCTTTTTATATGTAAACGGCTGGTGTCCTAACACCCCCCGCCACACTCCTATTGAGGCGGCTTGCGGGGTAGTATGTAGATGTAGATGAATACAGTCACGACGCCGTATGTTCAGCACAGTAGAACTCCTCTTATCCGAACTTCGCTCTGCCACAATGCGGATTGACCAAAACGGCTGTCTTCGGAAAACTAGTCACAGTCGGATGCTTTTCATGCGTTAGGAAATGTCAAAAAATATAATTGCCAAAATGGGAAATGAGGAGATTCTAACAAAAATGTGCAATTTTTTTTGTTTGTTCCATTCGGTTCGAGGATAAACGGTGTGAAATATTATTTCAATCGGATAAAGGATAGACCGGATAGACGTGTTGCGTCGCGCTCAAACCCTAGGAATTGTGGTTTTATCTCATAACATTTGTCCACCACCCAACAGCTGTACTAGTATTCATACATTGGAAAAAATAAAATGGAACGAATTTGTTTTCTCAGAAGTTCTTCTGTCCATGACTTTGGTCATCAGCTACTTCTTATCTCTCTTGCTCAAACGGGGATGCATGACGGCGCCATCGCTAAGCCACTGTCGTTGAAAACGAATTTTTTAGCTCTGTATTATCTGTTTCTCCACCTTTAATGGACTCGGCAATATGTAAATTAACTGCAGTTTTGACCTTGGCAAAGGTGATGTTGTTGATTCAATGAATGTTCACAACAGAGTTGCATGCCTTTGGAGGAGCTATTAGCCGATGGCAAAGAAATGTATCGCATTGGACAAAAAAGGTAATCATTGCGCACAATATAATAGCTATAAGTTGACTCGCTTGACACTTACTTGCTACTAAAAGCTCTTCATCTGTGATTCCCTCGAGTCAGTGTGGTTGTAATTGCATCCTATTCCCACAAATTACCTACTCTTTATCGGAGGAGCGTATCAGTGGTTTGCACAGGTGTGCGGAAACTACTGCTTTCTTGGTGGACGACAGATAAAAATACTTATCTGAGATTCATTGGGCTTATTCAATGAACGTGATATCACACATATCGATACTCATCACCGATTCATACTCTTCATGTGCACTAAAACTAAATTTGCTACCCTGATATAGGACTTTTTAAATATTACCTCCTTTTCTCAATGGACTTCAGTTGATTTGCTAACAATAATGGTTCTCTTTAAATTGGAGTAGTATTATTATTCATGAGCATTGAACATCAAGTTTAGTAAGGATTATCATTTTACTAGCTTAATATAAACCTTATATGTAACCATATTTAGGCTATCAGATAAGTAGTATGATAATTACTGCACCATACCTTCGTGAACCCATCTTGATCTGATAAAGACCTAATTTAGAGATTTCGCATAGTTTTGTCTCCCATCCGATTTTTATTTTATACAATGTAACTACCTATCTATGGTTTTCAATTGAATCGGTTGAATAAATCGCGTAAGTATCCATCGATCATTGGAGTTATCTCATATTGCTTATCGTTCGTTGCACCTGTTTTGTGTTTACTTGCTGTCGTTTCAAGGCCAATTCCCGAGATAAAACTCACAGCTGGCGATTTTAAGATTCCGTTTGGCAATGAGCTCTTCTTAAAGCATTAATTTATCCCTTGTTGAGTGTGAAACTGGATTTTTCCACGCGTCTTCCACTGAAACATCAGTGTAATTTGGAAGACAATAGATTATCAAATAATGGTTTTGGACGTACGCTGAGATAAAGATTTAGAACTAGTATCTCATTGTGAGGGAGAAGTATTTGATCCGATCGATCAACAAAATAACTCTTGGAGGTTGAAGTGAATTCTAACCGATTTTTCTCGTGGGTTGAACAGTGGCAAATAGACTCACTTCAGCATCAATATGGAATAATTCAACCTGGCATTAAGACTTCTTGCACTAATGTCAAGATGCCGCCTTAAAAACGCTCCTATCGTTATGATTCCGAAAATTGCGAAGCCGTCCCTGAGTGCGCCTCTCAATGAACAAAACGACTCTTTTGATGAGGATCCTTCAAATGCATCAAATACAGCTGGCATCATGGCAAGTGTGAAATTTACCGCATTTATGGTAATTTCCACTGAACAAACACTTGTACTAAAGTAGAATGCGGTCGAAAAATTTTGTTCGATGTTTTTGAAAAATTAATAAAATGTTCTCTCAGTGGCCCACAATGCCCGCTCCAGCCACCTTAACCGGCAGTCGTCTCCGAAATTCCAACTGTCTCGGGGTCATCGACCGTTTTAGGGGTTGCATTCTGGGAGATGTTTCTGATGATTTCTCGTTACGTTAGAATCGTTTTCAGGGCTGACATGATTCATGATCGTGTCGAGCATCAAAACATCGTCCTCAGTGTAACTTATTATCTCAAGGAAATTTCCCCTAAAACTAGTATTAGGAGACATGAATGGTCGTCAACAGCGCGTTTTGGCGAAACTCCTTCGGATACTCAGCGGCTCATTGTTCTCCCCATGGGTGAACCATAAAGGGATTTAAGCTGGTCTCATGATTTCCTTTTTAACTGGCCTATATCTTACACGTGCTGTAGATTACTTCTCAATGATAGGAAAGAGCCATCTGAAGAAATAGATAGGGTAGGAAACGATTTGATTGATCGCTCTATGAGCATTTTTTTTAGATTCGATTCTGTTTCCAGTGAGCTTTAAAGGGGATTGGTGGAAAATTTTCAAAATATTGATTTAGATCGTGTCAGAGACTTCTCTCCATCGATATAAACCTTGAGAGTGCACAGCGTGTCAAAATTAATTTGCTTTGATAAGTTCTTCATTGAGTATAAACTGTGCAACATATTCACGACATATCCTGATTCTCGCTAAACACCGAATTCACCGCATAGCTTTCACACTTAAATGTAAAATAATTTTGAAGATTATCCATGGTTTACTGTACTTGGCACTTTATTTTCACCTTTTCCTCACGCAAAGATGAATGTTCTCACAAAAAGTTCTAAATTTTTAACATTATGGTAGGCCTTTTTTAAACTTCTCGTTTATTCTCAAGGCTCAACTCTATTTCAAAGAATACGGAAAGGTTTCGTGCAACGGGTTTCATACGTAATGGGTGCTATGAACAAAATATATTTTCAAGTCCTGGATAAAGCGAATTTAGCAAATGACCCGAGAAAGTGTTCTTACAATTAGTACCCGCACATTTAGACTGAGTATTTTTTACGGCGGATGTATCAAATATGATCTCTTCATACGGCCTTCAGGCTGTAAGGTTTGGCTTCAGGCTAGGTGTTAGTAGGCGACGAGCAAATTGTTTTGTGAAGTAGTCGACTTCATTCCATTTCCTTTTTCTCATACTTGCATGTCAATTTCTTTACAGCTTCTGTTTCTCTCTTTCAAACCAATCCGGCAGGAATGAAGCGAAAAAAGGAAGGACCTCAAACGATTCTCCGCTGTTTCCAAGCTAATTCCCTCAATTTCTATTTACTTGGAAGCTATCATCCATCTCCTTACCTCTGCATTTTTACTATTCATGGAACAAGGGGCAATCTGCCACAAAATGCATAGTAATGATAAAACTATCCGTGACTCGTAAATGAAATGAGATTTCCCTACCCTACTAATCATTTTTCTTCTGGACGTTTAACGCTAGTTTTAGGAAGCCTGTTCTAAAAGGATCAGTTCGATTGAGGTAACTTGAATTTTTATTTCATACACATTCTGAATTTCAGCTCGTGTGCATCTAATTATGTACTTGAAAAATGGATAAATATAGCATCCTTTACTGAGAAGACGGGATATATAGCGGAGGTCCTCTTTTCATAATGTATATTGGTTTAGTAACAAAAAGAAAAATTATAGATGAACGTCTCAATGAAATTAAAATGTTGTCTCACTTTGTAAATTCTACAAAAATTAATTCTCACTGACCATAATTTTGGTCGGTCATCAAGCTTGAAACAGTAATGTATTCTCTATGCATAAATATAGCAATTCATGAATGCAAGAGAAGTGAAATAAGTATACGAGAATAGAGAAAGGAAATACTTGAAAGAGAGCGAGTTTCTCTTGGCCTCCCGGCAATGACTAAGTTTTTCGACGTTGCCAATCCCAAAAGGGAATGGTGTTATGGGCATGCATGCATGAAATAAGTCTTGCAATATATTGGGGAAAGTTATTCGTCAGTGTACGGCAGTACACCGTGGGGAGGCTGCTACGTATAACGGTACATCAAACGGAAATCTCAAAAATGTTTTCACGAGTATCACCACAAATGTCAACGAAATAGGTTGGTTTTGCACTCAAACGACCAAAAGGAAAATCTCAAGGATCGAAAATTTGAGCAAAGATCAGTATGCACCGTGCGTAATTAGCTGAAATTGCTTGAAACCGGAATATGAACAGGACATTTTAGAATATAACTGAAGCTGTTTAATTGCCCTTGGATAAGTAGCCCATTATGAACATACGTAAATGTAAACAAATCTATTTGAGCTTAAAACAAATAAAGAGGAATACATATAACATAAATGATACAGATATGGACAATTATCAAAAAATCAAGTACATGGTAAAATTAACAATGTGGAACATATTCCGAATAAGCATATCCAGGGAAAATATGTACATTCAAGTAAAATTTATCAACATACTATGACATTCGCATGATGGGAAATCGTCCACATTAAAGAAAAAAATCAACAAGCTCAATCGTAAACTACTTCAATTTTATGAAAAATCTAAGACTCAATATTCCAGGAAGCGACTAGAGTGTGGATGGAGATTTATCTAGTGTTAGGGACACCAAAAGGCTTTTTCATAAGTTTTCTTTTTGAAAGAGGCAAGTGGATTTGAATTATTTTCTTCGCGGATCAAAAGTGAGTAAAGGACATTTGGGTGGGAACAATCGAATGGGCGTCCGCGGCTGAGTATACCTCTGGATTTGTGTCAGCTGAAGAGCACTATCCGGCTAATGTGATTGTGACGCCACCGGAGTTGCCCGAATGGATCCGAATGACTCCGACCGTGTTCGGCGGTAGATTCGATAATGGACCCGTAGATGATCCACTCGTTGTCGTGGATTTGCGCGTGACCAGAATATCAACCGGATGGATGACAGCCGGGAAGGCCCGTCGGATTTGTAGGGGCTGGGTAGGAGCGGGAGACGATTGAGAAATAGTCCGGTGCCGTCAAGACCGGACCCTCTCAGGGATGAGCCCAGGGTTATGCTTTGAATTGAAAGGAATCTAAAGACATTCGATGTTCATTTAAGACATCGAGTTGTCCCTCTTACTGGCCTGGGACCCATGATTTTTTTTTGTGAATGCGAATGAACAACTTATGGTTCGTTCTCGGTGTCATGTAAGGTTTTGCTGCGACCAATATTTGTGTACTTTCGAGGGCCTCGTGTGCAAAAACTATTAAGGATTACAGAATATCTAAAACTATGACTGGATAGCCCGTTTCGGCGACCAATATTTGTGTACTTTCGAGGGCCTCGTGTGCAAAAACTATTAAGGATTACAGAATATCTAAAACTATGACTGGATAGCCCGTTTCGGCGACCAATATTTGTGTACTTTCGAGGGCCTCGTGTGCAAAAACTATAAGGATTACAGAATATATATAACTATGACTGGATAGTCCGTTTCGTCGACTACCGGAAATGGTTTGTCGCGAGCGGAGGGGGTTTACGATGTGACGTCACAGCGCTGCGCGTGGGGGTCTAAATTTGGGCTTGCGTGGGCTCGGCGCGCGCTCAGTTCAGTTGTATCTCCGGAACGAGTCGGTCGATTTTAGTGAACGAGGTGTCTACGGAGAGCTGAGAACGTGAGTAAGACGTTTATTACACAAGAAATATAAAATCAACATTGAAAATCAGAAAATATTAGTTACCATCGACCAATTGTTCGTAGGTTAGCCATTTATACTAATGATTTCGATGAATAAATGTTATGCATGGTGTAATATTCTTTCTCTTATTTCAACTTTCTTTCCGGGAAACAAAACAAAAGAATCTCCCAATAGCGAGAGTAACGTATGTAATTTGACATTCACGAAATAAAGATCCGACGGGAGTATCAGGAATACTCCCTGTATTTTCTTTAGTGGGATGATGCCACCAACTCGACTTCTTATTCGAACGAAGAAGCAGTTGAAGTCAGTAACGGATGGATATAATTCAGTATCCCCAAATAAATAAAGCTAGAATGTGTCAAATCTTGGATTTTACTGCTGCGGATTAAATATTGCTCTGTGAAATGCATAATCGGCAATCGATAACTCGATCGGCCAGGTGATGTGGCTCATAGAAATACCACCCGCGATCCCGATGTAAGGGCTACAAGCACCTGGTATAATCACACTATGTGAAATATTCGTATATTTTGGGAAGAAGTTTCGCCTATTTCCTAATGTACCCTGCGTTTTCCCGAAAGTTTAGTACTCAGAAAATAGTGTAGGTGGGATAATTAGATTTAAACCCAGGCCTCGTCTATCAGTAGATTAATTCTGTACCTTTTTGGCAGCAGCATTGCCTGTTCGTATCTCTTTGTCAAATATTAAAACGTTCTTTTTAAGTACTTTTGGTTGATATGGTCATCTGTTTAGTAAAGTTCAACGAATGAATCGATGACGATTGCTGTTATCACTCTGATAGTAATTCTTCATTTCTCCGGGTTCCGTTAATTTAATCGAATAAACATTTATATATGATATAGCACTTTACTAATTCGGCTTTTTTATGTTTATTGTAACTTGCACAATATAAAAAGTTCGTTTCCCCACTTACGGTTTGAAGCTTATATTCTGGGAAATGCTACTCCGAGGTAAACCTGAGAAAAGAAAAATTATGGACCCTTTATCTTCGTGGGAAATCAAACACGACAAAGGGAAAGGAACTATCCATTCCATGCAAAATTATCTTAAGTTTTATTCGATTCCATGCGAATTAAAAATATAGAAAAAGTATTTTCACCTTCGTTCTATGATTCAGTCATGGGAGAGTTTAGCCAGAAATTCTATCAACCATTAATCGGTTAATTAACTGCTATTGTTATGTTTACGGAACTGAATACGTTTTTCTATATGATGCTTTTCCTGGAGCGAAATTGAGAATCACTAGGAATGTTTTAAGATTGAAGTTATCTTTTATTTTTATTTCAAGGCCTATTACAATAGTCCAGAGTGGCACTGTTCTGTGAGTTATGGCCGTTTACAAAGCCGTCGATAATTCCGTACGCCATTAGTAACATAAGATATTTCTAAAATGTAACTGAAGTTGAATTTTTACTTTCAAGTAAAGGAAGCTGGGAAAAATTTGGAAATATCCAATTTAAAAGGAAATTTCACGAGTTTTGAACGACTGGTGTCATTCGGTTTTGGGAAAAAACGAAAAATGAAGAAGTCGTGAAGAGACTTATACGAGGGTTTACATTATTTTGACAGAAATCACAACATAGTTGAAAGTAAACTGCATTCACGACTTAAATATTTGAACGAATTTTCGTTCTTTTTCTGGAAAGAATGGCTAACTCGTGGCGCTGCTACCGATAAGCTAGCTGTGGATAGCATCCTAAATGTACGACCGTGAAAAATATATTCCTCAGCTATGGCACAAATTGCCCCACTCTTGTACACCCATGTGAAGTTACCGAGCCACTCGTCATTGATTGAGGAATAAAAGCCCCGAAATTAGCAGAGGCAGCCCCGGTGATCAATTGGAGAATTGGCTGGACAACATCATTTGATTGCCATCCGGCAGCGGTGACTCACTTGAATGACAAAAGCACTTGCTCATTCATCGACGGAGGACTTCTTTGTCGTTGCCGGTATAGAGACGAGCAAAAATCGCCATCCTTTGATTGACGGGTCTGCCTCTCATGCGTTCCCTTCCCTTGAAGACGGAGGAGCACTTATACTAATGCCTCCTAGAAAGGAGTTATCACAGCGATGAAGTCTTGAGGAGCAGGCATATGAAACCTTCCGCTCAGGGTCATGACCCGCATGATTGGAAAGGGATCGTGTTGGTGAGGTGGCCTGACCACTGACTTCCCATTCCGAGGGCCCGGGTTCGAGTTCAAAGTGTGGCGGAGTTTTTTTTCTCTGTGGAATTACGATCACTACACGGATGCTGTGTGGAGAGAACTTTAAGGCCTGGTTTGCGTCATCCGCAAGATGACTCAGCCTTTTGGTTAACTTGAGGTTAGATCTTTTTGAGAGTTATTTTTTGTATATTAGTTTAGACTGTTGGTTACTAGACGGGAAATTCATCGATCAGAGAAAGTATTAACTTTGGTTTTCGTGCCGAGAAAATGTTTTACCAGAACCAATAAAACCGGGCCTAAGAATAGAATTTGTCCGCTGAATCGAACGTTTAACTGTGGACCGCTTCGCGCCTTTCGTGATGAGTAGGATAATTCCGAGGCCGGGTTTGTCTCCACCTTTCCCCCATTTCCCCCGCGCCAAAATATCCTCTTCACCCATTCATAATGGAAGGTAAAATGAATGGGAGTAATTACAGAGGAATATTGAAAAACACCAGGAAAATTATGAAGTACGTCCAAGTGAGGGATTATGTAGGAATGAAGCGGCTAGCTGAGAGAAGAGTGAAATGGAGAGCTGCAGCAAACCTATCTTCGAATCCATGACTGCTGATGATGAGGTGCGCTGAGACAGTACTGGATAATTTAATCTTTTCAGTCGGGATGGTACGAGGCATCTGTGTCGTTACTTAATGCAAGTGTTTTTCCCTAAACATCACTACTAAGCTCTTAATGAAACTTTTTCTTTTAATACTTTAAGGGTATGAATGATAAACCTATCATAAGTAACAACTTCAGAAATATAAACAATTACCTATTATTTATATTTTTATAAGTTAAAAAGAATTTATGACGACGCCAACACAATCAATTATATGCATATCGTTGCTGGTATTTTACCGAGACGATCAAACAGCGATACTCGCTTGTGTGGTATTCAAAGAATTTGGAACGAATATCTAGTTCGGCTTTTAGGTAGAAAATTTCGCATGAGGGCTAATATGTCATGTGAAACATTATTGTAATATTCCATCCATTGCTTCTGTGAAAAAATCGTATTTAATGCCATACTTTAAACATTCCTTGATGTGAACCCTGTACAACATTTTCGTTGTACTCTATTCTGGATACTAGTTCATCAAATAATGACAACAGGCGAGCAATAGAAATGAATTAGATTCATTGCTAACGTCCACAGGAATGGGACTCGATTTCCTGTCGTTGTTTCTCTCAAAAAACAAGTTTGCGGCGTTACTTAGCTCTGCGCGGAATATTTTTTTCTCAATAACACGCTTTTGATTTCTAGCAGTAAGTCACTGTATTCAATTATAGGATTGAGATACTTTTAACCTCGTTGTTTTCTCATGCTATGGCTAAAACAAGAAGGGATACTTATAAATGGATACTGTCTAGAATATATAAGTAGTATGGAATATTTTGCTAAAAACAGGAACAAAGTCATTAATAGCCAAATTTTAAATGCACGATATTATTTCCTCTAAATTTTCTCATTTTTTTAATTTTTATTGCAACAACTTCTCGCGAAATGTGTGGCCTTCCGAGTGGTTTAAATAGCCTTGAGTGTGATCGTTCCCGATATGTGATAGCGTCCAGTTTTTTCTGCGAAATGCTTCGACCACTTTACACCGATTATCTATCTAAATACCTACCTCAAGTGCGAATTGCCAGCTTGGCCGAATTCTAGAGTGCTCAAGTAGTGATTATGGAAAATCTCTTTTTTATCATTCACATCGTCCCCTCTATGACGGGTGTTATTGCAAAACACGCGCGAGTGCATCAATAGCGCAAACGAACAGGTTTTTATCATTGACGACCAGCGCCGTATATCAATAGCGAGTCGAGTGGAAACACGTGCAGATGTCAGATTTGTATACTTATCGGTGACATTGTATATCATTGCAACTCTGGAACACAATGTAATCTTTCTTCTATCGAGTTGGAAACGATAAGAAGGGCATTTACTCCGTGTGTCCCTAAACCTAAGTGATTTTGTTTCTCCTTCCCTCTCGTATCCAAGTGCAGTGAAACCCAAATTTTCTTTTGAATTATCCGTTTTCAAGGAGAGATAACGCTGAGTGCAAAGTCTCCGCCTAATCAGTCAATAGTAACCTAGTTGATAAAAACCGTTAAACTAAAAAGCACGTAAAATTTTAGCATGTAAATGTCTACAAAAGTTCAAGAAGTCACGTATTGCCGTTAATTCCTAACTGAATGTCCTAAAAACAATCTGGGTGGGGATATCAGACTGAAAATAAGATATATTCCGTGGAAAAAATGTAAAATATTACGATGCTCTTCTTTGAGAAACTAATCAAGATATCCGCAAAGTTGAGAGAACAATTTTTGAACACGTTCTGCTATATTACAGCCTTTTTAAAACAATTATGGAAAGGAAACATGCACAAATTACACTAGCAGCCGCATCGGAGGCGCGTGGCAGAGGGTGTTCGAAATCCCACAGTGGAAAAGCGAAAGAGAGAGTAGGGAAAAGGATTTGGAAGAGGAAAAGGACGACAGTGAATCGTATATAACGAGGTCTACATTCATTATAAAGTAAAGTATCATATACTTTAATTTATAATGAATTATAAAGTACGATGTACTTTGAAAAAATTACGACGCTTAAAACGTTTGTATAAAATCAAATATTTTGTAGAAAAGTACAAATTATTTTATCATGAATACAAACATGAAAAACCTCTACGGGGTTAAGCCTGCCATTGTCAAGTAGATTTATGTAACGAGCTCTTTTAGTGTCTCTCTCGTCTTTTTTGAGGTCACTAATGGCACGTGATAAGAAGGAAATTTTGTGCCTATCAGTTCAGCAGTGTTTCTCTAATTTTCTCTCTTCCGTCAGCTCTGAAGATAGAATGCGGGGATAAAATAATATCCTCCTTGTCGTACTGAAGCTCGTTGAGAATGGAAAGGGATGTGAAGAAAAAATGGTGAAAAACTACCGACGAAGACCGGGTAAATCAAATAGGTGCGCATAAAGCAAATCACGAGAGAAGTTATATTAGGAATCATGAAGGAATTAAACTCATAGATCTAAGAGAAAATGTAGTTGGGAGCTGGTGAAAAACCATAAAATGAGCCATCAAACCACGATGAGTGCTGTTGCAGAGATTTCATGAGTTATTTGTTAATGCACTGCTTTTCCTTTGTTGCACAAGGCATACTCTGCGAGCCGCAAGAAGCATCTTTATGGAAAACTAATCACGTGACTGTACTACTGTTGAATCCTGTCGTTAGGATGGAGTTACTCCACATGAACAAAAGCTTTACTCATTACATACTAGTCCTCAAGCGTAGTAGAAATGCGTAGTCCGTTCTGTTTTTCCATACATTAGCCTTCTCAGTGATGGCGATTGACGAGTATTAAAACTAGAGCGCTTGCCATATTCGGCCGAATTACAAAATATTTCTTCGATCGAGATTTTATAAGAGGGAGTTTCGACTAATGTTATATTTTCACGTGAATCAAATATTTCATGTACAAAGACCGATAATATTCCATGATCGGCTTAAAGTGAGAGCCATGAAACTCCGTCAGAGGGATTAAAATCTCTTGATTCTGGCTCCACTTTTTTTTATTAGTTTTTTTTTAAGTTGTGATTATTATTTTGTACAAAAAATTGCTCTTTCCCGTGGATTCATTCTGTGGATATTTGAGAACCCAGTGGAAACTTACATTTTCCAACGAACGAGCGTCAAACAAGCACATATAGGTACATTGTTTCTTTGAAAATTCTGTTTTTTGTTTACGCAACATTAATAATTTTTTGGCTTGCATTTATTTACCAACACCAATGGTACTCTAAAATCAGCACAGCAGTGAGAGATTCGATCCATAGTCATAGTAAACTGATCTCGTTTAACCGTATATTTTTCTCGTGTATTTTTATGCATGTTGATTTAAAATGCTATTTGAACTAGCTGAAACAATCTGTAAACATTAGCGCTCTGCATTTTCGGGTTCTCCATCCACTATCGTTGACTTTGGCTGACAACGGTTTGATAGCAGGATGGCTGTCGAAACCGTTGTCAGCCAAAGTCAACGAACGCAAATGGAGAACCCGAAAATGCACAGCGCTAATGGACAACCCCTCGAAAACCTACCAAAAAATCTGTAAAAATTTTATTGTGACTTATAAATAATGGATATTGTTATAAAAACATTTTAGCCTTTACAAACTCGACAATAATGCATAATAACAGAAACACTGTAAAAATGTCCGCACCAATTTTTATTCTACCGATCTAGGTTTCGGCAAACATTGCCATTATAAAGGTAATTATGTTTGCCGACACCTAGGTCGGTAGAATAAAAACTGGAGTGGAAAATTTTACAAAGTGTTTCTGTTATAATGCAGTCTGTGACACATTTCCACAACCTTTCGCCGGATACTTTAAAATCCGAACCAAATCCACAGTAATATTTACAATCGCTGAAAACTTTAACTGAATTGTTTGGTTTTGTCCTTCTGTTCGACTGTGGTTAGATTAACTCGATACTCTGTATGTGTTTTTGGTGGCTTGTCACAGAACATTAAACTTTTATTATTATTGCCCGTCCGTAATATAGCTAAACACATCAGAGGGCAACGAAACGGACGACATGCTTTCCGCTAAGTCATAGATAGATGCTCTCGGAATGATACTTAGTGTGAATTATATCTCTTATACAATCTTCCTTATACACTGTCTTCTACTAATCATGGGGGAAATGAATGGAAACTTACCTCTGTCATTCGATGACCTGACCTCAGTCAAGTAGCGATGTGTTCACAAAGCCACGGAACGCATTTTTCTTTTGTTATTCCGGAGCTTAAATGCAATCAAGAAGTGATTTCCGCCAGTAATCATGAGGTGAGAGAGATGATGTATTCTTTAATGAGAAGTTTTTCTTCGCCTTTTTTTGTCGAATTCTCCGTAATCGAATCGCGTTGCCAAAACAGTTCGTTTCTTGCTTACCAAGCGCTGAATTATGCAATCATTCGTGTTAGCTGTTATACGAGCGAAGTAGAGAGTTAGAAGTGTTTTCCACAAGGATTCCTTTGAAGTTCTAAATGTAAAAGTAATTGCCGTGCAAAATTTATGCACGCGAAGGATTTATTTACAATCGATGATGTCCTATAATTATTTTATAAAAGCTCTACCACATGTGTTTTGTCCAAGGAAGCAAAAATTGCAGTATGCAAAAGTGTACTCCATCCCTTTTCATTGGATGGGAGTGAAACTTGAGTATGCACGAGAGTAGTAGTATGCGGAAACTGAGAAATGTTTGATGTAAAAACAGAATGGATGAAAAATTAAGTAAATATATCTTGGTAATGTCTACTGTTTAATTTTATTGCACTACTACGCGTTTAGACACTAAGGCGTCATCATCAGGTACATTGTCGGTTGGTGAAAAATTAAAAATGACAACTTTACACACCATTCAGAAACGGGGGGGCAGGGGATGGACGGTTCTGGAAGGAAGTAGATTTTTTGAAATGAGGAAAAAAGGGGAGAGGAAAGAGGAACAAATCTAATGAACGAAATAGAATTTTAAAGCCGTTCCCCCGTACTCTACCTCCCACCCTGAAACCACAATCTCCACTTTTCTAATTGCAAAAACATCTACTTTCTTCCAGAACCGTACCTTTCCTTCTTCCCCCCGTTTCTGAATGGTATATGAAATGGGATATGGTAATTTTTAATTTTTCACCAACCGACATGGCACCTGATGACGACGCCTTGGTGTCGAAACGCGTAGTGGTTCAACAAAATTATTCAGTGGAAATCACCAAGTTTTATTTACTTCACCATGATGTTCCACCATATCTTGCCAGACATCGTTGAATATTGGAGGGATGGGGTCCAGATGGAGAGGGCGATGAAAGAATGTGGATTGGATGCTTCGGTAATGGACATGAATAAAATGAGCGTGCTTCGTTGGTTTTGTCATATTGAGAAAATGGATGAGCGTCAAATAGCAAAGTAGATTTAGGTTAAAGAAGTGAATTATGTGAGAACAAGGGGTATACCGCTAAAGACGTGGGTGAATGTGAAGGAAGATACTCTTAAGAAGAGGAACATTAGAAGTCCTATGACCAGGAGAGCGTGTGTGAAGCAATGTATTAAAATAACTGAAGTAAGAGGTATGCAAGGATAGGGAAGCATGGAAGAAATTAGCAAAACAGCCAGTTTTACAAGCCCAGAAACGATAATTAAGCACTTTTAACTGTACCTACCCCTAAAGGGAACCATATGAAGGGTATGCGTGAAGCTCTTGGTAATGTATTTCAATCGGGTCATGAGCGAATTATTATTCCCCAGCCAGTATAGTAGAAACTTTCTGCAATATGAGAGGATTTTTATAACGGTAGGTTCATCAATTATGGTAGGAATGTAAGGACACAGAAGTACTTCCATCTCATCTTTCATGACTGCAGTTGTCAACTTTTATCCAGCTTCTCGGCATACTCCCTTTGTCCTTCATCCCATTCAATACGCTTGTTCTCTTTCTTCTCCCTCTCCACCGCTTACCCAGCATCCTCCCCTCTATCACATCCTTCAGCATCCCCACGCCCCTCACCACTAGCTGCTGCATTCACTCACACTGCCTCCTAAAAATCTCCTCACCCACCAAGCACTTCCTCGTTCGTCTTCCTTCCGTTCAACACACCCATTCCATTCTCCAACACGCCCTCAACTTAAACGCTTCCCAATCATTCTCATCCAGTTCACCAAGAATGCGTCTAATACAGACAGCAATCCCTTGGCTAGGTATATGATTCTGGATAATAACTCTTGTATTTAAAATAGGGTTCGTTATGTGAATGCCAAAATTAGTTACTAAAAACTGCCATATCAATCGTTAGTAGCCGATTATTGACTGGAGAACCTGTAAAAACAGGCTTTCATTCTCTCAGACATATAACGGTTATTTATTACAGGGATTATATTATTAACACATTATATTATTACAGAGACTTACATGCGTCAATATTTGGTTAAACGATACCGAAGCATTACGTTTTGAATAACATTGCAAATTGGGAGCTCGATACTTACAATCAGCCTTAAGGTTTTATTAAATCCAGTATAACCAACGGCTATGCAGTGACGATATTTGTTTTCTTTTGTTACGCAGATATAATACCTTCAAAACGGAATATTTTGCGTGAGAATGGTGTCCCGATAGCTTAGAATGTAGGAGTGCTTTAATTAGTATAGGATTAGTTGGATTATGTGATTGACTTTTATCTGGATTCGTATGACGCTAAATGCGCCACATACAAAGATGTTCCTCCCTCTACATCTACAAAATACCCTGCAATATCTACAAAATACCCTCTACTGACGAATAAGATCGTACCAGGGGTATTGCTCAGTAACTGATACTACGCTTTTTCCCTGTAAGAGGGTTGGGGTTCATTATGACGTTGTATAAAATCCCAGTCTTTATGCTATGGTCACGTAGAGTGCAACATAGAACTATCCATCGAATAAGACAAACTGGGAACCTCTAGTGACTTCTCTCAGCTGACGTCTAGGCCTCGAGTCTTACAGTTCTTCCTCCGCTTCTAAATATCCCAACTCGCCACCAATTGCCTCTTTATCTTCCATGACGTGGATTATCTCATTAATCAATAACCTTACCTAATCACGACACGTCTAATATTACATAAGGTTATGGAGTGGTAATCGTGAGTTATTGTGTGTACATTTTAATAACTATTCAAGTTAGTCGAAAAATAATTCTTGGCTCGTTTTCAATTAAGTGCATCTGTTCATACAGTGGAAATCACCATGCATGCAGTAATGTAAATGATGCAAGAATTATGTTTTAAGTATGTCGCGTTAATTAAAGCATTGTTATGACAAGAGTTTTCGGCGCGTAATTAGTAATATAAGCAAAAATTGTATCTAAATAGGCTTTTTACGCGGCATGATACCTTGATATTTATTAGCAATACGTAGATAATAAAATGAAGCGTATTATTTCGCGTTCAGGAGATAATATGTTCGTGTGTAATTGAATTATCTCAAATTATATGTAATGTGCCAGAAGCCTTGAATTGCCGAGAAACCATATCGGTAACATGCAATAATGTTCACGTTTACCTATAGATATCACTTATAAGGATACGTATGCAAAGTTTCACGCAAATTTGTACAAAAACAAAAATCCAACTCCAGATTCAACCACCTTAATCCTCATCATAGGTAATCAATCCTAGGATTAATAATTTGTTACGATCGACTTTTTGCTAATAATATTTTGTAAAAGTACAGCCAAGGTAGCAAAAATTAATGTACATCAATAGACGTATCAAAATAACTAAGCTTTCAGGTGCATTTTACTGTATTTTTTTCTTGCACTGTATTACGTTTCCTCGTTTAGAATCATAGTTTAGAATATAGAACATCTCAAACACTGGTATCTCGCCTTTTCCTTAATTTATTTCTCTTCTTACGGCTCTATATATTTTCGTTTACCTGTTGCCTTTTTGAAGAATTTCCTCTTTTTGTATTCACATTAACAATTTCAACATCACTTCTCACCACGACACACAATGAGAGACAATGGGAACCCCGTTTTTCTGGCAACAAAATCGATTTCTTCGTATCGTTAAAATCATATCTAATATTCTATTAAAACTGAGTTATTAAAACTATAATATACTTCATCACTTCAATGATTCATAGCTGTAGGATGGCCCAAATACATTCAATATTTTGGGGCATCTGAGGAAGTGGGGCTATCTCCGGAAAGTGCTCAATTCATTCTCAAAACGTGAATCAATTGCAACTCTTTACAGAGAAATTTAGTGGTTACATTGCTTTTCATTCATATTACTCTCTGTATACCATTCCTACATCCTCATTCCACGCCGTTTTGCTGTGAGTGGCATTAAGCGGATTTTCAACTAGGATAACTAGACACTCTTCCTATACGAATATGTTAGTGAACGTTCCATCGATTTGAATCTTCTTTTACCTACCTTTCTTACTCAATTAAATGTTCTCTTTTGTTCGCTCAATGAATTTCGATTGATTTTTTTTCCTCAGATCCGTGACCCTTCCGTACAGCGGCGAGACGATAGTACAAGGAATCCCCGCCTACAAGTTCGAGGGTGACGTCCTGGTGATGGACAACGGCACCTTGGACCAATCCTCTGCGTGCTACTGCGGCCACGATGGTAGCGACTGCCTCCCGATTGGGGGCCTCAACATGTCCGTTTGTCACAGGAATACTCCGGTGGTGATCTCCTACCCGCACTTCTATTTGGCTGACCCTTGGTACACGGAGAACATCACGGGAATGCAACCGGATCAGGAAAAACATTCCTTCTACATGTCTCTCGAACCGGTGAGCGCCTTTCTGTTGGATTCCTGATGCTTTACTTTTCAAGCAAAGACACGGATGTATTTGCACAGTGAAAATATAATTACATCCTTCAGCACCAAGTATTTTGTTTTGTGAGGATAGATCAATGGAGTTTTATGCATTTTGATCTAAAATATACAGCAATAATAGTTTATTGAGGGTAGGTCTAAAATGAAAATGGTTATTCCTTGCCAACGTTTCCGAATTTAATTACTTCCATCAAAAGGGCTACAACCACGAAACAGAAGAACAGTAACAAAAACATCAACCAGCGATACCCTTACAATGAAAGTATATAATTCTACCGTTAGTATTACCTTGGAATAATTAAAATACTACGCCTAATTTGTACATGTTCTCGTCTTGCGTGTTACTAAATCCATTTTGTAATAAGTTACCACGAATACCTACTGCTTTTATGAACATGTATATAGTCTTCTTGAAAGTTACTCTCAAGTTGGTGTTACAGAGAACTCTGCATATACATAGAAAAATTAAACTACAGTTTCACATTCACTTCCTAACAAAAGAGCGTCACTGCACATTATTTTAAATAATTCCAAGATAATACTGACGGTGGAATTATATATCTTAATTCAATGGGTATTGTCGGTTGAGTTTTTTGTTGTTCTATATCTCAAATCTGGTGAATCGAAAAGACAAGTTGACGCATTATTTCTAGATTTTAAGAAAGCTTTCGACACGGTACCTCATACCAAACTTTTATACAATTTACAGTCATGCGGCCTAAACGAAACAGTAGTAAACTGGATACGCGACTTTCTGAGTGATCGTAAGCAAAAGGTAGTTCTTGACGGAATTAGCTCTGATGTCGTTAAAGTGACATCAGGTGTCCCGCAAGGAAGCGTGATCGGACCCCTTTTGTTCATTATATACATAAATGATCTATGCTCTCGAATTAGCAGTAAAATACGTCTATTTGCCGACGACGCTGTCATCTATCGTGAAATTAGTGATCACTCTGACTTTGAAACCTTATCATCGGATTTAAACAACGTTCATGAGTGGAGCCAAGAGTGGGGACTCGAACTTAATCTAAGCAAATGCACGGCGGTACAATTCTTGCGGAGGTCGTCCAACTATTCCCATGTATATGCTGTGGATGGTGTTAACATAAAGGCGACAGATGAAGTGAAGTATCTAGGAGTTACGATAACTTCGGACCTATCGTGGGGAGCACATATAAGAAATATTTGTGGCAGAGCTCTGAAGAAGCTAGGATTCGTCAAGCGTATTGTGGGAAGATTTTCGGATGAAAAAGTAAAAGAGAGGTGCTATTTCGCACTCGTCCGGCCACACCTTGAATATGCAGCGAGCATATGGGATCCGGTGCAGAAAGACTTAGTCCGGGAACTTAATAAAATACAAAGGAAAGCTGCGCGATTCGTCAAAAACAGCTACGGGCGTACTGACAGCGTTACACAGATGTTAAACGAATTAGGCTGGGAACCGCTAGAGACTCGGAGGCTACGCGCTAGGCTTAGATTGCTTGAACAATTGAGAATAGATATCTTTCAGAGCGACACGGAGAACATCATATAAGAACCCCACTATATTTCCAGGTCCGACAGAAACGATAAATTAAGAGAGATATATTTTGCCGAACGGATAGGTATGGGAATTCGTTTTCCCCCCGAACAATAAGGGACTATAATAAATGCTAGGCGTAATTTCATTAGAGCGTTCCCTTTTTATCTTTAAACGGCTGGTGTCCTAACACCCCCCGCCACACGCCTATTGAGGCGGCTTGCGGGGTAATATGTAGATGTATATCGAGATATTAGCCCGGAAGATGGAAGTAATAAAATTCCGAAATGCTGACAAGGAATAAACTATTTTTATTTTAGATATACCCTCGATATACTATTATTTTTGATATATCAATGTTTCCCAACGCTTTTCATGGAGCATCACCTTCCATGCCCTGAATATATTTAGCATTTTCAATACCTCAAATTACGAAGAAATTCACGGGGAGGAAAATAGATCTGAATTTTACGAAGAAAACAAATTTAATCTTGTTTAAGTATGATATGGAAAAAACACCATCTTATTCTTTGTTTATTGAAGTTTTGAAATCTAATGTTCCTCTTTTTATGAACTACCAAACAACACTTGACTCACAATCGGTTAAAAGACCGTATTAAAAGAAAGTTATTACCGTACCGTTAAAAGAAAGGTATTAGTTCTCCTTCTAGTAAAGAGGTAATTAGTTCTCTAGTTACCGAGTTTTTTTAGTGCATGACAATTATGTAGAATAAAGACAAAAATCGAATTCGCTAATATATTCATCTCGTAACAGTCAGTCGAGATAGTTGTATTTTCACGACGCCTTTAGATGAGCCATCTGCCAAGACCTATGCTAGTCTGAGAGCTTTAGGAACCATGGTGAGTGGTGCATCTTGCGTCTTTGTGAATGAACATCGCCTTTGTTGCCTGGTGGTGTTGTGCATTATGGCACCAATTAGCTCTCCTTTAGTTTCAAACTTTGGCAGTCACTAATTGACTGGGTTTTGTAGGAATGGCAATATCTCTCTCTAAAATAATCTGCGACTTCTGCCCTGCCCTGTTGGCATTGTATCATGACAAAAATCAACACATTTCAATAATATGTAAACTTAAAGCACCCGTTTTAAGTACATAGTTCATATAAAAGTATTTCTCAATTGATGGTAAGTAACACTTTGCGAACAACAGTCTGCTATATTAAAAGGGATACATTTCGTTTAGGAGTAATGCTAAATTAAAATTCACCACATGACCACGTTTGGAGGACGTTAAAATAGGCTTCTGTAGCTACGACAGACCTGTCTCGGGAGTATTTTTGGACAATTTTAGCGATTTTTTCCACCCGCATGTTGAATTAATTAACTTGCGAGTGCCTACTCCTTCTATAATATACCGTTTGCCGATAACTCCCAGGCAACGGACAACCTGGCGGCATGATTGTTAAACTGCGTCGGAGGGAAGACAAAACCAAGGCCTCCTCCAGTGAGTGACGAATCATTTAATCGGATGACCTTTCCATGACAAGGAAACCAAAGCTCCAACTTCTGATCGCTTCGATCGTCATTCATGCATATGCATGTCTGTTCAAACGCCACTGCCGAACATTTTCTATTACCTGAAACTTCACATGAGTTAATTTAGGTAACTCATAAATATTTTCGTTCTCAAACTTCGTCACACATAACTTCTTTTAATCCTTTAGCTTCACTTTGTGAGCAGGAAATATATCTATGAGCGACTCTGTAGTAGACCCATCATCATCAGTAGTCATCAGTCCGGAGACTGGTTTGCTGCAGTTCTCTCTACTCCACTCTCCTACCAGCCAACCACTTCATTCCTACATAATTTTTCACTTAGACATCCTTCATAACTTGTCTAATGTATTCAATTCTTCCCCTCCTTCCATTATAACTTTCCACAGGCTTTTATGTCACAAAATGTGTCTAGTAAGTATGTCTATCCTTCTTCTTAGAGTATTTATTACACTTCTTTTCTCTCCAACTCTTGAGACTTCTTCGTTTGTGGTTCTCTTCGTTCATATGAACTTCATCATTCTTCGTGACACCACATTGCCATATCTTCCAATCTCTAATGCTCTGCAGATGTTACTGTCTACACTCCACTGCCATGTAAGAGTATGCTCCGACTATATGCTTCTATGGAGAAGCAGCTCTTCGACTTTTTCTCGAATATGTTTAGACACGGTCACAGTAATGTTTATATTATGACATTATTTAACGAATCAGGAAAATTAGGGATAGTCGTGAGGCTCTATTCCGAACCAAAAATAGATGTACTGTGAACAATGCGTAGCTCCTCGACGAGGGAATACGGGTGCGTGATAAAGGATTCATGAACTTTACTCCGACATTTTTTAAGTTCAACCATTAGTACATTGACTCGTTTTCCAGACACGTTTCAGTTGAGAAAGGCTGTCCTTGCTCAGTAGGAGGACGCTGATCACAGTCCAATCGTGACGATTATAAATCTATTCCAGATATGGCGACGGAAGTGATTAAGAACAGTGACAAAAAACAGTATGCTTCTTAAACACATGCTCATTATAAAAAATCGGAAAAGGAGAAGTATCGGGCACGACGTGGTGGAATTTCAGAATAATGAAGACATAAATGGCAATTTTCCATTGGTAAAGTAAATTTTTTTTTCGACCTAGGTTTCGATGTACTGCATGCATACATGTACTACATACATACTGCCTAATGATATTGTAGTACATTGAAACCTAGGTCGCAATAAATCTCTTTTACTCAAGGAAAATTGCAAAATCTGTCTTCATTGTTAAAGTTTGTAAATTGATGAATGGCCATAAATTCTGTATCGGATTTCTCTTCTAATTCAGAACAGAATCAAGCAGGTTGTTCCCGTAATTTTTACACCAAAAGTAAACGTGCTTTAAAAAACCTAATTCTTACCCTAAATGGCTGACTGACGAAATTGACATACCGCATTATCACAATTCTCATCCTTCCATAGGCATTACCGCGGAATTATATTGCTCGCAGAAACGCCACTTCACGTAACGATCTCGATGCACACGTCAAAGCGCTTTGAAAAACTCGAGTACAGAACAGCTTAGCCATCAGTCTCCTTTGCTTCACCGCAAAGAACATCGCAGCAAACCTCTCTGATATCCACAGAAGAACTTCCGTGAGCACTTATTTCTTGAGGATGGTGGCCAGTAGATGATGAGAAACGATTTCCTGGGACGCACCTCTCTGCATGACGCGATTAATTTTCCCAGCATCAGCGCGTGAATTATCTTCTGTCATTCTCAGGAAAGTGCTTGCTTATGCACATCTTATGCACTAGGGAGTGCCAAATTTTCCAACTTTACTTTAATAATACGAAGATAGAGTACAGAATTGAATGATGAGTTCAACTTAGTTCGTCTCACAACAGTACTATGGGATGCATGATTTTCGCGTACTTTAAAGGCTGTGATCATTTGATTTTTGCAATATAAACGCGGAATCAATGTTATTATTGATGCAACTAGACCCCATTGTAAACCATTTTGATTGGCTGCTTTCTTAGATGATATTCGTAAGAGGTCATTAGGATGGGACCGAATAAATGGCAGCATTTAATTCAGTGTTTACCAAGGACATCTTTGAGAGATTGTTTGCAATGTTCTGTTCTGTCGTTCATTTGTTCAACTAACATCATTGTATACTAGAGTTAGGCATCTGGGCTCTCCATCTTTGGA
This sequence comes from Pyrrhosoma nymphula, assembly GCA_963573305.1. NCBI lineage: Eukaryota > Metazoa > Arthropoda > Insecta > Odonata > Coenagrionidae > Pyrrhosoma > Pyrrhosoma nymphula. Next base: position 37,567,562 of record OY754331.1, on the reverse strand, counting down.
ACTAGATGAAGTCAGGGGTATCCCCATAGAGGACATGTTATCCTTTAGCAGGGCAACTGGACTCTATGGGTGAATACAAACATGGTGGTTGGCACAATGGACCATTAGGTCTAAGTGCCTTAGCTCCTCCTTTGGAGGAACTCCACCTACAACCTAATCTAATCTAAAACCTCATTGTATTACACTGCACGTGTCTAAAAGGGAATGTGTTTGGGCGCAATTCCCGAGAAATTAAAACTGGAAGGGATATACATTTTTCTTAGGATTCACTGTAGGATAGGTACTGTCATTCTGAATGGCAGTTTTCACTCATGAAACGCTAAAGAAATAGAATAAAATTTGCCACTCTGTTCCTTTGAATATTTACTCGTCGTAATCACAGGGATAGTATATCTAAAGGAATCAAACTGGCTTAAAATGTGACCATCGTTGGATCTCACTCCCTGCCCTTATCACCTACGCACAATTTAAAATACTAAAACAAGAACGCTGCGAAAAATGGCCATTACCAAGTCACCTGCTCAAGGGTTGCCCATGAGAGTACCGATCACTGTCTGCTAAGGTTAGATCGCTTGCAATTACAACCACCACCATAAGCTATATATCCTTTAGAGAAACGGAACCTATGGAAATATTGAAGCAACGAAGCCCTTTCCCCTATTCTTCAATTTTTTTCCATTCATCTCGTCCAACCCGTCGTGTTTGTTGCATTGTGAACTCTTCCCGGTGACGACACCTGCTTTCTTCCTGACCACGCGTGTCGTATCGCACAAGAAACTATCAGACGACACTTTGAGCTTCCGCGAAGTGTCACAACACAACAATACTCCCCTGGGGCGTGCTGGGTGATTCCTCTAGCGCTCTTCCTTGGTCGACGATACGAGGAGGCTACGGCGCGGCGTGAGTCAGGAACTCCCACACACGCTTCCGAAAGTCGAGGCCGCGGAGATAGAGAGTGCGCGAGCCGATGACTACATCGCGCTCGGAAACTCCTTTCCGTCCAATGAGATTTTATCTACTCCATTAGAAATATGTTGCCGAGGCTGCCCTTCCTCCCCACATCCCACGAACTCAGCCAACCCAGAGACATTTTAACGAGGTGCGGTTTGAGTGCAAGTGCACTTGCGCGATCAAAGTCCTCCCCATTAGGAACACCGCTCCCCCCCCCCCCTCCCCCACGAAGGAGGGATTGCGAGGAAATGTAGCTCAGAGGAATGATGACACAAGGAAGTAGGAGAAAAATGAAAGGCTGAACTATATGGGACGTGTGAACTTTTCGTTCGAGCTAAGTGCGCTTGCACCGGTGAGAAAGTGGTGGACGAGGATGAGTCACTGGTGTATTCGCTGACACATTCATTACCAGAGATTGCTTTGTGAGCTTTTTGAGATAGTTCACGAAGTGGACAAATATCATTATTAATAATTTTAATCAAAAACATTTGTACTTTTAGAAATAAATTGACTGTTTCAGGATATACGATTTGTAATCGATACATCAAGGAGCACCAAATTTGTAGATTCCACTTAAATGTTTTGTTTATTACGAACTAAGATCGAACACCTTGAGTCATTTTCCTTTGTTGTATTCCTTACCTGAGGACGACTCAAGGTGTTGAAACTAAGGTTGTAATAAACAAAGCATTAAAGTAGAATCTACATCGTTGGTGCTCATTACTCTACTTGTACCTTTCTAGGTATTTCTAATTTTTTTAAGTAGGTACGAGTGTTTTTGATTCCAACTATGAATATGATTCCAATTGTGAATACTAAGTACTTTCTACAAACTGAAGCCTGATGCGTAGTGTAGTTTCTTTTAACCATTATCCAGTTCCTCTGAGAAACCAGCGTGGTGGTTTCTCTGGAAAGGCTAGGGTAGAGTTCACCTAATACTAATTGTGAATGTGAACTTATGCCCTTGCAAAAATTCCCTTTTAAACAAAATGCTTTCGAGATGCGATTTGCCGGGTACAGGCCTGAAGTTAGTAGAAGTAGTGTTGGAAGTTTATCATCATTACTGGTGTCTACCAACATTTGTAGACCTTAGGACACTGATTGTGGCATAATATAAAAAAAGTTTAACTCATCCTACCTAAATCCCAAAAGTTCTTAACATCTTCATTCCCATATTTATTACGTTTGAAATCGCTTTCCTCCCTCTTTCGCGTTTACTCAGGATTTCATTACAATAATGCATTACGTCATTTATGTACACTCGCTGTCTCGTTCGAATTTCCCCAACCACATTTAGAAGTTGTACTATCCAGAAAATTGCACCGCTTTCACTTAAGCAGGGGGTAGCTCGGCTTTCCTGGTACTCCCTTTGCTGGGTCGGAAAACTGCGGCTCGAGAGCCAAATGGCTAAGGTGCTTGGAACGATTTTTATGTACAGATTAGTGTGACACTTAACATAGTATCGATATTTATAGCTAAAAGTGAAAAAAATGCATCATACCGATTTGATTTTTTGGCAATTTGATGCTATTTTAACATGTGACCTTATGGCAAATGACATACTTTGTGACAATTCGATTAAATATTTACAGATTTTCTCCTAAACGCGAAATATTACATTTCTCATTATTATCCTTTTGCTAACGAATATAAAGGTGTCACGTCGACTCCAACATTTGAAAAAAAAATTTCAATATAATTTCGTATACATTTCGAATACTGGGATGATAACTCAAGTCATAACATGCTTTAACCAAGGAAAATTTTTTAAATACAATTCTTGTATCATTTCCATTAATGCCTGCATGGTGATTTCCAAAGCATAAAAAGATTCACATAAATTGAACGTGGTTATATTTTTTTCCCGAGTTACTTAAAAGTTATTTTTTTGTGGCTCATTGAGACCCACGATTACTTCAGCCCCTTAAAGTATGCGTGGTTCTAAATAAAAATTGACCTCGAAAAGGAAACATGGAATCACATTTTCTTAAATGCATTAATAAATGATTTTATGCACACAATGATGGTTTTTTTCTTCTTATAAATATAATAAATTCAATAAAGTGTCTTAACATTACTTAAAATTATCCTTAATTGAAAAAAATATATTAACGGCTTTCTCAGAAGACTTGTAAATAAGTGTGAGGGACAGGATTGGTACATCCGTATCGATAGTTGGCCGACCCTTGCTCTAGTCATACCCACGACTCATCCATGCACCATGCTTCAAGTGACTCGTGCTATTTGTATCTCTTTACATCAGCGCATTGCCGTTTCAAGATTCATAAGAAGGCGGAGAAAAGCGCATCAGTCATTTTTTGAAGTCAAATCGAATCTGGACTCATCTGAGGACTCTTCACTATTGAAATTCTGCTTGCGATAGCTTTCATTAAAACGATTTAGTTTTCGACCCAAAATTTCATTTTCCCGAGTGTTCATCACACATATGAGTTTTATTTTTAAAAAGTATTATTATTTTGTGTGGATTTCACATAGGAAATGAATAAAATTAGCTTCCATTACGGGAACAATATCTCACCTGATGCAACCGTGTTTGGTTAGTTACTTGTGGAGGCGAACGACACTTCGGTCATTTGCGCCGTTGAAAATAGGTGGGTAGGGGTTGGTAGGGGAGGTATTACGTGGAAAATGGATGAACGGTGGAGGGAAACCCGGCGTCGACTACAGCCTGCTCTGAACGAAAGGCACCAACAGGGGGACCACAGTTTCACGTCACATCCGACGGCCGGAGTTCTACGCAGTGCTCTACGGAGTGCTACGAAGTGCTCTCCACTAATTGTAAGCACTCGAGTAGGGACCGGTATTTCCAGTGGAAAACCTCCACTATTGGCTAGATTCGCACCCCGGTCCCTCGATATGGGAGGCCGGTACTTTAGCCATCGCCACCAACCCGATCCGCTAATGTAATCGTTGCTCAAATAAAAATGACGAGGTAAAAAATGTATCACTTTGGCATTCGAGGCATTTGGCGTAACAAAATTTTGAAATGCAAGAGAGGAATAAAGATTCTAAGGTATTCCCGGCAGATTATACGAAGAGTTCTCGGGTTTCCCATCGGATCCTCTTGTTAGTCGTCACCGAAGTTTGGAAGGTCGAGTCTGGCATCGCTATCAGGGTAAGATAGCGATGGCGGACTTGGCCCTCTAGACGCCCGAACGATGCAAGACTCATATCAGGGTGATTCATATCCGGAGAGACTCAGAACTAGATGAAATTAGAGCTACGTTAAGAAGGGTAGTCCTGAATAAGTGGAAGTATTTATTGGCCAATGCAAATAACGATTAACTTACGCTTAGTGAATGCCGTAACCTCAGTGTGGCCCAATTCAGGAGCAATCGCGCTGAAGAGTTCACCATCGCAAGGTGAGGATAGGGTTATCGTGCTCGACGCCTTCGTACCTACTTTCAGAGGGTGTCATCCAACCCAGCTGTGATGAATGTGACTCCAACCTCATCTCCTGAAGGAGTTTGATAGATGCTGGGCGGTACGTGTAAGGCTTATCATTTGGGGAGAGGATATAAATATATTTGGATAACTTTCAAGAAAATATCATTACAGTAATTAAATTCTTGCGTTTGACAGGCGTTAGTAAGAAAGTTTAATGACCGGTTACAGTTTTGAAAAGTAATGTAAAATACTTAGTTAAAAAATGTAATTTTCAGTAACTGAGAAGTCAGTGGTGTTCTATGACCCTAAATGTAGACCCGCCATTTTATTAAAAATACTGCCACTTCCTAGCCCTCAAAATCTCGGTGACAACCAACGCAGTTCCCAGCAGGAAATTTCCTAGCATCGCAAGAAAGATTCTCCAGGGAAATGAGCGCAAGTCTAGATTTTCTTCTGAGATCATAATTAGTTTCTAATATTTCCAATAGTAGGAGTCAATTATTTCCTTCAATCTTGTCTGATTCCGGAATCGTGTTACATCGAAATTGGATAGATATAATACAGTCAAAAGACTAGCGAAGGAGTTGTCATGGCTAATGACAACTATTGACGAACTGAAATTGCATATCCATATATTCGTGCTACCGCAAAAAAGTTTTTTCTTGTCTCTAATTCTTTTCCCTGTAATGGAGTGCTTACGTGAAGAAAAAATCTTTCCTATTCTTAAGTAAAATTCAAGTGATAAAGTTTCAATGGTATGAAGAGTGGTTTGCCGGCTGATGTATAACGGCTAGGTAGCAGATGTGTAGTCAGAACAGGCAAATGTCCCTAATTGAGTACTTGAAAGAACTTGAGTGTAAAATTCCACTGAATGAAAATTATTTACCATTACCGGGAATCTAACTGGGATCCCTCGATATCACGCAGACTGCATTAAATAAGCTTATAAGCCCTATAAGCTACCGAGGCGTCCTACTCCGTGGATTTTTTTCGATATCGCTCGAGTCCTGGCTAAGTGAATGATTTTCCCTCTGTGGAATTTCGCCCTCAAATGCACTTGCGGGTGACTCCGTAAAAGGTAATAGGTACCGTGGCTAGTCTCGGTATCCTCAAAATTCGTGAAAGAACTCGTCAAACAAAAGATTCCTTCAAGATAGTAAATGGAATTTTATCTGAGGTATGTTAATGTTCGCCCCGAAAGCCTCGTTACAGTGACCGTTAGTGAAATCTCTTGGGTGGATTGATAACGTTGTTATCATTCCACTTAAAAGGAAAATTGAGGCAGGCTACAACTAATGCACCGGGTGACGCACCTTAGAATAATATCTCCTCGTAAATTATTGAAGACACAATGACATGTGATGCAACTGTCCTCTTCTTAGAAACAGTGAACCATAATTATATATACTTAGGCTAGGAACCAGACGTGGTGTACTCCCTAGCATTGTTAGCCAGGGTTAAAGTTATCGAGGTTTCAACATTTAGTTGTCAGTATCGCCCTTAGGGAAAGCGCTGTGGTCAAATTTTCTGGAATAAGAACATTTTAATCGCATGGTATTTACGCTAGAAGAAAATGGACATAGTATGTGGGCAAAGTAGCAACGATATACGGATGAGAATATCGTCAACTAAGGAAACGTTTAGTAATAGAATGGAGTTGATGACGGGGACTTTGGGTAAGGATATAAAGAAGAGGTTGGTGAAGAGCTTGATATTTAAAGTGGCATTGCATCGGGCAGAAACATTGATTCTGAGAAAGGAGAAGCATAATAGGCTCAAGCACACGAGATGTGGGCGTAGAGGAGGATGGAGAAGGTGCGTTGGACGGAAAGGAAGACAAACGAGGAAGTGGATGGTATATTGGTGGGAGAGGAAAGGAAAATAACCAGGAGAGAAATGTGCAAAAATCATGCCCCAATTCTAGGATTAAGGTTCCGCTACGCATGCATGTCGAAGGTTAAATGTATCCATTTTTGACTTAATGACAAGTTAGGATGGTAAATTGGAGATTTAGACCTGTTAATAATTAGGGATTTACGAGACATGAAAAGGAATAAGGCGGAGAGAATAGATCGGATACCTGCAGAGTTTTTAAAGAGCATAGGGAGGAACGGAAGAGAAAATTTTTTTTGCGCTTATTCGTAGGATTTGATGATGAAGACTGTACTAATTCCTATACCAAAGAAGAGCAAGGCAAAAACGTGCGAAGACTATAGGACAATAAGCTTAATATCCCACGCGGCCAAAGTAGTTCTGAGACTTATAAACAAAAGGCTAGAGAAGAAGGATAATGAATACCTGGGTGACAACCAGTTCTGGTTTAGGAGAGGGATGGGAACGCGAGACGCTATAGCGGTGATGAGGACGCTAGTAGAAAGAAACCTAGAGTATGTGCAGGATGTTTTTGCATGCTTCGTAGATTTCGAGAAGGCGTTCGATAGGGTGGACTGGAGGAAATTAATAATAATAATAATAAATTTATTGAGAACCTGGGATCTATGTCCCCTAGGTTCTAATGGAATACATACATACAATTAATGGGAGTGTTGAAGAAATTAGGGGTCGATTGGAGGGACAGGCGTCTGATTCGGAATTTGTATAAGAACCAGACGGCGCAGGTTAGGGTAGCCGATGGAGAATCAGGATGGGCCACGATAGGACAGGGGGTGCAGGGGTGCCCACTATCGCCGTTGCTTTTTAAGGTGTATTAAGAAGAAATGGTAAGGGAGGCATGGGGGAGGAGGAGGTAGGAATAAAGGTAGGAGGGGAGCTGATAAAAGGGAGATTAAAAGATAATATCCGATATGATTTATTCACTCCAGTTGAATGTACCAGGAGGAGAGATACGCCAAAATTCCGCACCCTTTTTCGTAACGTTTCTGCTTTCTGTTGATTGATCAACTTCATGATTTGATAGCAATTTTGAATTTTCGGTCACCGAAGTAAAGTGTAACCAGAGCAATTTGGACGCCGGCTGATATCGCCTTAATCGTAACCTTCATGATTTGTTGTCGATCCTGTGATTATCATTATTTACATTCGCCCAGTGTGTAAATAAAGATCTTGACAGCACAACTATCAAATCATCCGATCCGAGATTCTGCGGTCTGTGATTCAGCTGGCTATGTGTCTGGTCATTCCGGAGGGGTATGACTCTTATAGGCTGCGACTTAAAGGTCTCTGGGTTGTACCCTGCGGCGGTCTGCAAGCGCCCGTGAATACTCCTTGCATTCGATCTCACGGCGAGTATGATACGTATTTGTATGTATGATCTATCTCCGATGCCGTCAGCGGCACGCAGCAAGGACGGGCGTCTTAGTCTTCCGGGTCGATGAAAGCACGCACTATTTTTGCAGACCGCTTAAAAATGGAGGAAGAAATATCGTTGGTGACCCAATTCAGATGACGCATTTTGATGGCTTATCCATTTGGATTCTAGTCGAGGAGTTTTTTTTTCTGTAAAATAAAAAAAAACTCCTCGGCACTGTTTCTGTTTCCAATTGAATTGACCGGCTCTAAACCAGCGGAAAAGTACGTGCAGTGGAATTTTATTCTGGCTATCTTGTTGTGAGATTGGAATGTGTGGCTACTAATTGAGTCGTTAGCCTTGTCGAGGGCTGATACTGCTATCGGAGGTGATTAATTCTTCAGAGGCGTTCCTGCTAGCGTGTTATTCAGCAGAGACCTACCAGAAAGGAGGGTAACTTACTGAGGGGAGTATTTTTGTGTAGTATTGTCAGTTTTAAGGTTCTGCCCTGTTGACTTCACCATATTATGTTACATAAAAACTTCAGGAGTTTTAGGTGCGCTGGATCAACCATTTCCCTAGAAAAGTGACACAGCTGATGGAAAGACTGGGCAGGGAGCCGCTAGAGAGACTGAAGCTACACGCTGGGCAAACAAGATTACTTTAAAGATTACTATAAATATTAATGTAAAATATCAGATCATGTGACTTTCAGGGTGATACGGAAGTTATTACATCAGCCCCGCACCACATCTCTATAATTTATTGAAGTAACAAATTACCTACGAGAGATGCACTCGGTCGGTGCAAAATAATCCTTCTTCCCGCGCCCTGCTACTGACTACAGTGAAAAAGCGAGATACTTAGGGCCGTACCCAGAAACCGCGCTGAACTTATTGCAGAATCTCCGCTATAGCAGTATACACGGTACCCAGAAATCCCGCTACAGCAACTCTCCGCATTGTTATGTGGGCGACCGTGTTGCCGCATGTACTTTGTATTACATTGATGACGTTTCGTATGACGTAGACATGTGCTGCGACATCATTTCTTCCTTGATGCCGGGATCGGTTGAAACTACGGGTAATAATTGACTTACGAATATACAAAATTCTCAACTTGTAAACAAATAATGGCCGAATGTTGTGGAACGTAAATTATTTTTTGCTTTTGACGTCATTACTGTGAGTATTCAGGCCCGTTATTCACAGCCGCATTTTAAGCATTTGCTTGATGAAGATCCCCTCAAGCGCGAGCTTGGATCAATTTTTGTTCAAGTCGTCAACGTCAAATAAGGCGGTGTCAAGATTTTTCAATTAGGCGAACTTCATCAAGCTATCCTTATTTCTGTACGAGCAACTGGTTTCATAGTCGCGAATTAGCTCATCTTCGTCATGTCGACCTCATCTTAAGCACACCATTTAGTTGATTTTCTGCTGTGGATATGTTCGTCGATTGAAGTTGAACCGTTAATGTTTTAATACTATTTTTTATATTAATTGTATCTCTTGATTATATCGAACGTCTGTGACACTTATTTTTTATAGGATACCATTAAAAAGTGAGTATTATGCAAACTGAATGCAACTAAATTGGAATATAACGGAATAAGTATATGTGGAGCGAATAGGATAATTTTCAAAATGAAGAGAAAACGATGGAAGATTGGGAAATCTCAATTGGGAAATTTCAAAATGAAGAGAAACGATGGAAGCCCTCTCTTCTGTATCCTGCAAAGTTATACATTAACTTTCGTGTATCTATCTATTTACTTGTACCAACTGATCACATCCGTGAATCAAGCACCGAGTGTCACAAAAGGTCGACGCAAACTCGAGTTGTCAGTGATTTTAGGAACAAGAAACTGTACCATTAAAGTTTTGGCATGATGTTATTTAGGTTTGTTTAATTTTGAGTACTATACGAGAAGTTTGACTCTATTTTTTAGTTTAATGTGCGTTGTGCAAAGATTGTGAACGAAGGATACGATATCATGTAATGCCGACGACTTGATGGCTTGCATTTGCTCGTTAAAGTAGCTGTTTACCCTTTACCTCGTTTTAAATGCTCTTATCAGTGTTTAAATAATCCGTGTGAATTATTTATTTGAAAGGATAAGTGAAATGTTGACATCTTTGTCAGAATTTCATTGCGGTCCCTGTGTATACTAGTTCACTCCGTTTCTACGTTGGTTTAAATAACATGCACCGCATGGATTCAAGTAAAAATCACTAATAGCACGAGCGAAAAAACAGTTTCATCTTTACTGGGTAATTTTCTTACACCCTTTTATAACCATCCACGGTGGAATTTATAACAATAGTTTTGTGGTGAGTGACCAACCATTTTTTGTTGCTTGGTATATGTTCCTTGATAAAGGTGTTTTGAATTGAAAATTATACTACTAAAAGATATATTTTGCTTCATTGGTGGAGTGTATATTTTGGTTAGTGAGATTTGGTTTACTAACTTTCTCATTGGTAAAAACTTTAAATTCTTACATATAATATAAATAAGTTGTAAGCATATCCCTACAAGAATTTAACTCGGATATTCTAAAGTTTTGTGGACACTGGCTATTGTTTTCAAAATTAGTTAACCTGGGTGATGAAAAGTTCATCATTGACTCACCTAATATTCTATTCAATAGCTTAGCTCTAATAAATATACATGGATATGGTACTTATTCCTTGCTTATTAAAGAGCTGATTATACATCAGAGTTAACTATAATACCATAATACAAGTTTCTACCCAGGAAATGCAATTGTGTGGCTCTAATAATCAACCCACCGCTATGATAAAATGACTGTATATAGTATCCAAGGTTTCCTTGTATGTTGTACTGTAATCAAAGTCAATTTATCCAATATCAGAAGAGTATTTGAATTATTTAAGGGGTAACATTAATTGAAGGGGCTCGAAAACTGTTTTGTTGACACAAGTATTATACGCAACATAGGGATTTATTAGGCACAAAGAGTGTGATTGCAACATTCTTAATGCCTTTTTTACATAAAAATAAATGGTTTTTAAGACATGATGCAGCCCATACGTAAATTAACAGCAAATATATGCTAAAGCTGAATAAGCTCCAGTACGGTTTTGTTGACGTAAGCACTTTTACGTGAAATATTGTTTTACGAGGCTCAAATCTGGTAATTGAAACATTCATGCTGTTTTTATTTAAAAAGAAATGGTTATCATGAGCATATGGCATTCAATACATCAATTATCAACGATTATAAATGCGATACGTACATCAGACGAAATCTGGCGGCCATGTTAGTTGTAGCGAATAGCATGGCCTGGGCTTCGCTACTTCTTGCAGCGCGCGTTTGGGTCATGCTGTAGCGCGCCTTCGCCGCTACAGAAGACGTGGATGACGTATACAGCGGAGATAATGCTATAGCGACGTTTCAGCATATGGCTCTTAAACATCTTAAGCAATCGATCAGGTATTCTGTTTCATTCATTCATGATGAACATTAACATAAATTTGTACTGTTTTCACACTCATTTTATTTGCCGACCGAGGCTTCAACACATTAGTGCCACTATCAAGGACCTTGGTCGGCAAATAAAATAAGTGTGAAAATAGTGCAAGGTTTTGTTTTTGATTAAAGATCTTAGGGTTTTTCAGCGAATAATATTAGTAAAATCTTCTCGGGTTTGCCACCGGGTAAGGCCTTTAAAAGCCTTACCCGGTGGCAAACCCGAGAAGATTTTACGAAGGTTATGTTATTGTTCATCATGAAAGTTAGAAATTTTCACTATGAAGTGACGCCTCAAGTTACCTCTTATATTCCGTTCCATTGTCGCGGGACGAAATTCCTATGTATAGACGTCACTTTCTCTTACGTCGCTCGTTTAATCTCTCATGACTCACTGATTCCCGACTCACCTCCATGCATATGCTCGTCCAGGGTCAATGTCGTGGGCTCGCTAGCATTCTCAGATAGTGACGAATTGGGTGCATGTGTACCGATGGTCATTTCTCAGTGTTTGTCGGAAGTCAGAGCTAAAATTAACGGGCATTGTCTTCAGAGCAAAAATTAAAGGGCATGGTCTTCAACCGTTATCGTGGGGCAATCCCTACGTAACAAGACTATCGGAATACAACAGTTTCAGGATCGAAGCACTAAACATTCCTGCGTAGATATGGTGAAGACGTCAGCTGCGGCAACCCTTGAAAGTTTACCGAGGTCATGAACGAAGAACGGAGGGTCGGAGGGGAGTCTGAAGTATTTCGGGCCGTCCGGGGACTTTCAGAAACATGTTAAATTATCAAGGTAGTTAGAGCAAGATTTTTCTCCAGTCATAATAAAGACCTAATTAGAATTTTGCTTTTAAATTTAAGCAGTCGTAGGAAGAATGAAGTTAGCTAACTAGTTACTATTGTAACATTGGTGACGCAAAAACTTTGTTTTATATGAGTGAAATTCTTCGATATTAACGAAAAATATACGTATAGGTAACTCATGGTGTTCCAGTCATTGTACTCTGTTCCTCCCACCGTGGTCTCCGTTCATTGGCTATCCGTTCCCGCCAATATAATGGTTTCCCGCCTTTTTCAAGATAGGGTTCCAGGTACAGCTGAGACGAAAACCCTGATCCCTGTTGAGATCGTTGGTCGTGAGCCGGATCTCAATGGCCTCTTTAGTAATTCTATCCCAGTATCCTCTGGTTCTCCACAGAATGGTGGTTTCCTCCCAATGTTTGGAGTGATTTTATTCTAGGCTGTGTTCCGCCTCAGCGGATTTTTCCTTCTGGCAGAGTCTGAAGTGGCGTCGATGTTCTTTCAATCTTCTTTCTATAGTTCTCCCTGTTTCGCCACATTGCCAAACTCGCAAGGTATGCGGTAAATTCCGGGTACTTTGAGGCCAATTGGATTCTTTGTCTTTACTAGGTGATTCCGTAGTTTGTCGGGAGTGACATGAATCGCTTTGATCTTATGTCTCCCCAGGATCCTAGATATTTTCCCAGAAACACTGAAAATGTAACGAAGGCACGCCTTGGCCGTGGGTTTTGATTTCTCTATTGGTGCGTCTTTTTTCCGTTGTAGAAGTACCTTTTAATTTAAGGGCCATGTAAATTTGATGGCTATATCCGTTCTGGAGGAAGGTCTTCTTCAGATGTTCTAGTTCTGCGGGTAGACTTTCCTTGTCTGATATTGCTTTGGCTCAGTGGATGAGCGACGAGAGGACAGCGTTACAATAAAAGTAGCATTATATAAAACTGTCTAAGCTTTTGCCAAAATATTATTTAAGTAGCTATAACCTGTCAAAAATGTCGTCCCCCTCCCCCGTCTTGAAGTAGATTTAAATGAAATTCAAGGCTAAGATCTCCTCAAATTACCTTTAATTATTGTTTGATTCATAAATGAATGCACCGTATCTTCATTGAATTATTTTGGGGGGTTGGATCGTGGTCCTTATAATATAAATTTTAAAATATAAAAATGAAATTCACCTTCAATGAAATTGAATTCTCGATCGCAGTGACCCCAGCAGCGTTATAGATTGACTCATATACCTAGGTAATTATATTTTTATTCCGACCATGCTTTATATATTGCATGCTTTATTATAATTTCAATTAACAAAGCTTAGTATAAATCTCACTAGAAAAACAATATTTTATGGCAATCATAACAGAGGGACAAAAAGACAACTTTTACAAATGCCACTGAAATTTATTGAAACTCGACCCGAGTTTCGACGTGGGTTCACATCATCATCACGGCCTGATGATGATGTGAACCCACGTCGAAACCCGGGTCGATTTTCAATAAATTTCATTGGTATTTGTAAAAGTTGTCTTTTTCTCCCTCTTATGATGGAATACCACCAAGTAAACCTTGAAAAAGTAATTGTTCTTCAATCATAGCAGTATACTAATTTAATGCTACATTACGGTGTGCTAAAGAAATGACAATAACATGTAGACAACAACCTGTCTTGATTTCGGAGTTATATTTTAATCACAGCAGTTATTGTAGACGTAATTATTTACATAGAATTAGCGTTTCAGTCGGCTCTTCGGGCTGAGAATTGTAAGTACTGAAATTTGTTGGTCGACCTCAGTTTGCACCTTAGGAGCAATGTGTTTGATTTTCATTAGCTTAGACGAGTTATGAAAGCCGTACTTTTTTAAACGACGCAAATGAAACGAATTATATGCATTCTTATGATTAAACTTTACCATATGGAATTGAATTGCTCAGGTGTAAGCCTAAATTCTTAAGGCCGTTATACACGAGGCACTTTACAGCACAGTCTGATTCATTGATGGATGTACAGTAGATATTGCGTCGTGTAAAGCAGGGACTTGATATAACTACGCGAATCCATGAACGAAAGGCAGGATAATAGCCCCTGCTCTAAGTCCGGACCCATGTTCTCGTAATTTATGCACATCAACATGCACAATTAAGTGTCTCGTGTGGAACGGCCTTTAAAGGTAACGTGCAATTTAATAATTATCCGGGAATGAACGGCTATTTTCCGGGAATTTATAAAACCTTGTACCGGCGAACAATATCCAGATTCTTTTAGGCGTCTTCAACGATGCGGGACCACTTCTTGGCCGATAAAAAATTAATTAATTCAGGCACTTAAAATTGTTCAGGGAATTGTTATTGCAGGGGCGATATTCTCTCTTCAATAATATTTTACGATGTCGTTAATGGTAATGTGTGACTTATATCAATGAGCGAAGTTTAACGTTGGTCGTGTGAGATGGGAGACTTATGAGAGACCAAGAAGGCGTAATACCAAAAGTAATTAGAGTAGGCGACCGAAATACTACGTCATTAGATACGGGGTTGGTGATTTTGGGGGACTTTAGGTGGTTGGAGCGATTTTAGTTTATGTACAGATTTGCGTGAAACTTTGAATACGTGTTCTAATTAGTGATATGTGTAGAACGGAAAAAAATGCTTTATACCTAATTGGATTTTTGGCAAATCAATGCTATTTTAACACGTAACCTTATGGCACATGACATGCATTACATTTCGTTATTATAGATTACATATGCACAGATATATCTTCTAAACGCAAAATAATACATTTCTTATTATTATAATTGATACTACCAAATATCAATCTGTCACGTCGGATCCAATTTTCGAAAAAAAATCAATATAATTTCGTCTTAATGTCGAATACCGCACCGAAAACTCTAGTGCATAAAATGCTGTAATTAAGGAAAACATTTAAAATATAATTATTTTATCATTTAAAAAAACTGCCTGTATGGTAAGTTTCAACGCATAAACAGATGCGTTTGAATGAAATGTGGTTCTAGCATTTCTTTGCGACTGACTTAAAAAATTATTAATACGTTCACTACGATAACTACTCCAGCTACCGGGAGCGAGTGAAAAGGTTTGAAGAAAAAGAAGCAGGCGTCACTATTAGGGCGCACATAAAAAGAGATTCCTCAGAAACTGTGTAAGTCAAAACTAATACTGTAGGCACGCGTGGCTGGGAAAAGCCGCGACGCGTGACCCACGAGAATTAATTAAATATATAAAAAAAGGAACGAGGGAAGAGCAGGACTATACAATAATTATGTGTTTATTTTTTCCTTCATTTAAGAATGTTATGCTTTTGACAAAATTATGTTGAAATGTATGTTTTTCGAACTATTGGACTCGGCGTGTCCCCTTGATATTTGTTAGCAACAAAATAATAAAAATATATGTACGATTTCGCGTTTAGGAGAAAATCTGTGCGTTAATCGAACTATTACGACATATATATCATGTGCCATAAGACTGCGAGGAAAATTAGCATCGACTTTCCTAAAAACCAAATCGGTATGATGCAATTTTTTCACTTTTATCTATAGGTATTGCTGATGACGACACGTATGCTAAGTTTCACGCAAATCTGTACATTAAAAAAAATCACTCCATGCACCTAAAGGAGACAGTAAAACTTTGACATTCAAATTATTCTAGGAATATTTTTTTCCAAACGATACATTTCTCCCGAAAAACAATGGAGGGAGTCAACTTAAGACTAAAACATATATAACATCCCGTTGTCGGTAATAGGTTCGTATTTAGGGATTTAGCACAAGTGCTAGAACTTCGGGTATCATCTGGAGATATCGACGGAGTCTGTCTTAAGTTCTTTGGCCTTTCCTGACCCCCTGTGTCACGAAGTTTCATCACCCCCATTAGGAATTACGACATATTCACCCCTTACGTTCTTTATACAGCTGAGAGTTGAATGAGCTCTTTACTACTGGCCTTTCCACTAACTGGCATGGCGTGTGGAGTACATATATTAACTTGATTAAGTTTCATCACTTAATATTCAGGGCTCTTCCCGGGCGAGGACGCTTCTTCTAACAACATCCATTTCCCTATAAAGCAAAACTATGCGTTCTCAACAAAATGGAATTTATATATACAATTTGGACATTAGATCTTTCCCAAATTCAAAAATATTTCGATGGCCATCACAATAGAAATGAAAAAAGTACAGCATTCTTGACAACAGCTCCGGAATTTATTGCAATATCCTTAATTCCGAAGAAAAATCGTCCGTAATAGCCAACTCCCTCTTGATTAGTCTCTAGGTCCGCATTTGGCCCAACATCATCATCTCATCGGTTTTCGGACTAGAATATGTGACTTTTATGAAACTATTGTAGAAGAGATAACTCCAGCTATAGAGTTTTTTTTAGTTGAGAATGTTTATTAGGCCAATAGTGACTTGTACAGTTCGTCTCTAGATGAGTGGTTCTCAGTTATTTTCGACTCGCGTACCCAAGTTAATCTCCAATGAAGAAGTCCTACGAAGATCTGAGAAGAAATGATATTTGATGAAATTGAGAAGAGACAAACTTATTGGACACTTTTCGAGACAAACCAGCCTCTTTGAAACAATAATGGTAGGAGAAATGAATGGAAGAAATGTAAGATCTGAGGTTCTCCCAGTGAAAGGTGAGGATAAGGAGTTTTCCGGTTTTCTACCGATTGGTGATATTGATCTGAACCGTGATATGCTTTTTCGAATAGTGATTGAGCCAGAAAAAAGTCAAGTATATATACTCGCTTGTTGGGTTCAAGTCGGCTGTGATTGGTCAGCATCTTCCTGTTATTATTTTAGTCGTTTAAGGTCTACTTTCTACCCACTGCTTCGTTGGAAAGCTTTGTCTCGAATTATCGAGAAACACCAAATATGGAATGCATACACGAAGCAAAATCCGGAAGCCGAGACGATGTATTTCAAGTCGATTAAGCAATGAAAATACCTTCTGCTGTTGCTGTCTTCAAAAATCAATAAATATTAAGATAAAATATTTCACCAAACTAGTGCTTTTTTGCAATCCTCCTTGAGGAAAAACTTTCTTCCATTTGACGACAGTCGAGCCGCCGCGACGCCGCATGAGTTTTCGTGGAATCGCCCAAGAGATTCAAATTGTAGCCGCAGGCAAAGAAATGGGTGCCGAGGAAGACAGAAGCAGACTGCATTTTAGAGAGCAATTGGTGGGATGAGCGAGTCTCAAGAGGGCACGAGGAGAAGTTATCTGCATTAAACTTCCCTTCCCGGGAGAATCATTGCAGTCGGGTCACAAAGGGCACCAATAACGCCTGGAGGGAAGAAAAAACTTAATGTGTGGATGCTTACTTTATGATGGGAGCAAGGCTTCTGGCTAGCACTACTAACAACTCGAAGATTCGATGACATAGTTGGAAGAAATCACCGACATCTCATGACGTACACCTAGAGTGTACGTATAAACTGAAATACCATCCATTTCCTTTCGTGGAGGACTGAAGGAGCTGTTGTCGTGGTTTTTCCTTCATGAAGTTCCGTCAGCGTTACGAAAACTTGACAAAGTGAAAGTACAGTAGAGTTATCCGCAATAGATATTTTAGTCCAGTCAATTATTGAGGGGAAACAAGAATATGAGACGGAGAAAAAAATCATCCAGCTCATCGTCATGATGAGCAGTCATCAATTCGATAGATTGGTTCGCTGCAGCTCTCCACTCCACTCCCCTCTTCAAAATGGGTATACAACACGCCTGGAGGTTTCCATTCCCCCTTCCGTTCCGTGCTAACGACCCATATATACACCCAGCGTAAAAAAGATTTTGCTGAAAAATTACGAGCAAAATAAATTATTTAAGTTTCAAAACGTTTGAAAAATATTTTAGCTAAAAAAATAACTTCTAACTACGCCAGAGTTTCTCGTAAGCACTAATCGCTAAGGATGATCGACATATCAGCGCTGGACGTTGATAAGCCTCGCTAAGGTTCGGTTTTGTACTGCCAGGTTACCGTTTACCATGAGATGACGTAGCCTTTACTTTTATGCGAAGTGAACTGAGAGTTAGTATTTTTATAGTACGTAAGACAGTCGGTTAGTAGACGTGAACGCTGTCAATGGGTGATCAAAACCTTATGAAATATTAAACTGAGAAAATTCAAAACCAGAGGTTATTATACCGGGCATAAATTATTCAGCACCGGGGATACATCTGTTTCGTGGAGCATGCCATATCGAATGAGTTAACGTTTTATCCCTTTCTTGTTCTTCGTCAATAATTCTTCCATTTATTTCTTCTCCCAAAACTGTTTTAGGAGGCTATTGTGTCGCAAAATGTGCCTAATGAGTGCATTTCCTTCTTTATTTCCCAAACCTTTCCCCAACTCCTCGTAGGACGTCTTAGTTGGTGATTCTCTCCGTACCTTTGATCTCCATCATTCTTCAATAATACCACATTTCCATTTCTTTGCTCGGCTCAAGTTATTGTCCAAGATTCGCTATAGTATAAGAGAACTCTCCGAATGTATGTTTTAACGAAAAGCTTCCTTAATCATCCTCAGCCAGCAAAGCGAAGTTCACATTGGAAAGGAAAAACTGAGTAGCTCATTTAATTATAGCACCGGTGCGAAATTGGGGGATACCAATCCAAGAGGAAGACTTAGTTTCACCGTGAATTTCTTAAATTCGAGAACTTTTGATTGAAGGGTAAAGAATGAGTAAACTTGGGCCTAAAAAATGGAAACGTTGCGTAGGGCTTTTACATGCTCTGGAGAAACGAATCAGTCCACTTCCATATAATTAAATTCTGCTTATAAAATTAATTACTTTTAGGAGTAACTTGGAGGGATGTCTCCATAATTAAAGAGAAATTGGAAAACTTAAGCCACCTTATAAGTGCCATCAAACGTACTTGCTGCATGACCCGTGGTTTCTACAAAATTTTGCCTGAAGATAACTAAATATTTTGAAACACGAGTACTGCAATTTATACAAGTTGTGATGGAATTCACAAAGAGACTTTATTTTTACTTTTCTCCAATATTCTTGCTATCCTTACTCATATTGTTCAATCCGTGAGGTCATGGCATCCATATCAAAACTCAGAGATGAGTCTTCAGTACAACACACAAAAGACGCAAATCTTGGTAAATAGTCCTGCCCTTGACCTTTGAAAACAGCGTAGATCATGCAATTTTTTAACGGGGCTGTGCTTAAATTTTTTTTGACGACTCAGTGTTTGGTTTAGCTTTGGATATGTTTAGTTTTTATATCAGTGTCATCATGTTTTTCTTCGTATCTCTCGCAGTTTGATGTGCGTCACTCCTCTGTAAAGTTGCCAGCGAAGCTTTTCAAGTTGCTCTATCTTTTTCAAGCAGACGTGCTCTTTTTAAAAATGTACTTCATCGCAATTGTATCGCCAGGTCACTTTTGAGTTACAAATTCTTCCATTTAGTCCTCCTCCCTGTGTTTTTTTCACATTCCACTCTTGCCTAAGTTCATCTTTTGAGTTCCCCATTCTAAATTTACGATAATCAATTTAACCGATTTCGTACCTCTTATTCCTAGCTTTCTACTTATTCACCAGTGTAGTACAGTATAAAATTTAAAAAAGTCGTGAATTTCATTATCATCATGAGCCAATTAAAGGGTAATGGAGCTGAAACCGTAGGGCATATACATTCCACATGACAAAGATATCAATGATGAAGAACTTTTACCGTGACAGATGCTAATGAATAAAAAAATCACAGCACAAATGCTGAATTGCATTTTTACACGAGAAATGGTACCAAGCACTCTTAGCGTAGAGATATATTGTAAACATGTCATTTCATTAAAATTTTTATGCATGTTATGTACCGAAGTCAGCCTATCAAACTTCATAATAATAACCCATAAAGAGTTTTAGCAGGGATTTAATCACTTAAGGCGAACAGTAAAAAACGTTATTCACTCTATGTTTCAGTTAGGAATACATAACCGAACGGAGAGTAAACAAAAGTCGACGGCGGAGAGTGGCCAATAAATACTTTGAAATTTTCGAAGGGCAATAAGAGGTATTGAATTTAAAGGCACATGCTTCGTTTGAGTAACGCTCAGAATTCAAGAAATCAAAGTATACTAGCAAAAAATCTATTTTAACTCGTCCTTTCCTCATTGCAAAATGTACGTACATGGTTAAATAATTGAGGTGAGGTTTGTCTTAATATATCTTGCTGAAGACTTTTGTCCGACAAAAATTCTTGGAGCCTTAGAATTCATCCACACATTCTTTTTGTTTCCGCATGCGCAGTAGCGTACCTAGAATTTGGCTCTGGGGGGTGTCCAGAATATTTTAAATAGGTGTAGTACCGGGAGTTTGGGCCCAGCCTAATGGGGGACCTATTCCGGAAAATTTTGAAAACTATAACGACAAAACTACATTTTCAAGCTTTTTTTAACCAATTAAAGATATTTAGTTTGCTAATTGTTTTGTTATTAATGTTGGTACCCTTAACAAAGGTGCTTTTGGGGGGAGTTTGGTCCCGTTGGTCCTCCGCCGTAAATATGTGCGCCCATGCGCATGTGAACTTCATCATATTCATTGTAATGTAATTTTGCCCCATCAATACCATTTACAAAGGCGTCCATTACTGCACGGTATGTGGAAATACCATAATGCTAATACCCCGAATTCTGCCCAATTAGGATGATCATGAATTATCAGTGGCTCTCTTTTTACATTCCCTGTTCTTGTGTCAAATTTGTGAAAATTCACTGTCACAAATGAATAACTATTTATATTTAATAGTGTATATATTCACTAATTTAGTTTAATGCACGACTGGTTTCCTAATATAGGCAGACACCTTAGGATGTCGCCTACGCAACGACCCCGATCGTCCATTAAACTAAATTAGTGAAAATATACATAGTATATTAATTTTTGGGCTAGCTCTTTTGTTTTATGTGTAAAAAGTCTACCAAAACTGTTAATAATTCGGTTTTTACTTTCTGACTGCAGACGGCCGGTTACCCGATTGACGTCAGAGCGAGGACACAGCTGAACGTCCATCTGAAACCGAGCAGCCATATTTCGTAAGTGGACACATAAATGGTTGCTAATGGCGATGTCTAATATCGTGCACTTCGAAAATATTGCCGGAAATACTCAATTTTGGTCAAAGGCTCTAATAAGTGATTTTTACGCCTAAATGTATGTCTACCCTGACTGTTAGTGTACTCTCGCAATGATACACGTTGAAGACTCTCTATAGCCCATTTAACATTACTAGGGTTGAATGATGGTTAACATGACGCCTCTTACTTACTTGCGTTCACACGATTTCCAGTTTAACGCAGCATAAATGCTGGTGATCTCTGGTGAGGAGTAAGGAATCACGAAAAAAACAACTGAAGAAACCTACGCGCCTGCAGCAGTGCTGAGCAATATTCACATTTCATCTATATCTATTAATTTTGTAGCGTGTCAGTCAGTCATTCTGTATCCATTTTGTTTATTTCTCTCTCAAGTTTTGAGCTAGAGAAATGAGGTTTGGTGCATTAAATGTGGATTCTCTGTATGTATGATTTGGTAGTAGTTTTGGATTTTTAGCAGTTGGTGGTGCAAAGAAAAATGCAAAAAAACCGTTGTTTTTGAGAGTTAAAATTTAGTTAGATTCCGGGGACTAAGGTTTTTCGGGACTCCCGGGTTCACTTAAATAGGTTATCATATGAAATGCATGTATTATATGCAGATTTAAATGGTTAGCTATTGAGCTCGTAATCCGTAAAAACTGAATTACACAATTGTTTTGCTGTTTTGAGTAAACAATGGCTCTCTGTGTGATAGAAGGCGGAATTTTTGCCCTCGTCTTTTTAGCTATGACTAACCAATCGTCGGAGTGACTGTATCTCAAAAATGGTACTCTCCTCAGTCAACTACAGTGAGAATCGCACAGAAAAATGAATATTATGATTTTTTTACTCCACAATGTTTACTTATGTTTCAAAAAATGTTTATTCTCAATGTTTTTTCATTTTTGGGAAACATATACACTCATTTAGCCACATTTCCCTCTGCTTCCACTTGAGTAGTGCAAAAAAGGAAAAACAAAAAGCTCACCTCAAGAGCACACCAGACCTAGACTGACTGCAAAGCAGGCAGCAGGTCTGCTAGTATAAGTTTATAATGTTAATTTAATCACTGCATCCTCCTTTGAATGGACTTGCTGACTGCATTAGTCCACGAGAACTTCAATTGCCCTTTCAGTGTAGCGTTCCCGTCTTCCTGTTTGACCCCCCATTGTCTTAACTCCTATTTCAACCAACTTGCGTTCAAACGTATTTCAAATGCCGGTAGTCCAATCCTAGTAACCCTAGCGTGGTGAACAAGATTAGTAGGGTTGGCACTAACTTGCGTTCACACGGCGAAATTCGTACTAGCATTCTAGTTATTAGTGTAGAAAGCTAGAAATGTAAGCGGGTAACTGCAATTAAGACTCACTTGGGAATGTACCGGAATACGAAATGCATCTTCAAAAAATATTCGTTAAATCTCAGTTGTGGCTCGTAGTACCGCAGTACTACAGCTAGCGTAGCGTAGTACTACAGCTTACGTTAAGTAATGGGGTGCTCTAGGATAGACTACTCCACGAGAGAATACTTGCGCTTTTGTTCTCAAATAGCTGATAAGCCGTCGAAAATGAATGACAAAATACACAGTCGTGGAAATCTCATTGGTATAGATTTTATTCATGTTTGTTTTCGTGGGTTATTTCACTGTTAATAGTCGAATATCTGGAAGCCGCAAGTGCCGTACTAGTTCTCAGTGTTCTCTGTGAGAACTCTTATCGGGACCCCCGTGCAAAACATTGTTAAGGTCAAACACCTCCTGTTGCAGCTGGGGCTCAACCTGCACCTTCAAATAACATTGACTAACCTCTTAGTTCTTTTTTCCTGCAATTCATCGTGAAATATTCTGTATCAGTTCTATTCTTGTCAAACCTATTGTGCTCGGAATTTTAGAAAGTCCCCATTTGGGGAAAGGTGAAGCTGCATGAATGCGAACTAAATTATTGAAAAATGGCAAAAGAAGTCAATATGTAAATACCAAATGTCAGGTGTTTTATACTTGATTGTAAGTATACAGAAATAATTATGCAATGAAAATAAAATACGAGCCATTATGTTTACAAAATATAAACATCTGTGCTAAAGTGCAACTTTTTGAATGTAGTTACGTGGTTCCTATGCAAGTTTAACAAAGGGCTTATGAGTTTGAGCTAAGGCGTGTTTATTTTTTCTAATCACAATTTATCTGGCTCGGCATTGAAAATTCGGGGATTTTTCCACTTGTGATGCAATGCAAAAAAATTACTCCAAAACCAACTAAATCGGTTCAGTTGTTTTTTCCGTCATTAGTAACGTCCCTCACCCGGACAATGGCTTTTATCAGCATATATTATGCATGTGAGTTAGAGCAACAAGTACAGCTGGACATTTCCGATCTCTAGAGCTAATAAGATTCAAAATACCCATTGAACCGAAGGTCTCGATAAGCTGTTGAACCAGTTTTCCTGCTTACAGCGATATTGCATGATCTTGCGCGTAGGCTTTTGTAGCAGACAAAACCAGAAAGCTAATATAACGATTGATGCAGCTCGTAAGACTTGGTTCACCGCTTACTTTCTCACTGTGGAATGAGTACGCACTTAAGTAAAAGAGTAATAAATTCTTTTCAGTTCACATGTTTAATTTTGGGAAGAATTAACAGAACTACACTAGCCCGTTTGGTTGAAATGAGCCCTACTGAAATTTTAAAGACACTTTACAGCCTTTCTGATTATACCGTAGGAAACTGTGTGCGCATGTAGTGAAATTGTGCAGTAACTAATAATTCGAAGCTCCTCTTTAGAATACATTGACGAGAAGAAGAAACGAAGAGTGCATTAATTTAATGTTCCATTCATGAGTTTGAAATGGGGGAAACTAAAGCTTCTCTATTCTCACAACCACTAAAAATTTGAATTGGTGTTCATCGTGAAGACACGTTTTATATTATTTTTCTCTTGGAAATAAACGCAGAAAATGTAAGAAAAATCAGTATAATTAGGATAATTTTTAGAATTGTTCTAAGTCGCCATTCGACCCGCATTATGAAGGGTTTGTACGAGGAGAAACCACTAACAGCAATGAGATCACCTCTCAAATGAGTGAAATTCGTGAGTGTGCTTCCGAAGTAAAGTGATTACGAACGCATAGATGAGAGAATGTACATTTTGAGGGTTCTATATATTAATGGAATTTTATTAGTTAATAGTATTCTGTGGAGAAATGATTTCCGATGCGGGACAAAACGGAAAAAATGTCCAGTCGAAACGAAGCGAGAAATTCATGGGCCTGATCAATGGCTACCGTACGGAAATAATTCAGCCAAATATAAATTTTATAGCCGGTTGCACAATCATTTAGCTATTGGATCAATAGTTACGAGATCCTTAAAGTTATTCACCTCATCACAAAATTCGTTTTGCAGGACCAATTGCTTTCATAACTTATCTTACAATAGCCATTCCTTCGAATGTCAGGTCTACTCTCCTACCGCTGGATAAAATTAATTTTTGTTGATCTCATGCAAAACAATACTTTTGCACATTATCAATGACAAGATATGAGTAAATAAACTCGTCATTCGTCACATGGTAAATATTTTATCAAATAATTAAAGCCTCCAAGCGGTTCATTGCGCGTCCGTCATATTTGTTATTTATGGAACTCATAACTAGTAAACTCCATTCCATCATGCCTCAATAACTTACGAGACCATTGATGAAACCAATAAATGTGTCGAATATTTTTGCAATGCATATTGGACAAAAAAGTTTGACTTCATAACTCATTTTAATAGAAATAGATTTCATAACTCTTTTTGTATGCACACGTGTCGAATCTGTAACCGGTTAGCCACAAAAAATCTTTGGATCGTATTTTTGGTAACTAAAAATACGGATCGCTTACTGTAGTAATTTTAGAGAATTTTGACTCCTGTGCCTGAATTTCGGTCATCCAGGTGACCATCGGCAGGGAGGGTTTAAATATCGGAAAACAATCACGTGTTTTCCGAGATTTAAACCCTCCTTGTCCATGGTCAACTGGATGATCGAAATGCATGCATAAGAGTCAAAATTCCTTCGCATATATTGACAATTTGGATAAATCTGAAATTTAAATTTACTTGTTAAATTTACGTGCTCTCTTCTTGAATTAGATTGATTGGTATTCACCTTTCTTTTATCCGTTCCTTCTTCTCATCAATGCTTTCCCATTTTCGTCTTCCTCGTGGTACCAGGCTCCTGAATAACGTGCGCGAGGTAATCTTCCCGGTGATGTGGAGCGAAGGGAGGGCTGTCATGACGCCGAAGCTGCTGGCACTGACGCAGAAGATGCTGGCAGGGGAGACGTGGGGCATGATGGCCTGCGCCGCCGTCCTCGCTATCGGAGTCATCCTCATCCTTGTGGCCGGCTTGCTCTTCTGGAGGTCCTCGCGGACGGACTCCAGCGAGTGAGTGATACGCATCTTCTATTCCCTTACTCTCTTCAATTTATTCTTGTCCCTTCGATGAAAAAACATTCAAATAATCCAAGAAATTAGCACATTGGATTGGTTTAACACCTTACTTATTATGAGTTAATGTAAAAATTTACTTGAAAAGCATTTCCGCGCAAAACTTGACTGCGCACTTAACGTGTACATTAATTTATTTTTTACTCATTCATTCGCTCATTTTAGAACTTTATGCCCTTTTACAGGTATTCAATACTCTTTCATGATCGTGCCACAGCACTAATTAACTAAATAGACTGTGCGCCATATTTAAAATCACCAACGGAGTCAAATGCCGGAAATATTTAAGGGAAGGAATGGGGAAGCTTGGGCTACCTCGGCAAAATGATAATCCTTGCAAAAATAGAATTAGGCTACTAAGGACAAACTCTGCCTAGTACCAATGCACATTTGAACAAATGGAATAAAAGATTAGAACATTTTTTCTAAGTAACTTTTTAAACCCTTTTCCAAGATGTAAATTCATTTAGGAGGAGATTTAAAAATATCTGTACACAGTTTTATTTTATTTTAATAATAAGGAGACATTTTTATTTTACAATTATTTTATTTTGATTTTTTATGAATTTTGGTGGATATTATTAGCATGATTTTTGGAGGATATTATTGGCACTGTAGTATTTTCTAATGACACTTGCAATCATTGGTATGCTACCTCATTCAGTTTTTGTTGCATATACTTCACTAATTTATTTTTAATTTAAATAATTGGATGTAAACACACAGTGTTATGTACACCGTTTTTTCGTTGCCACCGGGCGTCATTGCCCCATTTATTCTACGGCCTACTCTACCCTCCTATTTCGTCAGCAAACATACGCGTCATGACTAAACTTTGAAGGCTGCAAAGGCCGAAACAATGGTGCTAATCTCGGTAAGGGCGATAAGAACACCAAAATAATGTGTTTTTTATTTTAACTGTCTCAATGTTTTGAAGTCAAGAGTAAAAATCGGACGCTAAAAAAATTTACTTTATTGCGAAAATTGCGAATTGCGAAAATTGAGAAACAGGAACTGTTAGCGAGAAATCATGCCACGTAAAACTCAATAAATTTGGCCCAGTTACAAATAAAAAGATCTCACCTCTCCAATGCTACCAAGATATCACCCACTTACCGAACTACTTTCCATGATATTTGCCAAAATATTATAAGCCGTTTTCAATGGGATACGGTATGGCTATGAGCTTCATATGGAATTAATTTAAATAATATAAAATATTTTGACGAATAGCTCGCGTTTGAAATTTAACGGTGTGTAGTTCGTATATTTTCTCAACGATATTTAAAAATAAACTCATTACTCACCATAGTAATTTTAACAAAATTGCAAAAACTTGTCGTTGTTAAGGGGTTTTAAGTGTAGGTACGACCTCAACTGTGGTACGGCTTCAAAAAAGGAGTCAAATTAAAGCCTTATATATTACAAGTATATTTAGTTAATTATTGATGATTTCAAAAATTTTAAACAAATTTTACCGTCAATAATATTACAATATTTACTTGATGCTTCTTACAACTGCATAAACTGAAAAAAAAATTAGAATCTCTTATGTTTAGGGAAAAAAATCTCTCTCAAACTACCTTAAGTCGAAGTTTTACTGCCTTAAATTTATTTTATCACACACAAAAACTACCTTGATTCCCATGTTTTCATGATCTGGTCCGGATATATTTTCAAAGACCAAAATCGGTCCCTTTACAAATTTTCCCGAAGATCAGCCCTATTTCAAAGAATTTCATAAACCTAAATACCCAAAATTCTTACTGTCATCAAATTTGTGAAAGAGTCTTTTTCGAGATAAATTTTACATTGCTTTATAAAATTATTTCTCCTATAAGATTATAGGATACAGGGGGCACACTTTTCTATCTTTTTCACGAATACGAAACAATGACATAGGTACTTCATTTGGGACCCCACGCAGAAAGATTCGATTCGTGAAGTAAGTTATATACATACGAAGGCCACACGCTTCGTAAAAAAACTGCAACGAGCGAACAAAATGTGTCACGAAGCTGATGGAAGGATTAGGTTGGGAAACTTTGAGAGACTTGGAGGCTACACGCTAGGCTTAGATTTCTTGAAAAATTCAGATGAGGCGAGTTTATGGGCGACACGGAGGATTCTAGTTTAACTCCCCGCTATGTCTCTTGAACTAGCTTCTTTGCCAGAATTGTAAAACACAGGGTTGCAGACTGCCGCAACATGCCTACTTGTTAAATCCTATCTTCTCTCTCAATTCCTGATCTCTCCCATTAAAGAATTAAAATCGATTTAACATTTATTTACAATATTTTAAACTCATTCATTGATAGTCCTGAATTGCTTTCCTCCATGAACTTCAGAGTTCCTTGTTGATCCACACGTACGCATTCCTTCCTCCATATGCCTATCCCCAGACTAAGCGCTCACTTCACTACCGCCTCTCCTCCCTACTGAATTCTTTGCCTAATAATATAGATCCATTTTTTCTCTCTTCGGACTCATTTATCAATCCCATTTTCCCATGAATAAATGATACCTCTCCCATTTACCTCCCTTCCTACCTACGCTTTATTTGTATTTTTTATTATTTTCACCGCATACCAATTGTTTTCATTGATTGTTATTGTTTTTATTAAAGTCTGTTACTGTGTCACTTTAAATTGGCAGAAATGCTGTATGTGAGCAATTAAATAAATAAATAAACTGATAGAAGCGAAAAAAATAAGAGCGATACACTGCGGAACTGATGTGTTCAAAAAATCCTTCTTTCCATGCACCATTAGTGATTATAACAGGACGACAATATCATAGAAATAGCGCGACACTACCATGAGGCACAACATTAACATACTCACCTATGTCCCCTATCCCCTCATTTTCCCTGTTCCCTTCCCTTGAATGACTGGTGTCCTAATGCCCCCTGCCACACGCCTCTGCGGTGGCTCAATGGGTGGTATTTAAATGTTACTGTGGAACTTCCTTGATTTGAGGTTGTTGGAACGGTTTTGTTTTGTACATATTCGCGTGTTACCTTGCATACTTGTTCTCATTAATGATATCTATTTATAAAATTTAAAAAAATTGCATCATACTCTTTTGTTTTTTGGAAATTAAATGCTATTTTAACATATAGCCTAATGGCACATGGCATATATTTCCTAATCATAAGATTACATACGTAAATGTTTGTTTCTGAACGCAGAATAATACATTTCTTATCATTATAATGGTTGCTAACGAATATCAAGGTTTCACGCCGGGTCCAAACATCGAAAACAACATATTTCAATAAAATTTCATCTAATTTTCGAATACCTCGCCGAAAACTCTTAAGTCATATATTACTTTAACTAAGGACAAAAATTAAAATATTATTATTTTATCATTTCCATTACTGCCTCTATGGTGAGTTCCAACGCACAAACAATGACCCAGTTAAATGAAATGTGGTCTAAGAATTTTTTTTTCGATTTGCATAGAAATTATTAAAATGTGCCCTCAATGAACCATAATTACCGCTCCAGCCACCTTAATAAATAACCTCGGTTTCTTTTTTAGAATAAAGCGACCGCCTGGTGAACCGGCGGGAGCGGCCGTCCCGCTGATGGGAACATCTTCCATCCCGCACGGCAACAAGCCGTGGACGGCGCTGGAGCCCACGTCCGAAGGAGGCTACCGATACACCAATGGCGGGCCCAAGTGAAAATGCCAGATGCACCTCAACGCCCCTTTTGGGTGTGAAGCAAATATCAGCGGGCTGTGATCAAGACGTGATGTCGCCCACCTGTTCGTCAAGTGCCATACATAGGACATGTGTCCCGCCCTCGAAGATCCTGCACGCATGCGCGGAAGTTCGAAGGAAAGGACTAGTTCGGCTCTGTCGTTGTTTTCTCTATTCCTCCGCCTCGTCCTAGGAAGCTTGTTCACGTGTGAAAGCGACCAAAATTGGAGGACGGAGTGTATTAATACGTGTGCATCCATGGGCGGCTGAACACAAAAAAACGACTTTGTGCGACGGGCACTTAAACTCGAAATGCCAAATTGAAAGTTATTATGGGTAATATTTCGTCCCGCGGAGACTCGGGGTGCCTACTCCGCTCCGATGGCCGCGGTGTGATACGCTTGTGAATGTCGAGCTAGATGGGTTCACCAAGAATAAAATATATGCATATGCGTCTCCGATGATGCTCTCTTATTGTGAAGGGAGAATTCGGCGACGGTTCATTGATGTCTGTGATGAAAATATATTTGTTGTCCCAAGAAAGTAATTCCATTTTTTAAGTGACAGAGACGAGAGCTCTTCTCATATTTTTTGTATATTGAATAATCAAATGTATTTACTTGCAATCTTGCAATATAGCAGCTGCTTAGTTATTTTTTCCATTTTTCGGAATTGTTATTGTGAGTTGAGCTAATGAGCGGACTGTGTTGAAATAATAATTTCTTGTTCGTTCATTAGACAAGTTCCTTCGTGATTAATTGATGAAGAATAAAAAGAGTTTTCCTTTGAGGAAACATGCTCGACTATCTCAGGTCCAAGATGAAGGATAATTTTATCCTCGAATAGTATGTGTAATGAAGTTTGGAAAGACGTGTGAATTTGGTTTACGAACTTTTTCCTTGTGTTTTGTATAATTGTTTTCATTGTATGCTACCTCGTTTAAAGGAATAAATAGAAATTTAAGACTCCAGTGTGAGTCTACTATAAGAAAAAGTTATTTCAAATTTTCTAAATTTACACTTAACTCAGGGTAATGTTCAATGGAGCAAAAAAAATCAACCGCTTGCTCGTAAAACGTAGAAACACATATCAAACAAAATGACTAAGTTAACTATTCATTATTTTAAAAAAATTACCACGTTGTGCATTAATTTTTTAAACAAACATGTGGTTGAGTTGATTTGGTCACAGTCACATTGCAACTTGTATTCCATGAAACATTACTAAATCAAGTACGTCAACTCTTTGTCCACCGAGTCCGCAACTCAAATACGATAGTGGTGCTAATAAACAATATTGGGATTACACAAACATAATATTGAACTGAACGAAAAAATAAATTTATTGAGTAAAATTTATTTAGGATCAAAACAAAAAAGAATCATAAAAGATGATAATTTGCGGGCAAAACAATTTTATGTGATAAGTAATTTACGAATATTGAGTATACCGGGACTAGTAGAAGTTTTCATCCTAAATCAGCACTTTTATGTTGGAAAGTCTCCGATTGGATGCATAAACGTATCAATATCGATTCGGAGTTTCAAGGGGGTTTGTGGATAGTTTCCACTCCGTACCTTCTTAATATCTTTGACATCATGTTGGATATTGAAGATATATAAAAGGTTGGTAGTCTCTAGTGATCAGACCCTAGTGATTGTCTATTGTTTATCACCGTATGTATTCTACTAAATGGCAGGTCAATGGAATCCTGCCATTACTTTACCGACCACGGGGAGTTTTCTCTAGAATTCCCCAGACATTACTAGCTCTCTTTTTTGTCCCTTTTGAACTCTCCGCATCACTGAATGGTACTTGAATTTTGAGGATACCGGGACTATCCACGGTTTTTCCTTTACGAGTAACCCAAAAGTGCACAAAAGTGCGAAATTCCACAGAAGAAAAATCATTTGCCTTCACCGGGACTCGAACTCCCAGTGGAATTTTGAAAAACATCCTCAGGGAAGAAGGACGCCATGGTAGATTAACTGGCAAAGCACTCGACGCAATATTGGAAGGTCTGGGTTCTAGTCCCGGTCAAGATGAATGATTCTTCTGTGGTGTTTCGCACTTATGTGATGATTTACGAACGCATCTAGCTAAGATTTTCTCCGAGTAATCGGGTGTAGGAATATCAAATTTGTTGCTATAATTTTCGACTGACGTCGAAGCAATGATTTCCGGTTTATTAATTATTAGATAAAATACTCATCGATATATTTTATTTAGATAAAAAAGTTGGAGAGGAAGAATTTACATCCCTCGTGAAATGAGTTATTTTTAGTTATAAACTGTTTCACACCAAGAAAACAAATACCCTTATATGTGAAGAAATGCTTCCACAGATTTACCCGAGCAACACGTTCTCAAAAATCCTTTTGAGTTTCGCTTCCGTTAATTTTTTTAATAAGCGAGAAACAGTAATTTTATGGTGTCGGATTTATTAATCGACACTTTTCCTCAATTTCGTTCATTCGGGGGATACTGCAGAATTCTAACTTAAAATTTAATAAAATCACGCTCCAGCTACTCCCAGGAATATTGACTCCGGTTAGAATTTCAATGGTGATGCTAAAAACCGACGATTCCATTTCATACCCCGTATTTTACCAGAATGTTATTTTAAAGGCAATGCTTAAAACTTAAAATTGTACATTACATCCGGCAATTTGTAACAATTCAGATGAAAAGTATTTATTTCAAAAACCTTAACGTCTTCAAAGGTCTTAATTTTCGAATAAGTGTGCGAAAAATAACGTATTATAACAAGGCGTAGCGTTAGCCTTTTCGAATCGACCGCTTCTCAGTTCATTCAAAGCGCCTGCTTCGTAGCTCTCTGGCGGCCACCGCGGAACCACTATCGCTGCGGTGTCGGGAATCGATATGCGCTTCCCCTTTGTCGACTGCTAAAATCAGCTGGCACGCTCTTGACACAATTAGGTCGAGACTTTTTACGTGTCTGAGAGAGATGTTTATTCTACGTGATGTACATGGAGGGGAAGAATAGCTGATTATCTTACAAAACGAAGCAGAGCCATCGCTTGGTGAGGGAAACCAACCACGAAAATGAGTACGTACAACACCATGTTTTCTGAAACATTGAAATGTCCCTCGCGAACATTTTTTTAAGCTTTTTCATTTCGCATTGGTGACATTTCCATGTCATGTAGCGAGGGTCATCGTAAATGTTCTCTCACAGGCCCTCAACTATATTCTTCGTCCATGTCGTTTTTTTTTAATTCTCTATTTTCTTTCGGAAACGTGAACGGTATAAAAGACGCTTTTCCATTCCGCTGGAGTATTCTTTCGGTGAACGCCCAACGAACAAACATAATCATAACCACGTGAACTGATTCTTCAGGCTTGTTGACCTTGGGAAGCATTTCCGGGCTGCATATTAATAGGCCGGTGATATCCTTGTGGCTTAAGTTTCGAAGGACAAGTGCTGTATTCTCACATGTCACGGAGTGTGATGGGAATATCTTCGGAAATAAATGAAGTTGCTATTCCCGTCCTCGTGAACGTCAACGGGCATAGTAATTCATTGCTTCTCAACATGACATATTTCTTCCATCTTTTGGGTGCTATCAAGGCCTTGATGCAATGAGGCATTCGTGCATTTCTACAGCCCTGCGACGCCCTTGCCCAACCGTAGATTCAAGGTCACGCAATTTAATGTTTATATGGGTCATTACATGCCAATTACCCTATGCTCAGGACCCAACGACCATTAAGTTTAATAAAATTTAGCACACTGAAATAAATCATTAAAAAAATAGTTTTCGTAATATTTGCATGATTTTTCTATCATCCATTATTTATTTATACTACATTGACAATCAACAAAATGTCCCGAATTTGACACGCGGAGCAAATTATAAATGTTATTATAATTAAAACTAAAAGGGAAGCCGATGATACAGGTGCCTTCTAAAAGGTTTAATATGATTGAGATTTCGTTCTATTTCTAACATAATAAATAAGTCTGATAGATAGACTTTAAACCTAAAAAAAGTTAGATAGATTGGAGTACATGGTATTGGGTGATTTTGAATACGGTGGGAAAATAGTTATGAGAAATTACTGTGAAGCAGCGGAATGCTGGGCGACGCGAAAATGATGCTAATTAGGTGCGAAGAAGATGAAGAATAAATGCGTAACCATTTCCGAAGGCTAAGTGACGGAAGTTGTAATTATGAGCTGGAGAAATTTCACTGGGGTATGTATTGATATCAACTGCAAGAGGGTTTAAAGGTGTTTAACAGTTTATAGAAGTACCGTTAACATACCTTCCTACTGTGGGAAATCTTTTATGAAATACATATTATGACAAATTTAATTATAAAAATACCTTCTTTGCTTGTCTACAAACACAATGCATTCAGTTGAAGGCCTCCGAAGCCAAAAAGTGGCAAAAAGTTTAATCGAGGAAAAACGATGCTGAAAAAAAATAAAATTATTATAAAAATAGAAATATTCGAAAACATACTAGATTAATTTATTTTCCACAGAGATATCCGAGCAGCTGTTTAGAACATGAAAATAGCTGAAACACAAAAATACATTCGTTTCACTTAAGGCTGTGTCACTCTTTGACTGCTGTCACCTTCAAGGTATCGTTACAATGGTCGAACTCGTTTGACTTACATATGAAATAATTTTGTGAGTTGTAAGCACAGAGTAATACCTTACTCTATGGTTGTAAGCTATGAAATATTTATAATTTTCTCTTCCATGTAAGCTCTAGCAACATA
Source organism: Pyrrhosoma nymphula (assembly GCA_963573305.1). Classification (NCBI taxonomy): domain Eukaryota; kingdom Metazoa; phylum Arthropoda; class Insecta; order Odonata; family Coenagrionidae; genus Pyrrhosoma; species Pyrrhosoma nymphula. The sequence goes on along the minus strand of OY754331.1, from coordinate 37,533,593 downwards.
AGGGAGCAGGAATCGTACCAAATGCGTCTATAGCGTGAAATATAAGTATATTGGAAGGGCATGTTATGAGTGTGCAACCAGTTGAAATTCTCAAGAGTTCACTGACTTGTTGCGCTGTTGTTCGTCGATCTTCTTTAACTATGGCATCAGCTGTATTGATATCTTATCTGATCGACTTACTACAGTTATATCGGTTACTACAGTTGATGATGTGCCGGTCCCACCTTGCTTAACATTTAAAAATTCTACCTTGTTTGGACGCTTTCAACCTTCTAAGGGTGGTAAGATGAGGCATAGCATGTTTTCCATGTTCCACCATGGGCTTTCGTAAGCCTTTTTCAAGTTTCTGTGGCTTAATGCTTCAAAAGGAAACAGAATTTTATTGCTGCATACCTCTCGCCTCACGTGTCTCGTGTGTCGTGTCTCGTGTGTCTCGTGTCACCTTCATTCTTGTCCGGAGAAACATAAACAGCGGACAAACAAATGAGTAGTACTGCTAGTTGAATACCATATAGGTAAATACCAGAGGTAAAATAAGTAAAATACCTCTATGTTGAAAACATGTATGATCCATAATACTCTAAGCTGAACATGTATGCTGAACCCACCCACGGGTAGTATGTGCGAAAGACCGCCCCATTTCAATATGGCAATTCCAAAAACGTAGCATGTAAGGAACCTTGATTAAAAAAAGTCAGTGTCAGAGAAAACGGTTTCACACTTTCCTTGTGGAAGTTGCCCTCCTTGGAAAAAATGAAAAACAACTTTGTAAATTCCACTTCAGAATTCGGTGAAACAACCTGGGTTTCGAAACTCAGTGTAGTCTTCAGGTGAAGGTACAAATTTTGGTGTCAGTATAATTTGGTGGTAAATATAATTTTGTGTCAATTTTGTTTATATTAATTATCACCAAAATTTTTATTTTTACCAGAAGATGACACGAAGTGTGGAAACCCGGATCGTTTCAATACATTATTTCTTGGGAGTTTACACAGTTATTTTCCATTTTCTCCGTCAGTCCCATTGTCAGTCTTTCTTAAACAGCCCTCGCATGCATGTACACACTCAATTTTACCTCGTGTATAAGTATCTACAATTTTACCAATGCCAATCGACATTTGTGCTGGACTCTTCCTTTAGCTATTTCACGATTTTCCTTCCATTCATTCGGGTCGGTTCATTGTGACAACGTGTGTAATGAAAGGGCTGCATTCGTGTGTGTGTAAGGAGATATAGATAAGGGATATATCACATCGCGTGCCCACCGCTCGCTCGGATAAGGGTCGCAATTCGATGGATCTCACTCACAAGAGAGAGTTCCGATCATCCACGACCGACACAGCTTGGTTTGCCGGCTGAATTCGCGGACGAAGGCGAAAGGGAGATGAAACGGCGAGGTCAGCGCAGTGTACAACAATCACCGCGGCAGAGTTCACGAAGGGAATCACAACGAGATCATCAAGACCTCAGATCACTTAAAAGACAACCTCCTCTTCCCCAATGCCCAAGAGGCCTGTCTAAGGGCGGGAGAGCCTTCGTAGCAACAGAGCTTCCGGCACTTGATGTGGCTGAAACGATTTTTGTTTATGAAAAGATTTGCGTGAAACTTTTTTTACGTGTCCTTATTAGTAATATGTATAGATAAAAGCGAAAAACACTCCACGATACCAACCGATTTGGTTTTTTGGCAATTAAATGCTATATTCACACATAGCGTTATGGCATATGCCATTTGCATGTGGCATTTCGTAATAATTCAATTACATATGAACAGATTTTCTCCTAAACGCAAAAGAATACGTTTCATATTATTATAATGGTTGCTAACAAATATCAAGATAATATTACGAGTAAAAAAAGCGGATTTAGATATGAATTTCACTTAAACATTGAATTCCGCGCCGAAAATCCAAGTCATACCAATGTTTTAATCAAGGCAAAAAATATTTGAAATATAATTATTGCATTATTTACATTACTGCATATATGGTGATTTCCACAGTATAAATAGATGTAATTAAGTGAAATGAGGTCTAAGAATTGTTTTCGACACACTTGAAAAATTATTAAAATGTGCACTCAAATTCTCACGATTACCGGTCCAGCCACCTTAAAAATAGATTTATCGAGCCTCATTGTATCTGCGGCTTTGCACATGAACGTTTGACTTCCAAGTTCGAACCGCGGTCTTTAATGTACCGATTACTACCACGATTGAAACCTATTGCCAAAGAAGTCCGTGCTTACGCATCGAAGTACTACTTGCGAAGAATAAGTACGAAGAAGTACGAAGTACTACGACTTGTAAGGCTACTGCTATAGGAGTGACTTCCATGTTTACAGAATATCGAGAAGAAGACACCATCTTTATAATGATCTCAGCCTCTTATCGCATTACTTTTCGAGACATTTGCCTAAAATTAGAAGCCGAAATCTATGGTATATGGTACGAATCTACGCTCCAGAGAGATGTTAATAAAAAAATTAGGATGATCTGACACACAGATCGCGTCAGAATGTAACTTTGCGCGTTTCGTAGGTTTTTTCAATTTTTATTAGGATGCAAAAGTATATTTTTACATGCGTTTTCACTGAAATATTATTTCATTTTGCTTCATATTACATTGCAGAAATTAATAGAAGGCTATAAAAATAGGCAAAAATTACTTTTCTCTTTCACTTTCCCAGGATTTCCTAGATTAGGTATTTCAATTTATAGTATAGTCTAAATAGAATTAAGCCTATCTGGGGATTTCCCGAGATACCGGGAAGAAAATCACACCTATCCCGGAATTACGGGATAAGTAAAATGCCGTGAAATGAGAAGCCCTATTTATGAGGGGCGCTAAAATGAAGAATTATGCAGTTAATCGGTTACCTCAGTGGAGAGCTGCAACAAACAAATATTTGGAATGATTATGATGAAATTTTGATAGTTGATTGTTATGAGCTAGGGGTTAGATGGATGTAAATCTTAACAGACTTCTGGGCACGGTCAGCCCGTCAGCCCAGTACTATATTATAGTACTATTCTCTCTATCGTTGAGAACTTGCCGTGAGAGCCCCGGTATCTAAAATGTATCTGTCACTTACGAGGTATCCAGTTACCTCGCTTCCAAGTAAAAGTAACGAAATTAGTCGCTTAATGGCGATAATTTTTCCCGACAAAATCGTAAACAAGCATATCGGCATGCAGAATAGCTACTTCTGTAGCTATTCTGCATGCCGATATGTTCAATAAATTCCGTTCCATTCCTTGCTTTCGACAAATGTCGTCAGCATACCCTAACCCTTTCCATACTAATTTATTTGTTCGCATGCTTGAAATAACTCAAGTATAGATTTTAAAAAATTTTAGTTCCCACTGTGTGCATCAATAATTTTCAACAGAAAAATTTGCTAGGAAAAATGTGTCCCATTGGTATTGAAAGAGACGAGTTTAAGAGCAGCACTGCAGGACACCCAAACCTGCGTGATTTAATCTATATACGTAGAGTACATTTCTGAGTATCATATCTTTCTTGGGGAAACCACAGGAGAAACCCATATGGGTGAACTCTTCCCGATGCAACGCGAGCTGAACCCACAACGATCAAACTGCTCTCCACGTCGAAGACTGAGGTTTTGGTTTGGCCTAAATTAAGTACGTAGGGGAGGAGGGGGCGGGGCTGAGGGCCACGCAGTAATCGCATACCGGTGGTCGCATTCGCAACGATGCGGTGGCGTCCCCTTGATCGTTCGTTGACTCGAATCGGGAATGGGGGTCCTCAGGCGGGGGAAGAGCTGTGCCAAAAATCCCCTTTCTCATTCCCTCTCTGGGATGGTAGGAGGCCGGTGGCGTGGTCGGGAGTATGCATTTCGCTGGTCGTTCCTCCCTCGGCTCGTCCCGCTGGAACCGGGCCACGCACGCTTGCGATGTGTTCGGGTAGAGGAGGGGAGTCCGCGCCACCCCTTAAAAGAGTGTCGTCGGCCTCCCCCCTCCCTATTGCCGATGTCCTTGCGAGATACCGGTATGGACCGACGGATTGGTCCAGCCTCGCATTCACGGTGGTTCGTAGAGGAGTGGTGGCGGTCTTTGAATCGCGACGGGGAGATGACGAGGGAGGATTCGAGTCGGAGGGCGGATGCGTTGCCATCAAGGAGGTTGGAAAAAAATTCTGGCGATAATCCGCAAGATTTTTGAAGCCAGTTCTGCCATTACAGTCAGCTCAGTTGGACCTAACTCAGGCTAACGTTTCCGATGGTCGTGTTAGATCTTGGTCAAATCTAAGGTATGACCCAAAAGTAATGCAACGTTTAGTGACTCCCTAGTCTACGACTAATCGGCACAAAATACTTTCCATGAATCACTGTTCTCGCTTCACCTTCGCCCATGGGCGATCACGGCCACGCGTCCTCCATTTTATTATAACCTCCTTGTTTGCCAGGGATGCAGTGCTCGTAAAAGATGATGGCTGAGGCGCAGTGGACGATTTTTGGACTGGAAGTGTCCCCATACACAGCATATGAGGTGCGATAATGCTACAGAGGAAAAATCATTCGGATTGATCTCTCGATGTCGCGCCGAGTGCTTTAACCAGTTCGGCTGCCAAGGCTTCTTTCTTCCCAGGGGAATTTCTATAGAGGATTCGAGTCCCGGTGAAGACGAACTCTGTGGAATTATCGCACTTGCGTGAACTGTATGCGAACTTGCAAGTGACGCCGTAAAATTAAAACCGCAGCCAGTTTGAAGTACCCTCAAAATTAGCACATGAGGAAGGTACCACGGTTATCTAAAAGACCCTTATTGCCACCCTCCAAAGGCAATAAGCCTAAAACTTGGACCATCGTCCATAACTATTGTTCTAGTTACTACCCAATGATGTTTTGCTGCCATTGCCATTGAAATTTGGATCATGGAAATTAACAATACGGAACTGACTGAAGGTCTTTCAATGGGGGAGGGGCCGGCATGCGACACCAGCTTGCAAACTCCGTGAGAGACGAAACTTGTTTGACAGGGTGCACATTACCTACAAAAGGTGCTAATATTCTTATGATGACTGAAATATAGGCATCAAAATTTCCGTTATGACAAGGTAGTAATGGGAAGTACATACATCGAAAAAGATCGAGGTAGATGGGCAGTGGATGATTTTGATGCGGAAAGGGTCTTTTTCCGTATTACCAGAATTTGCGGGATAGTGGACAATAGCTGTGCGATTTTGTTCACTGCAACCTTCGGTAGGAGACGTTTCAATCTTAGCCCTGAAGGTGATAGGAAAGTCTCCTGCCGGAACGGCGGACGGTATGCAAAATATAACCCGGTTGGAACCGAGAAGAATTAACATCGGGAAGTCTGTAGGGAAAGCATAAAACCCTTCCGAAATCTTCTCCTCTGATCCTTCTCTCTACTCCACCCAAAAGAATAAGCCCCTCCGTAGCGTAGCGTTAAACTAACCCCTCCTGCCACCCACTTTCTGGAGAGCTGTGCGAGTTGAGAGCGACGCGACGCCTGACTTATCCCACTGACTCCGCAGCCGACTGTCGGCCCCAGCGAGTAAGTCACCATCACGCGCTCGCCCGTAGCAGGGAATCTGAATAGCTTTCTCCGGATGCGGGGAGAAGAAATGGAAGCGGTGACTACGTCGCTTCATGAGGCCCTCGAACTACTCTCTTTTTTCTGGCAAAAGAAAACGGATATGACGAGCACACAGGCATACTGATTAACGAGCATATGTTAACGCAATATTTTTTACTGCCAAATGGTTTTTTTACTGCGTCTTTCAAAGTGTTTATCCTAATTAGAAAACCCCTAACTGCAAAATAGCAAGACAAATCTTTAAGTGGCTACAGAAAATTTTCCCTTTCATCCGATGATCATTCTGCTAATCGAATTTAGAAAAATAAATTTCTTATTAAAAAATTACCAAATAATTAAAATATATTGACATAGGAAACAATTTTTTTTAATTTGTAACAAAAAATTTTTTTTTTAAATTAAATGACCAAAAAAATCCACAGTCAAATTTCTTTGACGAGTCCTTCTGAGTCTTAACAGGCTCATCAGAAGGTGCTCTTTTTAACTCTTTAAATTGCCATATTACTGTGTCATATATATCCAACAAATGTTTCTTTAGTTTGTTTTAGTTTTTTAAACTTTCAATCGTGACGATAGCGTTGCCATTAAAGTATAAAAGACCATAATTTATTAACGACCATGGTTCCAGCAAATCACTGCCAATTCATTGATTGAAAATGGCAATGATTTTCTGAAACCATGTTCGGTAATAAACTAAATATTGTGGATAAATACTAAGCTTTCGTATTTATTAAAAAGTTATTAGTACCTTGAGGTTCAAAAATGTTCGACGAAATGCACCGGCGTCAAATGCACCGGCATTAAACGGCTGCCGTACAAAAACTATTGATGCTGCTAGGGACCATTGGCAATAAGGAAGCATGATTTCGGTTTTTGATAACAAAAATAGTGAATTTTCGGCATTGCCAGTAGGGAAATCTAAATTTTGATGAATGTAAAAAAACTTTTAAGTGATCTAATAGTGGATCATCATCAGACCAATGGTAAACGAAATTAAAATCATCTGAGAACGAGCGGTAACAGTTCAATTTACAAGAACTGAGGAATTAAGCTTGCAAAATCACTGTACAAGAAACTCACCTTGAATGTTTCATTATAGAATTCAGAACAGTGCTAGAATCAAAAAGAAAAAGCTAAGGTGGCTCTCGTCAGCTGTCGACCACTGGGCCCTGCGTATTCCAAGAAAGAAATCAATAAGTGAAATCTTCAATTATTTCGGTGGGGGAATGATCAACGAAGCGAGATGGGACCAGACTGTCCAGACAGACATTTCCGCGCCACGCTGTCACTAGAGGACTTCATCCGAAAGGCACGACCTGCCAAGGGTGTCGGTTTGATCACACCTAATTTAACCCTGAGCGGAAATGGCAAGATTATATGGATCATGAGCTGTCCTCACAGTAGCTAACATAACATTCACTGGAAGAAAAAAAAGGTTCGCCATATTAAGGTAATTTTCTCGGGGAATAGGATGTTACGGGACCGGCGCCATGCAAAAACCTTTGATTCGATAAACGCAGCTCATAATAAAAATATAAACTTTCCCAACGTTGTACTCATGTGCATACTTTGGTCATCATCCAATCTCAATTTTAAGTGCTTGTTTTTATCTTAAATTATTGAGGTAGTTCCCCCAGTCAGATGAATTTGTTGGCATTTCATTCTTTTCTGGAAAATTATAGAAAAATGTGTCCTCTGTTTAATAAGATCAACTAACTCCTACCTCTCCATGCTATTTTTTCGTAAATGGAACTTGAAATTACATGTCGTTAAATGCGATAACATGGAGGACAAATATGTATTTTCAACCATGCCATTTTTGCAAAAAAAAACTTTTTAAAGAGCGAATTCTATTTAGGAATTCTATGTTATTAAAATGCAGGAACATTCCCATTTTATTTCCTGATTTATAAGCTAATCACGAGGGTTGGTCGACTCTCATGCCGTTATTGAACTTTCCTAACGCATACTTCACTGCCATTCAAGTTATCTTGATCCCCAGGCAGACCGAAAATAATCATTGCTTAATCTTTCGGAGCCGTTCAACGATGGAAGAGACATTATGCGGCCATTATCTTGCTAAACATAAAAAAGCAACTCCCACAATCATAACACTGGTGGATAATTGAAGTTGATTACTTCTCTATAATACTTCCTATTCTTATACAACAATTTAGAAGGCAATAATATTGGAAAAACATGAATGCTAAGGAATATAATAATTCTTTTATGTCATAACAGGCGAATTTGCTTTGATTGCTAGGGACTGCTAAAGTGAAAAACATATGGCTCCTCACTGTCTTTCACCGTGGATTTATAGCCAACGAAGTCTTTATACACAAAAAAAAGCATTGGGTAAAAACGCGTAATCGATATATTATTACACTGCGAACGAACAACCTACGATTTCTCACCTATTAACTAATCAATCACATACTTGACATTAACATGATAAGGTTGAAAATGAATTATGTTTACAGAAAAGGTTAAATTTTTCCCTTCTAAAGTTTATTCGGTAAACTCTCCGATGCCCAGCGGTATTTACAAATCTAATGTTATTTGGGAAATAGAATAAGGTAGTTGCAACTGATGCTACCGATGAAAGTCTGTCGACCTATGAACACCTTTCATTACACCAAAATTCTTTTAAAGAGAGTATTTTTTTCCTTCCAGTGCAAGCAATAGATTTCGAGGGCTGAAAAAAAAAGTACGGAATATCTACAATATCTATCTTATGCACAGATCTTAGCTAACAATCACTTCAACAGAAGATTCACTCTTGAAAACTCTCTAACATTAAGCGTGTTCAACATTTTTTCCGCAAAAAATGTGCAAGTATCGAACAAATATATGAACTAATAATAAAAAATATACATTTTAAAGTTTCTTCACTTCTGTTTGACATAAAGTATCGCCTGCCTCCATTGACATTATATATTCCCAAAGTATCACACCCAAACCTTCTAAAGAAAGGTATTACCAGAGGTAGAGGCCCTGCACGTGTAAATATTTGTTGCATTTTATCTGACTTTCATCATAACCTACCTTTAACCAGTAGATTACTCTTATGAATGAAAATCTTCTAACTCGAGATACAGTGAGCATGAGAAGACTCCTTTTTCATTCACTCTGCCTGTCCCCTCTGCATGCAGAGAACATTCACACTTCCGGCGAAAGTGGTGATGTGATTTTGACTTAATCTTCGCCCGATGCGCTCTAGGTCCGAAGGGAAGACACCACGGGTTGCCAAGTTCGAAAACTGCCTTAATCTGTGGGTCACAGGTTCAAGTCCAATTAACAGCAATTATTTCCCCAATTTTGAACAAATATATCCAATGGAAAAAAATCTGGAACGAGACGATGAGAATTTTCACTCCCTACATGCCACCCAAACTACCACGCACTAATGGCACAGATCAAGAAGGTCGGTCCGGTATCAACAGCCACAGAGCTTCCGGTGATTGTGAAATTCACGGAATCAGCCGGAGTACTGCGATGTGGAAGGTAACGGGAAACCACGAAATTAGTCTCCCTAGAAGATGAAGCTTACATATGACGAGACGGCATTCCTCCCGGTAAAATATTCCGGAGGTAAAATAGTCCCCCAATCTTATCTCTCGGTGGGGATTAGTGGGAGGGGAACATTAGTTAGAGCGGAAAAATGCAAGATAATTTCAGCAATCAGGGGAGTTATCTGCATATTTTGCACCTTAATTCTGTTTTTTTATTCAATGTTCATGACAGAAGATTTTTAATCAGAAACACAAACGAAAAGCTGGAATTCAGTTTTGACTCTCAAGTCGCAGGGGAACCTCTTCGGGTTGGAGTCAATAACCCGCGCGCTGTCACATCAGGGGGTGTGAGACAAAGAAAATATGTACGATGGGTTAAAGAGCGTCGAGATCTAACGAAGTATATTACACGCAAGACTCAACCTACCGGAAAAATACAAATATAAGTTTAACGTTTAAACCCCAGGTAGGATTAGCGGACGATAGCACAATGAGAAGACATGAGCGATTAGAATTCCCTAAAAACCGGTTTAAAAGATTCAACTATCCCTCACACAACTTGGGGTCACGTCACTCATCGTTACACGTACTCACTCAAAACAGCTTTAATGTGACTTATCGCCAAATTGCCGTCCATTATGTCGAAATGGTTTGCACCAATCTTTGCCATACACCTAACTTACCGCTCTAACAGATACTCGCATGACACGTTGGCGAGACGTACTAGTGTAAGAAATAGGGGAATACAAGAGGGGACGTGAGCTGTAATTACTCAGGGGGTTAATTTCAACTTTCGCTTCCTGAAGGTAAATACAAGTCAATTTTTATTACTCTTTCAGCTTGAATAAATGGTAATATATTATTTCATGAGCCTCATAGGCAGTCAAATTCTATTTTTCACTAAAAACGATCAATTTTAAAACAATTTCTGTATTCATCGTTGATCCACCCCTAAATAACACCCTTTACGTGCTTTGCGTAACGCGAAAGCATACACTATCGAATGTGCTATTTCGATAGCTTTACGAAAGAGTTAGACAGCTATCGAAAATCCACTTTCCCTAAGCTGTTCAGCAAGACTTATTCCGATATTTTTACAGATATTTTTATTGGTAACCGGAGCAACAAAATCACCCGTTAAACTTATCGAGTGAATAATTTATCGCACAAACGCATTTTATTTCGGATACAAGGCTTGGATATTTCATCATTCCGTACGCTATTTGGATATTTTCTCTTAATTAAACTGCTATGATTCAATTGGTACGAGATATTAGCGCAAATTTACCTATTTATTCTATAATTATATTGTCATTGGACACACGTTATGTTGAAAATCCATAGCCTAGGATTAATTACATCTTGCGTTTCTTTAAGGCAAGTGAAATTCAGCAAATTTTTAAGTAGTTAATTTCCATTTTCCTTTACTTACGATCAATTTTTGAAACAAATCCTGAATTCATAGTTGCCCCGCCCCTATAAAACGAAATCAGGGGCGCGATCACGGATTTCCATAACGCGTGCGCTCGCGATATCCCTATTTTTCAGTGGCGTTTATGAGAACGAAAACGTGATCGCTTTCTTCAAATTATTTTTCTTTCTTTCAGGAGATATTGGTCCAATAATTGTTGAATTATTTTATTTCTCCTTATCAACGTTTCGCATTATTATATACGCTTCTTCAGGGCCGCATTGAAAATTAATTGTGCGTATTGTACTTCAATTGGGTATTTTCTACGTATTTCAAACTATCGATATTCTGATTCAGTTACTTGACCTTATTGCATTGGTGAAAATTTTTCTTATCAAATTGTATGAATTTCGGTTTTAAAAGCTAAAGAAAGTCGAAGGCTACGAATACTCCCGAGCACACTCCGAAAACAACCGAATGGCCTGTGACGTCATTTTCGCTGTTTACATTTAGACCCAGGTGTTTCCTTATGCTTACGTTGGAAACAAATGCGGTGAAATTAGTTTCTGACGTTTTCTCGTTTCTAGATATGCCTTTAAATGGCATCTAAGTAAGGGATATAGATGGTGTTTTGTGCCACAATGTACAAATACATCGGTTTAAACACCGAACAAGAAATTTATTCACGCAATCACGACATTGAATGATTGAAATTTCTTCCTTGGATTCCTCAATGTCCACCCGTAAAAATGTATGCTTACTCCGCACTTTGTGTTCTGGACATATTCTTTCAATGATTGTGCACAGTGGTCCATCTCTCTTTACTTGGACGTATCCTATAGCATTATTACCATAACTCTCACGAGAAGCTTTATAATATAACAACACTTAAATTAAACTTTGAATAGACATTTAGGAGATGAGAATCTATTTTTAGGCATTTCTACAGCAGATAAGCCACTTCTAGAAACCTCCTCTACAAACAACCACTAATTAGCAAATAAAAAATTAACGTCTTAGGTGTGTCGAGTATTGGCAGCACAAACATTTGGCAAGTACTGTGTTATGTTGATATGTTACTAAGATACTGTTTGTTTACTACTGCATGGACTGATATGGACTTCGATAAAGAAAGAGTATCATAATGATTATGAGTGTATTGGAAAAACAGTTAATAAAATTCATACACCAAATACATAATTATATGTATCAAAAATGATATAAAACAGTAATGACGATTTTAAAAGCAAACTTTAGGCTTACATTTTTTTGACTTAAGCTCAACGAATTTCCGCAGCATTAAATCGCTCGTCCTTCTTCATTAAAACGCCTACCATAAACATATCCACTTTGGGTAAATTATCTTATGTGGTTTTAATAAAACCATTGCACGCCATATTCTTTGTTTTCAATGAAGCTCTTTAAATATACGGTAGATCTTCTACAGTTACTCACTTTCTCCCTCACATCCGTCTATCGCTCAGCGAAAATGACGTCAAGCCAATCAGATTTCGTTTCGCAGCGGGGTAAAAAAATTTGAAATTTCGACTATTTTAATCTTAAATATCTCAATTAATATTGAATCAATTTTAAAACTACTTTCACTCCGCAAGCTTGTTCGAGTTTAAGTAACATATAAAGATCCGTAAACTTTAATTTAAAATTTTGGAAAATACCCAATTCAATAAGGTTTACAATTTTGATACATAATTATGTTAAGAGTTAATGTATACACATAATATTACACATTACCTCAGAGAGAGTTCTTCTGAATTTATTGCATAATGATACCTTCCCGGATATTTATTGTTCATTTATTGATTGTTGTAAATTTAGGTGCTTTCAAATAACAAAATAAAAATAAGTGTTGAGATAACCTATCAAATTATAATAAATAAGACGTAATTTGGCGATGTCTATTTTTTTATTGCAGGGTGATTTGTTTTCCTTCAAATTATTCCATGTGCTTTAAATTATTAGATTATACTGATGGAGTGCGTTTTTAGGACAGTAGCTGTGAGCATTGCCCATAAAGAGCGGTTTGCGTTTTGGATAAGAATAACGACGTTATACACCAAAGACGGTGAAATTCGCCATGAAAAAATCATTTTACTTGACCGGGATGATTTTCAAATTAATTTCATGATGACTCAAATGATTTTTCATGGCGAATTTCACCGTCTTTGGTATATAACTTCGCACCCGTGCGAGTGACTGCGTACCACATCATTTGTGCAATCGCAATGATTGGAACAAAGAATAGCGACAACGCGAAGGAAGGATCCGTGATCCCACCCTAGATATGTTATATATGAGATGTGAGGGCTACTGACTAGGAGGAGGAGGCCTTCAGCTACAATTTCCGTCGACACCCGAGAATGTAAATCCCCCTCAACTGATCGTGCCTCCTGACGCGACGCGAATAAGCTTGTGTGCCACCTCAGACGATCCTCTACCCGTCTCGTCAGCCTCCGGGGCATCATTCGCCCCGAACGGTTAAGTTACACGCCCCACGCGACACACACACTGGAAACCCTCTCCCTCCCTCCATCCCCTCTTATCTTACACAAATCCTCCTTCATACTTGAATGCTCCACGCGTGTGACGAAGTGCACTGGTGTTGGTGAGCTCCGTAAATGAAACGGTGAAGTGAGTGCGCTGGTGGGCGCTGCCGTGGGGGAGAAATGTGTGTGTACATGTGGGTCTCCCCGTGTGAGTGTTTGTGACCTCACTCTCATCCCATTCAGTCTCGGTCCACTCTGCTTGAATGCCCTCTCTGCCTAAACTCTCCCTCCCTCCCTTTCCTTTTCATCTCTTCCAAAAACTCCCCCTCGGCCTCCCTCCCCCCCATACACTGTCAAACCTCCCCCCCCCCTCACTCTTAACACTACTCGTGTCTCCTACGAGGGCATGTCCCCAAACCCTCACCCTACTCCCCGCAAGAAGAGAATTCCCAGCACCCCCAACCCCCTCCTGCCGCCCTGACGAAGTCTCTCCTCCCCTCTCTCTCCCCCTCCCCATCCAACAATGTTCTTTCCTCCCCCCTCCCCCGACACATTCTCACCCCACCCTCCCCCATCTCGACAACAATCCTCCCCTATATAATTTGTGATATATAAGTTCCCCCCTTCCCATCCCTCCCAGCCCCATCCTGTCCTCCTCCTCGCCACACCACCCCTACTCTCCCTCACTCGCCACCGACAGCGCTGCCGTGCACGGTGTGGGAGCAGAGGCAGTGAATTTGAACCGTGTCGACAGCACCACACCCCTCCGGTCGCCAGTTTGACGTGAACGCGGGACGCACTGAGAGTAATAACGTCCCGCTGCTCTCCTAATCATTCTCCGACTCCTCTACCTTGGTTCGTTAGGCCGATTCGGTTTTCGAGTTAGTGTGTGTTCCACTTATCCCGCGCGCGGAGGATCGCTTGGACTCTTTATTTAAGTGTGGCGTTTGGCTTGTGCAAGGGCGACATGGAAGTACGAAGGACGTCGGCTGTCCTCCTGTGGTGCATCCTTCTGCTCCTGGCATGCTCGTGCGGTGAGTCAACGCTGAAATTCCTCTCTCGGCTACCACAAGGTTTGTCGGGGGCGATTACCACCAACTAAGGGCCATTATCTTCTTACACTCAAACTCACGTTTATCACTCTCGATATCTATGATGCTACCTACCCAGAAGACCTTGCCATTGACCCTTTCACCTCCCGCCACCATTGAGTTGGCTTGCAAGATTCACATTAGATTTAGTACCGTTATAGTCATAGGCGTATCCAGGGGGGGGGTTGGGGGTTTTAACCCCTCCCCATTGACAAATTAGTTAACATGGGGGGTATGGAATACCCCCCATCCCCCCTGTAAACCCTCCCCCCCCCGTCAGTGGTGGTGACCCCCACCCCCCTTCAAACACTTCTACATACGCCTATGGTTATAGTGATAGCCGAAAGGGCGTGTGGTAAAGGTGTTGCCTACACAGACACGCACTGAGTGATTTGATCACGCAAGTGAGACTTTGATTACGCATTAAATGTACCATAAACTTTCACTGAAGATTTTAGGATTCCACAATTTTTTAATGAATCCATGACGAGTAATCAGGAGCTGCCAAACGAGAGAGAGCTTTTTCCTAAGATGCGACAGTCAAAGTTTCCAAACAAAATATTGACAAGTTTATAGAAAATATCCGTGGAGCTTATCTTGTGCGCAAAGAAAGACTTTTGAAACTAAATGGGCTTTTAAAATAAACGATTTTGCTTCAAGTTTTAGTCACCACTCTATAGTTCATGGATTAGCCTGCATATTCTTCAGGCTAATTCCTAAATTTTTGTGGGATTTCTACCTGAATATTTCGGTTCATAGTCGGAAAGTAGCCTAAGTAGAAACATTCTTTTTAGGTTCACTCACTGCACACGTCACGCTTCACCGAAAGCACATACCATCGAATGCTTAGCTACGACGGAACACGCGAGCTCAAAGAGGTGCTCCAATTCGCGACCATACCGGTTAAAGTGTTGCCTGTTACACTACGAGGAAAAGACTCTTCCCCCTTTACTCGATGGGCGTTCGTTGAAGGTCATTCGTTTCCAACATTTTCATTTTAGTCGGAAAGTTCATTGGTCCCTCCGCAAATACTCATGTATTCTTGTATCCTCAATATACACCGTAGCTAACGAAATTCCGTGCTTCGTGGCATTGAAAAATCGACAGCTAAATATCTTTCTGACAAACATGATACAGTAGTAGTCGGCTGCAATATATACTTACGGATTTTTTTCTCGAAATAACTATAATATGGGCACGTATCTGTTCCAGTTTACAAACCACTTGTTATGATTTGAGCACTGTATTTACTTTGTTTGTCGTCGGACGAGAAAGGTTTCCGATGCTCTAGAAGGGATTCAAACCGGAATTCTCCGGCACGGCAGTACGCCGTGCTACCCAAATGGCGAATCACTTACATATAATCGCACTAGCTCGCAACGAATGGCTTACACAATTGTTTTATGAAGCTCTCCACCTAAACAAGTAGCTATCTAACTTTACTGTTAACCAACTCGTCATTTTGTAAATATTTATTCATTCGCGCCCATGCTGTGAATTACTCCATAAATTCCAACCTAGCCTGCCCTCTTTGTCTTCCTCTTCTATTCCTTTTGAGGATGAGATAAGCTCAGAGCTGCTATTTTCGTAATAAAATTTATAACTTGACAAACAAATGCTGTGCAGCACATGTGGAAGGTGAATGACAAAATAGGCAGAAGAATTGTTCATCCGCTAATTTTTCTACGCATTTTCGAATCCATTCTCGCATCAAAGCTGATGAAAGACTTTAATTTTAATTCACTGCATAAAATTCAAGTCCAGGCATAAACCCACAACTTCTACCCGCGTTTACGTTCGGATTGAACAGTAAATGAGATAATCACGCGAAATATTGTTCGTCATTGAGAAATTAAAAAATGCCCATTCGAAATCAACAGTTCAATCGATTACTTCGTATGTATCTCTTTGAGGTAAAAATTGCCAATATTTAACAGAATTTATGACCAAAATTAGCCCCCTATCGAATGACTTCGGCATGGGAGGATGATAGGAAATTTCGATGTTGATACGATGCATTTCCTAAGAGAGCGCTTCACTATTCGAACGTGCAATGATCATTCCCTCATTCCTTCTTCGTGATACACCGTGCACGACGAAATTCAGTGCCGCCGTAACGCTCTCGCGTCCGGCGTAACTTGTCTCGCTCCTCGTGTAACGTAAGAGACTTTCTCCTCGTAGGAGTAAGGGGGTTGGGAAGTTGAATGAAGCGGCCGAGTAATCCGGAACGCCTGAAGGGACTCGCAGTTGGGCGTAACAGACTGAAGAAAACCGCAAGCCCTCTTCTTCTCGCGCGATTGCTTCCTTCACGGGGCCCGAGGCAGACGCTCGCAGACTCGTTCCTCGAAGTCTTTTTTCCAAGTCGCTATCACTCATATAACATAATTATCTCCTTGCCACTGGCACACATTTTTTAACGGAGCGGGTAGACTCAAAAGATATAGGCCTCAGGCAAATTCCTCTCTCCCACCGTTAAAACAGGATGAAAACCGGCATTATCACTTAAGTTAATGAAAATATTTCATCAGTATATATATAACTGGCGATTACAACAGGTTTTTTGATGATTCGGTGGACAGGTTTGCATTTTTCCCACTTCCATTTGCCTTTGCAAACACCGAACGGCAGCAAATAGTGTTTTAATACCTCGAAGTGAAATTTTCTCGGGCTTCCGACCGGGTCAGGTTCCATCTCCACCGACATTTCGACGGAAGACTTTTTGATCGTCCTCAAGGCTGTTAATCATCATCAACAGCCCTGAAAACGATGGAAAAGTCTACCATCGAAATGTAGGCGTAGAAACGTAGGCTGTAGAACCTGACAAGGTCGGAAGCCCGAGAGAATTTTACTTCAATTATTCGCCGGGAAAGCAACAAATTTTAGTACCTCGTTTGTATTCATGAAGCATGCATTTACTTAAAACTGGCTAACGGATCCACTTTGCAGATTATGAGTCTACCGATAGACTAGATGGATAGTGGAACAATTTTCGAAGCATTAAATATTTTCATGAAGTAAATACTTCCAGCGTATTACTTTTTCCTGTCAGTAGTCAAATTCTTCAAGGGAAATAACAGTAATGCTATTCTTTTTGACGCTGAACACGACGCGGTTCTAACTGGTGGTAATTATAAACGTCTGTATTCATATTATTAATTAATAGTGCATCAATTTAAAATGTAAAGGTTCATCTTTGCGTTCTACTTTTGTATGAACTGTCCCTCATACCGGTTGTCTCAGTTTACTTTAAACGTTAAAGCGAGCGTAAAATCGATTCTTGTGGTCTTATACTGCAGCATTTTCATTCCTCACCGCTCAGATGTTGTGTAACCGAGTGACCTCAACCTTCACGTGAAAAACGTACCTTAAATACCCCGAAGATGGACGCGGCGAGCTTTCCACGCGAGACCGCAGATCGCTGCTTCACATGCATGATCGAAATTACACGATAGGAACGACGACTGAAGACCAAAGTCACGTGTTTTCTACGAATGAGGAAGTGGCGATTAGCGGATAGCGATTCATTTATCTCGCTGTCCTCTCTAATGTTGGCATTTTGTAGACAATTAAGAGAAGGGAGTTTTTACGATTCCCGCGAAAATTCATCTGCACCATCGCTATTTTTATTTAAACCCTGAAATGAAACGGGCGATATTACCTTCCTAGACTTGATTGGTTTGACAAAAACAGTATCATTTCATGAAAAAGTCTCTCAATCACGTGATTCGCCGTAAAAAACCACTCTGAAACCTGTGGAATTTGATGAATTAATCCTGCAACGAGAAAAAAAGACAGTAGTCGAATCAACCAGAAATTGAAATAGCTATTTCCGTTTCGCGCTGTCGCAATCGCTAATTGTGGGTGGAAAAAATAAAGTTCCCCAGAAATCGCTTATACCGAATGCTTTTTCATGACGTATAACAGCAAAATTTTAAGAAGAGGTTTTGTGATACATGCGTTACTGACGGATGCGGGTGATTGTGATACATGCATCCCTGGTATTGACGGGTTTGCAATTGGTTAACGGCAAATGTGGCGTGTTTCAAGCATTAAAAGCATGGAATCAAGTAAAGTATTACATGATAAGTCTAATTTGTCGATAGAGCGAGCCTACAAATTTTATTTATAATGCTTTAAGTTCGCCCAACCGAAAATTACAGGGAAAAGATTATCGCATATCGGACACAACCAATTATAAGTAACACATGCAATGTATGAGTTACAATTGATTGCGTCTAATAAGCGATAATCTTTAATTTAACGCTTATCTTTCTATACACATGTATGTCATGCATGTGTATAGAAATAAAATCGTTTAAAACATGTTATTATAAAACAATTTTGTTTTTCTGAGTTCAAAAGTCATTGAAACTTGAAACTCTATGGAAACAATTCAAGTTATTACAATATTTACTAAATTTTTGGTACAATCTGTGTAGCCTTGAGTTAGCACAATAGGTAGTTTGTTTTTACATTGCTCAATTAAAATGCCCTTTTCGGCCTTACATTAATGTTTGGTACTAAAAAATTAATTTTACCAATGAGGTCAACAATTTCCCCAGTATTAATTAGATAAAACAAATAAAATGAAACCTTTTTCTTTCTTCTTTTCTTTAAGCTTTGAAATCCATACACTTCCAATAAATCATCATAACTTATATAATTCCTGAACACTGGATAAATGTTATTCTGAGTAAAGTGCACATAATGTAGACATTTACCCTTTCTATATAGTGTACATATTTCATTGCTTCAGGATTTCATACAATATAGGCGCAAACTCTAACACATCTAAAAATGGAATGGTTTAGAACTCTCATTGTTGTTGATTTTAAGTATTTTGAAACTCTTCGGTACAAAATGTGGTACAAAAGTTATCAATGAATCAAACGTTGCACCTAAAGCTTTTATTTCATGAATTTTTTAAATAAAGTGGCCTTCCATTCTGTATACGAAATTTATATTGTTTTTATTTCGAGAATATGTTATATGATAACTTTTTTCCCCGATTGAGGTACAGTTTGTTATCAATGGACCATTTACCTAGATTATCTAAATCTTCTTGAAGTTTGAAGCAGCCGTAAAGCTTAATGCGTTATTAATTATAAAAATAAAAAACAATAAAGTTCCGAGATTTGAATCTTTTGGGACTCCTTCCGTCACTAACTACGTATTCATCCGTTGTATTCAGCTATTAAAAGCTACTCATTGCATTCTATCAGAAAAGTATGAGAACAACCTAATTGAGAAAAGACAATAAATGCCATAAAAATCCGTTTTTTTATTAAAAAAAAGTGATTTATTCTGTCGAAAGCTTTTATAAAATATAAATATATTACACCGGTCTGTACATGATTGTTATATTTCATTAAAGCCCAAAATTAAATGCAAAACTTTAAAAAACGAGCAATAATTGTACTTATGCATGCATGTAGAATTTATAACGGAAACGGCTCCAGCGATTATGATGATACACCATATCACGGCAGAGGATACGTCATAGCTCGGGGATAAACTTTTATCCTACGTGTCGTACGGAAACTCGCCTGATCTGAATTTTTCAAGTAATCTAAGCCAACAAACCTCTCACGGTTCCCAACCTAATCCATCAGCTGCTTCACACTTTCTGTTCGCTTTTAGCAGTTTTTAACGAAGCGTGCGGCTTTCCTTTCTATTTTATTTACTTCGAGAATTAAATCTTTCTGCGTGGGGTCTCAAATTAAATATGTCATTGCTTCTTATTAGTGTGAAGAGAAGACATATTTGCCCCCTCTATCTTATACTCTTATACGAGAAATAATAGTATGAACCAATGTAAAATTTATTACGGAAACGACTGCACCGAGCTTGTTGATACACCATGTCTGAAGGGCTTGGGGTTCGAGAAATTCGTTGAGCTAAAGAAAAGATTTCCAGGCCAAATCGTGAAAAGCATGGGGAACAATTGGGACTTCAAGGTAGAGTATTTTATTGTAATCTGTGAAATATGATAAAATACACATAAGACAGATGAGACTTGGACTAAACTGAGGACCAAGGAAAAGACCCTTTGATTAATTTTCCAATGAGCGATTGGTGGACTTGCGACAACGTAATTTTCAGCGCCGCTCCAAAATTTTAAATTACTCAGCACGTGGTTTCTTAAGCAATTCGCTTAAAGAAAAATTACAAGCATATCGCAGATAACTGCCCTCTCTCTCTAGATAGTTTTATGGCATGTAAGAAAAAAACACAAAGAGAGTACATTTTAGCTGTTTTAGTTTAAGGTGGCAGGAGCGGTCATTGAGTGCACATTTTAACAACTTTTTAAATAAGTCGAAAAAATACTAGGACCACATTAAAATAACTGCCCTTTTAATACGTTGGGACTCAATGCGCAGGCTACAATGGAAATAATATAAGCTGTTAAAATATACAAATAAACATATTTTAAATCTTTTCCCTTTATTTAAAAATGTTTTCGGCGCGGGATTCGAAATTTAGACGAAATTTTATTGTGTGCCAATTTACCCTCCTCGAAACCTCGAGACTCGAAAATCCTCGGAGACACGCGTTCATCGCGATTCCTGCAATCACCCTGATTTTATTCGGTCCACGCTGGTGCATCTTTTTCCACTTTCAAGTCGACCGGTGAACATTCCCACCAATCCAAAGTGTGATAGCACCTCCCCTACTCTCCCCACTCCTCCACTGGTCAGCTGATTCCCCTTCTGCGTTGACAAAGCGTACCGTGAACAGACTAGCTCTCATCGAACCTGACCGCGGCCGGAGAAGGACGTATCTGCTTGGTTCCAGTTGTGACTTGTATTCGTCTCGTATAGACCAAGTTAACGGTATTTAGCCAAAGGGCTTTTTTTCTATTGTAATAATTGTGGTTATATAAATGCTGCTCCTGGAAGTTAATCAAACTGGCTAAGGTTATTGTCATTTTACTCTCGTTTCCGCCCACCAATTGCAGTCAATTCGCTCGCGACGTCAAGTTTCAGTGGCTTGCGTTGCAATTGCAATATGTTTTTGTTCAAGTATTGGATTCGGCGAGACACCATGATATCTCCTAGTAATAATCATAACAATAAGGAATGTATTATTTCGCCTTTAGAAGAAAATCGTACGTATGTCTTCGTAATCGTATGATTTCGAAGTATATGTCATGTGCCATTAGGCTGTGTTTAAATAGCACTGAATTACCAAAACACCAAATCGGTATGATGCAATTATTTCACTTATATATTAATATCACTAATGAGAACACGCATGCAGAGTTTAACCCAAATTTGTGTATAAAAATTGTTCTCCAACCACCTTAATGCTGAAAATTATACCTATTCTGAGAAATATTGTAATTGCAAATCACGTGGTGTCGACACTTTTTTTTGGACGCATCAAAACATCAAATGTAGCTTAATCGCGAACCATCTGCCACGTTTTCTCCACATCCCTCTGTATCCGAATATCAATATTTTCAAGGCGTTTTCTAGAACTGGCATTTCTTGCGGAAGCGCGGTGAACACACTAAACTCAAGGTTTCCGGGGAGCGGTTCTTAGCGTTCAAAGGTCATTTTCCCTCATGCTTGAGTGGTTAAGCGTCAAGCCTCGTGACCTACGAAGCCTATTTATTCCTCCCTATCTCTCTAACAGTGCCCCTCGAATTATTCGGTCGCCCATCCCGAACCTTTAATGTTTTTTTTGTCACCGGCTATCAGTCATTCAAATTGAAAGGGAACCCGCAGTACGTGAGTCAAGACCAAGAAGAGCGTGATTCACGTACCATGACCCTCAGACGATGACGTTCGTCGACTGTAACAACTCAGTTGGGGGAGTGGTTCACGGCCATTCAGATATCATCGCTATGTCTGACTAGGAGACCTATGACGAGACGGTTGTATGAGAAGACGGAATGAGGCCGCCGATTGGGCGGCGGTAAAGCGTCCTCAGCTGAAATCTACATCGACGTCATACACTGCAAGTCAGCTCCAGGGTGCGAGGCAGGGGGTGATTTCTCACCAGACATTCACAAACTGTTAAGCACACTATCATAATGCTATTCGCTATTTAAACTATACTCAGTCAAGTGACGCATGTGTGAGGAGATTTCACTTGCTATGCGGTGTCTATAATTTGCTCATACGGGACAAACGCTGTGCTCATATATATCACGGGGACTATTAGTTGAGAGCTCAAGACATGCTACCAGCAACACGGTTAGAAAATTAAAACGCTGTTAATTAGTTAAACTAACTTGCTATTGTATATATTGAAACAAAATTACAGACACACAAAACATAGCGGATTAGTATCCTATGCAGACATAGAAAGTTGCACAAAAATGACAAAATAAAAATACAACGCTACCTATCGTTATCATTAACATTACTAGCGGCATCGATCATAGCTGACAAACGAACAATTATTTAACCAACCAAAATTTATCATACCAATTATTTAACCAACGAACGCTTATGAATGACAAAATTCACATGAGAGGTTCCATAGAAGACACGTGCGTGTACGGCGAGGAAAGTCTAAATGAAGAACCAAGCTAATAGCGTAGTAAAAATAGCCATGTAAATACCCAAAAAGAGAAATAAATTCCAGCGATACCAAATTTTGGGATATCCTAGTGATAAAACATTTTTCAATTATCCACAGTTCCAAAAAGGCCGGAAATTGTTTTAATAAACAATTGAAAATGGGTTTTTCAGTTTTTTGCAAATATCTCCCTTATTTTTGCACTTTTTATCGTTATTTAACAAGCATTCCTTTTTGTAGCTTGAAATATTTAGAACACATTTTATTTGAAAAATATTTTTGTACGAGCAAAAGTAAATGCTCTATAGTAATTTATTTGTAGAGGTGATTTTTGCAATACTTAATGGCGCATATTTTCCCTTATATATTAATCGTTTCGCTATTTTAAACATATGATTTCTATGAATTTTGATGAGATGAAATGGATTATAATGATTGCAAATCTCTAAAATTGACCGAAATCGTTTATTTAATGATTGTTTAAACATATTGTTATAACATTGTTAAAAATTAATATTTCAATACGAAACCAAATTTATCATATAATATAGATCAAAATAATAAAAATATCACCCGTAAGTTATTGCCAATAAGTTAATAGTTAATAAGTTATTTATACTTGAAGTTTAAAAAAATGTTTGAAAGCACTGAACACGGTAGTGAGATGCACCTCTTTACAGTAAGTATTGCTGTTACCGAGGTTGGGTAGTTTCATTTACTTTTAAAATTTAAATATGATTAATTTGTATACCATTATTATAAATAAATAATAATTTTAAACAATTGTTTAGACAAATATTTTGAACAATAAAAAAAATAATTGAAAAAGGTTCATAAAATATGTAAAAGTGTGTTGAGGTAGGGGAAAAAACAAGTCCATATTTACCACAACACTATTATTAAATTTGTGATTTTGTGATTGAAACAAAAATATTTTTAGTTTATTAATAAAAGCTTTATAACTTCTGAAAAGCATAAAAAATATAAGATATTGATTATTTTCAATAAAAAACGTAGCACATTTTCTTAATTCTAAAAGAAAAGGTTTAAACCAATAATTTTAAAAAAATTACGTGAGAATCTCTCCTTCATTAACTAAACAGTGATTTAAATAATAATATTTTTATTATAGTTTCTTTACCAATATCTCAATGACATATGAACTTTAAGAATCAGTACACATATTTTTGAACAAAATGATCAAGCATTATGTCTTTAATAAGGATATAAGGTAAAGTATAAGCTTAAAAATAAATAATAATAATTTAAAATTATTTATGTATTTTTATTAATTTATATAAATTAATAAAAAATTAATATTAATAATTATTATAAAATCTATTCTCACTGAATCATTAATCTCTTTTTTTAAATTTAGACAATAATTATTGAAATACGAAAATAATTTTGAAAAGAATTATAAAAATTGTTTTCTTGGACCTCTAATTAATGATACCTGAAAGTGGCATGCAAATAAAAAATTTCCTTAGAACATTTATGCACCTCGTTATTTTGGTAAATTTTTGTGGCTGATTTCGTATAATTTCCTTTTAATTATTGTTAATTACCATGAAAGAAAGATTAATATTCATGAATATTACAGTACTATCCAAAATTGTATGAATTGAGCTTTTACATGATATCAAATACATGTACCTTGATCTTTACATTTTTTGTAATATTACTTATTGAAATTAAAGTTCATTTCAGTACCTTATATTTTCCGAAAAAAGTACATTTTCAAATTACAAAATCTTAAAAACTAAATATTTTTAAGTTTTCTTACTCCAAGTACCTACTGATCAATTAAAGTATCCTAATGAATAATTTATGTAGTCAAGTTTATCATAAAATTTATTAGTTAGATAAAATGCACATTATTTAAAAATACTGCCTTCAAATATTTAAAGTTTTGTACAATTTGCAAATTAAGAAAATGTAAACAAATTTTTCATCAATCTTATGCGGAAATATATTACTTTTTCAATTAACATGTTGTTTGCTTCAAATATTTCAATTTAAACAATAGTTATCGTTATTTATTAAACCCCGCGCGACTTGCTGAAGAGTAGCCACACCCCCACCACTGTAAAATATTGCTTTATAAACTATTTATCACAGCGTGCTTATTTTTACTCGAACAAAAATATTTTTCAAATGAAATTTGTTTTCAATGCTTCAAGCTACGAAAAAGGTATACTTGTTGAAAAACGCTAAGTGCAACAATAAGGGAGATATTTGCAATGAACTGAAAAAAATATTTTTAATTGTTTATAAAAACTTTTTCCGGATTTTTGGAAATGTGGATTTTGGAAAAATGTTTTATCATTACCTAAACTAGGATTTCCCAAATTTTGGTATCGCAGGAATTTATTTCTCTTTTTGGATATTTAAATGACTAGTTTTACTACGCTATAGTGCGTGAGGCACTAATTTGGTTCTTCATTAAGGCGGTATTCTTAGCTGACATTTTAGACCTCCTTATAATTTTAATGCACATAAAGGGTTTACTGATTAAAAAACGCGGTCAATATGGTTGTGAACCAGTTAATAACTTGCTGGATGTGAAATCTACAAATATAAATTTCGAGTAAAAAGACGAAGTGTGATTTTAAATGTATAAATCATTTTACGCTAGAAAAAATGGAATAACATTAAAAATATTCTGCATATAAAAAAATTGGTATCAATGTTCGGTCATGGCAATAGTATCAATGTTCGGTCATGGCAATACATAGCATCGCGTCCATGTGTATGTTTACATTATTATCAACGTAGCTGCCTAGCACTCACATGGAAAATGAGAAGTAATTTCACAAGACCTTTTAGAAAATGCCTTCAAGAAAAGTGAAATGTAGTTTGTAAAAGGCCAATTCTAATTATAAGATACGAGGATGTTGGAAGATAATTACCTTCCAACATCCTCTAATATTATAGGTCATTGGAGTTCCCAAAACAAGGCGAAAAGTTAATAAAAAATAAAAGTGAAAAAGGCGGAAAAAATACATTTCCAGGCGTTTTGCGAGATGAGGAGTCACAGTTCGGTACATAGCACCAAATTTAATTGTTGATGAATATCCTTGGTTTATGTCTTCCATATTCCCGCAACAAAAATGTTCTTTTTCCGATATTCTCGTGCGAAAGCAAGGCCAAGAATCATGCAATATGATGTTTACTGCAAAGTAAAGTTATACTCTAAGTCACCACGCCCGCTTGCTTTTTTCAGCGAAGTGTCAAAATATTTCTATTTAAAGCGTTTCGTAACTTAAAATGTTGAATATTATCTACCGGTTATCAACTGCATTTATTTTTGAGCATGGCCTTTCGATTGCAAAAATAAAACAAAAAATTATATAAAACTATTTATTCCGCTAAATGAATGTTATTATAGGGATTGTGGTTTCGTTTTCCAAAGATGAGAATGCACCCTTTTTCGAATACTCAGCTGAGGTTTTGATTATTTATTACAAATTATGTTCTACGTCTGATTGATATTTCTGTATAATCCAATAGGCGTGAGTGCTCTCTATGAGCGGTATCATCAAAATGTTGCTCTTATTAAATGAATTATTTGTTGTCCTTGGAACTTTCCAAATACGAAAATATTCAACCCCACACACAGCCATCCTGCGCTACTGAAACGAAATCTACGGGAAATTATTAAGAAATTGATTCTAGCTTTTTTTTTTTGCTCTCCGACGATTCTGGTGGTCCGTATGCCCCTGCGATCCCGATAAGCCATTGACTTGTCATCAGGTTTCTCAGGGGCCGAACCACCAGAACTTGACAAACACCCAGCTTTGTTAGTTGCTATTTTTTAAGACTCCCTGGCCTGGCCGTTTCAGCTCAAACACCGTCAATCTGATCAGATGGTTCGACTTCGATGGTTGTTAACTACTTCTATCGACGAGATGCCTCAGGACATGGCAGGATAGGGAGGACATTTAATACGACTGACCATGCATTGTAGAGACAAAACGTAGTCGTGTAGCCACATGCGTGAGAGAATCACCATGTACTTGAATATCCCATTTCGACGTATACTTATCTGAGTACATTGAATGTGGACCAATTAAAATTGCATACCAGTGTCCTCTCATTCTCCTAAGTCAGCTTGACCGTAGCCTTCCATTCTTCATTCAATAATTCTATTCTTATATTTATTAATATGGCTTCTACTTAGTTGTCTCTCGGTCTTTCTCGTGGGACGATCTCTTGTATTTGACCTTTCTTCACGTTCATAAGAAATCTATTGAACCTCAAGGTGTGCCCATAAATTTAATTCTTCATTTACTTTCCCACATGTCCGATCCTTCTTTGTTTCCTCATTTCTTAAGCTTATTGTATCTATACTTCCCAGGTTTAACTAAAAGCATTCAAGTTCACTATTGACCATAATTAAAACTGAGTGATTTACGTAAAATCTAATTAAAAATTCGATTAAATCTGAGCAAGAAATAGGGAAAATAATTGAGGATTTTTAAACTCGCTATGTAAACTCTGACGTCATTGACAACTGATATTGGCAAAATTCTTTGCATTTTGAACGGGAATAACTCAAAAACAAAATCGTTTTTTTACATTTGAAGGCGATTTATTTACATTTTATGCCAACAAATTTCATGACCATAAAATTAGTTAGGGGACGAAAATACATAACGGTCATATTTCAAATCTTTGTCTTTCTAAGAATTCCAAGAAAGATGAAGTGGCAAAATATAATGTTGTGAACCTCACCTAATGCATAAAGCTTTGTATATCCTTCTTTGTATCATCTATGTTTACAACTCGAGTTTATGCTATCACTGGCTAACCTTGCGATCGCATAATATGGATTGTTGAAAACTTCAATGGTTTCATGAATGCATAGATACAAATATTCCATAAATAATATTTGATTAATATTCCAATTAGAAACCGTGATAGCTTTTTTTGCAGTTAAACTAGTTAATTGAATTCCCATTTAAACGATTTTAGTGACACCGTAATCGGTGATTACAGAACTTCTCGCATGCCTCCTTACTGATATATCTATGAATGCATGCATTGACTTGATCTTTTGACACTCGTGGTTCTCCTCGGTAGGATAAAGTGGTAGGATAAAGTGGAGTTTTGGAGAAAAATTCACCCCTTGCCACTCACCCTTGATGTGGCTGGTAAGGAACTAAGTAGATGTGAATGAAAACCAGACTTCGTGCTTCAAATTCTCGTAAGTGAAACCTCTCTCGTCACCGTAACGACAGGAAAAAGAAATAACCTTCCTGAATGCCTACTACCGCTTCCAGCACTTACTGTATATGTCGCCGTTCAGAGGTCGTGTAAACAAACATCATTGAAGCTCGCTCATTATGAGATCCGCGGAGGGGAGAACGGGGTCGCAGCTTGCAACCGCCCCTCGCTTCCCCTGGGGGCCTTTAGTGGCAGGTGTCCACCAACTCTGCGGAACACTTGAAAAAGGTCTTCAAACACAAAGGACAAATAGCAGCTTTCTCTTCTTTAGCGAAGCAATTTTTTTAGGTTGAATAACTAGTCGTATTACATCACTGTGTTGGGGGGATTAAAAGTTTAAAGTGAATACTAAACAAGTCCTTTAATGATAAATGTGATTAACATAACTCTATCGATTAATAGAGCTGAAATAACTTCCGATTTCACTTGATGAAATCACTATGGAATGATAATTCGTTCCATCGAAATATCGAATAACTCGTTGTATTACATCACTCAGAGGGATTGAAAGTGAATATTAAACAACTCCTTTAATGATAAATGCGATTAATATAACTCTATCGATTATTCGAGTTGAAATATCTTCAGATTACACTAGATTAAATCATTATGGAATGACAATTTGTTCAATCGAATAACTCGTTGTATTACATCAATCTGTTAGAGGGATTTAAAGTGAAAATCATCAATTTCTTCAATAATAAATACAATAAGTATAACTCTATCGATAATTCGAGTTGATATAGCTTCAAATTGAATATCAAATATATCAACCCTAAAAAAGAAATCGGGACAATAGGATCGCATGAGAGCACGGAGAAACATATAGGTATGTAAAGAACTTCGAACTCGATTTCAAAATATGGTTGCACCGTAACGGGCGGGATTGACAAATTCGGTGTCATTTTTAAGAGTACCAATGATAAGTTCTCACAGAATAACCACTTCCGACAGAACTGTGACCGTTGGTAGTTTCTACTCATCAAAACCATTGGTGTTCTACTGATTGATCGGTAGGTTTTATGAACAGTTACTTCGTCCACTACCCTATTTCGAAATCAACGTCACAATTTCATATAGGTGACTATCGATTCGCCCACCGTTAATTTTCTCTAAAGCTGCTCAAACATTTTACCTCTCCCTCATTATTATGAAGCTAATCACAGAATTTTTAAGCATGGTCACCATTTTCTTCAACAAGAAAAAATCATCAAAACATTTTAGTTACACTATTGATTAAAGTAAAGAAATAGTTGCAGTTTAGACTCGTCCATGCCATTATGATTTCCATATCATTAGTGCAATGCAATCTATCGGTGCAGTTTTCCGGAGCAAAAAATATATATATGTATGGAGGGCGCTCTTGAATCTCAGTGAAGCATGGATAAAGACATCTGCTTAGCAAAGAAGATTGGAAACAATGAAAAAGTGATGTTTTCCAAGAATGATGAAGGTCAAATGGACGGAATCACCAATGAAGAAGCTCTGTACTCAAGTGGGGCTCAATCTTTAAATAAAATAAAATTAGAGTATTTATACATAATATAATAGATAAAAGTCAAGTAACGAAGCACAATTATAATAGAGGAGTGTATGGTGTGAAAGGAAGGGTTAGCCCGCGAAATCGAATGTGGTTGAATATACTCTTTTGAGGCACATTAGGAGCGTTAAGAACAGGAGGGCGTGCATGAAGCAACGAATGAGTGTAACTGAAGCAAAAGAGGCATAAAAGGATGGGACACTATGGAAGAAATTATTGAATAAGAACCAATTTTGTTGGCCTAAAACCGAGAATTAAGCTCCTTTGGCATAGCCTACCCCGGAAGGGAACGGCGTGATGGGTATACACTGTAAGTAAAATTAGTGGCAGAGGTTTTGTAATAGCATGTGTTTCGTAGTGGTTGCTGCATGACACGTGCACGGAAAGTTAAATATTTCGGTTTGTGGGGGAGGAAAAAGGAGAGAAAGGGCATTCGGACCACCCTAGTATATCCATGATCGTGTTCAACCATTTAAGAACCTCCGGAAGTGCCAGGACACTTTTTAAGCGGTCACGCGCAAATGATGACACGAACGTGGGAGTCACAGGGGTGATAAATTATCCTCATTGACCCTTGTCACTCTGCCGCCAAGGCAGTTCCGAAATTTCGTCGAAAATCTCACACACTTGAGACATTTCATCGCTCCATTTACCACCAATGATGCTTCTGACTACTATACAGGGACATGCCGAGCCAAGGGATTTTTTTTTATATGATACCTATTATTATTGTTAGATAATCTACCAGTTAAGGCAGATTTGAATGGAAGTGAGTAAAATTCCTCCAGATTTTTCATGCCCAGAGCCCTTTCCACAAATAATATGTCTAATCTTCACATCAGCATACGTCCTACCCTTCTTCATACCGTCCATAAACCCATTCTCTTTCTTCCCATTCCCCGCTTACCTTACAACCTACCTTCTAACACGGCCTTAAGCAATCCTTCTCCCCTTATCACCTCTTCCAACCATCTGCTTTGCCGCAACCACCTGCTAATCACATCCTGAAGTTTCGGTTCTTCATCCCCAATACCAAGAACTTTCTCGTTTGTCTTCCTTTCTACCTACCGGTGCGGTAGGTAGAAATAGAAGTGCGGTTCTCCATTTTCCGCTACACCCACATCTCTAACGCCTGCAGCGTATTGTCGTCTTCCTTTCTCCTAGTCAATGTTTCTGTTCCATACAACGCTACACTCTACGTCAAACTCTTCACCAGCCTCGATTTGATATCCTTACATATGGTCCCCGTTATCATCTTCGTTCTATCACTGCGCTTCTTCAGCTATCGTCATTCTTTTTCTAATAGATAGATATATGGAAAATTTATTGTTCTAGCGTAAGCCCTATAAGAATAAGTACATATGAGTCAAAATATTTGCTCAGATTTTAAAATAAGTTTGTGCCAGATAAATAAACAATAAGGGTATTTTAATTGAGCATAAAGGTAGGAGTGCAGAATAGTCATTTGTTGAATACAGCAGCAGGCTAAGATTGAAAAAAATACTTAACTATCCACCATTAATACACAAATCAAATACATATAAATAATAATTATACATTACTATTTTTTACACATACATGTGTCACTGCAAGTCCAGATTCAACAAGTATCAATTCAATACGAGTCACTTCCATTTTAAATACTTTCTAATGTATTTTCTACTATGACCATTTTCTTATGGAGAACTACTCAGGTATTTAAATTGCTTTAGGTACTTGCTGCAGTTCGTAGGTAAGATATTATACGAAAGACAGTAATGAATTTCCAGAATTACGGATTTTTTCTTGAGCTAATTACTTATTACAGCATGTATTGTATGCAAGCTCGTTTTGGTTCAAATATCGTCATAACATTTTTTTATTTTTTTATTTAATATTGATGCAAAGAATACCCTGCGACTGGTACATTTGGATTATTATTATACATTTGAGATAGAATATCCAAATTAATAAATGACATTTAATAGAGGAGATGAGGCGATGCAAAATTCCACCGTGACGCCTCCATAATTTTTCTTATCGACTCAGAGAATAGTTTAGTGGAGCAAATGAGCCAAATGTCAATCCGATTCTCATAATATAGCATAATTCTCCTCCATCTAACAAAAATAGCACATTCTCATGTATGCAATTCCCAGTTGGGTCCCTATCTGATTCCCTATCCAATCTTTAAGTAGTAAAGCGTTTTTGAAAATTTGATGCAAAGCATCCCCACAAGGCGAAAAACAGCCATCTTAGAGATTAGTAAATGCTACAGGAAGTATTTTAACTTAATACTTTTTTCTGCCAACAGTACGTTTCAGGATATATTATCGTGCATGTAGTTCTGGATGCAGCATGTCGTGTGTGTCTAAAATTCGGGGCTTGCACACAGCTGCACACAGTTCAAAATGCAGAAATATCAATAACTTTTTCGGAGGAGTGAATTTCAACAAGATTCCTGAAAGATAAAAAATATTTTTCCCGTGTAACATTACTTTTTTTCGACAATAAATTTTTGCTAAGTATTACAAAATTGAATTGAGGGCAAATAAAAATGATACTATTAGAAAAATTGACACAGATGTCGTGCCAGACGTGGCAGCTAGAACGTCTGCCCGCAATGTTCATGGCCTGGCTCCATACAGATCGCGGGTGAAAATCCTCTCTTGGCCATGAATGATACGTTTGTCATATTTTGGTCTTAGGAGAGACAGTATTCTTCGCAGTTTGAGCACAAAAAACAGATATAAGACTACTTCGTCGCCAACAGTCATCAATCCGAAGGTTGGTTTGCTTCAATTCTCCACTCCATTCAGCTAACGTACCTATTTCTTGGTGATTCCTTATTATGAAATTTCGTTAAATACCTTAGAAGTCACAGTGACTCACGATCTCTCACGGGGTGGACATGCTCGCAAAATAACTGGTCAATCTGATCGTAAATTGGGATTCGTGAATAGGGTAATGGGCAAGTGCGACGATAAAGTTAGGAAAATTAGCTACTTCTCCCTTGTTATAGTTCATTTGAAATACGCTGCCAGCATTTAGGAGCCTCATGAGGAGCGTGGTGGCCTAGTAGGTAGAGCACTTGGCTACTGATCGGAGGGTCCCGGGTTCAAATTCGGGTGAAGCCTTTGGACGCCCCCGAACAAAAAAAATCCTCTGGGTGCGAGGTGGCCCAGGCCCCCCTACCCTGAATGTGTGAAATTCACACGCCTGTGGCTCAGTCTGGGGTGGGCTCTACCCTCAACTATCCAAACCAACCTTCGGGTTGAATCACTGAGTGATGAGGTAGGCTCAAATACCGAGGTGAAACACAAGAATTGAAGATCACCAAGATATGTAATACGGGGTGGTTAATAATACGTGGTTACGATAATTTTGCACGTGTTAAAAGCCTTCTCCAAAAACTAAGAACACTGCTAGATCACACCGTCACGGTTAAAATTTCGACTCCACCTACCACACATCCTTAAGGTGGTTTTCATGATACTCTGTTGATTTATTTCAACATCCCTCATCATTTTCTTTATGTAATGCATCCTTGGTCTTAACCAGCAATTTTTCCCATCCGATGATCCCTCCACGATTGTTTTCTGAAAGTTGTTAAGTCTCAGAATACGTCTTATATGTTTATTTCTTCTGCTTCGGAGAGCCTTCATTAAGCATATTTCTCCTAATCTCCTCATGGAATCACTTTATTCATGTACATACTACTCTTCGGCGAGCCCCTGCAGAGGCGTGAGGCAGGGGGTGTTAGGACATCAATCATAATATTCATGGATGAATTTTCCATATATTTGATCATCACTCTTCTACAACATCATCTTCCCATTGCTTCATAAATGCATAATTTATACATATGTTTGAATAAACTGCTACTTCCGAGCTCATGATGCTGTTTGCAGACTCTTCCTTCGATGGAGTTCTTTATTTTTAGTTACCATGGATGAGTGACCTCTGTTGCCATTAAGGAGGCCAAGGTACGTTACTTGACTAGTTAGACGCTAGCTGCTCTCGGAAACGCAATTATAGCAACATCTGAGAAAATTAGCTGGAAGTGAATCCTACTACCGTAAGCGTTTTCGTCCATCAGTTGATAGTGAGAAGCCAGCTTCGAGCAGTCTTTCCACGGCTAAGACTACTTCCGTCTCCCGAGATGACACTGAGCGATGTCAAGCATCATCTTCCCTTTTGCGCCTCCCTCCCTTGAGGGTCATTTAAGGTGACAGGGTGACCGCTTAAAATACCACCAATTGTGCACTTCAGAGGGCTAATGATCCCATCTGGTGAGCTCAATGGGCTCAATTTTTTATGGAACTTCACCCTGGTGCATACCCTTACCTCTTGAATATATACTCCATGACCAAATGCCCTGAAATGCACGTCTCCCTCTGGAGACCGTTAGCTATTTCGTCAACCTTTATCGTGAGGATGGTCGCTAAAGGTACCATTCTATGCATTGCCCAGGAGTACAAATGGTAAATTTTATGTACCAACAACAAATATATATTAATACACGAGAAAAGCTATGGCCGGCAACACAAATAAAATATTTAAGTTCCTTACAATAAGGTTAATGTTCACTACCTTCAAGTTTCGTCCAAGATTTGTCTTTTCCACGACTCATAGTGAATTCTGGATGAATTATACCTATCGTAACTCATTCGTAAATCAATTCGACTTGGTTAACTGGTAAAGGTAAAGCACAACTTGTGCTTAGCCTAAAGGCAAGAAACGGTATTAGTACTTTATTTTTTGAGTGGGCTAACGACTGGGTAATTTTGAATACTTAAAAAAAGGTTCAAACTGTTCACATTTAGAGGGATCAAATGAGTAACTATCATACTAGCATTTAGCTTACGCATGTCACATAAAATGTTTAATAAAAGTCATCAAAAATTTTAAAAGGGTCTTTTGTACTAGAATCAAAATTACTAGACCTTCAGCGTAGGAGTCATCACCTAAAACGGTACTGCCTAGGTTTAACCTATTATCTCGGTGTCTGTCACTCTATCTAAGGAGATTTTGGTAGCCACCACACCAATGGGCTGTTTTCATAGGAAACCTAATTCTTCATATGCACGGATGGGAATGCGTCGCTTTTCCCTGGTCCACCAATAGTTTCCTGAGAGTCTCTGGTAACCAGAAAGTCGCGCCATTATTTTTTTCGGATTCCAAAGGGGCCTAGCCATTATTAGAATCCGGGATTCACCAGCCCAGAGCCGAGCATTCTGTTCTCTGAACTTTCAACTAACTTCAATTAAGAGTCCGCAGAAGTGATGAAATGGTTCAACTAAAGAAAATAGCAAGGAAAAGTAGATTATCATCTGATCAGGCTCAGTACGTATCCTTATCGGGTCCAACGAGTAAGCAAAACGAGGTCTAATACTTATACACTTAGATTGAAATACCAGGTGGAACATGATCAATGCCATTACCTGTCCCTTTATTAAGGTTTTCTAATTGGAATCGACGGAAACTAAGTCTTATATAAACAGAGAACTAATCAACGTAAAAATTATGTTACTTTAATGCATATATTAGCTGTACCAAGAATAAAAGTCATGCATTTTTCATATGAAAGATTGGAAAATCTACAGAGCTGTTGATGCAGAAGCGGAATCTGTGGACATTGATATCCATAGGTATCACAATTAGTAGAAAAACTATAATAAAATAAAACACATATCCACGCTAGTTTAGGTAGGCAAACAGTATTTGTTCATCAATGCCAGAGGAAAGCCAACACTCCCTAGGCCTCTTAGAATTTCATTGCTATTGGGCAGTGTGTGTGTTTCCCGAAAAACTAAATGTACCAACTAGTGTTTTTTTCCTGCGTTGCAAAATTGATAAGATCAAAGAGTACCTCCTCTCTTTAAAACTTCTTTTCATACGAAGATAAGGCAATGAACTGCTTATCTACATCCTCAAGGTATCTCGCGAGCCACAACAAGAGCATACGTTACAAAGGATAGCAAACATTTTCGAATTTTTGTGAATGAAAATGGTGTTTTACATGAGTGTAAACATGCTGTTAAAATTCTTGATGCCTTGATGAGGTGCAATAGTGGTTGCGAACTGAGCGAGAAAAAGGAGTAATTAGTAATCTATCAATCCCTGAGTCCATCTCCCAGATTTTTTCTGAGTTTTGGGAAGCATTGAGGAAGCCTTGTCGGTGTTCGAAGTAACCATGCGTCACTTGAATTGACTCCTAACGGACTAATGATGGCTGGTGTTTGTAGATAAACTCTTGTTATTTTTCCGGAATGGGATCACACTGGAGTGAATTAAGAAAACTTCAAATAAAAACGTTGCGAACAAACAGAACTTTCTTAAGTATTTCAACTAGCTTCGCTACCCTTTAGCATATTCAGGAAAAAACAAGATGCTAAAGGGTATCGAAACCAGTTGAAATAATAAAAATTGATTCTGTGGAATCTCAAAATTTTAATTTGGAATTTTCTTAAATCACAATGGAATTCCACCAAGTTTCAGTCTCTCAACTATTGCTCACAGAATGGACAGTTCTCCAAAGAGAACAGTTTGACACACCTCTGATAAGAGCAATAACGATTCTGATTCAGGTATTCAAAACGCATGCGGACTGTAGCCAGAATAAATTTGATGCTTGCGGATTAAAATAAATTATTTTCTCGTTATTAGAACGTACAGTATTTTCACGCTGTTGATAGAAATACGCGATAGTATTTTTTGCGTTATTTATAGAAATATTGTGGTATTGTTACATTGTTTATAGAAAAGAACCAAAAGCCACTGCTATGCTGATTGATATGCTTGCGAAGGAATTATACGAAATTACTATAAACGAAGAAATGACTTTTGAATTCCTAAAAAAATATTTTCTAAATATATCTGCGATATTTGCAAAAGGTTTATAAAAGCTATCTGTTATTCAATTAAAGGTTTTTTAATGCTTAAATTTAAAATTTTTATCTGGATATAATATATCTGTGTAAAATATTATGTATATAAAAAGTTAAAATATTATTCTCCTTTCATCAAATTATTATATACTTTTGCAGACCGCGAACAACCAGTCGACTACATACGACTTGAATACAGTTTCTGCAGTGATTATGGAGCAGCTGGTTAACTAACTAATCCAGCTAGAGTCCGTCCAAGATAATCGCAGTTGAAATATACTGATTTTACTTAGAAAGAAATGAAAAGCAAACAATCTTTTTTAGGATCGCATGATTTAAACAAAGGCCACCATCATAGATTATTCGGTCACGTGATTCCTTTCCTCAGACGGCATTCGACGTGATTACTGATTGGCTGCATTTCTAATTGTCAACTGCGCTCTTATCTTGCATGCACTCTAGTGGAAACGAGCATTCTTTCTCGTCAAACTCTAAATCTCTCCACTCTCACCCGCAGGTCAGACCCAGGCGAGCATCCCGGCCGTCCCCGACTTCTTCCCGCAGATCCACGGGGACCTCACCAAGGTTACGTGGGCTCACGCCGTGAACAACATGTCCCTGCTCATGGAAGCCTTGGAAGGTGAGTAGTCATGTAGCGCTCATAAAAAATATAAGATCGAAAGAGAAGGCGGGGATTGGGGTGTTAGTGGCAAGCATTCAAGGAAGGGAGGTAGGAGGAGAGACCCTTTCGAATGCCACGGTACACGAGGGGTCCATCCCAGGGCCTCATACAACTCTCCTGCTACCGCAGACCCTCTTGAGTGGAGCTTCGTCTCTCCCGTCTACTCCTCTCTCCTCATAAACTCTCTCCATCCGAACCCATCCCCCCCACACACACATAGACCCATTTCTTCCGAGTGCCTCTCCATTGCCTGCTAAACTGTCCCCCAAGGGGGGAAGATTGGGGGATTCGGAGGTCTGGAGAGGCGTTTTTGAGGTCCCTGAATGGTCGCTGTGGAGACGAGAGAGTGAGAGAGGGAGAGGGACGGGAGAGGAATGTGCACGGCGGGTGGGGAATTAAAAAAAAAATTGGTATGGGTGTGAGTGGTGAAGAGTGATATAACGATTGACGAGGACAGGATTTTTTTTACGATAAAAGAATCCATGCTTAATCAATCTCATCTACATCAGCAATCAGCCGCGAGGGCGTGTGTCGGAGGATTTTAGATCACCACTCACGATAAATCGATAGAGGATTAAAAAAATTATCACGCGAAAGGAAGAAAAAAGGTAATTAATTTTCTTTTGCATGGTTGGTGCTCCCATCAGTTTCTGTTGCAGTCGTTAACTGAGCGAAGACAGAAATAATTCTTCAACTTACGTCACAATGTACCTATTTCCTCTCTCTTATTTTGCAACTACAGCCTGATGTGCAAATGCAGTTCGTGGCTGAAATCACTTCCACGATCATAAAAGGAAGATAGAGACCTATTGGAATTGGTTCATTCGACGATTCGGAATTCCAGAACACTCAGTCTACTACTCATTTACTAATCAAGCTTTTTAATGTAATTATTTTTCGGAATATTAAGCTTAATTTCTCCGATTACATATAGACAGTTAAATCGAAAGCTTTGTCTCTCCTAGGCCTCCTTTACCACTTCACAAAAATCGAAGATATACAAACTCTTCAGTCATATTTTTCAACTATAGTCCTTCCAGGGTACGCATATTCCTGCCCTATATGGTCAATGTCTGCTCCATCTAATCTCGCAACTCTTAACAAAGCTACTCATTTCTTCACAAAAATAGTTACGTTTAGAGCCCCCCATATGCGCAATATTTCCACCAATTCCATTGTATTCACTCTCCATTTACAATCTTCCTAGTCTCCACCATAAAAGTGACCTAAAATTACTTTATAACATCCTTAACTCCATCACAGACTGTCCTGAACTCCTTTCATTTATAAATTTTCGAGTATCTTGTCAGACTACCCGCACGCACACCAGTTCTATTCTATCCACCAGTTCCCAGATTATCACTCATCAAACGTTCACTTTTTTCCGCCTCCACTCTTTGCTCAACCCGACAACGTTGTTCCGTTTTCTCTATCCCGTAACGCATTTACAAACCTGGCTCTCTTATCTCTCTGAAAATAATTAGCACTATCTCTTTATCAATGCTATTTATGATATTTTTTAAATAATTTTCTAGTTTGTATGCATTGTATTCGTCTCTTATTTTGTGTTATGTTATTTGGGCCACTATCAATTGGCAACATTGCTGTATGTGCACGTCTTCAAATAAAATCAGTGTACCATCACCCGTTTTTACATAGGGGATTATCGTTTTGTTTCCCTATTCTGAAAAAAGAACTGACCCACTTCCACGCCAACCTAAAATTTTATTTTCACAAGTGAAGGTAGATTTTTCCTTCACTTATCCTTTCAACGGGCCACATTCACACGTTCAGAGTATGCGTTTCACACTAAATTGAACCTTTCACTATGAAATGAGAAACAAAAATAATTCTTTATTTATTCCGAGTATCACCTGTAAATAATTAAGTGTTCAAACCTTAGACACCTTGGAATTGGCGCCTGATCCTCGAAACTGCTGAGTGCAAAAAAAAAAGGATTTGTTAACACTAGCTATTCCCGAAATATGAGCCAAGTTAAAGACTTAGCCTTAGAGGAATGACTCAATTATTCTACGACGAATTAGTGTTTGTTGTAAGATTCATTTGCTATAATACTGTAACATCCGATGCATACTTCGGAGCCATTAAATAGCAGAATTCACGTTTCTGAGTTTCTAATATATTTCCTAAAGTACCTATCTATATTTTTTGCATTCATTGATATCTTTTCCTACGATATTCCAAAAGTCATTGTTCACCAACCATACACATTCGTGCAATGCCCGTCCAGAGCTTAAATTTACCTTGAGATATTTTAACAAGTTTACCTTATTTTACAACCAAATTATTTTTATACATGCTTCAAACTTCGCCATTGTATAGGTTTATGGGGCCTTGGGCACTGCCGAAGGTTGACGCAAGGCTGTTAGAACGCGTCGCGAGCATACTTTATTCAGAGGTCATTCGAGTATTTGGAACAGTTGAAAATTTATCCTTAAAAGAGACCTAGTGCCTCCTCAATAACGATGGAGAAGAGAGTATCGGGAAAGTTATGAATGAATATTGCCCTCACGTGAAGACAGATCTTAAAAAGTATTTCAGGGTTTTCTACACATGAAAACGTTCGAATCTTCATGCGGGGCATGTGGTACAGTAGAACAGTAATAGGGTTATGTAAGGGGATGATTTTCTCCTAGTGAAATATTTGTCTACTTCCCTGCGAGGGCTCTATACCCTCTCATCTCTTACTGCGTAGACTTAATTGCACATGTACGTGATTGAAAGCAGTAGGTGCAACTTTATCTGACGTCACCCCTTCATTACCTAAGCCTCATAAAAATATGGGAAGTCACCTCATATATTATATGCATTACTTTTTCTCGCCTTTAATTATTTACTTCAAACAGTCCAATATTCAACTACCTTAACACTATCAGAGTGAGTTACATTGCTCCGATTGTTTAACCTCACGCTACTTTTAAATAAGATTTCCCTGTACCTCATTTTCCTAGCAGAGCATGGCTACGGGTAGGGCTGGGCGGTTTTCCAATATATTAGTTCAATATCAATGTTTTTAAACATTGGTATTCCAAAATCACAATTTTGGAACGACCAATACCAATATCCTGTACCTATTGGATATTGGTGGTTGGAAAAAACAATATTTTTAATTGGAATATTGTATATTGAAGAATAAATATTTCCAATTGGAATATTGAATATTCGATTCCCAATGTTAAAAATTTAAGTATTGAATTAACATTGTCGGTGAGGTCATCACCGATACCAGAAATTTATTAACAGGAGGGCATGCTGAAAATCTAACTTTTATGCTAGTAATGTGAAATACATGCCTGTGCCTGCCTGATTGTTTATTTGAGCAGCAAGTTTGTTCTGCAGCATTTGCAAACCATAGTAAGCCAGATAATTTTACCTGTTAATATCGCTATGTTCAATATTGTCCAATACACGAATATTAAATGTTTTCATTATTTCCAATATTACAATATTTCCATTCGACCAATATTTTCCAATATTCAATAGTCCACTACAGATTATAGATACTGATCCATTTTCAATATTTTAAGATATTGGATATTTATACTGGGATTCAAATACCGCCCAGCCCTAGCTACGCGTTAGTAGAAATAGTTAGCTTAAAGTTGCTGACCGATAGAGGCGCTAACAACGTAAGCTGCAATTCGGAGTACGGAAGTTAGCAATGAGTGTCGTGGCTGTACAATACAAGACAGCGGTAAGGCTTCATTGCTCGTTACGAGTGCGCACTGGATGTGAATGATGAGTGCTTACAGTGGCTGAAAACTCCCCGATGACTCTCGTCTCAGGGTCGACCTCGCGATCTCGAGGACGAGAGGGCGAGCATTCTTGGTCCCGTGCATTGCCATCGCCGCAGGGACTCGAGGGGGCATCTCCTAGTAGGAGAGATGAGATAGCGGCGGAGAGGAGAGGGTAGAACATTCGGAATGAGGAGAGAGGAGGACACAGGCATTTTCAAATGGAGGAGGGAAAAGGGGGGAGGGGAGGAAAAATGCAGAGGGTCGGTGGCGGAAGTGGAAATGCAAGGAAGCGGAAGTTGAGGTGCCCGGGGGCTGTAGATCTAGAAGTTGAGTATGGGTGCTGCCGGGAAGTGAACGATAGGGAGAATATTCGATGAGGATGACACACAAGCGTGCGACCTTCACGATGAAAAAAATCACTCGCCTGCTGCACAGGGAAGATCCCATGTTGAAGCGTATGCTTTCTTTCACCGTGAATGTCTCACGTTCGAGTGCGTCACAACGGGTGGCTGTCTGTGTGAACATGCAGCGGATGACTCTCCTTTTTAGTTACTTTCACGGATAATTCACGAATACTTGGAGAATATTTAGCTAGTTTGAACGAGATATCGATTCACATAAAATTAGACGAATTTGTCCTCATTTTAAAGAAAAAATCTCATACTTCCAGTGATAACACAATATTTGGACTTTTCATCACACTCGTCGAGATATTTGCCAAAAATACCAGCCATTCTACATGGGA
This sequence comes from Pyrrhosoma nymphula, assembly GCA_963573305.1. NCBI lineage: Eukaryota > Metazoa > Arthropoda > Insecta > Odonata > Coenagrionidae > Pyrrhosoma > Pyrrhosoma nymphula. Next base: position 37,492,142 of record OY754331.1, on the reverse strand, counting down.
AATGGTACGTGTATGCACTTCAGAGAGACTTTTTTAAATGAGGAATTTCTAAAGAAACAATTCGTCAGAAATTCTAAAAAAAAAATAATAGTGTACATATTGTATGCTTTCTCAAGTATTTTTAAAAAAGAATAAATTTATCACCGCAGAAATGTTTACAGAATCACAAAAAAATTTCGGTTGTTTAGGCGTTTTCAGCGTACGGCGTGAAAAAATGAGCCAAGTAACATCTTATAAATGTAAACATATTATTTAGTTAATTACTGAGAATTTCAGTTATTTAAAAGTTTCTGGGTCATTAATGTTACAATATTTACTTAGTGCGTCTAACGGATGTTTCGATTTAAAAATAACATTTGAATATGGTCTCTACTAGGATTTAGGGTAAAATCTTGCTCACACTACCTTAATCAAAAGCAATCAACTGGGAGGATTTCCGTACGTCCAGGTTTGAAAGGAATTGTGACGTAAATGGTAGGATAGCTTTTTATCTTCTAGAAAATTGCATTTGGAGTAGCCTTTACAACAAGAATCAATCTATGGAAAGTATACTTATTTTCGGTTGACGCATAGAAACGATTTTGTTTAGATGATATGTTCTGGTGACTTTTATAAGCAATGAGAGCTATATAAAACGATCGGTCGGTAGAAGAGAGTCAATTTCGATATAAAATATTAACTTTTTGTCTTATTCGGTGATAAATACACAAGCATGTTAACAGCAATAGTTTTTTTTCAATCCTCCACGCTGGACGACGTTAGGATTAGGTGGATGTCAACAGTAAAAATGACGACGGATTGATTGAGAGAAATGAGACGATATTTCATATATTTGAGACATACTGACACATTTTATTAACCAGTTTTAATATCTACTACGTAGATCTCCATCCACTATCTAGATTCATATATATATATATATATATCGGTTTACGACGTTCTACGTCTTCCGATTCCCAATTTCCATGCCTCCCGATCATTCCAGAGTTCTTCATCTAATCCTCTTTCTCTCATTTCTTCCTCTATCCCTTGTATCCAACTTTTCCTCGGTCTGCCTCTCCTCCGTCTTCCTTCCGGGTTCCACAGCAGCATTTGTTTCGGGAGTCTTTCATTTCCCATTCGTTTTACGTGTCCATACCACCTCAACTGCTGCGTTATTATCTCATCTATTATGGTATCATTGACATTCATTATTTCTCTAATTCTTTCATTCCTTACTCTTTCTCTTTTTGATTTACCGGCTGCTCTTCGCCAGAAGTCCATTTCAGTCGTCAGTAACAGTTTTTCTGATTTCTCCGTTAGTGGCCATATTTCACAGCTGTAGGTTACTATGCTCTTTACTATGGTATTATAAATTCTCTTTTTGTTTTCAATGGATATTGTATTGTCCCACAATAAGCTATTTAATAGTGTTATTGCTTTTTTGCCTTTATTGCATCTATCCCTAATGGCTACCTCCATTGTTTTACTTTCTGCAATTTGCACCCCTAGATATTTATACTCTTTACAGTGTCCTATTTGTTGCCCACTTTCTAAAATAAGATTCTGTTGCATTCCTCCCATACACATATATTTTGTTTTGTCGATACTGATATCAAGACCCCAATTTTTGTATTCTTCTATTATTTTTCTGGTCATATATTCTAAATCTTCATAATCTTGTGATAGAATAACTTGGTCGTCTGCATAGCTTAAGGTGTATATGGTACTTTCTTTCAAAGGTATTCCCATGAAGTTGCATTTCCTTTTCCAACCCTTAAGCACTTGGTCTAAATATATTTTAAAAAGTGTGGGGAAATACAGCAGCCCTGTCTTAGACCTTTATTTATTGTGAATCCCTGAGAGAAGTCGTTTCCCATTTTGATCTTGGCTGCACTATTTTTGTACAAATTTTTTATGGCTATTATTAAGTATGAGCTTATGTTAGCTCTTTTCAAGGCTTCCCACAGTTTCATTTGCGGCACCGTATCATATGCTTTTTTAAGGTCAACATATAAGAGGTGAAGTTCCTTGTTGTATGCCCAGGTTTTCTCTATCAGTTGTGTTAAACAAAACAGATGGTCTACAGTAGATCTTCCTTCTCTAAACCCCGCTTGTTCTTCGGATTCCTTGTCTGCATACTCTTTCTCAATTCTATTTTTTTACTATTTTGCCATATAATCTGCTAATTGTACTAGTCACAGATATTCCGCGATAGTTATCGCACTCGTTCTTATTGCCTTTTTTGTATAACGGTGAGATATAGGAAATTCTCCAATCTTCTGGTACCTCTTCTCCATTTAGACATTTAATAAAGAGTTCTGTTAATTTATTGTACAGTAACTCTGATCCATATTTTAACAGTTCTCCCGGTATTTCTCCAGGGCCAGCAGCTCTTCCATTTTTTAGGGATTTACAAGCCTGTTTAACTTCTATCTAGATTTTAACTTCTATCTAGATTCATTAAGCATTATAACTAAAACCATTATAACTAGCTCTAGATTGTTTTATTTGATAAATTAAAGTCACCACATAAATGGAATGCGAGAGGGGGTGGTTAAGAAAACTGCCATCACCGGAGCATTGTGGCTTGAAAATAGTTCTCAAGATTAATTTATTTATGCTAGTGGACTAGTGGGCTCTAGTTCTGCTTTTTCTGTAATAATGATGAAGAAATCTACTAGCAGTCTCAACATTAAAATATCTCTTAAACAGTAAAAGTTCTTTAAATTTACTAATCCCTGGCATCGATTTCCCTTATTTAATCTAGGTGATCATATATGACGAGGTAGAGAGGGACCCGAACAACTTGCTCGGTGCGTAAACTCAGGTCTCCTGTACCTGCATTTAAGTTTTCCATTTAGCTAGAACTCGTTGCAATTCGAAGGAATTCCTCATATTTCCTCCAATAGTCCAATTACACTTTCTTTTTTTCCAAAGAATTTGGCATTTCTGTTACATCTTCGTTGGACTTAGACAATTTCTTAACTGACCTCTTTATCATATTGGTTCCTAAAGCCTGTTGGCTTATTCAGTCAGGTAAGACCCTCCTTAATTATGTAACATTACATCTTTGTCTGACTTCCTCATTGAATTTATCAATTCGCATTCATGAGGGACTTTTTTGCAGGCATGTTCTTGAGCTTAGTTAGTTGAAGTAAACGCATGCATGCCCTTACCTTTTAGCTCACCCTTCCTGCAGCACTCCATCTTATTGTAAGATTGTTTTCCCCAATCTCCTCATCCGTCCATTGGATGCAGTCATTTCTCCTTCCTTAATTAAACCCCCAAACTTATTTTTTGGCCTTCCTCCATAGTGGCTCCACCACATTTCACTAACGAACAGAAATAGATGGGTAGCCGTTATTTCCTAAGGAAGTCTCCACGGTAGGATTACGAACGGAAAGATGAAGGTGGTAGGAACACGGAAAAAAGTAACATGCCTGCCCTCTTTAAAACTGTATGATAGAAAATGGGAAACGCGTACACTGTGAGAAACGAACAATGTAAAATCACGTAAATCTAGATATCAATAATAATTATTGATTGCAATTATTGCAGGTAATACGAGACCGTAGGTCGGACGCAGTGGCGCACCCAGAAATTTTTATGGGGGGGGTGGGGGCGCCATCTTCCCGATGTTTTGCATAGAAGTGTCACCAAAATGTTATTTTAATCAGTAGGTATATTTCGAATGTTATAGTAGGCCTTATTAGTTATTACATGTATGCATACTGTAAGTAGCCATATCAGATTTACAGACAAAATAGTCAAACTTTTAGGCCTATGCTATGGTTTTCCTATCATAAACAGTAGGTTTAATTTATAAAAATCCTAATAATTTAGTACTTTTATGCACATGCAATAAGACCCTCCAGGTTGGTTGTGGCGCAAGGTTTAAACAGATTCAAATGCAATGTTTACCTAAATATACTAATTATGTCCATATAATTCAATCAATTAATGTATAATAACTTTTATTACAAATTAAACAAATTATATAACAGTTACACAACAAAATAAATTAAAGGAAAGATATATGGTATAGGTGTCGCAAAACTTGGTGACACTCGCCCGTAAAGAAAATTACTCCAGGGAGAGGAGATCGTACAAGAGATGAGGGATAAAGATGCTTAGGTTCTCTCTATAAGTCCTCAACTGATCCCTTCGCTAAATTTGCCCGCTCATCAACGCTTAATTCGTTTTCAGTGACCTTAAACGCTCCTCTGGCGAGTGCCACCAAGTTTCGCTAAACCTATACATATGTGGCAAAACTGTAACTAAAATCACTATTGATAAAATGGAATTTATTTATGTGAAAATCAATTAATGTGATACCTGAGCTTGTCGGATTTTGCAGATTTTAGAAATATTAGGTCAAATACTCGTAATTGATATAGCTACCCTCAATTCTTCGTCTGAATTCGTAAGTCTTTCTCGTATTTTAGTTTTTATATTAGTTATTGCTGAGAAACCGAGCTCACACAAATTTAATATGCTGTTGACAACTGTAACATGATTTTCAGTGCTCTCATGTAGAGAGCTGGATATTCGTCTTGAAGAGGAATCCAAAATTCTTCCATAGTTATTTCAGAAAACTTTTAGATTATGATCCGTTGACAAGGTGGCCAATTCTTCTTTTCCTGGTACGAATATTCACACCTCAATGTATCAATCGTGGCAAATGGATTTCGTATCCAGTCATAATTAAATACATTAAAGGAAGGAAAGTAATATGCAATATTTTCTTCCAATAAACTTAAATGTTCTGTTATAGCGGAAATAATTCCCTCGGCAATATTTTTGTTAAGTGAAGGAAACATATCTACTTTATTGTTTCCTAGTATTCGAATTTTCCAAAGAGTGGCTTTTTTCTGAAATGCTGTCAGTTTGTCAGTAGATGTCAAAACATTTTCGTTTTTTCCTTGAATGTCTGTATTGATGTTATTTAAGTAATCAAAAATATCAGATAAATATGCCATTTTAGCACACCAATCATTATTTTGAAGACATTTTACAAAATCATCCATACTTTCATTTTGGAAAAAGATTAGCAACTCATTACTTGTTCTAAACTCGCCATTAAACTTTACCTCTAGATAACCACCTCACTTCAGTGTGCAAAAGCGAAAAACTATTCATACTTAGCTTCCATAGAAATGCAAAGTTTTCAAAAATTGTGTGTTTTTATTAGTCTCGATTTAATGAAATGTACCATATTTACAACTTGGTCTAGTACGGGTTTTAATGCTGCTGGTAATGTTTCTGATACTAGAGATTCTCTATGTAAAACAGTGCGCAGATATAATATTAGGGTTTCTTGTCTTTGCGAGGGTAACAAATCCTTTAAATGAGTCTACCATGACGGGGCACCTAACACCTAAATCCCATGGTATTTTAAATTGATCTAAATATGAAGAAATAGAATCAAAAGCATCTTGTCCTGTTGTAAGAGTAAGTTCTTTGCAGCATAGATATTGATTCACTATTTAGATTTCATTAATGAAACGAACGAATCCTAGAATGTGTGACTAACCACTAATATCAGTAGAATCGTCGACTCGCAAAGCAAAATGTCGTTTAGAAAGTTTATCATTAACTGTTTTCTCAATGTCATCCGATATAGGTATTTTTAATTCTATTTTTATTGTATCTTTTGAACGAGGAATTTTCTTAATTTCAATTTTTGCTTCATGACCAAACATAATTTTTACTATTCCACAACATGCAGGACTCTGCTATAGTATGTGGTTTTAACTGTACAGCAATCAATTCAGCAGCCTTGTATGGCGCCAGTTGTGCCTTATCGGAAGTTTAAACATTTTTTCAAAAATTTTCACTTGGTTAGCTTACATGCTTAACAATCTTTTCAAGTAATCTTTACTTTTTGATGCAATATCGGCGTGCTTTGTAGTGAAGTAGCTATTTAACTTGGTAGGATACGTCGCGCAATTGGACAGTTTTTCTCCACATACAAGACAGTGGAATGTGATATCTTTTCTTATTGATGCTAGTACAACCGAATCTTAAATATTCATCAGAATACTGTCGATTAATTTTTCTTTTTTACTGGGTATATTGTCTTCTGCATGAGAAATATTAGCAACATCGTCACAACTTCTTCCACTTGTACTCCCTGTGTCATGAATATTTTGGTCTGAATCACGATATCGTTCAATAACAAATTTATCCATTGTGGGTCATCACGATGGAAATAAAATGTAGATAATTATTGAAGTTATATATTAATAAAAAAAGATATCACGTGATATAGATATCTGAATTAAAGATGTTGTCAATTATAATGTTATACACAACACACAATCCAAATGAAAACACATACAACAGCTTTGTTCACGTCGCTGCTCCTTTTGCACTTTTCTGCACCATTTTGCTCCTTTGGCGTTCGCGTCGCAAAAGCCGCAAGTGACGAACGCTGTTCGCGTCGCAAGTTCAGGATTTAAAAAATCAGGATCACTGAGGACTGGGGACTCATTCATAGCGCAGAGTCGCTGAATCACTACGCCTAGACTACACCCTTCACCTGTTTCAATGGAGGATAACCGCCACAATAATTTAGTTATGTGTCACAGGACAGATAAAAGAGCCTTTCTTTTATCTTTGGTCTAGTCATACTCGAGTAAAATAATATAACACGTTTTTCCTATTTTTCCAATTGCTGCTGTAATTTGACTGTTACTTATCAATTAAAGATTAATTTGGATTTTGCTGAGATCTAAGGGGCAGGGGGCCCCTGCCCCCCCCCCCCTGCCCGTGTGGGTGCGCCACTGGTCGGACGAAAGTGTGCATACATGCTCACTAACAATTTATCCTGAAAGCCACCTCAAGGGTACGTGGCAGGGGATGAGGGTCAGCCAAACATTCTCTAAATTAGATTGTTTATAAAATTCACTGTACTTAACATGTGATAATGGGCTGAGCACATGAATGCATGCATAGTTACATTAGAATTTCCAAGACTAGTAGCGGCATGCAAGGCATGGTAATAGATGCGGTAAGTTTTCTAAAAAAAGAAACTTTATACAGCGATTCAATCAACAAGGCAGCCTGTTACAATTGTTACGCTAACTTTCGACTAACGAATCTACACAGTGTTAAAGAAAACTACTACCTTCTCTGATTATTCGTGAAAAAATTACATTCAAAATTGTTCTAAATTCTCCAACGTTATGTTTAAGATCAATCGACTGTAGTACGACGGAGCTGGAATATACCTACTTTGTGACGTCGACGATCAGCTTAGAGTTCCCATAATACAAGGTTTCCTATATTTTTATTAACGAGAGGATGATTATTCCCGTCCAAGGTCTTATAATGGCCTTGCGACATTAATACGACAAATTTATCGTATCTTGAGGTTAGCAAGATGCTTTTGACGTATTTAGAAAAAATATCGAACTAACTAAAAATATACGGTCTAAATTTTAACTTATGGTCTGACAATATCTATTGGATTCCAAGTTCCTTTAGGTATATGCTTACTTTAGTAAAATAATCCTTAGTTGTTGGTTAGGTTGGTGACAGAAACAATATCATCCTATTATAGATTTTCTAGTTGGCACTATAATAGGTTGGCGACGCCAAAAAAATATCTCAACGGACCTACGCAGATAACACAGCAATGATATCCTTTCCAATATATTTGCCTTTTTTGCTTGAGGGAATTCTACCCCTGGAGGGAATTTACGAGGCTCATGGGGGATTTGGGACCACTATTCAGCAAAATGTGATTTCCTATAAATTACGTGAAATCTGTGCCATTGTAGTTTGTTTGAATTTATTTCGAACTGTTTGAAGCTAATTTTGAACTACATACTTGTATGATTACGAACCAGAGGCGCTCAATAAAGTTAACTGAATGGCACAAATTAAAATCGATCCTTAAACATACGCATATTATTTGAAATGCATCCTTTGAGTTAGACTATCGTAAGAAGGGGGAATAATATGGTGAATGGGGAGAGTTGAGCAAATAAAAGGTTGAAAGCCACTGATTTAGAATGATGAGAATGAAGGAAATATTGAACTGGCCACGGAATACGACAAAAGCGGATGTGTTGTAGTAATTATTGGGGCGGATAGGGATCATTTTCACAACTTGGGGCTGGAAGTAAGGAATCACTTTATTAAAACATATATTTGGAGCACTGTGTTATATAGTATTGGAGCATGGACTATAACAGCTGCAGATCAAAAGTAATCGGATACAAAGGAAATGTGGTGTTATCGAATAATAATGAAGAGCAAATAGATTGAGGGAATCACTAACGAAGAGGCGTTAGAGTAAAAAGTAGGTAATACGAAAACTGTGCGAAGAAGGAGAGAAAAACGTTTTGAGCACACTGCGCGACACAACAGCCTATTGAAGACAATATTGGAAGGAGGAATGAATGGGAAGAATTGCAGAGGAAGACCAAGAATGGAATACACCAGGAAAATCATGAAGGACGTCAAGGTGAATGTTTATGTAGGAATGAAGCGGTTGGCGGAGAAGATATTGGAGAGCTGCTGTAAACTATAATTCGGATTGATAACAACTGATGATGATGATGGGGATATTATAATGAAAATGGACTTGGTGGTAGAGTTATTTATGACAAAAAAAACAGTACAAATTCCACTATTTTTATAATTCTGTCGACCGGTTTCGACGTCTATAGCGTCATTTGCAAGACCAGTTTGTCTTGTAAATGACGCTTTAGACGTCGAAACCGGTCGACAGAATTAGAATAAAGAGTGTAATTTGTACTGTTTTTTGTCACAATGAATTCTAACTTCAACTTCCACCAAGTATCGTCACAATCGGTTAATTTGATTGGTAGTAGAGGTTTTAGGCAAAGGAAGTGCCATGTTGAAACAGTTTGAGGGAGAAACGAGGATCCGAGGGCTTCATATGAGAAAACGCCTTCTGGTTGCCGTGGAGCCACGAGAGAGCATTTTCATGCGGCGATGGCCCGATTGCACCATGGCCTCGCGGAGTCTTTTGCATTGGAATTGTTTTTGGACGCTCAGGGATTCAGGTCATTATCATCGTCTAAGAGTGGGCGTCGCATGCAGACTTGCATGATTGGGCGATTCATCGCAGGTTGGGCAAATTTCATCGCACTTACAATGTGACATTGCCATGTTACACATTTCATTGTATTTTTATGAACCACATCCATAGTTTTAGAAGCACTTAGAGGGAAAATCACAAAATTGGTTCGACTAAAAATCTGCATTAAACCTACAATACTTTTGCACTATTTTTCTCGGAAAGAAAAAGTTTACATGGAAGTTTCGATCAAAACTCTCCTTCACTAAATTTAAAACGGAGAGGAGCTGACCTCAAACATTAAAACAATGAGTATTAATTAAAAGACACACTGCAGTAGAAAACTTTGGGTGAAAACGTTAATTGCAATCGTAGAAAATAGGTTGATAGAATAATGGAAACGATAAAAATGATTGTTTGGTGAACAATAACAATGATACCACAGAATAGAACTAAATTCCTTCACTATATTTTTACGAAAAGGTACTCTTAGCCATTTAACGTAGCCAGTCGACTAAGGCTACGGATACTATGGATGCGAATTCTGACGGAAATGTGCTCTGACGACTTCGGACGAGTTCTGACGAATTCGTCCGAACAAACAAACGCCTGTTTTCCATTGTGAGTGTTTACAGTGACAGCGACGAATACGTCAGAACATGCACGACGTCGTCAGAACCATTTGAGCGATCAAACGAGTTTGATTTTTCGTGCGACCGCGTCCAAATTGGATGTATTCCTGCATTGACTTTCGAGTTCTTTGGTCACCATGGACATTGATAAACTCATTAATCTAGTGTGCGACAACAGGTGTTTGTGGGACATGAAATATAAGAATTACCACAACAGAGATATTTCTCGGCAAATGTGGGAGAAAGTGGCTACAGAACTGAACACTAGCATTTAGTACATTTTTTTTTATTTTGATGAAGGGTTTACAATAAATAACAACATAATTTTCAAGAAAATAAAAGTCATCAAGTCCATCCATCTTTGCTGGGCGGCAGAAACGTACGTACTGACTATCAGAAAACGCGCACAATGTAACCACCTTGTTCTGACGAGGATTTCGGACGTACTCGTCAGAACACATTTTCGTCAGAACTCGCATCCATAGTAAACGTAGCCTAACGCAACTGATTGACGATTTAGGAAACTTTGGAGAAATGTCTGCCTGGTAAAATGTTTTTTGTTAATGACACATTCCAACATGATTGTGTATTGCCAACATGATTGTATCTCATCAGTTGTCCAACACTGAAATATTGCGTAAAAATGAAACATGTTATTTGAACGAAGTATGCATGGCCTTCTAAGGATGTCATAGTCAAAGAGCTTTGGAATTTATTTAAATAATTCTCATTAAACCAGAACGGAATCTTATGAAAAATGCGCGTCGGAAGGATATGGTACCCACTTTACACATTTTATACATACAAGTTATGTGCGAAGTTTTACTCTTCAGTACAGGTGAATGATGAATATGCAAAGGATTTTTTAATTAGATGACTGACTAAGCGAGAGGAATCATTACTTATTACGTTATTCAACGCTTAGGAGCTACTCTGCCAACAGCGAAGATGTTAACTGCAATTAATGAAAATTAGCAATTTCCACAGGTATAACATTTGTTGCACATGATTGTGTAATGGCGCAATAAATGTTATACCTGTGGAAATTGCTAATTTTCAATAATTGAAGTTATGTTCCGTTTCCACTCCATCACGCCTTAAACCTCAGATTATGAACGAAGATGTTATCCCGTTCACTCCCTCTTATTTGATATGTTACGTTCAAAAGTCCGCATAGTTGACATTACCATTGTTAAAGTTTTCGCAGGTCTCGTTTGGAAAATAAAAAGCACTATCATATTGATTCCAGCAACATACATACTAGCTTCGTAATTTACAATCATTTAACCTCTCTTTTTCATACAGAAATAGGTTTCTCGATCGTTCCAAGGTATTTCATTATATTCTCACTGTCAACTTATAGAAAATTAGATAGATACGCTAAGTAAGATCCTTCTTCACACTATATTTTGGCTGGAGTGTAAGAGAGTACCGAGTTGAAGTGAATAAGCTGCACTACAAATATAAACCGGATGCGGCGGGTCCATCCGGGGAAGGTCCACTTAGACGCGAAAGCGGTCGTTAGAAAATTATCATTTTCTTTGACCCGGAATATAGGTCGCAATTAACCTCTTAATCAATTTTTAATAGGGAATATGACATAAAATCGAAGTTTTCACAGTAACATATTATGATTCTTGGACTTGGTAGACTTCTTTATACCGCATCAATTCGTAAATTCATTCAAATTCTCGCAGTTTTCCACATTTTTAAAAATCAGTTTTTAGTGCGATCAGTTTCAATGCATTTAAGGTGGTTTGAGCGAGATAGATCCCTAGTCATAATGGAGACCATATCCAAATTTTATTTTTTTGATTTCAGCGTCTGTAAGAAGTATGAAATAAATATTGTAGTATTAATGGCCTAAAGATATATTTATATGTGACCAAAATACTCAGTAATTAAATAAATAAAGCTCCATAAGTTTCTAACTTGACTCATTTTTTCCCGCCGTACGGCTGAAAACCCTTCAAAACAGCAGGTTTTTTTGCGATTCTGTAAAAATTACTGAGGTGAGTAATAGATTATTTTTTATAAATACTTGAGAAAACATGCAATCTACACATCGTTAGTTTTTTTACGAAATCTAGGTGCTAGAAGTTCCTAATTTTTTAATTTTTCTCCCTCTGGAGCGCATAGCCGTAATCTATCCCATGTAAAACAGCTTACCTTTTCAGGCAAATTGCTCGAAAAGTAGTTCGGCAAGAGGTTGATATTTTGATATCATTGGAAAGATGAGAGTTTTTTCTATAAAATGAGGCAAAATTCATCAAAATCTAGGTGAAGTGATTTTTCGCTCAAACTACCTTCAATCATTGACAATCAACGGTTCCATTAATAAACAATGAATATTTACATTTTGAGGGAGAGTTGGTAGGAGGGGATAAAGGGACGGTCGGAAGTATTCACGGGGATTTCCACCATAATAAGTTCCACCACATCTGCCATGAGATAACACCATTCCTCTATTCGTATTTCATTGGCCGCAATCATGATCACATGTGAATAGAAACAAGATTCAGTACAGCACCGCCGACCTTTTGGAAACGACAGCCTAGACTGTCGGCAGACGACTAGTCGTGTGGTAGCTGCCACATTCCTTTATGAATTCATAAGGAAACGTTCCCGTATCTATTCCATATTGAATACATTCCGCAGCTAGTGTGGTGGCAACCTGCCGGGCGCTTAGGCGGCAAATTGAATGCTAAGGAGTGGATGGATGAAGACTTCTCCGGTCCGCTGTGCCTGACACCTCCATAAATTATGCATGAAGCCCCTTCATTGTTATTCTTCACATCAAGACCCTAGCGATACATGGAGACTCCCATCGTAAAAGTAAGAACATTCTCGTCCCGAGTGGTGTAATCCATAAGATCTTATCCTGATGCAGGCAGAATAGTTTATTTAACTTTTTACAAAAAAAGAAGAAATCGAGGTTTTTTTCTTGAGGTATCGATAGATGAGGTAAATGTCATTTCCAAATATGGGCATTAGGATCACGGCAAAATTGGACGTATTCCTGAGAAAACACTAATTCTCAAAGCTAAAAGGTGAGCGTAAGTCTTGTAGTAACAACAGACAAACCCTGCCGGCTGAATACTATATTCCACACTAGATAATAGCCCGTCAAAAATGATGGAAAAAATCCCGTGGAAATTCAACGAGAACAAGAAAAAAAATTGAAAACATTTCATAGAATTTAAAGAATCCCCAGGATATAACATGCCAAATGCATATAGCATTAAGGATACCATAACCACCCACGGAAAGAATGTTTTTCATTATGTCATATTTTTTCTTCTTTCAGGAGATAGATCTATTTATTAATTTGTAAATTATTTATTCTCTTTCCCGACGTTAACGTCTCCAGAAAAAAGAAAAGCTATAATCTCCAAGAAAGAAGAATAAAAATTATATTGTTGAAATAGTTAAGAAATGGACTATTTTACAGCCAAATACACCAATTACAGAAAAAACCGAAGCGTAAAGGAAAATCGTGTAAACGAATAAAAAACTGCAGTCTTTTTGTCACTCGGCAGTGAAAATTTCAACCTTACATCTATAATGCAAGTAATATACTATGTGAAAGAATATAGGTCTGTGAAGCAATGCTTCTATGGCAAATAACTTCTTTATTTTACTTAGTTTATATAACCTTGTCGCAAGTGCTTATTTTCACTCATTTAGCGTTACACCAAATATTAATTAATGATTACTTTAATTGAAAGCCCGGAAATCTCCCCGTCCGCAATAAGAAGCTCGACACAAAGTACACCGAATTCATAGCCAACGCCGCCAGGGTGAAATAATGATGGCCACTGCTGCTACCGACGAAAATGCCATCGGCACCTATCTCCATACGGGAACCTTAATCCCAAAACATAATCCCTGGTGGCATCGTGATTATTTTAGCAAACATGACTACAAATTTAGTGAGCTTTATGTGCTTCAAATCTTCTAAGTGAGCTTTTCTTTGCAAAGATGGAAATGTGACGAAAACATCGGGCTAAAATTAATGATGGCTTTCAGACTTCTTTCTGTTCTACAAACATTTTATGTTCATCTACGTCTACAAACTACCCTGAAAGCCGCCGCAGAGGCGTGTGGCAGAGGGTGTTAGGGCACCAGCCATGAAAGTGGAGGGAAGCGACGGGAGAGGATGGAGGCGACCTGTATGTTGGCGATTGATATATTCCCAAAGCCATTCCCGAGAAAAAAAATTGAAAGTATGTCACGCATGCGACTAAAATAATGGCCACGGGGTAAGTGGTCGGCTGTTATATGTACTAAAATGCAAAATAAAACACACGCTGAACTTAAACGCATGTCATTTGCCTTAATTTTCCTCATTATTCTGGACAAGGATACTGCAGAACACGATGCACCATTAAAATGGCTCCTTATTTAAACCTCGGAGATTGAAGGATTGACCTCCTTGCCACTTGAGAACTTATCAAACCAGTCGTAAGGGTTCTCAATTCTTTAATGAATACAACAACGTGTAATGACTGGAAGGTTTACGGTGCAGTTCACGACTCCGCTGGCAGTAAACCTAAATGTCCGACCCCATTCCCGCATTAGTCTGCAATCATCATATGTCGAATAAATATGCGTCTAACTTACCAAATTCCTCTATTATATCAGCTAGAGTTGAATAATATCGGCGGGAACCGAAGCGATAATTACACTTCGAAGGAATAGATAAGGATAAGTTTCAAATCTTGCTTCATCCAGTAATTCATGTAACTTTTTCAGTTAGGAACGTTCTTTACGACGTAATCTATTTTCTAAGACAAGGGAAAATAATTCTAAAACTAATGATTTTCGACATATTCCATATCCCATTCCATTTGGGCATGCCATTTATTAAATCTATTCTGCAAAATTCCTCTTGTAAATTTAAAAAATCAAACAAAATATTCCGAAGGGCTATTTGAGAAACAGTGAGAGGCTAGTTATGACAATATCCATTGCAGAGTGATTCAACATCATTGATCTCCATTCATGATCAGAAGAGGTTATTTCGAAACAGACTTTTGAAGCCAAACAAAAAACGGTTGTAACGTGGTACCATAGAGTAATCTTACTCTGTGGTGGTACCAATTGCTTTTACACACAGATTTCTGTCCTCACAACGCTCTCTACCTATAAACACTAGAGCTTTTAAGCACTTGAAACAAATTTAAAGAATGGCGATCACGTATTCACTCTCGTGAGCGCAATTGAAAGATAACGATATTAGCGAACGCATGCGTAATGGAGATCCGTGATAGCACCCCAGCTCGGCTTTATATCGTATGGTTAACGTTAACCGCGAGATGACGTAGATTTTACGTTAACTTGATGTTAGCTTACAGTTTGGGTTCGTGTATTACGGTGAATTCTCGATTATCCGAACTAATGTGGACGGAGGCCACCTAGCATTATCAAAAACTCGGATAATACGGAGATCTTAGGAGCGAAAATGAACAATGAAAGAAATTGATATTTCCATGCTTTGTCGAATTCAAGTTTGTGACTTAACTGTTTTGTTGAATCTCCATGTGAATAGAAACGTTATTTGTCACCGGATTCCTGAAGTTCCTTCACAGGAGCTGAATTAGCCTGGTGTAGCTGAAACATAAGAATCCGTTCCACGGATAATACGCATCCTCGGAAATCTGGGATACGGTTAATTGAGATTACTATACAGACATCAAACTGTTTGTTAAAGCAGCTTTACACATGGAAGTTGACTTCTATGGAAGTAGCGAGTGCAGCGAAGTATCGATTTTTATCGCTACGTGCAGGGCATAGCTCTGCTTACACATTACTTCTGGCTTATCCGCAAATAAATGAATAACGGAACTAAGGAGGCGAAAGGAGGTAAAACCAAACAATCAATGAATCTCTCAATCAAAACCATTCAGGCACTATAATCTTATATCTATACGGAAATGTTAACATATAATTGTAAAACAGTATCATTATACACATTTTTATAGTTCACTTTGGGTTAAATATTTGTTGATTATATAATTTAATGCTTCATGATAAAATCAATTATACGAAATATTTTGTTTTCACCAACAGAAATAATTATCTATTGAGTTTTATTAATCTAAACTAATCAAATCAACTCCCAGACACCGATTAATTTAAAAAGTGATGTAATTCGTATCACTAACAAATCTTGTTAGTGTCTCGTTTAAGTGAGAATTCCAATCGTTTATGAAACAAACTTGCCCTCCATGACAACTCTATTGTTTTTCAAATTTTCATTTATATTAACATTTTGATAACTAATTTAGTACCTACTTCAACATTATCAAAATTCAATCTTAAGCAAATATTTAATTTTTAATATAACTGTGCAATTGAGCTGAACGAGGCAGAATATTTCACCGGATGTTTTGTAATACTATCGCTGAATCGACATGCTACTTGCCGTCAAAATAGAATCCAGCCTATTTTCGTGCTTACACATCGAAGTACCACTTGCAAGCAACTTGCAAGGCTACTGTCATGGAAGTAACTACCATGTGTAAAGCCGGCTTTAGTTGACGTGCGCTTTATCTATGGGAGAACGTATTAGCACCATTTTTCATACTGAGTAATTATTTAATCAGAGATCGTGAATAGACACGCCACCTATCACATCCTTGCTTGCTTCCCTATTCAAACATCGAAATCCATCCGCTCACTCTCGCTTGCGCAAAAGCAAAACATCGCGACAACGATCTCCCTCTCCTCTGCCCTCACCCAACCACCGACCCTAGTTTCCCCGTAGTAAAGGGCCCAAGGACGAAGGGCGTGCATTTGTTTGGGTGTGACCCTCTCCTCTTCTCTCCATCTAGCCAAGAGAGACGGAAAGGTATAGAAAAATACACACGTTGCGGTGTTGCCAAACGTACTAGACTCCCCAAGCCTAGACTCCTTTCCGCGCTCCATTGTGTGCGTCGCCATCCAGTCGCCTAGTGACGAGGCGGTAAACACGCGGAGTGAAATGCTGAGTTCACGTAACTTCACGGACGAAGTCGTGTTTCTGCGGTATGGTCTACTCTCTGGGCGCAGAATCTGATCAAACGAGTCCCAACTGGCCTGAACAGCAGGCAACAATCAGCTCGTCTAGGTCTGTTGTTCTTTGAAAAGGAATATGCTAATGCATCAATAGCCGTAGTTACACTAACTTTAGGGTTTAGTGAAATGCATGGTGGTGACTACTCACCCCCTGCCACACACCCCTGAGGTGGGCTGCAGAGTATTTTGTAGACGTAGATTAGAACATACATTATCTCAGTATGAATACTTCAACAGACGAAAGGGGAAAACATCAACACAAATATGATGGCTTCACTTATATGAATTGACTGTTGCTCACTAACCTTCCTTATTAATTCTTGAGATATTATGAGAAACGAGGACGAGAATAGGCAGCATGCGTCTGAGATGTGCGTATGAAGGAGAAAGAATGAAGTGCGGTGGACGGAAAAGAATATTAACAAGGAAGTGATTGGTATGGTGGGTGAGGAGAGGAAACTACTGAAGGAGATTAGGAGGAGGCAGAGTAGGTGGTTGGAACAGCTAATGAGGGGCGAAGGGATGCAGAAGGCCCTAAAGGAGGGGAGGATAGGATGTTGGGTAAGCTAAGAGGAGAAGAAATAGAATGAGCATTATGGACGGAATGGAGAGAGGTAGGGCGTATGCTGAGATGAAGAAAAAAACTGTAATAGGGGGTAGATGCCTGCACCTGTAAAAGTCTATAGGATTTTTACTCTCTTCCATTTCAACCGACCTTAACTAGTAAATTACCCTGATAATAATAATGATATATAAAATTTTCTAATTCAGGAAGAGTTGAGTAATTTTGGTTAGTTCATGCTCCTCTCAGTGTTCATTTTTTTATTTTAGGCTACATCATTGGAATTTTAAACATTTTCTTCTTCTTTCAGGAGATATGAAGAAAGAAATACAAGAGGCAGAAAGGGCACGGCACACGTAAGAGTTCGTTGGATATTCTCTGACTTTCATCACAACCTACCTCTAACCGGTAGACTACTGTATGTAACTATAATAGGTCAAATAAGTTGAATTTTTGTATTGCTCTTTGCCAACGTTTCGCATTTTTATATATGCTTAATCAGGACAACAATGAAAATACGATACATATGTTTATCATCAATGGAATATGGTTTATACGAAATACAATTTGTTTACGAAAGACAATATGTTTACGAAATACAATATATTTTTCATCAATTGAATTTGGTTTACAATGTTTTGTACATATTTATGCTAAAAAGTATGTAAACATTTGATTCTTCAATTTTCCTCAGAGAGAGTTCCTTCCACTCTGAAGAGAGACTCTGAGGTAAATTGAAAAATCAAATATTTATACAACTTTTAACATAAATATGTACAAATCATTGTAAACTATATTCCATAGATGCAAATACGCCCAATATTTTCATTGTAGCCCTGATGAAGCATATATAAAAATGCGAATCGTTGGCAAAGAGTACTTGAAAAAATTCAACTTATTTGACCTATATCTCCTGAAAGAAGAAGAACAGAAATAATAATAAAAGAGGTCATGAAAATGAATCATCTAGAATTTTAAACATGACCGCTCCGTTTCAGTGATTTAGCCGCAGGTATTCCGATAATAGCTAAGGAAGCCGATATTTACGTCAAAGGCCGCGAATGCTAGAATAACTTTAGCCACAGCGATAACGTCCTGTGGTGCATTCATTTGAAATGGTGCACGTATTCATTTAAAATGGTGCACGTATTCATTTAAAATGGTGCACGTATTCGTTTAAAATGGTGCACATATTTAAAATGGTGCACGTATTCATTTAAAATGGGGCACGTATTAATTGAAAATGGTGCACGTATTCATTTAAAATGGTGCACGTATTCATTTAAAATGGTGCACGTATTCATTTAAAATGGTGCACGTATTCATTTAAAATGGTGCACGTATTCATTTAAAATGGTGCACGCATTCGTTTAAAATGGTGCACATATTCATTTAAAATGGTGCACGTAATCATTTCAAATGGTGCACGTATTAATTTAAAATGGTGCACGTATTCATTTAAAATGGTGCACGTATTCATTTAAAATGGTGAACGTATTCATTTAAAAATTAGGACCTGTTACTGGAATAATGAACTCCAAATTCGCGGAATACGCATCTCACTCCGTCCCTAACATGGCGAAACCTGTCAATGGTCCCTCATTCTTCCTCTGGGTCCGCTGAGAAAAATTCGTCCTTGGCGACCTTTTTATTTACGCTGTGGGCAGCTTGTCAGCGGGGTCACGGACTCCAAAAGGCGATAGGATTGCGACAAGGACGATGCTCGCATATGCATATCAGTGTGCGCAGCAATTTTGCTCGAGTGTACACGCCCAGGTGGCCCATGTCAACAATGAAGGCTTGGCCCCGAATGCTAATTTATGTTTTTTTTCAACTTTCTCCGCCCGCAATTCAGCGGAAGGAATGCATTCAGGCGCAAAAAATATTGGCAGGTGATACCGACGAAAGTAGATGTGTGAGCTCAATACTCTGTAAATCGTTAAGGAAACTTTCCCGGTAGGGTCTTCCTCCATGTGTGCGCGATTCGGTCTTTGAGAAAAGTATGAGTTACTTAACAAAACTAATTCCCTGTACATTTTTAGGAGTAGCGAAACTTGGTGGCTATTGCTTACGAAGAGCATGATGCAAGGAAGAGGAGAGCATACAAGAGGGGTCAGGAAGTAGGGGCGTGGGTCCCACCGGACCCTCCGTGCATATGCATGTATCAGAAAAATGGTGTGGTCGTCGCGGGACGGGCGACAGAAGTGGAACACATGAGTAAGGATATGACTGGCAGTGGGGAGTGCGTAGTATTATATACAAATAAACAAAAATAGTTAAACTAATATTTCTGAAAATATGAATATGAAAATTATATTTACACATTAACAATAATTACATAAAATACATATAGACTTAAAATATTCATATGAAATTACGCGACATCCTTCTAGTAATAGTACTGTGAATTAATTCAATTATTATATATAGTAGCAATAAGTATCATAACACATTGTAAATCGTGAAAAGAGAAGGTATTATGTATTTAAAAGCCATTAATGAACGCGTTGCGAAAGTTAAATTCCATTCAATGAAGCTTTTATATCCTGCATAGCATATGGCAAGCCTTGGTAACAGTGTAAACATTCCTTGGCAGCGAAGGTGAAACAAGCTTTAAATTTGCATAAATAATTCCCGTTTTGTTCAACATTTTCAGTTTATCGTTCGATAGAGAGAATACCATTAGAAAAATTAAAATTATGATGCTTTTCTCCTCATTTGAAACATAATGCCAAACTTCTCCCTTAAATATTTCATATTCAAAGGAATGAAAGAAAAATGCTCTACACGAATATTCCGTCTGGGAGTCGGGTGTCGCTAGGCATTCGCGAGATTACCTCCATCCATAAGCCACTTGTAAAATTGTCTTGATTAATTACACTGGTGAATAAAGGCAATGGCACTTCATTCATTTCAGTAGTCAGTTAAATGTTATTAGCTACAAAATGTTAGTACATAAAAAACAAGAAAAGAGTAAAGAAATCCAGTATGTATCAATTAAGGTCCGAAAAAGTCGTTTCAGGGAATACTTGAACGTGAATGACGGATAATGATCACGGACATTCAACTTCATAACTAATCTCTTGCCATGTCTGTATTTAATTGGGTCATTGAGATTCGCTGATCACACTCAAGACCAAAGATTATTAACCCCCTTAAGACGTGTTAACAAACCCAGATCGATATATGGCCTATTAGCAACTTTAAAAAAATTTAAAATGGCATTTTCGACGAGCAGAATTAAATTATTCCTCGGTCCAGAAAAGAATGCAACAGCCTAAAAGCCGTTTTACACGGTGCATTTGTTTGTACAAACTCCCCCGTGAACTCTTGCATGAGGCAAAATGTATCGTGTAAAGCGGCAAATTGTATGAACCCTTGTGCGAATGTCTCAATGCCTGCACGGGAAATAGAACCTGTTCTAATTTCGTTGAGACAAACGTACAATCTCACGTAAATTCGTTTGTACAAAATCTTTCATCGTGTAAAACGGCCTTAAGAGAGGATACATGACGCCGTCCTGCACGGCACGGTTGCCCGGAGTTAAGAAAATAAATAAGTACCACCATAGAGTAAGGATATGATAGAGTAGATAATATATGCATACTCTATGGTATCACACATATAAAAACAAGGCCCTTAATTTCTCACAACTTAAACGTGAAATTGTTTCCCATATGACGTGTAATATTTTATTATAAAAAAACCTAGAGAAAAGACCACAGGTGAACCACAGAACCGCCACAGGATATGTCACAGGAATTGTGTGGTGTCCACAGGGAATATGTGGTTGGTATATGGCAATGCCACAAGGAGGCTGTGGCAAGCCATAAGAGTATGTAGCAAACGCAAAACTCGTGTGGCATTCCACATAAGGTACCTACTTGTGGCGGTGTTGTCGCTGTGGCTTAGTGGCAACGAGCACCGTGTGTGGCGTGCTGTGGCCAGGGGCGGCTACAGACCAGAGGTTCGGGGTGGACAACCACTGGCTTTGGAGGTATGGAATACTTCCCAGGAAAAGGGCAGTCCGGGGGTCTCGTCCCGGAAAATCGTAACAAGCAATGTGTCAAATGAAAAAGAACTCTTAATAGCTTAAGACATATGCCTACTATCGTACTTCAAAGCATAAAATAATGGTGGCTTTTAGTTTTAGGTATATGAGAAATAAATAAAATACGCCGGTTTTGGGGGGGGGGCAATTGCCCCCCTCCCTTGGAGCCGCCAATGGCTGTGGCAGCAGCAAGCAATTCTCCCCGTCGTAGGTTGATTTGCTACTGAGTAAGTTGCAGCTCGGCCTTATGGCTAAGATCAAAGTCTCTCTCTTTGTGGCTCTCACCAGATACGATTCGTGGGGACCGCCACAGAGCAGCTGTGGTATTTTTTTGTGGCAAAACCTGTGGCTTTTTCTCTAGGGACGACAAAATTATTTAAGCATTTACCATACAACACCCTCACCACTACTTTGTCTTTAGAAGTTATAAACCTACCTATTTTTAAGAAATAGCGTTGATAAGCCGGGAGATGAGGGTGGTTCTTCCTAAATATTTTCGAGAATTCTACCGAAGCGTTTTGCCATTGGGTGGTCAACAGCACCAACGCAATGCTTGATTTTTTTTTGTACCCAGATAGAACTTAATGTATTATTAATCATCATTCGCAGGTGTAACTCTGAGGAACTTAGCAGAATAAATTATTTAAGATTAACTTCATAGCATTCAATTACAAATCAAACATTTTATTTCAATAAAATTAAATACCGTTGACTACACGAAGTTTATTGAATTTCACTTCGAATGGTAGTTTTTGTCAACGCCGGCCATCTTTTATAATAGTCTCATCATTATTATTTCTGTTACTTATTTGGCAAGCATCAAAACTGAATCGTTTGCCCCATTTAGTAGCTTCATTAAAACCTTCGAAAAAGTTAAAGAAGTACGTTATTTGTGTCATATATTGTTTGCTTTCCTTTCATGTACAGAGTCTCTAGTGCAAGATTCATATAGACATTGTAGTTATCGTCTGTACATAAAGTCGCCGAGAGCAAGTACCCGTTCTCTTCCTCATCACCAACGCTGTCGCCATTCAGTTCCAAGATTTCCATCGCATTTCGCGAAAGATTCTGCAGCTCGTCTCTGAAAGGAAGCTCACTTCTGTCCGGCACACGTGTATACTTAATAAGTCCCCTGAAGAGGACAACAAGCGAGCACACGTGGAGAACGCTTTAACACCGGAAGAGCCAGAACGGTGGATTTCGCAGGGAGCGGCGGCCGACAGCTGCTCCTTTCCTTCCTCCCTTTGTCCGGCCCAGAAACACTCGGCATGGGCGGGGCAGAACCGCAGAGGAGGACTGGGAGGCTATACAGGAACGTGCTCTCTTGTCCGTTCTTTGTTATGATTAGGCCCACACATCAACGAAAACAGAGGACGGATTTGGAAGATCTTAGATGTAATTGTAATCAACCAGTCATTATGTAAAGATAAATTAAAATATCCATAACTTTCGTGATGGCTAAATGAAGAAGAACTCAAATAATCACACAAAAACGGAATTCTTGAAAATTCATACCAATGCCAACGAGGATGAGTGTATAACCTACTAAATTTGATTAAACCCTATCTTCACCAGGTACGTTATTTTTTCCGACAAAATTAAGTGGCGTCCTGATTGTGTCGTCCAACAGTGAGGTCACCTCTTACTTTCTGGAAAATTTACTCGAATCACGTGTCTAAAACTCATTGATGACAAGTTGAATGGAAAGATTAAGACCGTTAATAGTATCACTATTGAAATATAAATACATAATTAATGTAACGGTGCTCGGTGCGCTCACTGGGCTTCTGAACTAGCCTTTACGAGCTGAATGCCATTTCACCCTTGGACGACGCACTACCTAATGAGAAAACAATTTAGTAATACGGCGTCGAAGTATCTCAATGGTTTGGAAAACGGATTTGCAGAAACTCGTACCTGCCGTCACATGGCAAAGTTCAGGCGAACATTCCAAAGAGCACCTGCCATGCACCGTATTTTCACTCCATCTAAAATTCTTGGGATCTCTTTCTGGGATATTTCCCGAAGGGTTACTTTTGTGGCTAGATCACTGGCTTCCCATTCCGAGGGCCGAGGATCTAATCCAAGCGGAGGCGGAGTTCTTTAGTGGGATTTGACCCTTACTTGGATTCCTTGTGAAGGGAACTGTGCAGCACTCCGTACTTCGCGTGGGACGTAAGGCTATTGATCCTTTGGCGCCTTTTATAAAGGGTAGGCTAATGCCAACGCCGGGTTTCTCCACACCCTTCCTCTATTCCTCAAGTAATCCTTCTCTTAACAATATACACACTCACTGATGAAATTACAACTGCTTGGACAGGCAAAGGAAGCTACAGGAAGACGCAGAGAGGGTATATGGGAAAGGTAATGAAGAAATAAGATGAGAAAGGCCTCTAATGAAGAAAGGATTCTAGGTAAAAGGGGGAATGGAGATGAAGGACTAAATAACGGTCGAAAATAAGGAGGAAGAAGAGAGTGCTAAAGGCATAAATACAGTTAATGCAAGAGATACGGTACAAAAACAGAATAGAAACACCCTCATCAAATCCTACCCAGACTGATAAAATATCGATCACAATTATATAACTCCCAAATGATTTAAAGATGACTCCGTAAACCATATAAGAATTAAAAGTCATTACGATTTGGCAATGAAATAAAACTGCGACATTAAAAAAAATCCTTGTCTCCTTTTCCCTAAATATCCTACCCACTCCTAGCTTCCCATCATTAAAGCTCAGATGACCTCAGCGTTCGGTCATCTATCTTAATAACTTTTCCTCCCCACTTTTAAGAAAATTTAAATAATTTATTGTCCAAGAAAATATGAAAAAATGCTTATCTCTCCCGAACAGGAAACGTGATGATGCTGGAAGCGGACGTTGTCCTGGGAACTTTGGTTGACTCTCCCGAGGACATCATGCCCATAATGGGCCATCCTCCGGCCAACACGTCGGACATATCCCTCGAGCAGTTCCTAGACCACGTCGGGGAAAAGAGGTCGAAAGGCATAAAGCTGGACTTCAAAACGACGGAGGCATTCAAGGCTTCCCTTCCGGTCCTCGGGAAATTCAAGGACAAGGTGGGCTCTCTCTTTTTGGAAGGCTTTATCGCGCGCGGGGAAGAGTTTCAAAACTTTGAATTTTAAAACTGAATGAATTATGCCCGAGGCAGCTGCAAAGTGTCTTCTCCACCACTCAGCTTCCGCTGCTTCTTTGGTACTTTTTTCTGTTGTGCATGAAATCTTCAGTTGCTAAACAGATTTTAAACAATATGAAATCCCCAAGAGAGTAATGCAAAGTAGCATTTCACACGCTGTTGTTTGCTTCCTCCCAGTGCAGTAAATTTTGCATAAATAACTTATTTTAGTAAATAATTCTGTAGTAAATTGCTTGGTAGATACGTGAAATTATTTCTCTCGGAGGAATACAAATATTGCTCGGTTAAGCATGGCTAATAGCCCGCTTTCTGGATTTTAATCTGTAATCCCGTATGATGTTTTTTTTTTGACGTCAAGTTAATGGATTCGCCTAAAAGATTAATCTTTCCGTATCTCGAAATATTTACTTAATATTTAATTTTTTGTCTTCAACGAGAGGATTCAAGCTTCTAAATACTTTTTAAAAACTAGTCAATGACACAAATACTGCTCACAATAATTATTATAAAATTAAACCTTCTAAGTCAAAATCACGTCGCGACGGTTCAAGAGCAAAATTTCAGACGTTATTTACGCGCTTTAGTGAATATTGCATCATTTTGAGGCATATATGAGACATTTCACAAATGGAGAGATGATTAATGAGTTCGCTTCTCTTCCGCCTCTCCCTTTTAATTTCACTCTCTGACAATACTGATTCGTTTTCACTTTCTTTCATCACTTTTTCCAGCCACGCTCCTTTTAATTTCTCTGACAACAGCAAATAGTTTTTTTCTATATAACTATCTGACGTTATATCTTAAACTATGTTTTTGTTAATATTTGTATGTGCACGTCTTTCATTTATTGTTCCGTTATGCGTACCACTGTAAATTGGAGGTGATGAAGCATGCGGACAATTTCATGTATACATATAAACGATGTTCCCTTTCTGGGTAGGCGCAGTCAAAATATTTTATTTTCGGTGATAGGTCTGTCATGCTGACTCTGCTTTAATACTTTCCTCCATTCTACCCATTCTTGCATACCTCTTTTGCTTCAGTTACACTATTGCATCTCTTCTTACATGCCCTCCTAGACTCCTAATGTTGCTTCTCGAAAGAGTGCACTTGAGAGTACTATGAGGGTATATAAGGGTACTATAAGTACACCCCGTAAGATATATATCTTCAACCACAATCGCCCATGACTTCCGCGGTCAACCCTCTCCTCTCCCTGCATTCACTCTTCTATCATAAACCTGTTTCGACTATCAGCTATTCTCTCATCATGGCGATACCAACAAAGCATGATCCTTTCATACATTTCCATTCCCTGAGCATCCATTCCACATTCTTTCATCACCCACTCATACCCAACCCTATCCCTCCTACTAAAACCGCAAATATTTCTAAGGTACTCTCATTCCAATTACAATTAACCTACTCTTACGCTTATCCTGGCGTACCAAAGTTTTGCCATCGTGCAATACAGTGGGAAGGAGTACACTTTTGTACACTACAATTTCCGCTTCCTTTGACAAACATAAATTCCTTTATTTCTTCCAAGTGTTACCTATGACTTTCCTTCCAGTATACGCACGTCTTTTAACCTCTTCTCCTATCTTTCCATCTTTTACAAACATTCGGCCAAGGTGCACAAAATCACCCACTAGTCTCTCTGTACAGTCTCAAAAATAAATAAAATGAACGAAATACTAAATTTGGAGTCAAGCACAGCCGCAGTGACGTAGCCATGATTTTAGTTGGGGGGGGGGGGGGGGGGGGGGGGGGTTAATGGTAATCTGAAGCCTGGGGGGTACTCACTTGGTACACTTTTATTCGTTTTTGCAGTTTATTTATAGCTACTTTTATATAGAAATCTGCTCTGTTCTTATATTTTCCCCTCTCGAACCCTTGTACTTTTCATCCAATATAATACACGGTAAAACTAAACTAACAATGTGATTTGAAATTTCAGGGGGGGCTGAAGCCCCTCAATCCCCCCCCCCCTTTGGCTACGTGCCTGGGCGCAAGGATGAAGCATGAAACAACGATAGCTTAGCCACTCTCTTTTTAAAGTGCTGATTGTTCTAAAAAGCAAACTTTTCGCTTAACTTAATGGAATTGGTACACGTAACTAAAAGAATGTGCACATTGTATATTCCACACTGTTTTTACTTTTGACCATGATTTCGAAAATCATACTCATCATCAAGGTATCTACAATTGGTACAATGTCTAGCGCTCGCAGTTATTATTATATACCACTCCCAATACTCTGAATTTTTGCATTTACGAGCGACGAGCCAAAACTGTTGTACCTCGATAATGACAATGGTTGTCAAAACCATGGCTGGAAAAAAAAGTGTGGAATATTTAATATTTTTCATATGATATTTTATATCTACATAAAATTCATGTAGTGACGTTGACTGTTCTTTTTTGGTGAACTCTCCCAGATGACGTTCCCCGTCTGGCTCAACGCCGACATCCTCCAGGGCCCGGTCGAGAGCCAGAAGACACCCGTGGACACCGACGCCTTCCTGTACGCCTGCCGCACTATCTTCCCCCAGGTGACCCTCTCCGTCGGATGGACGACGCTCTACGGCTCCGACGAAGGCTACGTCCCGCCCAAGAACTCCGCGCCCGCGTACTCGCAGCGACACGTCCTCGACATGCTCGACGCCCTGAGGATGAACTCCGTGTCGCAGCCCGTAACGTTCCCGGTAAGGGCCGGCCTGGCTGCCCACTCGGCTGACCCGATGATAGAACTTATCGGCTCGGAGAGCAACGGAAACACCCTGACGATATGGAGCGCCAAAGACGACCCTGTGGACGTGCCCGCCCTGAAATCCCTGATCGACAGGATCGGCAGGAAGAGGATTTACGTGGACGTCCCCGAACCCTTGGAGAGACAGCTCGTCGGGGGAGCCGGGTCTCTTTTCCGACCGGCCCCCTTGGCCTTGTGTCTCATTGTCGCCTCCTTGTCGCTGCTGCTCAAGCTCCGTTGAGGATTGCCAACGTGCCATGGTTCGTGGTAGGGCGCGACCGATCAGAAGGGTGGTCCCGTAATGTGTGGTGCCTCGAGACATTTTGAGCGCGGCCGGGTACACATGGTCGCTATTATCCACGTGGACGATGGGGATCAGTTAAACACCATCCAAGTCGTTTCCGTGAACCATTATTTGTGATCAGAAAAAGACTTATACGATATTAAGTTTAGTGCCTGGATGTCATCACGATTCAAAAAGAAATCCCCTGTAATTAAATTCAGAGCCTTATCTCTACCACCACACCTATTCCATATCTCATGCGCTTACCTCCATGAAATTCTTCCCACTGTTCATAAACCATGGCTTCTAGAGCATTTTAAGCGTTATAAGAGGTTTTCTTCTGGTTAACAACTTGAGACTCTTGATCCAGCATTTTGAATCACGTTGGTAATGATAGTTCCCGTAATTATTACGAAGATGCGAGGAATTTATGATGCATTTATTCTAATTTCATTGTTCTAAATTTCTAATACTCCGATGAATGGAGCATTACTCTAGAGAATGTATGGAGAAATTACGAAAGCAAAAACTGAGATAGGGTTTTGGCTTAAGAAGCTCGGAACCAAAAGCATGATAGTGTCTGTCAATAGTTACAAGAGGTTTTCATCTAGTTAGCGATAAAAGGTTCTTGATCCACCATTTTGAACTACGCTGGTAAGGGTGGATCCTGTAATTATAATGAATATGAGAAGAATTTGCGATGCATGTCTTCTTAATTTCTTTGTAGGTACCCATTTTCTATTACTCCAATGAATGGAGTATTACTACAGTGAATACATGGAGAATTGAAGAAAACAAAAATTGAGATAGGGTTTTGGCTTGTGCCACTTGGAATAAATAGGACAATAATGTCCGTAAATGCAAAGCGGCCGTAGAAGCTCAAGTCAACATTTTTGCCACAGACTGATTTTCTCTTCATCCATATACTTCTAAGATCAATTTTTGGCTATCGAAATAGTCTTGTGGCTTATGAGAGTTCAAGTGTAGGGCAACGAGAGGTTAGAGCACGATCAAGTGAGCAAAGTTTTCGAAATTTTCTCTGTCCTCACATAGTGGAGAAAAGAAACTAAATTACAGCTCTCTTGACTTCAACAAAAAATCAATACCCACTGAGCGTGGTTTCAATGCTCACATAATATATTCGAATTGTTTTTACATACCCCAGTCATATAGTTTGCCAAAACACGTTGAACATTACACGAGTACGTTCAAACCACGGTTGTTAGTACCTATTAAAAAACGTTGAAATTTACAACAAAGTCAGAAAATCCCATTGTTTTATTTGGAGGTCAACAGGTGGATAAAATTCGAAGCACACATTTCGCAGCCCTTAGATTGTCTCCTTTCTCATTACTTCTGAAGTCAAGTGTCATTTACGCCTAATTTAAAAATCCCCTTATTAAGACCAAAAATTCTACATGTGCATAAATCCTACATGCAGCCAGGCAACGTATTTTTCTTAACTTACAATACTTACTCTGAGGTTCCTGCCAGCACAAAAACATTATTTTTCTGAAGGAAAACATTCACCTGATGGTTAAATCTGGATTTTCAAATGCATAAATTGGTCCACATTTATCACTTGTTCCATTGCAATAAAATGTATTCCATGCATGCCGTTAAGTCTACAAAAATGTCAAGTCGAAAATGAACGATGAAATTTGATTAAATTTAGGTAAAATGTTTCGGGAGCCGCACATAGGAATATAAAAAATGTGAACACTACTGCTCCTTTGAAAAACTAATTGGTGATTGTATTTAGTTATTTGTTAGATGTCCACTGGATATAATAAACTACCTCCCAGACCAGGGAGGTCAACAACTACATCATATCGAGGATTTATTACCATTTAGAGAACAAGGTAAACTTTCCAAAGTATAAAAGTAGGTACATATATCTGCAAACATTTCTTTTTTGACGGTAGTACGCAAGCAGTGGGAAGGAAATTTTTACCAGAAATCATTCTTTCTTCCAAGTATGTAACATAAATTGGTAATAACTAAAACAATTTCCTTACATGATATTGCAGTGCATGAACTCATTCCTAATTGAGATCTTATAAAATGTATAGCACCAATAAATTGTAAATGACCTAAGTTTTTGACGCACTGTAAAACCCAAACCTACATACCGATCAGTTAATTTCCATCGGTTTGATGTTAATATTTAATGTGAAAAATTAAATCGCTGAGGCACACTGAGCCAAGAGAGTTTTTACCTTCTGTGATTATTTTAAGAGCTCAACCGGAGTGGTGCTTTCATTGGTCCAATATTAGATGAGTCTTTTACCGATGGCACAATCGATATATATTTCAAATTAAAATAGCTGATGTATGTAAAAGAAATACAAGAAGGAAAAGATACTTATAAAATATAGGTACATAAAATGATGTGGAGAAAATATAAGAAGAAAGAGATGAACTATCAGAATTTTGAGAAGCATCTCCTGCGAGATGGACTTTCAGAATGACTTCAGAGAAACTCGAATTCCTCTCACTACTTTCCCTGAATAGAGAGGAATATTCATTGAAACTTTGAATTAAAGCCCACTCGTGTGATGCATTGCATACATACATACATACTTTGCATGGAATCGAGTAGATTTTCTACATACCACTATTCTTTCTAGTTTATCACGTGTTACTATACTTAACACTTACCTGTAGTATTATGCATATGCTGTAATGTCCTTTGATTCTCTCTAACTAAGATGATTTTTGCAGTATTCCATTTTTCACTACGAAGTTAATGCTTCACTTATGGCCTGGTTTTCATCACCCTGAAAGAAAATATTGGTTAAATAATATTTGCAGCCGACTTAAACACACTTTTCCCTACCTGAATCATTGCTTATTTGAAAATAAATTGTTTACCCCTTTCATGCTGTAATGTCCTTTGATGCTCGCAAACCTTGACGTCTTTTTGCGTTAGGTTACGTTCAAAGGATCTTCCATTTTTGCTACGAAGTTAATGCTTCATTTATGGCCTGGTTTTTATCATCCTCAAAGAAAATATTGGTTAAATAAATGTTTCCAGCAACTTAAATATACTTTTCCCTACCTGGATCATTGCTTATTTGACAATTACTCTTTGAAAATAAACTGTTTACTCCTTTCTCTGTCCATTCATAGAATAATATTCATACTAGCTTTCAACTAAATGCAGTCGTATCATCTTTGAACTGCAACACGAATCATTAAATTACAGTAATTACGATGGTTTATCATGATTTTTGAGATCGTTGATAATTTAAAACTTAAAATACTCAAAGGTAAGCAAAGGACATTCCATTTTTTTCTGAAATGCACTGCTGAAGTAAGTCCCCACGGTAAAATTTAATAGTTGAAAATAAATGCGAAACTTAAAAAAGTACTCTTATGGCAGGAAAGGACATTACGTTTTACACCTTCAATGTACTGATGAAGTAAGTCCCCACCGTAAAATTCAATCTTATTTTCCAAATAAGTCATCTAAATTCATTTACTCAAATGCTTAATGCTTGCACTTCGCATATAACTAAGAATAGTAATTATATATGTGATATCCAAAATGTTCGCAGGATGTAAATTACCTCTCACAATTCTACTCTACACGCTGACTTTTTCTTACACTACACAACACCATCAGGGAAAAGATTCCATATTAGTTTATTACCCAGTCACTCCTTCCTTCTTGCACTCCCCTTCCCCAAAGTTTTGTCCCAAAGAGCAAACAGCAGCTGCTCAAAACCAGTACAATGGACCCACAAAGGACCTTCTCTCTAACTAATCCGACCAACCTCTCTTGACCAAAGGTCAGCATGGTAGGGGATGGCAAAGATAATTGAAAGGGTCATTCACCTGCTCCACATCACTTCATTACCTCTCAGGAAAAAAGTTTGGTTTTTTTAAAAGTTTGGCAGTCTAAGTGTTTCATAATTACGCACTCACTACTCTTCAAGAGCAAAAAAAAGAGATTGAATACATGTGAGTAATGACACTGGTTGACTTTACGATTGGCTTCTCTGTGCATTGGCACCGGTGAACTTTACTGGTCTGACGAGGCTTAGTATAGCAGATATTTATTCAATCTTTGAGCCGACTTTTTGAGTCCCATTTCCCCTGTAGATGCAAGAGAGTTAGGTTTTTGGAGCCACACTGAATGTATTTGAAGGCCTCATCACTATCTCTCCCACGATTCCCGCTGATGGAATCAGTTCGGAATGCCAAACAGGAGGACATTTCAGAACAGCAACAGAAATCATAATTCTTGATGAGATCCTCGATTCTAGAATCTATTCTTGGTAAATTCGAGGAATTTGACCAACAAAAACGCTACAACAAAAAAAATTGGCAGTGACCACAAACTATCCCTATGGAATGTTGAGTGGAACAAAAAATCAAAACATAAATTCGAAATAATCGAGTTTTGATTCGATAAAAAAACACACCTCAAGGGAAATCAGAGGGGTCCCTACAAGTAGTCGGTAAGAAAACATCATTCATACAAATCAACCCTAGATCAAGTTGACTGAGACGGAGATTCAAGCCTGAATCACACTAATTTTTTAGATTTTGAAAGAAATAAACTTAGTACATAGTTTTCCACGCATTTTTTATTTCTCCCCTATTTGGGGGAAAAATAAAAAAAAAGTGTGGAAAACTACAAAGTTTATTTATTTCCAAATATGGAAAAGTTCCACAAAGTAAGCCCGTCGACGATTAATTTTATTTTTTCAGGTTCAACTCCAGCAATCATTTGAGTTTTTCGAGCAATTTAGGCTTTTCAATGATAGGGAAAAGTGACGCCTTATGTGGTTAGAGCAAGATTTTTCTCTACTCATAAATATTCGAATTCTATTATTTTGCTTCGAGAAGCTGTAAGAAGCATGAAGTAAATATTGTAATAATAATGGTGCAAAAATATTGTTTTATACAACTGAAATTCTCAGTAAATAACTAAATATGCATGCATAATTAGTTATGACATTATAGGAGAAATATACAGATCATGAACCAAAAGAGCTAACCCCAGTAGTAGTTGACAGTCCCGCAACGTTGCAGGCATGTCGCATTGCGACCAATGTGACGGTCCCGCAACGTCACAGGAGTGGCGGTTACGTTTCTGCGACGTTCCAGCAACGTGCGAAGTTCCCAGGAATTAACGTCGCGGGGCCGTCACATTGCGACCTTCCGAAAAAAATTTGCTTGGGTACCAGACTCCATTACGATAAGCTAATCAAACGTGTTTCACCTCAATCAGATGCAAATGATAAAAACCCTGTAAAATGAGTTTCAAAACTGTTTAAAATCAGTTGCAAAAGAGAAATTTTTACCTGAGATATTACTAAGAATAAACAAGATTTTTTCAAATAAATAAAATATCGGACCGACCAAAGCTGATAATTGGTTACAGGTCGGTCACAAATTGTCGGTCAAAATGTGAAGTGTCCGCAAAGTTCCTGCGACAGACCATTGTGACCGCAACCTTAGGACGACCTTTGTTACGTCGCTGCAACGTTGCAACGACCAACTCTGCTACTGGGGTAATAAATAATGGGTAAAAATGAGAATAGCCAAAAACAGTAAAAAAAACTATGGATTCAAGAACCCTAAGATGACCTAATGCCATGACTTGACCAATAGCCCTTAATTACCTTTTCAATAAAAAATTTTTATACTGATGCAAATGTTTAGATTAGCAACACAATTGTATTAATTCTCATTCCCAATGTTTCACCCCAATCTTCGTTGTGAGCAAACAGTGTATATTTATAAATAGTATTTACACATCAAAAAATCTAAACATTATAAACACGAGAGAAAAGTCCTACAATTACGTCGGGTACATTCAGGTTGAGTACTCAAATTGACCTTTGTATGCTACAGCAGGAACAAATGCTATTTGTTTGTGAGAGATCAGAGAATCTGCTGCGGCTGGAGCATGTGCCCAAACTATTAGTGGAAAACTGTGTGAATGGAAACAGATATTTTGCTATACATTCCTGTTTGAAAAATTTTGACTGATATTAAAGTGTGTCTGAACAATATCAAGGTTCAAATTGTGTATTTACACTTGCTAGAGATTTTTGAGATGTTGTAGCCACTGTTGCACAATTTGCGATAACCATTTTGCAGTTTAGATCATTTAGATGATAGCAATGTACAAAATTTATTCAGTAATTTATTTTAAAATAACAGGTACTTTAATTTATTGATAAATGAATATTTTATTCTTCTAGAGATGTATAAGCCAAAAAAAGCATAACTTATGTGTTTCAAAGAATGTTTGTTTGGTTGGCAAATGATATGAATCAAAACATATGTATAAATAATTCAACACAACAATTTGTGATAAACACTATCACTAATTAGTATGTAAATTAATTAGTCATCTCACATCAATGACTAAACTATGTATACTTTTGTAATTTATCTCTGTTTGCATTTTCTTCTCTGTGACAGCACTTTCAATCAGATAAATGTGCCTTAATTACCAATAAATGTTTTTTTACGTAAAGCTGTTTTTCTCCTGCAAATACATATAATAATAACATCTCCCCAACATAGAGATCTCCGTGCCTTTCTTATTCGTCATCTTCGCTAACTTCTCTCACCAACATTCGGGGCTTCTGACTTTGGCCACACTCCATTATGCCCTCAAGAACTATTCCATACACCTTATTCATTATATCCAATACCTTACATTATAAATTATAGCAGTAACAAGATCATACTTACTTAATCTCTAATGATCTTATGGCAAAACTGATCAGCTCATCTATGAGCCTCTGTGCTCGCATATGTATCAAAAGAGTTATGACATAGGTACCAATCACAGACTTCAGAAGCTTTTTTACTTTTTTTAGGTATACTGAGTATGGTAATCAACATGCCACAAAAGCTCACAATAACTTCAGATTTAAAATGTTATGAAATAACAGTGGGTGATTTAACCTTTAGAGGACTAGCATACATTTAAATGTACACTGGGATGTGGGGTCCAACGGTCGTGCGTACAATACATTGTATGCTGGATGTGGCATTTAAGCCCATAGAGTTTCTACTGACAAAGTGTGAGTGTTCAAAATTAAAATCCGGCTGGCAGCGTCAGAAGCAGGAATTTTAATCAGAATGATAAAGGTTAAAACATAATAATTTCTGGGATGCTAATCAGTACAAAGCCCTAAGCATTAAATAGGTATTTATTTATGGAGGCATACCTTCAGAAGAACATCTAATGATGAGATCACCATGTTTCCAGCCATAGTACTAAACACCATTTGGCAGATAACCTTATGCATTTTCACTGTTTGAGAAGTGAAAAAGTTAATGAAAACAGATACGTTAGCTGATAAATGTGACTGTTAAAATTAAATCATGGAAAAATTGTTCTTGTGTACATTAGCTAGGTGTAATTTCTAAATGCATGGCAGAGCATCCTCCAATGAATGAAATGTAAGATGTGATCCCACAGTATTGTATATGTGTTCTGAGCACAGAAAGGGTGGCTAGAGGTTTAGCTCTAGGTCAGGGTAAGTCCAGCTCAGCTATATATGTCTATGTACGTCAATAGACATACATATATGTATCTGAGATATGTATATATGAGCTGGACAAATCAAAGTGTGATTATAAATACACTTTGATTTGTCTAGTGGGGCCTAGAAAGATTATCTAGAACATCATCATTATCTATTGAGGTATAAATTATCATAATCACTCCAAAGATTTGAAGGCAATAATTAGTATTACATGTTGTTAGTTAATTAGTAAAAAATAGTCATTAGCATCATCACCATTAAAGAGTAAAATCTCATGATAGGCTAACTGCAGGCCTTCATGCATCCTCATCCTTTGACAACTCTCATGCACTCTGATTAATATGATTGGTAAGAAAACAATGGGGTTCCAGGGGAAAATGGTGATATAGAGTGAATACACAAGCTAATAATCCAAAAATGGGAATAACAGGAAATCCCAAAGGAATGGATGAATATAGAGGAATAACACTTAGGGGAATAAGAAGATGCAGAAATAACTATTCATAAAAAGGAATGCAGCCATTTAAAATTAAGAGAAATATGATAACCCATAAGGCAACAACTGCCAAGGATAGGTGCCACTGCCTAACTACCTATTCCAGGGAAATTTGGGGCTACCTACAGAACTGTAATGAGTCAATATGAAGAATTTCCCATTGGAAGCACTGTCATAAAAATTGAAAAAGAATACAATTCTCATAGAAAATAAATAAATATGAAGAAAAAAAATGGAAATATTAACTGGAGAAGATTTACTGTGTTAACACCTTGAGTAGTGGGGCACTAGAGGGTAGTGGTCAAGTTAGCTAAGAGGTTACATGCTTTACTAACATCTGGGGAGGAAGGGGCAGAGTTCAAATCCCAGTGATGCAAAATTATTCCCATTTAACAAAAACCAACTCCAGCAGTGAATGCCACGAGTTTCACCTCAATGCTCTTCTAACTACGTACTAAGCTTCAACCCTGTGGAATACATGATGCCCATGAGGGAGCTGTTATATGGAAGTCAATGGGAAAACACCAAATTAATCTCCTTGCATGATGTAGCCTTGCATTTACAAATTTGGGAATTATGGCATTCCTCCCAGTTAAATACTATGGAGATTAAAATAGTTTGAGAAAATTCAATGTATTTGGCCTCACTATAAAGAAAAAAATCCTGTTACTTACTAGTGTGTGAATTACTCACAAAAATGGAGAATTTAGATGAATAATTTTCAAACTTTCGATGGCAGTATGTGACAAAATAAACTGACGCAGCATTTTTAACGAATGTTGATTTCACCACCAAAACATTTGTAATACCTAGCAGAAAGGAGGTATGGGATAGGCTGATTAAAAAAGCAAAGATTGCACAGCGACTGCAATTGCGAACGTGATTGGTCAATGGCTACTAGGTCGTACTGGGAGCTAGTAGCAAACTAGTACCGCAGCAATTATGAAATCAAGTAGCTCAGCCAGTATGATAGCGATTATACTGGCTAACCAGCATGTTGGTTTTATATCACACGATACTGGAAAGCTACAAACTAGCGAGTATCCTCAAACTTGTGCTGGATCAAGTATCATGTGAAACGGGCTTTAGTAATAGTATATCGTCCAGTAAGGTTTCAGAGTGACTAATACAACATGCGTAAAGAGAAACATTTTTGGTGCAGTTAAAAGACCCCAAGAGGTTACGAAAATTATCCCCATTGGTACTACTGCCCTAGTGGCAATTGATATCCATACAACATCCGCCCACAATATCCGTAACATCCAACTATAATGTCCACACAATATCCAATTTTCATCCAATAATTTTGTATAGATATCCATACAATATCCAAAGTTGCCGCCAAATGCCATCCATATAATATCCAACTTGGATATTAACTAAAAAGGGGTCCTTCTCTACTGCTTCATATTTTTCTCCAATTTTTTAGGATTACCCTCCTCTTTGCACTTCAATCAATCAATAGATCCAGCTTGAAAATGTATTTCACCCTCATTTTAAAGAATTATATTATCATAGAGGTGCATAAGTCTGAATGTATCATTTCCTCAGAAAAGAGAGTGCACAAAAATTATTGTGTAGGTAATTATGGAGGAATTGTGATAACTAAAAGATGCTATAGTTACCAATGCAGCTCATATATAGCTAGGACAAATAATTTTGTAGGACCAAGGTGAGCCGAGGTATGATTAATCTTGGATATTATTTTTAGATGTAAATATTGTCCTTGTCATTATTCAATATGTCGGCATTCGTCTGTCGGTCAGATTTGGGGCTACAAATGTAATTGGACCAATTTTAGAGAGAAATATGGGATTATAGGCTGAATGAAAAGAAAGCAAGTCGTGAGATTTTCCATAGTGAATCAAGGCGATACTAAATGTTAAGGTAGGACTCAAGCCAGAACAGGTGAAATAGTTTAGTTACTTGTGGAGACCGTAGGAAGAAATAGTTGTAGTACTGATGCATGAAAAAAATAGCTCTCAACAAGGAGCTTAAATATTGTAACTGTTTCAGGCTGGATATGGTGGAAGTTCTCGATATTCATGATGAATAAAAACACTTGGTATTCTTCCACAGATTTATTTATTTGGCACGATGCATTCACCACACTGGCATAATCATGTGCATGATTATGCCACAGTGTGGTGAAACATGTAGTGCCAAAGAAATAAATCTGTGGAAGATTACCAAGTGTTTTTATTCATTATGAAGGGGCTTAACCCTATTGGAAATTTCCTATAAGAAAATTTCTTATAAGAAATATTGTTATAAGAAAACCCTTTATATATTAAGATATATTAACATCTTGGACGTCATCCCTAGCAGGACAGTTGTAGGTATTCTCCATTGTTTATTGAAGGGATTTCATCCTACAAAAATTGTCTTCTATTGAAATCACACGCCCAATAGAAGGCAAATGGTCATCATAATGTACTGCATAATACACTTCTAGTTTTATATCTATGCCACTTGATGGTAATTGCAGTGAATTAATTCACTGTCATTTCCAGCATCATCAGAATCAGACATCACTACATTGTCACTAAAATCATCACAGATGTCACAATCCTCAGTCTCCGTTTCAGTTTCTGACTGTTTAGTCTTTTTAAGTTGTTTGTGAGTTGATGTTGAGTTTGTTGATGTTGACTGATGTGCTGGAGGTATTACTGATGATGACACATGAAATGAATCTTGGGAGTTGATTTCCCTTTTCATACTTCCATCCATACTTTGTACAAATCTTTTGCACACTCATCACCACTCCATTACCTGGATTCATTGAAGCAGTCTTTGAATTTGATGAGTTTCTCAGGTTCTATCTGTGATTCCAAGTAAATGAGATGTCCTTGAATAACTTTCATTTCATTACTTCTTGATACCTCATTAGGTTTAGAAACTGGAACTGTTACACGAGTCACAATCACACTTGGACTACATTTGCTGTAATTGACACTGTCAGCATCAAATGGAAATAGTCCAGTAGTTCGAAAACCACTTTTAATAGTTTCTGTTTTCACTGATGATACTACAGTGCTAAACAATAGTGCAAAGTTTTGTTTTGTGACAGCCTCGTATGAATGGTCAGCTCTCCATTTATGGACAGTGGTCTTCCAAGAAACCTTCATTGGTCTAAAAATACTAACACCACATGGTTGCAGAATGTGTGTTGTATTTGGGTACAAGGCAATCCATATTATTTGTTTCTGAGAGCAGAATTCATTTAAATGCATACTAAGATGTGACTTGTGTCCATCCATAAACAGCACAACAGGAAGTTAAACTTTCTCCTTAATGAGCCAGGGTTGGAATACATTACAAATGTACTCATAAAAAGTCTCACTTGTCATCCATCCTGATTCATTTTTGCCAATACCCCAGTCATCAGGAACACACTTTATCACTTCAGCAGGAATACGTACGTATGGGTAAAGAATGAAAGGGGGAACCATTACACCAGTGGATATCGGGATGTGGGAATGGAAATGTTAAGGTGGGCGGTAGCAAAACCTGAGGTGATGGTGGGAGAGGATTGGTGGGTGAAATAGGCTATGCTGGATGATATATGTATAACAGTGGATGCATAATTACTGGAACATATTAAACTTGTTTGTTAATGACACTACAACATATCTAAATGCCCATGAAATATCCAAAAAGCAGTCATACAAAATCCTTACAATATCCTCACAATATTACATTTAGATGTAATGCTTTTTGGATATTGGTAACACTCTATGGATATTGTATAGATATCAATTGCTACTAGGGTGGTAAGCACATCACAATTACGAGTAATCTCCGGTTAGGATAACATATGGAGATACTCAGGGGCTGAACAGTTAATAAACAGCTTCCCAGATTGCTTAAAAACAACTTAAAGTTTCCCTGAGGAGACCTGTACAAATCAATAATCATCATCATTAGAGTAATCTACTGGTGGGGCAACGGCCTGCCATGATGGAAACACCGGTTCCCGATCAGTCACCGAAGTTAAGCATCGTTGGGCTCGGCTCGAGTTTGGAGGGGTGATCCTCCGATTCATCCGAGTGCTGCTGCCCCTGTCTACAAGTGGCAGACAGTATGTGTGAAATCACCTTAGCCGTCGAAGCATGTTAAACAAAAATACTACTGTAATCTACTGGTTAAAGGTAGGTTATGATGAAAGTCAGAGAAAATCCAAGAGACTTTCTCACCTGCAATGCCCTATCTACCTCTAGCATTTTTTTCCTCATCGCAGCGTCAGTAATACCTTTCTTTATCCCGTCTATAAAACCCATTCTCCTTCTTCCTCGTCCTCACTTGCTCATCAACCTCCCCTTTATCACTGCCTTTAGCAAACCACCATTACTGCTTCCAGTCACCTACCTTGCCTCCCCCTAATCTCATCCAGAAGTTTCCTCTCCTCACCAACTATCTCAAGCACTTCCTCATTTGTCTTCCTATTCATCCAAAGCACCTTCTCTATTCTTCTCCACACCCACATCTCAAATGCCTGTAGCCAATTTTCATCATCCTTTCTCAGAGTCCTCGTTTCTGCCACACTCCATATCAAGCTCTTCACCAGCCTCTTCTTTACATCCTTACTTAAGGTCCCTGTCATGAGCTCCCATCTATTACTGATCGCTTCCTTTGCTAGTGCTATTCTCCTCCTAATGCCTTTGCTACTATGCCCAATTTCCTTTAGCGTACTACCCAAGTAATTACATTGTTCTACTTGCACCAGTTTATATGTACCCTCCTATTTTAATGACCAGCCTTGCTTTCTTTCTCCTAGAGAATCTCATTAATTTTCTTTTCTTACGATTAATCTTCATTCCATATTTTTCACACTGGTTTTCCACTGCATGTACTAAAGCTTGCAATCCCTTCGATGATCCAATAACCAACCCCTGGTCCGACCGACTCTTGACTGACTTGATCAGCTGGTCTCCTACTTTGATTCCCACATCAAGCTCTTCCCACGCCTCACTTGCCATTTCCTCAACACAGATGTTAAAAACCAAAGGCGACAATGGGCACCCTCGCCTTACCCCACGACCTACAACAGCCCACCTTGATTCACCATCAGCTACCCTCACCTGTGCCCTCTGGCCCATATATAAGTTTTGGATGAGTCTCCTATCACGCCAATATATTCTTATTTTCCCATGTATCTGTATTAGTTTCTGTCTTACTCTGTCAAATGCCTTTCTGAGATCTACAAAGCAAGCAAAAATATCCTGATTACACTCTTCTATATTTCTATCTATATGAGTCTTCATTACCACAATCCCATCCCGAGTCGCCCTCCCCTTCCTAAACCCAAAATGGCCATCGCCTAAATAGTAATTTGCTTCACTTTCCAACCTTCTTTTTAATATTCTAAGCAAAACTTTTGCCGCATGCAAAATTAAACTATGTAATTGTTCTATACTCCTTGCATTCTGATGCATTCTCCTTTTTTGGGATAGGTATTAGTACAGTTTTCATAAAATCCAGTGGCCATACTCCTTCCTCATAGATCCTAAGAATAAGTTCGAAAAGGCTTGTCTCCCCATACTACCTACTTAGATTATTCAGTAACTCCAAAGGTAAGTTATCTACTCCCATGGCTTTTCTTCTCTTCATCTCCCATAATACCCTCTCTATTTCACTGTCACAACTCTGGTCCGATCTATTGTTCTTTCATCCTCTATATCTAGGTTCACAGGTCTATTCTCACTGTCATGTAGCTCCTCTATGTGTTCTCTCTACTTATCCTGGATATCTTCCTGTTCGATCAATATCTTCCATGTTTTGTCCTTAACCTTTCGTGTCGTTTGTCCTCTCTTACCACCCGATAACATCTTCACTTTGGCATAAAAAGCACCAACTTCCCCCTCTTCCTGTACCTTTTCCATTTCCTTGCATGGTCTCTTCCACCAGTTTGCCTGATTGGTCACTTGCGAGAGTTTATTATTTTATTCCTTGTACATACATACTTCCTCTTGCCTAGGTTGGTGTTGACATTTTTCCACATCCTTCTCTCCTCCATTTCCTTAATAATTTCTTCCGTAACCCACTGCTTCTTAACCCTCTTCTTTTCCACCTTTCCTATTTATTTATCTGCCGCTCCTACTACGCCTGTTTTTATAATCTCCTATCTTTTCTCGATTGTTCCCATACGCTTTGCTTCACCTATGTTCTTTTCCACCAGCTCTTGATATTCCCTCCTTTTCATCTCTTTCAATGCTTCAAGGTTCCATCTCTTCATCTTCCTACCTTTACAAAGCCTTTTAAAACTAACTTTACACTTCATCATCACCAAGTTATGATCTGAGTCTACATCTGCCCCTAGATAGCTTCAGGGTTTTTTTACACCGTTCCTAAATCTCTGCCTTACCATAATTAATCAATTTGATATATCCCAGTATCACCTGACATTTTCCATGTGTACCTACACCTGGTGTGATGTTTAAACCATGTGCTTGTCAATAAGAATTTATTTCTTCTACAAAATTCAACTGCCTTCTTGCGGCGATCATTTCTTACCCCTAGGCCATTCCCTCCTACTTCAAATTCGTCCCTCCTTGCATCCACCACTGCATTCCAGTCACCCTCTACTATCAGGTTTTTATTTCCCAGGACTTCTCTAATTATTTTTTCTAGTTGCTCATACACCCCATCCATGTCCTCCTCCCTATGGTGGCTTGCCGTCATGTATACCTGGACTAGTACAAAATTCATTGGGCGTGCCTTTATTTCCACCACTAGTATCCTGTCACTCACCTGTTCAATGTTTACTACCTTCATACCCAATTTTTTACTCAGTAACACGTTGACTCTCATATCCCTTAATATATATTAATCTGTAACAATCACTCCCATAGTCCCCACTATCCTTCCATCTCATCTTGCACTGACCCAAAGCATCTATTTTCCCATTCTCCATTTCCTCTTTAATATTCTCTATCTTTCTGGCCCTCATAAT
Organism: Pyrrhosoma nymphula; assembly: GCA_963573305.1. Classification (NCBI taxonomy): domain Eukaryota; kingdom Metazoa; phylum Arthropoda; class Insecta; order Odonata; family Coenagrionidae; genus Pyrrhosoma; species Pyrrhosoma nymphula. Next base: position 37,449,639 of record OY754331.1, on the reverse strand, counting down.
TATCTTTGAGATTCCAAGTTCTGATTTTTACCACTGCTTTCCTTCTCTTTTTCATCTTGTTCCTTGTATCCTCTACTGACATTGTTGTGCATGGATTTTGTGTGATTATGACCACGGAGGCTTTACCTCCTCCACTGCAGGCACAACACCTGCCCTAGTGGGCGGTGTCCCGTAGTTGCCAGGATTCAAATATCTGTGAATGACTTTCATATTCTGGGTAATTGATAGTTAGGAGGGACTCCCACTACCACTTCCCCACGGTATTTATAATGTGGCACCATCACGGAACTACCTTTCATATGGCTCTTACCCTTCGACCTATCTGGCATGGGTGGCCCTACCAGGAGCAATATTAATTGCTCCTGCCATCCCAGCAGTAGGGATCATTGGAGTGCACAAGCCCTTCCACCAAGATAAGGTTGTAGTTCAAGGGAAGAGAAATCATTAATATAGATGGCTAATTTGCTAAGGGAAACATGCAACTGCCGACTCAAAACTCAATTCAACATTAAAATGGTTGTAAGTTGCATGGTGGCAGTGAGATACAACATTATGTTTAGTCACAATCAAAATACCACTGTTTTTATGTAAGGAGAGGCAGAAAAATTTAACAGCATCTCTCAACTATCACTTCCTAGAATATGAAAGTCATTCACAGAGAATTGATTCCTGGCAACTACGGGATGCCGCCCACTAGGGCGGGTGTTGTGCCCGGCAGCGGGGGAGGCAAGGCCTCTGTAGTCGTCATCACACGAAATTCTTGCACAGCATCATCATCAGCGGATACAAGGGATAGGAGGGAGAAGAAGAACAAGAGGAAGAGGAAAGAGAGTGGTAAAAATAGGAACTTGGAACCATGATAAGGACGATGATGAGAGTTGGGAAGCTTGAAAATATTAAGCAGGAAATGGAAAAATAGATGCTTTGGGATTGTGCAAGGTGAGATGGAAGGATAGTGGGGACTATTGGAGTGATAGCTACAGGGCAATCTATAGTGGGGGAGATGAGAGTCAACGTGAGGTAAGCATGGTACTGAACACAAAATTGGGGCTGAGGATGGTAAACATTGAACAGGTGAGTGACAGGATACTATCGGCAGAAATAAAAGCACGCCTGAAGAATTTCATGCTGGTCCAGGTATACATGCCTATGAGCAACCATAGGGAGGAAGAGGTGTACGAGCAAGTAGAAGAAATAATTAGAGAAGTGCCAGGAAATAAAAACCTGATAGTGATGGGTGACTGGAATGCAGTGGTGGGGGAAGGGAGGGACGGATTCAGTGGCGGATACATATGGGGGGCGCGCGCCCCCCCTTGTGGGGCCGCTCGCATTGCCGCCTGCACCGCCCCCACCAGTCAGCCCGCACGCTATTCGTTCGTGTCTTTCGTCAGTCGACACTGAGTTGAGTTATCGAGTAGTTGTACTTTCTTATGTAGCACGCGCACGTCCGCATCATCGTATTTTATTTGTTTCTGTCTGGCACATAGATAGCTAACCTACGAGAAAAGTCACGGCCATTCTAGTGATCTCGATACATTATTCTGTCTGGCATTTTTTCGAGAAAAGTCGCAAATGTTCCACAGTTTGTATTTGTTCACACTCCTTAAAAGTCTGGAAGCAAACATTCTGGCTCCGAATGTTCTCGAAACAACCGAGCTACATATATAAGGGAAGCAGAGTCGCTACCAGGCAGTCAGTTTGAAAGCTACAATCGTCGTGATAACTTGTGCCCCCCCCCTTGAGTTTTTTCTGTATCCGCCATTGGACGGATTAGAAGTGGGAGGGTTTGGGCTAGGAAGAAGAAATGATCGACGTTGAAAAGGCAGTTGAATTTTGTAGAATAAATAAATTAGTAGTGACAAACACTTGGTTTCAACATCACCCCAGGTGTAGGTACACATGGAAAATGCCGGGTGATACTGGGAGATACAAAATTGATTATATAATGGTAAGGCAGAGATTTAGGAACAGTGTAAAAAACTCGCTTAGCTATCCAGGGGCGGATGCCGACTCAGATCATAATTTGGTGATGATGAAGTGTGAAGTTAGATTCAAAAGGATTTGTAAAAGTAGGAAGATAAAGAGGTGGAACCTTGAAGCATTGAAAGGTATGAAGAGGAGGGAATACCAAGAGCTGGTAGAAAAGAACATAGGTGAAGCAAAGCAGATGGGAACAATAGAGAGAAGATGGGAGATTATAAAAACAGGCATTGCAGGAGCATCAGAGAAAACAATAGGAACGATGGAAAAGAAGAGGGTTAAGAAGCAGTGGGTTATGGAAGAAATGATAAAGAAAATGGAGGAGAGAAGGATATGGAAAAATGTCAACATCGACGTAGGCAAAAGGAAGTTCAAGGAATTGAATAATAAACTCAGGCGAGTGACCAATCAAGCAATAGAAAACTGGTGGAAGGGATAATGCGAGGAAATGGAAAAGATGTAGGAGGAGGGGGAAGTGGGCGCTTTGTTTGCCAAGGTGAATATACTATCGGGTGGTAAGAGAGGTCAAACGATACCAAAGGTTAAGGACAAAACAGGGAAGATATTAATTGAACAGGAAGATATCCTGGAAAGATGGAGAGAATACGTAGAGGAGCTATATGACAGTGAGAATAGATCCTTTAGCCTAGATCTAGAGGATGAAGGAACAATAGATAAGGATAACCTCGGGCCAGAGTTTCTTGACAACAAAATAAAGAGGGCATTAAGAGAGTTGAAGGGTAGAAAAGCTGTGGGAACTGATAACCTACCTTTGGAGCTACTGAAGAACCTAGGTAGTAAGGAGAGAAAATCGTTTTTCGAACTTATTCGCAGGATCTACAAGGAAGGAGTTTGGCCAGAGGATTTTGTGAAAACAGTTTTAATACCTATCCCGAAGAAGAAGAAAGCATCAGAATCCAAGGAGTATAGAACAATCAGTTTAATTTCGCACGTGGCAAAAGTCTTGCTTAGAATACTAAGTAGAAGGTTGGAGAGCAAAGTGCTATTTAGGCGATAACCAATTTGGGTTCAGGAAGGGGAGGACAACCAGAGACGCGATTGCGGTAATGAGGGCACTTATAGATAGAAGCATAGAGTATAATCAGGATGTTTTTGCTAGCTTTTTAGATTTCGAAAAGGCGTTTGACAGAGTAAACTGGGAGAAAATAATGCAGATACTGGGGAAAATAGGAATAGATTGGCGTGATAGGAGACTCATCTGAAACTTATGTATGGGGCAGAGGGCTCAGGTAAAGGTAGCTGATGGTGAATCAGGGTGGGCAGTTATAGGTTGCGGGGTGTGGCAAGGGTGCCTGTTGTCGCCTTTACTTTTTAACATCTATGCTGAGGAAATGGTAAGAGAGGCATGGGATGAGCTAGATGTGGGAATGAAAGTAGGAGGCCAGCAGATAAAGTCCGTTAGATTCGCAGACGACCAGACATTGGTCAGTCAGTTATCGAAAGGATTGCAAACTTTAGTAGATGCACTGGAAATGCAGTGAGAGATGAAGATTAATAATAAGAAAACAAAAGTAATGAGATTCTCTAGGACAAAGAAAGCAAGGCTGGTGATAAGAGTAGGAAATCACAAACTGGAGCAAGTAGAACAATTTAATTACTTGGGTAGTATACTAGAACAAACAGGACATAGTAGCGAAGACAGTAGGAGGAGAATAGCACTAATGAAGGAAACGTTCATTAATAGAAGGGAGCAGATGACAGGGACATAAAGTAAGGGTGTAAAAAAGAGGCTGGTGAAGAGCTTGATATGGAGTGTGGCATTGTATGGGGTAGAAACGTGGACCTTGAGAAAGGAAGATGAAAATATGCTGAAGGCGTTTGAAATGTGGGTGTGGAGGAGGATGGAGAAGGTGCGTTGGACAGAAAGGAAGACAAATGAGGAAGTGCTTGACATGGTGGGCGAGGAGAGTAGCAAAGACATTAGGAGGAGAATAGCGCTAAGGAAGGAAGCGTTCAATTATAGAAGGGAGCAGATGACGGGGACCTTATGTAAGGATGTAAAAAAGAGGCTGGTGAAGAGCTTGATATGGAGTGTGGCATTGTATGGGGTAGAAATGTGGACCTTGAGAAAGGAAGACGAAAATAGGCTGAAGGCGTTCAAGATGTGGGTGTGGAGGAGGATGGAGAAGGTGCATTGGACAGAAAGGAAGACAAATGAGGAAGTGCTTGACATGGTGGGCGAGGAGAGGAAACTTATAGATGAGATTAGGGGAAGACAGGGTAGGTGGCTGGAAGGGGTAATGAGGGGCGATGGTTTGCTGGAGGTCGTGATAGAGGGTAGGATGTTGGGTAAGCAGGGAAGGGGAAGGAAGAGAATAGTTTTTATGGACGGGATGAAGAAAGGTAGGACTTATGCTGAGATGAAGAAAGAAATACTATAGATAGAAGGGGCACGGCACATGTAAGAGTTTGTTGGATATTCTCTGACTTTCATTAAACCTACCTCTAACCAGTAGATTACTGTAATGAAAAGCCAGGTATACTGAGAGCAGTTATCTCATCATATGACAGTGCATGTGCACACAAACACAAGATGTCAGGATTGTGAGAGTCTAAAAAAATTTCAAGTTCAGGAAGCTTATTCTGGACACATTGAATATTAATACGTAAACGTCAGTTGTTCCATGTAGGGACAGTAACCCTGTAAGAAACAATTGCTTTTGTCTTTGATGCATCTACCCTCAAATCCATCCCCCTTGTTGTTTCACAGAAGCTGCCCAGGAGCCCCTGTAATTCCTTTGGGTCAGACAGCAACACACCACCATCTGCATACAATAGAATATTTACATCTCCAACTAATACACCAATTTTGAGGATACTGGGACTAGCCACGGTAGTTACCTTTACGGAGTCACCCGCAAGTGCACATAAGTGCGATATTCCACAGAGGAAAAATCATTTGCCTTGACCAGGATTCGAACCCGGATCCCTCGATTTCGCGCCGAGTGCTTTAACCAGTTAAGCTACCGAGGTGTCCTTCTCCTCTGAGGAAATTTGGTGGCTTTATAGGAGCTTGGTGGTCAGAACTGCTAAACATACGATGCCATTAGCAGTCCAAATCATGCGCTAAGCGCCACAGTCCGTGAGGATAAAGCCGTACATAGAACACATTGAGGTGTTCGCTCTTTGACTAATTTTGAGGATACCGGGACTAGCCACAGTAGTTACCTTTACGGAGTCACCTGCAAGTGCACATAAGTGCGATATTCCAATACACCAATGTTATCCCTATTATGTGGGAATTCTGTGGGTCCCACATGGAGTTTAAGCGGATCCCCGGAGGAAATTATGTAGTAGGTTAGAGGATTTTGGTGGAATTCACGTGGGTACCTATGATGCGAAATCCAAGTGGGACGAATGTGAATCCCACGTGGAACTTTGGCATCTTGGAGGAAAATTTGTGGATCTGGTGACCATATTCACGTGAATTCCAGCAGGAAAAAGGAATCACGCAGGTATATGTTTCACCCATTTTGGGACCCAAGTTCTCAAAACATGGAACCCTTTCCTAAGCCGGTGGGTGGAGGTAATCCCAACCCTTTGCCTCAGTGCCAGTCCATGTCCACAGTGTACTATTTATTAACACAGTGGATGAACAAAAGAAAAAGCATTTATTCCATAATCAGAAAATATAGACTCAGAAGTGTACTCCTTATATTTCGCTGAGCACTTACAAATTTTAAATGGAACTCTACTCTAATCACTAACATAGTTCTTTGTTATGGGTGATCCTAACAACTTGGCTAAAAATAACATTACAGTTCCTTTTAAAATTTGTAAATGATTAGTTGAACATAATCAACACTTCGGAGCCTCTATTTTCCAAGTAAGCAATCCAAGCAGTTTTTTAGAATATCCACTGTGAAGACAAATAGTTGATCAAGGCCACACGCTATAAGTGCCACTGTCACCGAGAGTAAGAGTAGAGATAATCCCTGCCTGCAGGCCATGGATAGGGTCCTGCATCCAGTAGATAGGGGTCCCTAATGACATCTCTGACCTTTTTGCTTGCTTGCATCTTGCTAGGCCATAGAGCCCTGTTATCATGGCATTCATTTTCTTGCATAGATAAATTAATGCAGTTTATAAACGGTGTTCATTTACATGATATGACAAATCTTCACCTTGTTAACACAGGGTTAATAGCAAGAGAATTAGTAGATGCAAAAATATACGGCCCAAATACTTTTAAACACTTTATAAATACATTTATGTACCAATGTATATAAAAAAAATATTAAACAAATAGTTACTCAAGTGAGGGTGATCATCCCAAAATTTATGAAGACAATGGGTTAACAGATAAAATTCTTATTTAAAATCTGGCCCCACTTCATATTTAAGGCTGTAAGTATGAGTGAATTCAATGTACATATCTGGCTTCTCAGTGAGATGAACAAAAAAATTCCTCTATGACAATATTAGCAATAGCTACCTACAACTTGTACCAGTAAAAAGCTTCCTAACTACAGCCTGGAGCTCGATAAATTTTTTTAATGAAGATGATGAAAATTCCAGGCAGATGCCGATTCTGAAGATAAAGTCAGCACAAGAGGAAATACTACAGAAAATACTGTTACTAGGCTAACAATGAGAACTGCAAATATTTTTTAAAATCTAAGCCATCACAGTTGCATCAGGCTGATCTTGGCAATAATTCAACCCCTCTTTTTGCAACTCCACCTTAGATGGAATTTTTCAATCTATTGAGTAATTGGGTTTTGCTAAAGTAGATGTTTGATTCCAGACATCCATTGTCTTGCTCAGTGGATGCAGTATATCTAAAATGATACATTTAAGATCTTTCGTAAAAACTAATATTTCCTGGGCACTGGGTAGAGTTAAAGGCAGCTCTGAGATATGTCCCTATTACCAATTCATAGGAAAAAAATTCAGAAATTTTGGTGGAATACATTTACATAAATCTACTTCTGCTGCACATTGTGGTGGCCAAGGGAAAATGCCCAAAGTTCAAGCATCCATATTTTAGCAACTACTACCAATAGGAAGCTTAAGTTTTACTTGGCTTCTGACCTCAACATTAGATATGTACACATATAATTTTGGGAATTCCAAGTCTGGAGGTTCCATTTTGAAAAAAATATGGTAAATTTTACTAGGAATGACCTGCTCCCACCTTGAGCCTAATAGAAGAACACTTTAATGATTAGCATGCAACATAACGTAAGCATGCATAAATACCAGGGTTTCTAAGCCTAAATAGTTTTTACAAAACCCAAAGTCTACAAAGAGTTATGTAGTGTCATTTAATGTCAAACATTTTACAATTGGGCAGTTTCCAATCGATTAAAAATGTAATGTGTTATTTGCAAAAAAAAGGGCTATAGTGACTGCAATGCAATAATTAGTCAAGTTGAATACATACTAAAAATATTGAAATACATATGAAGAAACTCAACACATAATATTGAATGTGTATAACAGCATGGAATGGGGATAAGACAAAGGTGACTTGCAAGGTATTTTGCAGATGTTGATGTAGGATATTTGTAATGCAAGCAGCCTATACCGCCAAGTCTTGCTTTTGATCAAAAATGATGATTTTGATCGAAGGCCAATTTTAAATTACTAAAAATACCATTAAAATGATCACTTTTTAAAATTTTGAGCTGAATGTCACATTCTAAATTATAATGAAGAAGAATATTGCCAAAAGTGAACATCATCATCAGGAATATTGAAAAATTAATACTTTACATATTATTGAAAGGATTTTTACAGAGGAGGAAGACTGTTGGAAGCCACTACTGTGCCTTTCATTTCCCATTGTTTTACCTGCCATTTTTGCCAACCAACATGACCCACAGGTCATGGAGATTAAGAAAAATGGAAAATACTAATGAGGTTTGCTTTCTCTAAGGTTTGCTGAAAATATGGAGAAGTGATGCTCTTGTAGCTGTTTAACAATGAAAAATATCAAGATTAAGGAAGGTATTCATTCAAATAAATATGCAGGCCCATGACTTCCCTTCCATTCCTGCCTTTAACTTTGCGACGGAACTCAATAGCAATTCATCATCGCAATTGAATTGACAGAGGCAGGAGACGGAGTCAAGACAAAATGAAATAACCACAGCCTTTAACTGGGTTTGACTTCAAGTAGAACAATTATATTTCAAAGAATATTACAAATCAAGTAAGTCCGTAGATTAGATACCACGAATTCTTGGTGTCGATAGCACGTTTTCAGCAGGATCTCCACGATGTGGTCTTCTTGGCGGTGCGAAGGAAAGAGCGGTCTGCTCGCGGCACACTTTGTCAGCGTAGGAGGGGAACAGCTGACCAGTGGAGGAGTTGGGAGAGTAGGGGAGGTGCAATCACACTGTGGATTGGTGGGAAATTTCACAGATCGTCTTGAAGGTGTAGAGAAGATGGCAGCACCAGACCAGACCGTATATAAGTGCAGTGCTCGCAGGAAGCGCAATGACCTGAGCCGTCGAGGTGACCAGAGCCAGGTCACGGCACTTGTCTCTTCCACTCTCTGGCACTTTGCAAGACTGCGACAGTCTCCTGAGGTTTTTGAGTCTCCGAGGATTTCGAGTCTCGAAGTATCAAGTATGCCAAAAATTGGCACAACTTCTATAGCCATGGGGATTCTTGCCTGGCATTTCCTTTGCAAGGCTATTCATTTTCCAATATTAAATCCATTTTAGACTCACTGTATCTTTTTATTCCCTTTATATCACTCACAATTCCTATTTTTCCCTCCCTCTTCCACACTTGCCTAACATTCTTCTTAGGCCCCTCTTCACCATATCATTACCTCTCAACATGGGTGTAATTCCAGCTTTTTAACTGGGGTGGGAAGGCCTACCAGCGGGTATGGAATACCCCCCAGGTAGAAGGGGGGTCCTCTTAAATTAGGCATGATCAATGAAGAATGAAGAAAGTTCAAGAAAGGGCCGTGCATGTTGAATTGTACTTTCCAATTGCTTGTAAATTATTGAGATTTTTACTTCAAAATTCTGGGGTGGCAAAATACTGGGTTGAACAATTCTGGGGTAGCATCTGCCACCAGTAGCGTAGCCAGTTTTTTGGTCTAGGGGGGGCAGAAAATTTTTAGGGGGCGCCGGCTCATAAATTAACCAGTTTACTAAACTTTCCAAATTTTGGTGATGCAATAGGCTGATGGGTTTGTGCAAAATATGGCTATTGACAATGTATTATACACATTTATTTATACGTATTTGGGACTTAAGAGTGGAAAAATACACGGACTTAGGGGCACCAGAATATGGGGCGAGGGGGAGCCTTCGCCCCCCTGGCTACGCTAATGCCTGCAACCCCTTGCCACCCCCGAATTACGCCACTGCCCCTCAATACATCCTCCAGCCCCTTTTAATGACTCCTAATATCTCCTTCCAACCTCCATCCCTACCTCACCATATGTACAAGGCTGCATTCAAGTTCTAATGCCTCCTAATGTTTTCTGACGAAATACTAAACCCAAAAAGTTGAAATTTCTGTCACTTCTCCACACAATCTCCTTGAACACGAACACATTTTTCACAATATCAGCACCATGCCTCCATGGCTGCTGCAAACATGACTTAATTCCTTTAAAACGTGTTAGTAGGGTGCAGTTATCGCTCCAGCGCTCTTTGGAAAGCATTGAGAATATCTCTCAAACCTAACTGGCATTCATCCATTCATGTTCGTTCGGCTTGTTTGTAGCCTCGGCTGCTTTGGTTCATATTAACTCAACATTTGGCTTTCTTTGAACAGTCACACTCATAAACATGCATTTTTCACATCGTCAATACCCTTATCACATACCTAGCTCTATTCGTGATAAAGTTCGATGGGTTTAACACTACACAAATGAAGAAATCAGATGATTACGTTTGGCTCTTCTGCACTGAACATCGCAAAATTAAGCATTGAAAATACTTAACACACTAACAGCAGCTACAATAACCCTGTACACTCTATGGAGCTGCCATGTCTTCCACACAAAGACTAAGAGTGCCCATGTATTTTAAACTCAAATGCATGCTTCTACCTGCACCCAGTCCCCAGAAAAAAATTAGCAGACATTAAAACTTGAATGCACCTCGTAATTCCACCTTATTTCCTTCCCTCTCCACTCAGCTTATCTTTACATTCTTCTTCATAGCCACATCTCAAAAGCCTCCAGTTGATGTTTATCCTCCTTCAGCAATGGCGAAGTTTCTGAACATTACAACACTACATTCCATATAGGAGTGTTTACTTATATTTTCTTAATACCTTTACACAGGTTCCCCTCCTTAAATACCTGTCTTTAAGTTGTTTCTCCCTTTCCTGACACAATCTGACACCTGATGTTCTAATTGCTTTACCCATATTCATCCAGGGGGGCAAGTCTTTAACTTGAGTTACCTGTCCACAAGCGTTGTCTCCCATTCAGCATTAATCATAGTTGACAAGTCCTTAAGTCTCATTTTTCTAGACAGTTGACATTTTTGATAACGCGAGTGTAAAATACGTCATTGTGGATGCTTACTTAACATACAACTGCTTACCCAGATTAAGAGCTTAGTTGTCGACAGTGCTGGCCCAAGCTATTTAAAAATGTTGACAAAATTTTATTTGGCTGAACCCTAATAAAGAATTTATTTGCCGATTGAGATTTCTTAAACTGCACATTAATTTAAGGAACACTCTGGGCTTTCAGAACAACCCTCTCTACACACTATTTTCCTTTCCCCCCAAGAAGTCAATTTTCATTCTAGAAGTTGTTTCCAAGCTTTGAGTTTTACGAGGTTAAGTATTTATAAGGATTATTTACTTTGTATCAACCTCTTGTGGGTGGGTGTAATTTCAACCGTAAACTCTCATGCAATTTAAGCCACAGTTCCTTCCAATGGGTTGGATGATAAAAAGGCTAATGAAGGAATGTTAGACCATAGGTTTGATTGTGCTCTTTGCTGATGTGAGTTATGTGAGTCAGTCACTTTTACCACACACTAAATAATGTCATTTTGGATGGAAAAGCATGCAAAAAGTAAGTAACATTTTCCAACTTTCATACTTTTTACATTCATTAATAAGAGGTGGACCAGCCACCCCTATGACTGGCCACATGTGGCTTTTGCCCACACCTTGGGCCAGCACTGGTAGCCAATATTACTAAAATTGTTGGCCACAAATAAAAATGAGATTTACATCGATTGCCCAATGTCAATCTAAGTCTCAAAGGAGTCGATTGATATTTTTCGATGGGCTTAAGTTATAGACCTGCCCCCAGAATGCTCCCTACGTTTGTAGGCCAACTACATCTGCTCTAGTTCATGCTCTCACCCTAACATCCAGTGCCGTCCCTAGAGTAGTGCAACAGGTGCCGCTGCACTGGCTTACCTTTTTAACCCTTAAGCTGCGGCAGCTAGAGCGCATTTCGTCCACCCTGTGCGGCAAATATCTATTCGGACGGAGCCTGTCACTCCTTCCCACGGGCCGAGGCCGGGCAGTTATATGACACATGTAATCCCCTCCCGACCCTTTTCTCGGGATCCCAGGAAGTGGGCACCGGAACTTGTCGAGGGATTAGTGGAACATGGAACTAATTTTGAAAATTTGTTTATAGGCATAATTGTTGAAAACTAATATGAAAATATGTTTTCTAGCAACTTTCTGTTTAATTTGATACCAAACACCAAAAAAATCCGTTGATAATTGAGCCGGGCGTGAGCATAAGACAACTAACTTTTGAGACAACCGTAGCCTCTTGAGCGAACAATCGGAAGAAAGGGTCGTACCTCATTTCGGTGGTATGCGATTCCTAAAGAGCGTGGGAAGGGAGTGGTTTGGGTAAAAAGGGTGGATTCCCAGATGTCCACCGCTGGAAATAATGAGTTTGGGTCATAAAAATATGAAAGGACTGAGGGAGCAGGTAGACAGAAAGGGTCAAACGTACAAGAACGTTCTCTCCGCAGTTCCCTGTACACACGTACATGTACGTTCCCCGCAGCCTAAGGGTTAAGACAGTGTGGGGAAACCTGCCTATTACCCAAAATTGCTTACTATGTACTTACAAATGTAAAGTACATATGTAAATTTCTGGAAATCATTAGCAATTTTGTAGGTTAATTCCTTTCTTTCCATGAGATATGCTTAAAAGATGCAATAATATCGAAAAGGGAATGCAAAGGGGGCCCCAACTTTTGTTTGCACAGGGCCCCTCATCCCTTGTGGCGGCCCTGCTAACATCCACTCTAGTTTTTCTTCTAGCTGGCTTGGCTGACTATCTAACCAATGCCTGATTGCTTGCAGATCTAACTGAATTTATCAGCTTCCTCCATTTGTCCATCTCACATTAATTCACTATACACTCTTGCTCAAGGATCTCATATCCACAACCCACTGGCAAGAGGGTTTTATCCATATCCACTCCTTAGAATCCTCTACTATCTTATATCCATTTAAAATACTGTCATACATGATGTCATTGCTATAATCAGGAAGAGTTCATGATCATGAACCTAAGGGAGAGCCAACACTCCCTTTGGTAAGAGTGGCAACGGTAAAAGGGTAATGCTACAATTATGAGGAGTAAATAGTTAATTTTAATTTTGAGGCACTATTACTGGTCAAAGTGATGTAAAAGGACGCATTTAAAGATAAATTATTTATTTTCTGTAGTAAAAACAATTCTCTCTGAAATGCTAAATCAATGCTTGCCCGGTAGTTATACATGAACATGATCCATTTCAAAGTATTTTGGTAACATTCAGCTAACGGTTAAAGCACACCATTTCATTACTGGTATCCATATCACATTGTAATACAAATACATTTTATCAATTGCTTTGTGCTTTGCAATTATATAAATTACATTTACTAGATAAGAACTATAGAATCGTTCACATATAGCTGTGGTAGAGTGCAGAACTGCATAACAAGTACTGGAATATAGACAGGCGATTTTCATGAAAATGCATTTCTCATTAAAGACGTCTACACATCCCTCTGACTAGAATAGCAAGGAAATGAGAAAAAATTGTGAATGAAAACTGCAATTCAGGATTCTCAAACAAGAGTCAATTTAACCAAAAAATAAAAATGCAAGCTTAATATTACACATACTACCTATGTGTCAAAGAACTATAAAATCCAAAATGCCTTTCAATGGTTTGAAATAACTCTTCAACAGATGTTTGCCAGCAGACAAGACAAAGTCAATAATTTACCTACGTGGAGACATTTTTCCCTTCAACTCTCAAAGTATAATATTAATGTCAACACTTTCACTCTTTCAACCCCTTTTGAGTTACAGTTTCTGAGACAATGAGGCCTAGTAGCAACATTATTATATTTCGGCACATTATTAGGAAAATTTCATTTTGAATGAAATAACATATATATGTTGTCATCAGTTCCAGCGACGGCGTGACACAAAGCAACATCTGTCATACAGATAGAATCCAATAGAAAATTATGTTGTCCGCGTTTTAAACAGACTAATCATCAGTAAACAGGAAAGGTTATATAATCCCAGAGACAAAGCCAAATGAGTAGTTTCAAGTTATTTCAGCATCAGCAGGCTCTTCAGACTGGGAAGAACATATTCTGATTACAATTGGATGAAGGAAAGAATTTGTAACCAGATTCATCATCAAGCAGGCGAAGGAAATTCCAAAATACTCGTGCAGGTACATGTATAGTGGGAAAATGCCAAGAGCCGGGGTTTTTAGGCGCAAATGAACCCAATTCGTATCTAGAGGGAGTAAGCGAGTTACTCTATTTAGATCAGCAATATGCTTTTAGTGCGCATGCAACCCACTATAGTATATATACACTAGGCCCATTATTTTCGCAATTTCTACTCGGTTGCGAACTTAGAACAACGTAAAATACCACATTTTAGAAGACGAGTCGGTTAAAATACTTTGTACTGAGTCAGCATTGGCTAATACCCTGAACACATAGGCATGTTTAACGCACATGCTGAAAGTTGTTCTGAGATGGTGATTAATAATCCACACTGAACACAAATTAATCATTGGAGGGACGCATTTTAAAGAAAACAATCAAACCTAAATAGTTGATATAGGTACTATGTTTTATGCTTAAAATTCGTAAACTTACCAACTGTTGCTCACAGAAAAATTCTTTCTTTCAGCCTGTTTGCCGCTGCGTTCAAATAAAAACATCGGGGTAGTTTCAATTTCCACCACAAAGATGCAGGGGCGTTTGAGGCGAGAAAATTCAAAACTCCCAATTCCGCAGCCCCTCCAACTCATCCAAGTTATTCCGTATTGAATGATAATAATTAGTATACATGTATTTTTAATAGCAAAATTTAAAAATAATTGTCTCACCAACGAGTTTAATCTTTGCATTTTTATTTCCTAAGCCGTGGTTTAAATAGTGGAGATGCAGAATGGCCGCAGACACGCTCAAAGAGCGCGCGAGTGACATTGAGCTTTATAATTTCCAAGGATATTATAATTAATTTCTTTACTTCATGTAAAGTTCTACCCGAAAGCGAAGCGTATCTGGAATCCGAATATCAAAGTTGGTCTATTAAAGCCTAAGGCCCCGTTTCCACTAATGAAATTACTACTACGGTATCTCTACCCGCGCAATGCTAGTAATGGAAACGCTCGACGTTGCATGCGTAGTTGAAGAGAGGATAGATTTTATTATGGGTAGGTTCCCTTATTCAATTACATCGCTAATAATATGAAATGAAGGATATTTTGTCTTGTCTATAATACTGTTTGTTGTTTCACTGCCTGCCCAAGGCATCGGCTTACGAAGACATTATCAAGGCCTTAATTTTTATTTCACATATTATTATTTATAATTTCACTTGTCAACCAAGGTTTCAACTTATGAAGTCAATAGTAATGCCTTGAAAATAACAAGCGTTGAGGGATCACCCATTAGGTATCTATATTTCACTATCAGCATTCAACATTTTTAAGTGCCTATATATATTTAACTACGACCTATCGTTAATGATTAGATGTCGCCTTCATTTTTCAAAGGGAGGCTTTTTTAATATTTTGGACGTAGACCCCTTAATCAAGTATAAATGATCGTTAATAATATGAAATTTGGGAAATGTTGTGTAGTCCAGAATACAATTTATTCTTTCACTGGCCGAACACGGATTCGATTAATGATCAGTCATTATCAAGGCCTTTATTTTTTATTTAAATATTATTATTTATAAATTTTATTTCGCTGGTCAACCGAGATTTCAAATTATTATAATTCAATACCAAGCACTTGAAAATTGGCCCATGAAAAAGCCTTGGCAAGTGAAATGAAAATATTTGTGGACTAATCAAAGTTTCCTTCATTTCGTATGAACAATGGGGTACCACAGCCTGAAAACATTGTCCATTTCGCAAATGTTTTTGTTCCCGATTATGGCAGACGAATTATCAATTCGACAAAATTTAAGCTGGGCTGTAAATCTGATGAAGAAGTGCAGAAGATTAAGGCGTCTATAAAAGCGAGTGTTCAAAAGATGAATTCATACTCTCATAAATTCTTACATAATTTAGATTGTACTACGATTAATGTAAGAACGAAGATTTTCGCGGTGGTCTACGATGAACTTCTTCATTTTTCGGGTTCTAGAGACCACACCACAGCAACCAACGCTTTTAAATATCGTTCGTCAAGTTTCCTTTCTCTACGTCACAAAACGATGCTTTACTAGGGTAAAAAGTAGCTAATTGGAAGGCAGGTAGGTTATGACAGCTGAAATAACTGTAGTAGAATGCTAGTAATAGAAACGGGGCCGCCGTGCTCGGACGCTATCCCCTTCGTAATTGTGGCGGGTTCACGTGAAGGAACATTCGCGAGCCCCAAAAGCATTCGCGAAGACCCTGGAGGCGGTGGGCGGGCGATGATGTACGAAAGCAGTTGAGAGGCGCCAAGGTCGCCGGATTGGACGGGGGACTCCTATATAAGGCGGAGATCAGCTTGGAAGAAACCAATGTGCATATCATCTTTGCCCGTGTGTGTATCGTAGGCACAATGTATTGACGCCGCGCTCACGTAGTCGGGCTTGCCGAAATCTATTGCCTCTCCCGGAAAAGTTGCGCGTATTAACTACACCAACCTCAACGCAGTAATCACCGTGTCATGTGGTGTCATGCTTGCGCCAAGGGCTGGAGATTCGACCGTGGCTCGAGCTGGATCCACTCTCCAACCGAAATATATCTCTCCTCGACCCCCTTAAAACGCTTCAATATCCATTATCACCCAAAACCAGTAAAATGTTTCACAACGTGCTTCCCACGTAGGTATTTCAAAACCTTTCCCACGATACTAAGGGTGTGCATAATATGGGTTTTGAAAAATTGGTAAAAGTGAACTTTCGTCTCGCCAGCGGAAACGCGATTTTCACCCACTTTCAACAGACACATCGACACCAAATTCACCTCATTTATAATGCAAACCTTGCACATTTGCGAAATACTTTCAAAATAACAATGCATCAACTACTTTAGGATACCCCTAGGTATCATATTCAATTATGCCAGTTTCCTACAATTTTCAAAAACAAATGTTATCCGTGCGAGACGAAAACTCACCTTTACCGAAAAATTAAATATATTATAATTCCAGTTGGGATATATACTGATGTATGAAAATGTATTTGTTACAGTTATTAATTGAATTCATCCAGTTTGTTGAATGGTTGCTTTCGACAGGATTTTGTATTCCGTAACTAGGTACCAAACAGACAGAATTTGACCCTAAAAATGTTTACAGTTCCGATTTATCTGGGCTATTATTGCTAAGAATTTACAAAATCTTCGTGAATAATAAGGTCATGTTCTACCCTTTAATACTCATGCAGACTACTTTGATATCCAGTAGCAATGTAGGTACCATGTATCTGAACTAGGGAGGTCATGTTAGACCGGGGGAAGGGGGGAAGTGGCAAGGCATTATTAACTGGGTGTTTCTTGTAAGTACAAAAATAGGTTAAGATTTTGTCTTCTACTGAGTAGCTAGCCATACCCGCACCAGCACGTGACACGATTTGACGCAATACTTTAAAAATCATTTATTTTTTTATCTGGGGGCAGCCCAACCCCTGCACCACTCTGGATACGCCCATGCAGTAGCGAACATTTATTAAGAAGGGGTAATGTCCCCACACAGCAGAGATGTCTTTAGGACACCCCATTCTCGTCTCGTATGTCCTGAGGACGTCCAATATATCGATTGGACCTCGCTGAGAGATCCCTCGGGGATTCCACGTTTCTTGATATTTTTAATTAATCGTGTGTTTTAGGTAACTTTATGCCCTCCATTTCAGAGGGGAGACTGTATTTGTCGGTATCTACTAATAACATTTTCCGAGTTCACCAGCGCTGAATACATCTGCAGGACACCCCTCAGATATGCTCTGGGGCTGGTTTTAACTACAAGATGACAAAGAATTTTCGTTAACTTGATTTTAACAGAGTTTGGGTTTTGTGTACTACATCAAAATGTTAGTTAATTAAAGTGATCGCATTCGATTGGGAAATGGATTAACTTCAGTTTTCATTCCGATAAATATTTAACCGGAGATTATAAAACCGGGCCTAAAGGTTGTGGAGCAAGTAGGAGGTGGGTTGGACCATTATAAATGGAGGAAAAATTCATAGTAGTAGTTAACACATGCCAGCACTCAAATATCTACCAAAAGGTCAAACTCATAAGCTCTTCATATAAATTTCTCGTTGGAAAAAACATCATGCAGAGACATGGTCAAGTAGTTTCAGAAAGACCTGAAATCACATTCTTATACTGACGGGGATGGTAAGGGAATAAGTTAGGAATTAATTAATTACTGCAATTAAACCGTTTAATGCATGCAAATCGAGCACGTTTCCAACAGAAACGTGTACAGACTATTTATATGCATAGGTACAGTACCGTTTACACTCGAGTTCATTTCTTCCAAGAGAAAATAAAATAAAAAAAAGATGACGCATTACAATATGAATTAGATTTTTAAGCCCAAGTTGAAAAATATGCCTGAAGAAATCAAATTTTTAAAAGTGCAACAAAAAATAAAACAGGTCTGCAAAAAAATACGATCGAATGCTTGCAGTTCAAAAGAACAAGGCATGGAGAAATTTAAATTTGAATTTAACAGCAAGATATGAACTTAGGTGGTATTTCCGAAACAGATGTGTTAACAGTCTTATTTCTCTTATTTTTTCTCTTTTTCTAATCTGCATAAGTTTGTAGCGTGGGGTAAGTATAATATCCCTATCATCGCCCCCAAATTTGTGATGATTGAATCTATTTCGTACCTTAATTCTGGCGTTTGAAATTCGATTATCTATCGGCTTATTTTCAAGTCCCTGCAATACCGGGGTTCTCAACTAGTGGTGAATTGTTCTCCCCCTGCAGGGAATTAAGGACGATATAGGAGGAAATTGGAACCACTATTTCGAAAAATATGGTGCTCTGTATATTATGCAAAGTCTGTAAAACTGTAGTTCATTTTAATTTTTTGTGGCTATTAAAAAAGCCACGGATTGATCGATTCTTTAACATGCGCATTATTTAAATTATTATTTAATAATTTATCTTGGGGAGGGGGAATGATTTTCTCCACTACGGTGAAAGGGGAGAATGGAGAAAAAAAAGGTTGAGAACCACTGTTGCAATAGCTCAGTGACACTATGAGAGCGCTCATCAGAATGTTTGATGAAATGAGCGGCTTTCATTAGTATTTTGTTCAATACACGAATTAAGCCCTTATATACTGGGATCTCGGCGCTCATGAATTACTCGAGTTTATGTCAATGATAGTGAAATAATAAGTCTCCTTTACATATTCGTCAAAGGATCTACTTAGGATTCCATTCATAGAACTCAATCTCTTAAATCAGTGTCAGGAATGTGAAAACGCTTCATGAGTATGAGCATTTAAGTTCTGCAGAGGGATATTTAGTCATGATGTCTAACCATAGATTTAAGCAAATTATCTAATAACTTTGTGGTATTTGACTATACGAATACTTAATAGTAACTTTCACAACATCACATGAAATATTGAAAACCATGACCCGGGTTTCATCAGGTGAATAGTAATGAAAGGAACTCTCTTATATAATAAAGACAAAGGGGGAGAGGGAGAAAGGAAAAGAGGGTGAGTGAGGGTGGAGAGGGGAAGGAAATGGAGGTTTTCCAAAGGCAGTTGAAAAAGGGATCATTGAATTACCACCTCAAGGATAGGGGAGGGGGAAGGGAACAGACAGTCATTGACGACACATGAGGCAGTGTTCCTAAACCTCTTTAAAATTTCAAGTTCTAAATCATTAAGCTCACGTCGAAGGTTGTTAAAAATTAAAAAAATTACAAATTTTACATTTTAAAAACAATCTACGGTGCTTCGCAGGAAATAATAAAATGTACTACTGCCGAATAACATGAGTTGGTACTGCCGAATTTAAAAAGACTTCCCCTTTTTCCATGTCATAGAAGAATTCTTTGGCACTTGCGATATATGTATGATTCATTCCAGATAGCAAATCAAGCTGGAATCCCACTGGATTCCAACTTGCATCCTCCAGTGCGCAAGTGGAAATCCAACTGAACCTATCTAGTGTGCAAGCTGGATTCAAGCTAGACTCCAGCTGTGCTTTTTACAGAAGTCCAGCTTTGTACAATTTGGATTTCAGATTGGAATCCAACTTGAATCAAGCTGGATTTTAAGAAAATATTCTAGGAGTAAACATGATGGACAAAAGCACTTACAATTAGTATCTACATTTAGTACAATTCCACACTTGTTTATTTCCCCTAAATAAACAAGAGTTTTCGTCTACATATTCAAGCTGGAATTCAGATTGATCCATGCTTGCCACACCCAGTAGGATTGATAAGCAACATATTCAAGCTGGAATCAGGCAACATATTCAAGCTTGCCACATCCAGTTGAACTACTCCAACGAAAATCCAGGCTTGAATCCAGCTTGCTTTCAATTTGATATTTGGCATGATCCGTTAGGGGATGTTCTCAAACATTTGGAAGTAGAGGAATTAGAAAATAAAATGCCAGAACGTAACGAAATTATCTTTTGAATCCGAACGTGCACCCCTCCACGTCGGGACCCACACTCGTCGCTTTCTTAGGCATGCCTCGTGAAGAGCGGGCCATCCATCAACTCGAGTCGACCTGTTCCAACTGGTGAGTTTTGTGGAAATTCTGTTGTTATCTGATCTCTGAAGCGGGTCGGCTTCGGCGTTATGCTGCAAACTATCAAAATATTCATTTTTATCTCATGACAATGGAATTAAAAAATCTCCCCATTTACCTATCTTCACTTCGAATTGAGTTAATATTCAATTGCTTTCCTTGGAATTGAATGTTGTTTTCCCGCACGACTCTGCTTGACCAGTTCTTAACGCTCTTGCACGGGTAAAAAATATGGTCAATCCTTTACGGTAGTGAGGGGGTGTCAAACGCGCTATCTATTTGTGGTACAATACAGAAAAATCATTCTATTTTTCTGATTGATAGGGTGCATATTTGAATTTGTTTTGGACATTTATATGGAGAGGCCAAATATATAATGTTTCCCGTCCATAAGAGATGAGTAAGTTGGTAAGGGAAGGATAATGAGGAAATTGATGAAGGGTGAAGAGAACCTTGGCGCCTGAATAAACTTGGCCTTGACGACAGGTGGGTCAATATTTTAACTTCCGCTCTAACGGACGGAGTATTGTACATAAATGCGCTCCATATGGCATCCAATTACGCAAGAGATGGGGATTCCACTATACATATATTCATCACCACTGCTGGGATTTAAACCAGTCCTCTCAGGAAGGGTAGCCAATACTCTGATCTCCATATGAACCTCCAAGTGAATATTTGTTGGCTAAATGATGTGTCCGTAAGTTACTATTCATACACTTCCACTAGTGTGAAGAAATGGCATCGATTGAAGCTCTCGATTTTTTTTAATTATTTAGAATTCTTTGCGGAGGAAAACGTAAGAGAGTTTAAATGGATTGGCTGTAAAAATTTGCATTGGCTGGGAAAATATGACCAGCGAATTGACGTCAGATTTACGGAGGAGGCGCTAGAAAACATTTAGGAGTAAATCTCTGGATCATATTATCTGAATATGAAAGCAATCCGGAGATTTATGTAGAAGCTAATGCGACAGGTGTTGAATCCAATAGGAAATGTGCATCGTATCTTTTGAAAAGATCTCTCATTTAGTTTCCTATCACAATTTTTTACTTTTCGATGTCTTGACGCCTTCAAATCAACACGAAAAGAGTAATGTCCCCACGCCTCGAAAAACTGTTTGCTTCTAGTCGCCCACGATGTTCATAGATATTCTGCCCAGATCTCTGTTCTGAGCGATTGTTTGAACTCGGGAAAATACTGAAAGAAGAATCTCTTCCTCGAAGTTGACATTATTTTGTGGGTGTCGTGTGATGCTTTAGGTATGCCCAACCCACCTGGGGTCGGTCCTATCGCGGCTTGTTATCTCTGTCGATTCATGAGAGACAGGCTTACCCTACCTAATCGTCAGCTCAATCGGTCTCGGACCCTCCTAGACATCTTTGCTGCTTCCTGTTGTCACGCTTCGAATCTGGCCCCACGTCTCGAATTCTTCTCCACGCGACAGCACGTCTCCTTTATCCCCCAAGGGGTAGGTATGAGTGGTGGGAGTAAGGCCTTTGGGTTCGTCATCGTCGTGCTCGAAAAAAATCAAGAGGTGAGCAGAATAGCCCAAGCAAGGAAGCTATTCTACCAGAAAAAGAGTCAACTATTAGCTAGTTAGTTACACAAGCCTGGAAGTTAGGAAGCACATTCTTCTTCTCTCGACTTTAGCCTTCTAAGGACCACGTAAAACAATCCGAAACATTAATTTCCGTGTTTTATTTTCCGCTTCTTTTCTTGCTCTCCAATAATTGTTCGTTCTTTAGCTTTGCCCTCCCCTCTTCTCTTCCGTTCACGTGTTATTTCTTTTAAGGAAGCAATTTATTAAAACATATTTGGAGTGTTTTATTGTACGGCAGTGAAGTCTAGGCGATAACAGCAGAAGAGTTTCATAGCCGTGGAGATGTGGTGTTATCGAAGAATGATGAGGATCAAATGAAGAAATGGAGAGAAGAGATGTGTGATAAAAAATCTTAGCGATACAATAGCCTATTCAAAACAATTATGAAGGAGAAATGAATGGGAGGAATTACTGACGAAGACCAAGAATGGAATACATCAGGCAAACTACAAAGAACGCCAAATTGAATAATTATGTAGATTGTATATAATTATGTATGTGTATATAATTATGTATGTACATCTTCACTCTGCGATAGGATTGCATAACATTCGGTGAAATACTGATTTCATGACTACGAGTCTGGATACAAAATGTTAACGAAAAATTACTTAATTTGCCGGAGGAGGACTTATTATCACATAATATGTAAATATTTATTTTTGCCTAGATTTGTATTTTGTTGTAAGATAGTAGGTGCTCAAAGAGAAGACTTGTGACTGCTCTTGCATAGGAAATTAAGAAAGAATAAATCTCGTACTTAATACGCTTAATATATTATGCCTAAATGTAATTGATACAAATTTATCACAAATTATCAAAACTTTCGCGGTCCATGTTCGTAAAGGATTATTCATTTGGGATCACCCGCGTCAGTATTTAAAAAAAGTGTTTCATCTTATTTGCCGGATACTTGCTCAGAGTTGATGAATGTTGGGCTTTGTTGCGCATCAAAAAATATATTTTCTCATGGAGGTGAGAGGGAAGGGGGTGAGAGTGGGTGTGGAACCTTCTGGATGTCCTGGATACATTCATCAGCCTTGAGAAGGTCTCCGGCAAAAAAAAACGTTTTTAAAAATTCTGACGCGAGTTATCCGACAAGAAAAGAGCAACAACCTGCCACGATATGGAAACACCGGTTCCCGATCAGTCACCGAAGTTAAACATCGTTGGGCTCGGCTCGAGTTTGGAGGGGTGATCATCCGATTTGTCCGAGTGCTGTTGCCCCTGTCTGCAAGCAGTGGTGTAATTCGGGGGTGGCAGTTGCCACCCCAGAATTGTCCAACCCAGTATTTTGCCACCCCAGAATTTTGAAGCAAAAATCTCAATAATTTACAAATAATTGGGAAATACAATTCAACATGCACGGCCCTTTCTTGAACTTTCTTCATTCCTCATTAATCATGCTTAATTTAGGAGGACCCCCGGACTCCCCTTCCACCAGGGGGGTAGGCCTTGCCATCCCAGTTAAAATACTGAAATTACGCCCATGTGACTGCAAGTGGCAGACAATATGTGCTAAATGACCGTAGCCGTCGGAGCACGTTAAATTGAAATACTACTATTACCACCAAGAACATACCTCTACAAATTTATGAGTTCCACGAATGGCTGTGGAACTCGAAGTGTGTGATGTTTCAAACGCAATGATTGCCGAAATTAGGCTATTTTCGGAACTTCCATATTCATTTTTTACTTCCATCATTCATTAAAAACACCTGAAGTAATAAGCCCTGCAAGTAGCGATACACATAGAGATATCGGTACAGTAACCACTTTCATAAATGTTAACATCCATGTCTGAAGTCACCTCAAAAGGGCAACTACTATTCAGCGCAAATACCACAATTCTCAAGATGTCCAATAGCATTGCAAGTGATCCGAAGACATGATCAAACATTGTCCTAGTCAGCTTTTGGGACTTCAATAATTCAATTGATTTCAATAAAATATAACGACCTTGGTTCTGGGGTTTTAGGATTACTGCATATGCAATGATGGTTTTCTAAGTTATTACGGCGTAAGTACCCATATCATGGCAGGGAATTCATTGGCCTAATATGCCAATTAATACCCAATATATGAAATACTCAAACGGCCACTCGAGCTTATTATGAAGTACTGAATTCATCACATAAACAATGGTACTTATGGAGTTCACATCCGTCACCTTTTGGTTAACCACTACGATAGCGATTACAAACCATTATAAAATTTAGAATAGAATACAAAGAAGATAGAAAGCTATAAAATATAACGATAAGTGTTATTGAAAGCGCTCATTATTCAGAATGAAAATTATTCTTTTCTTCTCATCCGAAATTTATGATAGCGTCTGTATCCATGGTATTTTCACAATTCTCTCCTGTACTTAAAGAATCCCCAAGGCCAAATCATAAGCGTATGATTACGGAGAGATGTTAGCAATACAAATGGCTTAGGCAGGACGAGAAAAGAAGCTACGAGCTTGGATCGACCAGCGAAAGCAGTTACAACCAGTCAACCATACAACCTGCTTTCATCAGTGGAAATCACGATAAAAGGGTTGGAATAATAAGCCGACTAATACCCAATATGTATGCGAAATCCTCAAATAACAGCCTTGGTTCTGGGGTTTTAGGATTACTATAAATGCAATGATGATTTCTCAACAAGCATAGTTGAGAAAAATTGAGATATCATTGCGAAATTAAGAGAATTTCAAACAAAAATTTTGCGAGTCCACATCATACGTTTCAAATGTTTCAACTTGTGTCACTATAGTGTAGCATTGGGATTTCACGTTGTTTCCTGAAGATGCTACAGTGCAATCGAAATATTACATAAAGTGAATTGCAAAAGTTTTTATTTGAAGTTATCTTAATTTCACAACTGAATTTCACAAAGTCTTGACCTTAACCATCGCTCACAAATGTCATCGCATGGCGAAAAAAAGTTGTTATCCGTATGAATGAGGGAGCAGTAAAATTATCCCTCCTCAAAGGAGGCCATCAGCAGTGTGTCAGAGAAAGAACGAGGCTTGCGTGGTTGGGAATAGCAAGTCGAGACATTTCTCCCCCGAAGCTCTAGGGTCCCTTTGCCTCCGGCCCAGGTGGCAGCCAACAAACCTATGGCTGCCGGTGATTGAAAGAATCGAGCCGGCGGAGGTTCTATGGATCCTGCAGAAGGCGGCTCATAGGACCCCGGAGATGTGGACAGGGTGCGGCGGAGGGGGAGAGACCTTGCCCTCCTTCCCCTACCACGTAGGGGAAGGAGGGCAAGAGGGAGAGGGGGCAGAAGGGGGCAGTGTTGGGGATAATGAGGAGAGGACAGGTCGGTAATGGCAGAATCCTCGCTCGTGCATTCACTCTCTTGTCTCGTCCTTCCTCCTTCGTTCCAATTATAGAAATTCTTCCTTTATTTTTGTCGATGGAATTTCCCGTCTACCATCCAAGAAGAGATTCGAGAGATGTGCCACGGTGGATGCCGCATTTTCATGTAAACATTTAGTTTTGCAATGCTGTAACATAAAGAATGACTGCAAGCATATTTGCTGTCTATAGGGAAACGAAAATGGTTGATGTGACATAAATATTTTCCTCCGTCTTACCCATGAATAATATAGTGACAACTTGGCGTCGCTCGTCTTTAAATACGTCTGCTTTCCGAGATGAGATTCGAGTGTGCCACAATGGACGAGAAATTTAGATTCCTTGTTGAGTGTGTGAAGTTTTCTAAAATAAATAAATATGAAGAATAAATAATTATTAAAAAGTGAAACGAAACTGAAAATGTGGTCAGTAAAATTTCGTCTGCGTTGCCTATCCATTTATTTTAATATCGACTTGGTTTCACCTTTTATCGATAAACCATGTAGAGATCGATTGGGTGGAGTGGCAATGAGTACTGGTTTCCCATCGCGACTCAAAGGGTTCAAATTCCATGAGTGTTGAAAATATTATTTGGGATATTGATTCCTGCCACGACCACTCATTTGGAGAGCACTTCAAATGTAGCACTCCGTCCTTCAAAATGGACGTAAAACTATGCACTCTTAGGCAGATATTCAATTAAGATAGGGCTAATGCCGGCACAGGGCTCTTCTTCTTCCTCAACTCCCCTTGTAGTCCATCCTCGACCAATCAAACCAAATTTATCTATGGCACAAGTTACCTCTACTGTCGTTTGCCTCCCCAAATAACCAACCAACGAAACCCAAACGATAGAATCCTCAGTTACAAAGATGGTGTGGTCATTCAGTGCCAGGTTTTGGTGGACGATTAGTTAATTAAACGCATAAACGCGTAGCCATGGCAGAGAAGAGAGGAAAATAATTGGAGATTGCGTACAGGACAAGAAAAACAGAGCACGGATTACATCCTGAGCTGAAATGGAATTCTGAAAACAAGGATAGAAGGATGAGAGAGGTGAACGAGAAGTGAGGCAGGGAAAGAAAAGAATACTCAGACCGCTTGGAGACGCATAATGTATGGGGAACTAGAAGAAATGGGTACCTTCAGCAGTCCAAATGAGTCGTGCTAAATTTGGATTTGCTCAGAGCTGACAAAACGTTAAGTCAGGATGGCCGAGCGGTCCAAGGCGCTGCGTTCAGGTCGCAGTCCGGTTCTCCGGGCGTGGGTTCGAATCCCACTTCTGACAAAAATTTTTTCTGCAAGACGCAGAAGGGAAAACTTCGACAATCATATTCGTCCCAACGGAGGTGATCAATCTTTTTATAAATTCAAGCAAGAAAGGAAAGAGCATGAGTTTATTGAATTTTCCGGTTATTTAGGATAAGGGGAAAATGTATATGTGTTCTTATCTTAAAAATGTTACTTCGTTCGATTCAACGAGTCAAGGGTTGCTGAGCCACCCGCCTTGACTCTCTTATTTTGTGACCCTTCGAGAGGCAGCGCGCCTAGTTTCTTTTTACTCAGTAAGTGTTTGAGCATCCTCGTCGTCGGGACATTTTTCATCTTATAGAGTGATGTATAATTAAAGTTAAGCATTTTTTTTGCAAAAGGTTTCCATCAATCATTCCATTTCTATTTCCCCATGAATTATTTACATTTCATGATTTTTAGATAAATTACTATGGAACCGATAACAATATTTCTATATACACTGTTTTAGGCGTATTTACTGCATAACCACTCAATTAAATGTGGCCTGTAATATTATTTTTAATGACTTAATGGCTCAGGGCCATAGGTGACTAAACGTTATCGTGCCTCGTCAGTATAATGATCAGAAAGTACCGTAAGTTATTCTATGTCAAACATGAGTAACAGCGTTAATGTGCCTGTAAAGTATTCCATAGAGCCACCATCGAGCTTTTTGCAAGCAGCGATGCTTTTCAATTTATTGCTGGAATTATCCTTCATTTTCTGAAAACTTTGCAAACGGCGCTAAGTCAACTGAGGCACTTAGCCGTCCAAATGTTTGTCAGCATTTCTTTTAAGTTTAAGATCCTAATGAAGTTTCTATTCTCGGAAGCTGGAAAAGCTAGCCTACGAATCCGTAACATGCTTATTTTACATCATATATATTTCCCCTCATATCGTTAAAAGGGTGCTATCGTTTCGCGCAATTACGTCCATTCTCTTATTTGATTTATCGTTCTAGTAGAGCAGATCGTCGACCCGAGGTTTTCCTGCGAATTCTGCGGCCAGCAGGAAGGCGGAAATGGTCAGAAAATTTGGCTTTGGAACAAGGGAAAGCGCTCCTTGCATCGTTCCCCAGGCATCACCCTTGATTCACTGGAATTTTTGCCCTCGCAAAATGTAACGATCGTCTTCTATGTGCCTCACTCGCTAGATTAGGCCATCAGCGTCTCCTCCCTCGTAACATAAAACGATGATAAACTTAAATGGAAAAAGATTTGAACCAAATAAGGACATCCTGCCATAAGCTACATTGCTCTGCGTTGAATATGGTGACCACGAAGGACTCCCCGTACCTTCACCTTCGAAACGTGGCAAAAAACGTTTGCGTAAGTGCGTACGCTAGAATCGGACCATCTGAAACGATTGGAAAGTTTGGGATACAAGCGAAAATCTCATTAAGAGCCGTACGCCAGGAAAATGCAATGCATTGCGGTGGAGATTAGGGCACTCGGTAGTAGAAGTGTTTAAAATTAAGTATGCGTCGGCAACAAAGGCCGTTATTCACCGCGCACAAATCGACAAATCGTAACAATTCTACTAACTAAAACCCAGAGAGATGAACATACCTAATGTATAAAAATTAATATTACAATTAACAAAAGTCCAATTTGGGCATTTGGCAAAGGTGGCTTGTCATTTATAGTTTTGTTTGGTACCACCTTGATTCTATTAGCCCCATGAACGTCGAAGCAAAGGCTTATTGCTCTATTCCATGCATAATATGTTTACTTCTCCTGGTCAGACAGATGTACTTCAAGGTCTAGAAGTTAACCAATTTTGAGGATACCGGGACTAGCCACGGTATTAACCTTTACGAAGTCACCCCTAAGTGCACATAAGTACGATATTTCACAGAGGAAAAATCAGTCACCTTGACCGGGATACGAACCCGGATCCCTCGCTTTCGCGCCGAGTGCTTTAACCCCGGTCAAGGCGAATGATTTTTCCTCTGTGGAATATCGCACGTCTAGAAGTTACTCTGATAGCCGTTGCAAAGGCGTGCTGCAGAGCGTTAACCATTCACGAAAAGAAAAGATGAAAAATTGATCATGAATTCAAAATGATAAAAGGTGAAACATATTTATTGTAATATCTTCCACTCTTTACATATATGAATGGTGCGTGGCGAAAGGAATAAGGGTGCGACTACCTATATATATGGCATCACCCTCAATTTAGTCGCTTTTGTTTGACCTGCACATGTATTGTGGGAATGATGTGATATCATTCCTATCAGCGTCTAAGTAGGGAGGTTTGAATTTATCTGGTACATAAGTTTTGGAGTTTATCTACGAATCTCTTCTGCCTCCCAATTTAATGCTTCCAAGCTCGTTCAGATAAGTTTTTAAAGAAATACATGACTTTCAGTTGTATTTAATTTAATTCACAAATGAAATCTTTCTGTATTGGATTACAAGTAAAATCCCCATAATCAATATAGGTCTAAACTGGAGGATAATTAGATTTATTTTTATGCCGTGGTCCTGTCCACGGTTCACTTGTTGAATTATGCCATGGTTATTGATAATTTGACGCTGAAAATGGAAATTAAAACTGTGTAAACAACCGGCAATGTGTGACAAAGAATTAATATGAAACTCAATTGGCATAAAATTGATGACATCCGGCCTGATATGATGAAAACAATGGATATCCACATCGAAAGAATAAACTTAGAGGTGAAGGTTTTGTGTGAGAAAATTTATGGAAACCACAAGTTGGCATAGATTAAAATCAATCAGCAACGTCGAAGCATAACTGAGACGTTATCCTGAGAGCTCTGTCAAAAATCCTTTTAACGATTTCAGGATTATTAATTTCATCCTCTTAAACAAACCATTCCTGTTTTTCTGCTTCAAATGTAAGTCCCATGCGCCAGTTTTGACTTTGTCAGTGTTTTTAAAGGGAATAATAGCATTGGAGGTTAGTTTTATGCATTCGCTACTTCTACATCGAAGTCATTATCGAACCTTGGCATGATGTGCATGTGAACGAAATTATTTTTAAGGAATCAGGAGTGATTCATTAGCTCATCCCAGATGTATTCAATTCACAGTGTTTATGTCGTGTCGCCAGTGTGTCTGTCCTACAGACACACTGGCGGAAGATTTTCCTACACCCGGAAGATTTTCGGTCCATTCTAAATATAGAGGCATCTCATTCATTCGGCGGAGATTGGACGCATCCGCTCAACATATGTTTATTGTTCCCCTTAATTTGAACCTCTTAGCACCTCATTAACTTGAAAGGCGGCCTTTCAAAACGGCGGCCAAAAGTCCATTCACCCTCGTGGGGGTAGATTTGCCAAACTGTATTTTCGTGGGAGTCGCTCGCTTCTGAGATTGATATCAGGTCTACAATCTCAATGGCTTTACCATTTACGAGCATAATATTTATGCTGCAATGGAACAAATAAATTCATGAAGATACCATTCGGCTACAGAATATTCTAAAAGTTTTAACTTATCGTATGAATGCGTTGATTGTGGTCAAACGTCTGGAGGGAAAATAATTTTAGCGGAGAGCTACTGGAAAACAAACGAATACTTATAAATAGCGTAGAAAGTACAATTCATATGAACCCTTCAATCGAGAATGAAATACTTGAGGGTGAAGTTGGACTGAAATCATAGTATGGGAATACCGACTTTTCCCAGAAAAGAATAAAATAAAATGTGCTCTCTAGCCTCAGATGCAGTTTAGTGCAGGATTTATAAGATGCGTTGGCTTTATGCGTTGGCTTTATGTATGATTTATGCATAGTATTGGGGAGTCGGACTTGGTTACCTTCTATAACAAGCCTTAAATCACTCCGAGCACTCCATCGTAACTCCTAATTTCACCATTAAAATATCTCACTATATTTATCTTATTTATCTACCTAGCAATAGAGCCTGATTTTTATTATGTTTCCAAGTAACTGAATAGCCCCAAAACTCTCAAAAAACCTCTATCCACTTTTCCTGGCCCATTTAACTTTTTTCCATTAACTTCCACTCCTACTGTTCCGGCGTTCGCGGGTAAAAATTTGATTGTGGACTGTATAAATAAATGCGTTAAGTTCAATCAACAGGATCTGTATTTTCTGGCGAACAATTACATGGAATATAAATCACTGTAAAAGATACTGACGACGTCCAGTCTCACTCAGTCGTGCCAGCCCGAATGCTCTCAAACCACCTCTTCACCTCACTTCACTCGACCGACTCCAGCACTTCAGTCCACTTTCACCCCTCCCCACCTGTGGTGAGGCCGCCACCAACCAAAATACGACAGTCAAGTCATCTGCTGGTCAACTGTAATACTATTTGTCCGAACACCTACCCCATCGCGTCAAAATCCTATTCGTAATGTTTCGATGTGAACCTGAAATCACAATGGACCTGCAACAGCTCCCATTATGACACTAAAATTTAAAGAGTTACATACACAATTCGCCATTCATGTTCTTTTTTTCCTGCCAATGTCAATATGTGCCATGATAAATATAGAGCTAGAGCTCTCAGTTTGGGCGGCTGGAGCGGTTATCGTGGGTCATTGAGTGCAGCATATTTTAAAAATAATTTTAAAGGAGTCGAAAAAAACTTCTAGGACCACATTTCACTAAAGTGCATCTGTTTATGCGCATCATACACGCAGTAATGAAAATATACAGGTATTATATTTTAAACTCTTCCTTAATTAACGTATATTATGACTAGAGTTTCCGGCGCGGTATTCGAAATTTAGACGAAATTATAAAAATAATGTTTTTTTAAACAATGGACTCGGCGTGACACATTGATATTTGTTAAAAAAAATATAATAATAAGAAATCTGTTATTTTACGTAAGGGAGAAAATCTGTGTGTTGTAATTTATGTAGTCGAGTTATTACGAAAGGCTACGAGTTAAAAGAGCATTGAATGGCCCAAAAACCAAATCGGTTTCATGCAATGTTTGCCACTTTCATCTATAGAGATTTTTTATCACTAATGAAAACGTGTGCAAAGTTTCACGCAAATCTGTACGTAAACAAAAATCGCTCCAAGCACTTTAATCGATGTTTCCTTCACTACAGCAGCGCTATCGGGGAGAAGCGCAACCTTGGAAGGACAAGCTACTTACTTTCCGTGTCCCATGTATTCACTGACCGGGTTAAAATCGTCACGTCCGACGCCCCGTGCCAATGCGACTCACATCGCCACTTACCATGCCATGAGTGAAAACAGTCTGAACGAACTCGCTCCTCCCAGTCACTGAGATTGCCAATATAGCGGCATAATGTTAAGGGAGGCGTGATATTAGGGTGAAGGCTTTCTTTTTCTCTCCGGCCGCACTCGAATACAAGTCTCATTAGGGGACATTCACTATATAAATACGGCGATTTTGGTCAGTTTTTTATTCACCCATGTAAGATAACGTAATGTTTCATTACATTAGCTAATAATCTTACGTAAGTTTTGATAAATAACTGGTAGCATGCACTTATTAGCTCGATTTCGGCTACCTAAGAGAATACTATGCATAAGGTATTGAAGGCTTGAAGTCCTCAAAAAAATCACAGGGGAGATGGACGCCTCGGTAGCTTAACTGGCTAAAGCATTCGTCTCGATAGCCAGGGACCCAGGATTGAGTCCCGGTCAAGGCGAATCATGTGTCCTCTGCGGAATATCGCAAAAGATAGCCCCCTAGTTTCACTCATTTCATTACAACAACCAAAACTCTATGCTGGTGTAATAAAAATTGATTCGTCCTCTTAACGTATGGAAGGTTTGTTGCTGTTAGGCGATGTGCGTACGAGGCTTTACGGTGGCGACGGGTCGTATGGGGACAGATGTCAAGGAGGAAAAGACGGCGCTGTTTTCAGTGTCGCTAGGAGTATTCGTCAGACAAAAACTCCAAAAATGTTACAAATACGATCACACGAGTAACACGTCTTACGAATCTTACGTCTGATGATCTCGAACCTCTGCGCCCCCCTACGTAAGAAAGCGTAAGGAGAGCCCAACTCCCCATGCCCCCCAAAACGGCATACTTAATACTGGAACGGCCCTCTTATCGCGAGATATGGTTCGATATACCAATAAAGGTTGGTTTAGATCACAGATCTTAAAACTTTATCTGTTCACGGAACCTTTATGCGAGTAAAAATATTTTATGTAAGCCTTCCTCGCAAAAATAATTGAATATTCGCAAACATTCTAGGGTGCGTATATGAATTTTTTCTCCTTTAAACATTCTTGTTTAACGTGTTAATAATGAATGTTAAAGAGTTTAAAAAACAACAATTTGCGGAACCCTTGGGAAGGTTGCGTTGAACCCCAGGATTCCGTGGAACAAAGTTGGATTACCAATGGTTTAGATCAGTGTTACTCAAACTTTTTTTGAGCCACCTATACCTTCACAAACCTATACCCAACTACATAACCAAATCATGATGTCTATAAAAATAAAGTTAAAACTATTATGATTGAATTAATGCTTATTTCAAATCCAATAGACAATAAGCATATCCATCCCTGGACGTGTATATATAATGTACCATTCGGTTAGTACCCTGTCTCCAGGGTCCCCAATCTGCCCCTTGTTTCTTTTCGCCCCCTAAATTGGAGCACCGCCCCTCAGGGGGCGGTAACGCCCACTTTGGGAACCACTGGTTTAGATCAACGGTTCACCGCCGCTGGTGGTAGGAGCACGTGTTTGGCGACATAGAGGTACACGAAAAATATAAAAGCGGTTTGAAAGAGTAATAATAATTTAAACAGTAAATACATTGTAGTATAAGGGGTACAATTTTTGGGAATGGGTGGCTTAAGGGGTATGAAAATTAAAGAAAGGCTTTTAGCGACTGGTTTAGATGAGATGAGATTACCTCTGCCATTCTTTCTTAAACCACTGGACTATCCCTCCTTACAAGATTTATTTCTTCATCTCTGTCCTACCTCTTTAATTTGGTTATTTCTGGGAGTCGACCGACAACTGAGGTCATTTGCGCCATTGAGGACAGGCGGTTAAGTGGATAACGGAAAGATTACTTGGGGAATGGGATGAAAGGTCGAGAGAAACCCGGCGTCGGAATTTGCCTGATTTTAATGGAAGGCACCACGTGAGCCACGGGTTCTATCTCGTCACCTACGGTAACGGTGGCATTACGATCGACGTCTTCTGACGTGACGGAGACGAACGGTGGCGTTCGCGGAGCCTGGTGTTTGTAATGAAGTGCAACCTACTACGATGGCCGGACATTGACGGTGTCGTCAACGTACAATGACCGAACCCTTTCAAAGTCGAACGTTTCCGTCACGTTACGTTAACCGGCAGTCAATCAGAGGAGAGACTTTTTTTTTTATATTTACAAAATTTCATATCCAGATCGTCCATATTACTTTTAACTTCACAATAAATCATAGTTAACCTTCTTGAAGCAACAATTGTCAGAATTGTTGGTGGATTCACTTATTTTGTTTTTTTAATGAAAATAAACTGTCGCTTTGCGACGGTTCACAGCTCCGTTTGCAAAAACGGTAAACGATTGGCGTTGGTACTTCCGTCAATCGTAATTAAACTCCTCCTTGACGGGAAGACGACGAAAGACTGAGCGAAACCGTCCTTTAATATCACGTCACAAAACGTAGATCGTTATCCCGCCCGTACGAATTCCACCCCCTGACTCACGCGAAGCCGTGTGAAAACTTTACCGGAGAAAAAAAGTCGAGGAAATGAAGTTTTACGTATTCAGGGGGTGCAGCAGATGCAAACAGGTTCCTTCACGGCGGGAGACTTCTTTCTCGATATCTCGCGAACGAGGCAGTGAATGCGTGTGTCATCTTCATAAGGCGATGCGTATCTCCTTTTGTGATTCAAGAGTTGGATGAGCGGGAGTTATTATATCCAGGTACGCACCGCGCATGCGCTCTTTGTAAGTCTGGTGCGTGGGTGGATCTAGTCGGCTATGGGTTGGGTAAGTTGGCAGCTCCAACCATCGCTTGTCCTGCGAAGGACAATGCTGGTGATTTCTCAACTCACGTCGGACTTATAAAGAGGTTCCCCTGGGTCTGAGAGAGTAAAAACAAATGTTGGTTTTCATTTTCCGCTTTTATTGTTTAAAAGTACTGTTCAAGGTGATGACATGTCTTAGCAAGCACAAAATATGAAGATTACTCTACTGGTATATATTATGACACCTTTAGAAATTTATTAGTTACAATATATTATTCATTGAACACTTCTTCTTGCCACAGGCGTAGACTGCAGCATTTTAACCCTTTCATTTCGTTGATGGTCACTGGTTTCACTCATGATATAAGATGTTCACCACATTCGGAGATACAAAGTAAAAATCTAAATTTTTTTCCTCAGAAATTTCAAAATCATTTCAAAACCATTTTTGCATTGCAGTCAATTTGCCACTACGTATAGATACAATTCCTCTGGGGATTTTCTCGATCTCTGCAGAAGGGGAAAATATTTTTTGAAGTTGTGGGGTAAAGTCTAACTCCACAATCGGCGAATGAAAATATGCATTCGGATATATTTATTAACCTTGCAGCAAACTTCAATTATAATAGTAATTTACTTCACGAATATTGAATTCTTACTTCTGTTATAACAGTAATTTACAAAAAAATCGAAAAATAGGATGTCGAGGGGCCTATCTTTTAATGCCATTCAACACCCAGTCAGAAGTT
Source organism: Pyrrhosoma nymphula (assembly GCA_963573305.1). NCBI lineage: Eukaryota > Metazoa > Arthropoda > Insecta > Odonata > Coenagrionidae > Pyrrhosoma > Pyrrhosoma nymphula. Next base: position 37,414,549 of record OY754331.1, on the reverse strand, counting down.
GCAGACCGGTTTTTTGTGCAAAATATGGCATTCATAGTGAATAGAAAATTGCTTGTAATGTTTCACCCATACTTCTATTTAGACCAATTAATTTCAAGTTCAATTGGTGAAAAAATAGCGTAGAAAGGTACAAATTTGCTGTTAATATCATACCAAAGACACGGTTCATTTACAAGGATTTTTTTTATTTAATAACAGATCGTCTTGGAACATTCTGAGACATTATTCACGAGTTGTGCCAGATATCGACCATCTAGGGAGCAAATGGGTTTGTGAGTGGTTAGTGCTTCGGTGAGATAAAATGCAGTTATCCTAAAATTAGTTTGTATCATAGGATGAGATTAAGTTTATATTTTAGGCCAAGGAAATTTCCGCATAAAGTAACGTTGCTTATATTCTCATACGCGGAATGCCTGGAATTCAAGTTATCGAAATGACGAAAAGTATTACTCAATGGAAATCACTTCGCGAAAAACCTAAAAGTTTTGAACCTGATCTCCAAATAAGTAAAAAATCGCGGTTCAGGGATACACTAAGCATATTGGATAATATTACAAAAAAGACAGGAATAAACAATGACCAATATGAACACAACGAAAAGCTCCTTTATGATAATGATAATTCTGTTAATAGGCACATACACACAGGTGTTACGCACCCAATCACGTGCATTTTAATAATTTGAAATCATAATGAACGGTTGACGCTCGACAACATCCCATCAACCCTATGTGAAGAAAAGCCAACATTGGAAGTAATTGAACCCGCGACCTCTGAATAATCAGGCGAGAACATTGCCTCGCCTCCACCGAGTACGGCGTTCATAAAATAGTAACAGCATCTGCCAGACTTTCATAGGGAATGTGTCTTCGGGAGCAGTTTGCAACTTGATGCTGTCTGAAGAGAAAAATAATTACATGTATTTATATACGGTTTTCGAAAAATAATTATTTGCAAATCTTGCTCTTTGAGCACTTATTAATTTTCCAGTCTTTATCCGATCTGATCACTCAAATTCTGTTGCTTTACTCTTTTACCTAGACGTTAATTAGCATTTTAAATATAAACATTGTAGGATACCAAAATAAATATTTAGCAGGAAATAAAATCGATAATAATAATTAGTTGTAGCTATCACGTCAGGCCAGCGTATTTAGCTCGGCACAACGCGGCCCTGCGGGAGCTATACTTTCACCTACGTAACCATTTGGCATCGATGTCACTAATTGTGCCCTATGCCCCTGGAGATATTGAGTCCGTCGCGTCGTGGAGAATGAAAAATGCACAAATGGTGGAAATACTCCTTCACCACCAGGCAGTTGGAGGCAACCAAGCCTGATACCGTTCTCCTCGTCCACCTCACACGCTCCATGTTCGTGATTGAGTTTTCGGCTCCGACTGAAACGAACATGGGTGCAAAGGAGGTGGAAAAACTGACGAAATAACAAGACCTGCTTGTTGAACTTCGGCAAATGTACCCCGGACACTATGTGAAACTAGTAGTCTTCATCTTAGGTGTGCTTGGTGGAGTTAAGGGCTCGCTGCTAGATAGCATCAGGTGTATTCCTTCCTGCGTGGCACACGCGGAATCACTAGTTGCACGTATGCAGAAGGCCGTCATCTTGAGGTCACTCTGTGTACTGCGTACGCATGACCCCAACACAGCGTAGCCACCTATCCGATGGGCGTCGGATTTGGCTGCGAATACTGCCCAACCCCTCCCGAGTCTCCGGCCATAATGATGGCAATGAAACCTGATGCTTGCCGGGGACTCAGAGGGGCCTGTTACAGCAGTAGCAATATCATATAATAATTAAATACACAATGAAAAGGAAAAACGAATTTAATAGAGAGTGCAACCGCGTCAAAAGGTGATGCCGTTGAGATGCTCGTCCAAATGTCAATGTTTTCATAAAAAGTGAAGTTTTGAAAGTATAACATACGATTAAAATGAAGCCAGATATAAAATTTGTCGTAAGACATCAGGTGCTCATGGTGTTCAAGGCTATATTTTTGCCTTTGGACACTATCGGAGTGTTCATAATTATAAGTTTTAAAGGAAAGAAAGGATTCGAGCGCCATAATTGCAAATTATAATATACTAAAACTTACCTAATTATTAGAAAATACGATCAGGTTTTCAAAACTTGAAAAAATTATTTAGTTTGAAGCTATCAGTACCATTGATGCATCATAATCCAATAACACATTCTTAGATTACCTACTATTCGAGGAGATACACGACGATAAACGCTATTTTTTCCATTTATTTATATCTCAGAATGTCTGAAATACCTATTCCATAAGAGTATAAAAAAACGCTTTGGCTACTTCGTAGCATCTGCCTGTATGTTGTATAAGCACGTAAGTACCTAGTTTCAAAGCTTCCCGCTGGTCCATTCACACGGCGTAGTGGTTACAAAGATAGCCGTTAGAGGACAGCGCACGTGATTTTCGTACCAGAAAGCGGATGATTAGAATATGGCGTTATAAAGTGCAGCCAGTAGTAATGATCTTTTGGAATTCCGGGCTCATTCTCCGAGTTACTCAGATGCAATTCATTTGTTTAGTTTGAGAAATCCCAATTTGCGTCTCTCGGAGATACTGATTACGAAAGGTACGATATCTTTCAGGCATACGTTTATGATAAATTGACAACTAGGATGCATTACACTATACGAAATAATTAATTAATGATTCAACACGTTTTTTCAGTCGATTTAATTGTTTTTAAATGCCGGATAATTTCAATGCATTACAATAATATTGGTGCAACATGATACTCATCTTAAATTACAAAAAAAAAGTTTTTCAAATGTTGGAAAAAGCAACTTCATTACTTACGTTTCCGACGTATATATCATTCCCTTGCATTAAGATGAGTCATTAAGTGACCATAATGTGAGAAACCTTTTAAATATGTATAATATTTGATATTTAAGCAATACTTTTGCTGTTCCACATAAATTGCACTTAACACACGACCTAGATTTTGAAGAGGACTTCTTCATATCGAAGTTGGGCATACTACGTCGAAATCTAGGTCGTATGTTTAATATATTTTACTAGTGGGTAATTAGTTAAAGTATTGCCTTACTTTCTTTCTATACAGCAAATATTCGCCTGAGATAACGTTCTAATAAAAATATTCTATGATGAGGAGAATGCACTGCATTTCTTCTGACCAGCGCACACCGAATTACCAATCAAAACGCCGCAAAGACATTGTATCTCACATAAACCCATCGTATGTACGTTGTGATATATGTTAACCAAAATATTTTTATTTTTTCATGGTACTTTAGTTGGCCACTAAAAGCGTTCTTTTAGATGAAATTTTAATGTCACAATAAGTTGAAATGTTTTATTTTTATTTTTAAGTACATTACAGTTTGGTAATCAGCCTTGTGGAAACGAAATATTGAAAAGAATTATAGTAAAAGAGATAAAATTCCCATTTTAAAAGTAATGCACTATTTTGTATTCCTGAATATTTTTATATTCTCAGAAATGATCTTAGAAATGTCTTCAGGTAACTCATTCCATTTTTTATTTCAAGCCTTCATTTAGCTGCACTTGTCTATCAGGGACAAATTTTCTAATAAAAATGTAACCCATTTTTCTGACCAGCAATCCTTCTGAAATTTGGCAGAGAGAGAGAGAGATGCATTTCGGATGACAATACAATAATCAGTCATTATATTTTGTATGTTTTGTCCTTCGTTCGACCCCAGAGAGAGTATCGTGTTTTTATGGGAAAAAATGGGAAAAACGAAAATTCTCCGCGTAGAACATTTTTCTTTCACCAGTTAAATTATGAAATAATTAAGGTAGGAGTTTGGTACTTGAACAAAAATGAAGCCAAAACATAGAATTGTTTAATTTTATCGTTAGTTTTTGTCTACCTATCGAAAAAATGAAAAGCTTGAACTTTGCCTGAAATAATTATGGCAATTTATAACTTTCTTCAATTTCGTTGCCAGGGATTTTTTAAATTGTTACCGAGCCTCGCAATAGGCTATAAAGGCTACATTAATGGGAATTTTACTTTCGCGACTGGTACTTAATGGATTTTAACAACATATTACCGTCGACCTTCATGATTTATATTGTTCATATTGTTATAATTTATGTACAATTGTATATATTTATAACATTTTTCCAATCGCAAGTCATGAATACATCGAATCAAATAATGACCCTATTTATGAAATATCTTTAAAATTGAAAATGAAAAGCGTTTTAACTCAGTTTTATTAACTTCACCTAGAAGTGAGGTTAGAATTGACTACAATATTTATTGTGTCGATGACTAAAAAGTAGAAAATAATATTATATTAAGATACAAAACAATGATTTTATAAAGATTGTTCTAAAAAGGAGAAAATATTTTTTTTAATAGCCACATTACTACCAGTGATCACAGTATACGAGTGATCGATCGTAGTGCTTTGGCTGTTTACAAAAATTATTTTCTCCTTAGTGCAATCTTTATAAAAGCATGTTTTTATTTTTTCCAATATAATATTATTTCATTCCTCGATTCAAGGAGTGTTTTAGCATATTGCTGTTATTGTTGCTGTGATTGTAGTGTTGTGTTGCTTTTTTAAAATAGTAATTGTCTTTCCTTCCTCAGTAGCAGGGTGCCTTTTAGTTATTTCCTCCCAAGCTCTTTCTTGTTTTAGTGATTTATAAATCCCATATAATCAATCTATTTATCATCTTTCTCACTTCCAGAGATTTCCACTCCGGGGATCATCTCAATACTGTGACACCTACCGTCCCTTTTTTTGCTTGCCTAAAATATACCAGGATGCTTTCTTATCCACTTTCTCTAGATTGATCATACTAATTTTTTCGTATGGATAAAAAATTACTATTCCGTGTTCCATTATTGGTCAAAGAATCGTTGTTTAGGTCCTTTAGTATCCTTAACACTACCACTAATAAGTATTTATTCCTTATTACTAATTACTTAAGTTAGAAATGACGAGCTGTCATGTTATTTGTGATATCCCTCACACTTATGATATCTGATACTGAGGCTAATAATTTTTAATGCCTGGCCTGTACAGACAGAAGTCACCTCCGAGTAAGCACGACAGAAGCTGGCAGAAGATTCTCTAGTATTCCACCGACATCTTTGCGGAATATAAGTGCAGTAATTTAAGGGAAAGAAAATTTAATTTCAACACCTATATCTACATTACCAATCCTTATCGATAGGGCTCGTAGTTGGATAGGTCGTCATATAATGGTCCTTTGCCAACGAAAAGCGACGATTTGAGAAAGCTGAGAAGTAGGTCAGTTTTGTCTAGCTAGAACAAATTTTGAATCCGCAATTTCGACCTGTGATGAAATGCCAATAGAATTTCATACGCCTCAAATAATATGTTTACACCAACATAGCTACCAAACCATAAAAAACTTTAAATTTATGAAACTATCATCAGACCAATCTTACATTATGGAGCATAAATATGGTTTTTAGAGAAGAATGTGGCGAAAAGATTGGTGGCATTAAAAAATATCTAATTCGAAACTATCAGGAATGGGCAACACATGGATAACTATGCAATATAATAGAGAAAATTCCAGATTTATTCTGAATACATGACAGAGTGGTAAGAGCCAAAAGTAGGAGGTTAAGATGGGCAGACCATGTTAACAAAAGTCTAGAAAGTGGCATGATATAACTACTTTGGAATCAAAACCCAAAAGGAACAAGATACCCCTAGAGAAACCAAGAAAACTGTGGAAAGATCAGGTTAAGCAGGATATGAACAATATGAGTTTTACTCAGGAGGATAGAAAAACCGTAAGAGATGGAGGCAACGTGTTTATGAGGCCAAATACTACATAGGGTATAACTGGCCATGGGAGTAGTGTGATAAGTGTAAAGGTTTTGTGAATCAGATCAGAGCCTAATGCAGGTACTTTTCAGGAACCGATGGGCCGATAAATGTATGAAACTGCACTCTGTGTGTTAAGGGTGAAGGTGACTCGAGCAAAGCTTTTCAGATTATAAATCACTTAGCCGTTTTTAATTAAACGGCTTTATCTTTAGGCAGGTCTGGAGTGGAGACGACCCATTTGGCACCTTCTCAACTCCTTGACAGTGACTCCTCTCTTCAAAGAGAAAGTCTATATTTTTTTATTCGTCCACTTCCGTCGAGAGACGAACTTAAAGCAAAAAGAAAGAAGTTAAAACGAATTTGAGGGAACGGAATCATTAGCGGATGGTCTTGCTCTAGGAACTGTCAATGGCCCCGAGGGACCATTAATAAAAATTTTCTCTCTCAAAACGAGAACCAAGCATTAGGAAATTAGTCAGATTTTAAAGGATGATTATAGGCGAATTTTGGAGAACCAGCCGATAAATTATGAGAATTTGGCTACAATTTGTATGTGCGCAAATATTTAAAGAAGACCGAGATAGTAATAAACACTATTATTTAGGGAATTTGTTAATCAGACTCTATTTTAAAGGGAAAGTGCTTGAGTGCCGAAGTGGCAGTGTGACCACCATAGTATTTACTATGGAGAATCTCTGAAAAAAATGCACCGAGTACGCTAAGTATAAAATTCGGAGAATACAATGGTAATGCATTATAATGAGAAAGAAATAAAACCCGATCTAATGCGGTCCGATTCAGCGTGTAAGTCAGTATCTCTTTCAATATAAGAATAGTGTTTTTCGATTGGGTGCTTAATCGATTAAAGATTCCGAACGGATCTCATTTATTTAACCATTGAAAGGGAAGATGTAGATATATGACAGTACATTATCCTACGAATGATATATTAAAAATTAATTATGAAACTTAAATTTTCAAAATTACAGCGATACATAATTAACTGGCTCCGGCTAAATTCAATATATATAAAAAAACGATTTGTTTTTTGCAAATGATTGACTGATGGAATCAGAGCTGAAGTTGATCAAAGTAATTAAGAAGCTTCTGTGGATGATTTAAATAATGACTCTCAGTGTTTCTCGGTAGCTTACTCGTTGGTAAGTACATTTCATTGGTCAACGTTTTCTTCAGGATCTCTTCAGTGTCTTTTGCCCTTTACATCTCTGGACACTGGCAGAAAAGTGAAACTGCTGTTGAAACTATCGTCTTACTAGATTGGTGAAATCGTGAGATTCAGAAAGTTAGGGACAAAAATAGATAAACAATACACAAATACTAGCCAGGCTTTTACCACATCCCAAAGGAATAAAATATTGTACTGGAAGGATTTTTCCTGCAGGTTGTTACCTCACAAGGGTGAGTTTAAAAATGACTTATTGATTAAGGATGACAGAGTGTACTGGGCGGTTAATGTATTCGTTCGAATATTGCCCATCGGAAAACAGTGGAGATCACAGTGAAAATTGGTGAATAGAGTTTCAGATTTCAATCCATTGAGCTGGTCGAGTATTCATTTACTTACAGTGTATCAATTGCCATTGTATGCGTTGAGTTCTCGCTTTCGTGGCCTAGTCACTGCACATTGACCGCAGGCGATGATCCATGGAGAGTGATGTCTGGATTGAGAGGTCCTTCACGGGTGACACTGGGACGTCATCCGCGACAACCGCCAGCTGTTGTCATCTCCTGTCTTGTGGTCTCATAATAAGCCACGTCGGGCGCATTTCGAGAAAACAATGAGCTCATGGATAAGTTAATGAATGGTGGACGTATGAAGAACATCCGCTGCAATGAGTTCAGCCCTCCCGCGGAATTCGCGAGAAAGTGATTGAGATGGAGGATATGTTTTCACGACGAGCTCATCCCAGAGAAAGTGATAGAAGGCAGAATAAATTTCTGCCGCAGAATAATGAATCTGCAGTAATCAATCCGAGGTTGGGTTTGCTGCAACATTCCGCTCCGTTCTCTTTTCAGCTTTTCAATAAATTCCTTTTTAACTCTTAATTTCATCATCCTTGATTATTCGGATCATGCATGCCGACCCTTGATCTCTTTTTTGGTTATAATTTCCATACGTTGTTCCTTCCATTATTGTTTTCAGGAGGCTCAGAATGTGTCCAAAAATCTGTCGCGTAAATTAAGGAAGAGATGAAACCACACGGTTCCGTAGTTCAGAGGAATATTGGACCCATTTAAATACGCAGTCGGCCATATTGAGTGAATCAGCTGTAGGTATAGTTAACAAGCTGAAACATAGGTATTAGTTGTGGAATTGTCGCAGTATCGTAATGATTTATCCAGAGAAATGCAAAATGGAAATTATTTCGAAAAAAAGCACTGCATGATTAATAAAATTTTTGGACAAATGGCGCGCGATAGCCATTTTCGGTGGATAACTTTCCGAAAAAAAACAGACGTCACCTTCGTGTGTCAAGACTACTTTCTTCTTTAACCTATGGTTTTTCACCTTCACTCCGCAGTTATTTCATCAAGCGTCTTATCTCCCCAACGTTTTGTATAAATGCTTCATCGGTGACTGTTGGATTTTCATCATTATTCGATAACAACACATTCCCATTTCCTTCCATCACTGTTTAATATCCGATGACTTTTTACCCCATCTGAACTCCGTACTGTTGCCATCTCTCAACGACCGCGGAGTTACCGTCACGGTTCAAAATAAGAGGTGAAGTGACACGTGCGGAACTGTGCTACACAGAACTGGCACCCTTCCAGTCGCGCGATTCTGACCGTCGACGCTGAAAAATGTGAAAACGATCGAGCTAATCGCTGGCCGAGTTCGATTGATAAATCGATTCCAGGGAAAGGGGAAAATTTCCAAGATGTTTGGCGCTTGGGATTTTTCATTTCGCCGTAATTTCCGGGCTAAAAAAAATAGAAAAGGTCGATAGTCGTTTTTGTTTTCTCGGCGCCTTCGCTTAAACCTACCAAATCATCGTGATAACCTCAAGATTGCATCATCGTCGGGACTACCCCAATCGAAGTTTTTTTTTCGATATCGAACGCAGTGAATAGATTCTGGTCGAGATTCTCAGAGAAAAGTACGTGGAAAACAAAAAAAAATCACTCCATGCTATCCACTGAAACTTTTACTTTACTAATGCTGAAGATGAAGTGATCTCCACGTACAATATTTTGGCATAGGAAGCTTTCCATTCTCTCTAATGCGCTGCTCACATTCCAACACAACAACGGACTTGTTTTCTTTTAGTTTGAGACCCTGCGCACTAGTCAGCCCACTTCAAAACAGATCGGGGACAGAGTTAATGAGTAGACCATTAATGTGCTCCGATTATTCCTTTCAACGACTGTTGTTTTTGTGTTTATTTTCAATAATGACGTCAAACAAAGTCAATATAAAATTATTAATAACTCCATGGTAAGAAGCTTACGCATTCAAATAATAAATTTTGAACGAATTTTGTTACCATACACAAAAAATTCGGCCGAGACTGTGATGAAACAAAAAAATGCCACCTGCCGGCAGGTTAACGAACGTTTCAAGCAGCGCGCGTCACGTCGTTCGTATGCACTGATGCGTTCCGATCTGCACTCACTTCATCACTTTGAATGGAAAGCTCTCATTACGTCAAGAGACGACACAAAGCGTCGGAACGCGTCATAATATGAATCTCTGGACAATATTAAGTTATTCAGTTTCTGTTCTTGCATGGCCTGCTGCTCCAACTCTTCTTATCTGACCCAGTTGCATAAAAAAGTGACTTAATTCAGGCTGCGTCTCACTCATTCTTGGAAATGCCCAAACTAAGGCTGGGATATTTAATAAATATACCGATACATTTTAAAAAGTACCGGTATTCATATAGCCATATATATATATATATATATATATATATATATATATATATATATATATATATATATATATAGACTTCGCACTTTTTCTCTAGCTGAGGAAGGGCTTGCATGCCCGAAACGTTCCCTGTCTCGTGTGAGTGTTCTTTTTACGTGTTTTACTTTATTAAGTGCGTCACAGCTAGTGACACTGTTTTATTATATATATATATACATATACGGCCATCCAGAGGAATCTGATACACGAATAACTGTGCTTTATCTTCAACCATGAAACTATGGATTAGCGCAATTGAGGACTGAAAGAATCTTCTACAGTAAAATAAATCGGAATTTTATTGTAATTACCTTATCCATTACATTTTTTAAATAATTTTAGTGGCAGCTAAATGATAGTTTAAAAAACTGACATGGAAATTAAAAAATTGGATGTCGATGCAGAGAAAGTAACACTGATTGCACCGGTGTATCGGCTTCAGAAATCTAACGATATGTATGTATTGACATATCGGAAAAAAATATGCCGTGTGAACCGATGTATCGATATAAATCTCTCTTCCCGGCCGAATTATTGGAACGAATTTACGGCAAGACTAGATTGCATGTCGCAACCACGGGAGATGGAGAGGCGGGGCTTCATATTGAATGGATAATTTCTCGGAATCACGTTTGATTGGCCGTTTGATTATTTGTTGAGCAACGCAGAATGACCTCCTAAGGCTGGCCGTCGTCTCCGGCGTACAAGCATCAGTTTGTTGTGATCCCCATATCCACGTGAAATGGGAATCTACGCAGTGGCCTCCGTTAGTGAATGTGCAAAAATATTTTATTTTATTACTCCAATGAGTAATTACTCTTATGACCCATGAAGCTATCCTTATCTTTGATATTTCTTGGAAAAAGTTCACTTCAACGATTTTTAACTCGGACGGCCACGCCTTTTCAAGATACCTATCATTATGAATTTTCTGTTTTTATCATATAAACCAGTTCAGCTCATGCGAAGATTGCACGTAACATTGCCATCGACGTTAAGTATCGTCCACTCTTAAGAAAGCCATCGGATAAAATACATTCTATAGGGTTGCTCTGATAAGTTTGAAGCGAACAAAATTATCATATGCGAATGTAACGAATAACCACAAATGTGTGATGAAAATTACCCTGATCAGAGAAGTAAAAACAGCGTTTTTCCACGCAACGGGAGATGGTGGAAAGGGCTGTCAAGGCTTCAAGAATTGGGGATATTTAAAGAGTAAAGGACCGTTAAGTACCTATATTACGTTCACCTTGTTTTTAACAGAAGTTCTAATAGTTTCAAATGCACTTCTTTGTAAAGGTCCCTTACCCTTAGTATATACTCTGACCCCATGCTCTAACTGAACCTGGAAATTGACTTTGAAAGTTGATGGGAAGAACAAAATAATTAAGAATAGATAGCAGAACGTAATTAGAAAGCTTTTGTCTTTATAGAAAATAAGATCAATATGAGGTTAAACCCAGAGGGAGTTTGCGAAGTAGGTTAAGAAAAAAGACTATGAAAGCAGCCCCATGGTATCACTTAATTTTTTTTTTTTAAGATTGGGTTGCTTATGTTTCTGATGGCGATGTTAAATAATCGGGATTGTAGATATACTCTGTCATTAAAACGCCTCCTTCAGAGAAATCACTTGCTGAAAGTTTTTGTGTGATGAACAATAACACAAAGCGGTTACAAAAATCTTTCCATCATGCTTGGTGAGGACAGTGGAGTAAGGGAATTAGAATTAGGAAATTTTAATTCCAGTGGGTGAACCAGTTTGTGGTATACATGTTGATAAACAAATTTCACGAAAACCCAGGGAAAACTTAACTGAAACTTCTGAATCTGTGCTGTTTCGCAGTTGGGCATCTCCAAGTATATGCAGTATATTTTGGTTCTTCTTTTGGATACTATGGTACCTGGTTTTTTGTGGAAGGTATGCAAGCATGTAGACAACGAAAAAAATCTCACTTTATTTTGGACTACATTTCACAAAAATAAATGATAGCAACTCAACCGAGAAAATATCGCGGATCAGACCGCAAAGAGAAGCGCTACCGCTCCCTCCGCTATCGCTTCGTTTAAATCATCTCCACGTATCACTCGGGACGTGACTCCTCATCCCTTGCGAGAGATAATAAATTTCCAACGCCGAGGCCCCAACATCCAATCCTTTGATTCCCACACCCACACATCGCGCACTCCCGCACCCATTCCCGATCCACTTCCGAACCTACCTCCGCACCCATTTCCGGTACCTATTCCCGCTAAGATGCTCAAAATATTTCTTTTTTTAATTCCACCGCAGGCATGAATGGAGAGCCTCCGGTGCACGCTGGGAGAGGCAAGAGAAAGAGGCCCCGCAACCTTAGCGCACTCACTTCCTAATATTCCGATTCCCGCACCCATTCCCGCAGTTATTCCATCACCCATTCCTGAAACTATTCCCGCACCCACTCTCGATGCGTTACGCAAAAACTTTTTTCCCTTTTTTATCGTCGCCGTGTGCATGAATGGGGATGCCTCCGGTGCACTCTGGGAGCGGCATGAGAAAGAGAAAGAAAGGGTGGGAGGTGAGGAGGTAACGGGGTGGGGGGAGACTTGTGCCTGCCCGAACGCGGTCTCCTCCCCCAAACAACGTGGAGCACGGTGGGATGGGTTGGGGTGGGTGAGAAAGAGAGGGGGAGGGGAAATGAGGGAGGGGGAGAGGGAGGGAGTGGGGAGGAGGAGGCACAGGGACGACCTCCCCTACTCCTCCTCCGTCCGTTTCGGAAAGAGTCGCACGAGACTTCTCCGCGGGTTAAGAGGGCGCGCGGTCTCTATAAGCGCTCCCAGCTCCCTCTGTCGATTAAACCAGTGACTCAGCTCCGAACTGGCAGTTCTCCGTCGGCCCTCGTTACCTGCAGACGCTCGGCAACGCCACGGTCGGACGCCGGGGAGGCATCACCAGCCACGCGCCGACGCAGCCCTAGAGGTTCCCACCCCCTTGGTTACAAAAACTTCGCCCGCGGTACTCCGGGCCGGAGGCAAAACTTAGCGTGATACGCGGAGGAACTCCATATCACCCTTCCACCACAGTACTAAAAAAAACATCATCCTCCGAGCTTTACAGAAGAGGATTATTCAAGAGAGTCAACTCGCGTGATACGCGGGAGAAAAATATATTAATATTTTCTCCGTGGAAAACCCCGCAGGGGATCTGTCGAGGAGCGAGTCCGCGCCTGTTCTCGGATCAACGCACAGCTTCCCGGGGAAGACATTGGGAGAAGATCTTTTTGTTTGATGTCCCGCCCCTGGAGATCTCGGCGGTCGCATCTCATCTGGATTACGCCATCCGATCGCCGGCTCTCCGTCTTCTCCCGGAGCCCGCCCTGCTTGGCCGGCGTCTAACCGCGGAGCGCTCCGCCTCCAACGGCCCTCAGTCGCTCTGCCGGGAGCGCATCATTGGATTGGCGAGATTTTTCACGGGCGTCGTGTCGGACGTCCGCGGAAGGAAGTGCGTTCGGAAGGCGGAAAAAGTGCAGTGATTCCCCCGGGATTTTATAAACCCTCTCTCCCCGCTAAAAAAAAACGTGTGTAATCATTTCGTTCCCGTGTGAAGTTTAACTCGCTGCAGTAGTATCTGATCCCCGTGCAATTTTTTAACGTGGCGGTGTACAACAGTTTGTGCCAAAAAGTGACAAAACAACATTAATATTCCCCTCTGGTTCATTGGTATCGTGTGCTGGCTAGTTAAGCGGTAAGAATTAAGTCGTCTCATTAATTTTCTCTCACGAGAAAAACCAGTTTTACATTTTTTTCCTCCCAAAGTTGAGGCGGAATTATTTCGGTGAACTCTTTAGAAGTGTCCTCGAAAAAGGGGAAGACCGCCAAAGACAATATCTTTGCGGGAGGAAAACAGAAGCAAGAACACCACGCTTGCTCCACTTCTCGTTCACAGTAGTTCAACCCTCCTCCCCCCCTGTTGGCCCACCCACTCGGCAGAAGCACTGCCGCCCTAGTAGAAAGGCCTTGTTTTCGTCGCTGTACCGCGTGAGACAGATCTGTAATCGCTTTTCCCGACCCGCATCAAATAAATCGAGGTAGGCGTCGAAAGAACTTGTCTCGCGAGTTCGGGATTTCTTCGGAAGGGTAGCAGACGTCTTGAGTTATTTTTTTACTCCATCTTGAAAAGTACTCTTCTTTCTTCGTCTCCCAGGGGAGGATTTTTTTTCTGGATAACTCTCACAGCGAGAGATACCGTACGTTTTGGCGGCATAATAAAAAAAAACTAATCAACATCCCTTAAGATGGCAAAACCACGTGTAGTGACCTTTAACTCGTTGAACGTCGTGCTCGTCGCACTTGTCGTGGTGGTTTTGGGGGGCGAGGTGGGGGCCTATTACCAAGGGCACCACTATCAGCACCAACAGCGCCACATATCCTCCCACCGGCACCACCAGGTGAACCATCGCACCCCGTCCCAGTCGCACTTCCTGCCTCCGTCTTCCGCATCGGTGAGATCCTTTGCCCCGGCGGCTCCGTCCCCTTACCACTCACAATCCTCGTCCCGCTTCCCCAACTTGGACAAGTTCCTCCACAAGCTGGATCCGGAAGGGGGCAAGCAGGACTCAGCATCATCTTTCGGGGGGTCTGGCGCCACAACTCCCTCGCCCCCGCTTCCACCCCCGCTCCCGCCTCCTTCACGCGGGAGGGATACGTCATCATTGTCCTCGCACCTACCTGCGTTCATGAGGCCCACCGGGGCCCCGTCGGCGGCCTATGTAGCCACCGCTAGGCCCTCGGTTCACACGACGGCCCCTCCTCCGCACCGCCACCGGCACCAGGAGGACTACGAGGACTATGAAGACGAGGAGGACGACGAAGACGAAGAGGAGGATCACGGGAGGGGACGCCACGGCGGTCAGCGGGACACCAAGGTCGCTTGGGTGAGTGATAACCGTAGCTATGACTCCCTGACCCAGGTTGTTATCGTGTCCGGTAGCCTCAATGAGGATTTGGATTCTGTCCACGATATAAAAACAGGCATTCGAACAATATTTGGACACAATCACTGTAAGTTTATGGGCTCCAACGTCATGAAAATGACGTGGTTAGGTTATTTTGCCATATTTTTGCGTTAGCCTTGTAAAACTATGGCTATAGTTGACAAATTCACTTTTTGGAATTGAGACAATTAAGTCAATTAAATGACGCGGGCGTAGCCATGAAACCTGTCGAGGGACTACTCAAATTAAGCGTGGAATAAACGTGGTATAATTATTTTGATTTGATTGTAAGACTAAACGCAAGAGTGCGACACTGACCCACTGAATCCGGTAGAGTCCGGTAGCCCAGCTTGAATGCGGAAATCCGTGGTGAAGAATCCGAGCGATATATGAATGCAATTATTGAATGAGGATCGTTTTCAACGAGATGAGAGTGATGTGGATTAGTCATTTCGCCAAATTTGTGCGTTAGCCTCGTCAAAACATAAATACAAGGTTGCAACACTGACCTAATGACCCAGGTTGTTTATCCAGCTTGGATGCGGATGTCCGTGGCAGGGTAAAGAAATTCTTTAAACGGAATTCGAATACAATCACTGAATGTGGATCGGTTTCAATTTCATAGAATTTATGAGGTTAGGTCATTTCCCCAAAAATTTTACGGAAGCACTTTTGAACTACATCTAAGAGTACCTACTCATTCCTTGACCCAGGTTGTGTGTCCGGTAGCACAGGGCGGTTGTGAAGGGCGATATTAGAATACACGTTCGATGTAGATCGATCGTAAACCTTCATGAAGATATTGCGAATGGTTTATCGCACTTAATATTGCGGAGATGTGATTTATTGCCATATTAAACAACTACTTCCCTAATTTGAATGAAACTCTCATATTTTGTCGACTTTATTTAGAAAGAGAATTGTTCTTTGTGAAAAAGTACGTAAGTGACAAATTACCTATTAATAAGTTTAGTTGAAATTCTCCTAAACAAAAAGCAGTGACAAGGAGAAAATTATTTCAAAGTTGAAATAATTTAAAAATAATTATTCAAAAAGAGAGACGATTTGTATCTAAATGTTATATTGAATAAAAATGTTTGAACAGTACGTGCTTAGAGCTGCAAAATTGCTGAAGGACTTATGTTTTATGTCTGAAAAAGTAAATAAATATTTTTTGTGTAAATCTAAGGGTTATAATTTTTTTTTCAAGATTGGATGCTTACGACCGATATGGCGTTAATCGGTTTACGTATTGTGACCTAGTGAATGCTAATCTGATTGATAAAGCAGGGGTAACTGCCACGATAATCTGATACACATGCAACAGCCATATGCAATTATGGGTAGGGGAGATACGGTAGGTTTTACTGATAAAAAATGAAAACGTTATTATCCCCGTAATTGTTAAGTCGTGAATAATTTGAGGAAATTTATTTCATAAATAATTGTGAGACACACTTCAAGGCCGAGGATTTGCAGGTAGTGAAATTAATACTAACGCTACTCAACTGTTAAGTTTCTGATGTCACTTGTCTGTCAAGGCGTTACCATGGAAACGGAAGGAGAGTTCTTGTTACGGTGCCACGCGCATTTCTAATTTAATGATCAAGGGCCCATTAAATCATTTCAACCTCAAGAGTACGACAAGAAAATTAATCTCTAGCGCTCTGCCTTTTAAGACACGATTAAATTCGCGAAGCAGTCAGGAAATTATAATTAAGGTAAGATTTGAAAGCTCTTAGTTATCTCGCGTTGATTGTAACTTTTCATGTCGTTGCGCCTTGAAAATTTCAAATGTAGAAAAAAACAATTTTTGCGCAGAATATGACTGCTGGTTGGTATTTATTTGAATGTTGACGATATTCCTACTCTCTTTCTATTTCTAGAAAAAAAGAAGATGCGTTGAAAACCAAAATTTTATATTTTTAGTCGATTCTCACTTGATGCAGTTAATGTTCAGCTAGAAAAGTTAAGGCACTAGTGAGTATTGTAAAAGTACTTTACATGATTACCGATACGGGCTACAAATATTTCACTGAACATGAACCATAATTTCTTTAATCTTTCCCCCAAGCCTCTTGAAATGAACGACCGTGACAAGTTTCCCATTGCCGGATTCTCCGTTGTTAGTACGGATGTATTGACAGAAAATTCCAATGAAAGCGACACTCCAATTGTTTTCGCAATGGTGAGTTTTCTTTGACAAAATTTTAAAGAGCATTAATTAATGATAATGCTACAACCTTTGACAACAGTGTTGATATACAAGATGTAATCTCATTATGTAAATAGAGACCTGATTGTAAAACTGTGTGCGTTGATAAGTCTAAGTATGGTATTAGTATTAAGGATATTCTTCAATTCCTTGACGCTATAATACTTTTTTCCATTGGGATTGGAAGATATTTTAATATGAAGACTTTAATTTTGTAATTCTCTTCTCTTTGAAAAAATGTGCAATGAAGAATAATGCGACACTGTAATTTGTGATTATTTAGCTAGGTCAATTGATTAATTATTCGTGCGAACTTAATCGTCACAATCATCTAATCCTCATTACATCCCGTAAGCTACCATTAGGAAGCGTGGCAGGGGGTGCTACGAAGTTGTTTTGAATGGTTACATACGCAATTGTGTTGTATCTTAATCCATGGTCGTTTTCCTGGTCCTGTACTTTAGTAGGCGCTTATGTCCGCCTCTTGTATATGATTGGGCTATCATGACGATATCCCAATTTTTTTCTCGATGCCTTTGATGGTTTAGGATTTTATCATAGCCGCCGCCAAATGAAATCCTTGAAAATATAGTTGGTAGTTCTTAAGAGAACATTCATTGATTAACGGTGCTCAATTAATGAGTGATGGATAATATTACCCAATATGCGATCACCGTCGGAATATCTGGATTAGAACGATACTCATCGGAGTGTCACCCTGATATGCTTTGTGTCAATCACAGTTGTTGCTAAAATGTACATACTTTTGAGCAAACCAAATTTCGTGACCCTATTCACTATCCCACTTTGGATTGTTGACAGATATCACTGAAACCATGGACTTTCCCAGAAAGGTGTCCGGAGTAGTGGAGAGGATATTACCCCCACGTCCTTCTTTCAGGGCTACAACCTTGGAAAAAATAGGGCTAATAATTTTGAATTTGCTCGAAATATGCTTTCTGATATTATATATTACTTCATCATCATCATCATTAAAATTTGGGATGAGAATCCTCAATATTTTTTAAAATTTCGAATGACATCTTCATTTACACAGTAATACATCAGAATTGAGATGCATAAATTGTACAAATTCGCAGTGAGAAAATAAAATTGAGCTGACTGATGTGCGAAGCTGGATATGCCAAATTTCTGTAGGTACACTAGTGTTCGAATCCCGATTAACTCACTGACATATTTTCGGCGAAATTGAATTAATTATTATATTTCTTCTAAAATGTTCGCGGGATATCGCACCCAGAGTCTTTACTATCGATAATCATGCAATTAATAATTATTTATGGGGTATTTTCTTTCTTGATCAATTATATCTGATATGAAAAATAAACAACTAACGTAAGAATTACAAGGTAAAGTCCTTTAAGGAATATCTAGTGCTTGACGAGACAACTTGACTCTCTCAAGTATTTATTGAACTTTGTACGCCAGAAACGCATGGGAATGGGAAGTGCTACCTCTTTTTCTCTCTCTCGAAATGTAAGCCTTTTTATAAAAGCTAAGGTAGCTCAAGGTCACAGCTATCCTCTCCGTTTGGTGAAGGGTAGGAATCATATATCTATGCTATTGGTATAGCGAGTTTTTATAAGTAGTTGCCAGTTATGGCTGGTGACGCAGACTCATGTTAGTAACACATATAGTGTTAGACAGCAGTGCCCTTTGACCCGGGCTAGTGAGTTTCTGCCCTGAGCACCAATACTACAAGCTACCCTCCGTTTTGGTAAATCTCGACCATCAAAGGCAGGAAAACGTCGAAAATATTATCACTTCCTGTCGAATTATCGGCAAATTCAGATTTATGACCCGCTGATTTATGAGAGCATTCATTTTTATAAGTTGATTTATGTTCCTTTAGTGTGAGTTTACGGCGCAGCTGCATTTACGGAAACCAATTAATATTCATTATTATTAAGGATAAAAGGTTATTAAACTAATAAATAAATTTTAAAATTATTATGAGCCCCAGTAAGATTATTTGAGGAGCCTAACAAATAGGTAACTACCTACATACAGGGCTTTGAAAAATACTCTAAAAATTGTATTTGAAATACAAAATACTCAAAATATAGTATTTGAAGTACAAAATACGAAATAGTTTTGCAGGGTGAATTTCAAATACAAATAATACATGTGTTTTAAAATGCTCAAAATTTTAAAATCAAGTCCAATCAATGGACTCTTGGTGGTGGAGGAAGGATTAAGTTATAACTAATTTGAAGTGTAACTTTCTTTGAACGATATGGTCCCAGTTGGACTGCCGATCCAATACACTACTAACCATACCTCACAGTTGCCTTATTATCGCTCCAGCTGCAGTATATCGCCAATCGGATCGGATTTCGATCGAATATAAATTATATTCATACATATCCACCACTGCCAGAATTGGAATCAGGGCCCTGGCTACCCATCCCGGAGGGTTCATGTTATATGACGGAGATTTTTTAGTGGAATCCCAAACCCTAATTAAGATGGTTTGAGCAAAATATTTCCCTATCCATAATATAATATACTTAATATAATATCCCTGCTTCGTTGCTCTGTGAGTAAAGCGTCCGTCGTATCATATATAGTCGTAGTAATCCGTCCGTCGATGGGGTCTTTTAACTGTGGACCCTTTGGCTCCTTTCTTTAAGGGTAGTCTCTTGCGGACGCCGGTTTCTCTCCACCATTCCTCTTATTACCCTAAATTTACTTATCCTTATGACCTCAGTTTCCGGTCGCCTCCTCGCCAAAATAGCCAATCACCCAACAAAATTAGGCGTTCCCACTGTGTTTATTGTCTCATTGACTGGACCCTTCGAAGGGAGATTTAAATGGGAAGACATAGGTAGGGTTTGAGCCTATTGTAGCGGAAAACAAAGGATGGAAGTGGTGGTTTTAAAGAAGTTTTCCCCACCCTCACCTCACACCCAGTTCATATGATTGCACAAAGCCTTCCTTTGAAATAATATACTTATGCTACATATCAGCGAAACTCACGTAGTGCCATTAGGACTATAAATACTGTGCAGATAGGATTTATTTGTTCCTTTTTACATGTTGGTATGCCCATCGTTTACACAATGTCAGGTCTGACTCCATTGACTTTATTCATTGAAAACATTCCGACCCATTTTTTCGGCATTGGAGGGAAAGTAGTTTGTGTTATATCGAATTCCATCACGTCCCTGCGTCAATTTTTAATTTGTGTTTATTTTCCACTACACTAATGAGAATTCATTAGACCTTTTTTTCTGGTGAGGCAACAACGGATCAGCACCCGCACCAATGCCTTGATTGGTGAAAATCTACCCAGGTGCGGCTCGAACCCGCGACCCCAGGAGTAGCGTGTGAGAACCTGCGGGGTGACAGAGGTGTTCAAATCGTTCTTACGAGATATCTAAGTTACCCCTTGACACCACATAAAATAGGGAAGGCATAAAAGTCTTCTTTCTTACATTCAAAAGAATGCTTCTTTGTGGTTCGGATTTTATCCTCGATGATTGAGTATGGAATTGGATCATCCCTTTTGAAACCAATCGAGGCTATGATTGAATGTGCTTATAAATACTAACGGAATACATTAAGTCGTAATAAATTACAGAAATGTCTTTTAACCTCCTTTAATTGCGCCCCTCATCTGCCAGAAATGAAAAATAATGATTGCGGCGGTCTTAATAACTCTTATTTCCTATTTTCCTTCACAGCTGACCTTTCATATCCGGGGATGCGAGAATTTCATGAGTAGTTAGCATGGGGAATAGGAATCGACATAGCCTAAAAATTATATGGATACCTATTGCCCAGTGTTCAGGGCTTTGAATGGAATGTGATTGGGTTATGATTTCATCTTCGTTATATCCATCGTCCTTCAAGTTTCTTTCAGTCGTTCGTAAATTCAATTTTTCGTTAGATTCATTTTCAAGGTATTTCCTCCGTGTTTTTTGACAAATTTTATTTTACAAATATGAAATAAATCTGTGGCATGGGGAATAGGAATCGACATAGCCTAAAAATTATATGGATACCTATTGCCCAGTGTTCAGGGCTTTGAATGGAATGTGATTAGGTTATGATTTCATCTCCGTTACATCCATCGTCCTTCAAGTTTCTTTCAGTCGTTCGTAAATTCCATTTTTCGTTAGATTGATTTTCAAGGTATTTACTTCGTGTTTTTTGACAAATTTTATTTTACAAATAGGAAATAAATCCACCTTTAAATGGAATATATCAATTGAATCTTTATTATGCATCACGAAACTGGAGCCTATTAAAAAACGTCGTTATAATTTACCAGTAGTTATTAATGTAGATATTTATGTATATTTTTGGATATTTTAGACACATAGGAAGTGATTGGAAACGTATGCTCAACATTCTATATTTTAGTGCTAAGTTTATCATGTGGTATTAATGAACAAAATATTATCCCTACTTGGAAATTACAAATTGAAAATACTTTAAAATTATTAAACCCGAGAATCTGTCAAGTGTGGCGTCAATGTCGAGAGTATTGAAATTGCACCCTATTGCTCTTACATTGCGTAACAAGACTCTCGTTGTTCGGAAGTTTTTGGCGGGAAAAAAACACTCGCTTCAACCCAACACCCTCTGTAACTACCCGACTTCAAGCTCCTTATAACTTCTTTTTGCTCCCCCAACTTTCAAGATGCCAATTAAAAGCTGTTATTTTCATAACTCAAGACCTGAGAGCTCTGAGAGGGTGTTGCGAAGATGACTTCATGATTTTTCTGCTCGCTTCCGCGACGATCCATCTCTTTGGACGTCCGAGACCTGAACTTGGAAGCAGGAACTCTGGTGAAAAGTGTCACCCCGATTAGATGGATCGACGAAGGAAGGAGGGAGGACCCGCAAAGGAGTTCTCCTTTTCCCCTAATGTCGCACAGCGTAAAATATATCAAATTGGATGAATACTTGATCTATTAATTCGAGAACTACAAATTTCACTCGTGATGAACGAGCGAAACAGAATAGCGGCCTGGAGAGAAGAAATATAATCGCGCGTTGCTACACTTGGGCGACACACCTTTTTGCGTGATATTTATTCGCATTCCAATTTATCACCGCTAATTGGCCCGTCAGGTGCTGCAATTCGGAAGAAACCGAGACTGAGGAACGGGTTCTTCTTACTTCTTGGTGAAAGCGATTAAATCAAGTGACCTTGAATTCTCAGAATATGTGCTCACCACTGAGCTTACGTATTGGCTTGCGAGAAGAAGGCCTGAAGATATGTTTTGGAAAATAAAGAGGGAATATCTTTCTTACTTGTAGGGTAGGGATGTAGTTTTCAGCAAAGCAGCTTCAAAGGGACCAATAGGACGAAGCTACGGATTTGTAATTATTTGCTGAGGTTTACACGCTAAGTCCAGCAATTCTATCTTGCTGGCAAGTAGCGAGTCTTACTATAAATTTCATTTTGTTATTGCAACAGGGGGCAGTATTTACTTGGCATTAAGTACCTACGTTGGAAGTACTGCGAGACTTGTCCTAATATTCTGAGAATTACTTTAAGAATTTCAGTGAAGAGTTAAAAAATACATACAATGTAAAGATCCATTATGAGAGAAAAGTAAGGAGTTTTTATATAATTTGCGAGAATTTCGCGAGAATGGATAATATGCCTCATTTTACCACTTTGTCTGGACCAGCGATATTTATTTTGCCAGTATCGTCATCGAATTTCAGAAGAATGCTCTTTTCAAGATATTAACATCCTAAAATATAACATATACCTATTGCTAAAATAATATTTTGAAACAAATATAACCACTTTTTATTATGGGAGACTGCTTCGACTAAATTATATATAAGGTGAAAATAATTCGAAAGGCGATGATACTGCTCTTGGCGGAATCAACTTTTTAGTGACGTCCAGCTACATTGTGGCATTGGCTAGACTTTTTCTTGAAAGTTTGAAGTCCAATTTTCAATCTGCATTTTACCGAAAATAATTCAGCTAACCATTATAAATTTACAATAAAACTAAAAAAAGACGGACACAACGCCAATGTCTTAAATTTTTCCCCGTCCTAGCAGCTTGACTGAAGTGCCACTCGCCTGAGTGTGAACGATGAACCCTTATTTATTATTATTATTATTCATTATTCTATGAATGACCTGTCCTCATCAAAATATGTTGCGGACCTAGCTCATTAAAAAGTCTTTTTTTTCATTTTAATATTTACAGTATTCTCTCTAGTACTTATAAACAAACATGTGAATATTTTAAATGTTTTTTGTGTGCATGGGCATATTTTATTCTTTAGAAGTATTTTTTGGAGTTTCTTTCTGTATGAAATCTTCTTTCTAGGCATTAATTTTTATCAGTTCGAATATGGTTTCTATTATGACCAGAGAAAAATCTCGCTCAAACTACCTTAATAGGCAACATATTTTCCACTTTCTCCTTCCTATGCTGTCTCCTGCTCTCTTTAGCTCTTCATGAGCTCCCCTGAAAAAATCCCCGGAGTACGCGAGTCTGCCCGTCTCGTCCGCGCATTCTTTCGTTATCTCGTGCCGCGATTTTCACTTTACGACAGCTGGACTATCTGCGCGAACATTCCATATCTTCACCCACACTCACTTCGGTCATTTTTAATCTCTTATTTTTAAACATTTCGCCCGGCCGTTAAATTATTTTGCTCTTATTTGCTTATTTTTTCGATATTGCCGCGGGCTATGGGTGGAATAATAAAAGAACAAAAGATCCAAGGCATGGAAGAAGTCATTGAACCGAGATTTCGCCTTGTTTCTGTAGCCATGAAACACAGCGTGTCTTTGAAAGGGTGGCCATTACATGAGGTGAATCTCGATGAATACGCCTCATACATGGTGTGAAGACAGTCGTCGATGCGTGCTTGAGTTGGCGTCTAATTGCTTCGCAAACATCAGCAGCCTTGTTTACCTCGTAAATTTGGAATTTATTATAACTAATGTATTGTAAAACGTGGATTTGTCGATTGAATTTGTGAACTGAATATTATGCTGGTTCATCTTTCCCGGTATCTGAGATCCGAATGAATATTTTCATTCGCTGACTTCGGAGTTCATCTTTAACCCTCGGGTTTGAAGAAGCTTATCCCTCCATTGCGAAGAATGAGCATATACAATGGTAAATGTAATCCCCATACTTAATATATCAGTAAACTTTCTGCCACTCACAAACGGTTTAAAATTAAGTTTATGTAAATTCTGCACAAAAATACATACCCGTCACGTCGTTGGTTTTCAGGGGCACAGTTAAAATAGTTAAATTCTCGGTAATAGGAATTTGTAAAATATCAAAATATTTGATTTTCAGTGATATGCCTGTTGAGTCTGCTTTACTAATTTCCACCTAACTGCCCTATAAATTGTTAGCTTTAGTTTCACTCATGCATTACTTCATACGCTCCCTCCTATTCTCAACATACCTGACGTTCCTTCTCTTAAGAGTCTCTTCCACCACAACCACCCCCATCACTTTATTCATCCACCCCTTCCTCTCACACCATCACTACTCTTTCATAAATAAACTTGTTTATTACTACAAAAATACAGGTTATTATTATTGTTTAATACTTAACACAATGCAAATCTTGGTTTGTTTGAAGATAACTTTCTTAAATTTTCTTACATTATTTTTGTCTCGTATGAAAAAAATCTTTAACTTTTTCATTGTAATCAGATTGTATTAGCCTCATTTTTCTGCATGCTTTTTTCCTACGGAGCAATTCTCCAGAAACAAGGAGCCTGCACTATTTACTCCTTGTCTAGAACAATACATTTTGTTCATTCATTCCTCTTCGACCATCTCGAACATTTCCTTGTTTATTTTACTCACTACCAAGCTCACTAGCACCATTTTTTTGCACATAATCAGCATCAAACATATTAATTTAAAAACTTTTCAGGGCAGACTTTAGGGGTCGGATTTGTGCGGTGGCCAGAGAAATGATTTTACACGCTCGGAACCCGGCGGGGGCGGAAAATTTTCAATGGCTGATACACATACCTCACTACGTACTCGAACACTTTGAGGAGAGCACATCAATAACTGTATTCCGTCCTTCGGGTGGGGCGTTAAAGAAGTTAGTTCCTTGCCGTATTTTGCTAAGAGTGGATGTGAAAAAAGAATACTTATTAAGTATCTCTAAAAGATTGCTTAATTGGTCGACCGTGATTTCGACGCTCAAGCGTCATTTTCAAGACAACTCTTGTGTTTAAAATAGATTTTTAGCGTCAACACCGCGGTGGACCAAATAAATAAGTGTGAGGAGATACTAAGTGTTCCTTTTCCACAATTCCACTCGTATCCTAAAACCTTTACTCCTGGTCTGAAGCATTGGTTCGTGCGGCACAGACTGGAAATACAATGGTGACGATGGTCCTCGATTGCTTTTTGAGGGAATTAGAACATTTACAATGCTATGTTCAATGTTGTTTACAATACTATGTTCAATCTATTGGATTGTATCTACAATGAGCTGTAGAGCCTTCACCTTCGAGATGATCGATGCTACAAACCGTTTTTTCCTATGTCCTGTCCTCTGTAATAAGAATTCCAGTCCAATCCGTTTTTAGTCTTTATTTCTTTAGCTATTTTTGTTTGTTGAATTCTACCTATTATTTTCAAATATCACTACTCAAAGAATGATCATGAATGCATATTTTTGCAACATATTTTTTTATCCATATACGAAATTATTTCGTTGGCTTGAACGTGAATAAATTGGAATTTTTTTCTAAATGAATGCGTGCATCTTTGGCTAACGATAAGTCAGTGTGATTGACAATGATCCCTGTAAACTCACTTAATTTTCAGATCAATTTTAGGATATTTTATTGTACCTCGACTAATACTCATTTTTTAAATTCTGATAATCTCACTATTGCAGCTCCTACAATACCTATTGGACAGTGAACATCTGCTAGCATGCACACTGTCGTGAAGCCATAATCCTTTTTATTTATTTTTTTTAGCTCTGAATGACTTTACTTGGATGGATCTGAGATTTCAAATGGATCGGTGGGTCATGTAAAAACTATTGAACCTCATCACGATCTGCGCCACCCGAAGGCTGTTAAAGGCTCATTTAAGAGAGTCATCAATCACTTACTTCCAAAGGTGGGCGTGGTAGGAAAGAAAAGTCAGACAAGGTGGGGGAAAGATTTCATGCAGGAAGAGTGACTTAATTAGAAAAATCCAAGATTATTGGTAAAAAATGCGTCTTAAGTACGTTTCGTTAATGTTCGCGTGCAAGGATCAGTAGTCAAATGATTGCCCTCAGTACTTGAACCCACAAAGTCATGGAAGGGTTCAAAACTCTTAATGAACGTGAGATGAGAAAGGAGTTACCCAGAAAAATCCCTGAAACGCGATGGACAATGCATTGACAGTCCTTTTAGTACATACGTATCAAGGTATCTGAACATATTTGTTACATTACAACTCATAACGTTGATAGACTGAGAACCTTGGATAGAGTTTCTTGGGCCATCAGCTTTAAGTGATAAGGAGCATACATTTTTCGAATTCCACTTTTATGAGCAAGGAGTTTTTACCTGAGCTACTTTATCTCAAGGAAAGCAATTTTTTTAGGCTTTCTTGGAAAGGATTGGCTTGAAACATAGCGCCTTCCGCGTAACACCTTGAGAAGTGATTAGTCATAAATCTATGATTTTTTTCCTCATGTCTTCGAAGTCTTCCGGCATTCAAGTATCCTTCTTCTTCCTTTGTGTTTAGATTACCGTCTTCATTGCATCCGGGCTTTTTGTCTCCGCTTGAAGGTGGTTGTAAGAGCTCAATTCCCCCCTCCCCGCGTAGTATGCATGCCTCCTCCCTCTCCTCTGATTTATATGCATGGTAAAACTTCCACGTATATCCCAATGTGTTGCTTGCTACCTTTACATAAAATCATGCACGCATGCGTGACCCTGTTAGCTGCAGTTCACTGGTTGGCACTTTTATGTCCTCACGCCGGGATAATCACAAGCCCCTTTCACTTGTCACCCTCACCTTTCTCTTCGAAGAGTGATTGCAAGCAAATTGTTGTCAGGAGCATGAATTTTATTATTCCAGCCACTGCAAACGATGTTTTTCAACATGTCCACCTCGGTAATTTCTGAAGCCATGAGTTCCGCTAATTGAAGCAAAAAATTAGTGCAAATCTCAAAAATGCCGTTAAAAGGAGTCAATCCAAGAACTAGCCGAGGCCAGAGACCGTCTTACGTAGAGGCATTGAAAATTAAGGTAGAGTGGAGTTCCTTTTCCTAATACCCCCGTATCCTTTTCTATGGAAGTTCAGAGTCCAAGAAAATTACACAGCGTGGGTAAGCGAAAGGCATCGGCCCAGAAATCTACCCAGGATTACCCGATAATCAGACGAGAGCTTTAGTGAGGTTGGGGAGACAAGGGGTTACACTACCACCGTTCATTTCTTCGGATACGCTCATTTGACAAGGGTTTGTGGAGAACCCTAGAAAGCGGTGCCAGCATATATGTATTATTTTAAATGTATTTTTTCCAAATATAGATCTGAAATTTCAATTTCGGCCTTCTTGGACTAACAACGCTTCTGAATACTTTTTAAAGCATGTTCTTATATCAAGCTTCTTGCGAAAAGCCTATTTCCCCAGTATAGCTGCCACTGTCTACGATATGTTTAAACTTTTATTTTTGGTGCTTGGAGTCATTAATGTACATTTCTTCTGAGCTAGTCAGTGATTATTTTTTTCTCGAATACTAACACTAATACTTATATAGAGTATCGTTGGAAGCGTCGCTATTGATTAAAAGTCGATGGACGGGTAGACCACTCTATTGGTGAAGTGTTGGACTTCTGCTGAGAGGTCAAGGTTTCAAATGCAATAAAAGGCATATTTGAAAATGTCCAGCTAAGCATGAGCTGTGAGATTTTCCAGGTACCAGAACTTTCTGGCTAATCACAGACGTCACAAGGAAAGAAACTTCTTCATCTACATACTACCCTGTGAGCCACCGTAGGAGCATGTGGCAGTGGGTGTTAGAACATCAGCATTGAAAGCCTCCTAAGTCTCTTGTGGCTCCCAAAATAGTTCTTCCTACTGGGCCCCCTATACCTTAATGCAGTTGGGCTTAGTATTGCTTAAGATCCACCCTTGGCGATAAAAACAATACATTTAGATTGGAGACTGATTTTTATGTTACCTCGGGAAATAACTCAAAAGAAAACGTGTTGATCAAATGAAACATTTCGGTTAGAGAAACATCTCCCCCCACGATAACCCCCGAACCGGGTACTCCACCGGGTCAGACTCTGCATCCCTGACGACGTTTGAGCTCTGATGACAAAGCACGGCTCGTGCATCGAAAGGTCGGAAGAAATGCAGAGTTTGAGCCGGTGGAGAACACGAACCGTCTTCAGAATTTCGGTTAAAAACTCCGGAAAAAACCTTGGCGCCACTTATTGGCAATGCATGAATTGTTAGACGAGTGATTACGTCACCATTCATTCGAAGTATCAAGTATTTCCGGGAAGAAAGAAAGGAAGATATCGTTTAAGAGGGGCGTGTGCCTCGGAGACGCGTCATTTACTTTTCGAGTGACGGAAACCGAAAGCATCGCATTTCAAGTGCACTCCCTGGAGGTAGGCGAAGGACGTTTGTCTTGAGCAAAGGCGTTCCAGCGGTTTGCCGGGCAAGCCGCTCGACCATTCGACAAATCCCTGGGAGCACGAGCCGCTGCGTCGCGGCGGACCGCTTCATAACTAAACTGTCGGCTAACCGAGGTGAAGCGTGCGGCTTTTGCGGTCGGGACGCGACAGACGTTCCATCCTATAGAGTTGCTTGGATTCATCGTCCGGCGACACGGTGACCCATATACACATGGTCAGGCGCATCACCGCGTCGCGTCGCCGGTTCGAAAAGGGTTCGAAGCCTACGGGAATGCAGACGGTAGCATGCGCACAAGGGATTTGACCCTTTTACCTTTATCCTTCTCATTTTATATCCTTAGACAAACGGTTTGAGTGCATATTTTCCAGGGCGTAATGCGGGAGTCTTTGTTCGGGAATTCGTGGGGTGGGTTTTTGGCCGGATGCCAGCGTATAATAATAATGATTTTAAAAAATATTTCAGGCCGAACGTTTGGAGAGTTGGAATGCTAATTTTTTTGCCGGATTCATAATTGTGGAGCTCAGTATCCAACCGCATTCAGTCCCGATTAAATTTTTTCGATTTCCTTTGTGAGTAGAAAAAAGATGTCTGATGGCTATCCACATCTTTTCCTTCAATCATGATGAATGCACAACCCTGAAATATTAATCCTCACTTTAGACGTTAAGAAATTTTACCTATTTCATTTTTTCTTTGGAAATCAGCATTTTTTAAACTTTTGATAGCAATATTACCACGAAATATATCCTCTCGAGTTCAGTAGAATGTTTCTATATTTTAAATGTGACTTGAGAATGGGTTGAAGCATTATTTTCAGTATATATTCGTCCTTTTCCCGGATCATAGAGGTTAATTTAAATTATGAATAAAAATTTCCGTTGGTATTCTGTCAAATTAGATTTTCTCATTTATGGAAACTTTTGGGAACTTATAATCTGAGTTAAATAAAAATATTTCTTGACATACTCATGACATTGACTGATATGTCCTTCCCGTTACATACAATTTCTTTTATTATTCATATGCACATACGGTCCCATTTATCCTCTACTCTCCGGAAATTTTGTAGCCCTTAACTGTTTGTGACTTTCTATACGTCATACGAATAATATAGCATAAGTTGTTTACGCTGTGCATCCAACTAAAAAGGTCTTTTCTTATATATGAACTTATTCAACAGCATTAATGTCCGAAGAATTGTGCTTTTATGATTAATTCGTCCTAAATATGGATAACAGCTGTTGTTAGTTATTTTCAACGCACCATGATAATTTTGGGGTAAAGACCTAGATATACATTAAGTAAATAATTATGTAGGAATGAAGCGGTTGAAAGAGAGGAGAGTGGACTGAAGAGCTGCTGAAACCAATCTTCGGATTGATGACAACTGATGACGATTCAGCCATCACTATGTTCATCCAATTTAGACGATGTGGAAATAAATTTGCATTTGAAAACATCATAGCCATTTGAATCATGCTTTTCATTGTAGTATTATTTATGTGGAAAACTGTTGTTTCAGAACTAATACCCTTGGCATTGAAACTTTTATGACATTACGCGAAAGTACCTAAGTGATAGTCGTCGTAGCCTCTCCAGGAAATCTTTTCCCTAAGGCGACTCCAATTGGACTCTTCATTCTCCACGAGCAAATGTTTTGATGAAAAAATAAAAGAATGTCTCCTCTCCAGTTTCGTCCCTCTTCTGGCCTTTTTAAGACTCAACAGTCGAGTTTTTCGTCCCTCTCTTTCAGAAGGAGCGTCGAAATATATACTTTGTCTCTCGTCCACCAGAGAGAATCCCCCCACGCCCTCCTTCTCTCACTCCCTTTCAGTTTTAGTTTGTTTTTCGTCCCTTTATTTTTTTCTCCTCCTCCCGAACCTTCCAAAAGAAACGTTTTTGAGTTCGATGCGGCTCATATAAAAGATCGCGGCGGATGGTCGGTCCCCCCCCCCCTCGCCTGTCTTGAGTGATGCCCGGAGGGGAAAGCGGTTGGATGAGGAGGAGGTAGGGGAAGAACTGTGGGAGGGGAAGGGAATGGGAGAGCAAACTCGGGAGTGATGCTGGCTCGAGTCCAAAGATAAAGGCACAACTCTCCTCTCTCTCCCAACCTTTTCCCTCCGTAATTCCCGGTCTTGTCTCTCTCTTCTTCCGAATCTCTCCTCATGGGGAAGCTCGTTGCCTTTCCTCTTTCCCTCACCTTCACTTCTCATACCACCTTTCTCCCCCACCTGAAGATAAACAACCCCTAAATTATCCCTCTCTGGTCCCTGATAATAACGAAAGGCAATCTCTTCAACAAATGTAACAAACCTACCTCTTCGAGTTCAGATAATTTTGCATTTCGAAGTCACATCGCATAAATTTGTCCAAAAACGTTCTTTTCTGTGGGAATGAATGGGTCGAGCTGATAAGTCTGAGCCCGCAAACTTATCAACTCGACCTCTAATTGGAGGGCGTTCATTTTCTTTTATTGCACGGAACTAGCCTGAATGACTTACATTGCTGCTGTTTTCGCAGAGATAGTCGCGATTCACCTTTATGGCTTATGCATGAAAAGCAACGGAAAATATAAAATGTCCTTAAATTTTTCCTATTACACATCTATTTACCATTGAATGTTTTCATTCACTTCCCGACTATATGTGAAAGAAATGACTGTTGATGAAAAAAGTAAAAATATTAAGTTGCATACATATTTATTAACTTTTTTGTCATTAGTTCGTTTGATGTATCGTTATTAGTAAGGTCAAAAAAGTTGCCAATAAACTCAAAGGCGAAGAATTCACTTTGTGGAAATTTAAATGTACATATCATGGAGAGGCATTATACATTTTCCACAGAAATCTCATGAAAACATTTATGAGGAAAATTACGTTGGGTTGGTCAATAGCATCGACATAAAAAAAATCTTAATTTCCTCAAAAAAGTAATTATGGAAGGGAATACACTCGCCACAAACCTAATTTAAGTAGTGTGCGGAAAATGGAATTGTTTTTACTTTTTTCCGCTGCCACCTACTGAGCCGCTTCGCGCAGATTTGGGGCCTTAATTCTTGTATTGCACCACTTGTGAGAATAATTTTAATGTGTACATATTATCAACGTCCGAAAGCATAAGAATCACGATGGTTATCATGGGAAAAATATGCATTAAAGTCCTAATTTAGGGTAACAATTGATGCTCTGTAAGCGAATAATTTAGTAGAAAAGTATTTGAGTGATTGTGAAAGCCAAAGAAATGTACACGCCGTCTAATTTCATGGGAAAGCCGAACTTCGTTTACTGAGATGAACCTTTCAAATTAGCCTACGTGGCATTTAGATTAACCAAAAGAATATCTATTTTCTAGCAGAGGTTTTTCTAGCCATTGTCTATAGACTTTCATCCATCCACAACCATTTGTTCCTCTTTTGTTAATTTTTAATCACCGTTCCCTCTTGACCTAAACGTCACTCAATGTACCACACTCATCAGTCAACCAGTCAAAGAATCACCAGCAGGGGAGAAATTCATTTCTTTGTCCTCAATACAAATTTCAATAAATGAATAGCTGATGAACGGATTGAAAGGATATCAACCTGCTCAAATCGAATATTTATCATCCTTTCAGCTTCAATTTTCCGGATGAGTCCAAGACATCAAAAATTCTCGCCCATTCCCTTTCTGGATCAGAACTCCCCTTATCACTAATTACCGGACACATTGTGTTCGAGTCGGGTTCAGTCCCGGGCATCGGACGAATTCCTTGATTTGGCCCCTTCGTCTCGGTGAATTCTGTATTAGATGTGGGCGAGGGCGGTGTCTTCACCACCATAGGCCAGTTTCTTCCATTTGGCCCCCCAAAAGACTTGCTCATCCCCGTCTCCACTACACCCGTCTCCTCATTCTTGTCTCAGTTCTCACCTGATAACCCCGCTCCTTCTGACACTTCCTTTCCCTCACCCCAACTCTGCGTGAATTTCATCCATCCTCTCCGCCCCGGAAAGCCCTTATCATACAATACTTGATCCAGCACAAGACCTGGGGTAGGATCACGATTACTTATTTCGCGTAATAATTATCTAAACCGCAAACCGAACTGTAAGGTCAATGCTCACAGTCAGATCGAAAAACGCGCTCCATCAATTTACGGTTTAAAATGTGATTTAAACAAGTGGTTTTTTCATGCTTGATTTGAAAGTGGAAGTGAAAGACAACCATTTCGAATAATAAAACTTTGTACTTTTCCTCACTTTACTTATAAAATATAAGCGTGGAAAAGTACAAAGTTTTATAATTTGAAATGGATAGTGATTTAAAGCTCCAGACAAAGTTCATCACTCAAATGACGATCTTATATTAGTTCTAATGAAAGAAATTTAAAAAAGAACGTTAGCGCGAGCGAACGTGTTATGGAGAGTCGTGATCACGCCCCTGGTATGCTAACCTGAACTTGCTCTTTAGTACGGGCTCAAGAGTGATTTGAGCCGTCTTAGAATATTTCACACGATCATTGAACTTGTACTCTCGAGGAGTATTTTCATTCATATCATAGCGCATGTGTACTATACCTTGCTTTAAATTAAGCAATCTATCTCAGTAAGAGACCAAAACTACTGACAGAAAACTTTTACCTGTTGTTGATTTCTCGACTGGAAAATTGCTGTTAGCAGCATAGAAGACGCTAATTTAAAAATGTGAGGATCTCAGAGCGACTGGAAAAGCTCACGTGATCCGTCGACAGCCACTAGATCATACTGAGAGGTATAGGCCAATTAATACCGCATCAATTATGAAATCAAGTAGCTCAGTGAGTATGATAGCGATTATGCTTGTTTGCCTTTTGTTGCTGGTTCAGTATCACACGATGCTGGAAATTTATCAGACTACAAAGCATCTCCGAAATTGTAGTGCATCAAGAATCGCGTGGAACGGAAACGCTGACCCCCCAACTGCCCCCTTCAAGCAAGACCATCGAACATTTGTGTTCTGCCTGATGGACTGCATCATTCCCTCTTGTTTCTATTGTACGCTTGGTTAATTAGTAAAGGTGAGACACATTTTATGTTTCCTTGAATTCGAATTCACATCCGAATCACATAAAATATTAACGAAAAAAATTAATCCCAAAGGCCGTAATATTTGAAGAGGTACATGGCACATCCTAAATTTCCTTGAAAGCGAATTCATATCCGTATCCCAAAATCATAAAAAGCTATCGTATAAGATGAATCCCTAAGGCCGTAATGTTAGAGATGCGAAAGGAAGTGAAAACAAGGGTAAAAAGGAAAGATTCACACACGATATTCGAAATAAACAAGGGCAGGGACAAGCAAAGCAAAGCGCAAGTACTCACGCACGAATTAGCGGAGACCCTCGTCATTTTCAATCTGACGTTTACTCATGGTAGATACGAGGGTTTCTCCACGGCATTTACCCATCGATCGTGTTCATTCAAATAATTTAGAAACTAGATGAAAAGATACCTATTCAAATTCACATATACTTCCTCACTCCGATTTGCGATTACAGTGATCCTCGACAAGCACACACTATGTTTATGAGAACATCTCCTTCTACAGAGATTCATAAATAACTCAAAATATTATAAATACATTGAAATGATACGTACTTATACGTACTCCATGTACCCCTCAAAGGATTACGGCATTGAAGATTCAACGTCTTCAATTAATGATATGGGCGTATAGATTTTATTTTCTTTCTCCTTAAGAAGTTCTCGAATCCATAAAATCTATCGCATTCTTCAATTAAGAATAATAATGAGAAATGAAAAATTTTATGCCATCTCCTAAAATTTATATACTTTTACTGAAGCAAAGTAAGAAATCTACGATCAGTAAAACATACATTTAAGAAAGCGTATTCAAAAATATTTCTATAGTAATTAAGAATAGACAAAAGGAGCAAATAAATGACGATTAAAATAGGTTTTTTTAATGAAAGCTTATATTAAATGTAAATGAAACTAATTTTCCAGAGTTTTGAGCAAACACGTTTGATTTTTGTAGTTAATTTTAAGTGTTTTTTTATAGACTAGGGTACGAATGGCGAAAGAAGCGCAAAGATTCGAGTTCTTTCATCGCAAATAACTTTCATAATACGTGGGATTAGAAGTCTTTGCACAGATATTGAATGCTCGTATCTTAAATGTTAAATTTTTGAAGTAACATTGCCTGCGAAATTGGTGTTAATTATCACACGATACTTGTTTTTTATGTCTGCTAATTTGCTAAATTAATAATTTAGCACTTTCCTTACTGAGAATTTCTCAAAGAAACATCAGCTCAGTGCCCGCCTACATTTTATTAGAGAGAATAACTTACTTACCCTTAAGAAATAGAACCTCCAATTCCTTCATTGGCTCACCTCCACCTCTTTCTTACGCCCTCCTCGCCACTTCCCCACCCCACTTCTCCATAAATACTTCCCGTCCTCCTCCCCACCCTCGTAAAACGCTGACCACCTCAACCACCCCCATGCCATGGTACTGAAACCACCCTCCTGACCCCTAATGCCTTCCCAACCTCTTCAAAAAAAAACCTCCGCCGACCAAAGCCAACGCACTCCTAAGGGGTTACAAAGAAACCCCACGAAGACGCGGAGATTCTCCGTCGACCCACACCACTGGGCGTCGTCCGACCAGATCCGAGACTGCCCCGAAAGAATGGCCGTTGATTACGGCCGACAATGGTGAAGTGGAGGAAAGACTGGGGTGAGGAGCTGAAAAGAGTGGAAAAGGGGTGAGAGTTTGGTCGGGTGAGATGAGAGAGAGAGTTTTATATAGATACCTAGTCTTGAGGAGGGAGTTTGTTAAACGCTTCTGAAAGATGGGAAGTCGCTTGCTCGGGTCGGTGGAGGTAGCGATGAATCTTTCGTGGAATTCTTCTCTTGATTGCTCATTCGCGGGACGCATTCCTAATGGCACCCTGGCTTGGGAATTCTCGCACATCCTACGGAGCGCTCGGCGAGCTGCAGGAAGAAATGGAATATCATATCCAAAGATCAAATTGTAGGAACGTGCTGAGAATATTTTCTTGCTCTTCAAACTGTGAGGGAATGGCTGAAACAAGTATGGGATTTTATCGAAGGGGAAAAAAAGACCAGACGGGTTCTTTACTAGGTAAAGTGTAGGAAATTTGTGAGAAACATGAAGTGAGGCATGGGCACTCGAATTCATGCAGCTCCGTCCAGCAAAGATGAAAACTGAGACTTAGTTTTCTTTCGAACTCTCCGTGAGCACAATTAGAAATGTGCGCGCAAGTTTGTATTATGATAGAAACTTTATTTTGTTTTTTACAAGTTTCCCGTAATTTTCTCTCAATAGGAAAGTTTTCCGATAAGTAGGTAATCGACTGACTAAATTTAACGGCAGAATATTATTATTTTTTTAAATAGCTTCATTTCTTCAAAGTGCCGGGCGTGTGTATTATATTTTTCAACGACTGCATCACTAGTTATGATTTACCATAGAGTTTCATGAATCCCTTACTTCACCGTACGTATGGGTTTAATTTTGAAATTAAAATAAAATCTTTACAAGGGATGTACGTATCAATTGTTTTAATTTACGTGGGAGGTAAATAATGTTCTTCACATGTATTTCATCTTTACTAAGGAGAGATAACAAAAATTGCATGTGGAGGGAGGTTCATCAGCGTGGCGTGCATATTGATCGACGGCACATAAACTAACCAAATTCTGAAGTCTCTATATCAGAGCGGTGATCATACTTGATATCAGTGTATTGAATCAGTACCTTTAACTTTCATGGGTAGTATTGAGAACGAAAGTTTGGGGAGACCCCCTTTAAAAGTATAGAAGCAAAAAAAGGCCACATAAAACTCTCTTCGTCGTAAATTTACTACCTATTACATTTATATATTTCGTCAATGCTGCCCTTACAAAGTTTTCCTGGAATAACTGGGACCGCTCGTGAAGTCGTGCTCAACATTTTTGAGGGGTACATGCTCTGCTGCATAACTTTGCACGAAATACAAACATTTTGTATCAGTTTAATAGAATACTGATCAGACTATCTCTTATATCAACTCTGTGACTAATGATGCTAAGAGATTTAGTGACTGACCTCATGGAACAGCATTAACTCGATAGAAATAGGTCATCCGGGGTCATGAAGTAGGATAATCTTTGGCTATGCGGGCCACTCCAACCGGGCACACGTGCCTTTGAATCTTTTTTTTATCTTCACCGCATCAGTTTCCCTTTGATTATGCGAAAAGTATTATATAATAAAAAGGTTACATTAGAGTAGGATATTTACAGTGAAAAGTGCAAAAGAAACGCTTCAACTTTTTGTCAAGCAAAATAGTGCTTTGGAAACACTCTACTTGCAAACGTTTGCATTACAGATGTATTTTTCCGCATGGAGCTGAAAATTTATGCGGCGATTAATTCTGAGGCGCGGGGTCTAATGCATATGCACCAGCTGCTTGCTCTTGGTCATTAGCAAGAAGTCTGGCGGGCTGGGGGCGGACTAGGTAACCTAAAAATT
Organism: Pyrrhosoma nymphula; assembly: GCA_963573305.1. Classification (NCBI taxonomy): domain Eukaryota; kingdom Metazoa; phylum Arthropoda; class Insecta; order Odonata; family Coenagrionidae; genus Pyrrhosoma; species Pyrrhosoma nymphula. The sequence continues at coordinate 37,377,397 of OY754331.1, read as the reverse complement.
ACTACACTGTAAACCCTGATTGGACATGAGTATTTTTTATGAGTCAAGTCTACGAAGTTATCTGAAAGTCCTAATGTCGGTCATGGTTTTAATTTCAAATTGTTATCATTAATTATAGCAGAATGCTGGTTTCCGCCATGAAAATTTGTTTTCTCATAACTAATAATGCGGGAAAGAGGTAAATAATTCGATCTGCTGAGCCAGATGTGTTTTTCTCCAAATAATTCCCTTAAAACAACGGACAATCGGCATATAAGACGTAGAAAATTTTCTTTCTTAGCAACGAGGCACAATATATTTAAAGCATCCTGCGTAGAGACTATGATTTTCAGTCAGTCAAATAAAATTTAAGTAAGGCGGAAGAAATGCAAAGCAATATTTCTGCTGTGTATCAAAGGATGTTGCTTTCTACCGACGATTTTACCGATGAATGTAATTAAATATGACTTACAGAATAGCGTATTTCACAAGCAAGTCGCGAAGGAAGACAAACGAACCGACTGATGTATCTATTTAGCATATCTTAAAAGAGTTACCGAATGGCACTACAGGATGGTCTGTGTGTGGAACGGTGGGAAAATGGCAATATGGAGAGAAAGGGGAAAAGAGGGTTGGTAGGAGAGGAAACGGAAGAGGGGAAGCGGAAATGACGACATATTGTTTCTCGAGAACAAATAAAAGCGAGGAGGATGGAATAAATTCCTTTTGGGTTTCTCAGATCAGCAGAATATCATTCTCCCATCAAACTTAGGTGTTGAGGCCGCTGTTCCTGACGAGCTTATAAAAATTAAGCAGCTCCAGAACTTCTAACCAAAAGCTTCTAGTTGGAATAATCCCGAGTAATCGGCAATTAAGTAGTCCCATTTTAAATATTTCGGATCCGTTTCCTGTATACTTGAAATAAATTTATTATTTGTAATTTTATCGCGAAATTTTAATCTCTAATGATGGTGCTTAAGCTTCAGATATATCAGAGAACATCGTTATTCATAAAATATTACAGTACAATTATTTGCATGACATTGCTATGAAGTGTTGCTTTTAAAGAAAATTTGGGCCAAATGCTATAATGTTCGGAAAGTGATAGCCCGTGATCGTCATTACCAAATGGCAAAATTCGAGATAAATGTGAAACCGTTAATCATAGATTAAACTGTAAAAAAATCAAAATTTAATTCAGGCGTTTGTTTGGAGAGGTTCTGTTTGGAATATTTTACTGGGCGGTAGTTGTGGAGAAGGCAACGCGGTGTGTGCTCCTTTATATTATATAGGTATCCAAATTTAAATAGCAACTCAGGCACGGAGCTGAGATAAAAGATGGAATCATAATTTGAAAAAAAAGCACAACGATTAGGTCCAAGGATTTCTGGTTGACAGGTTTGTTTAGTCGTCATGGCAAGAAGATTCAAGAAACCAAAGTCCGTCTCACCAAAATATTATTAAGCCTTTAATCCAGTGTTGTGAATGCCTGCCGAATGGAGATAATTATATAATCGAGTCTCGAAAGCAGCTTCAAACTATTATTTCGCTTTTTTAAAAACTTATTTTGACTTTTTTAAGAACTGGTTTATTTACTTCAGCAAGGAATTTCATGCTTTGATGCCGAGATTCTTATTTTTAATTCCTTCTCTGAACTTTACGCGGGCATCGCGGAACCTTCGAATCCCAGCCATTACTCAACTCTCTCTGACAATTAACGTATTCAGCCTTCCTTTTCCCATTACATCTCAGGTCTCCTAACATTAACCTTTTCCCGCCAATTCTCCGCGTTTTAAATTTCTTCGTTTTTGGAGTTAAACACTCGTGCGTTTTACTGCTATATAAAACTGCCAACATGGAGAAGCTGTAAAACCTTTAAGAGTAGGTAATGAATCGCAATTCCACGCCCACAGGGTCATTATCTTGAGCCGCAGTAGTTCTTAAACGCACGTATTGATTTGGATGGGGTATTTCACCGGCACCATTGACCTATATTAACTTAATAGACCTATAAAGCCTTAAGCCTAGGATCATACTTATGTATTTGACTAGAGTTAAAATACGACTTTCATCCATCCATTGCTATTAGCATCGAAGGAAAACTCAAAGCTGAATGTTTTGTTGGCTATGCTTTCCGTATTTTATCTGCTAATCTCAAGCCCCGACGCTCATGGATTCCACAGAATCGGTTTCCTGGTGCCGCTATATTACTACGAGTATGCTTTGTAAATAGTGAGCGACATACTCTACGTGATCTTTTGGCAGCTTTTCTCTTTCGCTTGATGATTTTAGAAATAAATGGTGAACAATTAGTATTGCTCTTTCACTTGGTAGGTGAGTTACGGCGTGAAGATTCGATTAACTGCAATAGATACTTGAATAAAAGAAACGGGAAAACAGGCTAAGACGATCAGCATGAGTCAGTCGCTATTTTGGTGGCATGGATAAAGCAACATTGGGGTAATTAAGAGTGAATATCAAAATGTTATACCCAAGCTTCGGAAAGTCACGATGCCATAATACAATGGCACATGTCCCAAAATGCAAGATGCCACTGATGATGGCTGGTACGTCAGACTTCAGTCAAATGTTAAATCTCGGCCGACATTTGATTAAAAAAATAACTACATAAAAAATTTACATTCTGGATGATACCTAATTGTTACTACCTGGATTTTAGATCTACGATTACCGTCGAAAACGCATTAGCTTTGCCGTTCCCGCCGAGAAGTTATCGGAGGAAACATTGTGTTCAAATGCATTGTTACAATATCAATAGTGGTAAATATGGATTGGTGTTCCAACTGCTGCGATTAAATTACACCGTTTATTGCTGTAAGATTCTATTGATCAATTTAAAAAGCACGTTTTGGTTTGGAGTTTTTAATAAGCTGGCATTGAGATATTGAATTTCTTTTTCTTATTTTATCACCCATGTTTAGCATAGCATTCATAAACAATTATTTTGCTATATAGAGATGTGCTATTTTTCAACTTCCTACCGACATTGATCCTTAAATTGCAAATAAATCAATTTATAAAAGAGTTCCAACCCCCTTGACTCTATATAACTAGTACTAATAAATAGTACTCTGCATCACTAGTACTCTGAAAAACTAGTTACTAAACATTCAGTTATACGGTAAATTCTTGATACACATCTCTTTACGTTAGGTAATTACAATTGGAAGAAAAACGGAGGTATTCAACCTGAGGTGTTACTAAATTGAAGTCATTTTACGAAAAGATGAGCATGAAAGAAAAAACTTGCATTTCTGAGAATAATCTCGATATAAAAATGTGAGGGAAAGACGCGTACATTTTTTCTGCCCTTATAAAAAATCTAATTTATAGTTTCTTTTATTGATGTTTTACTCGAGACTAGTATATTTACTCCCCATATCCATTTGACCAGGAAGTTTTTCCTTCACGACGGTGTCTTATGTCTTAAGGCGATTACCCTTTGAAATGAGGGAAGAATATGCGCTAATCAAGGGCCCGCATGTGTGCCGTAAGGATTTATGGAGAGGCGGCGCTCTGTTTGCAACTGATGACTTAGGGATTACTCGTTGAGTGGAGCTAAGTGCAGCGGAGGAATATGTTGAAGTGGGGAACCCCCCACTGACTCGGGGTGTGTGCATTTACCTAACATTGTCTCCAACCCCTTAATCTTCGAGGATTTTGACTTCTTGATGCAGAGGTCACGAGGGATGAATTGTCGCCCACGCCCATAGTGTTGACAATTCGGTCCCTATTGTCCCATCGCTACCACTGTTGCCAAGTAGTCGGAGTTCTATGATTCTCATTAAGAATACTAAGCTGCTGCATTGTGATGCAGGGCATATGAAGACTCTTGGCTTTACGCTTACGTACATTGTATCCGAAATATCATTAAGGATAGTCTCAGGAACTCTTGGATACTTATTAGATGTCGGAAACAAAGGAAAATATTTTAGACAATTTTGGTTCTCCATCCACGAACCTAGGGGCGTATTTTAGAAACCTCCTTAAGTTTATTATTTATACGGTATGCAGCCTCTTTATTCAGGTGACATTAGGATTTGCATCATTTTTCAGATGTCTTAAATAAAAAATTTGATATCCTGTGCGCATAGCCCGGATATCAAAAACCTCTATTTCTATTGACTTTGTTACTAACTCTAGACATAATGACCTCTAGGTTACTTTCTAGGTAGGTTTATCTTTATATCTCTACCTAGATATCAGTAGCTATCTAGTTAGCCATGCATCTATAGATATTTATGTTGATTTTGTTACTAAATCTAGACAGAATGACCTCTAGGGTACTTTCTAGGTAGGTATATCTTTATATCCCCATCTATATATCAGTAGCTATCTAGTTAGCCATGCATCTACATATAATTATAAATATCGTTTTCTGGATGTTTTTAACCTTTCATCCATGCCTATAAGTAAAAACAAGCAATATTCAAGAGTAAACTAAAATATTTTCTTTAACCTGTTCGTTCCGTGGTACATTTGTCACAATGAAGTTATTTAAATTTCCAGTTTAAATGCAAAGTTAAAATTTTTTTTTCAGAAGATGCAAAGGCACGAGACGCGCCATAATTATCGCTCGTCCCAATAGGTACTCCTAAGCTATCAGATCAGTCACCATCCCTTTCACAGACATCTCCATTTCAACTGAATATCGCTGAATGATATCTAAGTAGTCTTAATTCTTGCTGGAAGACAAGAGTAATATGGAAATAGGGAAAATGTACAGTACAATATATGTAGCATTTTAGAGCTCACCATGCCATTTGGAGCATAAAATATTTTCAAAGTTTTAGCAGCCAGACACTTTATCCCCCTCTCATTCTTATAAAAATTAAACTCCTGCTCCATTTTCCACCATGAATTTTAATTAAGTTAAATTATTAATGAGCAATCCTCAACTGATCAGTAAATTACCATTCCGCTCATCGTTTGCCATTTGTTTTTTGAGCGAAGGTTACGGTTATCGTACGGAAAAGGGAATTGGAGATGCCAACTTGTTTTGCCAAAAAGGGAGGGAGAAGGCAATTATTTGCCACTCACGTGAAAAAGACAAAGCAAGAAAAGAGACCCATTGTTTGTCGTGATCTCCGCCGCGACTCCGAACGCCGAACGAAATAGTAAGAGCGGTGGCGACTCTCAGCTGTGTGAGTGGAGTGTTCCCTTTGGCATTCGCGGATTTATTCATTTTTTCGGCTCTTGGAAACGAGCGATGGCTCAAAGAAGCCAACCAAAGACGGTCGCGTAGATTGGAGGTGTGTCTTAATCCAATATTGCGAGCGTGACGAAGAGATGATAGCTTTCGGAGTATTTCTCTTTCCCTAGAATTTCGGTAGTTTTATTTTCAAACGGCATGAGACGTTTGCTAGGGCTTCCCAGCTCTCCACGTCTTTAAACAGACCAGGTCTGGCACGGTTCCCATTGTATTACAGATACAAGGGATTCAAATCATGAAGTTTTAAGTGTCATATTAATATTACTATAGATTGATCCATAGGAAAATCGTATACCTTTTCTACCCATATGTTTAATACTCTTCCTAAATGCCTGGAATTCTGGCCGTCAAAGTGCCCCAATTGCTGAAAAAAATACAAGACCCGGCTTTATAATCCGAGGTGAAATATTTTCTCGGCATGGAAACAGAAATTAATAAATTCTCCAGTGTATTGTTCTCATGTCAATAAAAACGACAGTCAGATGTAATACACAAAACCCAAACTTAAATTAGACATTAGAAATCCGGGCCTAAGCGTCTTAGAAATTTACCATTGTTGTGTATTTACTTACTGCTTTTTTTACTTCACGGAACAAAAATTTAAAGTAAAACCGGCAGTTTTTTACCTCACGGAACAAAAATGTATAGTAAAACATGATTTTTTTAATCATTCATTTAAAATTATATCTTTCAAAGTGAAGTAATAAAAGCTCACGTGCATTTTTGCGCGGCTATCCCCTTTAAAATATATTTTATCTCATACTCTTGCTGCTCTCAGCTCAACCGTGTTTCTTCAACTCTTTTTTTATTTGAATGACTATCATTTTCCTCTCTCTTGCCGGCGTGCCTATATTTTCCTTTCCATTACGACCATTAGTATCCCATCATCACCTATTACTTGCGCTACCACCCTTATCTGCCTTTTACTGATCATTTACAGTGACTTCTTTTCCTTTCCTACCATTCCTGGAGATTCTTCGCTTGGCTATAAAATTTTCTCCATCCTTCCACTAAATCTCATTTCAAACGGCTTCCATCGGCTCTTATATTTATTCATGATGATCATTTTAGGCTTAAAATAAATTTCCCTAATTGTTATTGAGTGGTGCTTCTTTGTTCCGTTTATCTAGTAGGTGGTAATTTTAAATTCTCATTTTAAACTTCATGTGGTTCATATTACATCGAGCAGCATTTGCCAGTTAATTTCGATAGATAATATGACTACAGTAATGACATTCATGCCTTAAAAGCAACTTGTGACCGCGGCATTTCCAAACACTGTCTTTATGAGAAAAATGAAATGATACGCATATTTTATGGGATTTATTTCATGCTTATAGAATTCATCATTTTCAATTGTTTAGCACTTTGAAGACAGTGGATATCACAGCAGCTTGGGCCCTTGAGACCCAAGCGTTTTTGGGTACTTGACAAAATTTCACACGATAATCATAAAAAAACCTTTCAATAAGGCTAGAGGTATCATTCCAAAAAAATAAAACTTAGATCAAGTTAGATGGTCTACGTTTTGACCCAACTTGCGAGAAAAAGAAGATCGTAATTATTTAAAGTTTTAAACGTAGTACTCGAATGTAGCCAGTGCATGGGATTTTAAGTACGTAATCGTGCAGCCCGAGTTCCGCTTGGGAATCGACTTCAAAGTGTTAAGCTTCAACTGCAAATATTTACTTTGTCTCCCCGACTGCATTCATGGAGAGGAAAATAAGACATCGGCGGAATAAAGTGAAGCCATTCACGAGCTCGCACTCTCACCTGCGGACTTTATAATGGCACGCTTTTGGTCGTTCTCCCTCCGAGAGCACGCTTAGATATTATTTTCGCCATCCCCCCCATCCCGGAACGACGCCGGTGCTTCTTGTTCACTCGCTAAGTGAGGCGATAATGAAAAGTCAATCGAGCCCTTCTTCTATCCTTTCCACCGTGAGTGACTTGGGGCGGACGACCTCGTCCATTGACGGAGAACTCTGGAGGAGGCGAATGGCCGCGAAGCACAATTGTCTTATGATAATCTGAGCGAGATATCAATTCATTATTCATTACAGTAATCTACCGGTTAGAGGTAGGTTGTGTGATGAAAGTCAGAGAATATCCAACGAACTCTTACACGTGCCGTGCTCTTTCTACCTCTTGTATTTCTTTCTTCATCTCAGCATAAGTCCTACCTTTCTTCATCCCATCCATAAAACCGATTCTCTTCCTTCCCCTTCCCACGGATGAAAATTTAATAAAGAGTTTGGTCACATCATCAAGAAATCTATATCGTAATTTCTAGGAATACCAAAATATGTCATTTTGCATTGTTCGTAGAGAATTAAGGAGCCCAAAAATTATTGAAAATCTACAAAAATTTACTCAGTTAAACAAAATTACACAAATAATTAAGATTTCCTAGTAAAAAAATAGAATACATGGAGTATAAACATGATAGGGAAACACATATACAATAAGAGATCGGGAACAATTAATAGAACAGACAAATTTAAGTGTCATGGGTAATGCATACATCCAAATGGGCTTGACAAAGAAGCAAATAAAGGATGAGAGAAATGGATGGAAGTGGCGTACTGTAGGTTAGTACAGAATAGTTATAATAAGGGAGCGTTCTCCCACAATGTAAAGACAAGACTCTCTAACTCAGTTGTTAAGTCAGAAGGACTTTATAGTCCAGAATGCCTGTCTGATACTGAACAAGAAAGGGGAAATAGAAGAATTAAAGAAGAAAGAAAGGAAAATAATAAGGAAGGTACTTGATTCGGTGAAGAAGGAGAATGACACTTGAAAGGAGAGGAAAATTAAAGATCTTTACATAAAAGTGGAGAAGATCTCAGATGTAATACGAAAGAGAAGACTGATGTTTTATGGGCACATAGAGTGAACAAGAAAATCTCGAGCTGCATCAAGAAGAAATTTTGGGAGGACAGAATGACAACCAAGCAAACCAGTTGTTTCCCCTTGGTCCACAGTGATTCAAACTCGAAAATGAAGAATAAAAAAAGCCAAAATATAATCCACTTATTTTACTACTTATCGAGATATTTGCAAAACAATAATAGCCGGTTTCCAAGGGATTTGGTACGGCTGACCATTTCAAGGAGATGAACTCGATATTCACAGGCTTAAGTTGTTGAAAATTCATGATGAATGAATCAGTAAAATAGCATTTTACTTTTTACAATAGATTTATTTACTGCCAACATATTTTATCGGAAATATCATCGCCCCTATCATCAACGCTTATGATGTCGCCTTTGTGATGAAACCGGTCGACAACAAATAATGCTATTGTGCAAATTACAAAGTTATAATACTGATTAAGTCATTTCAGAGAGCCATTATTTAAAAAAAAGTCATTGGGTTCTGACGCACTGATCGCATCAAAAATATAAAGATGCGTATTTCGTAGGCTTTCTCTTTAGTTTAAAAAAATATAACTCACCGTAATACTTCTTTATATGGTCACAAGAAAACATTCGGTTTTTAAGGAATTTTCAGTGTACGGCCTGAAACAAATAAGTTAAAGTCTCAAATATGCATACTTAGCTTATTACTGAGAATTTCAGTAAAAATATCAAATTTTGAGTTTCATTAAAATTAATATAGTAAACTAAATTAGTATACAACAAAAGTTTATGCTACTTATAGCTGAATACATTTTAAAGTAGAACTCGATCATGGTATGATTAAGGAAAAATATCAATCAAACTACCTTAACGTTAACTAGGAAAATCCGACATAGATAAAATAGTGTAGCATAGTTTGCTCATTTCACCTCACAGTAAAAGAAGTATAATGTAATATAGTCGCATAAAGCGTACTAATGTGTGAAGTGTTTCTCGATGAATCTGCATACCTATGCACATAAGCTTTAGATTTCTATCATCTTGTGTGCGTATTTAGCAGCAAAATATCTGAATAGATGGTATCCTCTACAAGGCTTCAACAACTGTTGTATTAAATAAAGTAAGCATCAGAAATTTTGATGAAACAACCAAATTAGATTACCATACATGCATAGATGGCTTAATATTGTGTTGATCTAACTGAATATGTCCCACAGATAGTACGGAACCTCGGTTAATCGGGACTCGGATAATGGAGTCTCTACTGTATCTACGGAGCATAATAAATTGACTTTCCCAAAAATCACAGTGGGCCAAAGAGATCTCTTCGTCTGAGCAATTCCTTTACTCGACCGTACATGCCGTTCGGAAGTCTCCTCTCAGCGAAGCAACGGTGGACGGAAATTCATTCACTTTTTCGCTACGAAGAGGAGAGTAAAATGAAAAAGAAAAAGGAGAACCGTTAAGGCTTCGAGTCCTGCCTCTCTATTCACCAAAAGCGCCCCCACATATTTCCCCTCCCTCCTACCGAATATCTCGCCCGGCCGATAATCATCTTGACACGCGCCCGTTCCTTGTATTTTTTTTCAGCACGGCACGCGTGCTACACCGGGCGTAGTCTTCTCTCTTGGTCCAATTGGTTGGGGCCATTCATCCAGCGATCTTTTATGTGCAATAGTCCTACTCCTCCTCGATTGAACCCACCACCTTGAGCATTGCCCTTCGCCTCGAGTAAGGAGACAATGGGTTATGTATAAGGAGAGCCAACCAAGAGTCGAGATCTTGATTCCGCTGCTCCCCTAAAGCTCGCTACGCACAGCTCAGCTTCCCTTTCATCTTTTCAGTCTGCCATTGTGGCGTTCCTTCGTTTCCTTCGCCGACACTTTCACACTTCGTCCCTTCCTTTTTCCTTCCTCTGTTGGTAGTGACGAGAGAAATATCACGCACGTTGGACGCGCGCCCCCGTTTTCGGGTGACTTCAGCAGCCTCCATTGTCGCACCATCCGAATTCGAGGCTCCCTTCCGCTCGGCCTATTTCGTTTTCGTCCGACCCTCTGGGCTCGTGGTTGTGCCCCGAGGGGAGAAATGGTGGGGAAAGGAAGGTCTGGCCCACGAACCACTCGCCAGACAAAACCCTACACTTTTTTCGTTCACCTCACCATGTCTCACCTTTCCTTACTCCCACTCACGAGCCACCCTTCTTCCTCAACTCAACCGTCAATCTCCGGGTTCTTTCTTTTCGATGTAACATTGTGTGGCTTTATTCTAAGCTTGATAGATGTCAATTACCATCAATAAGTCTATGAGGTTAAGCTGATCGGTTCGAGACGTGGAATACTGCGTGTCTCATTTAAACGTTTTCCCTATAAGGAATACTAGTCGCTGCGGTCAGTGCCTATTGGTGTTTACCGCAGATAATACTCAGTTTCACCATCTGCTTATGGAACTAAAATTACTTGATTTGCGATCATCCCTTACCATTAATTAACGTTCACTGTACATTAGACGTCACAATATACCTCATTTCCTAAGCATGGCATATATTTGGATTTTATGACCTTAAAAATTGACAAAATCATGTGTTTCTGTAATTAAGAGGTCTTAGAACGTAATAAATGGACAATTAGGGAAAAATCGGCCATTTTATAATGATTGGCACCGTTGACAGTAGGCTCAATTGGACTTACTTGGATATGGTTCCATAGTACGTATTGGATTGAATTTTATCTTCCCCTGCTGATCTGGCTCAGTTGCGACAGATATTGGTTCCCAAATACTTTGCTGCAACCCGATAAACATTTCTCCGGCTTTGACCCCCGTTTTTTCTTCAGGAGAATATGAAAAAAGTCTGAATACGCACGAATTAAGGTAGCACGTAGTGCGTCATTACTAATTAACAGTTGTAACTCTCCTACTCACCCCCCCCCCCGCTTTTGTGACTGCCCTTCTGTATCCAACGACCTTCTTCCCTTCCTCCCCCGTAGCCACCCTCCTCTGTGTCTGATGCCCCTTCCCCACTCACCACCTTGGAGATGCCATTAACGACAGAGCACCAACGTGCAGCTCCCCATCCCCTGGGTAACTGTTATTTCACGGACTCTTAAACCCAAGGATGAACCCTCCCTCCCCTACCACCCCTTAAATAAAAATCTTCCCCCTCCCACCCAGTTTTATGTAAACATACACCTTTTCAACCTCTGTAAAGCACCTGTATGTGCAACTCTGTTACTAAACCGGTCGTTATTTATTAATTAATCTGCGCGGAACTGTAGTGTTTTTTTCACTGTTGCGTTGCATGAAATACAAAAATCATCGAAAAATGTCTAAGTATTACTTTTTGGTCGGTATTCTCTTTTGTGTTCGCTTATGTGTTCGCAAGCTAAAACTAGCCTAGTGGAATTATTTGAATTTACTTGAAGCACTTGCCATTAATGACTGCTGAGGTTTAGTTTTTAACCACGGTGAACTTTGGAAAAATACCAATGGATATTTAAAATATTATTATTTTGAGCGTATAAAGATTATTTCAATGTATATAATTTGAATAAATGACATTCTCTTTCGTAAAAAAATGCCAATTTATTAGGAACGAGAACTAATAAAAACTGCCGATCGCAATATCGCAGTCGCTGCAGATCGCAGTCCCACCGTGAAATTCTACGTAATAGCAGCCGTGCCTTTTACCGGCACTCAAAGTTTAGTGATGCAAATGTGCTTCTCAATCTCTTTTTTTTTATTTCCTTGATGGAAAAACTTTGCTTCACGCAGCGATATTTCCTCCTTTGCATTACTATCTACCAAACAGTCGTTGATCCCTTTCGCTAGTATTTTATTTCCACTAACCATCTTCTACCTATCCTAATTTTCCGCTCATTTTAGTCCTCCATTTTTCGTAATATTCAACTTTTATTCCGCAAAATACGTCTGTTCATTAGTGCCCCACCCAACTTGCCCTTGGAACACCACTTAGGACGGCCAATTATTTTTAAAGTATCTTTTTTCTTTGAAAGTGCAAATGGCTAGTCGGAAATTTTGCTTGAGAAAACATAATTCATGCGACAGAGACTACCATTTTACGTTTTTATTTCCTGTTAAAATGGCTTTTCAGTGAGCACTGAGCTACTCAGGGAAATTTTGCAAACATCCATTTTAAATCTTTTTTATCTTCATGACTTTCTGAGGTTGCTACTTCGTCGGAAAGCTTACTACTTTTTGCCAAACCAACATCGCATTCACCTAACCTTGAAAATCCATTTTTCACAACTCAGGTTCACAAATCCAATTTCTCGGTAACTTTGCTCAAATGAGTTGCCATTTATACCTTAGGTTAACCATGAGGGAATCACTTATTCACTGACAGAAAAACAATTGAATCTTGGATTAAGTGGGAAAAATTGTTTGCCACGTTAACGGTCAAATTATGTTCCTCTCTGGGTCACCAATTTTGCCTCAAATATAAATTTTTATTCCATTATTTTACTATTTTATTAACCTGCGATCGGAACCTTGTCATTATTTATTTTTGATAATTACTAATTAAAATTATTGCAATTATTTTGTTGAATTTATAAGCAGCATTGGCTTATGTATCTGTGCATCCACCTCAAGTCACTTGGGCACTAAGGAAATGAAAAAAAACCTTGTGATGAAGCGAATAACAAGTCTTTCGGAAAATTTGGCCAGTTGACTGTTTGGTGCCTTTAAGGATATGTCTACAGTAGAAATCTGGTTTGCGTTCCTACTTATGTCTGTAAATGTTACTCCTGAATAATTATTTGAAATGGGTTTAGTAATACATCACATACATTTGAGGCAAAAAGTTTACACGTTTCTCATTCTGTTGGCCGTAACCAATAGCCAATTTGCCTATAAAATCCTGATTAATCCCCCTCTCCAAGCCATGAAAGATTGCTGAGGAAGAGGGTGTTTAATAAATCACTTTATCGTTATTAATATTAATTGATTATAAAAATTTCACATTTGATTTTATTTGATTCTTTCAAATTTCAACATTTAATTTTATTTCATACCTCTATGGAATTATTCAAAATAAATATTCCACCCTGAAGGTAACAATGATGCCTTGATCAGGCTCCTTATTTTACATTCTTATAGCTTTAATAAGCCTCGGAGCGTAAAGAAAACAGTTGAGAAGAAATATAGGGAAAGTTAATCATGGTTTATGTACGCACCATAAGAAACACGGGCTGGAAAAAAATTAATTCGGACCGTTACGAATATATTGTTTTCGATTTCCTCGTCGTCATCTTGTTTTGGATTTTTGACTTCTTAGTCAGTCTGCGACCCCATTTATGCGCTCACTACGTGATTGTTTGGACAAAATGACTTCTTGGGGGAATTAAAACATTTTTCTCCTCTTTTTTACTTCGAGATTTTCGTCACATCTCTCCATCCCTCTTCCCTTCTACCTGTTCCTCTCAGACCCTTCTACCTTCCAGACTTCGTTTTCCTTCTCTCCTGCTCATATTCCCCTCCTCTTTCTGGACGCGTCTGGCAACTTTTTCGGTCCACTACCACCCTTCGCCCGCCTCAGACACCACACCGCCCTCTTCAAAATGTCTCCTCTGTTCGCAGTTCCTCTCCACTCCACCTCCCCTGCTCCATTCCCTCCCCCCTCCCCTGCTCCATTCCCTCCCCCCTCCCCTCCACCACCACCCAATCTCTCTCTCTCTCCCACCTTCGTGCCTTACGTGAAAGAGGTTTTAAAAATCGTAGTCCCCCGTCTTCTTTATTTTTTTTAATGCGTGCGGTTCAGATGGCCGAAACTTTCTGGTTTATTTTTATTTAATTTTTGCTGGGACCAGAATTTCAGATGTTTTTCTTTTTTTTTCTCTTCAAAATGTTACCCGTGAAAGTGAGCTGTTTTATCAGACTATGCGCATAATACTTCACAGCCGAGACGGTAGAAGTTTTTTTCCTGCGGTGGAAGGACGTTTGTCGGTTTAGTCGGAGATCACCTGTTAAAGGGAGGAGAGCGCTAAGGCAATTAAAGAGGATGTGATGAAAGTCAAACCTTCATCAAGAGACGTTTTCGGTTGCATAAAGCTTTGAAGCTCTGATCAGTGAAACTGATGGTATGTGTGATATCGGCGTAGAAAGACTATGTTAGAAAGAGTAATAGTTGCCACTTTGGGAAAAGTTCTTTTATTCATCCCAAATTAAGTCACTTTCTAAAATACACTGATTTTTAATGATCCGATTGTAGTTTACTGTCATAATGCAATTGGTAAGGCGCTGATCATCATTATGGTTACCCAGCCTTTTAAAACTGCGTCCGGTTAAAAATAAATCAGTGTGCAAATTTAACAAAGTAAATTTATTGGGTACATGAGGGAAATAACTGTTTGCAGATCAAAAATGATCACTTATTATCCGTAGTAAAACGTAATTCCCAGCTGTGTCCTTGAGAACATCCAGTTTATATACGGCTTATCTTACGTGACAGATTGGCATGACCTCGAACGATCACTATTGGTGACTTAATACAGTCCTAGAGCTCACGTGGTGTGGCTGATGTTTCAAACGGTTCCCCAAGTCCTCAAATCACTGCTTTATATGTAGCCTCGGAATGGATGAAGAAATGAGCCGTTTATATCGAAATTTGGAGCGTAGGTACATGATAATTATTTCAAATAAAAATTCAAATATGGGGTCAATTGGCGCTGGAAAAAAAAATCTCATTCAAACTCACATGAGGGAAAAAATGCTCGAAGATTATTGCGATCCCCCCAATTGCCCCCAATACGAAACTGGAATACTTTTTTTAGTTTTGCTGTTTTAAGAATAAAAAAATAAGCAAAATAGCTTAACACTATGCGTCAATAAGTGTCAAAACGGGAAATTTCCCTTTAGTAAAGAAAACTAAGATGATAAATGAGAAGACATATTCCCTTCTGTTTGAATAAAACTACTGCATTATTTCTTACTTTTATCTCTGCCGTTACGAATCAACGGGCATTTCTGCTAGTTTATTATATTTTTTCTTTAAAGTTTAATTCACAAGTGGATGGCATATCGTGTATTGCGTTTTAGTTTTGACTACTTTTTAGATGTAAATTAAAAAATATGAGTTACAAAAACTACCAAAAGAGAATCAAATCATTATGGTGCGGATATGAACCTTTTTGGTTATTCTCCTTGGCCGAACTTTATTTAAAGATTTCAAGCAATGGGCCAAAAGGCAATGAACAACATATCCTAAAATGACTAATATTAATTTTGCGAATTGTGTTGAGTTACGTTGTGATTCATCAAGCTTCCAATCTATTAAGAGGTGTAAGTACGAGGTCACACGATGCAAAAAAAATTGATATAATAGTATCCCACATAGACCGAATGTGTACTAAAATACCGAAGTATTTTTCGGAGAAATAATGGACAGCCCCATAAAGGTCTTCTTGATTTGATGTACTTTAGTCAGTCAGGCGAAAAATAGAGATCCCTGTTATTCCTGAATGTTCCGTTATTTTTATTCTTCGAGGAATAAGTATAAGTTTCACAATATCGACGAGAATGCGCGAATTCTATAACTTTCATTCAAAGAATTCTCTTCTCGTTACTCCGCGAAATTATCGAGAAAGGCCTTTTCTTGTATATCATACCCTGTTTTTTTCCTACCCTTCGCATTGGCTCGCTCCCCACACCCCTCTCCCCTCTTCCCCAATTACCGCGTCATTTTTCCATTTCTCCTCCCCGTATACCCTCACCCGCATCCGACGCCGCTGCCGCGAGCAATTATAGAGTCTCATTGTCCTCAGGATTCCTTTTAAGAGAACGCGGAATGAGTAAGCTCCGTAGGTTTTTAATCATCAATCTTCCAGGTCCTTATTCGTCTCACCAAATTCCAAATAAGACAATATGCTTCATTCGTAGTCCAGTCTGGGTCTTGAATAGTGCTTGTTTAACGGAAATATTATCTCTCTCACTCCTTTTGCTGCATTCTGAGAATTCCATTTTTCCTCTCTCGAGAAAGGTGAGCGAGGATACTTTCTGATTTCGTCAAAAAGGCATGGAAGTTTTTAAAAATTATATGGCCTGAATATTTGTTTCCAGGATTGCTAAACTTGAATGGTGGCTTTTGTGTCCCTTGCTCTTTTCTTCTGCTTGCCCAAACATAAGCCGACTTTCCACTGACCCGTAAAGTCTATTGCTATACTTATTTACCGAAATGTCCTCATGCTCGGTCCAAAATAATAATAAAATTAACGCCTATAATATAGATCATTAGTACAAACGTTTGTTTACCTCTTGTTTACCCAATAAATTCATCAACTCTTTACAGTTTCTCTATCAAAGGAGTCTCTGTCTCACACAGTAGTCTGTTTTTCTCTGTGAATCCGGGGAAGGTTATGAATTCAAATCCGTGTTAATTGAATTTTAATTTTTGTTTTCCAACCGTAATACATGTAAAGTTGTGCTTTTTTTTCTGCTGGACCCAAAGTTCTGGTCCGGGTAGGGTTCGAAACCATTGAAATTTTTTATCATTGCTTTTGTATTATGCCCCTTTTAAAGGAAATAATACACTCCACTATGTCCATTTTACTAATATTTAATGCAATATGAACGAAAACATTCATTGGTGACCTAATTTTACTAATTTTAGAGTAAATTTATTATGGGAGCTACTCTAACAATCTTGGCAAACTATTGGGGAATATGTCCGCTCCGTAAAAGTTCTACTGCGGAAAGGTCTCAGGTCTATCTTCTTGGAGACTTGGATTTATTTGTCTCATTCAGTTCTACTGGTGATCTTACTCAGTGGTTAGAGCAATTTACTTCGTTCAATCAACGTTTCGGTAAACTGAAGGACCTAGTGCCCTAATCCTGGTGGGTGCCATTAGCGTATCCCTAAGTGAACCTTAGTTGTGTGGATTTCAAGCGCCGTATTCTTCCTTATAAATCACAGGAAGTTCAAAGAACAAAGCTGGAGGCAAATGTTATTCTGTGAATTACCTGCTATATCGTAGGACGTAATGTTATAAGGACTCAGCCCATAGAGTTAATTAAAATTGCTAACCCCCAAAAATAGGCACAGACACGCGGAATAGGGAAAATGTTTACTCCAACGATTTAAAAAAAATCTCAATATATCAGATGTTATAAAAAGTAGTATTTATTTAAATTTCAACTGTATTTAAAAATACCACAATTTTCTCGTACAATGCGATTTTTTGTGTTCTAAGGAGCATAATGCTCTTTACTTGATGACACAGACAAAAACACCAGCCATGAGATCTACAGATTTATTAATACAGCCTAAATTTTCTCGGTAATCCGAAGTGAATTCAATGATAATAGCCTTTTCCAGAACTAACTCTGACTCGAATATTGAAAGTAATGTACTTTTGCCCGTATGATACTCGCTTACCTATTTCATTTTTACGGTTCTTTCATTTTTTTGAACGCATGCATTTCTTTCGTTTCTCCTATACCTATGGGCGTGAGCAGAAGTCTGAATGTAAATTACCCATAATCTGCGGTGCATCTTAAGAGTGTCGGGTCCCCCCTCCGGTTTGCGATGCGTGAAACCGTTTCGGGTATCTATCTGTCGACACCCTTGCCTCGTGGCGGGAGGAGGGGCGACGCCCTAACCGAGCGGGCCGCCCTGGGCTCCGCTGCACCGGTCGCCCCTGGGGAAGAAGAGAGTGGGCGTCCCAGAAACAACTGGCGACGACGCGTCGTGTGTCACGCGCGGCGAAAAACTAGCTTCTAATTCGTCGCACCCAGTTCAATCTCCTTTCCTTCTCCCGAGAAAAATAAAAAACCTTTTTGTAACCAATCGGTAACTCATATCTTCCTCGAGCGCTCTGCCTCAAAGTTTCCTCGCTGAATTTTTTAAGATAAAAAAGTCAATTATCTCATTCAATTATGTACGGGAGAGAGATTACCACCTCCCAACTTTTCGCCGCGGAGTTGCGCGATGACACGAGACTGTCATTTCGTCGTGACGTCCATGCGATGGCATAACGATAATGGACGAGTTGACGGTAACGCCCGTTTCCATAGCTCCCCGTTCACGCCTACGAATAATGCTCAGAATGTTTGACATCGATTGTATTTGGAGATGGCATAACGCACGCATCACTGAAAAGGTAAAGCAAGGTATAAATTTCAACACGTTTTATTGAGTATTGGAAACATTTATACCGTATTTACTCGAATTCACGAATATTTTCCTGCTGTTTTGGAATTTTTATTTTAGTTATTTTTAGGTCTAACTCAGATAATTTTCAACCAATTTTACATATTGGATACTCTAATACCATATTTACTTGTCTATAAGCTGATTTCTCGTAGCTTTTTCTGTAGATTTTGGAAGATTGGTTTACAAATTAGCTATTCTTAAATTAAACTCAGGCTCCATGTGGAATCATTACTCAGAAATGTATTCTAGAAAATAATATGTGTAGTCTGTCAAATATTTCCACAAATATTACAAAAATATCGTAACGACAATTGAAACACAGCAGAGAGGGTTGATGCTTTGTCATCAACGATAATACCATTATTTAAGAGGTCGAATTTAAGGCGCTAGACAATTTGATTTGTTGAAAACTATTTGAAAATGTTTGGGCAAATATGGTAGATTATAGAGAGTAGCCTAATCGTGGTAAGTATCGTTGCTTCACTTCCAAATATCGAATGTTTAACAGAAGTATTCCTTGAATTTAGACCCTCGAACGATAAATTCTTTCAAGTCTCATGGATATGTCATCAATTTATGATCGGCTACCCAAGCCTTTCTGTTATACTTCTTTAGTGCTTTTACGGCGATGTGTAGCTGGATAGGGGTAAAGTCGATTCTTTTTCTCGAAATTTATTTCATTCACCTTTAACTGAAGTTAATTCAGTCTTCACACCCAAAATTCTAGAAATTAAAAGAGTAATATGCATCTTAAACTATTTAAGCATATATCGCAACAAGTTAAGGTCACCTCCTTTGGCTTATCCCTCACAAATGTTCTTTTTACATATTCCTATCGACGTATTGATATGTGTGGTACTTTACGTTGATCATTATAAGGGTGTTTGTCTGATGAACTAATATGTTCAATTCATTAAGGGGATCATACGGTTATACTGCAGAGGATAGGTAAACACAGAGTTACGTCGTCGGTTGGATTGTTTTCTCAACGTCTGTCGGCGGTGGGATGAATGCTGGCTGGCGCTAATGGTATTCGCATCAAGATCTAGGAGTGCAAATATTGCAAGTCCACTTCCACCCGCTACGAGGATGAATGAACTCACTGTTGAATCTTGTTCCCTTAAGTAAGGATTTAGCCGAAGATTGGTTTATCGATTTAGGGGGTGGTCTCGTCATTTTAAGCTAAATGTATTTCACTCATGTGCTCTGAATAAGGTGGACCAGTTCCTTTCTCTATGTCACCTGGCGGTTTCCATGTAGTTCGAGTATTCTGAAAATTGTCTCGCTTAAATTTCGAGTCCGCATATCTGAACGAGTTACCCGTATATAAAACCGGTACGCTCCAATCCGTAGGCAGACGTCATCTAGCTAAGTTACTACACCACTCAGAGATTAATTTAATGTATTTATATGAATATTTTTGTGTTTACTGGTTGAATATTTTACGGTGTCATTAAAAACGATTGCTGATTATTCTAAAATCATAACTGGTTGGTTACGTGAGGAGGTGACTGAGGGTAATTACGCTATTAGTGATTAGTTGGTAGGTAGGTAGGGAAGGAATTTGGAATGGAGGAAGGGTGGAGAGAAACCCGGCGTCGGCAACAGCCTAATCTTAACGAAAGGCGTTTAGTAGTCCACGGTTTAACGTTCACGGGATGGGAAGCTAATACCATTCCCACCACACCAACCCGATCCCCACCCTACATCACAAGTTTCTAGAATCTAGTCATGTTTTTATCCTTCTTCTTTTCGCTTTATTTCCGTCACCTCAGGGAGATTCCTATCTCTAATACCGCAGTCACATTGCACCTGGGTCATTTGTCATCACCCAATCAGGATGATGGGTCATCTCACAGTGACAGCCGCTTGCAACATTTGACTCCCCAGCTAGCGCTCTCCTGTGGGAAGTAGTGTTCGAGTGAATGGGAATGCGTCCACCGCTGCCAACAATCAACGGAATCCCCTGTTTGTTGCCGGTGTACTTGGGTCTCAGGTGGTCCTGCACATGGCCCCTCCCCTAGTTTCGATCTCTTTTGGCAGATTTCCAGGGAATTGGGGGGGGGAGGTAAATTCCTGTGGCGCATCTGTGCATCCTAACAAAGGCTACGCTTTGAGCGGATGCAACTGATAAAATGAGAAGAGGTAAATGATTTGAGCAATACAATTTGAATTAGGCGTAGGCGGGAAACTTTTCCCAACCTCAGAATAGCATTTGATTCTGGGCTTGATAAAAAGTAAGTTTACAGTTACTTTTATTCACAGAAGACATAAAGTCAACAATGTGAAAATGGTTTCATTAAGACAATTATTTTTAAATTATACACCTTTTATGTTTCCATAGAAAATAACCTCGAGTTTAACTTAAATATCCATAGTTATACTCCATCCTATTGACGCGTGAATATTGAACAAGGTGCTCCCAGATTGATATCTACATGTAAACGTATACCTTTTTGTGGAAGCAAAAGGAACCTTTAAATTTGGTAGCTGGTAAACCTCAAGGTAATATATACCAATTTCGAATTAAAAAACCACTAATTCGATGGCGTTAAATATAATTTCTATAATTTGAGACAAATGTTTGAACTGATAATCCATATACATGTTTACGTGTCCTAGATTGCAAGAATTAAGTTTAGTGTTACTCTCAGTTTCGACGTTCAAATGAGTAAATTTCTTCGCATCGAATATGTTTATATCTCGTTTTCACACCCTGTACTCTTTATGTTAATGACCAAACTGTTTTCTTCAATTGATTAATAAAATACATTCTGTCACCCGCGATTACTAAAAAAAAGTCTTTCAAGTAACTTCATGATCATCATTCTATGAGACAGCCAGAGTTACTTAATCATGGAAATTTTTTTTGGTGCAAAAAATTACACGTTGACCAAACTGGAAATCCGTTCGTGGCGAGTGACGTCAGCTCCTCTTTATTTATCGTGAAAGGAGATTCTTGCCAACAGGTCCCCCCGACGAGAATGTCACGAAGTCGCCCTCACGAAATTATTCCCGTTGCTGTTGATGGGGACAATCTTGAGATCGATTGCTATTCGTACACTCACGTGGCCCCGCATTTAAGAAGGCGCGCGCCTTCCAGAGAGAGAGAGAGGACTCATCCTCTTTCACGCTCCATCCCGTTCGAGGGAATTTGAAATACTCTTTATCTGGACCGCACATCGAAGTGGGCGACGCGACTAACCCGCTTTATGGTATCCATTCGGTAGCAGCAGCTGCGGTCGCTACTAGGCCACTCATCCCATCCGTCTGGTTAAAGGAGAAAAAAAAATGTTGTCACGTTTATGGTATTGAAAAGTCTATAACAAATAGTATCCTACCTTCTTTCCATTTCTGCCCCACCCTCTATTTTCTCCTACCCAAATGTCCGGAAGGCTGCCGTTTTGCTCCTCGGGTACGTCACGTTCCTTCATGTTTTCCCAAGTAATTCCCATTTCACGCATGTACTTTTTCACAATCATGAACTATGCATCCTTTGCATTTTTATCGAAGTACTTGCAAATTCAACTTGTTGATTCATTATCTCCAAGTACCCATAAAATATGACTTTCCTTTTCCGCATAGTATCCGTTATTTTTTCTATATCCAGGTACAGCTGTTGATCGTGTCTTTGTTTCTGATTGAGCCTAAAATAATCCTTTTCTGACCCTAAAATAATTATTTTCAATATTTGTAATGTAAAAAACGTTTTTTTTTCGATTTTTTCCATTTACATCAGATTTGACAAAGAAATGCATAGTTATCTTACATTACTTGTTCAGTTTTCTCTTTAATTCCAATTTACATCAACTCCTTATCATTTTCGAAAATTCCTGAAAGACATTTAACACGGTCATCCTTCTTTTCATGATCTTAAGACCATTGAATGATAGACGTAAGAGTTCTCTCGACGCCTGAAAGAACATCAACGTGGAATTTGGTAGATTCTAATGAATTAAGTTTGCTTAGGTTTCGATGATTATCTTGCTACAGCAAGGCGACAGAGAGACAGACGCGTTAGAAAAAAACATAATATAAGCGAAAAAAACTGATTTCATCTTAATACTTTTGGAACTCATAGGCTACGTGGCAGTCACTTGGAGACGAGTTAATCTGCCGCTTCAAACTGTTTCAATACCGATGTGACATTTCTTACATAAGGAATAGGACTAAGTAAATATATTTTTCCGTCGCTTTAAAAGTTAGAGTAAAACACGACAAATAACCCGTTAGTTGACTATAGAGTCCCTGAAAAACATTGCAACTTGAAAACAGGGTTTCCGAGCTCTAACCGAGTATCTGAACTTTAGAGGTTTACCTGCGTCCCTATGTTTACAAATTTAACCCTTGTACCCGTTTTTTGGCTTGGTATTGGTATAATAAATATATAACCAAATACGGTTTCAAGACTTTTACACTGTGTAAAAAAAGAGAAAGATTGCGCGAAGAGATATTTGGATATAAAAATTTGCCCTTACGAAAATGGATGATACTAAACAATCGTGCACTAAGAAAATACGATAAAAACAACGTAATTCAAAAAAATCATAACGTCGTTTTAAACAATTAAAAAGGAAAGAAATTAAAACGGAATGATAGAATAATGGAAGTTTCACGTTTTATTCCACAAAAGTTTCAGTACTTTATTGGGAGGGCAATGGAAGGATTATTCATATTACTAACTCGAAGAAATAACGTTAGATTTTTTTAGAAATATCACTTATAGGAATAAAACGTTGAAACAAATCCGCGGTCTCAGCTTCGGAACTTGTCCATCGGCTGAGAACAGGTACCTACTCAATATTCTAGATGTTTAGCTCTCTTCGGGTGCCGATACAAGTTTAACCCGAGTACCCGGGTTAAACCTGTGCTAGTGGACCGGGTACTTTGGTACACCAAGTGCCGTGTATCGGAATTCCTAGTTCGAGCGTGTCTTTATGGTGGGTGGCGAATGAACTGCCACCGACTCACAAAACTCCGCCGGGCGACGCGACGGCGCGTAGGCGGTAGGTCGAGTGCATTTTCGCGGCGCGTGATGAGAGAGCCTTCCCCCCGACCGAATCATTCACTCTTCCAATCCCTTCTCGACGCACCCTCATCATCCACTTTGTTGGCTCACTCCGCATCGCATTACACGCGATTGATTCGCGGAGTCTGCTGGATGGACGGGTGGGTGGGTGCTCTCTGTGTGCTTCGCCATCTGGTCTGTTAGTAGGTACTGCTGCCGCTTCACGCAAACCCTCTCTTCTCATCCATTTCATGATGTATCTCCCGTGCGGTCTCACTCCCATTTAATCCACCGTGTCGAATCTACGCCTCTATATCATTAAAAAATAAAAAAATGCATTTAAAAATATAAGGCAATGAAATTCTTGATATTAGGGTTGATACGGTTGCCCATTTTCCCGGCGTCGGTTCTCGTTTAAGAGGTTTAAGAGACTATTAATTAAGAATTATAACTTTGTGCTAGTTTCTCATTTATTTTATCAGCCGACCAAGATTTGATGATTATGATATTGTGTTGAAACATTAATCGGCCAATAAAATAAATGTGAAAATATAACTATGTTATAAGTGTTCATCATGAACGTTCGCCTCTTGTTTCTGGTTCTATAAATTGGTTTCCGATTTCCGGTTCCGGTTTTTGCCTAGTCTTGGGAATGAAGCACTACTTACAACGCAGGAGTTTTAATTTTAAAACATTGGCTGAATGTAATAACTAAAATTTTATTTGTATGATAAGAAAAAAAATATTGATTCACATTTTTATAAGATCACTAAATCCACTGGCTTTGTCTGTATTAACACATTTACGTTGGTGTTGCATCTGAACTACAGAATCTGAATTTTAATTTCCGTGAGGAAACTCAAAATGCATGTATTACAAACCCTATCAGCATTAACTGATCACACTTCACCGCAGTCGTGCACTCAGAGCAAATAATGGTACTCTATCCGAGATACATTTCTGGTACAAGTTGATCTTTCTAATTTTGCCAACTGAACAGATTTTCTGGAGCCATGAAGAAGGAATCATGACAGATCCAGGGTTTCTTAGACCAATCTTGGATCTAAAAACATTTCATGTGCGTGAGTTTCTGCAGAAAGTTTACTGTTTTTTTTTAACTTTACCCTGGGTGGTATAATATCAAGTTCTTCCTGAAACCAATTTTTCCCTACAGTTCTATATTATTCAGTATTTTTACGTTTGTCTCTTATTGGGGTAGTGCATGCTCTCGTAGTATTATCGTACACCCTAAACCTCTCATTTTTACTCCTAAAACACAATCAGTCCCGCAAATGTAAGCAGTAGCTTCGTCTAGAACCAGATTCAAGTAGTGATTGGCATTCAGGTCTCGCCCGATTGGGACTTGGCTCTCAACTGCTGCTATTGACCGAGGTGCTATGTAGGAATAGCTGGGATGATGACTGTGTCATGCCACAGGCGCGCGGGTGAAATCCTAATAGGTGACTGGCTGACAAATCGAAGTCCTGTCGGTGGAGAGAGGGAAGAAAATTTCTCGGGGATGGCATTCATTTGCCGCGTCGCACGCGTTGCAGAATCTTCCGATTCGGCTGATGGAACGGAAAGGAAGTAGAGAATGTTCAGAGAATCTCTACCATTTACGCCATGTTTAAAAGATCAGGTTATCTCTCCGATATGCCTCTTGTAAAGGCTTCATTTTTCAATAGATAACCTGATCATTTACTGGGAAGATACTGCATGCGTCAGTAAATATAATTTCATTTTTTTAAATTTCGTTGATGAGAACAATTTTTGGATACTGATTTGCGAAAAATCGCATGTTCGGTTTTAGCACTAATTAAGGATTTTGAGCGATATCTCTATGCCAGAATATTTGGGGATTTGTTTCACCATAGGGCGAAAATATGTCAGTAACTTGCCTGGAATTTCTAAGAAATGTAGTCGTTAGAAATTTCATGAACCATTAGGTTCAAAATTTGTAGAATGTCGATGCGTAAATTAATTAGGGAAAATTTAAATTATAAGTCATTAGACCGGATAGATTAGAATTTGTAAAATAAATGTCGTGAATCGGTTTAGTACCCCTGGGCTTCTACATTTGAAGTCACCTTAAACTACTGTAAAAACATTGATGCAGTTCAGTGGCGATCCCGGGTGGGAGGAGCGACCGTCAATTGGTTGTATTAAGGATTGTAGGGTTGAATGAGGAAATTAATCTCCCAGGCGTTAAAAGTGTTATTATCATCTCACCAAATCTAAGATACTTAAAACGCGCGGGATTTTACGAACATTTAATTACCGAGAACAATGGGGGTAATGAAAAAATTTTTCTTCGCCTGATTCTTGATTGCGAAAAACAGATTCTTGTTTGTCACTAATTTTTTCTTCTTTTCCCAAATGAGAATTTCCCTGCATACTTAATCTCCCCCCATTTAATGTTTCATCATTTTCAATTCAGCCAAATGGGCACAGTCAAATACTTTCCTAGATTATCTATTCCCAGAATAATGGATAAAAACCATTTCGCCGAAAAATTGCGGCCACAATAAAAACTTTTAATCCACAAAGCATGAATAAATGGGTTATAACATACATATAACTAGTAAAAGAAAACCTTTGGGACAATAACAATAGCCTTTACTCACCCCGACATGATCATGAAAACATATATTATCTACTGGAATTTTTTTACCAAAAGTCTATATATTTTTTAATATAACTCAGAAAAACTCAATTGAAGTTTCTGATCGAATTGTATCTCGGAATTCTCGCCAGGGTCGCTGTGCAAATCGATTCCGCTTAGCAACGTGCGCGTATCTCACGTTCTAAGCAACTTGTTGCTCCTTCCATCCCTGGCAGAAGTTGGCACCAACCGAAAGATGTATATTTTTTTCGGCTGTTTGAGCGAATGGAACCACGAATTGGACAAGAAGCCGGAGGAATAAAAGGGAAGTATATATATAGTGAGATGGAGGAAAAAATAAGAAAAATAATGCGGACGCCACTTAAAAAGGGAGATATTTGAGTGCGTTCGCGGTCCTGTCTTTAGTCCACACGATGGGCTCGCAGATAGGCGGAAATGTCAAGCTGAGTCCGGATTCGAGACGTAAAAATCTCTGTTACTTCTTTGTTATCTCCCGGGCCATAAAAATGGCGGCCACCCGGCCCTTACGAGTGTGTTAGAGGGGAGGAGGCAGTTGGTGACTGTTCTCTTCCTAAGTATTTTTTCCCTCACCCGCACGTTGCGTCATACATTTGCGCTCCATCTGAAGGACGGTTTGCGTTGAGCATGCGAACATAACTAAAGAATATAGCTAAGAAGTTTGAACTTGAGCTAGTGAGTCAGAGAGCGTTCACAACGCGTCTTAGGAATATAACCGAGCATGGAATGTGGCTCTCGCACACGTCTTGTTGCCGGCGCCTCGTAAGGTTATGTTATTAAGATTGCAAATAACGAAGAAAAGTGAATTCTTAATTTTCCTTAAAACGGTTAAGTGCAACCCATCACTCTTATTTTGCTTATTTACCCAATGCTTGACGTATCACTGTCACGCTTTCTTTCCATTATTCTATTAGGGCTACATCCCTTGTTTGAAGTTTATGGTTCATTTTTATTTTCAGTTTATAGTATTTGAAACATTTTCATTTTCTCTTAGAATCGTTTTTGGGGTCACTTGCCTGGCTATAAGACCGATTACGGGCCATTTAGCCATGTGAGCAGGATAATTGTTTTGCACAAAATTTGTTAATTCAATTGGTGTTCAACAAAAGTTTTGATCACAATTTTATTTTTTTAAACATAGAAAGTTGGGTGCATATGCATGTTATGCTATATAAAATATCATAAATGTTGGGA
This sequence comes from Pyrrhosoma nymphula, assembly GCA_963573305.1. Classification (NCBI taxonomy): domain Eukaryota; kingdom Metazoa; phylum Arthropoda; class Insecta; order Odonata; family Coenagrionidae; genus Pyrrhosoma; species Pyrrhosoma nymphula. The sequence goes on along the minus strand of OY754331.1, from coordinate 37,350,316 downwards.
ATGAGATTGTATGTGGCCAAATGCCTAATATTCAAGTTAATAGTCATTATCAATATTGGGACTATTGTTAATAGTGCTAGAGAAAAAAAAATGGGAAAATATAATAATAGAAAGCTTAGTGGCCTACAAAAAGCAAAAAACAGAATTGGGTTCCATTTAGACCTCAGCTGAGAGAAAGATTAACCAATTGAGCTTTGCCGTTTAACGAATACGTTGACAGATAAGAAGCTACCTTGACGTATTGATTTGCTTCATAGCGACGAGCTAAAGAAAATCTAAAAAGTGAAACCATTCTTGGAAGTTGAGCAATATATAATTTAAAAAACCATTGGCCACCTTGAGGAAAAAGGAGTTATTTTCTCATTAGTTACTTTATGTTTGTATGTATATTTATTTATTTCTGTGTATATATTGTTTATTTTTACGTTTTATTAGATTTACCAAAATAGGAGAAATATTTGTGTGTTAAGATGTCTATACACTTCATTAGTTCGTCCCATTTTTGAGTGCAGCTCTATTATTTGGTCCCCAATTTATGAATGTTATTATTATACTATACAACGGGTACCAATAAAGTCTTAAAAGATTATTAATTTTTATGCAGGATTCAATACGATTTAATGTACCAAATGCGGAAAAATGAGAAGTTTTGAATTAAAATGCCCTCTCTGTATTACGGATACTTTCGGAGTTGTTATATATGCACAATTTATGTAACAATACTATAAAATATTCACCATTACTTGAATTATTACCTTTTGATGCTACATTTTCATGCACTAGACGTATCAATCTATTCCAAGTGAAACATTGTCGTAGAAATTATTGTTTTACTGGTCCTATTGATCATATGCTACGACCATTTAATTCCCTCGTCAGATATATTGATATACGTAACGATGAACCGAATGTCCACAGAAGAAATTGTTTAGAAGGATTATTAAATAAATCTAAAAACACTCATGAGTGCCGACATTATTAAATAAGAATGGCTAACCAGTTAAAAAGCATTATGTTGATTATCGTTTTTAAAATAATTTTCTATTATACATATTTGTATTTTATACTAATTAAATAATTATTGTGACTTGTATTATATTGGATGTCGAATTCTTAAATTTCCCAATTGACGTTATTGTTTCTTTTTACAAACTGATTTGTACATTTTCTTTTATTTGTGTTCTATATAGGATTTTATCCAATATTGTAATTTCATATTTACATTTTAAACTTCGTATTCATCCTTGGTATTTTTGCTTTTTGCCCTAATAAATTATTGTTATTATTATTTAAAGGCGTGGGAATTTACAGTCTGAGCTTAAATTAAGCTATGCTCTCGTGTTTAATGATAATGGGACTTTTAAAAAAACTAGCGCCACTCACTGCTTGCTGGATGTCACCTCCCCTCCCTTCGCCCGTGACACAAACTGTTCTTCTCTTGCTCTCGTCAATTTTTTCATCCACTCTCTTTTATTAAGGGTGGTTAATCGCGAAGCTTCCAGACGACGCTTGAAGAGATTTGATCCCGCACGCGGGTTTTATCGTCGTGCTCTTGGGAGGCTTGGGGGGGCACTGCGACGCGGTGGTCTTGCGATGGGGTGGGTGGTGAGGGCAGTAATGAAGGTTGAGGGAAGCAATTGGAGGGTCGCGGGGGGATGATGTGTGTACGCGCTCCACTCGCTACATTATCAGTTCTCCCGCATGCCAAGGGCATAGCAGATCAAGAGCCAAACGGTGGCGTCACGCCTTGCAATTGAGCTCTCAGGCTACGTCGCCGCATAAATTTCGCGAATGCCCTCACGCCCAATAGCGTTCCGGGAAACAAAAGGAATTCGTTCGGGATGAAAATGACCGCCTGTTGTCCCCGGGAAATCAACTTCATCCTTTTTCTTCTTAGGCCTCAAAAGGTCACTCCTTTTCCCCCATCGAATTGTGTTAATTTTTGTGGTGAGATCATGTATCACTCCAATAAATTGAAGACTGTCTGAGCGAGGTTATTCTCAAGTCGTAATTGAAATAGTCGAATTTAATTAAGTAAACTTCTCAGTAGTTATCTAAATATAGATGTTTGAGGCTTTAACTTGACTTACTGGTTTCACGAGGTACGCTGAAAACGCCTTCACAATCGAAGTATTTCTTACGATTTTATAAAAAAGTTTTACGGTGGATAAGAAAATAGATTAAAATATAATTAATGAAACGCTAACAACACACCGTAGCATTTCTAACGCGATCTGTGGGTATGACTTTTTTATTTTTAATAGTGTTTCTCTTGAGCGTACAGCCGTACCAAATCCCATGAAAAACGGCTTCTATTTTTCTGAAAATGTCTCCAAAAATAGTGAAATAAGTGGCTGATAAATTTACATTGATGATATATTTTTCTTATTAATGTGACCAAATACATTGAATTTTTACAGAAGTGACATTTCTCTCTAACTATCATACGTTATGTATTTTTTTTTCTACCATGTTGGTTTTTCATATGTAATTATGATGATATGCAAAATTTTCTCAAGTCATATAATGCATAATATGAGCTCATGCTCTCCCGAAACGTAAACATTCGACAAAAGATTAGCCATACGACGCAGTTATTTACTATGCAAACTTGTTAATTCAGTGTTTCAATATTTCACTGAAAAATCATCATTTCAACGCTTCACCTCCTGCATTTTATGTAAATAGATCTTATTCTGCCATTAGATATGATGTTAGGGGGTAACGGTTATTCAAGAGTCTCAGTCTTGCCCTTTTTATGTAGATCTTTATGTAGATCTATGTAGACGTTTACGTAGATCTATCAGCCATCAGCTGGATAGTGAAGATCCTATTCCACAGAAGTTGTTGTGTTTCCAGGCTGTAATTCATCGGAGTCGCATCATAGATTGAAGACTTGTTTTGATCAGAAAAAAATCAAAGTTATCTAAAGGGATGCCAAAACTTACTAATTTTATTTTAATTAGGATCATTTTTCACCGCCGTTAGAAGTAGCATGGATGACTTATATTTAATAATTTACGAAAAATGTTTTTTGTAAGACATAAAATGCGTTGAGAACCTATTTGTTTAAAAAAATATAGAAGCTCCTTTCCCCAATATTATGTTGCACATTACGAATGCGATCTTTTGGTGCCACAGTCCTGAAAAAAGTTGTTTTTACTTGAAATGGTTGAAGAATTATTGCAAATTAATCGATGTAAAATCACTTCTGTGACGACGTGTGTCACATACTCAAATCTATCAATATCGCCAACTATTGGTAAAATACAAAAAATCGAATTCAAAATGAAATTTAAAAATATTAGCTTCTTGAAGAGGAGTTCAGGGATGTTCCAAGGTTCATTGATTAACGCTATGCAAGCTTTTCCTTACAGACCCCTTTCTTTACCATTACGTCGTTCATGATGGCGGAAAGATAAATTTGCTCCATTAAGCACACCTATCAGCTATCCTAAAATATCGAACAATTCGCTTAAAAAGAGTTATGATGTGCCGAATTTACTTTTGTTGGTAGGATTCTGTTTCCTTGGTTCTGCATCGTACAACTTTGGATCAAGTAAATTATTTGACACCGTTCGAAAGATTCAGTAATTCCATTTCATGAAAAGTCATTGGATTAGAATGGTATAAGATGATTAATGAGGCAATTTGTTTCACGTGAAATATTGAAGCTCTTTTCCCCTCGGTCTTCGCTTTTACTGACGTTAGCAATCGGCGTTGCATTGAAGATAAAATTGTTTTTGAACTGGGAAAGATTTAAGTCATCTCAAAGATTAATCCGATGCGAAATCAATTCCGCTACATAGATAGCGTTGCAGTTCATAATCCCATATCTATTATGAACACCAATTGTGGGTCATATCTAATATTGGAAAAATCTATATTCCCTGAAGAAGAGTTCAAGGATGTGTCATGGCCCATAGATTGCGTTGAGACAATTCTTTAGAGTATGGGATAGTAATATTTTATGACCTTATTAAGGCTTACTTTCCCTCTAGGGCATTGGGCGAGTTTTTATTCAACTCCACAACTCAAAATGGTGTAATGTGAAATGTTTCATATCTCGCGCATCAATTAACCTACTTAATTACCTTAAGACACTTATATCATCGGCTTATTAAATCAACGACTATCACACTTCGGCGTGACATGACAGTTTTCGGGTTTTTACGTTTTAATTTCAATATTTTTAGGGAGAGGGGCTAATTCTTATTTCTCAAGGTGAAACCACATTTGATGATAAACAGAAATGTTGTTGACGTCGTAGGAACGTTTATTGTATCTATATTATGCGAAAATATTGAGTCAAAATGGTATGAGATGCACGGGAAAACTCTTGAATTTTCACGAAATAATAATGATTAGGAAATGCAGCAACTCGAAAGTGACACCAAGGTAACAGAGAGCTAAATGATTTATAGATAAATAGTTTTGGTGATCTTGGAAAGAAATATCAGACTTTCCGGATGTGGAATCTGAAAGGAGAGAAAATACTAGGTTATTAAGATAGAAAAGGATCATAAGAGGTTATGGCATGCATAAATAATGAGTTATAGGAGGAAATTGAAAGGACTATGGAAAATTGGTTGATGGAGATATTGAAAGGCGTCCGGAAGCGTTAAGCAACTTGGGTATCCAACGAAGAAGGAGAAAATATTTGCTAATCCACAGCTTTATGTAAACTCGCTTCTGATTTGCGAAAATTAAGAAGTCAAAGCCAAATTAACTGAAACAATCAGGGAAAATTAGATTATCTGGCCTTCCCAGCATAAAAGTTATGATCCTATGAATGTCAGTTGAGGAACCGAGCGAGTCAAATAAAGCAATAAAAATTTTTGCAAATTAAAATCTCCATCACTCACATTCTACTATCTTTTTACATTATCCTGTGGAAATATCCAATGGAAATATTAAAACTTTCAATAAATATTATGTTCAGTAGTTAAATATGCGTTGAAGATAGGCCGCAATAGACGCAAATACCTGAGACTAGTCTTTTCGATATCTTAAACTCATTATCTCTGCAGTTTCTGAACTGGGATATGGCTCACTCTATGCATTGGCAATCGATTCCCGTTTTCAGCATAGAATGGTGAACGAGTCAAGCGATTGACTTCAGAGAGTTCATAGTCAATATGCAAGCTCGGGGAATAAATGGTTGTAACTCAACGTTATCGGGAGCTTTCCTTCTCGTGAATCTCATGTTGCCTGTGGTTATCTCTATCCGTACTTGCATCATGAGCTCATTCCTTCCTAGTTTTTGTAGTAAAGTTCCTTTGATTACTGTGTTGACCCGTGCGATAAGCTTATATCGCATTTGCCATGAACGCCACATAAATTATATTTGTGCATGTGACGCTTACTAGAGATGCGTTTGTTTGTACGCATTGAAAGAGATTGAGCACAATTCCTCTCTGAATAACGAGAACATCTGATTTGGTTCCATAATTTCTTGAAGACAATGAAGTCAAATTGGAGCAATTGACTTATCCACGTTTCTAAAGGTTTGGAGTATTACTTTCGGGTATTTTAATTCATGTGCGCATTTTTTATGCTTAGGTGATAACCAGTGCCCAGTATCCTACCTATAGATAGTATTTGGTTTGAATGCTAATGTTTTAATCTGTTTACTTTTAGCCAAGAGGTGCTTCTATTATTTTCTTTCAATACGTGCCAGAGCAAGGAGAAAGTTGTTTTAATTGAAACAATTTTGTGTGATTCAAACATCATAGTTCGTGAATGAATCACGGCTAAGCAACCTACTTTTGAAGCAGGCACGTATGATCGCAATTATTGGCTGGCCGTGTCTTTCAAACTAATTGTCCGTGACTGCAAAATCGATATTGTGCTGTAATTTCGACGGGTGGCGCTTAACTTATGGTGATCTTATTGGAACCATATGTGGACTACCTGAAGCCGTTGACTTTAGGTTGGTGGTTATTAGATTGATTCCTTCAACGAAGTGCTGCTAGGAGCATAACATGCAGAAAATGGTAAACATTTTTTAGGTATGAGTGATAAGCCATTTAGACTGGCAGAGGTTTATTGATTTAGAGACAGATAGAATTGAATCCTTTAATGAAGTGCTGCTAGATGCATAAAATACAGAAAATGGTTAATGTTTTGGAGGTGTAAGCGATAAGCTAAGGAGAGTGTCATGTTTTTCTGATTTAGAAACAATACTGCATAAGACAGGTCCTTGATAATCTGGTACTTAGTTAGTCAGGAGAGGAGTGCATGATGAGAAAACCACCTTTGTTAATTCCACAAACTTTCATACGCTGGCACGACGCGGAGTATGCCACAGTGTGGTGAAACGCGCGTCGTGCCAGCGTAAGAAAGTTTGTGGAATTAACAAAGGTGGTTTTCTCATCATGGATATCCATAATTTCCACGAGGTCAGGCCTGAAATCATCAGTTTTATTAGGAGAGGAGTGATTTAGGATACGAAGAAGTGTCCCTTTTTACCGAGTGGAATTGAGTTAACCCGGTCCTATCAATGCTTTTAATTAGCCTTAAAATAAGTCTTCAATAGTATGCTCATTAATGGCAGAAAAATACACATTCATACGGAGAAAGTTCAGCTGAAGAATAAAACAAGCCAGATGATTGAGTACTATCTTCGTACCCGAAAGGTCAAGGTTCGAATCCCGGTGGTGCAGGAAAATTTCTCAGTGAAATATCGATTCCTACTTGGGTGTCATGAGGAGAGTACTTAAGGTACAGTCCTCTTTCCGTCGGACGGTGGGACGTTAAACCGTGGACCTCCCTTGTCTTTCGTTGAAAGCAGGCTACAGCTGACGCCGGATTTCTCTCCACCCTTTCTCCGTTCCCCAGTAATCCTTCCCCTACTATTTATCTGCCCTTAATGGTGCAATTAACTCCTTTCGTCGCAAAATGAACTTGAAATTTCATTATTGAAATGAGAAAAATTCTCTATAAACTTTAATAACGACCTATGTTTCGTCGCTGAGCGACATCGTCAGGTTCTGATGATGTCGATAAAATGGATTAGGATTTTTTTTCTTTTTTCTATGCTACACTAACCCGTAGGTTTGACAAAAATAAATGCATAACGTCGACTGTAGATACCCTTAAGGAGAACCTGAAATGGGGTTAAAATCTATTGCAATACTCAATATTTGGCTGGTGCTAAAAATATATTCTTTATGATTACAGAATGCTGATGAATAGCTAAATTTGCATTGTGTTTTTTTAGTAAAACCCCATGTACCAGTAGCAAAGGAAAATAAAAAATAAAATGGATGTTATCGGCTTCAACTATATGGAAAATCATCTTGAATGACAATTTACATCTGTGTTTATTTCTACAACAGATTTCATTGGTCGCAACCGGTTTAAACGCATAGGCGTCATCATCAAGTTCTGATGATGTCGCTCGGTGAGGACTGTCATCTGTGGAAACAGTATTTTTCAAGCAGTAAACGCGAAAAGTGTTATCCAGTATATGTTTCGACACATTCAGTCGCGGTGGAATCTCCTCAAAGTAAGGGGGGGCGGCTTTAGAAGAGGGCATTCGAGCATTTCGCAATTTTCCTCTCAATCGAGGTGCGAAACAGACGACCCAATTCGTTACCCTTTGTCTGATGGTCATTTTATGACACCATGAAAGCGCAACATCCTTCTGTTGCGAGTGACCAATGAGTCTGCGAATGGATGTCAAGCGAAATATCCCGCGGTTCTCCTCCTCCTCGAGATATTACTCCACGGCACCGATTCGGTCGATTGAAAGCGAGAAAAATGAGTGAGTGACATAACGAATAACACGTGTGCGACCTTGCGTTCCATTTTACGTGGGCGCTTCCATCTCAGGTGTGCTGCACACGAAGGCTTTTATGAAAAAATCCGTTACTCCGGTCCGCCGTGTTAGCCTCCGGCTATTTCCACGACCCGTGCCCAGTGCATGTAAAGATTTAAGAAATAAACAAAATGCATTAAACGCTTAAAAAGTTGAAAAAATGTTTTCGTTTGACTAGAAAAAAACCTAAACAAGAGCGTTATTTTATTCGCAAAATTTTCATTTAGCGTCCATATTTTGAGTAGCTATTACTATGATGACGTCTGCAACAATATTGCTCCAAATGCGACTTCTTCGTCGCGTTTTACGCTTATTATAATTTACAATGCAATATAATAGAATTTATTTTCTTTTTTATATGCTACATTACACCGTAGGTTTAACAAAAATGAATGCATAACGTTGATTATAAATACCCCTAAAAAGAACATGAAATGGGGTTATAATGTAGTGCAATTCTCAATATTAGGCTGGTGTTTACAATGTATTATTTATGGTTACTAAATACACAGAGTGCTGATGAATAGTAATATTTGCTCTATGTGTTTTTTACATGAAACTCCATGTACTAGGCGCTAAGGAAAATAAAAAATAAAATGGTTGTAATCGGCTTCAACTATGTGGAAAATCGTATTGATTGACAATTTTCTCCTGTGTATAATTTTCTAAGAGTTTTTATTGGGTGTAACCGGTTTAAACGTATAGGCATCATCATCAAGTGCCTGCAGAGATTTTATTGTGTACAAGTTAACGATAAAATGTCTTTGAAAATTATACATTTGTGTAAATTACCGTTGAAAATCAATTATATCATTACTTATCAAACAAAACATCTTTTCAGAGACTTGCATAATGTTTTGTTTGACATTGATAATTGAAGTGATTCCAAAAAGTGCACCGAGTTTATTTCTTTGTGCTTGGTGATGTGATACCGGCATTAAAATTTTGAATTAAAGGGTTTGGTATTTTCCCCGCGAATGACGAAAGTGAATTTTTACCGGGTATTCCGACGGATCAGCAGTTCGGCTTCTGACGTTTTGATGACTGACTCCGCCATCATATTTAGGCCGTTGATGAAGCCCTGAAGCGTTAATGAATTTTGCTCCCTGAAGAGTACGGCGGAAACGACCAGTCTGTAAAATATCGGCAGCTGAGCGCGTGAACCGTTGGAATACCCGGGAAAAAGTTAAAATATTTGTTATGTTTTCTCATATCACGCATCTTAACTCTCCCACAGCGGGCGGAGGCCAATACCATAAAATTCCATAGTATCTATTGAATTGCGTTATTTTTTGTTCCAGTTTGCTTTTCGAAGGAAATCGGGTAAATTCGCATCTATGGGAGTAAGAATTGAATTCATGTGGAAAAATCTAATGATAGTATTTTTATGTTTGTGTGTTTACAGTAACCATTAAAATAACGTTTTTTTCCTGTCATTGAGTCCAAGCCCACCCACTATGAGCGGCACTTCTATTCTCGAAAGTGCGATTTTAGCGCCGCCCACTGGGAGAAGAGTGCGGACGCGAGCCGCGATGAACAAATGCTCGTTACATTGCTTGCTCCGCGATGCTCTCTCGCAGCTACACGTCGTTGACGGGTCATAACATCCCACGCCTTCAACCTCAAGGGATTCTCAGGTGCCGGACGCCTATCCCATTTTCCCGTGTCGCAACTCTTTTCCTTTTTGGATCTTTTTATGCGGCCCAGGTGATGATTGAACGAGTCGGCGTTCTTGAAGTGAGAAGGAAAAGTGCGTGGGAGCGAAAAAGTTGAAAAGTGGGTGCGTGTGGAGTGTGAAAGACGAGCTCCTTAGGGATTCCTTACCTGACCGGGGTCGCCCAACCCTTTTCCTGCAAGGCGACTGTTAAGCTTCGTCGTTGATTCGTATGCCATGACACCAAGTCGACGTGAAGTAGGTACCCCTGGGGACACACTTAAGTAGGGCTCGTAAAACCAGGTTGATGAAATAACCCTCAAATCATGAACAACTGGTAAATGCGGTGGGGTTGTCTCTGTCTGCGTACCTGAGGTCTGGGTCTAAATCCCGCCTGGGTGGCGTTTTCATCACCTTGGTCATGGCCTTTTGTTTTATTCTAAATAGGATGAGTAATGAATTGTCATTCCCCGTCATTGGACCAAGCAAGCAGCGGATAGTATTAGCAAAAAAATTCCGAATTTCGGTTGAGCAGCTGAATCGTTTTCTTTAGCCAAAACCGTACCATCAACTAATTAAGGTAAACCATAGATTTATATATATTAGGCTAAAATGTATGAACATATATCATCACTGAATAAATAATAGATACCTAACAATTCTCGATAACGTTAAATCTTGGGTTCGTAGAATAATGAAATGAAACGGGTGTAATCTGAACAAAGCAACTAGGAGAACATTACTATGTTAAGTACCTACAGTATATGGATATAGTCTGCTGGTCTCCACAACCGCAGTTGGCGATAAACAATTATAAAAATATGATACCATCATGCATTAATAGATTGTATTAAGTATATTATCAGCATGTCTCCTCAATTTTACCCTGATCACTGTATATAAAAAACTCATCGATTCTTCTGAGGGAGCCGGATGAATTATTGGCAATCTAAGTCATTACGTGGGGATTTTTGAGAACAGAAAAAATATTCTTTCACGATGGATTCAATCCTGTTTTCTCCGCTACTATTCTCTTCACTCGTGTCCCTTACCTCCACATGCCAATTATTACCCACAAAATGGTTCTCGTATTCAGTCCATGATCTGTTTTTTGTACTAGCACTGCATTATGAAGGTGATCCTCCCTTCGGGCGGAATTCTAGGAAGAAAAACACGAGGTACTAGTTTTTACCGCAAAATCTCCTCCAGAAAGCTCTACGAATATAGTTCGAAGTACTAGAAAACGAAAAACTCATTGGTTCATGACTGAAGGAGAAAAGGGACCGATCGGCTAGTAACATTGGTTTTCTGAAAGAAATTTGTCCTAATATCCAACAGCAGTTTGAGTGGTTTTCATTTGATATAAATTCAACTGATTATGGACAATGTGTCGACCTGGATCACAAGGTGCTTTCAAGAGCTGCAAATTAATTTACGTCTATTTTGCTGAAGACTCAGGATAAATGAGCATTTGCCCAATCGGGATATAGGCATAAGGTAAATTGAGCTCTCGAGGCACTGTCATGGAAACAGGGAGCGTGAAAGATTTACAAAGTGTTCCAATTTCTTATGTTTCGCTAAATTTTATATCTGGATGATACGATTACGTCTCCATAGCTATAGATGGGGCTTTTTAGATGTAGAGAAGTGACCGTAGGCTTTATTATTTTCGTGTTGCAATAACATTGACATTACTTACTAACTAATACACTTAACATTACTGACTCAAGTGCCACTGAGAATAAATTCTGAAATGCATGTGAATCTGATAGCCCTAGGCTACCAAAAATGACTACTGCGTGGACAAAATAATTTTTGTAATGTAAGACATCTGACAGTGAGTAATTGGCGATCGTCAAAGCACTGACTTATGAGAACCCCCATTTATCAAAGGAGAATGAGCCCTCTTGAATTCTCGGTGAGAGTATTTCTTCTAAGCATAATAATTTCAATTTCCAAACCTTATTTCGGCATGTCACATCAGACTCTCTCTGAGATCTTGGCATGGCATATGTGCTCTGACTGGAAAAGAAGAATACCGGCGGACCTCTATTCAAATCACGTTGCATTAGGACAGACGCGTACGTCGCGACGTATTCTTCACTTATTCAGGTCTCAAAATCCTTTGTCTTTTTTCAATGTGAACTAACCTCCAAATATTATCTCACCTTCCATATCTCCCATTCCATTCTGCTACCATTATCCATTTATTGATCAATGCGCCCGAAAATTTATGTAGTTTAGATGAAAATCGATCATTTATCTTGAGAAGATGAGCTTTTGCATCTTTAATTTTGTTAGCTGCTTACTTATAAAGGTTTTGGCACAATCAGCGTTAACTTAAAAGAGGCTCACCTGACACGTATTCATGAGACAGGAACTAATACATGGACAAAATAAAAACTTCATGGATATCAGGAGCCAATCAAAATTCGTGCTTGAAGCAGTTGACGTTTGTGGTCCTTCGTGCAGGCCGTGTATACGTGAAAGATTGCTGTTTCGCATCTGATGAGTTACTTGTGAGTACGAATCACCACGTACAAGGGGATGGTCGTCGATTCCATACCATTGCATAGTTTCATTTTTATCTACACGATTAAAATTTTAAGTGAACGATGATTATTCCCTGGCCTTAAATCGGGTATTCGACAGTGTCAATCAAATATTAAGGTCCGGTTTTATAACTCCTGGTTAAGCATGATGGACAAAAACAAAATATAATTCCAAACTTGTTTATTTACCCAATCGATTTCGAAGTCTACAGCCTCATTTTCAAGATCAAGTTACAGGTCAGTGTATCGCTGAAAATCACGCTGTAGTCGTCGAAATCGATCGGGGAGATAAGCTAGTGTGGAATTGTACAAATTATTTTTGTCCATCATGCTTAACTTTGTTAGTTTTCACCAAGTAACGCCTAACTCCATCAATCTAACCTCTGTTTAAATATGTGATCATTATGAAAACCGATGCTAAAAAGTTCTCCCATTGATAACGCTCATGTCAACAATTTAATATACGGTACCATAGGTTAGCATCAAGTTAATGTTAAGGTTACGCCACTTGCGGTTAACGTTAACCGGGCCTAATTGTATGAATAGTAAATTCAGTCTTCATCCTCAAATCTTATCGCCCTGATTGTAACAATAGAACGGCATTGATACATGGTGAAGCCAACAGATAAACAATGTTACGAAATATCGTGCCACAGTTTTTACGAGTGTTTGTTGGGGTTCACATCGCTGGGGTGTCCATCTTCCAAGGGTAGCTTCCGACCGCCGCCGCTGCGCCTGTGGCATGTCGAGACTGATGGGTTGATATGGTTACCGGGTAAATAAACTTGGGGACGGCATGGATCCTTGGGGCATGCGTACAAGACGGACGTTGTAGACGGCGGAGGTCTGGCAGAGTTGGCACGTTATAGGTTCGTCGAGGGATTCCGAAAAAGCAATCCCCATCACTCGTCTCGTTCCGAGGTCACGTTCCCGTCCTTCATTCCATTGATGGATAGCTTCTGGGACTTCACCCTCCTCCTTTCAAGAATTTTCCCCCTCAGCCTCTCCTCATGCCATGCGACGCAATCCCGGACGGTTTAAAGACGGCTGAATAATCTCGGAATACTAAGTTGAAATTCGATAGAAGGAATTTGGGATATTAGCCATTTTTTATTAACATGTTTTTTTCTGTTAATTGTTTAGTTGCACTCGATAACTGTGTACTGATGTAGTATATTCTCTCTTACTACCTGTGTCTAAGTTGATGATCATATTTCCTTCAAAATATCATAAAAATAGGTGAAACAAAATTAATCGCTACGCATTATTCGTGGATATTCTTATGATTCTGTCAGCCAGGTCTTTCCCTTCCTCCTACTCCATTTAATTTTCCCTAATGCTTATGCATGGTGACAAAATTCCATCCATATAACTCAGAAAAAAAATTGTTTGAGGAGCAAATTTTGTGCATTTTCTATTTAAGGCTCAATTTATCTCAAGGCAACAAAGTGTGGTTTTCGATTGCTGGCGTTGGGCATTATGGCTCTCAAACTAAATTTACCTCTATGCAGACTAAAATAATCACGTACAATAAAGTCACTCACAGCTTGAGATCTGTTCGCAGTGCTTCACGGCCAAGTTCATGAGAGAATTGTAATATTCTTCATAATGAACGCACTTTGGCACTTGATAAGGGCATTAAACGTTGTAATCCTAATCAGTCTATAAATGTTTAGGTGAGGAAAGTACAAAGCCAAAAAGCATTAGATTAGTACCACGAATATCACAATTTTTTTGTAATAAACATTAAGTTCACTCTAAGTCCATGGCACCAGAAGTACTGGAGTGAGGTGTGCAGAGAAGCAATGGAAGGATCACATGCATGTAGTCAGACGAGGTTGAGAGACAGAGACGCCAGTGGCGGTCGTTTGCTGCATGGGAAGCAGGACAAAGGAGGAGCGTCCTTTATCCGAGGAGAGGCGGGGCAACACGAAACAGAAGCACGCTCTTCAACGGGACGGGACGTAGGTGGTGGTGGGGGCGTAATCCCTTGCACCACGGCGACGGCTTGCCTGCTTCAGTCGGCAGAACAGCGCGTATTCCCCGCTGCAAAAGAAACGAAAGAACAGCAGGACGCGTCGGGGCTATTTTATTTCGTTCGGTCTCCCCCTCTCAAGTGGTAACAGCGTGCGTCAAAAACCGTAAAAAGCTTATTTTTCGTTTACCGATTGCTTAATTGAGGTATCACATTACCTACTGATTTGAGTCATTGAAACCCTAGGCCCTAGCCCTAGTCCCTATTACATTAAGCCCTAGTTTTATAATATTTGGTTACATATTTTCTTGGCATGGCAACCGATGTCAATACGTTCTATCGTCGATAAAGTCAACTAACCGACATTCTAAACTAATACACTAACCCGAACTCTCAGTGAACGAAAAGGCTATGTTATCTTACAATTAAGGTTAACTAGACATTATAAAAACCGGACATGAAGGTTTCTGCGTTTATTATTGTTAGAGGTTATCTATCTGCCGGTAAGGGTAGATTTAGATGGAAGTGGGATTAGCTGTATCAATATTTTATAGCCGCAGATCTAAGACTTGTTACACTATTCCATTCTTCAGATCAGTTTACGTCTTCACCTTTTCCATCCAGTCCATAATGCCTATACTCTTCCTTTCCCTTCCCCAATTACCCAAAATTCTGACCTCTATCTCGGGCTTCAGTATCCCCTCTTCTCTCAATATCTGTTCCAACCACCTACTCTGCCTCCTAATCTCCTCCAGCAGTTATCTATCCTCACCAGCTACACCATTAATTTTCTCGTTGTCATCTATTACGACCATCGCACTTTCTCTATTCTCTCCACTATACACACATCTTCACAAGGCATATTTATGCTAAACATTTTCTTTGGGAAATTTTCAGATGTAAATTTGTAAAAATTGTTATTTGCGTATTCGATTGATGACTTTTAAAACTCAAATGATACCACTCACACGTTTTTCTTGGAGTCAATGCTTTCTCCTTGAAGTTCCTCACGATTTAAATTTTATTTCAAAGTTAACGGTTTCAATAGTTGACGGCCCGAGTTTTTTTTTACAATGAGATATTTTCTTTTGGCTGACTACCCTTTTTGCCCAGATGACGTGTTTAAAATCGTAAAACTCTTACCCCTAAAATTCGTTTGGGTGTACAAAATATAATCGGGAGCTCACCATATCGCCAATGACATCACCTCAGAAGCATTCGCTCGGTTTTTATTAAATTTTTTTCGCTTTGCACGAATGCCAGCAGATTGCCGTCTTGCCATAAGCTCCAGATAACAGCAGCCCACCGCCAAAAGTCGGGGTCACTGCCCTTTTCCAATTCATTATACTACCCTCTTCAGTCCCCATCTCCTTTTCCTCTCACTTATTTCTATTTCTACCCCTGTCTTAACTGTCAAAGTTTACCTCTGTTTTCCATCTTTTCTTACTTCACTTGTCCCTTCCTCTCCTCTTCTTTCACTTCATGAACTAGTTCATATTACGATCCTTATCCCCCTTTGAGTCACACTTTTTCTTAGTATTTTAATGGATATTATTGTGAGGGTAACAAAGGTAATCTCCCAGTCTATGGGTTGTGGGTTTAGTAATTATTTCGTGGTTTGGTGACTTCAACGTGCGTTACAGTTTTATTTGTTTTAATTCTCAACTCCAGAGTTACCGTAATGTCACTTCACAAGCACCGGCTGACTGCGTAATCCCTCGTTGCAACTCTATCCGAATGTGGCTATCACGTGTCGCATGGTTCTTTTCAAGTTCCGTGTTGCATGCTTACCAGAAGGTCAGCCCAATCGTCGTTGGACTAAAGTTGTCGTTTTGTGCTGGCGCGATGGACGCGTCGTATATTCCTGTCGGCAGATTCGTCTCTCATCAAAGCTGATACCTCTAATGAGCCAGCCATGAACGATTGCCCTGCCCTTTCGTTATGCTTGCTGCCAGAAATTCGTATTTTAGCTCTGATACGTTTTAACGCATCCCTTTAAAACTATGCTCTGATGGCCGGTTGCATAAAACATACGTAGGTATCCAATAGAGTGATGAAACATGGAGGGCTCAGGGAGGAAGTCCGTTTCTTCATTTCTTAACTATCGTTCAGGATGGCTGGGGTCTTATATTTGTTTTAGTGCAAGAGAAGCAAGTCCAAAGTTTGTATATTCACCACTTCTTGACAGCAGTACTGTTTTGTGTACGGTTAATTAACTGGGGGATTATACGGGACTTAAAACGTGTTTTCCTCAACATTTACCTCGATGGACTTGGTCCACTTAAACACTTTCGATAGATTTATTGGTCTCGTAAATGGTATTTAACCTTATTAGACGTGATAGATAGAGTTAGCTTATGAGCTCCATATGTAACCAAGGTGGCGAATTTTCTATGACCCGTTAGAAGAAGTTGCGCGACGATTGAGGAATTTGATGACTGATGATTACTACTAATAAATTGCATAAGTAACATAATGCATGGATTTTAGTCACCGGTAAGAGAAATAAACGAAATTATGTAAGTATTAGCCATTTATATCTAATATAAGTAATATCTTTTAGTTACTAAATCGATAGTGACTAAAACTAATGATGTATCCTGCAATCCTGCTATAGCGTCATTTCTGGATGCGGGCCTAAGCCACCCGATTTTTGTAGTGAGTTTCATAACGCCATGGACCTCATAGCTATTTAATTCCGCTCTATAAAGGTAATTCCGTGGCTATTCACGGTTTCCTCAAAATTTGTTCATTGCTAATTGTTTGTGCAACCGGCCGTAAAATTCGAAAATTAAGAATGAAGTTTTTGATATTCTCTATAAAAATTAAAATATTAAAAATAAATTATTTTTTATTAACTTTAGGCTCTCTTTTATGCATAATTTACGCCTTCTTTTCGTACTATAATCAAAATGGAAGTCATTTGAGCAAAGTATATGACTGTCCTCAAATCGATTTCGTTACGCAATAGTTTAATTAAATTAAGAGTGCTGGGAATATGTAAGTCATGCTATGTGAATCATGGCAGTAAATTGTTACCATTACCGATAGGGAAATAGATCTCGTGCTCATATTAAGTATTTAATTACCTTCCTGGTGTTCTTATCCTCGGCTTTAGGTATTATATGACAGATCTAATTGCACGATATGCAGTCAATCAGAGCAACCTTGCGATAACGTTCGCTGGGTAACTGACGTGCTAGATCCAGGAAAGCACATGTTTCTCACGTCAAAATCAATGAGCAGGCACTTCAAAGCAGAAAGACAGCTCGTGACTCCCCAGTATCATATAGAGTGAACGAGGTAATCAATCGTTAACCAGATTCCAGGAATTTTCTTCTATCGCATACTCCCATCAGTCTTTACAGAACCAGCATTATTCGATAGATCGGTGTTCAATGTGTAAGTTACCTGGCATCATCGTTGCATGCTGTGAGAAGGGTTGGGTCAGCGATCTTCAGATTAGACGAGAAGGATAAAGGTAATTCCAGAAGTAGGCATTGAGAGCTATTCTAAACTTTTATTGTGATATAAACTCGCTGCAGTAAACACTATGGGACTATCTGTGGTAGTCCAATTTTACACATTTTTTTCTGACTGACAGTGGAATTTAATATGGATGGATTGAATATTTTACCATTGCAATGATGTGCCCGAGAATTAGAGAATGAAGCTAGATATGGCGATGCAACCAAAGAGACAATGGTTCTATACAAGACACATAGACACAAGGGTTGCACAATCATAGCTAAATAAAATTAGAAAAAGTATATATTAAACCTATCTCTACAACACAGAATTACAATTATTTATTGTGACAGCTATTATTGTGTTATTATTTAACAATGGTTTTAATTTATATAGAGCAGTGAAATACTTAGAAATATTTTAGTGGAGTAGCTTTTTATTTTTTATTTAAACAACAACCACCGAAAACAGCTCTTATAGGCCTTTAAATCGGGGTATTAACAATTAACAATGGACGAGCACACACAACCATACATTTACATTACAGTTAATACATTGCATTAACTTGAGCAAAAATATTCAAATCTATACCTGAAAGCAAAATTTGCTCTTGTAATTCTCAATATAGATTTTTAATTGTCTTTGTAACTTTCAAATGAGGCATTGTTGGGTAATCTACCGTGTGACTCCTCTGTCTATGCCATGCGCATTATTTAGACGCTATGCGCTCGATTTGTTGGCTGTAACCAACCAACCAAAAATTTAATGGCTGCAATGCACAGTTTTATCTGGAGGACAGCCTACCCTATCTCCCCAATATGAGACAGCAGGGGCAGCATGATGAAAGCTAATTTCCAGCAAGTCTGTGTGGCTTTCCAGTTCATATACCTTAAAATATTTTTCTCCATATTTTAACCAACATTTGTTGAAGGCGAAGGCAAGCTTCAAGGTTAGGATACTAAATCGCGAATTCTAGCTAGCTGGACGCGCGGGTACTAGAGATAAAGCACAGTCCGTTCTAAACCCAGAAGGATATGTGGATCACGTCACTCAATCTTACATCGCTTCAATTGATGAAACATCTGGTTCTCTTATATACTTATTTTTATTTATCGTACGATTGGACATTCGCTAGTAAGCCAAGGTCTGACTGCTACCCTCATTGGGGGCTATTACCAGGCATGGAAAAGTTACGGTTGAAAGATACGTTTTCCTTCCTGCCATGAAATGGGTAAAAAAAATGATCTGTGAATTTAAAATTGATTTTGAAAACATGCCAGTTTACTTATATCCCTCCCTCCATTGTATTTCTTTTTTGTTTCTTTCCTCATGACCTGTCAACGTTTAATATTTCATATATCTGTACCTCTATGATTTTATTGAACGCATCAAACTTGTGTCTGTTTTAATGCTACTACTTGCTGTTTATCTCAGCATGCTATTAATTCTCTTTAAATCAATGAATATATTCCGTAGATAGTTGATGGTTGAGATATATGAAACGTATCTTGAAAAGGAAAAGTATATATTTTCAACCATTTGCAATAGTTATTTTTTAAATACAAGGTGGTATTTTCTATAACAAAACCAAATAAACATGTCGATAAAATAAAAATTATCAAATTAGCATAAATAGTTAGAAAAAATTACCTGATATGAAATAGGTAGTATTGAAGAAAATGCTGCGTATATCAATTGCTATATAAATAAAAAGACTGTGAAACCTGTTCCACTAGGCTCTAAAAATTGCGCGTTAGAAAACAGTGATGAATTATTGCTATGGCACAGTCGGAAAATGCAATTCTTGCGTGGTTTGGACACTAATATTTTGTCTTCACCTTTGGTGTATTTTTGTTTTATAATTTAATTTTACAGGAGAAAATGTCAGTATAGTAATCAGCGTGTAAATAATATTTGAGGCCGCCGATGTTTCAAGTTTGATTAACTTTTGCCACAAATGCATCTGACTCTGATCAGCCAATTATAAGATACTAAAAAAATGAATTATACTATGTACGAACACTTGCGGGAACATTCTAATAATAGGAGAGGGGATATTGTAAGGAAATTATAGCTTTTACCCCCGGATTCACTCGTCTTGTAATTTTTTCTGTAATGATATTTATCTACTTCGTTCTTTCTGATTTTAACCACTACCTCGCTCTATGGATAGGGGATCATAGCGTTGCTGAAATTCAATATTTACATGGTCAATAGCGTTAACCGAGAAACACTACGAGGAAATGACCATGAGCCGTTTCTTATGGGGAGTTTTATACAGCAGATCACACGTAAAAATCTGCCCAGAGACCAATAGGAAATAGTACCTAAAATCTTCTGAAAAAATGAAGCTGTCGCAAATCTGGGTGATGAATAAGCTGGGATAATAGTTGATTTTTCAGAATGTTTTTTTCTAAATTAAAATTTCTACGTAAGGAATATAAAAGTAATATATTTAAGATAATTGTTTGCCCAGCCAATTTTCCCAATGTATACCCACAGTATAAGTTTGATTAAAAAAAAGCCCTGTTAGGGTCATTCTATTTTAAAAACATATCTTAGTGAACACGTAAGATAAATTTGATTATATAACGTTCAGTTGTTTTAGAGATATCGTGATCAGTCGGTGACTTAGAGGTGTGTGGCTTTTATACCCCATATGTTATGTATACTCATAGGATTAGCCCGAATTACCACCGGATCATAGGGTACATCGGGCCAGTGCACAAGTTTAGTAATAGTTCTTCTTCTCCTAAAATACTCTCTATCCTATAGTACATATAGATAGTTTTTTATTCGATGAGTAGGCTTTTGAGTGGGCGTAATCATGTTTAATCAAATATCGCGCGACTAATTGAACAGTAGACTGCAGCATCAACGACCTCAGAGAGAGAGAGCCAAGCATGGGTCAGCTAAAATGAATTAATTAAAAGTGATTCACCGTCATCTTCGCCGCAACCGTGTTGAATTTCAATCCGGTCTCCTTGCAGTTTGTTTGCGTGAGTTCGCTGAAAAGAGATGTGTAAACACGCGCGCGCTCTTGGGGTAGGATCTTGTGTGAAGAAAGTAAACGCGTAATTGCTAACGCCAACCATTGATATGAGCGAGGATTCCTCACTCACTCCTTAGGCCGGCTCATGTGAATCCGAGGAAAAGGTGAAAAGGGGCGAAGATTATGCGCTTCGTTTGTTTTATCACGCGAACCTTCCTCAATCAGTTTGCACACGAAGGAGCGGTGCAGAGGAGCCGTGACGAGAAATACATTGCGAAGGGGAAGACAATGCAAAGAAAATTAAAGATGCATCGCGAGATTCTTTGATGCTCTTTTTTGTATTTTGCAACGCCCAGAGTGCTGTAGCACATGTGCACGCTAATTGCGTCATTCGTTGAAGTGACTTCAGGGGAAGAGGATGCTGAATGCAGAATTTCAAGGATACTCTATGGCATCAAGAGGTCGTGCTGTCATAAACAACCCGACGCTCTGCGGCGAGGATACTGTTTGAATGGAGTTAACGGTTCCTTAATTTATGGCATTAAAATGTAGCATACCTACTGTAATTTGTGGGAAACCGCTGAGGATATATTCTTAGTATTCATAGAGGCTTAGCTCTAGTTGTTAGGTATAGGAAAATTACTTTCTTTTAATAACTTCCTCCATGGTGCCCTATTTTAAAACTTATAAAATTAATTAAACATGTTCAAAAATTTTTTCTTCTCTTATTATCGTACACATAATATGCTTGGCGTAAGCCTCGTGGTGTGCAGATGAAATCCTTTTTAGTCCTAACCGCTGATTTGTCACCTCAATGATAGGAAATACACCCCACGCGTAAGATCACCTGTTCCGTCGGTGAGAGATTTTTCAGTCCGTTAGACCCAAGGTCATTAACTGAATGAAGTGGAGCTGGCGCTGGGAATACAAAAGGCGTCAAGGCAGGGGGGACTATGGAAAAGGGGGGAGCAAAGCCACCTCATGCTCGTCTCTTTTCCTCCTTAAATCTGCTCATTAGTACGCGAAAAATTGGATATTTATTTTTTCTAATCCGCCGCTTATTTTTATTTTTTTTCTCCTCGGTCACGTACATACCACCCCTGTGCTTCGAGGGTAATTCCGAAAGAGATCGAGTTAGGGCGGAGGACTTCTCCGTTCGGGAGGCAGGTTGATGCGGCGAAGGAGGGCATTGTGGGAAGGGTTTCAAGGAACGGGGAGAGGATTAAAGGGGACACTCTGAACAATAGATGCCTCCTTCCCCCCTAAGCACCAACACTCTCTCCCAACCCGCAAAAACTGCCACCCATCGCCCTTTCTATACCAAGGGTGAAAATAAAAGACGATCGCTTTCCGTGCTTGTGACGATGACGAAGGAGCTACCCTTCCAAACGATATTTTTCTTTTAAAGCCGGGTCATTTTGAACTTAAGAGACTATACTTTAAGAAAGTTACTTAAGGCCGGTACACATTGAACACCAGAGCATGACTTAGGAGCGTTACCCAAAATGAGATCATACTTCAATAGCCAGCTTTCCAAAACCTGTGACGTAGCCCAGGATTTTGTTTCGATGGGGGGGGGGGGGAAGTTCATGTTGAATATGAGCGGAGGGAGGGGTGGGGCGGAAGTGGAGGGGGGTGAATCAATTTTAATTTGGAGCAACTTTGAGTATTTAGGCAATTAAGAGTGCTGTGTAACAGCCGATACCTAAACATTTTAGCTGTGCATACTTCTAAAAGAATAATAAAACCAGTTTTTTTTAAATTACAAACATATTTATTTAAAAAGTTGTCCAAACTGTAGAATATATTAATTCAACTTTCTTATTTAATAAAACAATACAACTTTATCCGTAGAATTTCGTAGTTCATTTTAATTTTGGTAAGTTTCTTTTGGTTTTCTGCGATTAAACAAAACTTTTTTAGCAACTAAATTTTCTGTAGTTGCGGAAAATCATATGTTGGCCAGACAAAGAGAGCCATAGAATGCAGACTGAAGGAACACGAACGGGCTATTCGGAAGAAAGATTGGTATCACCATAGAGTAAGTATATTATACCATAGAGTAAGTATATATAATATACTTACTCTATGGTATCACTTTGCCGTGGCTGAGCACACTTATTGAAGATCACAGTATTGACATCAAAAGGGCGAAAGTTTTATGCAAAGAAATTAGCTACTATCCACGGATCATCAGGGAAGCCATTGAAATAGAAAAAAGACCAAACTACCTAAACAGAGAAGATGGCTACAAACTTCCTTATACGTGGAAAAGACTTTTGAAGAACTAAAGTATTAATTAATCATTCTGTACATAAGAACCGCTTAAGTTTGTTTGTTTATTTTTCATTGTTGATTTAGAATGCCTGACGAAGCCAGCAGAATAGCATGGCGAAACTGTTGCTAAAAAGTTTAGTTTAATCGCAGAAAACCAAAAGAAACTTACCAAAATACAACTTTATCTTTTATTGCTCCTTTTTTAATAAATTCATAATTTGGGGGGGTGGGGGGTTCCGTACCCCATGGACCCTCCCCCGGCTACCTCATTGTCCACACCAACATGTGAGAATATTTATATCTTTCATGGTGTTGACCAATGGATTTTTTCCTGCTATAAATCCCACAGTTCAAGATTGGTTCCGATTCCAAACCATTAATTGGATCACCTCTTTTGAATTGCCAAATTTACCATCAGTTTTACTGCGAGAAAGTTAACGCACGCGTAACCTCTCAATAAGATGCGAAGTGATTATTCTTAAATAACCTAACTAGCACGAAGAAAATTAGTAATAAAAGCGAGGCAGAAACTTTGACTTTATGATTGAACTTCACAGTAAATAACTACATTCATACAAATTTATCCATCACGCCGTTTTCTTCCTTAGCTTCCTCCTCATTTATGCGTTGCTTCGTACACGCTCTCTCATTCTTAAGACTCATAATAATCCTCCTATAATTACCATCCACTCTGCTATCATATATTTATTCTACTCTCATCCATTCCATCAACATGGCCAAACCAACAAAGTAGTAGCTTTTCATATATGTCCATTACCGGAGCATCCAACCCAAAATCTTCCGTCACCCACTCATTCCTAACCTAATCCCTCAAAAATTTACCGCAAATAATTCTACGATAATCCATACCCACTCAATTTAGTCTGTTAACTAAATATAAATATTTGAGACTTTCACTAGACTTGTTTCACCCCGTACAGTAATAAAAGCCATCACAATTGAAGTGTTTTCCTGAATTTATAAAAAGTATTACTTTGAGTATCTAGAATATTTATCTGAAAAATGATTGAGAGAACACACGAAGTGCAAACTGTTACATTTCTGACGCGATCTGTGCGTCATAAATGTAACGTTTTTGTAATTTTTATCTTTTCGGAGCGCAAAGCTGTTTTTCCATGGAAAATTGATCATACTTTTTCGCAAACACCTCTAAAACAGTGCAATAAGTATCTGATACACTGTTGTCATGATAAATATGTCTTTTTTTAATTAAGGCCTAATTCGTTGAGTTTTTATGTGTTGCTATATCTCGCTCAAAGTACCTTAGGTACCTTGGAGCCGGCCTGTATTCATCCTCCTTCGGTAAAAGGCGGGAATAAAGATGAGGGGAAAAATAATATCCAGGTCTTATGTATTATTTTTCTTGGTCCGTCGCTATAGCTCCCGGTTCTTCATTACTGAGGCACAGCGCCACCAACTCTACTTAAGTATCCCCAGAACGACGCGATGCTTGCATTTTTTCCTTTACTTGTATAAATATTTTTTTAACTTTAAGTAAGGTGTGCTCGTGGTGTTATGCACACAGCGGAATGCTAAGCTCCCAACCCTCTTTATCTTTCCTATTCGGCTTGATCCTTTCTTGTTTTTTTTTCTCCACACTTTTTTCCATAAGCATCGCCAGCCCCTCGCTTTGATCGCATAATTATTTTTGTCCTTTTTCCGGTCTTTCCCCTGTCCCGCTTCTTACTTTTTGGCGTGTCTCTTGACTTCCCTAGCAAAACTCTCCTCCATGACCTCTTTTGCACCCGCCTTTTTGGTCCTTTGCCTTTCGTGTTTCGAGCCTTAAACTTTTTGAAATATTTTTATCCGTCCACTCTCATGCCGTTCTTTCATATTCCCCATTCCCCTCCTTCCCGTCCCTGTCTGATATCCACCTCTAATGTTTTTTATCTGAAAAAAGTCGGAAGAAAATCACGCTCCAAGGTCAGTGTGGGCCGGCGTGGGTGTGATCATAAGGACTGTTGTATTCTAGGCATTTCCTTACGCAAACTAATGCGTGAGTGTATGCGCAATTCATATCATGTGTAAATCAGAGAATTTTTGGGATGAATAATAAAAAGCGTGAATAATGGCACCGCGGTGAATATCCCCTATTCTTATTCGGGGCATGCATCCTCGCAATTTCGAGTCCGCGTGACTACATCCTCCGCTTACTTCTTGCCAAAATACCTGCAGCTCCTGCACAGCTCTCGCAGCAGTAATAGCTGTAGCCTCAATGCATCCATCCCTTTAATTAGAAATAAAGTCATAAGTTTTGATACCTGGACAACGCCATCACTTGCCATACTTCCTTTAAAAAAATGGATTTTTTTGTGCGTAAATTGGTTCATTTGTGTAGGCGAACTGAGTTCATTTACTTTTACTTAATTACGGTTTAACAACTTAAAATAAAAATTAGTACTTGGAATAGAGCATTTACAGAGGATGGGATGTTTGATGCAAGTGTAAGTTTGTAATAGTTTTGGGTATATATCCCACCACTGACATAAGTGTAAGTTTACAATAGTTTTGGGTATATATCCCAGCATATATGTATGATAAACCAGTAAACACTAATCGAGTTCGAAGGTTTCAGGCATAAATATGTGGAAATTCATTTCCGAAGTGAGAGGCAGAAAGATGACGCCTATGTTTTGAAACTAGTTGTATTTTGTACCTATCAAAATATAAAATATCAGTGGAAAGATTCGTTTTTCTCTCTCACTTTACAAATAGTTCACTTGTGAAACACTGTGAAACAGGAGGCAAGTATGCTAAAATGCTAACCATTGGCGTAATTTAAAATATAGAAGTACCTGAGAATCATTCGTATGACAATACCGGCTAGCCAAATATCGTCTCATCTCATATTTTATTCTTTGGATTTTTCCCTGCGGGGAGGGAGGCAGTTCGGTAGGGGGGAGAGTGCTTAAGAGTTGTCAAGGTAGTTTGAGTGAGATGTCACTTCTCATAAAATTCCAAGAATGTGGCCTCATTATAAAGAAATAAATCTTATCTTTCCAATCATAATCAAATATTAGCCTCTTTATGTTATACTTTTCGAGATATTTATCAAATATACCAGCCATTTTACGTGGCAAATGACACGCGCACGCACACCACGCACGCGCTTTATTAATAAATGAAGAGTTTGTAGCTGAAAATGTCGTCAGAAATACAACAGTGTGTAGTATGCATATTCTCTCAACTATTTTTTTTAATAAATCAATTACTCACTGCAGTATTTTTACAGAATCGCAAAAAAATATCATCGGTTGTGAAGGCGTTTACAGTTTCCAGATAAAAAAAATATTCAAGGGAAAACCTTTGTACATAGAGTTAATTACTGCTAATGTCAGTAATTAAAGAAAGGTTTTCGTCATTCATGTATCTATATTTTTTTTTGCTCCTTGCAGTTGCTTGGATTTAGAAATAAAATTTGAATATGGTCCCCATAATGACTTGGGAAAAATCTCGCTCCAACTCCGTTGAGGGGAGTGGGATTAGAGGTGTTACGGAGGGAGAGACTGAGGTGACCCGCCCTCTCGTGCGAGTCCTAAGCCGGCAAACAAAGTAGTCACGCCCCGCGCGTGTCCAAAGCGTTTTACGCCCAGAGCGAATTCATTCCTGAGCAGATCGCGAGAGAGAGATCCGTTGGATTTCGCTAACGAGAATCCTTCCCCGGGATATTAAGAGTGCCATCGTGCTCTCCCAAAGCATCTGATTTGCATCGATTTGCTCCCACCCAACGAGCTTCGGAGAAGTATTTATTACGCGTCTGCTTATATTAATAACCACGAGCGTTAGGGATGGGCGGTGAGTGAGATATCCCCCGCGGGCTGAAGGATTGCACTGAGAGGATCACCCCTCGTGATCGGCCTTCTGATATGCTATTTTAGCTTCGTTCCCCAACTGTACGACGCGACTGCATAGGGAGGAGTGAAGAGCCAAAAGAATGATGAAGAATGAGGAGTGATAACAAAATAAGCAATGGAAATAAAACCTTACATATCATCACGATTATCTTACGGAAGGTTTAACATTTTGCAGGCTTGGCAGGCATTAAAGGATATCGTTTGAATGCTCTATTTTTGAATTGGTATCAGGAACTATACTATTTCCATATTTACATACGAGCTCCACTGATTGCGCGATTTTTTTCTATATTTGGGGGATAATGTTTTGACTATTTCTGGTGCTATATTTTATTATTGTTTCTAACTACTAAGCTAATTATTTCTCATTCCCCTGTTTCCCTATCATGGTGCACGAATCATTGCTTAGAAAGATTTATATCAATTTATTAGATTTCTTGTTATTTTCTAACACCTTTACCATTGCACATTTTTTACCTTTTGCCTTTCAAAAATACAGTCTTATGAGAAGAACTGTAAGCAATGCATAATGGATTATTGGCAACATATGAGTTGTTTATTTGTATCTTTTAAATGCTGAGAGAAGATTATTAAATAATTTCTTTAAAATGTACGTTTGCCACTTTCTACCTCCACTCAAAGAAACAGAGAAAAAAACATCAGTTTCCATATTGTAACTTCGACTGACGCATAGTTTTAGGGTACATTAAACGTTAGGATAACTAAGTCATATCAGTTTTGTTTGAATAAAAAGCGTGTTACCAACCAGCGTTTCTCATTTTTTAGTGAAGCAATCTATTAATCTTGACAACGTAAAAGCCGATAGTTTCCGATAAATTATTTACTTCATTCTTATTGAAATGAAAACGAAACTTTGCGATTTTTACTGTGAATCGGAATCTTTCTTTGAATATGGTTCGATTCCATAAAATTATGCCCCAAGCTACCAGTTTCATTCCTATTTTATTTTATTTGATGTTTTGGCTTGAGAGCACTCAACAGGGACCGCAAACATTTTTACCAGCTCGGACCTCATGACGAACCTCCAGGGTGCGCTAACTCTCATTTCGACGGGCCTCGGACTAGGACGATCTGATGGAAGTCAGCTGACCTTTGGGCTAACTTTTCTTCAATTTATTACAGACTTCTAGTTTACGCGGTCATCTAAGAAAATAAAAAATATTATTAGTTAGAACTAGACGTAGAGGGTTCAATTATGGAAATTAACAAATGGAGTTGGAGAGTATGCATAACACAATTACGCAAAATGCACCGAATCATGAAAAACATTACTGTTATCATCAACGATCCCTGAAGACGAAGGGAAAGTCTTCCATAGAAACGTCGGCGGAGGTGGATATGAAGGACCTAACCCGGTCGGAAACCTGAAAAAATTATATATCAATCTTTCGCCGGGAAAGAATCAAATCCTACTTCATTAGTCGCTGCCTGTCAATTATTCATCGATTGTATGAACATTGTACGATTGGAACCTTTGCTAAAAGTTAAATTATTACCTAGCAATTAACTTTAACTATCCCTTATCCTATTCCAGTCATCGTTCGCAATAGCTATGGAAATTCCTTCGCGTAAACGGAATTGAGTCGTGCCTATGCTGGTGACCGCGAAGACTATCCTCGACTGTTTCTTTGAATGTGCGAGCCTTTCAATAGATGTTGAGTGTGGGAGAGAAGAGCATAGTACAGCGTGGGACAAAGGAAAATATTTCAACCGTCACTTGGTCCGCAGCCAGTTTTCTCGATTCGAGGTGAGTACCTACCCGAGAGAGGATTTTCGAGAATTTTTTTACGCGCGTTCGACGCCTCTGTGGGCGGTCCGCTCACGTCGCGGAGAACGCGGTTAGCTGGGCTTCGAGTCCGATTAATTCTCCCTTCGACGTGTGCTTTGTCTCGACTGGGAGTTGTGGAGGAGAGAAGGGATAAGATTCTAGACTACGACAGAGGGCGATCGAACTATAAGGCAGATAGAACTTCAGATCATGCCGCTCTTAAAGTTTACCACTGCTCAATGTGTTAACACATCAATCTGATGAAGTTATTCATTACTGCCGCAAATACGGCGATAGAAATTGCCACGAGAAAAAATCGGCTAGGCAAGCCAAATATCCGTGGTTCTATTCCCTGTCCAGGCCGATTTTTCCTCGTGGAAATTTCTACATATTTAGTCGCCACATTTGCGGCAGTAATGAATAACGTCATGCGTGGTCTTGCACGGCATAAGTGCTGGTATAGGATGCAACCGCATGGGTTGTGACTCCTTTGAAGTCGTCTGCTCCCTTGCATTGCCATCTTTGATGGACCGCAATTTCCCTTGCATACTCCTAAATTGCCACGGGAATTTGAAGCCTGTCTAGTGTAGTGGTCTGCGCATTGGCCCGGAAAGCCAAAGATCCGTGGTTCGATTCCCGGTTCAGGAAACATCATGCAGTTATCTCCAAATCAGTACGTTGCAAAAGTGTATTTTTCTTATTACCATTGCATTTGGTCATTTTCCCGCGTTAGTTACCTCCTATGACGGTTACGTTCTGCATACAGCCGCTTCTCACCATAGTTTTAGCCGTACATAAAAAATAGTCTCCGTAAAAATTAAGTCTTCATTTAAGAGAAAAGCATGATAAACGGTAGTAAAAATTGAATAAATTAGATTAAGGGACTAATTGGAATGACATGGCTTTGGTTATGGAAGGACGGGTCCGGAATGTTTTTTCCAATACTTATTTTATGATAAATTAACTTTAAAATCTTTTACATCTTAGCACAGATCCTACGTCGCTATTGGAGCGAAACCCTTGAAATACTTTATTTCAAGGTTAAAGCTACGTAAGAGCCGGATAACGATTATTTCCTAGATGGAGAAAGAACCCCGATTAGGAAAAAACAGAAGAGTCTCGCGTCGCGACCATATCGTTTCTTGGATGAACGCTCCCGCCAGAGGTCAGTCAACTCCGTCACCTACTCACCTTCACTTGCAAATATGCGCCAAAGAAGTCCTGTAACACACAAGATGAGACGAACGTATGATCCCTTCCTCCCGCAACGAGCATCCGAAAAAAAACTATTTATCCACTCCTTGGCTTTTCCCCTCGTCCACTTCCAAGTTCATCCATCCCATCCCCATGCGATGTACGCATGATTTACTTCCTATTTCGGTAAGAAGACCCAACGTCCACCACTTCGAGTACCTACCTTAATCTTCTCCATAGCTCCTTCTCCTTACCCAAACTTCACTTTTTTCAAAATATATCCTCCTCTTCCTCCCTTTTTGACTTCAAGCCTCCCGCACCACTCCTTCTCATCCCACAAGATATTCTCCTCCTCATCCAAACTCCCTCCAGGGAGCATTCCGACCGACAATGGAAGAGCATAAAGCCGTGGGTGTGGTCCGCTGTCCCTTCTCTATTGCTTGTAAGAGAGTGGAGTAACGAAATACCTTCGGAGGGCCATTTCGCGTCAGTTATAAGGCTGGCCCCAAGAAGAGGGTGGAGACAGATTACAAATGAGAAAGAATATTAGCACTGCGTGCGAAAAGAAGC
The DNA here is from genome assembly GCA_963573305.1 of Pyrrhosoma nymphula. Lineage (NCBI taxonomy): Eukaryota > Metazoa > Arthropoda > Insecta > Odonata > Coenagrionidae > Pyrrhosoma > Pyrrhosoma nymphula. The sequence continues at coordinate 37,320,148 of OY754331.1, read as the reverse complement.
CTATTTAAAAAATAAAAACGGCAGGTTATTATTTATCCGAACTATAGTTTATTATCGACCATAGTTTCAGCAAACAATTTCATTTTTCAAGGCTTCATACCTTGAGAATGGCAATGATTTGCTGAAACCATGGTCGGTAGAAAATTTTAGTGTGGGCAAATACTAAGCTATCGTTTTTACTATAAATGACTTGGCTCCAAAAAAGTTGGCTGAATGCTTATGAGAATCCTATTTTTGGCACGACAGCTATCCATGTTGGATTTGCCTTGATTTTGAGCGTATTGTAAGAGATAGCGCTGATGCGCAAATCTTGTTTTCCGTTACCCATTAGTCTTGCCAGCGAGAGCGACTTGCGATATTTTTCAAAACATATTTATCTTTTTTGGTGTTCGAAAAATTTGAGGGAGAATTGATATAGGAAAATCCATGAAACATCGATTCATGGGAGAGAAAAACAAGGAATCAATGAGTAGTTACATCTTTAACCTGTAAAACATTTAGCATTGAAATTAAAAAAGATCTGTTACAGATCCTTAAGCTTATAGTATCTTTCTAAACAGACTTTTGGTCCAATGAATGATCTTTCTCTCTTCTGAAATTATGATTTAGATCCATTCTGATAATCCCCTATATTACGTGAAAAAGCAACAGGCAAAAGGGGCCCAGGCAAAAAAGTAGCTGATTATTCGTGTAAATACCTGATAATTAAATATTCCAGTGTCTGGGTACCTTCATATGTAAAAATGAACATGAAACTTGCGTGGTATCCCTACATTACGCACTCCATTAGCACTTAGTGGGTGAATTAACCATAGCGTTATAAAGTTACTCCCTGGTATTAATTGCATGTCCTGTCATTCCATCATGGCCCATAGCGCATTCGTAATAGCTTCGCTACTTTTGCATGCTATCGTATAGCATGTTCTATGGCTTCGTCTTGAGTGCTCCTCTTAGTTAATCTATGGGATGAAGAAGTTCCGAAGGGGATGGGAATGTTCTTTATCAAAAGGGTGGGTTGGGGGTTGAGAGGTGGGGTGGAGGGAGTTTGCATGTGCGAATAAGTATGCATACATCAGCGGGCGTATGAGAACTTGGGTGGGTGGGTGAGTGGAGATTCAAAGGAAGATCATTGGCGGGGCAGCGTTGCCAACTCAAATTCGTGCTGTGTGTCGCTCGGGCCTTTCATGCACTCGGCGTCGCCAGGGTGACCACCGAGGCCATTACAGCCGTCTCCGAGAGGGTTGAACTGAAAAGAAACTGAAGCCTGAGGCGCCCCTCTATGTCGTTTGGGATTCCAAGGAGGCATATTACTAACGTGGGGGAAACACATGCGACACATTTGCGGTGTTGCAATAAAGAAACTATGATTAGCAAACGAATGATAGGAAGGTTCTCTGGTGATAAAGCGTAAGAGATATACTACTTTGCTCTGGTTAGGCCACATCTCGATTACGCCGCGAGAAGTTTGGACCCTGCACAGAAAGATTTAATTCGCGAAGTTAATAAAATACAAATGAAAGTCTCACGCTTCGTTAAAACTGCTAAGAGCGTACAAAAAGTCCCGCAAAGTTGATGGATAGATTTGGTTGGGAACCGTTAGACTAGGAGGCTGCACGCTAGGCTTAGATGACTTGAAAACCCCGATCAGACGAGTTTCAGTACGAGACGGAGGATATCATTTTATTCCCGCGCTAAACCTCTAGAGCTGATAGAATTTGACTTAATTTTCGATTTATTAGTTTTTTTTACCTGTATCAGATTGGACACAATATTGTCCCCTCTTCCTCCTGTCCAGAGTTCGTACAAACATATATATATATATATATATATATATATATATATTGCCGATCCCGATCAGTTCGGCAGTGTATCTCTCTTAATTTGTCACCAAACTAGTATGTATATATATATATATATACATACTAGTTTGGTGACAAATTAAGAGAGATAAACTGCCGAACTGATCGGTATGAAAAATCCTTTTATCCTCGCAGTAGTAATGATTATAACAAAAATAGCGTGATACTATCTTAAGACACCTCTTCTTTTTCATTTTTTTGAGTTTTGGTCAGTTTAAAAGTCACTATTTCACCGCCAACGTTTCTGCAAATTTATTGCCATCCTGAGGGCTAATTTACATAAACCATGATACCAAATTAACAACATAAACAGGTATTGATAAATATAACAATTGTAATAATAACTTAGACACATAATAGTTAAGACACATCGTTAAGACAGAATTCACCACTTTCCATCCCTTCTCCTTTCCATGGCTGGTGTCCCCCCTGCCACATACCTCTGCGGCGGCTCGCAGGGTGGTACGTAGATGTAGATTATTTGAGGGACCTGAGGCTATCTCGAGAGATGATGTGGATACTCTCTCGGATGTGGCACTTTCCATTGCCGACGACCACACGACGAGCTACTCGCTCATCACCCTCAGGACCAAAATGCGTGCCAAGTTGAAACTTTTGCCAGGATTTATATTTCTCCTCCACCAATTAGGCAGGTAGTTTTTTTAAATTTACTACGTAGCACTAAACACGTCTCGCATGCTTCCTGTACACGTTCCTTATATATCTGTGCATTTATGCAGTAGCAAAATACATTAAAATACATAATAATTTATATAACATTGATAGCATGTATTCTGGTGCATGCTGGTGAATTTCACTTCCTGATAGGTAATTGTAGGGTTCTGCTTACCTATTCATGGTCTTAGTTTCATTAACACTTGTAGATTATACAATAGTGGAAATTGGTGAAAACTCACTCGCTGCTACATACCCTTGAGGTGACATGCAGGGTACTGTGTAGATGTTGCGTTTTGTGTGTGTGTGTGTGTGTAATTTTACATTTGTACAGTAACATTTACACATCTTATAAATTATTTTGGTTTGCTATTTGGGAAGGCGATCGACAACTGAGGTTATTCGTGCAGTTAATGATATGAGGGTAGGTTAGGTTTTGTAAGGTTTTATTACATGTGGGTAAGGTAAGGTATTGGTAAAAGGAGGAATGGTGGATAGAAACATGACAACGAGCCAGTATTCTCTCTTTTCAGCTTCACTGGATAGGTTATGTATTGACTATGGCTGATTGGGTATTTTTATGGCTTCATTTTTCCCCTTTGCTATCATGTCGTATGATTTCATACCTTCTCTCTTTCATCAATGGTCATACACTGCGGATGTAGTATTTAGTGGCTTTAAAATTGAAAAACATTGATTTATTTAAAAACAAGAAAGATTTCTTAACATTTAATGCCAAAGAAAATATTTTCGTTCCACTTGGTCGAAAGATAGTGTGAAAAATTGGAAATATAATTGATTGAGAATGTATGCAAATCTAGTCTCAGAATTAAGTCATCTCTAAGCTGAGGACATTGCCTAAAATGCCTATTTTTTCTTTTACTCAGGAAACCAATTTTATGAAGTTATAAGTTCATTTAGGATCATTTGTGGCGAAATTAAAGAGATTTGTTACTGCCTAAAAATGCCTATTTTACCTGTTTATGTCTTTTTCTGCTGGTATCGCGTATTTAAGGGCCTAAAAAAGCAATATTCTTTTCAACGTCGCCAAACTACTCTAAAGTGCAGTTGCTTGTCTGTTATTTCAGTTCCTTTTTAATCTATCAAGGTTGAAATAATGTCATTAAACATGCATAAAGAAAAATCATCCAAAGTATTATTATATCAAGAGTAGAAAAATAACTATGGTAATTTTATGTGATGCGTACATGCGATGGTTTCAATTGCCAAAACCATATTTTTGAAGGTACCTCAGTTACTCAGTACTCAGTATTGTTGATCTGCCTTCACAGCCAGTATTGATATTATGGGGAACATGGCTAAATACTGCATTATACTCTGCAGATAAAATTATTGAAATACATGAGGTATGTGACAGGAATAATGTGCGCCTCCGATACGTAACGTCTTTTTCACCCACTTAAAGGTACACTATTGGGTCATTCCATGGATGCCAAGTGGTCTGGTGGTCCCCGCTCGACCATTACTCATTTCCATGAAATTCTGTATGGACATTCACTCATATCCCCTATAAAAATTTGTAAAGTTTTACGTTCGCCGATGGTATACTTGCTGATATATAGTAATTTGTTTGGCCCCGTGCCGCAGCCTTCTTCAGTATGATTATGAGATTTCGGTAATTTTGAGGCATAGTATCTCAGGAGATATTTTGATAAGTGAAACAAACATTGGCTATCCAGTACAAAGTTTTGAGCTCTATTAGACAACATAATAAAAATAACTGTAAAAGCGATCTTCTAGGAAATTCAGGGCGAAACTGGCCCGAAAAATTGCGGATCGAAAAAAATTAAAATTTTGGCTTTTTATATTTCAGGAAGTAACGGTATTATCAACGTGAAACTTTGAGCATGATATCAATACATGGTTTATGAATATAATATTTCATCTTCCTAGTGATTTCCATTATTTTAAAAATGGAGTCAAAATGTGACACTTTTTGTAAAAACGCCAAATATAGGGTATTTTCTCCCCGCTTTTACAAGAAAAGACCCTCTGGAATTTCTTTTGGATCATTTTCACTATCAAGAAAATTATTTCAAAAATTTGAAAAGTAGATCTGGTTTTTCATTGCGGTTGTATAAGGCCCTAAAAATAGGGGCAACGTTGAGGATGACATTTGTAAAAACGACAAATATAGGTTATTTTCTGCCCGCTCTTACAAAAGAAAGACCTTCTGGATACTCTTTTGAATCATTTTCATTTGAAAGAGCATGTTTCAAACCTCTTAAAAAAGTAGACTTGGTTTTTCATCGTGGGCACATACGGCCCTAAAAATATGAACAACGTTGAGAACGTTGCATCCTGTTTGTTTTATGTAGACATTTTTAGTATATTGCATTATCCATGGTGACATTATCACTACCAGTTCAGGCATTTGAACCCGTAACCCCATCGCCGTAGGGGTCGCGCCCAATTGCCGTGCAATACCAGCCACGGGTGGGTTTCTTGGTTGAGGATCCCAAGCCTGCAATTTGGTTCTTCGACAATGTTCCAAATCCTTGTGTAGGTATCTGTCTGGTTCCAAAGCCAAAGGTAAAGCCACCTGAAAATGACGTTATAGTACGTCGAAACCCGGGTCGTACAAATAAAATTATCATTGTGGAACCACAAAGTTTAAGTTTTTCATTTGTACTTGGTTCCAAGCCTAAAGTTTCCAAGCCGAAGCTCGTATGTTTTTTTTAGACTTGTGTAAGGAGACTATGCCAGAGCCTTGGGTTAAGTCGTGGTCGTGTGGCCGTTCTGTATTGAGTGACTTCGAGTTTTTTAACTTGTGAGTGATGCCATGTATGCATTTCTTGGATTCTTCAACTTTCATCTTAATGAATCCGTTATTCCACTAGAGGTGCTTCTAGATTAGTGACAGCTGTTACTGGTATCGACCAACTCTTTGGGGCGAAAGTTAACAATTGAACTTTCGTTGATTTATCAGTTTCTTTAATTTTTGTTTTCATATCTTGGATTAAAAAATATTTTAAGCGCCTATTTTAAGTGCCTATTTTGAAATTTTTAGTGCCTATTTAGGCTGCCTATTTCTTCAGTTTTAGTGCCTAAATGTCCTCAGCTTAGTCATCTCTCACTACGGACGTTGAACAATGATAATACAGAATTTCATTTCCATCACCTTTGAAGGGATGACGAATTCACAAACGCGTTTCATTCTCTTTAACAACGATTTTCGTTTATTTACATATGAAGCTTTTTGCTTGCTTAAATATGATTGTTTTATCACGTATCCTTTGCTTCATATTCGCTTAAGGATTGTATATCAAATAGGGTTGTGTTTCCCGTGTAAAATATAGGAATTTTTCCTTGCCTTGCATCGACAGAAGTCGTTTCTGTAACCAGATACCTAAGGTTTTATGTTCGCGTCTTCCACGACTTCAACCGAAAAAAATCACTGCGTAAAAAAACGCACAATTCAGGACTCCTAGGCAAGATGGCGACGAAATCGGATGTCCATTTTCGAGAGAAAGAAATTTGCGAACGAAAACTTAAAACTGCATCGAAGACAACCTTTTCGTACAGTAAAAACGAGAGTCAGTCAACAAGGTGTGGATATGCCAGACGTGAGTTATATTTTTGATCCACTTTTCCGAGAAGCCTATGCTTAAATGTGAATTTAGTTAAAAAACGTATCCCAAAAAATGTATTTTCCATACTAATTTTTACGAGGGAGTGATGATTAGTTTTTCCGCAGTAGATAAAAATGAGCAGCGGATGTCATCCGGAATCACTCACACGTTCGACAATAGAAATGACGCAATGAAAATGTTCCGTATTAGTTTATTATCTCGTATATTTTTGATTACGCCTGATTAAATAATTACTCAACGCTTTCAACTGTCGTTGAGAATAGGAATTTCGGCGCTGCTGTCTCTCGCGGAAAACTTTAGTGACAATATCTTATGATTTCTATTCGTATATTCGACGAAGTGATTTTGGTGACGCTCACCAAATTCTCTGAATGGAAGAGGAATGATCAATCTGTGAAGGCTGCAATGAATGTCAAGTATGTATCAATTGTAATTTAATTCTTCATCAAAGTTGAAATAACCCCTTAATCGATAATTCGCGTAATGATTTAAGAGGAAAAGGTATTGAAGTGAATTCTAAACTGCACGGAGTTTTCATGTCCGTGTTGAAGCGGGGGATATTCGCGCCCATGTCTCCTTCTTAGTCTCCGTGAAATATAAATGACGGAAAGTGAAGTGATTTCAGTGAGCTTCTAGTCGCTCAGAAATATCCAGTATTCACTTTATGAACTGAAGGTACATTGCCTAATGCAAGTTATGAGTAACGTTTTTTTTCGTGGAACGTGAACTGCCCGGGGAGCAGTAATTTTTTTCTTTTGGCCTCAGGTTTCATGCAGTAACTATATCCTTATCGCTTCTGAAACTTGATACGTACGACTTCCACTGCTATAAATAGTGTAGACAATGTAACAAGATATGAATTTAAAAAATGGAATGAAATGGAAATAACATGAAACATGATAATTTATTTTCTGAACGCATATCTAGTTTCCCTCAGTCAAATCCCACTCGGACTTAGGTGTGATATTTGACGACCAACTCGCTTTTCACGACCACACAGCCAAAATTATCCGTAAGGCAATGGCTGTTACTGGCCTTCTTATACCGGCTTATTGGTAATATGCTTCCTCTATGGTATTAGTGACCCTCTTGCCCTCCGAACAATTCACTTAGCACGTATCCTCCCCATTCTTTAATATTGCTCTCCCAAATGATTCTCTGTCTGCACTGAAACTCCTCAATCGTCCCATCAATTTCTTTCTCGCGATTGACTGTCATCGTAATCCCTCATTGAGAAACTTATCCCGTACGTAAAATCTTTCCACCCTTGAAATCCAGGACTTAAACCATCGTCAGCAAATTACCTACCTAAAATTGGTAAGAAGATTTTTTTAAGGGCCTTCCGAAACATCATTATTTTCATCATTCTTGGCGTACATCCTCGATTTTTCCGTAACATCAACTTTGTAAGTACATGTTCCCAAATTCCGGCTTTTCTAATCCCAGAGATCTCTTTTCTTCAGAATTCCGAGCATATTTCATTCCCTAGCAGCTAAGAATCCTTCTGTTGATCTTATACTACGACCTACTTCAACTCCTTGTGACATCTAAGATTTGTTGTGGCTAGTGTGATTGAATTTTTAGGGACTATACTTGATTTTTGTTGTTAATATGTTCAATTCATTTATCGGTAATATCCGCCATTTTTAAAGGTCTTTGTGCTGTTTTTGGTGTTCAGCAAAAAAATGAATAAATGAGTAAACTTTTAATAGGAGTTCATTGAGTTTTTCCGTGGCTACGAGCCAACTGCCAAAAACTGTACCCGTACATGTTGGATGTGTCTGGACCTCAAGCTCGTTTCGAATGAATGGGAGGAATGGCAACGCTCGACAATGAAGATCCCTGGACTCTGTGGTGACCTTTGGTACTAGGGGGATGGGAGAGATTGGATGCCCAACTGGGAGCGCAACAGCATGTCATGGTCGTATGTTTTTGCTGTTTTTGGAGTATTGTTACTGTATACAGCTGGATTCCTGTCCCCGTACCCATGGAACGAAAGAGGACAAACTCCCTTCCATCAGGATACGTTTTTTGCTATAAATAGTTTGCGAGAGGGGTATCTTCGGTTGTTGATGCTATCCTAAAGTTATTTTGAGCTAGGTGTTGTTTCAAAATGCATAAATTGCAAATAGCTCTACTATAAATTTGGCAGTTGGAATATTCAAATCTTAATTCTTCCGGTTCACGTAGGTTATTAGTAAATTAATTTTCGAGAACAATTTTTCTCTTAATAAGGCATTGGAAACATATTGTTTAAAATAAAACTCGCACTTTTTTATTTTTCTATCTCCTATTATTACTACTAATGATCTACAGGTTAAGATAGGTTTAAAGAGATTAATTAATAACTTGCTTCAGATAGGTTTGAATAGAAGAATGAATAACAAGTTATCTCTACTTATTTTTTGCAGCCGCAGGCTTATGACTCCTTACACGATTTCATTATTTTTCTCGACACACTCTCCTCGTCTTTTCATATCATTCGTAATCGTAAAGCCTAATATCTTTATCCTCCTTTCCCTCTTACCCAACATCCTACTCTCTATAATAATTTGTCATCGTTGACACTAATACTCCATAAACCTCTCTAATTGTTGATAGGGGAAGCGATGAAATAAAAATCAATGGCAATGAGATTGCGCTAATGACTAATATCCCTTTCGCACAGGGTATTTAGCCTACCGTGCCAACGATGATGAAGCCTCTATAATTTGAAATGCTTAATAGAATTTTATTATGAATAACTTGAAGAAGTAAATGAATCATCACTGATTTAATAATGAAGTCTCAGGATAAGTTGAGTTGAGGAACTTATAGGTACATAAGGAAAGGAGAAATCTTTGCAATTTTACTCAGATTCGTATAGTTTCAGGGTTTGACAATGAAGTTAAACACCTAAAAGTGTCGAATTAAAATTTAACGGTGGAAAAGAGTTCTTCTTTCGTTACTGATTCATCAAAATATGATAAATACAAGGCATATTGTTAAGCTTCCTGCCTAATTTCACCCAATTCACACGTGGCTTCTTTCGTTAAAGCGACAAGAAATCCCTTGGCAGAAATTAAACGAATTGGCAACACTGTGATGTTGCTGCGATATGTGTGAGTAGGTGAGAAGTACTCGGGTAGAGGGTGGGGAGGAGTAAGGTGGGTGGAGGGGGTAGTCGTTGTAGGGGGAGGGAGAATGGAGCGGGATATGGAGGGGTGAGAAAGGAAGGGGTAAGGGGGGTCTGGACTTGGGAGGGAGGCTGGAGCGAAGATAGGCGGGCGGATTATCGTCAGGTGTTGTATTGCTAAGGGACACGCCAGCAATTTACGTCATAGGCGCGGCTGAGGACGGAGAGGGAGAGCGAGGCGGTGGAAATAGGGATGGAGATACCAGCCCCATTTAAGGCTATAGCTGATTAGCCGCTTAAACTCTTTTACACTTACGACTCGGCCTCTTGTATCTGAGATACAGGACTTACGGAGTAAAAGGGTGGTAAATAAATGGAGGACTACGTTTAAGGTATTGTGGCTTCGATGAAATGGCAGCGGAGGTATTTTATTATTGAAATAGCCGGTTTGAATCGAATATAATCTAGGAAAACTCTTGATACTTCAGTATATGCGTTTGAAAATTCCGACCCATGTGTCGTCAAAGAGGAGAGTTGAACTGGATGCAACTCTTTTTTAAATTTCTTCATCAGCAGTCGGGATTAGATTTTCTTAGTCTAGGAATTAGAATAGTCTTAGATTAAATTAAAAATGTATTGATAAAAATAATGATGAGTCGTGTTCGAAATTATTTATCGCAGATCTCATTCAGTGGAGATTAGAAAAACTTTGTGATGACATAAAAAAACGGCATTTTTTTGATTGTGTTACCAGCGCTTAGAAGAGGTCGAAGAACCATTTTGTTCATACTTCAGGAGGTGTAGGTACATAGTAAGGGAGTCCTTATGTATTTTCATTTCTGATTCGATTACTTTGGACATGTATCGTAAATAGAATCCAAATGAGAAGAAGGCAAATAATTCTTGCTCTTTATCTACCTGATGAAATATTTTTCACAATTAGAGCGTGTAGAAAAGAACTGTACCCTGGAAAAATATTTTCGAGGGAAAATTTTGAAAAATAATCTACACTTAGAGTCAACTACATTTTGAGTTACATACTACATAAAGAGTTAATTGCTCGATAATACTTTCAATGGTTCAGCAATTTTAGTTACATTATAACCGTATATTTTTTTGAATTTTGAGGCACACGGCACAGATATAAAGATTTTCATCATGCCAAAATACGGCAATTATATATACGCAAAAATCTTCAGCAGAAAAAATCGGCATAGACCAGTAGATAATCGAACTACGGACCTTTGAGGTGATAGTTCAATGCCCAGAGCACGTCACGGCTTCCTAAATCGCGTGCCAATTAGAATTTTCTCGCGGCATAGAGTTCAAAATGTTTCATTGTATATTTAGAAAGCGTATCTAATTATTTTATCAGCTCATCGCTAGGTACATCGAAAAAATTCCATCTCTGTCTTTGCCTCAAAACAAAATTTATGCACTTAAATAGACTTAGAAAATAATTGCAGAATATATGCTTGTCTATACTCGTTTATTTCGATATTGTTATTGGAGGAGGCCATGAAATAAAAATTAATGTGTTTTTATTACGGTAATGAGTCATATCACTTTCATACATGCTGGAAATTGATGCCTGTTGTGCATCCGATAATGAAGCGGCTTTGACAAAGTCAAATGAGTGGTTTGAGAGTAAGCTGTCTAAAATTCATGGTTATAGATTCAATGCGGATTCTAATCCTCTCAACCTTCTTGAAACAGCCTCGTCTCGCTACTCAAGGCTTGATCTGGCTTGTGTAGAAGAAGCCATCGAAATATTTGGTCGTTGCTAGTGAAAGGATGTGGCCTTGAACTAAGCAGGATGTTATACCCACCTGTCTTAAAATGAAGCCCAATGCTAGTGTAACAGGGGAAATTATCCGATGGGGAATAGACGATTTTGCGGTTGAGATACAATTATAATCATATACAGTTCCAATTGGAATATCCTCAAATTATTTTGTGGCGTAGGAGTATCCTTCGACTGATTAAGAAGTTTAATTGAAGCCTGAGATTGAATTTTGAATATTGCATTTAAATTTTTACCGAGAAAAAGATACTTCCTTCGTCCGATACATTTAGATGGAACTCGTGTCCCCCGAGAGTATCATTCAGCGGCTGATTAAGTCTGCCAAAGGAATATAATAAATGTATTGATATTTTTGTTACCTTAGTTTATATTTAGAGTGCGTAAAGAATATCACTTTTCATGCATGTGACATTATATACCGATGTACACTAAATGACTGAAATGATGCCCATCACTTCATATTTGAATAACTGTTCTGGTAAATCTAAAACTATGCATTTTACTGTGCTCGTGATGATGCTGTGAATGAAGTTAAAAAGTACCACGAATTTTTTGTAAATTTTATGAATAAATATTTGATATTATTTTGCAATATCATAGTAGTCATGCATAAAACAAGTTGAGTAATGCAAATACATAAAAGTTTTACTCCGAGAATAATTAAGTGCCAATCATTTCCTTCTGTTTCAACAATTTATACGCGTGTTAGGAAGAGACAGCAGCAGAATTATTTTTAGAAGGAGTCAGAAAAAAATTTAATGTCCATCTTGCCAAACTGACATGAACATATTTATGGCATATAGCTCGTAGCTGAAGACGACGAATGTTGATAGTATATGACCGCAGCGACGGTTGTTAAACTTGATTCTTGAGGAACCAATGGAATGGTGCGAAATTTATGAAGTGCTTCCCTCTGACGAATCTCTTAAAAAGCCAGTTGGAATTGATTACTCAAGCCTAACTTTACGACTGAAAAAAATTCAAAGCATTACTGAGGAAGGAGTGCCAGTAACTTGGTTTAATGCCTGATCAGTTCTTGTTCGGGGAGGCATAAAAAATATGTTTTCGGTAAGGTTCTTCTGTTTTTTTTCCTCTTGCCCGAAACCGGGTGGCAAGAATTTTTGAGTGGCTTTATAGCAAGATTTTTTTAACCTGCTGTGTATGTAAAAGAGTGAAGGAAAAGAGAAATAACTGGCATATGTAGCTTTTTGTAACATTTAGACTGACGGGTTCCTGTTGGACTGATTAGAATTAGCAACTGGAATATCGAAAATCTCCAAACTTCTAACCAATGCAAACCATACCTGTCTCCTTTAATTCACCCTGATAATGTGCATTTATCATGCCCTAGTGTATTTTCAAACTGATTTCACTTCAGTGGAATTGTATCTATGGACCTCTAACTCTGTATGGTAGAAAATTATCCAAATATAAGATCTGATGGAAAACTATATTATTACCACCTGGAATTCTTTACAGGAAAAAAACTATTGTAATGATTGGAATGATTTCTCATCTCTATCAGCATTTAGCTTTATTTCATTATTTATGATGAAGATATTTGTTGATATTACGAGATAACCTCTCTTACATTAGATACCATTCACTAAATCAATACTTTCACACCGCTTATAAACACCCATAACTGTGCAAAGATTACGATGCATAATGGAACCAATCTGTGTTTTGTTTCTTCCAGTACCTACCAAGCTATACCAATTGTGCCTTTCATGGCGACCGCCTTTTTGATGTATTACATGTGTTTGAGGATATTTCCAAATTTAAGAAAAATTACAAGGGCATCCTGAAAAAATAATCTTCAGCTAAGCTCCTGCTTTCTCGTATACGACTGCATCACACTTTGCACCTCTCCATAACATCGGAAGGGGGCGATGTCTGTCATGACACCATGCATTCAATACATAAGCAAAGTGAATCCTGGGTTTTTCTTTAAGCAGTTGTAAAAGTAAGGGCTAAGGCCAATAAATCTTTCCTGTAAATACGTTGACGTGTTTTTCGTTGATGAGGAGTTAATAATATCTTCCTTGATAAATTTAGGATGCCTATTCCACGACAGTTGCGTAAAATGTCATCGCCTGCCCTTTTCGATTTTTTCATATCCACACACTTTAAAGCTACGCAAATACATGATAACATTCGAATAGTTCCTCTCTATTCCGACAGATGGCAGAGATATTTAGCGCTGAATTACTTAAAAAATTCGTATTTTATGCCTTTCTGGGTCACATGATATGCGGCACTGCTGAACGCTGGTTCAGTATGTTCCATCATAAGCAAAAGTTTTATCTCTCGACTAATGTGAACTTTAACCTGTTCGATTTCAATAATCGACTGCTGTGGAACCCTCCAAATAGCATTTACGTATGCCATTTGAGCGTGGTATAATGCTCTCTAATTCACCTAAATATTTTTTGCGCGTGCGTTGCCCTTCACAAGATGTTCTAACTCTAAGTTCGAGGTAATTTTTGTACGTGTGGGGCTGATTGAATATAAATTTTGGTTATTAAAAAAATTCAACTTTGCCTTTTCTAACTCAATGGACGCGAATACTGATATATTTTACTTGTCTGCGAGATATAACAAAGGCGTAGGCAGGACTCTGTTTCGAGAGGGGGGTTTATGTTGAGGGGCTGATAAACAGGGGAACATTTTTGATAATCAGAAGCAAAACTGTGTATTGTACTGTTTAGATACTGCAATTAAGAATACAATTTAGACTGCAGTGAAACATCCAATTTTTAAAGGTTTTTGCTCTGCTAACTTCTGAATGAACCTATTATCAACGGTTTTAAAATACTTGAATATTGCAAACATGAAAAAAATATTCGGAATAATTTTGTATCAAATGAAAATTGTTCACTGATAAGAAAAAAGAATATAACTTTTTCCTTTAGGTTCCTTTATTTAAATATGCAACTTAAAAATTGCGAGGGGAGATTGGACCCCATGAACCCCTCCCCCTTGGCTACGTCACTGGATATAAGACTATTCGAGCGTAATATCGCGCGCCTTGTGGATGGCAGAGTGCCGTCCCAGTGCGAACAGCGGAGACGTTACCGACGCTGTGCGACGAATGTATTTCAACCTCCTCGGGTGTCGTGTTGTGCATTTCCGACCCTCCGCACTACAAATCCTCCCCTCAAACGGTGAATAAGCCTCCCACGCCAAAACCGACCCCCACGGCCTCCGGAGCGTCGCTTGACCAACCACCCATCCGCGCAACTCTTGCCGGCTCACGTTCCACCCACCCCCCCACCCTTTTTTCCCGCCCCCCACCTATTCGTGCAATCCGCGCGCCACCCTCTCCACTACCCGTAGGGGGTAGTGGAGAGGGGAGAAGAAGGATTTAATTTACGACCGACATTACCCATTCCCTTTCGCGCTCTCTTCTTAAGCTTCGCGGATGCCGCTGTCCGGCTCAACTCCCCTCTCTTCCCCCCCCCAACCTTCTATCACTTCTCAGGTCCCCCCGGCCCGAACAGACTACCCCCTTTGGAGATATTCCGAAGGGGGGGATGGTGTTCAGCTCTCTACACAGTTAAGGGGAGGGCGTGGTAAAGGCCGGCGGGGGTTGGGAAAATGGGTGCAGCGGGGGTGGGTGGTGTTTCGGGATATTGGGTGCGAAAAGGGGGAGGAGGTGGGAGAGGCAGATGCGGTGGGATTGCTGAGGGCGGAGGGGGTCGGTGACTTGGTGCCCAACTCCTATGCTTCCCGCCATTTGCCGATTTCATTCTCCTCTTGCCGTTCCCAACGTCTCCAAAGGACCCAGGTTAACCCCGTAAGCTCCATTTCCTCTGCCGACTTACGCACGGGCACCGACGTACAATACCTACGCTAGTAGGCCTAAATCACGGGTTTAAAAAAGATTTAGCGAGGTGGAACCCCTTTACCTCCTGGAATATCCTAAATAATCTCTCTTAGGTACAGGAAATTTGGTGATAATGCCATTATAAAATGGTGATTTACTGTAGAGCACTCAAAAATTAACAAAGGGAAAAAGGCAGATTTTCGTTAAACTGGCATGTATGAATGAGGCTTGCATACGGAGATAGAGAATTTTTTTCTGCTTTCGGATATCTCTTTCGGATATCTGTAAAGATTAAGCAAGATAAAAAGATAAACAAGGCAAGGAAAATGGAGATGGGCACAGTGTTACTCTCTTTAATAAGCATAGGGGAGTATCATTTGCTTTTTAAATCATTTTGGAATAATACAAAAGGTCTCATGAATACGGGAATTAAAATTTAGTGTGAAATTAGCTGATTAGCGAGCACTTATTCGCTGTAGTTTCTGCAGATGGTAGCAAAGAGTTACGCCTGTAACGCCAAAGTAGAGTGGATGCATGTAGGTCGGTTACGGCGGTAGCGGCAGGAGTGGAAACGTGACAAAACCGAATGCAACGTTCCCTTCCTAAAGTTCAAAGAACAGTACTGCCTACTGGCGTTTATTTTTAATTCTCTAGCGGTACTAGGCGTACTATTGTTTTTGCACTGTTTACTTCTTCTCTCAGAATCGTCACCAATCGCACGATTCACACTCCTCACCCCATTTCCATTGTCACATTTCTTCGATTGATGGAAATTAATTATTTAAATAAATCGAATTATTGTATAACAGGGTGAATAACCTCCGTGTGATAGGCAAGAATTTAGTTCCATCGGTATCGGAAGTTATGTATTCACTTTGATGAGTAGCAAACTTTTAACTTTAGATAACTTTTGAGCTTTATAATCGGAGAGACTCGTTGCTTGTTCTTGTCGACATTATCCTAGTAATTTCTACGTTACTTCTTTTCCCACGCATACTTCTTGCTCCCTAATTGTGTACTAACCATTAATATTTACATCTACACACATATAAATATTACCTTGCAAGTCGCCGCAGTCGCTTGTGGCAGGGGGTGTGGGAAACCTGCCATTAAAAAGGGATATATTAGGGTAAGGGAATTGGAAGAAGGAAAGGACGGAAGTGAAGTGTATGTTAACGGGGCTGTCTTAGTGCCTCGATCTGTTTTTCCTTTCTATAATCATACCAATATATAAAAATTGAATGGTGTCGGTCTGTCTATTGCTCAATCACGCAAAAACTCCTGAACCGATTAAGCTGAAATTTGGCATGAAGTGAGAAAATGTATTTGGATGTAACATAGGCTATATTAAAAAGCCCTCAGGGCCCCCAAAAGCCCCCCTGGTTGCCCATGCTAAGCATTGGGTTCGGTGCAGTGGTTTCATTCTTTGCTTTTTAAAATTATTTTCTCTAAAGATAGAGGGCCGCGATTTATTTAATCGGATGGCTGAATAAAAAAAAGTTTCTAATTCTATCAATTGATTTTATTTTACGCTTCGTAATTGTCTAAAAATCATGTTGATAGCTGAAAAATCTCACTTTTTTCTCTGAAATCAACAATAGCATATTTCCTTGACAACCAGAGAATTGATTTGCAAAGGATTATCACGCATCTAGCATTTAAGTTTTCCTGCAGGCCCATGATAGCACGCAGAAAGAAAACCTGTATAAGAAAGGCCCATAGTCCCAAGGGTCCCATAATAAATTGCTTCGGGGGGTAATCGATAAATTCAATGCATATTTACAACAAGTATACTCTTCAATATCTATTCTCAAAGTAGCTGTTATAGGAGCACTGCAAATGAGAGAACACTTATGTAGTAAATGATAAACATAAAGGAATTAAACGTGAAAGAAGATTTACGTGCAGTAAATAGTAATGGTAATAATGCCTCTGTTGCTACAACAAACACGGCGTTGTTTATTATCGTTTTATACTCGTATTGTATACGATGTATTACACGTAGTGGAACCATCTACCTCTCATTACGATTGAGAATTGTTTTTTAGACCAATTCCTACATCATAAACTAAACGAATTATTTATATGAGTTTAAAATTGAAGTGCATTAAAAGTACATTCACTCAATCATCGAATTGCCTACTCAAGACTTTCACTCACCCCTGTGTTTCCTCTCATTGGACTTAAAAATATATCCATTAACATGTCTGATAGAAAAAAGAGTAACCTTTCGAATCAGTCTTCAAAAACAAGAGGAATGTTTCCTTGCGAATAAAGTGCGAGTGAGTCCTTGCATGAAAAACGACAAAGGTTAGACTTGGATGCTGAAAGACATGCCCACTAGCGATCTCATGAGCATCTTCCTGTGGTGTTTCACGGGTTACGCTAAGAACCGCACAAATTTCATCCTAACCCAACCTACGGACATATAACCAACTAAAAATCTGGTTCAAATATAGACCCATCTGTTTCGAAATTTTAAGCTGTTTTAAGATGGCGGAAATTATAATCACGTCACTACATGTATCTTACCCGAAAGACGAATGGACATTCTGCGCAATGAACGAAATCTGTGCATGAAAATCGACACGTGCACTAAGAATCACCATAGATTTTTTATTTAGCAACCGAAACCAATGATTATGGCTATCCTTTATGCCGAAGGCGCAGCCCGGGTGATGGAGGATTCATAGGTCAAATAAACATGCCTGCTGCTGCAAATGCTCCTTTTGACGTTGTCAACCGCTGGACTGTACTCTACTCTCCGATCCTGATTAAAATACTCAAACTACTTAATATCACGTTGAATTGCGCAGCTCAACGAAGTCATTGAATGCAAAAATATATTTGTACACAAGGGAAGCGATCAAGCTGTTAATCACCCAGAAGACGGCTCGAGTGAACCGGAGGGATGAGGTGACCATCTATCAACCTAGGTGTTATTTAGGTAGTATTTTGGTTTCCCGTGCATGAAAGAAGACCAACAGTTACTCATCTCTCCGTGCACCAGAAAAACGGTCAGCGTGTCTACTACAACGAACACAACATACAAGATAGGTTACGAACTCCTCAAAACACCACCCTGACAGTATTATTTAGGCTTTATCGTTTTTTTATAAAATAGTTCAATTTTTTTTCACGCACGTTAAATTTGAACGGGTACCTTCAGCTAGTAAGTAATATTTATAAATATGTGATGGTTTCTATATGTGTGCGTGTGCGTGTGTCTGTTACTCAATCACGTAAAAACCACAGAACCAAATGGGCTGAAATTATTCATGATCATATCCGAACACATCTGGTTCAAAAATAGTCCTATTGCCGTTTTGAAAATTTTCACCATTTCAAGATTACGGTCATTTCCAACTTTTATGAGGAGCAGGGCCAATTGCTGCCATGCAAATATTTATTTTTACGTGGAATATTGTTGTTGTTAGTAGAGGAGACTTTTCAATGTTTTCTTTTAGAAACATTCGATTTATTGAGATGTTTACTCTCATTATCATTTTATCATTAATATTTTAGTGCAGAACGAATATGCCTAAGAGAAGAAAGAGTGATTATTCTCAAAGATCTGTTTAGGGAAGGGCAATGTCTTCTTTGCGGAAAAACGAATCTCAAGAACAACGAAAACCACGCGAAGTTTATTGAAGAACAATTTCAGGAAAATAGCTTAATAATATGCATCATTAAGCGAAAAAATGGGTAATTTCCACTTAGTAAAAATAACTAAGATGAGAAAAAGGGACCCAGAGTCTCTTCTGCATGAATGGATATACTATATTATTTCTTACTTTTATCCCTCCCGCTAAGAATCAATGGGCATTTATGATAGTAGTAAATATAGTTGTGGGGACATAAAGTGTTTTTGTACCAATCAGCTGGGCAGAGTATTTCATTTAATCTGTAGGTTCTCTCAGCTCCAGAGATGCAGTGCAGAGTTAAGATAATATCCGCCTTGTCACCCAGAAACTCGCGTTGTCTGGAATGTTCAAGTAATATTAACCAAACGTGTAGCCTCTGAGTCTCACGCATTTATGCCTACGCTGCTACGGATTCCTTTGGATAAATAACTTCATATTCACTCATCCTCCTTAGTCAATGTTCAAATTTCGTTTCTTTTCCCGTTCACTCACAATTTCTTCTCTCCGCTCTCACCCCCTTGCGTTCTTGAATTCCACCCTCTCTCCACTCTCGCTCTCAACTTCCTTCTCTCTCGACGTAATCCCCGGAAACCAACCCCTTCCATATCCCTCACTTAGTCGGTTTCATCTCTCCGCCCTCCGAATGTCATTCCTTGAATATTACTTTACTCGGAATGCATTAGCACCCAGACGTTGAGCGGTTAGCCTTCCCTCATATCCGTTCCCCAACTGCCATAGGAAACTTTTTTTCCAGGTGTTGGCAATGGTTTCAAGCTGGCTTTTATCCAATCATGAGATATTTTGAACTAATATTACAGCAAGAAAAGGTATTTATTTACTTCTGAATATTGACTAACAGCACTGAACGCATCTGAAAAAGTAATTCGAATTTAAACGCTTTAAAATTATAAGATTTCAGTGTTTATTCTCCTGTGAATGTATAAGTTGACACTAACGTAAACAAATACCTTAAGTCATTACTTTGTTAAAATAGGAAACTCCATTTATTTATCACCTTTTTTGCATCAATATAATTTATGTTTTGCCATCATGCATAGAACTTTTAAATCAAGTTTCGATCAAATAATTACGTAGATTTGAGAACAATAATTATTAATCATACATTTACTCGCCTGGAACCTTGAAAACCAATTCGCGATTTACATTGATGTATAAAAAAATTCAAATGAAACGGAAGGGATGAATTATTAACTAAAGCGTTCTATGAAGAGCTGGGGAGAAAGCATAAAAAAACACTATCACGTGAAAAAGACTTACTTAAAAAACACATTCAGAGACATAGAACCCCCCTGAAAATATAATGTACGTAAAAATGATTGGGATGGATCAACAAGGAAGACCAACAACATGAAATACAACTATAAAATACGTAGGGTGTGAAAGTAAGGGATTTTGAAGGAATGAAGCGGTAAGATGGAAAGAGAACAAGAGATAGCTGCAGCAAAACAGTCTTTGGGTTGATGACCGGTGATAAGTACGACAAAACACCCAAATATTTATCAATGTCCATATAGCTTACCACTGGTGCATCACCTCCTATACAATTCATTCGAGACCTTTGAGAGAATGGTGTTGTCTTTCCTCCCTTAGGCAATGTGTTGAATCATTAAATATTTAGTTATAGCAGGTGTTGATTTCTTATTTTTTAATGATTTTCGTCTCCAGTGAATGATTCGACGTTCTGCCACAAAATATGTTTCATAATGATTCTTAATCACGGGGTGGTGCGAAGAATTGTTAACGGCAATTTTCATCGAATTTTTATTATATGCTGCACCTCAACAACTTTTCCATGATTTATATACTAACGACTAAGTGAAATAAATCTTGTATTCAATAAGGAAAATTACCTATATTTAGCCTAACCTTTGGATTTTTATCAACACCATATATGATCTGATGGGGAATTAATGGGTTAGAAGGTACTTTTAAAGGTGTGAAACAGTTCCTACTTCCCCTTGGAATGCCAAAGCTAATGAACGTGTTGATTTTATAAGGAAGGTGATATATTTTGCACAAGATAAATAATGAAACCTGAAGGCCAGTTGTTCGACAGGAAATGCCTCATAAATGTCTGGTCACCTGTATTTGGGAACGCTACGATAATGAAAAAGCTAAGCATCTCAGTCATTCTATTTTCTGTATATCTAATGACTATGGAGGTTTTTCATCCTTCACAAGGTTCACTTAATCCGGAAGTGATATTGAAATTTATTTTGTTCACGTGGATACCGTGATGATTTCTCAGTGATGAGAACACAAACCAGGCTCTTGAAGCACATTACAGAAACTTTCAAATTTCCATCATTTCCCGCGTCTTGATACTATTTCATGGAAATAAAAGGCTATTTCCATTCGATTTTTCTTTTCATTACGTTCCACAGTGATCTTATGTTTATACCCACTCAGCCTGTGAGTTTTAACGAAACTTTAGGACTTGTTGTCTCAGGCATAGCTTTGTGGATTTTCCTTTACAAAATTAATACTTCATAATATCCTTTATACTTTCGTGTTACACAAAAAATCGGTTGAGTAAAACAAAAAAAATATTCCCTTATACCAATTGTTCAGTTAATCCCTAGGTTGTAAAATATTTTCCGTGCCACTGTTAGGGAATTTCTCAGAGATATAAATTTAAACCTGCAGTGATTATTTCTGTACACATGGTCGATTCCTCAAAACATTCCTCGAGACATGTGCTTTATAACGGTAGAAAGTTAGACGTAAACGACTTGGTGTTTCAGGTATCCCAACTACTACGGTCACATGGCACCCTATAGCCTTAACCTTCGGCACACACCTGATCCATTACCGAGATGGAGTTTGAGAATGCATTTGTATGATCATTAGTCCGACGCGTTACCATCTTTAACACCGCCGCAGTCGGAAGGAGGTGAAATAGGTTTTTTATAATTTATTGTCAGAGGAAAAGAAATTACAGACGCATGCAGTCGATTTATTTGAAAATTCAGATCTTGGGTAAACCGCTTTATGAAAGCACCCATTTTTATGATTTCTGTTTCAGTTCGGATTCAGACCGAATCCCATGGAAAACTTTATTCGGGAAGTGGTGCAAAAAATATTTTGTTATAATGAGAAATGTATGAATGTATGTTACAAAGGAGGCCAAATTCATTAAATTTTAAGAGTAGTGATATCTCACTCAGACTACCTTTTAGTCCTCCCGCGACATCAGGGAAAAGCCTCACGTGTTTTTGTTTTCTTTTCGCATCCGTGGCGATGGGATAAGAGGAGATGGCTTATGTATGTACCATTTCTCCCTCTCCCTTGCTAAGCGCACCCTTTCCTTGTTGTGCCGTCCACCACCGCGTGACTCGTGTATCGTGAGTGCCGGGCACTGGCCATAATCTTCGCCACGACTGCGAGGCACGAACGGGGGGGACGCCTACGCACCTTCCCGATGAACTTCCGATGTTTATTCCCATTCTCTCGTCCGCCAAAACCTCCCTTCTAATCCAGATTCGGTTTCTCACCCAGGGATTAATATACTACATGCAGTTGCCTAGGGATGTACTACATGCCGGCCCAGGCTATTTTCCAAGTGTGAGCAAAATATTATTTAGCGTCCCTAACAAAGAAATTATGTATGTACCTACCGAGTGTGGTGTCTTAAACCGAGCGCTGATTTAAGGGGTACTCTGGTGTTTCAGAACTATCCTCTCAAACATTGCCATCATGGTACAGCTGACACAAAGGTAGGTCGTTGATTATCGTTTGGGTCGAACGCTGTAACGTAGGTTGGATTACATCGAGCGCTAGATAGGAATGGAGTGCATTGCATATGTGAATCTTGTGTGGTACTTGGATACAACAGAAATGCGAAGAAACTTATGAGGGTAGGTATTTTTTAGGTATCCTATTTATACATCTACACGGACGAAGCGGGTCCAGTTTTGCCGGAGACGAGACAACTTTAATGTTGAAAATGGTAAGAGTTTAACTTTCATTCGTAAATAAATTGTTGCTAGGGTTATATACGCTGTAAACGTGATTGTATTCTAAAACTACACATTTACTAATTATAACCGATCAAATACATTGTAAATCGGTACTTAAGGAAACACGCATCTACTTGACTCCATTCTGTCGTAGCTAAGAACTAAATTATCGGAGCTTTCATCCATTATTCCTATTCTAATTCTCGAGTCGTCTGCTGCTCGTGTCATTTGAATGATGTCATGCGCATAACGGGCTCATTTTGGTCACGGGAACGTCCTAACTTGTATTAGTAATATGTACAATGATAACAGTTTCCTTTCTCGCCAGGAACTAGATTTTTAGTCTATAAGATGTCTCCAAGCTTCAAGTTTTATGAAGAAAAGTGTTAATAGGCATTATTTATAATACACCTAGGTCTAGAGAGTGGGTGTATTTTCAACCGTGAATTTCGGTGAAGTTTTAACCACAGTTCCTTTTAATGGGTTTTTCACAAGAATGCTAAAAAATAAAGTTTTTTAGCACGCAGTTTTTATTGCGCTTTTTCTTGAAGTTAGTTTTGAGTGTCGGTCACTTTTACGAAAAACTAAAGAAGGTCATTTTGGATATGATGAATGCACTATAGAAATTAGAAACATTTTCCGATTGCCAAATTTTCTGTCCCCTTTTCACTTTGATAAATAAGTCGCAGGCTGGCCACCCCTACGATTGGCAGTAGTAGTAGTATTTTTGTTTAACGTGCTTCGACGGCTAAGGTCATTTCACGCTTACTGTCTGCCATGCGCAGACAGGGGAAATAGCACTCGGACGAATCGGAGGATCACCCCTCCAAACCCGAGCCGAGCCCAACGATGCTTAACTTCGGTGACTGATCAGGAACCGGTGTTTCCATCGTGGCAGCCCGTTGCCCGCCCTAGGATTGGCTGCTTGTGGCTTTTGCCCACGTTGCACTCACCTTGAGCCTAACTAAATGGCAGAAAAAAACAATTGCTCGAATTTACTTCCTATGTTTGAGAACTAAATAAATACTACGCAAAAATGTATGATTCCCTGGATGGTTAAATGTCCATCCTGCTTGCTTGACTGAAACACTTTATAATATCATCCATATACGATTCGATTGCATATTTATGCACTTTTCCATAGTTACCAATATAATATTTCACGGTATTTTGAGCTATTTTAATGCAAATTAATATGATCGCCACGAATATTAAATTATTCGTTAAGTGAATTTAGAATTTATGTCTGAACACTTAACGAATAATTTAATATTTGTGGCGATCATATTACGTTGCATTAAAATAGCTCCAAACACCGTTAAATACTAGATTGGTTACTATGGAAAAGTGTATAAATTTGAATTCGGATTTAATAGGGTTCATGTCATTATATTGAATAATTTTTTTAACTTAAAAATATGTTAACTGAAATGTAAATATTGTACTTCAATAGGTAAAAAGGACTATTTTGGTAACATTCCACTTTGTATGAAAATAATGGAACCATCTGACAAGCCTTGTGGCTTTGAAGGACCTAGAATGTATATATGCAATAATGGCAGTATTATTATTATGCAGCCACAAGGCTTATTTAGCTTATACAAGGCCTTTTCCTGTAGTAAAATATGATATGAATAATATCATTGAAGATCGTGGAGGATTCCGGTGGTCTATACTGGAATGATTTCAAATTAATCCATGAAAACCTAATGATGAGTAGGATGCCTTGTAATGGTGTTCACCTACTAATAGCATAACTTCGATCCAACGATACAATATTATTCTCTTTTAAATTATTTTACTGTCTGATCTCCAGGTTGGGTAGCGTATTTACACATAGTCCTATGAAGTACCTACTTACAATACAAAAAATTCTATTACAAATTAATTTCACTCCCAACAAATTGAAAAGTCCGGACCGTCGATATGTCGGTATTTCCTTTCCATATATAACAGAAATCTATTGGGTAGGTATGTATAACATGTTAACCATTATTGTTTCTTAATTTTTAAAAATTTATTTAGTCAGAATAAATATCCGCGAACAATTTTGAATTATGTGATTCTCCACTATCTCAATAATTCTGCACAAATCATTTATTACAGCATGATTGGCTTGTGCCAATCAAGTTGTAGTACAGAGGATACAAGCAAATAATTGGTGACAGGTGGAACTAATTCCCACAAAGACGGGGAATGAATCTTAACCACCTTAACAATATATGATATTTTTTACTCTTAGCATCATCCCGTTTTCCCAAATTTTCATTAATCTCCTTGCACCACCGTCTCGTTTGTCCCCCCCCTTTCTTATCCACCTCCTACATCCCTACCTGCATGTATCTATGCCTTCTCTCTATATTATACAACTGCCTTAAAACGTTTTTTTTTGCTATGGGCTATGAAAATATTACCTAATCTTATATGTATATCAACCTTTAAATTCCTTATATTGATACCTTAACCTCCTGTTCTTGGCTATACTATGCTGGCCCCAGGGTCCTGTTCCTATAGTTATGGAAAGTTTGAAGAATTGCTTTGCGAGGCAGGGTACCGAGCATTCTTGGGCGAAAAGAGGAAGACTGAAGTGGAGGGAAGGACGTGCTGTAAAATAGGTATTCAAGGATGTGAGAAAGAGAGAAAGGTGTTGACGTAAGGAAAGAAAAATGACAAATGATGAGATTGGAGGAGGTTGGCGTGTAATAAAGTGAGAGAAGGGATTGAGGTGATTGAATGCTGGTGGAGGAGCAACCGACATTCACGATAACAAAATCTCGCAGTAGGACTCCACACTGACAAGTCTCACCTTTTATTTTTCTCTTTGACTGGATGTTGATGAATTTATCAAGCGAATAGTGTGACGGTCCATGGATTGAAAATCGATAGTTAATGGAGTGGATGGATTCAAAATGTTAAAAAAAAGGAGGGGGTTCAAATATCTCCTTTAAAATGAAGAATGCACCTCATGTCACAATGGGGTGAAAGTACTAAACCCTCTTCCAGATTTAGTGTTGGTGAAGAATTAATAACACCATTATTTTAAGCGACATAATTAACATGCAATAATACATTCGTGCACTTAAAAATTACAGACAATTAGATGCGGCAAAGATTTGGAGAGAGACGTTTTCTCTCCCCACCTCAAACTTCTCGCGCAGTTTTGCTAATAATTCCTTTGCTATCCAGTAATATATATGATCCGATAATAATTAATAATTCAGGTATTGATTATCGTTTCATAGCTATTGATTAACGTTTGCGTAATTTATAACGATTTCGTACACTCACTAATCTTGAAGTGGTGTTCGACCTAGCGGTTCCGGAGCAATGTTCATTGTTCGCGACAGTACAACCCATAAAAATGAATGTGCATGAGTGAATTAATAAACTCCAGCCAAGTATCCGTGGCTACGGAAAAATACAGTGAAGTCTCGATTATCCGAGATAATGTGAAC
This sequence comes from Pyrrhosoma nymphula, assembly GCA_963573305.1. Taxonomy (NCBI): domain Eukaryota; kingdom Metazoa; phylum Arthropoda; class Insecta; order Odonata; family Coenagrionidae; genus Pyrrhosoma; species Pyrrhosoma nymphula. The sequence continues at coordinate 37,294,173 of OY754331.1, read as the reverse complement.
TGAGGCCACCTGGGAAAAAGCGGAATGCCGATGAGCTAAAAATAAATTACGACAGAAATAGTATATTTATATGCTTTGCTGCACTTGATGTGTTGATATGGTCGGGATAAAACATTTCTGTGATGCGCTTTCCGTATGCTGACGTTCGTTCGCATGAGCTGCATTAGCTGAACTGACTTTTAACAACCACAACGTAAGGATCCGTTCCTCGGATAACACGAAACCACGGGAAATAGGGAGTCGGAAAATCGAGACTCTACCGCTATATATTTACCGATCCGAACCACCCGATTCTGATACTTCCTCGCGTCTCATGATAGAATGCGAAATCCCGAATCTGAAGTTCGTCTTCAACGACTCAGATGTTTTCATTGTTACATTCCAGTTATGTCATCGGGGCTGGCGATATGTTCTCCGCGTCATTGGGAGCGGAAATAAGGCCCTTCCCCCGTCCCACGCCATCCGCCGTTTAACCGGGGAGCGAAAGCAAATTGAGTTCAGGCACGAGCGATTTGATCTGAGCGAGTCAAAACATTTGTAACTCTATATACTTCGTAATTCGAGACGTGGCATGTGTGGAAATTTTAATTTTCTCCTCCCATTTCCAATTCGCGCACGCCTCCCCGCTCACCCACGGACATTTGAGTCGCTCCGAATGGAGAGTGAGGGATAACCATAAAAGCGGCTTGTCAGGGAGGAATTTGCCATTGAAGAAAAAAAAGGCCGCGATATTTAAAAATAATTCCGAAACCATGGGCGAAATAGGACACTTAAATCAACTTCATCATATAGACAGGTCGGATAATTCGAATAAAATGTCCTTAATAAAATTTCCGAATGAAAAAGCAAGCGCAAGGCGAGAGAAGAACTTTCTCATAAGAGATACCGTGATAACTTTCAAAGCAATCTTTGCTTATAATTAAATGCCTCACGAAATACTAACTGCTCATTAAAATTTGATTCTTTCCTTCTAACTTACTTTCTAAGTTCATGCTTCTAACAAACAGGGATAACCTTTGAGGTAACCTGTGCTTATAAAGAAAACAGGTTGAATTCGATGCTTAGCATTTTAGAGAGACAGTGATAACCTTGAAAGCAACCCGAGATCACTAAGACATTTTCTTACCAAGCTTAAGAAAATAGGTTTAATTTGATACATTATTTCCTCTGAGAGTGGGATTCAGGGATAGCCTTCAAATCAACCTGTTCTCATTTGGAAAATATCCCAAAAATAAGTGAAAAAATCGGTTGACTTTGATACTGTGCATCTGTATCCTATGCGCTGTTCAGCAGGTCGGTCGTGTAGTTTACCTGCAGTTCAAAAATTAATTGATATAAAGCGTCGTTAACAGGTTTTCTGCAGAGCTTATCTCTATCCTAATTATAAAAAACTCTGGTAAAAACTTCCTGCCACATTTTGCCTTCATAATTCATTGGCCTTCAATCATAAGATTGGTTGACTGCAGCTCTCCATCCTTCCCTATGTAATGCTAGTTCCCCCTACTCCATGGTAGTTCTTATGTGCTTCCGTCTTTATTTGGTATATGAAATTCTCTCTTTACCTTCCTCTGGGGATTTTTCTCTCTATCTTTCCTTCCAATTATGTTCTTAACAAGCCCATTGTACCTCATAGGTGTGCCCAATTCACATGGTTATTCTTTCCTGTATAGTGTTTCTTATGGTCCTTTCCTTCTCTACTCTTCTGTAAACTTCTTAATTGCTTATTTTATCCTTCCATTTGATCTTCAGTATCCGCATCCAACACTAGATTTTGAAAGCTTCTATTTTTTTCTGGACTCCTTTTCCGATGGTTCATTTTCTGATCCATAGAGTGCCACGCGCAAGTTTTCTCGTAGTTTCCTCGTTTGTAGTCCTATCGCTTTTGAGCACAGTAGTTGTCTTTCCATCATGAACACTTTCTTAGCTTGGGCTATTCTTCACTGGATGTCCTTTTTACTTCTTTCGTCCCACGTGATGATACTTCTGAAGTAGGTGAAGGGATCCAATTTTTCTAATTCCTCTCCTCTTATTGTTAGTATTGTTTCTGCATTCAGATTTTCTCTTCCGCATACTATAATTTTTGTCTTTAATTTATTATCATGTTATATTCTTGATTTTCTCGGTTCAATGTGTTCAGTGATCTTTGAAGTACCTATATCAAGATGTTCATTTCACGATTATTTTGACTTAGCTCACCCCTATTCGTTGCCCCCCTTCTACTCTCCTGGGTTAAATCTGTCACTACTTACGACCGATTATACCTCTCTTCGCGACTCCTTGCATAAATCCCCGAGAAACACTTAAAATCAGAAACACATACTATGTGTGTTTTCAAAATCTATTTACGGCATTTTGAATGAGATTTCACTTAACATAACATTTAATTACTTTACCTTGTTAGGAAGAAAAAATATTATTATAATAATATAAAAATATCCGCAACTTTTTGCACTACTTTTCGATATAACAAGTTCTAAATACATAGAAGCAGTTTTCAATAGGTAAGACACGGCTGTGCCATCCTGAGAGATATTATTTAAAAAATGATAAAGTCCTGATGATTAGATCACGTCAGAAATATTAAGGCGTGTACTTCGTATAAAATAAATTTATCACGTACCATAGTTATTTTTCTAAAAACGGAAAAAAATCCTTAAATCTTCCACGCATCACTTACAGGTACAAAGAATTTCCGCTCCTTAAATTTGCTTATTAAAAATCTATTAACTAACAAAATCTCCAGAGTTAAGTTTTAGACATAGCTAATATGATCATGTTGAACGTTTTGTTACGAGATTCAATTTCGAGCAGGTCAGAAGTCCGAGAGCATGCAGCGGACGACCTCGCAATGTACTTCTGTGAAACGACGATATAACCTATACCCAAAGAGATACAGGAACCTTGATTTATGAAGGGGGAGGAATTAGGAAATCAGACCTTAAGGACAAGTTAAATTGTAAACTAGACATTTACGCAAGAATATATTGAAGCTCGTCCATGTTTCAATGGATGAACGTAATTTTCAAGGATACAGTTTCAACAGTGATCAAGGTTATACAGTATATGTAGAGCTGCATATTACCCTGTGAGCCACCGCAGAGGCGTGTGGAAGGGGGTGTTAGGGAACCAACCATAGAAAGTGGAGAGAATAGGGAAAATGATGGGGAAGAGGACAGAGGAGAATTGATTTAAATAATTTTTCTTACGATAGTGTTGCGCGGTTTTTGCTATGATCACTAATGGTGAGAGGAAAGAAGGAGTTTGTGTACCCATCACTTTGTCAGTGTAGGCATCTCTCCTCATTTTGTCTCTTCTGGCAGTTCTACAGATGTAGCGTGGGGATAAAATAATAATCTCCGTGTTGTACTGAAACTCGCCTGATCGGAGTGTTTCAGTAATAGTCATTTGGTTGACCTAACTCTTTTCCTAATAGGCTAAGACATGGAAATCCATTTCTTCAGCATTTGAAAATATAATAAAAAAGAAGTTCTCAAGAGAAAACATATCAGCTCTGACGTAGGCAAAGTAGACCACCAACAAATTGTTGCATGCAAAGTGAAACTTTCCAAAATTCGCTTCATGGGCGTATTTCCCATAGTATCTATTTGTTTAAGGAGTAACATTATGTATTTCACTTGTTCCACCTTGGTAACTTAATGACAGCGACTTAAAGTTACAATACTCAATCGCAGGATGGTAGTGAATATACGGAAGGCATATTACTAGGTTTCGTATTCAAAGGCGGTAGAGACTGTTCCTGACATCCGTTGTTAACCGTGTAGGTAGTTTTCGTAGGCAACAGTTTCGCCGGGCATCTTCAGGTCAAAAAAGGTCAGGGTTTCTCCAAATTCAACCTGAAGACATCCATTGAAATACAGGTAAAACTATTGCCTACAAAAATTATCTGCGTGGTGAACATCCCAGAATGCAGGATCATTTGCTTCAACGCCGCCGAAATCTACGATGGAGCGATATGGATACTTTAGTAAAGAGGAGTTGCCTGTATCTGACACCTGTTTCTTGCACGTTTGGCCACTTGGAAAAAATGGTGAACGCATGTCGATGAATAAGCTCATTTTTATGTATGGCTCATAAGGACATGATAAATTGCACTTCACACCTTAGACAGATAGTCGGGGATGGATTCAGACCTCCTACGCAAGAACCCCAATGCAAGGTGGTGGTAAGACGTACGCATATATTTTTGAGTCCTTGCATGTAGGTGTACCAGATCGAATTTGAGGGACAGTGTGCCCTACATTGGTGACCAATTTTCTTATACCGTATTCCCATTAGGATTCAGCTCCTTGGAGCCACCTACATTTATACTTTGACCTACACTTTACGTATAGCCATCGTGTCCGAAAAAATGGACTTATTTCCATAACTTTTCCTCATAGATGAGTTATGATATTGCTTGGAATGACTTGGTGGAATGATATTTTCTCCTAAAAGCTGTATAATTGTTTGGGGCTATGTAAGCGTTTTTACGATAGCTTTTTACGCTAATTGACAGAATTATTTTTAATCAATGAAAAGAGTGGCATATTATATACGTTCTTATCATGACTTATGAGGTTTTTCTCTGATTAATAGCATTTTAAAATCTCCTTTCTCTCCTCTAATTTTATTCTAGCGTCACATCATTCTCCGTCGCACTCCGTGCTGAGTCGCACCATAGGTTGGAGATGGGAAATACAAGAGGAAATTCTAATTTTGAGGATACCGGGACTAGCCACGGTAGTTACCTTTACGGAGTCACCCGCAAGTGCAGCCTCTGTGGAATATCGCACAGAGGAAATTCTCTTTTAATACCTATGAATTGGATGAATACACTATGGAATGATGGTATAAGGGTCACTTGAAAACGAAAGGCACCGGAATCCACCCTTATGTACATACGCCCCTTAAAAGACAGTAAAAGGATAGAGATAGAATATTAAAATCCATCTGCCTTCCATCCACGTTCGTTCTTCTTAGTATTCGTCTTCGCTCGGACAGTTTGACGTCTCTAAAGCCGTACTGGACTAGCGCTGTATCCGTTCGGCGAAAAACGATGTCGCTTACTTCCTCAGCAGTTCTTTTACGAGACGAGAATGTGACGCAATGGTCGCAGCAGACAAGTTTTGACGTTTCGTAGACCCGTGATGCATTTGTTTTCATTCTCGGAGCTTGTCGAAGAGCTTTCTCTTTCATTTGGTGATGTCCCAAGGACATGGTTTACGGAAAAAACGTACGTCTCTACTTTTTTTACATAACAAAACACGAGGTGTGCTAAGAATATGTGAGTCCCCGCTGCATCTCCCGCAGTTTAATTTCGTTATGAATGAGTTTTTATTCACCGACTATTCTCGTCAAAAGGGCCTTGTCCATATATTATGCCACACTCGTCATACAAGCTTTTTTGACCCTTAACCTTGTGGCTTAAGGATTTACATACTACGCTCCATTCACTAGATTGGTATCAGACGTGAACAATGACCCATTGGATAAATTTAACTGTGTAAAGTGAGATAGGATGGAATAGCATCTTCTAATGAATGATTGACTGATACTGTACTGTCCACTTAATTGAACAAATTTGTACTACACAGGTTTCGGCTATCACGTAGCTATCATCAGGTACAATAACTTTTAACTGTAATATATGGGCATATGTTTTATCTGGTGATGGCTGCGTGATAGCCGAAGCACTTGTAGTACAAGTATGTTCAATAAATTGGACAGCACAATATCAGCTTATAACTTATTAGAATGACCCATTGGGTACTAATCACAGCGCTTCATCGAATAATCGATGCACTTTTTTCATATGAATTTGAGAATGCGATGCCATGAAGATGCATCCACATAAATCCTGCAAGGCACCTCAGTGGTGGGTGACAGGGGGTGAGTTATCACGAAGATGCTATATATCCCATTAAAGATAGTGAAATAAATGATTACTAATGTATTTGCAAAAACCTGCAAATACTTGTCAGGAGGTGAAATTTCACCAATATGCACTACGCTAACGTAGGATACAGTTTATGAATTCGATAATAGTGGCAGAAAAAAATTGTGGCAGTTGAGCAGAAGACCCTTTTTCAATGTAAGTCTATTGCCAAAAAGTAGCTTCGCATGGGTGAGTAAGATTGCCTCCGCGGTTGACTATCAGAGTTCCCATAAGGTCGTAAGCCTTCGTTGCCTGCATCAAAATGCTCCATCTTTTATTCACATCAAATTTTTATACCACTATGCCTCTTGACCCAATTGATTAGATGAGCTCCTCCGATGGTTTGCCAACACTATCGAGGTATTTGAATACAACTTTTGATCGTGAATACTGTTGTGAAACGCGGTGCTGACAATTTTACACCCGCTCAAGTTAAATTCACTTATGATGGCAGCGTTGTCTGTCATATTCTGTGCTCACTCTTTTGCTCCTTTGCCGACCACTTCTACGCGATCATTTCCCTCCTTGACGTTACGCTTCGCGCAGGCGACTACCACGAAGTTTCGCTGCCACCATAATTTTATCTAATGGTGCCTTCATGGTATCCAGTCTTTGATTATCTGATTCTTTGATTCTGAAAAGATGGAATCTTAACACTCACAACTATTCTGAGTCAGATATTTTATGGAAATGGTAAAATCCGCATTTTTTTGGAGAGTGGACTTTAGAGCTCCAGCAAACCAATCTTTGGACTGATGTGAGATGTCAATTATGATGGTGAATAAGCAAGAAAAGCAAAAAAAGTTTAATGGGGGACCTCAGAAGTCGGAGGCCCTTTGTTGCTTGGTATAATCAGTTGCTATCTTATCTTAGATGATTATTTACCGATGAATATATATGGGTGAGAAAAATGAATACAAAAAAGCTGGGCTGATTAGTTAAAGAACTGCATGTAAGCAGAACGCCTGCCAACCCAAATAAAACACATCTTTTTCTTACTACCTTTGATGTATGTTACTGAATCTTCGTCTAGGAGTTTAAGTGGCAATTAGAGATTAATTGTGATTCTACCTTTGCCATCGTAAGGTCAGAATGGTGTAGAAATATGTTCCATATTTAATAAATGACAAGAATAAAAAGTTAATGAATGTTGTGAATAGGGGTGAATATTGATTTTCAACGTCTTTGATACTACGGTGAGTAAACTTCCGTAAAACGAATATCAGCGATTCAGCATAAAAGGGCAGTAACTGTTTAGCTAGCTTAAACACAACACATTTTAAAAGTCCCTTTTTTAATGCTTTATAGGTATTTACCATTACTACAAGTAATGAAGACATTTAAATCGATACTTCAAGAAATATCACCGAGAAGTAGTGTAAGACATTATGTATTATACAACCAATGGTTAGACAGCCAAAGTTTGATTATACGAGGGTTCAAAATGAAGGAAAAAGCGATTGCGACTAAGGGATTAACAATATTTCATGTGTTGCCTATATATTTTTATTCCTCATAAAAATACAAGTTTGGAATGTAAATTAAAGAACTTTTAGGATACACCATATCCGTAGATAAAACATTGAACCATTAAAATATAAATAACAAGCATTTGATTTATACGTCAGCATAATCATTACTGACTCATGACATCATGACTGAAGCATGCTGAATAAGGCATAATTCCAAGATGTGTAAATCTGAGATTTGCAAATCATCCGACTTCGGGAATCCCGGAAAAGTCAGATGATTTTTTTCCTGTTGAATTTCAACATCTTGTCATTACATCTTGTACCCATGCGCGTGGCTACGGACAACATCATTTGTCTTCTTCCCTTTGATTATGATGCGATTTAAAGTTATTTATATGAATTCCTCTTACCCTCTGACTCCGTGGATGTAATCGATGAGGCATTTGAAAGTAGTCAACCACCCAGGTATCGACCTTGCCCAGTGCGAAAGATACCTTCGTGATTGTATACGCACTAATAGTAGTGGGGAGCAAATGTTAGCATGTTCATTCTTTTATGCTATATACCCTAAACGAGTGTTTGGCAGGTTGCTTGAGACTCAAGATATTAAAGAAGAGAGGGAATACGGGAAGCAAATGGGAAAGGAAAAGAACGAAATGTGAAATGTGTACTGACGAAATGTTTTAGATGTTCGATCTATTTTTGTTATAACTTTGAATGGTGCGTGGAGATAAGAAATTTTCTTACCTATCAGCTCGACAGAGCATCTCTCTAAGTTTGCCTCCTATGCCGATTCAAAAGGTGTTGAGCGGGGTTAAAATAATATCAACAATAATAGTTTATCGAGAGTGGGTCTAAAATCACTATAGTTATTCCTAGCCAACGCGACGTTTCGGAATTTAATTATGTACTTCCATTGTCAGGACTACAACAACGATGTAGAAACAAAAACATCAACCATCAATACCCATACAATTAAAATATATAATTCTACCATCAAATTGCCTTGGTATGATTAAAAAAACTACACCTTAATTGGTTCCTACATGTTCTCGTCTCGCGTGTTGATAAATCCATTTTGTAAACAGTTACCTTGAATACTACCGTATATATAGTCTTATTGACATTTACACTCACGATCTTAGGGGTTACATTCAAGTTGGTGTTACGGAGACTTCTACAAGAACATAGAAAAATTACACTATATTTTCACATTCACTTCATATAACAAAAGTGCATCACACTGCACATTTGACATTTGTCATTATCTCTCACTGTTTATTGCTATTTGTGGATATTTATAAGATAACATAAATGAGCACGTAACACATATTTATACTAGGAATAACTATATTTATCTTAGACCTACCATAGATGAACTATTATTGTTGTATATCCGTGGCCGAGATGCATAACAGTGGATTTTAAATTATATCCTCCGTGTCACCCTTAAGCTTTCATGATCCGAATTATTCCAATAATCTTATCCTAGCGTGCGGCATCCGAGTCTCTGGCAGCTCCCAACCCAGTACGACCATCAGCTGTGTTACACAAATGTGTTAAACATAGACGGAATTGGCAATATGGTTTTTTAGGTATTTACCTACACATCAGCAACGATAGCATGGACTTGGTAAAATTGGCAAGTGGTACATGAAAGAGAAAGCTGGAATCGAAGAAGTGAATGGAGAATGGGAATGATTGTTCAGGGTGACTATAAAAGCGGTTGGGAAGAGTGGGAAACCAGCGTTGTGCGGTACCCGCTACTTGGCGCGTGGGGAGTGGTGATCGATAGCACTGTCACATTAAAGCGCTACTCGAAAGAGGTTTTACTGACCTTCTCCTTCAGCAGGCCGGATGAATTAATCTCATTTATCCGGGGAATATTAAGTGATTCATTTTTATTCCGGCTTTTATTCATCATCTCACACACAACCATATGTTAAATGGACCAAATAGAATGAACCACCCATTCATGAGAAAATATACAACTGCGTTTTACGCTCTTCTCTCTGAGGAACACCACTCAAAGAGGATTCTCTCTTCACTTGTTTAATCGGCTTTGACCAAAAGTCAAACACTTACTTGGTAGACAAACTGCGAAATCTCTTTAACCGATGATCTTTAAAAAGGTCGTAAACTTGTTTTATGTCTTTCATTCATGTTCTAATCTTACCGCTACCATTTAAAATGTTTTGATACGGCTATGAGCTGAAGATTGTGACTTGATTACCGAAAAGTGTTCTTTTTTATCAAGCATCAAAAACTTTTCGCAATGAACGGGATATTTTTACATTCTCTGGAATAAAAGTCAAACATTGAAGATTAAAAGCCATTTTTCTTTTTTGAAGATAATAGGTCGATCTTTAAATTCCTAGACCTAAATTGGATTCTTAATTTTCTTTAAATGCAATTTTAAACTGTTGTATTGATTCAATTTAAGGTTGGCTTACAATGGCACAAAATAAATTCAAGAAAGACACTTCTCAGATGTCTATACCTAGGTAATGTAACATGATTTAAGCAAAAATGCAAAATCAGGTTACTATCTTCTTACCACCTGGGAAATCAGAATGAAGCATATTTTGGACGTATATTTTTAGAAATGTGACCTTTTCTCTTAAAATTCCAGTGATTAATTTTACTACAGAATTTCATTTACTTATTATAAGAAATAATGCAATCATATCCTAAACATCATGGAATGAATCCCGTGCAACGGCCTGCCACGATGGAAACACCTGTTCCCGATTAGTCACCGAAGTTAAGCTCGGCTCGAATTCGGAGGAGTGATCCTCCGATTCGTCTGAGTGCTGTTACCCCTGTCTACGCGTGGCAGACAGTAAGTACGAAATGACCTTAGCCGTCGACGCACGTCAAAAAAATACATCTACTACTACGAATGAATTACGTTTTCGGCTTATAAATATTTTCGAAGAGGATAGTGATTTATTTTTCGCGTTTCTTTTTTCCGCGTGGATATTTTTCCCTTTGATTTATTGAACATGAGTTCAAGCGTGAATAATTATCACTTTCGACGTACGATAGAAGGAGTATCGGGTTGCTCGGATGAAAGTGGGTGTCGGGACTTTGTAATTTCCCGGAGTAATAATGGATTTCTCATTCTCGTCCGAATTAGGTTGCGAGAGGGAGTGTCGAGGTTGTTTCGAACGCATTTGGGTACTCGAGTAAAAAACCCTTGCTTACAGAATTTACATACAGAAGTTTATTAAAAATCAAGCAAAGGGCCACGCCAACGCTCCGTGTCATTACCTTGTGTCGAAGCCAGAGAAGGTATTCGTCACAAGCGACTCCTTACCCCCCCCCCCACATCCCCAAATCTACAAATAAATTACCTCCAGCCTAAATTCGATCCAAAATATATTTCTTCATTGTCCTCGAGAGGAAGGTATTTCCCGAGTGGGGACATTATGCGCGGAAGATAACGAGGAGAAGGAGCGGATGAATTCCGTAATGAAGGGAGTTCGCAATTCGATGACCAGGTGTTCTCATGTACGAAGCTTTCTATTCCATTGTTTCAACTCGCGTTTCGTTGCGAAATTACGAAGCGAGAAACGCGGAGACGACTTGTATTCGAATCCCGTCCCTTTATGCCACATCGGACAGGAAATCCATGGAGAGTCCCAGTAATGAACATTGCTATCTCGGATCGGACGTTATGGCTGCTGCACTGAACAGGCTAAAACTGTTGTTGAAATAGTATTAATGCCTACGCACTTGTGAATTCCTCCTTTTAAAAGTAGAATTACGAAAGTATGTCGAGACAATTCGCAGGTAACATCGGCTTTAACCTATAGTATAACTAACAAAGTATCCTATTCGTCTTAATATTATTAGGATATCACAAATAAGTACATATATTCAACCCAAATATCCTCATTTCATCTTTCATTAACTACGCGTGCTGGGCATTGCAATCAGTGGCAGAGTAGTAACATACATCAATATTTTTTGTAGTTAATATTATAAAATTTCATTCTTCTAAAAATGCTGAGATTATAACTAATGTCGTAGGAGAATATTCCGTGAAGTTAATCATTTCTTATGAATACTTTTAAAATTGTAGGTTACGCTCTATAAATATTTACAAAAACTTTTACTGGTTGTAGTTTTTAGTTTCAGCAATTACATTAGTTTTTCTAAGACTAGCACAAATAGAAGTAAATCCTCTTCACCTGGCTTGGTTCGCAGCCGTGGTAATACTTATTTTCAGAACGACAATAGTTTTTATTGATACTCCTAGATATATTTTTCAATTTATTCACGCAATCCTCACTTGACTCTTGTTAGAGTTTGGGTGATTTAAACTTGGAGTTATTATATGCCCTGCCGCAATCCCTAAAATGAAAAAGACAGAGCTAGGACCTATCTTGGCTATTACAAGTTTTCTCCGTATTTGGCGGGTCAAAATTTAGAATGCATTTGAAGAAAAAAAAGTGACGGCACTTTTCCAAAGACAAGACAAATTTCCTTTGACCTTTAAGATGCTGAAAATCTGGCTATAAGAGATGGAGGCTGACACTCAGGGTACAATTCTGACTCAGATTACAACTGCAGGTCTGGACAAATTGACGAATTAAAGAGATTGTCTGAAGATAGTTTCTGCAATTATTTTTTCCCACGGAATGTACACGCCCTCTGTTTCAACGCATAATAATAAATATGTTAGAGCATGTATCCTTTTTTATTCCTGGTTCTGCAACTTTCCCTTTTACATGGCTATATATTCAATATCTCCGAGGCGCGTCTTTTTGGCAGCTTGCGAGGTAATGTGTAGCTGTAGGTTATATATTTTAGAAGTTTCTATTATTTCAGAGCTATTAGTGAGAATCCGATGATAATCATTCTCCGTTAAGTAGTTGATTAATTAGTAGTTTGTAACTGAGTAGTTGATTTTGTAGGTAACAAAAACGTGAATATGAGCATAGGTTAGTATTTTTGTATTTAGGCTAAAATGTTTATTAACTTAAGCTGAAATAGCTTACAAATAGCGCAGGATTTCCTTCCTGCAGACATTGACCGGATATATGTGTTGGACCCGCAGTTACAGTCTATACGACTTATGAAACGTGGTGGGATAGTGATTGTATGTTATCCAATATGTTTTCGCGTGTAGGACTAGCGTAGGTACGGAACCTCACGTGCCTCCTTCCAAAATTACGGCTATTTGGGGCTATATTCGCAATGTTTTATCATGATCCAACTGTGGTAATGCTAATGGGTATCAGTTACATATTCCGTTGGCTTTAACGCATAATGGACTAGAGTTACCATATGGCAGCAGTTTTAAGTGAACCTTAAACAATTGATTCAGCGATATTAGTTGACTTTTTTTAAACTTGGCAAACTTCATTTCGAACAATGGCTAATGAATTGAGACAAAAATACCAAGTTTATGATACACAGCAATTGTGATTCATGTGTTGCCAAAATTTGGCTGTACGGAGAAAGTTGTTACATTTTATATGCAATTATTTTTAAACGAAGTATTTGTTTATTTTCACAAACATGATCGTAATACATAAGAAAATATTATTCAGTGACGGAAACTGTCGCCCATTAATACACATACCAAGAAAGTAGAGTGGGGTTACTTAAATGAATTTGTTTGTTTTCACATGGTTACATCATAAAAATACTTATTTACTAGACTAAAAAAGTTTTAAAAATTCTATCACATTAGCACGTTAAATGAATCCTAGTTCCATTATGTGTCGATAAAGTTTATGAATTTCAATTTAATTCAGTCCCTAATAGCTTAATACTTCAAATCGTGCAAGGTACAAGCCCAACCGCGCAAGTTCGATCGGGTTTTCGATTGGCTCTCGATTTCTGCCGAAAAAAAGCATTACGAAAGTGGTGGTTGTCGGGAGGCCATCGAAAAACAAATCTGCGATATGGAGTTATTTCCCAATTACTTTTCCCGCAACCTCATTAATAAAATATGTTCTTAAAGATCGGCTTAAATTCAGCCGGGCCAAGGGACTGTCTCAAGTCTCATTTTAGGCGGCAGAGCGAGGCCTTCGTCTCCGTTCATTCAAGCAGCGGGGTTTCATCCGCCCGCCCGCGACGTCTTAAAGGACCACTTCTGTAACGCATTCGTAATTCCCCCACCACGGCCGTTGTAACGAAAACTTTGTCGGCATTCAATATTTATGATGCCCTCTTATAGTCGCATTTGCATATGATTTTGGAAAACGTATATGTCTCGCGTTCTAGGTGTTGACCAATTTATGCGAGGACTCGCCCGGCCGGACAGACAAGTGTAATTAAAGGAAACTCATCATTCTACCACCCTCAGTTTTATCAAACATTTGTAACTTTGTTTTGGCACCCCGTCGATGTTTAAGTCCTTGGGGGAAAAAACACTTCCTCTTTTTCACCTAATGTTCTTTGCATCGGAAATCGTCCAAAGAAATTTTATATTGATCTTTCAGTAATAATCTACAAATATCCACTCATTCACGTCATTCATTGAAAGAAAACACTATTGTCATTGCCCTGTCTTATCATTAATCGTTCTCAGTGTTTTTGTTTCTATTAAATTTAGTGAAAAAAACGAATAATTAAAAGCTTTACGTAATAAATACTTGTCTCGGATTAAGGTAAACTGCTATTTGGTGGTTCATCTGCGTCCCCGACTAATGCATTTGCTATAACACCTAATTTTTCTCAGCTCCATGTTCATTTTTTTCTCCGTGACTGTCGAAGCCTTTTTAACTAAAAATGCAATGAGCAATGACCTTTTACAAATGTTTTGATTCATTAAAATGAAAGAAGTTCACAGTAATAATAATGATTATTCATCCATTTCTCAAGAAATGTAATACTTTTTATGGCAAAACTTTACTTTGGATGGAGTGAGGGCAATGTTTCGTCCCATGTTTTAAAAGTATTCCTGAGTCGATCATGTCAACCCGGAATTCTGGATAGTACAGCTATAAATTCCGTGGTACTAGGACGGTTGAATTTTTTTTCTGTTAAAATCAATGCGTTACACTGACAATAAAAAATTATCTTCGGTAATATATTTGAAAATTATAATGTAAGTCAAGTCATGTGTTCTAGTAATTTATTTCAGAGGCGTGTAATCAATTAGCTCAAGTGCTATTTGTGACGATCACAGTAACTTTGGGTATAGTAAATTTGTATTAATTTTTATTATTATTTACGATCATTTCATTTTAAAGAGATCGTTTGAAATTTAGTTCCTCCATGATGATTTCTTTGTGTTCTTCTTTCTCCTCAAATTTTCTTCACATGTTCACATTTTTGATACAATACGAGTGTTTTAATGGTGATATTTTCAGATGTTTATTATCTGACAAATTGGCATGGATTCTATACATGCACTTATGCAATGACTATTCCCAGTAGTATTGCTTATTTGTGTGTGGTTAAAATTATTTATTTTTATGTCTATAGGAGAAATGTAAGTATCGTGTTGGTCAAATTATTTTTTTAACGGAGATACAACTTTGGCCTAATCATTATTCATCTCATAATTAATATGATATAATCATCATAGTAGTTCTTATGTGATAAATAAATAGTAAAGAAAATCGAATTTTCAAGCAACTCAAATGAATGAAAAAATGTATTTCACCGCAAGTTTTTCTGCCAAATTGAATTCCCACAAACGCGAGTCATAATCTATGGATATTTCACCGTTCATCGCTTACGATTGATCTGAGTGAATATTTGACGGCGATCGAGTGTGATGCAAAAAATACTTTCCAGCTAGGTGACGCAATTCGAATGAGGAATTTCTAGCTACTCGAAGTATGGTTCAGTAATGAAAACGTTACGTAATTTTTTTCCCTTGGACGATTCTGGTGGTCCGTATGCCCCTGCAATTTCGATAAGCCATTGGCTTGTCATCAGGTTTCGCAGGGTCCGAACCACCAGGACTTGACAGAAACACCCATGCCCACCCAAACACCAATTATTATTATCATATGTAATCTACCGATTAAGGTAGGTTTCAATTGAAGTGAGAAAAAATCCTCTAGATTTTTGCATAAGTGGGGTCCAATATACTAACCTACCACGTCTGAAAAATTGCAATTTTCAGAATTTATACAATCGAACATATATTAGAGTGGATCCATGTATCAAATGTAAAAAAATCCGATGGCATTGCTCATGATGAAAGAAATTGCCTATAATATTCTTAGAACAATCATTTAAAATAAAATCTATTCATCAATAGCATTTCAATAACATGGCCATACATTTCCCTTAGCCATTCACGTATGCATAAAACATTATTTAAAAAAATCATATTCATGAATTTTACTTTACCTCTATTGGCCTACTTCGTTTAGTTTTCTCGGAACTTATGTATGAACAAACCGCTACAATTTGAGATAGGTGTAAATTCTAATAGGTGTGGTATGTGGGATAGATATAATTCTAACTCTTCTCGTATTGCATTGTTCCCTAAGTAAGGATCGGGAGTACTGAAACCCTATTTCTGCGTATTTTCCTCAAAATTTCTTTTTAAATATTAAATAAATTCTGATTGGTATAGCATATGGGATAAGTATGATTCTAATTATTCTCACGTCAATTTGATCCCTAGGTAACAAAAGAAGAGAGTACCAAAACCTTATTTCTGTGCATTTCTGTCATTTATTTTCCTTGTTTCAAGGTAGGGAGCAAAAACCCCTCATCAAAACTTAGTCGGGAAATTTGGAATCATGTGGGCATTAGCTACTCGTTCCCAAAATTCGTCGGAAAGCGTCAGCTGTAGAGGTTTCCCTCAGAGAAGACGGATTTCTTTTTTTAGGGGGAAAGAAAAGGTGCGCTGGATTCAAAGAATCTCAACCTGGCAAACAATTGAGCCGTAATTGTACCAAAAAAGGAAACCAACCGTCACAAATAGGAGCGAAATTACGAGAAATTATCGCCTTTTTCTTTTTATCCCTCCAGTTCAAGAGAATGTGGAAAGTAGGTAGGCAGTCAGAATATACATTCTTACAGATATATATTTTTTACCTTAGGGCTTGTTTACGAGGCGCCGATTGTCCACTCCTGCCCAATGCACGCCGGTCATCGGAAACAATCGCCTTTCCGCCTTCCGCCCCACACTTTCCTTTGTGGTGTGGAATGCCACGGAAGAACTTGAGGGGGCTGTAAATATTCCACGCACGTTCCGCTCGAGTTTTATCGCCTGCGTTGAACTGGAAAAGAGAGAAGAAAGAGAAAAAAAACAGAGCTCGCTTAGATGTCCGGCCACTAAAATTTTTAAGGTAAATAATAGGGATTTCGTCAGCCCATTTGTGAAAGGGATTCACGAGTTACTCTTCATCTCCCTCAGTTCCGAGTAGCTCACAAAAAAAGGTTTCGGAGTGACAGGTGCACACAATGGATTCAGTGGATCAGAAGCACTCGACACCACCCTCGCGTCTGCATTTCAAAGTTTTATTTAGTTCATTTAGAGGAACTTGTCAGGCGCAAAATCGGAAAATCTGGCCATGAAAAATATTCAAATGGACGAACCAGGAATTTCTGGAGTCCCAGCAGGAAAGAGCATTTTTTGTTAAAAAGGCGGCAGCACTAATTTTTATCTAAAAATCATATTTAAATTACCAATTCTGCAGTAGTTTCATTTATACCACTAAAAATACAGTCTAAGTACTTTAAAGCTGCTTAAACAAAAAATAAATTAGATTATGGGAATACATTTTCGGACCAGTGACAAACCTATAATACATAAGTGATCGTTTTCATTGAAGTGGATGAAAAAAATCCTATTCGATATGAAAATGATCAAGATATCGTTTTACCCTCCATTTCCTCACAAACGTTGTATGAACAGGAGAAAAAATATGCACATTTGAATATATTTGGCAGTAATGTTAAAAACCATTGATAGAAAGAAATGCATGTGGTGCCAGCAACGGCTTAACATTGTTTATGTTTTCCTGTGATAAATGAATTTTATATTCCAAATTTATTGAGTGACTTAAATGAAACTTAGCATATATTCTTCGCTTGTTCAATGATCAAAAATAAAAGTAAAAATAATGCAGTTGAAGTTTTTGAAAACAGTACTAATCCATGAAATTTCCCTTGGGCAATGGTCCATAGTAGTGATAAGGCATGACGATGGTGCACTAGTGATGGGCGTGGCGTTAAAAATGTTTAAGTGTGCCTCACAGATTCTTCTCTTTTAACCTATGTTTGTTAACATTTTAGTTTATTTCTTATATGGGGTATTGTGAAGATGTAGACGTAACCACAGAGCTCTGACCTTTTTCCCAGGTGCCTTTTCTGCGGTCGGTATCATTACCTACTCATGCGACTTGAAGTCGCCGACTTCCCACTTGGGTGAACGTACCCTTTTAGGAAGTCCCTTGTCCCTAGTTATGCCGCCATCCATTGTGCTTATTGTTTGAGTTCCCTGGTTTTTATCCCTTTCCTTTTCTCCCCCACAAAGCGTCCAGAATTATGACTACTGACCTTTTACTCACCCTCGCCAGCGTCCATTCGCTTACATTGGGAGCACAGTTGCAGTAGTAGCCCGTGAAAGAGACCAAGCATGAGTAAGCGAATGCGGTAGAAATTTACTTGGAAAAGCACGGGTGATGTAATGTTCTTAGCTGCTGAGGCTCGTTATTTCGAAAAAGCGAGGCAGTGGTGAAAGATGGTAAGCTAAACTTTTGCGAAAAGGGAACTCAAATACTCGAAGATTAGAATGAAATTGCATGAAATACGATATACCATCATTCACAATAGCCTTTCACTCTGTAAATTCAAGGTATTTTCCCTATAGATATCTTTATTTTCATGTGAAAAAAGATATGCATATCAGAATTGGATGTAGGTCCTGATATTTTATTAGAGACGGGTAACACACCCAAGCGAGTTGTAACGCCAAAGTCTTGATTAAAATAATAGAAAACGGAGTGGATTTCCCAGCACCTGTCGCAGATCTATGATACTGTTGATATTTTGTTAATAAAACTGGTCATTGGTGTAGCAAAAACCTACTATTTCTAATCCTATTAATCATATTGAAATAATAAGTATAGTGATCTCGAGGATGAGGCAAAGTTACGCAGAGTATTTTAAAAATACCTTTATGTTTTTGAATTCCCACTCTTCTAGCATTTTTCTATCAAATGAGAACAACGATTTCTACAAGTTCACTTTGGGTTATTTTCTCATGGTTGTGATCTGATGAACAAATCTAATATCTTCCAGGCGAAAGGCCCATGGGTCGAAAGAGCATGGGTCCCTTATGTAAATTCAATAATGAATAGGTCTCTCAAATAAACCATCTGCCTGTCGTACTCATGCGTACGTTGTGACAGTTGAATATTTCCCCGTTGTAATATGTGAACTAGAAAAGCTGAGTAGAAATTTGGTTACCTTCACTGCTGCAGAGTAACTCGGAGTACCTATAAAAATCATTAAGTGATACAACAAAGGCTTTTCCAGGGCAGCACTTGAATGTATTCACGTTCAGCGAGGTTTTTCCTCGGGCAGACGATAATCGCATTGTCATATGACTTGGTGTGGGTATTGAAGTCATCAGGTAGGGAATGCTCAAAGGGGGAGTATTATATCGTAATGACCAGGTAGTCAGCGTGTGCTGAATGAGGAGTTATGAATTATGCCCTAAATTGTATGCAAGTTGATTAGTTGTAAATTAAAGTTCATAAAAATAGCGAAGTTTCAGCAGTGGACGCAGGGCAATAACTGTGGAAATAACGTCTTATCGAAAGAGGTAGTGAAATATATTCAGTGAAACAATGAACATCAACTCGCCCAACGGAAGAAAAACAGTACTTCATTTGTGAAAATATTCCTTCGGAGTTACGTCTGCCCTTGAACCCATTACCCGTAATTGAAACCTTCGCCTTCAGCGTTCATGTGCTGTGTCCTTCAATTATAATAGCCTTCTACTTGAAAGCAAACGTGTTCGACATCACGCCCCTTTTTAATGAATCATGCTGTTTTATTTACTCTCTATTTTTTTCGAGACTGACGAAGATTTCCCTTGTGCTCAAAAGGCGCCGGGCGAGAACCGATGGAGAACAATGCGGAGCACATTCCTCAATGAAATCTTAGCTCTCGTTTGGCGCGACGTGTTCTGTAGTGGGCGTCTGATGTTTTTTTATTTCTTTCCTTTAAACTCTCTCCCTTTCATTCTACTACGCTTCGTAGACCTCTTTTTTTCTCCTACAGCGAGACCAATCTTTCGTGGATTGACCTTTCTTGTCAGATCTGTGAAGGAATCGTTGTTTCCATCCACTCGGTCAAAAAGGTAATACGAACCACCTTTCATTCGTCCCCTTATTGGTTTGTCTCTCTCTTTTGTTTTTTTCTTTCATGTACGACCCCAAGGGCTTCAAAAAGACGTGCACACGTGTGCACGTGCAAGACGTGCAATGTCAGCACACGTGTGCAGCATTTTCTAAATTCACAGCTCTATGATTAATTTCGTTCGCCCCGGTTCCTCTAAGGCTCTGCGATTTTCAAAGCTCCAAATCATACTGCGATGTGCAATTTTTCCTCGCAAAAATGCGATAAATTGCTTATATCATCATCATCATCATCACTATTAGCATAGAGTAAAAAGTACTCTATGCTAGCAGTCATCAATCCGAAGATTGTTCTACTGCAGCTATTCTCTCCCCTCCCCTCTCCTCTCAGCGATTCACTTCAATCCCACATAGCTCTTTACTCTGACATCCTTCATAATTTCCATTTTGTATTCCATTCTTGTTCTTCCTCTGAAATTCTTACCATGAATTTCTTCTTCCATTAATATTTTCAATGATTGTGACTATCAATAAATTGTGATCAATCGTGTCGCCAAATGTGTGCAATAAGTTTGTCTCTTCTTCGTCATAGAGTTTTTATTATTCTTCATTTCTCTCCAACTCTTCATAGAAATGCATCATTGGTGATTCTTTCCAGCCATTAGATCTTCATCATTTATCGATTACACCACTTCTCTATTGATTCCAACCTCCTTTACTCTGCAGCTGCCATTGTCCAGGCTTCACTGCCTGGCTAAAGCCTGTTCGTCAGCAGATCTATCCGACTTTATCAGCGGCCGTCCCACTGCTACTCCTACATATAACTCCCATTTCCATATCATAACCATTTCCTCGGTTTAAATGCAAATTGAAGGTGACAACGGGCAACCTTGCCCTCCCCCAAGGCATAACTGATCACCCTTATTCTCCATCAGCTCCCATTATCCTATGTGGTCCGTGTCAAATTCAAGTTTAGAATAAACATTATATCGCTCCAATCTACTCATAATTTTATTACTATCTTCGTCAGTGTTTCCCAAGTTTCTCTATTAAAGTGGCATAAACGAAGTCAAGCCAAGTGATCGCTGGACGAAGTGACGAGAAAAACTTAGGGAAAGTGTCATACCACTTACTATGCGCGATATTTAAGTTTTAAAGTGTAATCCACATGCTTCACAGCGAGCTGCCGTCCGTAGGGGCGTGTGGCAGGGGTTAAGGCATCAGCCATGATAAGAGCAGGAAATAGGGAAAAGGAAGGGAAAGGGGACAAAGGTGAATTGCGTGTGAACGGAACGTCCCAATGTCACGCTCTGTTTTCGTTATAGTCACTATTGGTTCGTGGAGAGGGGGAATATTTTACCATTCATTTCTCTAGTGTACCTCTCTTATTTGGTCGCTTCCATTGGTTCTACAGATATATCGCAAAATGATGTCCTCCGTGTCATTATAAAACTTTTCTGATTTTGAAAACTTGAACTTTGATTTTCTGAAAACTTTTCGAGTACTGTAAACCTAGCGTGGAGTCTTTGAGTTTATAGCTCCTCAAAACCTAGTCATTTCATTAGCTGTGTTAGACTGCCTGCTCGCTCGTTGCAGTTTCACCGAATCGGGCGGTTATCCTAAGTATTTATTTTATTCATCTAATTATACCTTTCTGAGCAGGCTTCCAAATACTCGCGGCATGCTAGAAATGTGGTGTAACCAGGGGGTCAATTCTGGAACGCCATAATAATTATCGAATGCGAAAATAACTATGTTATTGCTTGGTTTCCTCAATTCAGTATTATTGAGTTATCTCACCAGTCCTCTTGTGGTAATACATGAATGAGTAAAGTTATCAAGTGATGGTGTAGCATGTGAGACTTCAACGAAATAGTGAGATAATGTTTTTTTCGCATGCGACAGTTATCTTAGCCTATCGAGAACTGACACCCTGAGCTAATTAGCATCTCTCTTTCACGTATAAACATCCGAGAACCTTCCCACAATCCGCTTGATACCAAAAACTAAATCAATTCATTGGAGACGTTAGCGTAAGGAATTGGTTATCATAAACGGCCTCCTTGAACCCCATTCTCTCTCTCTCTCTCAACTCTTCTCTTTCTTCAACGCCTGCGACCCCACCCGACGGGCGGAGGTTACCCTTACCCCCCCTCACTCCCCACTCCCAAACCTTGCCTCAGAGCCGATCCTTTATGCGCCGGGTGACACACGGTATATGTGCCGCCGGGTGAGAAATGCATCTGCGTTCCGCCCGCGTGTATGTATCGTTTACAAAAGGCGCCCTCGTTATCATCGGGAGGAAGGCGCGACGCGATTCGCTCGATCGACGGGCTGTGCGGCCTTTCCCCTTGCGAAAGAAAACAGAGGACTCGATGCAGTCGCGTGTGAAGGAGCCGTATCCGGCTCCCGGTGATTTGGACCCCCCCTTTGGATCCAGATCGGTTGGCGAGGACTAAATTAGGATACTCGACAAAGTGGTTTTCTTTCAGCGATCCCCAACATCACCATCTCTGCGCTAGTTTGTGGCATAAGGGGGTAGCAAAATTTTTTAAATTGACAAATTTAAAAAAGTTAACTGAGTGTTCACATACTACCCAGTGGATTCCGGACTATCTGCACTACCAACCTGAAGGTCGAAGACTGGACGTTCTAGAGCAACTAGATATAGTTCAAAATAGCAGAAGAGAAGTATTATGGATTAAAATCTATTTTTAAATCATTCTCCACTGTTGGCTTTAGCTTTTTAACCTCCTTTTCCCACGCAGGATATGATCCAAACGTAGGGGACCACTACATCACCGCTCAAGTTCGGTCCTCAGCTCCACCAGCCCCACTCCTCTACCCCCCACACTCCCCACCCTTTCATGTCCTGTCACAGAGTACCCATATATATCTACACTTGGGTTCTTTAAAAAAAGAATTGTACTGTGATACCAATTATCTGATTATGATGTAGTAACACATCGAAACGCGTCGTATTTCAAATAAAACCTTTGGAAAAGTACCTAATTCTTACTTAAATTCCAATATTATCGCTTAAATCTGTGAATTACATCCAGCAATGAGTGTGTCTATTGAGTGCTCAGTCGAATTTTACGCTCCTCAATTCTGCCACTGGTTGAATATGCTCCAGTAAAGACTCGTTAAAACTTCAAGGAGTCGAAATGAGCGTTTAGTTCGCATAAGTTGGACTATGAACTCGAGCCGCATTAAAAGCGCTCTGAGAGTTACGCTTGTCTTTGATAAATTGACTCTATGGATCGTAGCGAGGTATCCCTTCCGCTCTCAACCAATTCCAAGGAGAGACCGAATATATGAGCTCTTTTCTCCCGTAGAGAGTGACTTTGGATTTGAAAGTCTCGACAGTATCACAAGGGGCGAGAGTCAACCATCAGTTGAGCTGTGAAACGATTTTATCTTTAAAGCGTGTTCACCAAATGCCTATGAGAAGAAATTGGCGAACAGATTTTTTCCCCCATCCGAGTCCGAGAGGATAGGGTTGATGTGGCGGCTAGAATACTGGCTTACCATCTCGAGGGTTTATGTTCAAATCCCGGCAGCAGAGATTTTTCCGGCAGAATATTGATCCTTACTTGGGTATCATTTGGAGAGCACTTTATTTGCATCATTCCGTCCGTCGGATGGCACGTTAAATTATTGTTGACTTTTTTGTATTTGACTTTAGTTGGTGTCGAATTTTATTGAACCTGTTGACTTTTGTTGTTGTTGTAAAACCCAGTTGACGTTTGTTCAGAGCTGTATAATGCCAGCGCCGGATTCCTCTCCACACTTCCTCCAATCCCTAAATAATCCTTCCCTTAAACCCAAATGTATACCCAAATAACCACCTGTCGTTAATCGCGCAAATTACCTCAGTTGTCTGTCAGCTCCCCAAATAAACAAACAACCGGACCCGAACTGAATGTACGACATATCGTGTGCAATATTTATCGAACAGAAAGCAAGTGCCTTCGTGTAACCAATACGCTTTTCACTGCTGTTTTACCCTTGTGTGCCATGACGATATAAGCTAAAGGATGTTTTAAAAATAGAACAGAGTCATACTACAGAAAGAATGTAATCCCTAAAGCAAAGAATAGAGACCTACGAAAGACATTCCGTAGGTCTCTATTCTTTGCTTACACATTTGTATACATTCTTTCTGTGAGTCGGGTGTCTTGTCTGTTAAGTCTAGTCAAAAGGATGTCATCCACAAAGCTTCTCAAACCACTTTTGAGTGGAGACGGTGAAATACGTATCGCATGAAGAGCGTAAGAAAAAACAGTCCTTCTCCATCCTTGGTAAAAAGTATTGTTTTATGATATTAAAACTTATTATTGAATTTTCAAATTGTGAAACCATAGTAAATACTGTCAATATAAACCCTTCTACTGTTCCACTTATTTTTCATCATCTTCTGAAACGGTCTTAATCGAAATCGATTTGGCCGAATACGATTTGTGTGGAACATTAAAAAACTAGTTTTTTTCTTATCCAATATGGAAGATATGTCGTTCAACAAAGTTAAAACATAAGGCTGTCTAGTGGATCGTAAAAGCTTCGAATTATGACTGCGCATCCGTCTTTAGGTACATAGTTCTCAGATTAAATTACTGACCTATTTTTCCGAATACGTTGGTGTAACCTTATTTAGGCTGATACCTCTGAAGGTTGAATGAAATGAAAACAGCAATTTTCCAATAAATAAGGAGAAACATTATTTCGAGGCGTTTCGGATTCTAACCATGAGAAATAATTTGAAAATATTTCAAATTATATACGACTTGCCTTGTACCATATCTTTCGCGATGGAAAAGAATGAGGCGTGATATTCGTTGAAGTTATCTGAAATGTGTATGATCCCCTCTACACCGAAAACACTACTTAAATCGGAAGTAAAATTAAATTTTTCTTAAACCACCCAGCGTTTATATCCATACACGACTCGGTTTTCGATGAAACATAATCATCACCATAATAGTTTTTCCTCTCTTGTAATGTAAGAAATGTTGTTCCTCCTTCATTCACAGCAATACTCGAAAACCCACTAGCTGGAGCGCTGGAAAAATTATTTTTTTTGCAATCAAATTTCAGTTTTAAAACTCTGTCAACAATAAAAACCATTGAATGTTGAGAATAGTCATAAGGTCAAATATTGATCCACTGAACCTCTGGATGCCTTTCCCCTTGGGATTGAATGAAGACAAATTTTAGCAGTTCTGTGCGAGCTAACTTTTCACTGTTTAGTAAGATATGCATTTCTGGGCCTTATAATGCTACCATGAATGCGCGAGGTGGACGCTGAGTCGTGTCCAAAAGATAAGGAGTTTGCACACACACTCAAAGATTATGCGCGGATATCGCATCTCATTTTTTTCCGTGGCGTAAGCGTTCCAAGCAGATTCTAGCCTGCCCTTGGCTGACTGCTGTTGGAATAGGTCAGGGCACGCCCATGGAAAAGAGTGAAAAATGGGAGGAGGCTGAGAGAAGCGGGGAAAAAATTCGCTCTCGTAGCATTCTGATAGAAGTGACAACTGCTTCGCCACTTTAATGCGGCCGAAAGCACTTCGTTTTCCCCAGGATTGACCATTGGGCTTTCGTGTTGTACCGGTCGGTCAACGACAATTCACGACTGTATCGGTGACATGAATTCCCTATCTCGCATCGCTGCCCTAAATTTGTGGATACTGGTCCTATTGATTTTACATGCAAAACCATTACGCTATTCCCTGTCAGAGTCGGTAGAGTCAAAGAACTGCTAGTTATTATTGTTAGGCCTAGGAAACTGGGTCTTTTTTAGTTATTTCCTCCATAGTGCTTTATCCTTCTGATTTTTTACTGCCAAAAAGTTTAAATCGAGAAAAATGAATGCTTTTCTCCGCAGTTTGGGTATAATAACCGAATAATTTACATTTATTTCATTGTTTTTGTCATAATAGAAATCCGCTTTCTTCATTTTGCAACTAATTTTTAAAAATTCAAAAGAGAAAAATTTTGTAAGGAATATTGAGTAATAATATAACATTAGAAACCTCATAATAGGGAATAACTAGGTTGCAATTAATAAAAGATTACAGTGAGAATGAGATTTGTGAAATTATAGCAAAATATTAGCACAGTGGACAACAAGAAAATTAAGACTAGAAATATGTGAAATAGTTAAGATTGCTTTGCTTTCCTGATAGTTAAAATACCAATTATTTGATAAAAAGTGGTGAACATTCGAGGACTCATGGTTCACCGAAATGGTATTATACTTTTGTTTTCATTTTACTCATGCAGTCCCCACAAAAAGAATTTACCACATTTTTTCAGCCAAAGATTAAAAACAGCCTATTAGAAAGGTTTAATCAATACCATTCATTCATTCATTAGATTAATCTACCGGTTAGAGATAGATTATGATGAAAGTCAGAGAATATCCAACGGACTTTTACACGTGCCGTGCCCTATCTACCTCTAGTATTTCTTTCTTCATCTCAGCATAAGTCCTATTCTCTTTCTTCCCCTTCCCCGCTTACCCAACATCCTACTCGCTATCACGGCCTTCGGAAAACCATCCCCCCTCATACCGCTTCCAGCCACCTACCCTGCCTTCCCCTAATCTCATCTATAAGTTTCCTCTCCTCACCCACCATGTCAAGCACTTCCTCATTTGTCTTCCTTTCCGTCCACCGCACCTTCTCCATCCTCCTCCACACCCACATCTCGATAGCCTTCAGCCTACTTTCGTCTTCCTTTCTCTATGTCCACGTTTCTGCCCCATACAACGCCACACTCCATATCAAGCTCTTCACCAGCCCCTTTTTTACATCCTTACTTAAGGTCCCCGTCATCAGCTCCCTTCTAATAGTGAACGCTTCCTTCGCTAGCGCTATTCTCCTCCTAATGTCTTTGCTACTATGTCCTGTTTCTTCTAGCGTACTACCCAAGTAATTAAATTGTTCTACTTGCTCCAGTTTGTGACTTGCTACTCTTATCACCAGCTTAGCTTTCTTTGTCCTAGAAAATCTCATTACTTCTGTTTTCTTATGATTAATCTTAATTTCAGATTTCTCGCACTGCTTTTCCAATGCATCTACTAAAGTTTGCAATCTTTTCGATGACCGACTGACCAACGCCTGGTCGCCTGCGAATATTACCGACTTTATCCGCTGGCCTCCTACTTACATTCCCACATCTAGCTCATCCCATGCCTCTCTTACCATTTCCTCAGCATAGATGTTAAAAAGTAAAAAGGCGACAACGGGCACCCTTGCCGCACCCCGCGACCTATAACTGCCCACACTGATTCACCCACAGATACCCTCACCTGAGCCCTCTGCCCCATTTATAAGTTTAGTATGAGTCTCCTATCACGCCAATCTATTCCTATTTTCCCCAGTATACCATCTTAACGAAAAGTTGAGGCGATCGGGTATAGGGAGAGATTCCATTACCATCGTCCAATGAGGTTTGCGTTAGTAGATATCGTATTCATATTAAACATCAATTACGCTCAGGAAGCTTGAAAATTCCTAAAGGAAATCTACCCACTTTTGATACCGGAACTATTTGGTCAAGATGTCCCCGATAGGCTACCGCGTCACCGGTGCTATCGATAAAGAAAATGACTTTTTCTCATAAATGAAACATATCTAGTTAGCAAGGGACAATGTGGCAGGAGATTAACGCCAATTTTGGAATCGATGTCATACGATCTTAACTGAAGTAAGAACTACTTCCATTTTTTTTACCTTGGGAGGCAAGGGTTTCATGCATAATTTGATTTTACACATATAGCAAGGTGTAATAAATTCTAACCATCAAATTATTTATAACACCGTCTCGACATTTTATGGATACTAAATGCTCCAAACGGTTGATTGATTTCAGGGATTATTAAGTATAACGAGAAGAGCAGTATTTATAGTTTTAAGAGTTTTCAGTTATATCTCAATCGAAATGCTTCCATTAGACTTAAAGGACCATTTATACGCAAACGTGAGTGAGGCCATTGGCAATTAGGTAAATATTTACAGTGGAAGAAATTAAACTATATTCTACAAATAAATGACTTCAGAATGAAAATAGCGATATGAAGGAGGAGTCACAGGTGGTGCTGTGAATCACTGATCAGGCACTGTGGCCCTGCATTAATTTCCATTTACCAAAACACCCCTCTTCGTTTGATGTGTCGAATGACCTAACTCTTTCTGTAATTGTCTTTTAAGGCCTTTTAAAATCTAATTGGTAGCCATGGCACCAAATCACAGTCTTAGAACGAACGATTAAGTTTATTTCACATGAATTGAGCAAAAGGAGTAATCGAATGATATTGACCTATTTGGAAGGATGTTTTCATGCTTTCCCATGAATTGAGCATAGGGACTAAACGAAAGATATTGAGCTATTTGGATGGATATTTTCATGTTTTCTGAGTTTTATTGTGAGAACTTTATGATATGATTCTATTCGACGATGAAAAAATACATTTATAATAATAATTTGATACCTAAGGTCTTTTGAAATTAAAATAGCTGTATTATAAAAAGCCAAAAATGAATAAAATCCCCCATACACCATTAGTTGTTTAAAGTCTATGCAAAATAAAAATAAAAAGTAACTAAATTATTATGATAAGATGGGATCCCTATTATAACAGCTTACTTTTCTTTGGTGTTTAGTTTAATACCGTTAATATGTCATTTAGCTTGAAAAACACTTAGGTGGTTCACAGAATGTAACATTCAGTAATATCTGTTTTATTTTTCTCATGTTTGGACAAAGAATATAACTTATTACTGAGGTAAAGTACTCCATGAAAACATGGATTAGCATTGAAGGAATCAGAAGATACATTATTGGCGATAGGAATGAGGAAACGAATGCTTAAAACTATGGTGATATGGATCTTTCTAAGTATGCTGGCTATTGAAAGCAACTATGATCAAACAGTACTGCGTTTTCCATCCTGCAGCTAAGCTAAGAACGATAATAATTGTTTCAGTCCTAAATACTGAATTGGTGAACTACCTTGTATGTCACGATTCCCATTCTTTTACGGCCTCATAATTCTTCTGTCCTTCATCTCATAAAGTTTGTCTGCTTTTTCGAAGTTCTATTACTGATTATTATACTCTCATTTATATTCATCCCTCTATAATGTGACTAAAATTCATCATGTCTTAGGGCTTGACTCATCACGGGTATTTGATAAATATTGAAAGTGTCTAAACGAGTTTGTGAAGAGTTAATTGCTGTACGTACATCTTTCGATATGCATGTTAACGATCACCACTGGAATTATTCTTCGGCCGTCGTCAGTTAAGCGGTAATGCGAAGAATATAATTTGGGTAATTGAATCTATCCGCACATCAGAATAAAAAATCTCAAAAACATTTCATTTCATTTCATTGCCCGTAAATATAAAATAAAAATATTCGTAATATGGCATTACTTTACATAGACTAGCGCCGGAAAGAATTGTTTACTCTGGTTTCCCAGGGAAAATCCATTAGACTGTAAATGCGTGTTAAAAAATTTCATGAGAAACTTGGGAGGACTACTATGAAGGTTAAAAATAAATGTGCTGTGCTCAGCTGAATATTTTTTGCGTTACAGTTTCATATTTTCTTGGATCTGATATAATTACTCAAAAATAATTTGCAATTCATGGAAAAAAGTTGTAAGCGTATGAATAATAAGATTTTCAGCGCTGTTCTCCTTATCACTTTATTCATATTCACTCGTTATTACAATTGTATATCCTTGATACAGCCATTTTGAAGTGACTCAGAATAAAAGCGAATGGAGGGAATCCCTTGGAAACAGGTGCCGAGGCATCTTTCACGAAGACACAGGGACACTCAACAAATTTCGCCAATTACGTGAGAGGCGCCAGGCTGGGCAGTCGTCATGGGCTATGTATCGCGGCGCCGGCAAAAACCAGAGAAGAGGCGTTAAAGCCATTTGGCCCCTGCTCTCTACAAAGACTGCTTCTGTCTCAAGAAGGGGATTAAGAAAACACTCTTCAAAGAGACTTGACTTCATCGATCGGACTGGAAAAAACAGGGTGCAAATTGCCAACAGGGATGAATTAACCGCTAATAATAGTAGGGATGAGTAGAATTAATCCGGATTGCGCAAGCGTTGCACAAATACACATGACAACATTACGTATCACATCCCTTATCGAGTTAGAACCCCATATTGAATCACAGTATGCAGACATAGGAGTAAGAATTGCTGATAAGAGTGCTGTATGCCAGTTTTTCCACTTGAATAATCTTACTAGAGTTATGTCTGCTGATAAGAAGTGGTATTGAGATTTCATTTATTGCGTTTCAACTCAGATAGAATTACAAATTCTATCATAGCTATTCAGGGCATATCAGTTTAAGATTTAACGGGCACGTTACTTTCGGAAGAACTGATGAAAATTTAAGGTTGAATGCTATGGCGGAATGAATTATCGTATTGATAAATGACTAGCAAGTAAGCATCATTTAAAATATCTAATAATTATTAACTTGTAAATATCGATTGAATTATCCATTAAAATGTGCACCATTGCACATTGGGAAACTTGCGACACAGATGGTGAAACCACTTATCACAAATTAATATAATATATCATAAATGAATCACACCTTTTTTATTGCCATTTTTTATTAGAGTTAAAATGGTAGAATTATGTTTTTGGTACATCAATTTCTGAGGTTATACCAAGCCATTTAGCGTAAAAATTAATACAGATTTTATAACTGTAGACTTGTGATTTTTTCCTTTAACTGTTGAGGTTTTACCTAGCCGTATAGCGTAAAAAATTAATCATTAGATATACACAACGGGTAGTGCTCAAACCGTCAAACCTCACTGTGATCGTTGCCAAATTAACTGCCGCAGTTTACTCTATTGTTTCTGGGTGTATAAAAATATAAAAATCATTAGCTTACTAGTTTTAAAAACTGATAATATTTTGTTTTTGTAATTTCAGGTGAGTACAGCTGGTGATTATAACACACCACCCGACAATGCTGTCTGCATTTCCATCAGGCGGAAGCGACAGGGATCTCATTCTTCGAAAAATTGTTATGCAATAAGCATGTGAGATTCTCCTCGCCCGAGTTCAAAACCGTGGTGAATCCAAAAATATTTTGAACAACCCTAGTGACTCACTCTTGGTAAAGCTCGTAAGTAGAATTGTTTTTGTTATTCCTAACGCTAAATTTCGGGATATTGGAGTGATGTGGTGGGAGGATGGTTAGTATGGTTAATATTGCTTATTATGGTAGGCATGCATTTTCCTTAATTAACCTCTTTTACAGGGATATATTTCGATATTCTATACACAGGGATTGAAATTTGAACACAGTTTTTAAATTTGTGACTTGAACGAGCCTCAAAATTTATTTCCTCCTTTTAAGGTGGTTTTAAACCGCCAAGTACATGGCGCAAGTTACTTGCAGTAAGCGACTTTTGACGTCAATTGCTGGTGTAAACGGCTATGCAAGACCACTTGCAGAACTTTTAAGTTTCGGCAGGTTGCTTGCTGGAGTGTATCGTTGCCAGTGTAAACAGCAACCAATCTGGCTCTGCACTAACTTGAGAAAAATATTTCGTCAGAGCACATTTTCCTGAAATTTCTTGCAGAAGTAGTTTGCGAAAGTAACTTGTCAGTGTAAACTCCTCTCTAGCAATAAAAACTTAACTTTCAAAAATTTTGTTGTATACTTATCATGATGTAAATGAGATTTTATTCTGTCAATTGATTTATAAATTCCCTCCAGCAGTTTTAGTTTTTAAAATCTGGTCCTTCGAATGTCGATGATAGTTTGAGAGCCTCCTCACCAAACTCATCTCATTGATCATCATCATCGTCACATTCATCTATCACCATCAGCTGATTTAATTAGATGCGGATCATGGAGTACATTTTCTCTCAATTTATCAATTTTGTTCATATCAAATCAATAGGTGGGAGCCAAAAATCAATGGCTTCGCAAAAAACGTCGGAATTAAGTCCTGCGTTTTTCTGCTGCTGCATTTTGCCTCATTGCGTAAATATTTTCAACAAGGCCTTATCACCTACCTAAATTTTTAACATTCAGTTTGGAGATATTTATTGGAATTTTGTGCATTTATAAAATATATGCATAGCCTAATGTACCGCTTCCACAGAATATTTTGGCACATCAAATATAATATTTATATCCAAAGTTAGTGGGTCACAGATGTGACCGTAAGCAAAAAGTATTTAAAAGAAACGTAGAGGTATTTTATTATTTTGGTGACACGATTATCTTTTTTATCAGATAATTAGGTATTTTCTGGCTCCGGAATAATTTAACTTGCTTCTCTTTCTATTTATTTATGATCCTGCCTGTTTACCACCATATTTGTGACTTTATTTATTCCCACAGTTTTGAACGTTTCAATCCTAGTTTTTATGCTAAGATATAAGCTGCATAATCGATAATGAAGTACGTTCTGGTATGTGATATACAACACCAGATACTGAGGCTACCATAGTAATAATTTATCCATGCATTGGTGAAAATTTAATCCTATGGACTAAAACTGTTCAGTTAGTTTGACGATCGATGGAAAACACCTAAATTAAAACGTGTTCAGTAGGTAATTTGAAAAGAATATGAATTGTGTGCTTGGGTAATAGAGGAAATAATAAACAATAAATCTATGCTTAGAGAGGATTTTACCTTAGGTAACCTTAGAGAAGAAATTACTTATACCAAATGCATAATTATATGTAAACAATAGATGTTTCCAGCAAACTCTATTATAGTATCAATCTGAATGAATTATAGCGGAAATATACGTCGTTTTCCAAATATAATTTGATATGAATTTACATTGCTCAACCTAGAACCATTGACAAAATTGGTGATTTTAAATGTAAACTCTTGCTTTGCATTGAAAAATGAGGAAAGTTCAGCAGAATATGTCAAAGGGAACGAAATCATGCAATGACACTCCTCTATCATTCGGTCACTAACGCACGGCTCCTTATATCTCATGGACTCGCCAGAGGCGTTGGACCACCCCTGAGACAAAAAGAGAAGTTGGTAGGCTGGCGAATGTAAAGCCGCCAGTGGCAGCTTTTGTGACTAATGAGAGACGGGTAATTGGTGGATGTCCAATAACAACATTGGAGGCCTTGATGGGAGGGTACTTGCAAAAAGCTTGTGAAGATTAAGGTTAGGTCGATTGTAGGTTGGTAATGTTTTTTCAGTGCTTACGGCGTTTTCGACGTAATTACCAGGCGGGGAAACATCATTTCTCTCCGAATCATCACTCCCGGAGTTTTGACTTCGTAAATCTCCCCCCTGATTCGAAAATTCACAAAGAGCTCTACGGTTAGCGAATAAAACTGACTTTTATCGTTTATCTTCCAGTACTTTCCCCGTGCCTGAAATGCAAAAAAAATATGTAATATCTTTACTTCAGTTGCCGTATTCACAGATATAAGTAAAAACCAGACTTAAAAGGTTTTATTTAGTACTGATCTTAGTGAGAATTCGGGTGGGGCTAAAAGTTGCTATACCGCTTCACTCACCGTTAAAACCGCATGCAATAGGTATAAATATTTCTTTGGACTAATAAGCTTCTGACCAAGTATACTATATGAATTCTGGTTTAACAGAGAATTAGGCCACACTTCCTTAGTCTTTGACTTTGACCTAAATTATATAGATAATCGGAAATAATAGGAAATAATTGATGATTAATTGGGTTCCGTTGGGGAGTAGGTTATTTCTCCCAGTGAAATTAATGTACACAGTTGATAAATTATTTTTCCACTAATGTAAGATTTAAGGCTTTCCCGGTGCATACTTGTGATTTATAGTTCTCGGGTTTCCATCCGGGTGATATTGGTGTGTTTCACCGTCGAAACGTAGGTGCAACACACCAATATCACCCGGATGGAAACCCGAGAAATCTACATCATATTTTTACTCTTATTCCAAGAGATACCTGCCCCAAAGTTTCAAACTTAATCCATTCTCATCTCATCTTTCGCATTCATTCTTCTCTATCTCTTGCATCTCTCACTCACGTCTTATCCTAAGCAGAGATATTTCAGGTATATATTACTGTAAAATCAGAAAACAAAACTGTCATTATAGTGCGTTTATTTTAACGGGTCAACATTTTATCAATGCAGTTTATTTCGGTACTTAACTGAAAACGAGTTCTACAAATGGTATTAAAAAGTTTTGCTTTATGTAAGGTCACCAAATGTGACTCAAGCAGCAATACCGATGAAATATGAGCCCAAATAATGTATTTATCAAAATATAAGCTTTTTTGAAGCAGTAGCTGCATGCATATGCGATATAAATACAAACATGAGGATGACGTCAAAACCTACAAGCCAAGGCTGATTACAGGGTTGGCAAAGAACGAGGAATTTTGCTAGGTGCCAGGACCATTTATGACAAAACCTAGTTTTTCTACATTTCGCATGGTAATCACTCTTGACTGAGGGTTGTAAAAGTTAATGATCCAGCCACAGAAAAGAAAACTAGCTATCATAAATTACACATGAGACACAGCTAAGATGAATCTGTCTCTGGAATTCATAATATGTTCCATTGAATGCCATAATTGCGATGATTTCATCTCCTCTTCTCGCCCGCTTATTCGGTGCCAAGGACGTAACCTTCGATGCGTTTCTTTATTTAAGCTGGTGAGACTTGGCGCTTAACTCTTTTAAAAAGTTTCCACAGGTGTCTACCGCAAGAAGCTTCATTAGCAGAAAATATTATCATACGTGGACGACCCCAGAACTTTGACTACCTGACGCCAGTAGTAACATTCAAATGAATATTTGTATTTTTTCTCAGAAATAAGGGTGGCCGGCATCTTCACCGGGCGAATGACCAAGTTGCGGTCAACATACGTTAGTAATTCGGATGATATTACGTGGATATATTTTGAGGCATTACTTCTTACTTTTTGTTAGTAATATTTGAAAATCTATGTAATCCTATTTGGGGGACAAAACTAGTAATTAAAGACTACAATGAGATACAGGCCACTGTCAAAAGATGAAATCCTTGAAATAAACTTTGAATGAATGTACCGAAGAGGGGAGGATTAAATAAAAAAAAACTTTCTTTTAAGAGAATTAAACTCTTAGGATGAAAGTTAATTTTAAAAGACACCGAGGTATGGTAATAATAAATCTTGAATGCTGTCAGATTTACAAAATTCTGCAGTGCTCGTCTTTTTAGGCATACTTCATGATACAGGTAACAAAACTACGAGTAAAAAATGAGCGAGTTTTCTACGGTTCGTGCTTGCTTAGCCCTTAAAGGAAATGAGAAATATAACTTAAATTTTATGGTAAGCAGGGTTAGCTATGATTTTACCTTTAAATTAACATAATTTTCTTGCCCAGAATCAATACAGCAAGGCCAGGTAAATTAATAAAGCGATTTAATTTTGCGATATCTGACAGTGGAAATTATTTTGGTCCAAAGAAAAAAATTAATTCGTCGTTCACCTGCCAACTGCGTTATTTCTGAGTTAAACGTAGCTTAATTTGAGAACATCAATTTCTTATACACTTCATAGCGCTCTGGTTACACATTCCGATAGCAGAGGTAGCGTTATTCTTCATTTCTGTCGTTGTTTATTTCAAAATACGTGTATTATGAATGAACAATTCTCCACCGGGTAGTGTCAGTGAGAATTGATATATTTCGAATTAAACTAATGCAACATAGATAATAAAGAACTGAGAGAATACAGACATGTATAATTCTGAAAATTGCTTTCCCGAAGCTTTTATTGCTATCGGCATGTAAAATCATTGAGCAATAAAATATTTTAAAATTTACTGTCTCATCTTAAACTAAGTTAATCTCAGAAATAGCGCAGTTTGTAGATGAGCTACAATCAAGCTCGTGATCAGAATAATGTCATTAAAATGTAATGTCATACACGAAAGATGAAAACTTTGTAAGATTTCACCGACGTTTTTACTAAACGAAGTTGGAATTGGACATCATCATCACCACCTGCTGATGTCCACTATTGGATGTAACCTTATGTAATCTTATTAAAAACTCCGTGAAAACTTGACTAAGTATAAATCTTTTCTGCAACGATTGGATTTCAAAAGTTGAGTCTGACTCTACAGAATACGAGATAATGTATATTTCCTTTCATTTGGTTCTACACATCAAAATAGTACCAATATTGTTAGTATTTACAGATTATCGAGAAAGGTTTTATCCTATGTCAGGGCATAATTCTTTGTAAACCCGTTTTATAATGATATCCATTTTAAAAAGATATTTCTAAGCAGAGTTAGAAAGAGACAGCTGGTAATTCTTTGCTCTCTTCAAAGTGAGCCAAAATACTGATCTCATAGATGTTCCCGAGAAAAAGAGCGGACGAGGCACTCCAACGTGGGGACTTCCTTTCGGTGGAGACGGGATAGAGGAAAAAAATAATGATGTGGCCCCCATCTCGTCATATCCTGGGCCTTCCCACTACTGCGTTGCGGCCCCATCTTCTCATCCTCTGTGCCACCCTTCCGAATTCAGCCTCAACTCTTTTCATCGCCTAGCTTTGATCCCAGCCTCGCCTTCGCCTCACCTCTCGCCCTTCCCTCCTTCCCGGTCGACCACCCGAGTGCACCGCCACCCTTATTATAAAAGTATACATAGCCCTCCTTTTAGGAGGAAAGCTGATCCTTTTTACTACATAATAACACGGGGCCGTGGATTCCCGAAAGGCCGAAAAATACCACCCTTTGCTCATTGCCCGTCTTTTTGTTCCTGTTATGGGACGGGGGTTTGCTTCAGTTTATTTTTTATTTCTCCCTCTCCACAAAACACTTTCGTTCCTTCGGGGAAGATGACGAGTCGAGGTCTGAGGAAAAGAAAGCTACGAAGAGGGAGGAGAAAATGAGAGGGTGGAGACGGATTTATTCCGCACAGATGTACGTAGTTGTAAGCAGCAGAAGAGCAAAAAATGAGGCCCTTGAATCCCATTACCGTATGCTGCTTTTTTGCTGAATATTTCGAACGTTTCTGGGATTAAACCGCTCGAAGTTCCTTTTTGGATTATTTTTCTATCACTGTAACCGAACTTTCCACTAAGTTATTAAAGCCATAGCTCTCTTATAAACCCTTGTAAGAATGTCCTCGCAGTGGAAGTTGCTTAAGACTTCCCTACTTCCACAAAATATTTTGTTATTTTTTTCGCTATGCTTCAAGGAGAGAAGTGGCTCTTAAACTTTAAAAAACCACTCCCTAGTTTCAAAATACATTTACATACTACTCTGCATACCTCTGCAGGAGCGCGTGTGTCAGGGGGTGTTAGGACACAAGCCATGTAAAGGAAAGAGAAATGGAAAGGGACAAAAAATGCGAATTATATACTAACACAGTGTCTTCGTGCTCTGTTTTTGTTATAGTCATTAATGGCGCGCGGAAAGAAATTGCTTTTTTACATAATAGTTTGGCATTGTATCTATCTAATGTTTACAGTTCTATCAGTTCTAGACCAATATAGTCAATCCCATTTAATAGTGCTATTCCCTCCCCATCTTTGCCACGTGTTATTTGTTTCATTTCGTGTCCATTAGTTTTTAAGTTCATTACAAATTGTAACAATTTTGAGCTGTACGAAAGTCTGAATGTAGTTAACTCAGTGTTCTAATGAAAATATATGAGAAATATTTACTCCCGAACCAAATGGACAACTCACAGCGACTATGAATTCATAGGAATGCCAATGAAAGATTAACAAGCTGGAGAACCAATCGATTTTTTCTGCTTCAAATTTTGCCATTTTGAAAGAAAATGGACGGATTCATTCATAGTTTCCCCTCTCAGTAATTTATAGGCTTCTAAGTTTGATAATCGGTCAGTAATAATTCATGTATACTACTTGAATTCCTAACGCCTATTCCTTAAGACACAAGACTTATGCTCCCTCATATCCATAATTTATGTCTGAGTTTGTTACCACTACAACAATTGTATGTTTTAAGTTTCTGTGAATATTTTATGCCAGAAGTGGAAATATGCCAGGTGTCCAAGGTAAATTCCAACTTAGGTTAAGAAATGACTTGGGATATATGATTCCCTAACCAATACTAACCTTGTACAAAAGATCATTTCTGTGATGGGGCATAAAATATTCTATTCATTGCCTAAACTATTAAAAAGATGCAAATGTGGCTTACATTTTTTGAAAATGAGATGGCTTTCATCTAATTAAATTGTTTTCTGATTTTGTGTTTATTAAATATAAAAGAGTATTATTGTACTACAAACAAAAATATAAATTGCATACATTACATTTTGATGGTGGCTCAATTGAGGTCATAAAAACCTCGAAGGCCACCTAAGGATTCCGCATATAACATTTTAATTACATATATGTAATATACTAGAGGTGGAAGCATATAGATTATTATTATTATAAGTCTTTACTTTTAAACTACTAAATCAAGACTAGATAACATATAATTGGCTCTCACTGCTCTTTGCGTCTTCTAAATATTCCCTGTGAGTATTCAAATGGACTTTGCAAGCATTTTAATCTTCCTCCAGGTGGGCTACAAAGGATCGTGAGGAGCCCTCATTGTTCGTATTAGTTCTAGCCACGAAAGCGATGGGAAAAGGGGTTTGAGAAACAGGACCCAAATCAGGTGCCACGATTAAGCGTGGGTATTTCGGTGAACGGAGGGAGATAGAGAGGGGGAGATCTGAAGGTTCAAATTTCCGAGTGAATGGAACTTTTTTTCACGTGGACAGGGTGGCCCATTGGTTTCATTCAAAAAACTTTTTTTTTCTTCTCTTGGTGTGTGTGGTCCAAAAGCGTTGCTATGCTGGCGAAGTGAGTGACAAAGGAGAGGTCTGTAACCTCTCTTTTTGTTGATCTCAATACTCCAAAGGGTTATCATAACGGCTTTTGCGTTTGCTAAGATCCTCTTACACAAGAGAAAATTGTAGTGCACGAGACTCTTTATCTTGCTGCCACCGCGTTTGAATACATGCTGTATTCAACGAGGCTGTAAGAAAAGGGGATAGGTTTTATGAAGCTTGCTGAATGCCACGACTATACTAGGGGATTAGACTCCAATGACTCGCCACGCTGGTAGCATTTAAGACGGTTGGAGCAATATATATATATATATATATATTAATATAATGTCTTGGTAGAAAATCGCTCTCGGCGACGATGCACATGCATAAATAAAACAGCGATACACTAAATAAACACAGAAACACGCAAAAAGGACACTTACAAAAGAAAACTTGGACGTTTCGACGGTCAAGCCGTCATCATCGGCGGTAGAAGACTGAAGAATCTGCTTTGTTCCCTTGGGGAGGAAAGGGCAGAGAGGGAGGGGGGTAAGAGCGAATGGGTAATATATATATATATATATATATATATATATATATATATATATATATATATATATATATATATATAATGTCTTGGTAGAAAATCGCTCTCGGCGACGATGCACATGCATAAATAAAACAGTGATACACTAAAAAAACA
Organism: Pyrrhosoma nymphula; assembly: GCA_963573305.1. Classification (NCBI taxonomy): domain Eukaryota; kingdom Metazoa; phylum Arthropoda; class Insecta; order Odonata; family Coenagrionidae; genus Pyrrhosoma; species Pyrrhosoma nymphula. Next base: position 37,254,930 of record OY754331.1, on the reverse strand, counting down.
CAGAAACACGCAAAAAGGACACTCACAAAAGAAAACTTGTACGTTTCGGCGTCAGGACGCCATCGTCAGCGGTAGAGGAATGATGAGTCCGCTCTGTTCCCTTGGGAAGGAAAGGGCAGAGAGGAAGGAAGGGGGGTAAGTGCGAATGGATAGTGGTGGGGAGAGAGAGGTGGCTATCTAGCTTTTAATTCAATGGGCTAGGTTTAGCCCGGGCTTTTCGAATGCTCTTGTCACCCAAATATGGGCGTATTCACGAATTTTCATACATATATATATATATCTCCTTCCTTCCTGATTCTTCCTTTACCTCTCGCTGAAGAAGGTGGCGGCGATCCACCGAAAAATTTACAAAACCCGTGTGAGTTCTTTTTATGTGTTTTTTCCTTTTAGTCGCTCTTGTGACGAAGTTTTATGTATATATATATATATATATATATATATATATATATATATATATATATATATATATATATATATATATATATATATATATATATATACGTATATATATACGTATATAATATATATAATTTATATATATATAATTTATATATATATAATTTATATATATATAATTATATATATATATATATATATATATATATATATATATATATATATATATATATATATATATAATATATATATACGTATATAATATATATATATTATATATATATATATAACGCTTCTCAATTTTCTACAGCTGAAGAAGGGCCTACATGCCCGAAACGTCCAGTAAGTCCTCTCTCTCTTTTTACTTTTCTTTCCCCACCCCCTGTCAAGTGTTTTTATTATATTGTGGCCTATTGGCGAAATTTTCGTTACGTGTATATATATATATATATATATATATATATATATATAGTGAGTGAACGATATATATATATATATATATATATATATATATATATATATATATATATATATATATATATATATATCCAGGCGTCAAACAATATCCAGGCGTCACACCGAGTCCAATATTCGAAAAACATATGTCAATATATTAACTGCGTTTAAATTTCGAATATCGCACAGAAAACTCGTCATGACATGATTTAATTAACGAAAAAATTATATATTATTCTTTCAACATTTCCATTATTACCTGTATGATGAGGTCCAACGCATAAACAGATACATTTAAATGAAATGTTATCCAACACTTATTCTTCGACTCACATTTAAAAAAAATGCATTTTAAATTTTGTAGTTTGTATGTTTTCTCAACTATTTTTAAAAATAAATCATTTACCGCAGTAATTTTTACAGAATCGCAAATTCACTGTACGTTTCAAACCGGGCGTTTTTACTGTATGGCGTGAAAAATATGAGTCAAGTTAACGACTTATATAGGTATAATTAACTGAGATTTGTAGCCATTTAAAACAATGCTTTTGTGCCATCAATATTGTAATATTTACTTCATGCGCCTTACAGTTGCAGAAATTAAAAAAATGAAATGAAAATATGGTCTCTATTATGCCTAGGGAAAAATATCGCTCAAACCACCGTCAGTGTAATGTCCAATTGAGTAGAAGCAAACATTTCACGATTGAAATTGAGTTTGAAAAAACTCGAAATCCTCTTAAAGATTGTGAGCAGCTGGTCTTCAAACAAATGAAGCCAAAACTGAATTCCCGTGTCATTGGTCTTAAAAATAGAAATCAATCGGCGCCACCCACGGAGAGGTAGTGGAAACTTCGTTTGTTTTAACGCCAAGTTATACCTACCTAGTTGTATATGCGTGGGTTGGTTCCGCGCGACAGCGTAATTGGCTGATGATCTTTCATGAGTGTTGGCAGTTGGCACATTCGAAGGGAGATGAATAAACACCACTAAGAGTCGAGAGGTTTATATTTTTTTCTTTCAAGATTTCCCTCTGTCGCTCTTCACCGTTGCCGGAGATCACTTTCTGTATCTCCCTCTGTTCCCCAAAGCTTTTTCATTCCATTTATACATCCCATGCCATTCTTATACCGCGTGGCAGAAGCGTATTTAATTTCACTACTCGTCTGTTTTCGCTATATTCACCCCCAATGCGTCCGTCCTACAATGGGTCTCGCATTGGAAAAAGTGGATGTATCCTTACTTTTTTTTAATGTAAATATAGGTGTTTTTAGTTACATAAATATCTCTACTTCCTCATTCCTGGAGCTAAATTTAATGTAAACAAAGGCGCTCGAGCGGGATTCCTTTGGCTATTTTCAACTTGTCACTATTTGGCTTCGAACGTTTTGAATGAGTTCCAATGCTAACAGATAGGAGCCGTTGTGAATGACTTACCTTATATCGTTATGCTCATTTGGACCATTAGCTAGAATAGCAAAGCACGCTACTGTTCTCTTGACTAGACTTGCATGACAAACCGGCTTATGATTGTGTATTAGTTCCGAAATTCATGAATACGCTGCTTTCAAATCAATCGCTTATTTCAGACACTATGGGGTCTTCGATATTTCACAGACTTACAGAAATTACAGAAATATTTCAGAGTACTCAATATACTGAACCTTGCGAAGTTACTTTAGGCATGTGAGAAAATGAAGTTAAAAAACTCTCGAAATCGTTCTGAAGGAATCCGTGTAAAGAAGTAAGTAATATTAGTCATAATTTATTGTGAGATGTGCCATACCACCGTTTTTTTTAGAGTTTCTTCCTCATATATATACAGCATGATACATTGTCTTGTGCGAATTTTGTCACATCTTTATTTTTACTTACCGCATTTTTGTATGTAATAGTACCTTTACCAGCATCATAATTGGCTCATAATCCTTGCCTCATGTTGGCAACGTTTTTGCAACTCTTGGTGTATTTTTTTTATGCATAAAAACTATATTTGGATGTTTGTTTCCTCTTTTGTAAATATTCAGAGAGCTCTAGCCATTCGCAAAGCTAAACTCCACACATAAACTAAAATAAGCTGGAGGCAAATGCATATAAAATATATCAGAAATTTAAATAAAAGAAAAGGACTCATGAATGTGGTGATGGTGGGGTCAATGTACTCGTGGAAACTCATAACGGATTAGAACTCAACATCAATTCCCTGCTGCGTGAAAAACTACGAGGAAATCGGGCGGGAGTCACATATTTTCCTAATGCGGCTCATGCACGTATTGTATGCGTAATGCTACTTAACGCGATATAAATTTCATTTTTCGTCTAAGCTCTCGTGTCTGTTAGAGCATGGAAATATCACTTATCATGGATCGAGGCTATCACATACCACTATATATTTGTAAATTGGTTAGGAATACCATTAATCATCCATAATGTAACAGTGTGAACTCCTAAGCGATTTCTCTGTGAGCCCATATTTTTCATATTCATATGAATATCTTGCTAGTCGACCATTAGTGCGTAGCTCAGCGGGAGATGAAAAGATCAGATCGCAGATGGAAAGGAATATGAACTGGTAAAAATAGGTTTGATTAGGACTGAGGTATACTGACATCTTAGAGTGTTCCGTCGACCCTTAATCTGTTACTCGGGCAGAGTTTCGCTCATTCCCACCTCTTTAGCTTATTGTATAAAAAAAACATCTTATGACTGAGACAGAATCAAAATTAACTTAAAACCACAATGGGTAACATACATAAAATTTATATCTTATATTTTATTTGGGCATATGATAGCACATTTTCTCAAACTTGTGTTCACTATGTTGTAGTCCTTCACTCGCATTGACGTGGTAATGGCACGTTTTTAAGTCAACGTTAATCGTATCTCATCCCTTTAGGATACAAAAAATGAGCGTAAAACGAGTGATTGGGAGCAATCGTGAGTTGATTGACAATCTCACTCAATTCAAACCGTGAAACTGTCTCGATTTGTCATTGCTTTATCCTATCCTAACGATGAAATATGCTAATGAATTTCCCTGCGCGTTTTCGGTGTTCGAGTATATTTTTTTCCGCATCGGAAATGCCTGAAGACTTGAATTCGGAAGCTTTATCGGAGGTGAAAGAGTGGCATCGGAGGAGTCTTTCGATGGCCTTTTTAGGTGGCTGGTCCCAACAAGGGTTTGGAGGGGGGGGGGGTGGCAGAATGTAACCAGGGGGAGGATTTGATTGGTGCCATTAAGTGCCGTCTTGTCCGGAGATTTCCATCGCCGGCCCTTTATTAGGGAGGGACTAATTGGTTGGCCTTCCCTGCGGGATGATTCCCGTTAAAGAAATCCGGAATGAGGTCCCAATGCCAGTGGTTAAAACGTTTGGGCCAGTGGCTTGGCTGTTTCTGGACCGTCTGGTGATCCGGAAAGGGGGACGACTGTCCTAAATTAAATAGGCATAGGCTCTTCAGGCGGGCAGTTTGCTGGATGTGGTGGTTTTATGGCTGATATCATTAATATTTTTACCAACGTTTCACTGAAATATCATAAATGGGGATGATTGAATAAAATGAAATTGTCCAGTGGATGCACCCATATATTAAGAATGTCTACACTCTATCTAAAGATGCATGGAAGATAATGCATTATTCCTCATCGGATGGATTTCCCACGAACTCTCACCCTCATATTTATATCAGTTCACTTTGACGGGGATGCCGAATAAAAAACCTTTAAATAGTATTACTATGGGAAAGAATAGCACCAGAGTGAAAACAATAAATAAATAAATTAGGGATCTCATATATTTTCTATGTTTTACCAGGTGATCGGAAAAGGAAATTAGGAAAAGTTTCGAGTAAGTATTAATAAGTTATACCTACACTCATTATAAAGGGTCTATGAAATATAGATGTTTCACTGATGAATTGCGTCCCTGGTAGCTCTCAAGTTTGATAACTATGTCTTTACTCATCTCTGTGGTAGTTAATGTACTACTAGAGATAATTCTGACAGACGTGGTTTAGCTCAAAGATCCATTGATCTGCCGTCTAAGTGCGAAATACATGCACAAAATTAATGGAAGTAATGAGATTCCACGGATAAAAAAATAATTTAAGCAAGCCAATGCGTCAATAAGAGCTACAATTTTACTTCTAATGTTGAAGAACATATCCTAGCGTAAGATCAAACGAGTGGATGGTCGTCAAGAAATAGGAATGGGAATATAGGAAAAAGAATTAGAATGTTGTTAGTTGTCATGGACGCACTTTAAAATGTTTGCAACACAGGTTGATGAAAAAATACCGATGTATCACTATACCAGGACCCTTGGAGAATTCGACGAAGTTTTATAAATCTCGCTGAGTTTTTCCCATTTTATCTCTCGTGTACCGTTACTGATACCGGTCCGTATTACATAGAAATATCATGTATGTATCAAAAATTGCTTAATGTGATGAAGTAATGTTTTGACACATTTTTGTATTGTAAATTTAGCGTCTTTTTTCGCTTGCTTGAAACGTCTCATTGCTTTTTTTTAATATCATGAAGGCACCTTTTTAATGAAATAATTGAAACTCATCTACTTAGCAGATTAAGTAGAGTGAATTCATATATATATATATATATATATAATATAAGACTTACAGGAGGTAGGAGAAAGAGATATAGATAAAAGGATTTGTTCTTACGGAACGTTAGACTTATCAAGCTGAGGAAGGACCAGCCTGTCCGAAACGTTCCGTAAGAACAAATCCTTTTATCCATATCTCTTACAACTACCTCCTGTAGGTCTTATATTATATATTTGTGGCCAATTGGCGAAAATTTCACAAGAATATATATATATTTCCCTATTCCACAATTTTCAGGTCTATAGTATCGCTCCAGACTTGACGTTGATCACACCGCAGAGGCCAGAATTAAGTGCTCTTAAAAGTTAATATCCTTTTAATTATACACCTAATATCTGTAATTCCACAGATCTCCCTTAAGCTTTGATCTCGGATCTTCCATCGGCCTAAGTGGTGTATTTATTCACGGCTTTACGACCACTAAAGCAGTATCTTAAGAGCCAGCATCCTTTTCCTGAGAAAGATTGACCCTTTTTACACGTGCCGGGTCTAGCGTTTAAAGTTTTATTAGAAGCGCAATCCACTTCAATATTTATTTTGACCTCTGTTTCCTCCAAATCGGTACCGTATCACGCCGAGCGTAGGGCCCATTAATGTGGCTACTAACCACCTCGTCAATAAATCAAAGGGAGATGAAGCAAGCACTGCTTTGTGGATGGCCTTTTCCTGAGAAATGGGAAAGCTTACCAGGCGCGAAGCACCCGAACCAGACGGACGACTCTTTTTGAAAGTGACATTTCGGAACGTGGCTGATGATTGGGGCGCCGGGTATCAACCCCGGTCAAACACATCCCCAGACAGATAAACGTCGCGTGACCGTAAACGTCTCAATCAAACTTTTCCCTCGCTTTCGAGTCACGGCTGGCGCCCACCCATGGTGTTGCGATCCTAACCCTGCTGCTTCTGTTACCACTCACCCTGAGGTTTATCCCTCCTCGCTCCAGTCTTCGGGTAGGGTGGATGGAGTGCAGTGGACTCCTACTCATCCGGCCGCTACTGAACCGAACCTTATGCTGGGATAACGAATTGCCTATCCCGAGCATATTAAGGACCAGTTTTATAATCTCCACAAAAATATTTTCTCGGTATGAAAACCGAGGAAATAAATTCATACCGAGGAAATAAATTATAACTTTTACTTTTTTCTTAATGAATTGGAGAGAAATGAAAAATAATGTAAATCCTGATAAGAAGAAGAGAAAAATGTATTTTGCAACACTATTGCATGTTGAAAAAAGTAATGGAAGGACATAGATTGGAAGATTTGCAGGGGAAGACCAAGATTGAAGAAGATACAAGGGGAAATCAAGAAGGACGTCAAAGTAAAGAATTATTAAGGAATAGCGTTTGGCTGATAGGAGAATGGAGTGGAGAACAGCGGCAAGCCTATCCTCGGATTGACGACTGCTGGTGATGTACTCTTTTAACAGTTTAATTATAAACAACCTAAGTTACGGAAAGTCATGTCATTATCAAAGATACAAGCGATTTCATATCTTACGTTCTTCAATCGTTATCGGTCTCGTCAACTAAGCCACAGTTTCATGCAATGTACGATCCCTTAACTCCACATCAGTTTAACGCAAAGACCACGCCATCTTGCGGTTGGCGTTAACCAGACTTTACAAAACATCTAATAGAATGAAGGAAAGTTTATTGGGTGTTCCACCGGGTTAGAGGCTCCATATCCGCAGGGGATTCGAATAATGACTCGCTCATTATAATCAGGACTTCTGAAAGCATAAGATAGTTTATCATCTAATAGTAAACATAGCAGGTTAATTGTTTATTGGTTGTGCAGGATTCAATCTTGGGAATCGGCTCATGTGTTGTTGAAAGGTTACGACAGGTTCGCCAGCGTTAAAGGATGTCGTCTTAAGGTCGAAATGAAGAGCCTAATTTTGGTCCTGTTTATATCGAGCGGTTAAAGGTGCAGGTGGTCTGCGATTGGTCGGAGTTTTGGCGGAGAATTATTTTCCACGTGTTGTAGAATTGATAACTATCCTCTCAATGTTTTCATGATTGACCATTTAAATGGTTTCACGTATTTTTCTGGGACAATAACGCTGTCGGAACTGCTGTCACCTTTCAAAAAGACACGTGGCGGATTCTCGGGAATGCATACACATTCCACACGTCGCGAAAGCCCTCGCACCCACTAGTTATTGGCTGGTTAAATCTGGTGGCGACCGACAACTCAGGTCATTTGCATCATAGAAAACAGGTGGTTAAGGGAAGGATTATTTTGGGAATGGAGAAAAAGTGGTGAGAAACAAATTTCCCTACTCTTAAGTAACGAGGCGCCAACGAGTCCACAGTTAAACGTTCAATCCGATGGGAGTAGTATTGCAATTGCTTAAGTTAAGGGTTTACCAACAAGGGGTGCTCGTACCCCTAGGGAGTACCAGATAGCATTTATGCAACTTGAAATTTGTTGTAATATTTTTTCTTTTCTATATGTTTCATTTTTGTTTGTATATTAGTATATGCTGACTGTATAAATTTGTATACTACTAAATGTTGACTGTATAAATTTGTATATTAGTAAATGTTGACTGTATAAATTTGTATATTAGTAAATATTGACTATAAATTTTGTTATCACTTTCACTTTTATTTTTAAATAAATCATTACTTTTAGACGGGCGAGATATTACTTTAAGGAGTGCGAGATAAAACTTTGGGTTTGAACCCGGATCATTAGAATGAGACCACCAAATAGAACCCCTTGACATAACAGTAGGAAAAAGCATTTTTGAAAGCAGACTTCTACAATTGTTATTTTAACACCTTAGTGCATGACGCTTTCGCATTAAGGGGCTACAGAATGTTTCTTCCGAAGAAGGGAAGATGGTAGGAAGTGTTTTACACAATTATTAGGAGGTGGTTCAGCCGCGTTAGTTAAATTTGAGCGTAATACTGAAAAATAGAAACAGAGTAAAGATAGATCACTCTATCTTTACTCTGTCATATGAGTGCCTCGATTAATTAATAATAGCATTTTTCTAGCGAGATGGAGTTCGGATAATGCAACTGACAGTAAAGCAATACCATAAAACAGAGTGACTATAGTACTTGGCCCTTGAGGACTTCTGGCACAGAAGGTTTGAAGAGTGTCTCGACATATTTTTTATCCGATCGTCAATCTATCTTAAGCAATCGGCGAGCCCCAAAAAAATGAGGGAGGGCCGTTCAGTCAGAGTTGGAAGCTATTTCCCACGGATGCGAGACACGATGACGTATGAACTTATGGGTTGGATGGATTAAGAGAGCTTATACACGTTAGATCTGACGTAATCGTGTTAAGGTGAACACTTTCGATTTTGTTTGAACTTCTCTATGGTAGTCCTAGCAAAGGATGATCTCAATGGAAAAACGTAAATCAGTGGTACCTACCCAAAGTGGGCGCAACCGCCATCTGGGGGGCGGTGCTTTAATATAGAGGGTTAAAATAAACAAGGGAGCGGCAGGGGGCTCTGGAGGCATGGTCCTGACCAAACGGTGAACATACATCCATGTCCTGGATGTGTCTTTGAAACTATCAATCAATTGGATTTGCAATAAACATTAAGTTAATCATAATTGTTTTAACTGTACTCTTATAATCTTCCTGCTTTGGTCGGGTAGTCCATGATTTTCAAACTTACGGTTGGGTATAAGTTTGTGGGACCAAAAAAAGTTTGGGAAAAAAATTGAAAAAAAGTTTGGGAAACATTGACATAAATGAAACGATTATATGGTTTTTCTTCCTTATCCGCCCTCTCGTTACTATTTCTACGGCAATAATTGTGACTCGTTCGTCTCTAAGAGGTTACGTTCGAGTAGAAGTTTATAAATACTCAGTGCAACATTATAAATAATATTTCATGGATTATCAACGTCAGTCTGTTATCCTTGTTGTGTACCTGTTGTGTGCTTGTTTATTTTCGGGCGATAATTAACTTCCTGGAACTTTATGTGTGAATTCTGGGCTGAAATCAACTCTCGTTCTAATTATTTACGATTTTATTTGGATGTGCTCATGTTTAAAACATGAATACTTTATTGATATTTATAAGCCTCTACGTGTTAGCACAATCCATAATATTGCGCATTTTATTTGGAAAAACATTTATAATTGTGAAATATAAATAGCGTCTCTTACATTTTGAGAGACTTTTGGTAAATGAGTCCAAAAATTAAAGTAGAAAATGTAATGTTAACTTTGATCGTAAAAATCGAAGTGAAGTAATTTATAAAATCGATGTCACTCAAACAAAAGGCGTGAATACTATTGCACCAGCTATGAGTGCCTATTTTTTAGCTAAAATAATAATTAGACAGGTAGTAAATCTTAATGCCTAATTAAATCCAAGTGGTACAAACGACTTTCTGGAAAATAGCCCCCGTTATTTCGCTGGTAGTGCTAAGTTGATTATTTTGCACTTAAAATTTTCGGTATTTAAATCGCCTTATCATACTGTTCAACCGGGAGGCAAAAATATTTTCTTCGTCCGAAATGTGACGACCAGTTTTTTCTTTGAGCGTGAACATCGCGTGGCTGAGGACGTCTCAACCAATTTATACTCACATCACGTTTCCCTTTCGACGCTCCGCAAGATTATTCAGTCATTTTCACCTCATAATCTGTTGGAATAAGCGTAATAGCTTCTGTTATGCCCTCGTCATGTCTTTCTCTGAAATTCTATTGAGAAGCAATTTGGTCCATCGCCGATTTCTCTCCAATCTGGTAAGAAAAAAGAAAAACATAGCACCCGAAATTTCCTTGGCTTCGAACAACTCCATCCATGCAAATATCAAGGCCGGTGATTTTTTTGCACTCTCACGTCAACGAGGCCCGAGAATAAGTGGCTGAAGGAAGTGGATAAATGCTTCGTGAGGATAATTTCACGAGTTGCTCCAAGGAGGCATTAACCAACGAACAGGGCGTCGACTGTTCAAGTTCTCAATTGGCGATCAAAAAACACACGTCCAGTCTCAATTCGGAAGGAGTATTTGTTGTCGTAATCAGCGGGTGGGATGTGTAACTCAGGCACTCAAATATTATTTTCCTTCCTTTCATCAATGCACCGTTTGGGTGTGATGACTTCTTTGAAAGATGTTGGAACGTGAATAAGAGATCACCAAAAGTGTTCATGGGCATGCTAAAGTAACCTTACTAAAAAAACACCTAAATTACACCTGGCATAGGATGTGAAATTGAGTTTCACGCCATTTGCGGGCATGAGAATATCAGAACATATCATTTGTTCAGAATGTTCAGCTGCCTGTATTGCATTGCTTTCTTTGCTTATAAAAGTTGGTTCCTAGTCTTTTTATCGATTATAGCCTCTTTGCACGAACGGCTGTATTTGAAGTTGAATATCGGTCTTGTATAAAATTTTTGAAATTGAATATCGGTCTGGTGAAAATGGAATTCCCAGCCAAATTAATAAGATTAACACAAATGACCCTAAAGAATACAATATGTAAGGTCAAAATAGAAGGAAACCTTACCAGAGAATTTAAAATTAATCAGGGCTTGCGACAAGGAGATGTGCTATCCACCATGCTCTTCAATGTGGTCCTGGAGCGAGTGATGAGAAAAGCAGAAGTCAGTAACCCAGGTGGTACTTTGTTCAACCGTATATCGCAAAACTTAGCCTATGCTGATGATGTCGATATGATATCAAGAAGACTCAAAGATCTTGAGGAAGGACTGGAGAAATTAGAAATGGAGGCAGGAAAATTTGGGTTAAAAGTGAACTGTGCCAAAACTCAGTACTTATTCTCTTCCAGGGAAAGTACGAATGTAAAAGATAAATCTATAGAATTAAATGGTAAGAAATATGAGAGATGTAACAACTTCAAGTATTTGGGAGTGCTGGTAACAAAAGATAATGCAATGCAAGAAGAAATAAAAGCTAGGATTGCAGCAGGCAATAGGGCTTATCGAGCTTTGTTGAAGGTGCTCAAGACACGGAACCTTAGTCGGAACTTGAAAACGAAGGTTTATCGAACAGTGATTAGACCTGTGGTTATGTATGGTTCAGAAACATGGACCATGACTACTGCAGAAGAAGAGCTACTAAAAAGATGGGAAAGGAAAGTGCTAAGAAAGATTTTTGGTGCAGTGAAGGAAGACGGACATTGGAGAATACGGAAGAACAGAGAACTGGAGGAACTCTACAAGCATCCCAACATAGTGACAGAAATTAAGAGTAACAGGTTAAGGTGGTTAGGGCATGTTGAGAGAATGCCTGAGGATAGGATGGTGAAAAAGATATACCTTGGACATCCTGGTGGCAGAAGATTGAGAGGAAGACCTCGGAAAAGATGGTTGGATGATGTAGAAGATGATCTGAGAAAGATGAGAATAAGAAGATGGAGAACTCATGCAGGATATCGTGACGTCTGGGCTAACATTGTGAGAGAGGCCAAGGCCCTACAAGGGCTGTAGCGCCGAGGAGTAAGTAAGTAAGTAATAACATTTTTCTATTTAAAAGAGCCGATAGGTGTTTATTTGTTAGCACTCCAGAAATATTTGTCGAAGCTGCAAGTTAATTCTAAGCCAAATCTACTTGCCCTAAAAAAACTTTCCATTAAATTTTTTGTAGAAAATGTTCAATTAAATTATATTTTCACTAAGCAAATTGAAATATATTCCCACTTTAAGTAAGTGATTAGTACTGATGTAGTATCTTTTGCAATTGCAAGTTATGCTAAAGCAAACTGTACGGATGCATATTAACGATAATCCCGAAGAAATGGTGAGGGGAGCATGGGAAGAGCTAGATGTAGGAATAAATGAGAGATGGCAGCTGATGAAGTACGTTAGATTCACAGACGATCAGACTACTCATAGTAAGTCATCCATCGAGAGGTTTGCAGAAATTGGCAGATGTCTTAGAAAATTAGTGCGGGAAATACGGAATGAATATCATTCATGGAAAATAAGTAATGTCATTTTCCAAGGCAAAGAAAGCAAGGCTCGTCATAAAAGTAGGAGGGCACGAACTGGAGTATGTGGAGAATATCAATAGCTAGAGTACCTAGTATCTTGGAATAAAATGAACCCAGTAGCAATTAGAAGAAGAATAGCTTAAGCAGAGGAGGTGTTTACATAGAGAAGAGAATTCATGACGGGAAACAGGCAAGAATGGAAAGAAAAGACTGGCGAAGGCTTTAATATAAAGTGCAGCGTTGCATGAAGTAATATGGACTACTGAGAAAATGGAAAGATAATTGACTGCAGGCGTTTGAGATGTGGATGTGGAGAACGTAGAAAGTTAGGTGGACGGAAAGGAAGACGAACGAGGAGGTGCTCGGCATAGTAGGCGAGGAGAGGAAACTACTGGAGGCGATATGGAGGAAGCAGACTAGGTGGCTGGAGGAGGTGAAGGATGGCGAAGGGATGTCGAATTCCGTGACAGAGGGGAGGATGTTAGGCAAGTAGGGAAGGGGGAGAAAGACCTTCAAGGGATGAAGGGGGGTAGCGTGTAGCGTAAGTGAAGTAATCCATGGAGACAAGGGCCTACGACTGTAAAATATAGCATCGGTATCCCTTATTCCATTAAATCTACCTTAACTGGTAGATCACGTCTAACAAAAATATTAACTGCTGGGGCATGCACCTTAATTTTTGCTATTACAGACGATCTCATAGTGATAATAGTGAATCAAGTTAAGTTTTTAAATATTTTGCTTGCCTAAGCCACTTCTAACTGGTATGAGATTGAAACCCTCCCTGCCGATGGTCACCTCGATGGCCGAAATGGGTGCATAGGAGTAAACATTTCTTTACTTTTATGGACAATTTTCAATGTCCGAGACATTTTTGTTTGATTTATTCATCGGGTAAAACATCCGATGAATAAATCAAACAAACTTACTCCAACGGTTCACACACGCTTACAGCTGAGGTTGCACCTGAAACTTAATTCCTTTTAGTGCAATGCAAAAGGTGCTCGATAATAAACCAAAATTTTTTCTTCCAGCACTTTTTCAGCCCATAGTATATTTAATAACGCAGCCCAAAATATATTCTCTATTCCGACTCTTTCTATCTTATATGACTAAGATTTTTACTCTCCTTTAACATGCCTTTAAACATCTTCCAAACCTCGTAAAAAGGCTTACTGCAAAGCGCAATAACAAACACAATCTGAGCCAGCTCGTTTATTTCAACATCCATTTCATTTCTAACCAACTGTACAGTGTACACCCCATTGAAATTTTTATCCTGCCAAGTGCTTCGTAAAAATACATTTCTGCGAAGTCTGGATAAAATTTAAAAGTCACTTAATTGAAATTATGCCGTGTATATGACGTTACAAACATAATTATTTCAGTGAAATCATTTTTATTCTAAATTCATACTTTCGCCGGTGGGAGCTTTTAGCTTCGGTGTTATCAAGGAAATGCTTAGTTCTTTCCTTTGTGAGGTTTGTTTTTTCCCAAATCCCACCATTGTTTTTACATCCTACTTGAGTAGTTTTTCTTTTTCACCCTCAATCGCCGCATCCGTCCAGACTCTGTCTCGCCTTTTGACTCTTCCCCATTACCCGTCGCTACTGGGAGGGCTATCTTATCGCACGTTCGCCGCCCGACCCACACCTTCCAAATCCCCAAGGGCGCTTCCTTTGAGGCATAATCCGGATTTTCTCCTTCCACTCCATCCTTCATTTTTCGATAAAGGACGACTCATCGATTCGAGGCCATTTCGAAGAACCAAAGGAATCTTGCTTTCAATACCATCCTTGAAGTAGGTATCACGGGTACTGGCCCGAATTTCTTGAAAAGCGACTATAACGCCGTCGGGAAAGTAACCTCAACATTTTTTTGTATTATGCAATTTGGCCCATGTATGATACTCTCCCTTCAAGTTTCAATCGCATTATCATGAGATTTATTATGAGGCTTGCATTGTATCTTAGAAAATAAATTGCCTATCGGCAGCGTTGTAACGAGAAAGCGCAAAAATCGTAAAAATGTTGTTGTCTAATGTAGACATGTAATTCGTTGGTGAGATCTGAAGAAACATTTGGAATTGGACCAGAGGATGTCGCCTATGCGATGAAACCGGTTGTCTTGAAATAAAAGCTTAGTGAAAATTATAGTTATTATTGTTTCAATCACAATGTATTTTCACTAAGTTATGCCGGAAAATATCGAATTCATCACAAAGTTGGAGATTGGCATCTATGGAATGCGGGGTCAATGCTTGCATCTAAATTTTTCTCTGCAAGCCACTACAGGGGCATGTGGCAAGGGGTTAGATGTTAAGACATAAGCCATGAAAAAAGGGGGGAAAAAATTGAGAAAGGAAAAAGGGGAAGGTGAGATGTATGTTAACAAAGTGTATCGCTCTGTTTTTAGTGGTAGCCACAAGTAATGCGCGGAAAGAAAGATTATTTGTACCTACTAGGTTGGCAGTGCATTCCTCTCATTTTGTTGGAACCATCGGTTCTTGAGATATTGTGCGGGGTTAAAATGATATCCTTCGTGTCAACCTGATAGTCGCATTGCCTGAAATTTTCAAGTGCCTTAGCCAATTGCGTATCCTTCCAGCCTGTTGCGGCTTCGGACCGAGTCCTTCAGCCAGCTGTGTTGCACGCTTTATTCGCCCGTGACAATTTTTGACGAAAAAAAACGTTTTAGCGTAAAGTGTTTTACTGTAAAAACGCGATTTACGTTTTCAATGGAGGCCTCTCACATTAGCCGTCACACTGAACTAGTTTTGGCCAGAAATTTGAGCTACAAATTTTACAGATTTCTCCTTTGAATTTTGATGACTAATATCCGTCGAAAATATTTCAATATTAATAATTTACGATGAATCTCTTTGCCGTCAAATCATCAAGCTATCGGATTTTTTAATTGAATTGAAACAACATGGTCTTTATTATCTCAATCGTCTCAGGCTCAAAAATGTGTGGAAGTTCATTTTATAAATAAAAAGGAAATATGTCTTATTTCACCAATTCATTTTACGGTACGACTAGTTTCGACGCAACAACGTCATCTTCAGGTACTGTACTGAATATGAGGCCGATGCGTCGAAACCTAGTCGCACTGAAAAATAAATTGGTGGAATAAGACAAAGCTTGCCGTTTCATTTATAACATGTTCTTTGTTTAAATTTATAATTTTGATAAAAATTCATTCATTGAAATTCTGATCATCCTTCCATCAAATAATTAGGGGTGTGTGTATTGTAAGACTACACGGCAATGGTCATTAATGTGGGAGTAAAATTTACTCTGTTGTAATCAAATGTTAGAGATGTGTGACTAGATTTAAGTCCGGGTATGAGGGATTGATTAATTATTAGTGCTTTCCTACATGCCAATGGCTTCTTGTCTGTTATCATCCTCCGTCCTCAAATTCTAAGTATTATAAACAATATATACCACACACCTCATCATATCCACCAATTAAACTTTCTTTTCAACTTTACTACTCTACCTAATCATCTAAGTGATTTCATCATACGCTAATGCAATTCTTGTCTTTAGGCATTTAATACATGATGCATTTTCTTAAAATACCGTATCAAAAGAACCAAAAAAAATCGGTCTCATTTATGAATCCTTTTTAGCCTTCTTTAAAAATACTACGTGTTAAATAATGAACCATATAAGATATTTATTTTTACCATAAGTTATCCATTCTGCAGTCCAACAAGCTTTTATTTTATAAGCTCTTCAGACTTTCCCTCTCAATTTTCCTTCTTCCAGACCAACCTTGACCTTTTTAGCACTTTCACAAGACAGTCTTATTGCTGTGTCACAGATAAAAGGCCATATTATCCTTATTCTCCTTCTTTATAGTATTATTGATTATTTATTCTCTTTAAACTGACCTGGAAATAAATGCGCATGCAATGAAGTTAGCAGTCATTCATCTTGTACAATTATCTTTTGAAATAGAAAAGGTCACGGCCAAGTCACCTTTCCTCAACAAGGTGATAATAGCTAAAATAAAGTTATACATACGTTATGTATACGTCACGACGTCACGTCTTTGAACTGTTTTGCTATGGAAATCAGAAGGCGTATTCCCAATTAAATATTTATATAGTAGGGAAAACCACAGTTGGCAATGGGAAACGTTGTGGCAGGATATCTCCCCATCCTAATGGGAAGCATAGTTTTCTATTGACATTATTCTTGGCTAGGATTGTTGCCGATATTTACTTTTTACGATAAAAAATATGTGAATGAAAAAAGCTTTCATTAGCAATCACGTATCTCAAAAAATTTAAAAAAAACTGTTATGATAAGTCCTCATTGCTCGGAAACACTTCTGTGATCGATCAGTGTGTCGCCCGACCTCCTGGTTGGTTTTAACCGTTGCATAGGCGATTATATGTATAGCACATGACACAGCTTACATGAATGTTGCGGTTTTGAATTATATCCAGAAAATGCGTTCACTATTCGAGTGAAATAGTTTGAATACATTATGTATTCGTGTTTTATATTTGACAGCTGGCATAAATGTCGCGGTTTTAAATTCCATCTAAAAAATAAAATTGGTTAGGTCCCAATTACGGTGCATTTTATGAAACATTCATGTGGAAAATTACTGCAGCCCAGGAGAGAACTTGAAAATAAGGATAAATCAACGTGCATCATACGAGGGGTTTATTGGCTTTCCAAGTCAAGGTCTCAGGTTCTAATACTGATGGTGATGAAGTTTTCCGTCATCTACCGATCCCTCCTTGGGTGCCGTGTGGAGTTCGTTTCATGTTCAGGAAGTTTTCGTCGCTTGGGGCTTTTTCTCTACTCCTTTGGCAGAGTCTATGCAAGTGCCAACGCCAGTTTACGCTTTTCTCTTCCTATTCTCCCGAAAACCCGACGTACTAAAGCACCTTCCAAACCCTAGTGCCTTAAATAATTTTTGTCCTTGGATGCATCACATAATGCTAACTTGCAAACTACTCCCAGCCAAGGTCGCTTGAGGAATTGGGGCCAAATGAACCACTGCTCTTTGGAGTATTTTAAACAACATGTAATAAACTTAAAGATCCCGGTAATTTCCGCGCAGTCTATTACAAAAAATAATTGATTTCCGGATGCTATTAAGGTTTTTTTCAAACATGAAAGCATATTTACACATTTTTAGCAGGTATTTAAGAAATTAAATTGCTTATAAAGGTAAAGAATCACTCATAGCGTTACCTGATTGTTTACTAGCTCTGTGGGAAATTCCGAAGCGTTAATTATTACGGATCGTTCAGTTGACATGTTGACAGTTCAGTTCAGTATCTTTTGGTTAAAACCGTAAGCTACGTTAACGTCTAGATATGTTACGTTCCAAAGTGACCTTTCTTAGCCCGAATCTTTGAACCACAGTTAGTTGGCACGGCATGACTCACGGGGTTACCAGGCTGGTTAAGGTGGTTTGAACCATTTTTATTTACTTACAGATTTTCGTGAAACTTTGCATACGTGATCTCACTAGCAACATCTATTGATAAAAGTGAAAAATTTATATCAAACGCATATGGTTTTTTCGGCAATTTAGTGCTATTTAAACATGTAGGTTTATGGCACATGGCTTATATTTCGAAATAATTCGACTACATATGCATAGATTTTCTTGTGAACATGAAATAATATATTTATTATTATCATAATTGTTTATAACAAATATCACGGTGTCACATCGCGTCAAATACTTGAAAACAACATATTTCAATACGATATCGTCAAAATTTCTAATACCGCGCCGAAGCCTTTCGTCATAACATGCTTTAATTAAGGAAAAAACTTAAAATATAATTCTTGTATCATTTATATTACTGCTGGCTAGGTTAGTTCCAACACATTAACATATCCAATTATGTGAAATGTGGTCCAAGAATCTTTTTCGACTTAAAAGATTATTAAAATGCGCACTCAATGACGCACGATTACAGCTCCAGCCACCATAAGAGCTATGGGAAAAATTTCAATGCACTATATGGTTATGATCGTTCGGTGGACATGCTACATGTAGCGGGGATCGTGTGGTTAACGCCCCCATTTCTCTCCTCCTCCCCTCCTCTCTCCCCCCACAGGTCCACCTCTCCCTTCCCTGGCCTCCCCCTTTCACGCTCTTGTCACGTTCGGTTTTGTTTGACTAAAGATAGACTCCCGCACGGCAGAGGCGAAGGGAAGGATTTTTGTGTGTGTGACGGTTTGCCGCCGACTTCATGTGAATCTCTTCCCCCTGCTTCAGAGCTTTGACTCGTCAAGATGAAGAAGGAGGAGGGAGAAGAGGCACTCCCCGATGCTTGGGACGTGACTAATGGACCGCCGCGGTGTGGAATAAGCAGTCCTCGATATCTCTGGAATGTGTAAAATAGGCTGCTTCCTCCTTCCTCGCCGGAGCTGCTCCTTTGCCCTGCTTCATTCCGCGGCCTCGTTCAGTGATCGGGTCAGGGGCACAACCAGGGGCTTGGGCGAGCTCCTGACAGGAAACCTTTTAGATGGTTCCTATCTCTCCACTATTGAAAAGGGGTTTGACCCTGGTACGAGTGATGAGGCCGTGGGGATCTCTTTTGAGAATCCTTCCGCTTGTAATTCTCGACGCTTTGCAGTTTTAAGTCCAAGTATGAGGTTTTCATTATTTTGGGAGGCAATAAAAGAGAAACAATATAATCTATAAAAGTTTTTAGATCCATCCACTAATCGACCCACTAAGTGTTCCTGTTGGCTCCAGGCGCATTTATGACTTATTGTTAACATTTTTCACCAATATGTTTCATAGGAAGTATTATACATGATCCGTGGGTAGGTTTTGTTGGAAAAATTATAATTAATCCATACGTAGGTAGGCAAATGACCAAGAGGCATCGGTGACGGAGCAATGGAGTAAGGTGAAAATTATGCGTTCCTAGGATTTTTCTTAAATTGATTCAGTGACCTGGTAGCCGACCCTCTTGAGGCTCCGCGTCCAAAGGAAAAAATTGATGTTCTTAGTTATGTGGTTCAGGGTAGCATAAGTCTAACTAAAATAAGTTTACTAAAATATTTTCTGCTAATTTTTAGAATGCCTGGCATTACGAATACGACAATGGTGTCCATTACTTGGACCGTTGTGAGCCCTAGGGTGAGGGTGTGACTGGTACAAACTATTACTAACATCGAGTCATTTTTTAAAGAAATTATTCAAAATATAAAAAGTGTCCAAAATTGCTTGAGTTAATAGTGAACCGTACTCAATGCTCTAGGGGTTGGGACTTGATTCCAGTCAGTCAATTCTTAAAATAGCACAAAACTTAACAAAGTAATATCTTCTCCTAGCAAAGTTATTTTTATGAGTTTTCCGTCCAAGTAACAATGATATGAGGGAGACATTTCCATGTTGTGATACTTTTGGTAACAATAATATCGTTTCTTCATTTAATTATTCCCTTAATCGAACACTACGATAAAGAATAATAATCTCCTCTGTTTGCCTACCTAATCTCTACCTATTAGTATTTGCAGTTTTATTCACAGGTAGTGTTTTGGGCAATAAATCTCACTCGTATGAAAAGTTTTGCATGGATTTCTTGGTCGACCACTTGGCGCTTGATAACCTCACAAAAGCTTAAATTAATTTAATAAATTGAGTGTAGAAATAATTTACTTATGGGGAAGCGCAATAAGCGAGGAAAAATATGGTTTAAAAAACGTTACATTGGCCGTTGAATCCTAAAATTGGTTGACTGCAGCCCTCCATCCTTCCCTATCTAATGCTAGTTCCCTTACTCCCTGGTAGTCATTCTTATGTACTTTCTTCATCACTTGGTTTAAGTAATAATCTCTTGGCCTTTCTCTTGGGACTTCTCCCTCTATCTTTCTCTTCAGTTATATTCTTCACAAACTCATTGTGCTTCAGGGTGTGCCTAATCCATCTGGTTCTTCAATCTTGTATGGTGTTCCACATAGTTCTTATCTCTTTTACTCTTCTGTATACTTCTTTGTTACCTATTTTATCCATCCACTTGATCTTCAGCTTCCTCCTCCAAAACCAGGTTTCGAATGCTTCCAATATTTTCTGTTTATTAATTCTGTATAGAAATTATATTATCCAATATCTCCAGAAGCACTTACATCACCGCTTTCAAGGCGTCAATTTCGGGGGATCGACTCTTGACCCAAAAGCCCAACTTTTCAGAAAGACCGGCTGTGCGCCCTCACTAAAGTATACCGATGAGTTCATGAGCGGAATTACTCGCGCCGAGAGGAGTTTCCCGGCGGTTGGCAGCGGGGCTCATATCCGCGCGTCTCCATCAGTTACGTATCTCGGGGTGCTATCCTTGAAAGGCGTCCCCCCAGGGTTGGAAGGGACGTCGTCATGACGGAAGATGGTCGTTGCCAGGATTCATCTCTCGCCGTCGCCAGCGAAGAGGACGTGGAGGATTTGGAGCGAGATGCTCGGCGGTTATAAAGAGTGACGAGATGAAAATCAGCTACGACCTGGGCGAGAAATTAAGGAATCTACGTAGGCATAGGTACTACTTTTTATTTATCTAACATCGGCATTATATTACCGCATAATTCTAGGTTAATCCTCATAAATTAGCAATGAATAGGTACGTGATGACGCCAAAATGGGGGTCCAGGTGGTAGGAGAAATTTTTGGTTTTGTACAGATTTACGTGAAACTTTGCATGAGTGTTTTCATTAGCAATATCTATAGATGAAAGTAAAAAAAATGTATTATACCGATTTGTTTATTTTTTGCGATTCAATGCTATTTTGTCACGAAGCCTTTTGGCACATGACATATATTTTGTAATAGTTCGATTACTTATGCACAGAGCTATTTATAAACGCGAAATAATGTATTTCTAATTATTTTAATCGTTGGCAACAAACATCAAGGAGTAATACCGATTCCAATATTCTAAAGCAACATATTTATATATAATTTCGTCTAAATTTCGAATACCGCACCTAAAATTCGTCACAAAATGCTTTAATTAAGGGAAAAAATAATTATAATTCTTGTACCACCTCATTACTACCTGCAAGGTGAGTTTTAACGCATAAACAGATTCGTTTAAGTAAAATGTGGTCCAAGAATTTTTTTTCTTTTTAAAATAAATATTGAAATGTGCACTCAAGGAGCCATTAGTACTGCTCCAGCCCCCTCTTAAGAAAGAGGTTTTTGAAAAAATTCACCAATCAGCTGAAATGGTACCGAATGATTATGAAAATAAATACTTACAAAAATTCAAAAGTAAAAAAATACCTACCTATCGGACGCTACTGAATTATTCCGTTTCTCAAAATTTCGTCCAAAATGTGTATTTTCTTTCTCCTACACGTTTTCCCTCTATTAGAGCAGTACTGAGGTTTCGATCCCCATCCATTTCTGAGGATTCATTGCCAGCTGTCTTCATATAGTGTTGAATACTTCGTCTCGGAATTCGCTCTGTTAATACTATCTGTATAATGTTATGACGCATTTATTCTTCTTCATTCAGCTTATTTATTTCTATTCTACTCACCCCAACTTCAGCTATTAAATAAAACACTCGTTTTCATGTGAAGCCGTGTAATTACACTGGGTGAGGCTAGAAATGAAAATTAAAACGTTAAGACTTGGCTTTTTATATCAGTAAAATATTCTAAAGTCCTTTAGTTTTTCGATTCGATTAATATTTAACTTTATTGGCCTAATGTTACATTTATTATGTGAATTTATTAGGGTTTTAGCTTTTATTAGCATAACTACTAATTAAGGATATATTCAGCAAGTATGCACATAATAAAGACCTGGATTTCTCGCACTTATTTGTTTTTCTGAAATATAGGGGATACAAAACGTTTAGATGGCGGAGTAAAAGAGTTTATGGTTGTATTGTTTGTAAACATTGTGTTGAGGCAACGACATATTCTATCATACACTGCTGAAAATGCATATCATAGAAAAATAATGATTAACCATGACATTACGTTATGTCCACGTTTTGTAACTAAAATTGCGCCTCCATTGATTTTTCTTCTCTGATAGCTAACATTCTCGCATTTATATTCAATGGGGGTCTTAAGAGATCCAAGATAGCCGTGAATTCCTTCAATGCTGTATATGAACTGACCAAGGTTATGTTTAGATGCTGCATTCATGGCTGATAGAAAGTACTTATTAGTACTGAATTAGGACGTAATAAATTAGTCCCTAAATGAATGATCTAAATTACCAACAGGTAATGAATGTGGGACTTAAATGAAAACAAAGATAAAATAATGAAATAAAAAGATTGAATAACATAACAGATAAGAAAGGAAGAGAGTGAGGATATTGTAAAGGAATAAAATATGTACTTTAAACATCATAAGCTAATTAATAAATTCACATTAGCATGTATGAGTCATATCTCTAGCCAATAAAAAAAATCAATATCCAAATAAAATCCCTATCAGATAGGGATGTTATTCTATTCTCAACTTACATATATTTTAACCCTTGATCCAAGTTTTTAAGTCTCGGCAAAATTGTGTATCATATGGATTTTTCTCATAAAAATAAATATTATGAAAATGATTCTCAAAGGGGAGGCTAAAGGTCGCTGAATACTAGTCGTTCCTCGACTCAGGGCCCGACGAAATGGGAGAGAGTCGGGGAAACTGATGGCAGGATGGCCGCGAGTAGACTGAGAGAAGAAGGGGGTGAGCGCGCTGCGATTACTTTTGGCAAACGCCAGAGGGGGAGTAAGAGGGAGGAGGGTGGGGAAGGAGAAGGGGTGGACCGAGATGGGGCGAGTCAGTCTCTTGGCACGTGAGTCGTGCCAGCAGTGGTCGCGCGGCGCACACAAAAAAAAGTTTTGCTCCTCCCCTTTTTTGTTTCGTTTCACGGAAGGGAAGAGAGTTGATGTGGGTGGGTCTGTGAGTTAGTGGTGGATGGTTATAAGGTGGTAGGGGGCCCTGCTTTCCACATTATGACATATAGCTTCGGCGGTGCCGAGAGCCAAAAAATTCAAGAGAAGTGGACCTAAGAGAGGGAAACAAGGAAGTGGGGATTTGAAACAAAAATGAAATGAAAAAGTTTTCGGACGACGGACAACAAGACGTAGAGACGGGCAATAAAGAAAAGGCCGATTTCAACGAGGTGAAATATGTACTTTGGTGAATGAGTTGGAAAGTGCTGGCCGTGGATATATAAACGCTGATGTCTTGCACGGTGATGTAATTAGGAATTCAATTTGCTTTAGTATTTTGCTTGACTAATCGGCTATGACTAAGGAAGGATAGGTGTAATTAGTCACCGAGTACCAGTTGGAATATTTACCACGCCTTTAATCTCTAACGAAGAAAAGCATAGTAATTTAAAAAAAATATTTTATGGGATATAAATTCGGAACCTGTTTTGTTGTCGCCGGTTAATATTGTAGATTTGCTATTTGACTTTGAAATTAACTTTAGCAATTTAAATTTCAAATTTTAACCTCTGCTTTCATATAAAAATAAGGTTATAATCTGCGAAGTGAGCGTTGGTGAATACCGTTTTCGAAAATGAAAGAAACATGTTTACGCGAAAAAACATTTTATGGAATTCAATCATGTGATATTTATGGTAAATTTATCCATACCCAAGTTGGGAGAGAAAAATTTCGAGCTATTGAAGATGAATGAATAGAGGAGATTAGTTATGACTGACAGTGGGCAGTACCCAGTATTATGTATACATCTGGATAAATAATTAAATTAAGATATCTGAAAATATGAATATGAAAATTATATTTATAATTAATAATAATTACATAAAATACTCATTCACTAAAATATTCATAGGAAAATACTATATCCCTCTAGTGATAGTGTTGTGAATTTCTTCGAAGCACTTGTATATACGTAACCACACGACGACTCAACAGTCCGAATACGGGAGTCGGGTGTCGCTAGACGCTAAGCTTTCGCGAGATTACCCCCCATCCATTGGAAGTATTCCACTTCAAAAGTGAGAACGATGGCTTTACTGAGCATATTCCCTGACTTTAATGCGTTGATGAATACAATTTTAGAAAGGGAAAGCATCAGTATGAGCTGCAGTGGAAGACTAGAGTCTTGAAAGGTATAATGACTTACACCTAGTAAAAGGACATGGAGACGTGAGTGGGTATGACGAGAGAGAAATTAAGTGGAGAACTACGTGTTGGTGACAAACCCATGGTATTGTGATGATGATGATGATTTTATTTGGTAGTACGCTTTCAAGGCGTGCTATCAGCTGTGAGTGCGTTGTCAAGGTTTTCTGAATCGGAAAAAGAAGAAAATAGCGCCATTTCTATTATAAATTGCTACAAAAACGGAGATAAGATGTGAGCATGCAAATTAAGTCAGTTATTTGGGAATAAATTCATTGCAATCGGAGAGAATATTGTCTATATGTAGCAGATGAAATTATTGTGTTAAATGACACAATTTTTACAGACCAGACGCCTTGAGGACAGGAGGCAAGGACCACATCCTTCATCATTGTTCCCCATTATTGCTTATTATCCCCCAGGAGTGGCTAATAAGGATGACCGACGAGCACATGAGCTTAATATATATGCAATCGCGTTATTCATGGAAAGAAGAATCTAAAAGAATCAACCAAACCAATGGAAACAAATATTTTAATTGTTACCTTCCATTGAATCCTCTCGTAGAATCCTTGGAGGCAATCAGCGACAAGGTCAAAGTGTATTCGGGTAACATTTCTGAAGTCCATACCAGTAGAATTTTATTGATTTATGCAAAACATTCCAGTAATTCATCCGAAATTCATGAGTATGTTACACGTATAGTAAATGATGCCATGGAGAAGAGAAAGAAGAATAAAACTTGAGAAATATTTTTTTCGGGAAAGGTCTCATTACCCCTTCAGGAGAGACAAAAGAGAGCGACATGGAAAAGTGGGAACGATCGGAAGAGAGAAAAGTTGACATAAAATGTTATTTACCTTTGTTAAATGGATTTAACATAATCAATCAACATCAATAACGTTTTTTGTGAGGTCGAGAATGAGAATAAACCCTGTATTTAAAAAGTTTAGTAACTTTTTTGCAATAATAATAATCAGCTCTTGGAAAATATGAAACCCAGGAATATTAAAATAGATTTAGTGTTTTGTGGTATGCATTCTATTTTGTAAGAACTGGCCTTTTATATATAATAGCATTTTTTATTTCAATGCATGCTCCAGATGGATAAAATACTTATTCTGTCAATCCCCGCAATGGAGAACACATTACTGACAAGCTAAGTTGTGGTCTTAAGTATTTGCTTGAAAAGCGCAAATGCTCAATAACCACCTATAATTACATATTTTCTTGAAAAGCAAGTGTATACTAGGGTTTATGTCATAGGTAGCTCTAATAGTGGAGTTATTAGTCCCGAGTGTTAGAAATAATTGAAATATTGGGACTTCAAACCGTATTAAAGGTGAACAAAATGAAAGTGATCTTTCTGAGGGATATGTACTCAATATTAAATGAGATAAATGATTTTTTAAATAATTTTTCTAAGAGAAATATCATCATTTAGAACCCAAACAAAATATCTTATCAAATCTTACTAATATTTGAAACCATTGAAGCGCTCGTTTTAGCGTTATTTATTTTTAGCTCATATACTCTATATTTTCTTAAAAAAAGAATAATATTTATATAGTTTACAAAGATAAGTTGAATCCCAGTTGTCATTGCGAGTTTTAGTTTCACTGCTCTTTTAAGTGAATAAACATTAAGGTCCTAAAATTTTTATCACGAGCACATATTTTACTTGGATGTGTAATAAGGAAAAATTTAAAAATATAAAAATGCTTAGCTTAGAAAACATCATGTTAACCATTAAACATTTTCCGAAGGAATCGTCCTCTTTGAAACTGGCAAAAGTGCTCTCATTCGGCAGTACTTTTCGTTGAGGATGAATGAGGATGAATCATATTTAACACACGCCCTTTCCTTTGCGTTCGTGCCATTTCCGCTCGAGCTGTCAGAATAAACACGTAGGTAAGACTCGAGTCGTAATTAAACTGTCTAAAAACCGTCTTCTGGAAAGAAAAATAACCAACCTTTGCCTTCGAGGCCAACTGCGCGTATCGTTGAAATGTTCATGCTTTTTACGTGCGCGATGAGCCTAGAGTTTTAATTTTCCGAGTTGGATGAGAAGAGATAGACGCAATTGCAAAATTGACGCAAGCTTTCCTAATGAATGAGCCTGTATTTTTCGACTCCTCGCAAAGACTCTTGCGGTTGACTCAGGCGGGCCGAAATGAAAGATATCACGTGAAATAGATGAAATATTAGCGCGAGACTGTTAACGAGAAAATAAAATCGGACGTGTGAAAAATACGTGATAGTAACGAGATATGTAAGAAATGATTTTCGAGAGAAAACCTTTCTAACTGTTCCGTCTACATATTAGTTTCATTTACCTTGAAATATTTACCAGATTTATTTTAAAAGCGTTTGATAGTTCGTAGAAGGCATAATTCTAAAGGGAGTGGTTGCTCCGCGTTTATTTATTTGGATGCTCATAAAAGTATCAGTAAAACATGATGATTCCAATGTGTCTTTTGATTCACGTGACATTACGAGTAAATGTAATATTTCACTGCATTTGTGAAATTGTTGTCATTATACATAACCCTACTTTACTAGATACATATTAGGTATATGTATAGCATGTCTTATTCGACTATCCTGGAACAAGTTTTGAGCATTTAATGCTCGAATAGTTGAATCTTCTACTGTAGCATTTAAATGAGTAGAACAATAGTGCAAAGTTGAAGAAATAAGTAGATTAAAGACTCGGGGGATATTATGAGTTAGATCAGTGGACAGAGAGGGAAAGAGATTGAAGGTTAAATATTTTACTGATATAAATTTTGGTTTTTGCCATAAAACGTTTTTACTAATTGTATCCTACAAGTTGTAGCCTTTCTAGAGAAAAAATATTTGGAATAGGCACCCGCTTGTCGTGATCTTCTCATGGTGATACTTTAGTGCACGGGTTGCAGAGATAGAACTAGGTGGTCACAATCGGAAAAAGGGTAGGCTTCGCTATTAGCCAGAGGTATTAGAGATCAAAATAGCCATCTCAAGCTCGTCACCCTGAGTGCACTTACCGGTCAAGATATTTACAGCAAGATCCGAGGGATGAAGAGACGATATAGTAGTCTGTAATTACTGTCTTTTGCGACCGTCATCCAAGTGAAGGCACCCACTTCATCCAAGTGAAGGAAGGAATTGGGTTCGGGTGGCGAGATACAGGGAATAAAACCCCTTGGGTTGCGAGGATACTTAGGGGTCATCGCCCTAAAAGTTTTTCGACTTCTCCCTCACCCCGGTTCTCGGAGAATATTAAAAAAACCTCGGCTTCGGCTTTTAGCTCCAATGAGAAAGATCGAGTGATATCATGGTAGGAATATTTTTTTCCAATAAAGTTTAATCGATTTCTCATCTCGGACAAGAGTCGGGCTCATACAACCGTTGGAATGTACCCGCGCGAGAGTCGTGGATGTGATCGTCCTCTAATGGATGTTGTCGCTCTTCAGTAAATGAAGATCGGTTTCCGATTTGTTTCGTATTGTTTCTTTCTCCAGAAAAATTGTACATTTAAAACTACAATAACTTAAGTGCCAAGAAAACGTTGAACTTAGTAGCTAACTTTTAATTTTGAAGCGCTATTCGTTTCTGTTGATGAACTTTACTTTTTCCTAAATACATATTGTCAATCATCAGCCAAGCATACCTGTTTAATCAGAAATTTTCAAATTGTCAATCGCAACCTCGAGGGCTGTGTTCGAGGCGTATGAAATATTTCCAAATTCCATCTACCTAAGAAATGAACAGGTGGCCCCGATAGTACTGACGCCAACCATATTATTAGTTCCCAACAGTACGTTGGCAAATTAAACTACTCAAATAAAATGAGGGAAATAGACACTAGAACTATTCCATAGGTTTCAATTTTCCCTTTTCCCTCGATTAATTCGTTTCTACAACGTATCCACGCTGAATTACCTCAAATTAAAATAAATTATAGAAAACAGAACTTTCAAAGAACGCTTATTTATTCCCACTGACTAACCAATCAGGGAAAAAATTACTCACTTCCAACAGCCCCTGCCACGCACCCCATTGGCGGCTCGTGGGGTACATTGTGGATGTAAATGTGAATACCTTCCCTTTAATCAGCCCGTGCTTGAAGTGTTAGTCATCAAGAGGCTAAGACCGAAGCATCATTGACATTATATCCGATTCTGTGTCGTAAGGGGGTGGAAAGCAAATCCCTTGCCCAACGGTTCAAGCCTCACCCTATTTGCATGGGAAAAAATTCATGTGGATGGCATCCTTAATGGATGGGAACCCATTTTTAGCTCGAGGATGGGTGAACATATCCGATGACTGGCTATTAGTGAATCTGAGCTATGAAATTCAGTAAGGTTAGAAGGAGCTAGCCTTGCTAATATCCCTCGGGAAAATAGAATGGTAAACGAGGGCAATGGAATGGGAGAGATGACGTGGAGCAGCAGCTTGCACGAGGAAGGGTCGATGTGTGGGTCTCTGCGATACCAGTATCTTTTATTTATATGAATTGTGCTTCGAAAAACAAGCTTTATATTATCACACATTATATATCACTGATTACTTAAAATTTCTACGATTATGCTGCAAGTTGGCAACATTCCAGGTGGTGAGGTACATTTTTAGCTTCATATGAAACTCAGAAAATCAAATATAATATTAACGGAAACATCTTGGGCACTGTGCGAATACAAATCATCATAGATGAGTTTTGCACAGTTCTATATGAATATTTACATTAACTACATAGGAAATAAACAAGTGACTTTGAGAATTAGATCTTTAGAAACTCAACTATTATTTTATTTAGGCGTATTAAGATTTTTAATATTTGGTCTATTTGACTGGAAATTCACCTTGAATCAGTGATTAGATTAATTTTAGACTTTAATTAATTTCGCGGATCCCGTTTGGAAAATTTTAATTATCAATGTAAGGGGAATAGAAGAAGGGTGGAGAAAACCCGGAGTCAGCTTGCTCTTAAGGATATGCGACTTATGGCCCTTTGCACGAATATTTATTTTCACGATTTATGGAAACCTTCACTGCAGGAACTATCGCTTATCGCCGGAATTATCTCCCGATATCCATAACTTCGGATGTTTGGACCACTCTTCTTCCACTGAATAAAATTTATTGTTGTTTATATTATGCTTATAAATTAATTATGCTGATTAACAATAGTCCGGAAATAAACTCGCCATTCGTCTCATAATAACAATTTTATCAAGCAGTTAAGCTTCCAAATGGTTTATTGCGCATCCGCCATTTTGCCTACTCATAGAACTAATAGGTATTAAGCTTTATGCCATCAAGCCAAATAAGAGCGTTTATGCGACCATGCGAGCGTTTATGAACCCAATAAGTTTATCGAATTTTTCTGCAACGCATATTGAACGAAAGCCTTGGCTTAAGGATCTCATAAAGTTATAGGATTCACACATTCTGCAAACGGCCATTAATAAATTAAAGAAAAATTAGGAATCCTAACTTTTTGTTTGCATTGTTGAAAAATATTGCTTTCACTAATGAGGAATATTAGCTAAAAATCAAAGATAAACAAAATAAAAGTAGAAAATATGTAAATTATTCGATAAACATTTATATTAAATTTATATTTATATTTCATAAATACAAATTTAATTATTTATGCTTATTTATATATAATGCTGTGTACTCCCCACAGCCAGTCATATCCACACTCATTGTGGATATGACTGGCATATCCACTTCTGTCGGCCGTCCCGCGATGGCCACTTCTTTTTCTATTTGAAGTTTTCTTAATTTCGCTAAGAATTCCTCAAAGTCTCAGCCTCGACCGTCACTTACATACTACAGTTGAAGTCAACTCCGTAAAGGCATCTAAATAGCGACCGGGATTACATAGAAAGCTCTCCTCATTGCCAGGATACGAACCCTCGAGATGAAAAGCCTGTACTCTATCCACCAACACACCGACCCGATTCCCTAGCCCTAGATAAGTGTGCGTAAGAGGGATAGAGATGGTGAAGAGGGAGACCTTCTCTGACCAGAATGGGGACGGCTGGGCAAACATCCCTCATCCCTTCGATGGGCCTCTCCTTCCTCATTTCTCGTCAAGCAAGGGCGAAAGAGCGTGTGTGACTCACGGCGTTCAGGGCAGCTTTAACTTTCTTCCCTGAAAAGGAGGGGTAGGTCGAGAGGTGCTGAAAAAAGTTTTACATTTGGAAGAGGAGAGATTGGCGGACTTGAAAGAGGAGAGCAAGTCTCCTCGTGTGGGAAGAAGGGATTCGTTCCAGAAAAAAGGGTGCCCACAGGAGTGGTTCTGTGCAGCTAAAAGAAGTCGGGGGGACGGGGAGTGATGCCGTAGGAAGATGAATAGGGAATGACGTCATAAACATGCAATCACTGTCCGCCATAACGGATATCCCCGTTTCATCTACATATTGCGCCCTGCAAGCCACTTTAAGCGTATGTGACAGGGAGATAGTTTTCACCAACATGCAATACACTATATCCCACAAATTATAGAAACTACGGCTTCACCTACATCCATATCTGCATAACAATCTACAAAATACCTCAAGGGATATCAGGGGGTTTTATCACCAATATGCATTTCACTAAAACCTATTAAAGTTAATGTAAAAGCAACTATTGATACATTAGCAAAAACCTAATAATACTTGTGAGTAGGCGGAATTTCATTAACATGTACTACACTATTGGTATTCCACCATTGTTAGAGGGTCTGTTTGTATTAATGTTTTAACTGTAATTCATGTAATTACATAAATGCACAGAGATACAAGAGTAATCCATGAAACATGCAAAACGGGATTTTAGTACAACGTTGCAGAAGCTGATACAAGCATTAGTGACTCATATAATATATCCCACAACATAATTGAAACTACGACTACTGATGCACTGGCTAAAATGTGAGCCTATTTTTCAATCTAATAATTTTTCAAACTATGTTACATCCGTATGGTTTCCTAAAAGCCACCTGATGGGTGTGCATCAGGTGTGTTACTCCAATGCAGCTCAAGATACTACCCTGTCCTCTCCTAACCCTTTACGTCTTTGCAGCTCATCGGTCTCATATCCTGTTTTAGTTGGCATATGGTATGGATTAGTCCCTCGGTCCGCATCGATCGGATTTCCCTTCCATTTTTGCTTTAATCATGATCCTTAGATATTTAATAAGTCTCAAAATGTGGTTTATCCATCATGATAACCTATTAATACAGATAAAAATAAAAGAAGGAATAATTATCAATTTTTCATAATTAGGAGTTGAGATTAGAATGTAAACTTTGTCGGTGGCAATAAATTACTAAAAAGAGAAATAAGTATTTGCATCACTAATAAATCTACTCGTCATATTCATTCTCTGTAAAGTAAGCACCATTGTAGATGAAATAGTGACAAATATGAGAAATATAAAAACCTTTTTGGGAATAAAATTAAGAATTTGTATAAACATAACTGTTACTAGCTGGACCTGGTGGAAATTGTCGATATTCATGATAAATAAAATACTTTGTTATCTCCCACAGATTCTAGATAATCTGTGGATTACTAACTGTTTTATTCACAACGGAGGAAACTGTTTCATGCTTGATTTGGTGGTATTTATTCATCATGGAGAAAATGAAAAATAACTTTGTGAATACCACTTTTAAGATTTTATTGACACAACCCGGGTTTCGCCACTTCGTGTCATCTTCATGCAGATGAAGAGTAGTAGTACCTGAAGAAGACACGAAGTTTCGTAACCCGGGTCGTGTTATTAAAATCTTGAAAGATGTATTCATTAAGTTATTTTTCATTTTCTCCGTTTACTTTTATTCATCTTCATTAAGGATTTGTCGCTGAACCCAAAATCTAAAAAGAAAACGCACTGCTGGAAAACACTCGCACAAGAAGAGGGGTGTGTTTAACCTGCAAAACACTACAGATAGAGTAGCCAACATAATTTGTGTTCTGTAATATGAAATATAAAGTGCAATGGGAGAGAAAGGATTGGCCGGCTTGAGAGTAAAGTGCAAGTAGTAATGTGGTACGGGAAAAGGGTATTCGTTTAAAAAAGGGGGCGCTCATGATGGGAGTGGTGCTCTGTAGTTACAGAGAAGGCGAGGGTGGGTAGTGGAGCAGTCATCCGACGATTTTCCCCAGTCCCTCCCTCCTCTCCCCCACTTGCTGAACTCCCCTGCCAACCTTGTGCATTGGCGCAAAAGTGTTTAAGCAAGGAGGAGGAGGAGGAGGTGGAGAGGAGACAGGATAGATGTGGTGGGGGAACGGGGGAAGAAGAAATTTTTCACGCCAGACTAGAGCGAGACATTGAGCGGAAAATCTATACCCTCTTCTCCCCGTCTTCTTGTTTCCCTTTTCTCCCTCTCTTGGCCTAGTCGGCTACTTCCAACCCTCCACCACCGGGACTACCGCCCTGGGGGACGGCCGGTATACGTCGATATGCTGGAGTATTCGGTCCTTTTTCGAGAGCGCAATTGACATAACTATGGAAATTTTCAAAACGGCCGCTATTTCGAAATCCTTTACCTGGTAGGTACTCCACGTGTCGGCAGCCGATATATTTTGCACTTATTATCTTTTGGTGGTGAAAGTCCCTTTTTTTAACTGTAAAAGTACCTTAATCCTATTCCGGGAATACGGGAAATGAGGAAATACACAAGGAAAATGAATTATGGCTTTTTCTCAACCACTGAAATATGAACAATACAAGGGAGGGTAAATTATTTCTCATTTCTAGTCCAACTACAGAGCTAACAGCCCAGATCCCAAGAATTTATGTTTTTTTTACCTGAAAACGACTATAAAGTTGAAATTCTAGCACACAAAAAAACAATAGCGTAGGTAATTCAAAATAGACAAGGGATACCATATTTAAAAACCCATCACGCTTTATAAAAATACTTTTCATGAATTTACTTATTTGGATTTATAATAATAATCTCTGGAAAACATTCAAACATTCAAAAATAAATCAATTAGTACCGATACTGTTGCTACTATGTGCTTGTTTTTAATCCTGTTTCAGGGCATTAACCTTCAGATTACCGGGAGCTCTAAGCAAATTCTGATGATAAAAAGGAACAAATCGGAGAGCGTAATTAGATATCCATCAAATATGTGCATAAAACTATTCAATAGATTCTTAACTGATGTGCCTACATGTAACTATAATAAGCTGACAAATATAACTCATCAACTAAAAGTAAGTACTTAAATTGACCGATACATAACAAAGACCTATCTATTCGTGTATTTAAGGGCAATAAAAAATTGACGGTATTAGTTTTAAAATCTTATTCAAATTCATGGATATTACGCTCGATATTGGCCATCTTCAGCTTGCATCTCCGCTCCTTCACTGGAGGTTCTCCCTTTCAAATTAAACAAATAGTTTCAGGCTTGAACTTGTGGAAATCAAGAAATAAGAAACTTCAAATAGTATTTATTCACACTGTATTTTTGACAGGTGGTGCTTTGCTGGTGTTCGACACCTTGAAAATGACGGTTATTCGTTGAAACCTGGGTCGTTCGTGTCAATAAAACAGTGCAGATAAATACTATTTGAAGTTTCTTCTTTTTTTAAGTTCTCCCTTTCCTTCAGAATCACACGCTCGCTTCCCCTCCTCCCACAGTTCTCCTTCCCCAATCTCCCTCTGAGCTCCCTCTGCCAGACTGTCCATCCCCCTTAGACCGAACGCGAAGAAAGCGTAGGTGTAGAGCGAGGAAAAGGCCTACGGACCTGACAGGGAAATAAAAAATAAATTCGCGTAGTCTCTTCCCAAACTGTCCCCATTAGCACACACTCCTAAAAGGCTTGTCAAACTTTCCAGCGCTTTCAACCTATTTTTATTGTGTCTACGGTCCCACAATGAAGACAAAGTTCAGCTAGCGTGGGAATCTAGGATTCAGAATCGCAATTAAGAAATGGTGGTTACCCACCATTCTTCTACTCTAATGGGTCTTTCTGGTCATCTGGCTAAGTGAAGTCTTTTTTCGGGCTTTGTTTGATAATTGAAGGCAGTCGATGTCAACGCCAGCAATGCTGCGTCAAAATGTCTATTTCAAATCATTTCTCACTATCGATTAGGTTGATTGCTATTTGCATCGACTAACTTTTTCATTTGAATTTATGAATCCACTCACTGTGCCATTAACCCTTCGATGTGGGAGTTTTAGTGATCAATTCGTGCAGCAATGTTTAAGTGATGAGTAAGCTGAGGACATTGCCTAAAATGCCTATTTTTTCTTTTACTCAGGAAAGCAATTTTATGAAGTTATAAGTTCATCTAGGATCATTTACGGCGAAATTAAGGCAATTTGTTACTGTCTAAAAATGCCTATTTTACCTTTTTTTGCCTTTTTCTGCTGATATCGCCTGTTTAAGGGCCTAAAAAAGCAATATTCATCTCAACGTTACCAAACTTCTCTTTAGTGCGGAGCTAGTCTGTTATTTCAGTTTCTTTTTTAATCTATCAAGGTTGAAATAATGTCATTAAACATGCATAAAGAAAAATCATCCAGAGTGTAAATATACAAAGAGTAGAAAGACATCTATGGTAATTTTACGTGATGCGTACATGCGATGGTTTCAATTGCCAAAAACTGGCTTTTGAAGGTACCAATCAGTATTGCTGAGTTTAAAGAGATAACGCCCGAAGCTGCTTTGCCTTCAATGCCAGTGTTGATATTATGGGGAACATGGCTAAATACTGCATTATAACTGCAGATAAAGTTATTGAAATACGTAAGGTCTGTGATAGGAATGATGTGCGCCTCCGATACATCAGTTGGAACGTCTTTTTCACCCACTTTAAGGTACTATTGTAGCCGACTTCGCTCATCTTTTATACTGTGTCAATTCTGTCTATAAGAAAATTAAGCCATTATGGTGCATGAGTAGGTTTTCTATAGGCAACAGAATATCTGGATGAAGAAGAAGCAAACTGCACTCTCGAATCCAAAGCAGCAGAGTTGAATCTTGATGTCAACGCAGATCCTACGTTTATCAGATGTAATTTTGGTTAACTACCATCAATCATGTCATCACTTGAGGCAAGAGAACTACTCCTTGCAACGGCTACAGAGAAAATCTGAACTGTGGAGGGTGACCTTTTTGATATACCAAGTGATTGCTCAAGAATTTAAGACGTTATACGGAGAAACCCTGGATGGGAATACATTAATAAGGTGGAAGACATCTTATGAAGAAACTATATGGCTCTAATACTAAAGAAGAGTCCATAAGAACTGTCATTGTTGCTGAGATATATTACCAAAAGTTTAATTTTTCATATTAGGGATACATTTTAATGAAGCTAGAAATCCATTCAGGGGTATTTATAACGAAAAAAATCAAGTTGTTACTGCATTTAAATGCCAATTTAATTGCTTTGTGCCTTTTTATGCTTATATTGCTGATGTGAATGTCTTAAATTGTAAAAATAGCTTATCGTCCCGAATTTTTATTTCCCCGTCTACATAAGTTATTTTAATTTGTTAATTCGTCGCATTGTTGCCCGTTTTTCTTTCTGACCGGTGCAAAAGAGCTCTCAAATGTAATTTTTTTACTTCTAAATGAACAGTTAAATGAAGCTGAGGTGTAAGCGCCGGACTCTTCAATTTCACCATGGGCCTCATCCCATTCTTGTACCTACTCCGTATTCGCACTACCCGGTACAACACGAATTTCAGTCGCTAGTGCCTCGTTTCCAAATAATGGTAAGCTACAACAATATCCACCTGCGCGATTATGCCTGAGAGATGGAAAAACGTCACCACTTATATTTCACCACTTATATATACCACTTATATTTTACCACTTGATGTATCGCGCGTCGTATCACTACAATGTGCACTTGAATGTCGTAGGGGCAAATATTGTGCCGCGCAACTTCCATCAAGTAGTTACATTGTCGGGTGTTGTATCCCTCTGGTGTGCACACCGCCTAGTTGCCACTGAGAGTTCTGACAGAACGACAAAGACATGCTAATTGCCACATTTATAACATGCTAATTTGGTAAATTACTATCCACAATTCAATCCCTGGAGGAAAGAGAACTACTCCTAGCGGCAGCTGTGGAAAAAATTCGAAAGGTGGAAAGTGAACTTATTAATATACCAACATGTGGGAGAAGTCTTGATTTGAAAATTCAAGAAAGTTATGTAAAGGAACTCTGGATGGGAAGGTTTCCATAAAAATGCAGGAATTTTATCAGGGACTTCGGTTGCTCCAGGACCAAAGATGACAGCAGAAGAGCTTGCATCATTTAAGTATTGCCCTGTCACCTCGCGTGCGGTTGAGAGGTAATTTTCATGCTATAGAAATATCGTGACTAACTCTCGGCATCAGTTTACAGGAGAACATTTAGAGAAATATGTTTTTGTAAATTGTAATGTAACTTGAAATAGGCAAACCTTTTGAATTTTATGTTTCTTCAATTTATAAGCTAATTTTATTTGGAGTTTTATCCTCTTTCCTCTCCATCAGTTTTACCGAAAAGTAATCGTGTATTTCAACCCAAGCTTTAAACTCCAGATGCTTCTTTGTGGCAATAAGCTGCATTATGTTTATAGCCGGCCACGGTGGTGGTGGGGTAAAGTCTTTGCCTGCTAATCTTGGGATTACGGGTTTAAGTCCCGGCTGGGTGGATATTTCACCACCCAAGGCGTAGATGTATGTCAAGTTTTGTTTGTATGGTCCCTGTAAAACCTGATTACAGGCTTAGGCTTTTGGGATTCCAAGACGGACAGAATCATCCGAAATGCCAAAAATATTTTAAGCGCCTATTGTAAGTGCCTATTTTGATATTTTTAGTGCCTATTTAGGCTGCCTATTTCATCATTTTTAGTGCCTAAATGTCCTCAGCTTAGTGATGAGATGTAGAGGTATAAAAAGTTCCAATGCAGTAAATGCGATGAATAATAAGAAAAGACGTTTTGCTCCTACGGCGTGGCATTCATAGTGACCGAATCGTGCTAAATGAATCGATTGGGACAGCCATCGGCTGTCAGGGGAAGAGGAACGAATGCTTTACAGTCTTCGTGGTATAGTTATTTAGCCTACCACATCAGATATGGATAAAAGGGAAAAAATGAGGCATGTTGGGACGTAAATGGGATATTTAATAAGCCCAAAAATTCTAAAGGTTATCACAAATAATAAGACTGAAGATATAGATGATATCCGCTGTTAATCTTCTGACAGATTTGTATCGAAAATTTGAGATAGGTATCCAAACAAGACCGAGTTTACATTATTAATAAAGGCATTGCAAACTATTTAAATTGACTTGAAAGCAAAGGGGGTAAGAGGTTCAATAGATAATCCCTACATGCCCTTGGTTCTAAAGATAAACTCTGAACCGTAGATTCGAATCCATTCTAAGGAATGGATTTTACCTTTTAATTTTATAACCTTACTGTGGATGCTCATAATGAATTCTTCGAATCACAAATAGTTACTAAAAATAAATGTAGATAACATTTTCTGAGTGTAAACGAGCTACACCAATTGCTGATGTATTTCATATTAAAATTTCTTGAACGCTATACTTCAATTTGTTGGAAAACCAAAGGTTATAAACAAATTTATTGACGATTCGGGTTGATAATTAGAGTAAAATATTGAGTGTAAATTAATTTAGCTATGTTTAAAAAGACTAGAAATAGCATGCCTTTGTAAGTACCTCTTCGATTCTGATCATACTATTGCTCGTGAATGCGTGCGCTTACTGAAGTGTCCGATCATTTCTCATTCGACGAACCCCAAGTTTTTTTTATTCGAAAGATACTTGGCGCTGCATTGTAGGATATTAATATGCTCACATGCCCTTTTGTTGTTTTCTAATCACAAAACATTTGAAAAAAGAGCCCATAATATAATTAGTACCATGAGATTATAAGCTCACTCTCCCGCATTGCGTAGCTTGAGTTTAAAGCGATCCAACAAGATGTAGTCCAAGGAACTTTCACGACTTTCTTGGCCTTGTATGCGAATGAAGTAAAGTTGGATGTAACTGGGTTAAATAAGTGCAGTAACAATGTTTATGAACGGACGAGGCAGAGGGTTTGCATGGGAATTGGCTGGCCAGCGTGATGAAAGCAAGGAATTACGACATAGTACAGCACTAACATCCCAATCGAGCCCAGAGTCACGGTCAAGATGATGTCACTTTTTGCATTCACGTTGCGTACGTCCCGAGATGGGGAAAAAATGAGATCTTCGTTGTGACAAATGTATAAGACCGAGGAAGTGTTTGTATAGAGGCAAAAAATGTTTGCGCATGTCTCAGTGCGATCACCGAATCCCTTAATTCACAACTCGAAACTCAAGCAGCGTGAAGCTATGATTTATTCATGGTGTGCTGGCGTTTACTCGGGAAGTTTTTTTCTCTGTAAGAGAACACATCAATAATCATGATAATATT
This sequence comes from Pyrrhosoma nymphula, assembly GCA_963573305.1. Classification (NCBI taxonomy): domain Eukaryota; kingdom Metazoa; phylum Arthropoda; class Insecta; order Odonata; family Coenagrionidae; genus Pyrrhosoma; species Pyrrhosoma nymphula. The sequence continues at coordinate 37,215,971 of OY754331.1, read as the reverse complement.
TACGCATGGCATGGGTTGAATATCCATTTTGAGCATGTGGAAACATTGTAAATGCTTATAAAAATATTTTTTCGTAAAAATAAAATTCCACTCTGATAATTGTTTCAGTTGTGGATTCAAATATATGTAGGTAACATTCAGGTATCAAAATTTTGTGAAATTAGCTTTAGTTAAAAAATTGAAGAAAATAAAGCATTTTCCTTTAGTCGAAAATTATTATAACTGACTCCTATTTCAAGTAATGTTTCGTATAATTCGGGTAGCATGCGATGGGTGTCGTGTGACATGCATCTACGAACAGTTATTTTTACTTTTTACCACCTTCTGTCCTTGAGTTTCTTTGTTTCAAGACCAAGATATAAGTGGGTAGTCCCGAGTAACGATTAAATTTAGCAATGATGCTGAACTTCACATTAAAATGCGTGAAATATCAACTATTTAACAGTAACACTTTAGTTGTTTTCCATAGTTATATCGTGTAGATAATTAGAACAATTTTATCCCGATGAGCACGTTTCTGTTCTTTTGAGGTATTTAATGGTTGAACAATGCTAATCTAATACCAAATTCAAATATCCCGATTGTCGTGGTAATACTTTATCCATCCTATGTTCATAATGTCATAGGTTAACACAGCACCTAGAAATTAATCAAAAGGGCATTACTGCAACTGGGCTCAAAAATCTTTATTTTGTGCTATAGAAAGTTACGGGAGCGTGATGGCCTAGTGGGTAGAGCGCTTGGCTACTGATCCATGGGTCCCGGGTTCAAATCCGGGTGAAGCCTTTGGACGCCCCCGAACAAAATAATCCTCTGAGTGCGAGGTGGTCCAGGGAAAGGAGCTACTCTACCCTGAAAGTGTGGAATTTACATGCCTTAGTTTGGGGTGAGCTCTACCATCAACTATCCAAACCAGCCTTTAGGTTGAATCACTGAGTGAGTGAGATAAAAAGTTAAAGAGCTGGTAAAGAAGTGGCTTGGCGTAGTGAGAGTAAGTACCCAACAACCACGCCTACTTACAATATTAGAGATCAGTGTATTACTCAAGTCTCCACGTAGAACGTCAGTTGTAAATATAATTAAATCAGAATGTCGTACAAAAAATTGCTACAAATTTGTCTACCTGGTCCCGTGAATCATATTTCAAGAGGCATTTATGACTTATATACTATTCTCATTGCATGTAGACGGTAATAAACCTTCAAGAATACATATTTCTGATTTTTTGTTCCTGATATAATAAAGGCGTATTTTTCTCTTTGTATGTGAGTCCCCATCTCATTCCTATAGCTTCAGTATTACTGTCTTAAGTTATTCATTACGTACGCCCTGCTTTACGACTTCTAAAGCAAATATTTTTATGATTTGAACACGTAAGAATAGAATAATTTCACAAGCACATTAACATACATCGTATAACCGCTGGTTCATGATAAAAAATGTGTTGTCTCGAAGTAATATTTTCTAAATGAACACCTTTTAAGAGAGAGGGAGTAATTTGTGACTGATTTCGAATTTTGGCTTTCTTTGTCTTTTCACGTTGGAGGTGTGTCATCAGTTTCACAATAAAAAGAAACAAATAAAAGTAAGTTTTAGGCAATGGATTTGTTTCTGAAGTCTTTCAAATATGTCTTAGGATACGCCCATGCCATTTGGAATTCAGAGAGGTTGGGAGCTGAAATTGCGATGACATTCCATGCCGACTGATAAGGTCGAGGAAACAGGTTAGAAATTTCGGCGAAAAAAAAATAAAATGCAAATAAAGAAAACCAGCCAAAGTAAGAGCAGATAAAGGTTTAATAAAAATGATGGTACATCCAATGCACCGTAAAAAGGAGAAGTTTTAGCATGTAAAAGATATTGCGGAAAAATATTACGATGCGCCAACGGCCAAGAAAAAATGAAAAATTAAGAATCGTGCCAGGGAACTAGAAGTAAGGTCTTTAATAATGAGAAAAATGGGATCTTACGAATGTATTGGGACGAATGTAAAAACGAAATATTTGGCTAACGATTAGTTAATGGTTAGCGATTAATGTAAGTTGAATGCACATAAAATATTGCGAAGTATTTCTTTAGTATGAAGTTCATTTGGTAAGCTCCAAACTTGGAATAATACTCAGCAGTGTCAAATGGTGTTCACCCGTGGGGGATCTTGTACTACACCTACTCCTTAAGAGACCATCTTCATTTTTTGAGAAACTCTTTGCTCTAACCATCCGCGGGACCCAGTGTTGTAAATTTGAAATACGCAAAAGTCCACCTGAGCCAATGAGTTGAAATCAACGTGATGAGATGGAAGTGAGCGCAAGTATATTCACATTTATTATTCTCGATTCATCTTTATTTTTCCTGTACCTACCAGGGGCTAAGTTCTGTGGAGTTGAAAATAATTAAATTTGAATCACTATCAGACTACAGGTTTGCCAAATCTTTTAAGCAAGATATAAGACGATATTTTTCTTTTGGCACAAAGACCATTTTGCGACCTCAAACACCCCACCGACAGTCATGCTATAAACAGGAGATTAGAAAAATAATAAGTCAAACTTCAACGGTTTTGTCTTATTTCGACGAAGAAGAGGAGATTGCAATTGATCAGCCATTTAGATAAATCGCTTGTTCAATACGTAGCTTAGTAAGTTGCACCAAAGTACATGTAAAGTAAATCTCACGTACCTCATTCAATTTCCATAATTCAATTGTGCTCCACTCATTATAACTGTTTACTTTCACATGTTTCCTAAACTTTTCATTACAATTTACAAAGCACATTGTCGGTGATAATTTACCCCCGTCGCAAACCTTAAAGGTGACTTATAGGGTACACTGTGAGCGTACGTGAAGTATCATACGTACCATGTACGGAGTTTTGGGATAAAAAGAGCTAGTTAGGCATTTATTTGTTGACATATTTATAACGAGTCACATTTTAACGGCCGTTGTCGTACTGAGATCGGTCTTTAGTAAACAAGAGATATTTCATAAGATTCTCTAGAGCTTTGGAAAGTGAAAGAACAGTTATTTAGAAGTTTTGAAAAACGGGAACCAGTTGAAAGTGAAGAATTAAATTGAACGGGACAAACGCAGGACGAAAATACATTACGTAACGCTCCGACCACTTTGTAACTTTCCTCGAAGCGAAGATTCGTCCGACGCTATCTGGATGGAAAGATGCTACACAAGGTCATGCGTCGCCCTACATGTCCTCTTTTTTCCCTCCTCCTACCAGTGAAGGTACAACTTCTTGCCCTCACAGAGGCAAAGAAAGGGAAAAGGAAGAATAAAAAAACTCCTTGTATTTACATAGGGAGAAGAGTGGCAGGGGGCCGGTGAGTAAGGTGTAGAGAAATGGATTGGAAGGAGTAGATCGTTTTCGTAGATTAGTCCAGCTCCCTCTCCCGTCTTCGATTCATTCCAAACGCGAGTCGTTACCAAGAGGAGTGAGGAAACTTGAAACCCCACACTGCTCCCGTTTGATATAGTAAGGAGAGGGATAGAACGAGACAACTACCCCAAGTCAGGCGGTTCTCGTTTTGTGACGATTATATCTCTCATTAGTCAGGTGCCAGGATTTCTTCTTGAAATATTCCTGCTCTTTTCCTCCCAGTTTCAAATTCTATGTTCGTGCGGCCATCCTGAATTTAGGTCACTTTCATCAAAAACTAGGTGCGCCATTCAAATTTCTGGCAATGGGAGAAAACATACATAGATTCATCAGCATTCATTCATTCATTAGTTAACATCAGCAAAGCAATATGTTTACAACTAGGGGGTGGATTTAATTATATCATTCAGCATTTATTTTCTTTTGGCTACGAATTCATAGAATCAGGATGAGTTGCGAGTTGGAGACACAATAGTTAATTGATTGGAGGCAAATGTTTTAAAATGGACAGTTTTGTTTTGTTGCCTTATTGCATGAAGTATAATAAAATTTTAAGCTAAATGATTAATTTTCGGGCTCAATGATTTCCGATTGTGAAAAATACTGATGATAAGGTTTCGTCACCCATATTTTCCCCCTTTCGTAATTTCAACCTAATGCCAAAAAATACCTACAACTGTATTAAATGCCCTATAAATTTAGTCAAATTTTGGAATCCTGCCTTGGTAGTTTTTCAAAAGACTTTTTTCAGTTAGATATTATTTGTTCCATAAATTTCATATTTGACACGATCACAATTTAGCCCTCATGCACTTTATTACCAAAGGGAAAAATGAAGCTAGGTACAGACGGGTATCAAAATGAAAATTATGTTTAGGGCCAGCGACCCCTCCCATGGTGGAATTTGAGAACCTTCATTACTTTTCAGCAATCAATACCCAAGAGTTTTCGTTCACAGCCCATTGGTATATAGACACGATGAATTGTGTTCGCGATAATTGAACGGTTTCTTGATTGGTGATGTGGCTACAAAATTTTGATGATGCAGTTGTCATATTACAGCAAAACGATCTTGCTGTAATGTGACAACACAGAATAACATAATTGCAGTCTTCATCGATTGATTTGTATATTTACTACTCCGTAATATTTGTACACTGCGATTCTACGTTGACGTCGTGACCCGCGAGCCGCTACAAAGGTGTGTGGCTAGAGATGTTTGCCCTTCTAGAACACCAACCATCCTGTGGCATCCTTTGACGCCAAAGTATCTCATCCTAAACTAAAAAACAAACAGAAATCAGGTAGGACAGGAAAGAGGTTGGCCATCCATCAATCCCCCGAAATTGTACAAGTGTAACGTCTAGAATGTCGTATTAAAATGACAATGAAAAATGACGCTCTCGAAGAGAATAATCGACATGAAGTGGACTTTTCTCGGACGTAACAAAGCGCACTGCTCATCACACAAGAACACGCCGCACGCTTAATGCCGTGACGTCACTTTAACTCTTCCGTCACCGTGGGAGCGAAAGAGCGCTAGTATTCTCCAGTGCGGGGAATGACGGTAAAGGGGGAGAGAAGAATAGAAAAACTTGTCTTTTCTATGAACTCCATTTCCCGGCTACTACTCCTTTCCCTTGGTGCTGGACGTCATATCCAAGACTACGTTGCTCTCGTTAAGGTAGGTTTACACAGGCTATTTTATTGCGCAAGTTACTTTCAGCAAGATAGTTTGGACTTAAATTCCAAGTTTAAATGGCTCTGCAAGTCCGCTTGCTGAAATTCTAACGGTTTTGGCAAGTCACTCGAAGAAGCGTATTGCTGCCGGTGTTAACTGCAACCAAACTGGCTCGGCACTTACATTTGCAAATATTTTCGCCAGAGTTAAATTCCCCGTACGCTCTTGCAGAAAAAAACTTACGGCGGTAACTTTCCAGTGCAAACCCACCCATGAATTCATCGAGGATAACAATTTTTTTATTGTTGCGATTATACGTCTACCGTGCTAGCCACTTCCAGGGTGTGCGGCACGTGGTGATTCCACACCTGGCACTCTCGTCCCTATTCAAGGTCGGACCACGTACAATCACCTGGTCACCAGACGTGGATCAAAAGCAGTTAGGAGAACAATGCACACCCAAATGAGATACTAGGATAGTATAGCATATGGTAAAATATGATGGACGACTTGTCAATTTTACCGCGATATGTGATAATTTTACGGCATAAATTTAGTTGTTGCCTTACCCGGAACGAAATGTATGGGAATATGTGGGAAATTAAGTTCGGTTGGTTATCTGGAGGAGGAAACAGGTTGCTGAAGCCATTTGCGCCACTTTAGGACGGGTGGGTGGGTTTCATAGGAAGGATTACACGGGAAACTGTGGAATGAAACCCAGTGTCACTAAGAATTGGCTAATGCTTAAAAATAATCTTTCCCTTTGAAAACTACCCACCTATCTTGAAATGGCGGAAATAGCCTCTTCTGTCGCTCTCCTTCTAAAATAAATAACCAAACAAAATTAAACAACATTTTTCAAGACATTTAATTCGGAAAATCTATCGGGATTCCTTGGACTAAGCTTCTTCTATTTTTCTCATGAGACTCCGATTTCCCCTATGAGGGACCGCTGGGAAGAAACGTCAATAGCCGCTTTTACACTCGTAGGTTCTTTCCGCACCCACGCACCGTAGCTCTTTTAGTAAAAGCTTGCCTCCGTATCGGGAAACAGCAGTCAATCAACGGCATGCCTGCCAGATTCCCTTCCCCCGTGTTTCCTTGTTCATCCGCTGAGCTCTTTCCCGCTTCCCCTTAAAACCAGTATCCTTTCTTTTACCCTAATGCAAACTAATCCATGCAATATCGGCCGTTAGCGTTAGAAGCACATCACCATTCTCATCATTATTGCCGATGTAGTTAGTGACATCGCTTCGTTCGGACTAATTCCGATCTCACCAAACTCCCACTTTCATATCCCATTTGGTTATTTGGCCATTGGTATCCCATTTGACCATTTCACAGTTTGTATTTCATTTTGGCGATGATCCACTTCTAATATTAAGGCACTAGCCAACTAACGTGTAAAATATCCTTACCCCACCAATTCTTCATCTCTTTACTTTAATGTACTCTTAGGAAGGTGAACAAATCAATGAAAACATGAACAGTTTTTTCGCAGAAAATTTTAGCTACTTAGCAAAAATCACAAAAATAAGACTGATGCTATTTTTCTGACATAATGCGTGCCTAATACCTAAATGCGTGCTATCGGCTCGTATTATTTTCAAAGATCTACATATATCAATTTTCTAAATTCTGAAGGGCGATTCGATGGGAATGCATGCAAGAATGAAATAGAGTGAGTGCCCGCATTGCGAAAACCTTTAAATATTTCCGCCGGCCATAATATTTTATTGGACATTATTCAGTAAATTTAGTTTGATCGTGGTGATCAATGCTTCTCAACATGCGCATGCTTAAACCGTCGAATACCGATTGAATTATTTATTAATTTCTGGCAAATTAAGGAGCAATAGTCTCAAACTAGCAAGAGGAATTGTGAAATAAGCTCAAGATACTTGTCTTTTGCAATAGGACGTTCGTTACCAAAAGATAATACTTCGGCAATATTGTGAGTTAAATACCGAGAATAATTTCATTTATTGAGACAGAAAGTGATCAACTTTGAGGAAGTGGAAATAAGAGATAAGTTTATAAAATTAAAGTAATTAGGTGCGCGAAGAGCATCATTGCAGTGCATCATAATCTAATCTTGGAATCATGTAAGAAAAGGTTTGATGAGTCTCTAACTCACCCTTCCTCAGTCATTTAATCTGTTTCTGTTCTGTTTTATAGAAAACTCTCTCTAATATCTAAAAAAAAGGCGTTCGAAAATCTCGAGCACTGATGACTAATGATTCCTGATGAACTCGTAATCATTACATCTATTTTTTCATGCTTTTTTATTGCAATAGAGCCTTCATTTTTTCTCAAACAAGGGATGCACTCTAGAGAGTGTGGTTTAGGCCTCTTGATTTAGTAATGCACAGTAGCCGACTGTGGTAGTCGGCGGTGTTACTTTTTCTCTCCCCTTGGGGCTCCTGTAGGTTTGACCGAGAGGCCACCCATGTGCTTCGGGGTGCCCTCTGGCCTGCTCCCCATTCCCTTCAATTTCCACTCCCCCTTGCGCCCCGTCATCTCCTTTCCACCCCGTCGCAGAACTCACCCCCTTCGGCTCCTCCCCCTTCGGAAGCTCTTAAGCGGCCATTATCGCCGCTCGCCCCACACACACAACAGCCCCTAGAGCTCTGGGCAGAACCTCGAGAGGAATTCCTATTCCCTCTCTTTCCCTCCGCCAGCTAGTCTCTGTCTCACCCCCTATTTTCCTGTAACCTTCCGTCTCACCCCATCCACCACAACAACACACATCTTCTCTCGCTCTATATATCCCTTCAGTCTCCTTCCTGGGAAATCCTTCAAACACTTCAAGCTCTCCTTCTCCCTTCTTTTCCGTTTGACTTGTTCCACACGGAGTGAGGGGGAGAGGGAGGCGCGTGTCTGGTCTTCTCGTTCTTCTCGAGATTCCTCTCCTCTTTTCTCCGATCCTGAGGCTAGGAGCTCACGCTGTCGACCTTTTCACATTCCGGGGGGTTAAGAGTGTGGGCTCGGCGTGGCTAGGTAGTGGGCACGGATTAGTAAAAAAAAGGCCGGTCGTTGATTGATGTTTTTAGTGCTATGGTTTAAGAGTTTTTCCTATTTCTTAGTGGTAAGATCATTACAACTTTAACTGATATTGCATGGTGTCAATATTTTATCACGCTATTCTCCGAAGTTAGTGTGCCAATTTTAAGTTGGTTATGAAGAATCTTCCACTTTCGCTTGATTTCAAAATTTCCAAAAAATCTTATTATTGAAAAAATACTTTTTTCAATGAGAAATATAACAATAACTTTTTAAACTGTGTTTTATCTTAAATATGCCGAGTACATCGGCTTGTTCTACAATGAGCTCAATGTTGAGTCTGAATGTAAATATATTGTGTGTATATATCTATCCATGGAACTTAAGCATTGTGTCTAAAAGTTTTTTTCAACCTTATTTAAGATAGATTTTTGTTCGTTAATATTAAGTTAAATAAAAGAAACTACTTTTCATGGCAATCACCACCAGGAAATTTACTCGAGAAAAAAATATTGTTTGATGGAGAATTCATAATGAACTATAATGTATTATAGTCTACTACGCCACAAGAGTTTCAGTATTTAAGAAAGCGCTGGTTCAGAAGAAATTTTAACCCTTAAAACCACCACATAAGCGCCTTTGGAGGGAAGTCCTTGAGCTAAACAGACTTTTGGATTTGGAACTTGATACCGTAAGTTACTCAAAGCTTGCGGTGATTTGCATGGGGGCTACAGATAGTTTTTTTTCTGTATCAGCGGGTAGTAGCCTGCAAATACACTGAAACTACGTAATTACTTGCCTCTTCATTCGATCGCGACGAAAAGATAAGTGGTAGTGGAAGCGGTCTACCTAGCATTGTCATGTAGGTACAGTTTTGCCTGAAGAATTACAACATACCGCATTGAAGACTGATTATTAATATTATTTATCATTAACTGACATTCAATGCTTGATTTAACTTAGCAATATTATTTCTATAAAATTTGCACACTCTGAAGAATAATTCACTCCCGTGCTGCGTTGACTTTAAATAATCTCTTATCTCTCCATGTCCCTTTCCAAAAGCCTCCGTGGGTGTTTGCCGGAAATATATTTAAGGAGGTTGTGCAATGGTGAGAAAAGAGGTAGAGAGAAGGGAATGATGAAAATCATGCTCACTCCTGAGCACTCAGTGAAAGTAACCAGCTGGCTGACTCACTACGTCAGTATATCGGTCTTCCCTTACGGATCTTGGACTCAAGAAATCGATTTTCGAATGCTTTCGAAGATTGTTCTAGAAAATATATTAAATATTTAAAGGCTTCCTGTACATAATATCGTAATATATTTGCTCCTATTGCCGTAACATGGGTCAGAAATTAGTGCCTTAACGATTTCTGGTCCTATATTCTAAATTGCTATTGCTTATGCATGTTGTCCGCTTCCTCAAATAACTGATCAACGATGGTTAAAAAGGAAAAAAACTTAGGTAGTACTTAGCTTAGTTGGGGCGTGAAGGAAGAAATTGAAAAAAAAAGTATAGGCTGCTGGAAGGAATTAGGAGGCAGCGAACGTAGATGGGAAACATAGATCCACCTAAGGGATGAGATGTGGAATCGAATCGTGGTAGTGGAGGAGATTTTTCAACTGCATTCCAATCTACATCTACATAATACTCTGCAATCCAACGCAAGGTGTTCGGTAGGAGGTGAGTCATCACCAACAGGCATTACACCATACCCTAATAAGGTTAGGGTTAAGGAAACTAAGACTATTAATGTATTAGCGAAACTTGCGAATTCTAGTCAGGAGATGATATTTTATCGGCATTGCACTAACCTATGGGTATGCTACCAATTTTAGAGAAACTATTTATAATAATGTATTTAGCAACTACATAAATGCACATAAATACAAGAACTATGAAGAAAAAATGCAAGAAGTTCTGCTAATACAACGTAGCAGATTAAGAAAGATGCATAATGGAGCAAATCAACTAATTAACTACAATGCCTATCGACAAACCTAGTTAAAAGTCTCATTTCTATCTCTACTTGAGTAACATCTGGCGAGCACTTCAAGTATAGTACTCCGTCTGTCGGATGGGACGTAAACAGTGATCCCTTTGGCACCTGTTGTTATAAAAGCTAACGCTGGGTTTCTTTCCTCCCCTTTTCTAGTCCCCACATTATCCTCCTACACTACAAACCTACTCAACTTCCTCTATGGCATAAATGACCTCTGTAGTCGGTCGCCTTTCCCAGACGGCTAACTTGGACGACCAAAGTGAATCATAATTTAGGTCCACATCCAGGAACCTTGCTACAGATTGTCTCATGTAAGTTTGTGAACTGGCATTTTATGGGTTAAGAATTCAAATCACTTATATATATTTATTTATTTGTTAGCATATTTTTAAATCAATTTTCATAGAGTTCTTGGTTCCCAAGTGATGATTTGATAAAGTAAAAGAGTACTGTTACTTGAGGAGACATCTTGGAGTGGATAGTTGTGAGAAAATAACCCTATGTTGGAGAGAAGAATAAATAAATTAAGACTAATTATCACAATATAATTACTTGTTGCCAGTGATAGATACAGAGAATTCATTTTTGGACGACGTCAATATGTTGCATTAGCAATAGCAAGAGCTGCGGCTCCGCTGCAGACGTTATCCAGAAATGTCGCCACTTCCACTATCCGATCAGTCCGGGGGGACGGCTGCATTGCCGAATACGCTTTGGATGAGGTTGGTGACGTATCGTATGACGTAGGCAAACGTAGCGACATTATTTGCTCCTTGATGCTGGGATTGGCAGAAACTGGAGGTGATAACTTAATTATAAATGTCCATTTCGATCCGTTGTAAACAAAAATGGTAGCAGCCTCCACAGAAGTTTTGCAGGCAGGAAAAGTAGAGTCAGCGTTCACTCAAAAATCTTTCGTTGCTCGGCGAGACTGTTGATAGCGCACGTGAAGCGTACCTTGGCGGAGCACGCGCCCAGACGCGGCCCCTCCCCCTTTTTTCCTACCGCGCATCAGACTTCCTCAGCGAGCTTGTGTGCATATGCGCGCGGAGGGTGCAATGAATGGGAGTGTATCCATCCTGGGGGATGACGTGGAGTTTATGGTTGTTTGTTTAGCGTAACCGGGCAACGCTGCGGAGCCCAGCGGAAGTGAGAGCGAGATATGGTGGGAGTGTAAAGAAACAGAGAAAGAGCTGAGTCGTCAGTGCGGAGGACTGGAGGGACTATGAGATGAGGGATTAACCGAGACGTAGAGAGGAGCGGGCTTCAGCTCCTGGTGGAGATGCTGAGATGGGGAGCCGAGAAATGGCACGAAGTGGAAGGGTAAAAAGGGAGACGAAGGCGAATCTACACATTTACATCTACGATGTGCCTCGCGAGCCACCTCATAGGGGTATGACAGAGGGGCACCAGCTAAGGCTTTATATTTACATTGCCAGGGGGTTATAGGACGCGATATATAGAAACACAGACAGTGAATAGGGAAGTTTAGAGGACAAATTGTAAATTGCACGTTAACGGAATGTCGTAGTGTCTCGTTTTCCTTTGATTTAGTAACTAATGGTGCCGGGAAAGACGGGATTTTTATACTTATCTGCAGTGAATGTCTCTTATTTTGTCGCTTCTATCAGTTCAAGTGTTATAAGTGCTGGGTCAAAATTATATCCTTCGTGCCATACTGATACTCACCTAATCTGAAATATTCTAGTGGTTCTAGTGGATCCCAACCTATTTAACCATCTGGAAATCGTGTGATTTTTAGGCTAGGTAATTATTTTTTATTTAAATGAATAATTTGATTTACGAGGATGTGCTATCGTCGCGGATTAAGAAAGGGAATAAGACTATTTGAAAGTATCAGTGCATGTGCCTTATTCTGGAATCTTCTAGAACATTAGAAGATAACTTTCATAATCATAATTATTTACGTACATATATCCCTTTACGTACATATATCATCACGCCATTCCCTTTAGGAGTGGGGAAAGTTGAAAGAGGTTAGCTATAGTTTAGGATTAGGCCTCAGTTACTGGCTCGGTTTCAATATACTTTTCATAGCACCCTATCCTTGGATGCCTTTCAATAAATAACAAAACTTTTTCTTTTTTCCTTCATCTCTTTCTATGAAATTGTTAACCACGATTCAGATCCACTCTGGGGCAGAGATAGCATCTGCCATTTTCAGTGTGAAATGCCATTTTCCGGTGACCTTATCACCACATATACTCCAACCTGCCGAAGTTGGTACTTACTTTCTGCCTGCCACTCTTCTAATCAACGTTGAACTTTCACATGCAACATTCGCACAACTCATTGAGGTAAAAATTTGAACATTGTTGAAAAAATGTCTATTGAAAGAAAGTTGATAAGTTATCGGAACGATTGTATTTGCCTAGATGCCAACATTCAGTCAGTACAAATCATTTATAGGCTGTTTCTGAACTTGTGATACACAGATAAACCTCATTTTGTTCATTGAAAATCATATAATTAGCATGATTATGTGAATAAGATGAGGAGTGTGTGTATTAAATTGGAGTAATGATTCAGTAAAAGAAAAAGAAGTGAGAAATTAACATTACTAATATTATAATAAAGAGGCAAAAAATGCTTGATTAAGTTTTAAATAGCTTTATTTCAATTGTAAAAATTTTGATGGCATAAGTGTGACAATGCAAATTAACATGCAAGGGAAAATGTGGAAGAATTTCGGTCTATTCAATATGTATCGGAATACCGTTATTTGATATTTTGGCCTTCATATTGTCAATCATTAATCTACGCTGAAGAGATTATGCCAGTCCATGCGAGGGGAAAATAAGTAATAGATTCACAATTGAGTGCTAGAGTTCGCTATAAATTTGTAAATGATACAAAGCAAAATTTGCTTAGAGTTGAATTCAAGTATTACGTAAGACGTTTTGGAGAGATAGGGGTCTGAGATAGTATTACGTAAGATATAAGTTACTTCTGAATTCGTATTTTTATCACTTTATAAAATTATTTTCGTAGGAAAAATCTTACTTTTTTGGATCACCGCCGCAGCGGTACTCCTGAATGTATGTTAATACATAAAAAAACGTACAAAAATTCGTTGCGTTCATCAGTTTGGAGATGTCGCATTTTCAAAGTTCACATCTTTTGCGAGTTGTGCGTACAGCGAATCGCGAAATATCAAAAACCACTATCGATATCCGTGATGAAGTCATGTTTTGCACATTTTGATATAGAATCCCTCATAGTTTATTATCAATGTCCATGGTTTCCAAAATGTCTGATAACTTACATAAGATTGGGAGGGGGTTCGTGAAATCCTATTTTGTCTCGTATGGGGGAGTGGGGGAGGGTTGAAAAGTGGTAAAAATCATCTTAAGTTATACTTGAATAGCCCGTAAGCACAAAATCAGAACGGCTATGAATGGGAGATGGGTAATGAATACCAGTGCATTACGAGATACCTTTCGTTTCAAGGTTGATGTTATGAAACGTAAGCGAGCTCTTGCCTGACGCAATAGTGTTATTGTTCAGACATATCCACGTTATCTTTACGATTACATCGCCAGCCCGGCTAGCTCAGTCGGTAGAGCATGAGACTCTTAATCTCAGGGTCGTGGGTTCGAGCCCCACGTTGGGCGGAATATTTTTTTAAAATTTTATCCTAAAATTTTCTTCGCCTAACTGTTTCAGTTTTTAATAGAAGTGCATGTCCTCGCTTTCCCAGCAACCTTAGAGGGGTGGAATCAAAGTTAGTTATATCTTAATTATAAAGATTATCGAAGATGGAATTTCACTCGCCGTGGAGAAAATTTTGCAATGCCTCAATATTCATAAGAATTCACGACACCGGGTGGCACTGTGGAACCTCGAACACGTTAAATATTGGGTTATTAATAATTGGGAGGGGGATACAGGGGGTGAGAGGGGCCACGAAGTGACCTTGCAGTGGGGGGAAATTGGGAATCAAACCCAGAACTTGTCGCACTTATTCACCGACCACTGTGCTACCCTGACTTCCTGATGAGCGTGACAAATTTTTAAATTAAAGGGAGGTATATTTTATGCCCTTGTGGTCTACCAAGGGTTGCCACACGGGAAAAGAGGACTTCTAAGAAGGCGCACAGAATCCGTGGTGTGAAATTCCATTGTGTGACTTATTCGGTCATTAGCTACGTTTGACAATTTTCGAGTCCTGGCCCTGCTGGATTTATTTTTGAAATCGTGACAAAAGTACATCTTCGCCACCATTCGACAAGATGAAAATCGCCATAGCTTAAGCTCGCTATCAGAATTGTCATGCATTAATTGTTGTGGCGTAGATTTTCGCGGGGTTTGGATGGAGGTTGATTCTTCCGTTTGTATGCTCCTTATAAGAATTGTCATGCATTAATTGTTGTGGCGTAGATTTTCGCGGGGTTTGGATGGAGGTTGATTCTTCCGTTTTTATGGATTTCCGACGCGCCGTTCCATAATCTTGACTATAGCAGGGTAGCCGGTGAAATATTGTCAAGAAGATGAAACAACGCGGCAGAAATCACGAAAAACGAAAAAAAACCAACTTCTGTCATGCATTAAAACTTTTATGATAAATTAGTTATCAATATTCAGTTTTATAATATGTTTCTTTGCTGTTACTTTCATGCTTGTTACGTCAGATAAATATTAAGTTGCTTCAGTATATATTGCTAATATTATTTTGGTACTTTACTTGACAACATACCAAATACGTCTAAATAGTAACACTAAACAAGAGTGGGCACTTCCTCTATGGAACTCCGGCTCATTCGCCATGTGTACCAACCCATTCACAAATCGCAAGTAAAGCGCCCGAGATTTTTTTCTAACCCGTTCGTCATTTTTCCTCCAAGTGCCGTAGCACTCAAACGGTATCAATCGCTCCAGGCGATAACTTATGCTTCCCGTCTCGAGCAACGCACGGCACGGGGTCCGCGCGTTCAAGACTGAACATTTTCTCGTGAGCTCGTTTGTCTCCTTCCTGTCAATTTCCGACATGGGAACTTTTCTCCCCCCAAGGGAGCAGTTCCATCCCCCCTTCTACCTCACCCATATTCCCTCACCCCTAGAGCAGCCAATCATCTCTCTCCCCAGCGCATTGCTTTTCTCTCGCTGTCCGATCCACGGGTGATCTTAAATCTTATTTCGGCTTCCTTTCTTCGCCTGAAACTTCCTCAATCTAAGAAAGGTTAGCAGATCGTAGAATTTGTTTCGATAATGGCATATCCGTTTTCCTATGCAGCACATTTCCGGGCTATCCATCAGATTCCAGTGAAATAAACCAGCACTAGATTGTTCCCATTTCACAGTTGAAATGTGTGCTTTTTAACCGTAATACACCGTTGACTATATTCTTCCAGAGCCTGTCGACACTCAAGCTTTTCAAAGAGTTCTCCGCACTTTTAGACTCATACTGAGTTTAGAGAATGCTGGTTTGTATAATTTAATTCGTATCCAATGCTTATTGTAAACAAAATCATGTAAAATGTTCCCACTACTAATGAACTAAATATATCTGCAGAAATAAATCCTTAAGGAAATGTTTGGGATAGTTCGATTTCTACCAAATAACTAATCTTATCAAAATTGAGAAGTTCTTATCATAGAGAGGTTTTGTCAAACACTGGTAAAGCGAAGTCTGGATAGTATGTATTTCTGATTTTGAGAGGATATACATTAACATAAACTGCAATCGTGGTCAATTAATATATGAAAAGTGTATTTCTGTAACATTTCTTAGTAGTTACTTGTTCAAGCTATGATATTATTGAATAGACTTATCTAATTATTTTCCCTCCATCAGAATACAAGTAAAATAACTACCTTTGAAATTGAGAGACTTTAAACCAGTACTCGGGCTTAGTGCGCAATACCTGTTTCATGAACCGAGCTGTCGTTATTTTATGTGATTTCTCTCTGAGTCATACCTTATAGAAATATTTAGGCAACCTTTCGCTGTATTGCTCGACTTTTATTTAAGGAAGATTTTAAAGACTTTACCCACTGTTTCATAACCCCAGAAAGGTAACTCTAGAAAGTTAATCAAGTGTTTATAATGCTCAACATCTCGACCGGTAGGTACTTATGTACTAGGTACCATTTTAATTGGACGCTTATACATCTTAACTTCTTGAAATCAAACCATTATATGTGCAATTATCATCGCGACGGCATGCGTCTTCTTAATTTATTTCCTCTACTGTCTGATTACCTCACTTATTTTCTTTATATGTAGTTGTGCGGTCACGTTATTCCCTCCTCCTTAGATGAACTAAATGTCATTTATTTTCCCCCGCCGCACATTCTGTTTACCGCCTTTGATCTACCATCCTGAGCCTATCGCCTTCGCCATATTTTTCACATTCATTTCTTTCCGTTGTATATTTCCTAGTTTTCTCACTATTCAGTCTTTCCCGTCTTCCTCAATTTAGTGTCCACTTTCATCATTTTTAGTGAAGTATTTAACTTAGATTTTCAATTAATTTACTGTGCTATAAAACAATGGCATTCCTTCATATCCCTCAAATCTAGGAGACCAATTCTAAAAAATATGCTTTTGCTGAGTCAGTTCTTCGCTGTCTTCCAAATGCCGTTAATTGGGTAAAGTTCAATAAAATTCCGTATGTAATATGTAGTACTCATTATTACCCCTCATCTTAATCATTCCATTAATTTTTGCTTTTAATCCTAATCTAAACTTTAAAAAAACCATGGTAAGACTCTTTCTTTCCTTTCTAATATTCGACGACACCCCCATGAATGCTGCTCGTGTCATGTCGTCCGGATGACGTAATGTGCAGAACGGACTCATTTGGGCAGAGGTTCTCAACAAATAATTGGGAGATGTCGCCATCGGAGTTTTATAGTTAATCGATATCAAAGTAGAGCGCAATATCTTCAAAAATTATTTTATCTCATCAGCCTGGATTTTGTAGTCAATTTTTCCACTGACTGACATGTTGGAAAAATGTATATCTAACCGGTCCTCAGTGACAATGGTTAACTTATTTAAACGTCTCTCAGGACAAATAAGGAACTTTGACTAAAAATGAGGCTGTAAAACATCAATTTGAAATTTTATATTTCTACTAAAATATCAGTGCACTTAAAGGAGCCTATCGACGCCCGCTTCGTATTTTATAAATTATCTTAGGCCACACGCTCCCCAAACTTTCAGAATACCTTAAATGAAATAATTGATTAGTTTTTTTTAGCTATTGCTGTAAAATTTGGCAAAGTAAACGAGAAAGCTGAATAAATCAACCTAAAAACTCTTTTACCAAAATCCCTAATGAGCATTAACAAACCTCTTCCGTCTTTATTTTAAGTGGAAGCAAAAAAAACATTTCTTGGAAGAAGGACGCATTGTGATTTTTTAAGTAGCTTGTAAATATGTTTAACAATTTTGTGGTTTATTTGAGTCATAAGTGAGACAGGATTTACCTCATATCAAGGCCTACCTTGCATGCAACCGGAAATTGAGAATGGCGAAGATAGATTTATCCGTGTATAAACCACCTTTTGATTTGCAGGCGTCTTAGGTTTCCAGAAAAATGCCATGAATTCCGTGTTTTTTTATTTCTTGATCAGTGTATTGCATTAGGAAAATATATTGCAGAATTTTTACCTTTAATTTAATTAAATTAATTGAAATGAGTCAAGAATTGAAAAAATACCGTTACTCCGATGTAAAGGGAAACAAAACAATTTATTTGTCAATAAATGGGAGTGAAAAATAAATGAATGTTAAAATATATTCCCAGCCTCACAATATTTTTCATTCGCTTTAAATTTCTGAAAAGGGTTTAAGATTTATTTAGAAAAGGTACTCCACTCTTCTATTTCGCTGTTAATGAAGGAGAGCATCCCTTTGCTGCCGATCCATAATCTTTGTTCGTTTTTTCCTAAATGCTGTGGCTAGGTCTTTAGATCTGTGGCTCAGACCTTTACTAATAGTTTTAATTGCATTGAGTTCAAAGTTGCCGTATTCTTCTTAGAATGCTAGTTCTCCACGAATATGGCACTACTAATACAAGGTAGATCGTTTTGCATCTTTTGAGTCGAACGCAATGACGTAGTTTTCATTACATCTTTTGGTAGCTTGGTACGGAGTACACCAAGTATTTGATACTTGTGTGGTGTTTTGATACAACATCAATGCGAAGAAACTTATGAGGGAAGAGAATTGTTTTAGATATCACACTTATACATCTGCAGGGACGAAGCGGGTCCAGGTTTGTCAAATACGAGAAAACTTGGATGCTGAAAATGGAGAGAGTTTCAACTTTCAGTCGTAAGTTCATTTTTGCTAGGGTTATTTCCACTGTAAGCTAGAACGCTGTATTCTTGTATTATATACATATTTACTAATTATAACTGATCAAATGTGATGTATATCATTACTTAATGATTCACATATCTACTAGGCTTCATTCTGTCGTTGCTATAAACTAAATTATCGAATCTTTCATCCATTATTC
The DNA here is from genome assembly GCA_963573305.1 of Pyrrhosoma nymphula. Lineage (NCBI taxonomy): Eukaryota > Metazoa > Arthropoda > Insecta > Odonata > Coenagrionidae > Pyrrhosoma > Pyrrhosoma nymphula. The sequence goes on along the minus strand of OY754331.1, from coordinate 37,197,401 downwards.
CTATGCTAATTCTCAATTCGTCTGCTGCTCGTGTCGTCCGGATGACGTCATGTGCAGAACGGACTCATTTTGGTCACGGGAACGTCCTACCTCGTGTTAGCAGTACAATATCTGGGAGTTTTCCATCCTAGATCCTCGAGAAATCCACAAGACAGGCGTTTCCCTACTGCTCACTACTTAGGCCCTAATGCTCCCCTTCCCTGTAATCACCTCCTCTTCACTCACATCCCTATGTGGACCATGTTTCCCTCCCGTCCCAGGCTCCCCATCAGTTGCCGGCCCTTACAGCCAATCGGAAGTGACAACAAAAATTGAGAAATACGAGCCGGACCGTTTTGGTAGGGCCACTATAGGTTATTGAGATAGAAGGGGGGAAGGATTCTTCACCCTCCGTTCGCCCAAACACATGTCAAACCACTCGGCACATCCCTTAAATTGCATCTGAAACCGAGGGTTGTGGAGGGACATTATCTGACCCGAGGCCCGCACAGGCTCTGCCGTCTATTGGTCGCACTCAGGCCCAGTTATCCATGCTTTCCACTTGGGTGCTGGAAGTACGGCTTAGAGATTAAGGAAATTGGGATATATGAGGTGTTGAGTACTTCCTTTGGTAACAGGAGAGAGAAAGAAAGAGAGGCTGAGGTGTAATGTATCAGTAAGTGATGGTTCAATAGGTTAACTCCCATAACATGACTGGCTGGACTTGAAGGAAGTACTGACTGACCCGAGCAGCATCCCATCGTCATTTAACCTCTCTCAAATTTTAAGCAGATTAAATTTTGAATCTCGTCTAAAATAATAGTAGTTAAACATGTCGTAATCTCACTTGGTTCCATGACTTCACCCCGGAAGTTCTTCTTTTGGTAGGGACTTGCATTTGGAACTTTTTTTGTTATTTAAGGAAGTAGTAATTACTTTCTCGTAATTCTGTAATAATTTCAGATTTTGTTAACCATTATGAATACCTTTCATTGTGGTTTCACTCTTAATACGTGGCTCATGTCCTAACTCTCAATGCCATCATGCCCTCGGAGGCTTTACGCGGAACTATTTCAAAGCATATGTTAGATGATGGAATTGAATATCTTAAACTATATAGTAATATAAGGAGCTGAAACTCATTCACCTAAATAGGTGGTGGATGAGGAAATTTATGCCTTGGAAAAGTAACACTTTCGATTAAAATTATTTGCTACAGACCAGTCTTATGCCTTGCAAGTTTTTGGCTCTATGTATGGCTTATTTGCCCGAAAATGTTAACATCACTATTGATCATCATTTATTGCATATACATGGCACTGTAAATTATTTTTAGAATTCTCAATTCTAACCTCTTGCAGATAGTGGAACAATTTGAATTTAATCTTCACGTTGACATCTCTTTGAACGCCTTCTTCACAGAAGAACAAATGTATTCCCACTGTCTATTAAACCTATTTTCTCTCCACCTGCCTAGATGCGTAATAGCCTAATCAATCTTTCCATTGGTGACCATCCTTCAAGATAATCATTCACTTGCCTCCTAATCTAAGATAAGCGTGAGAAAAGAAAACTCCAACCCTTACAGAAAAACTGTCATCTCATTCTCTCTGGGCATCGCGCTCATCTCGGTCCTTACGGGTCTAACAACCGTGAAATTAGACCACCCGTTTCTCAAACACCAGTCATAGCTGTCTCCCTAGTTGTCGCTGTCACTTTGGTCGGGACCGATTGGGATTACAGGGACTGACTGCCGCGCCGCTCAAATTTGAGACTAACGATTGAGTCTATTTGTGATAAGAGACTTATAGTGACTATGTGAATATTGTGAGGTTTTGTAAAAATCTGTGTTTAATAAACATTTTTACGTGTACCAAGTAGAATGTTGATGATTCAATTGGTGACATTATTGCCTGTAATCCCCACGAACCTCACGAAATGGTAGTGAAAGATAAATCAACACAAATTACCTTCCAAAATAGCCTGATAGGATTCTACAGTTTGGTATTTGAGGGAAGAGAATGTGCTAGTGATTCAGGATGTAGGTGAAGACTAAAATGAAGGAAGTAAACTGAGTGAAAATAGAGCCAAGTACAAAAAATAATTCTGAAGAACATATGGGAATGAATAAAGGTAATACGTAGAGCCTAAGAAGGTAGTAAGACAGAGAAAACGGAGTGCTAGGCTACAAGAAAGCCTACGAGTTTTCGGGAAATAGAGATCCGAGAGATTTATGGCAAGAGAAGCCATGAGCGAGTATTAAGCTCACCTTTCTCAGCTGGGTGAAAACTAAGTAAATCTGAGGAAAAGGTACTTGGACTGGTTTGACGCCTGCGGCTGATATTTTATGATGTATTACTACTCATGAAAATCACTCAATCTTTATTTGCCATATCCTTCATAAAGTGTTCACAAGGCCGTGTTACTAGCTCGATATTATCAGAGTTTCAAGTTACTCCCAAATTAGAACCTTTCCCCTTTTATCTTAAGGAAAAGTGAAGTTTAATGAATTGGAAGGTAATATTTAAATCATCTATATCGAATTGAACCTGAAAGATAGTTTTTATGCGTAAGAGTGTTGCTCTCTACAAGCTTTCAGTGTTTGGAGGCCTATTTATTAATAGTATCAACTGTGGTTTCCGAAGAAATCCTGAAAAATGCACCTCTTGGATTTAAGGGACGGGTAAAAAGTAATACTGCGACCCAGTTATGAACTTTTACCTCCACTATCCTAATTATTTACCCACTGCTCAACTTTACTGCCCAGAGTAACCGCTGAATATGTAATTGTAAAGTTGGCGAGGAAAATATCCTAAATTACCAACGTCTGATCTTTAGGAACCGGAACTATCGTTAATCCATTTACCAAGAACTTTTATCTAAATATTAATGTCTAGCTTGAGATAAATTATTACGAAGCCTAACTCTTTTGAGTAACCTGAATTTATTTGACGGTTTACTTAACTACATTCGACGCCATGATCAAAGAAGCATTCGATCTATGAAGGCAATTCAAAAAAAGTCGATTTCATTTCGTAACCACCGCTGCTTCAGAACTTGTTCGTGTCTCTGGCGAGAGATATCAGACGTTCGTCAGCTGGGAAAACTTCTTCGGCGCCATTTCCAGTTTCGCGGATGCAAATCAACCGCCACCAGGATTTCTCTTTCATTGGCGGTGGCGGGGAGTTATTCCGTAAATAAAATTAAACTGACATTATTTTCCCCACCATCTTGGAGCCTTTATTCAGTCACGTTAAAAAGTCGTTGCGTCGAGGGGATTGAGAGAAGATCGATCGAGATTTGAAACGAGCAAACTACCAGCACCTGGTCCCGGAGAACCAGCACGAGAGTGAAGTAGGATAAAACAAATGACGGCCAAGGAAATAATACACGATTTAAAAAAAATACATGCAAAGACACCTGGTTACTGCACCAGGCACACCTCGTGTCTCATGCAAGACGAGTTATTACAGCAAAAATTAACCGTCGAAACGCGTATAATTAAAGTTTTCTGTATTTACTGCCAGCCTCAACGGTTACACTGATATTGGTTGATGTGTGGATACTGCATAGGGTATCGAATATTGAAAATATGTAATGCATTCAGAAGCTCATTATAAATTGAAAATTTGACCTTTTAATTGGTAGTGAAAACCTTGCTAATCACAACTGATTTTTTGTATTGGTTGCCGTCGGGTTTGAATTAAATCTTTGAGCTGGAATTCGTGTTTAGGTGTCGCGATGTAGAGGTCATAAAAGATATTTCTTAATTATTTATCGGGATTGTCATTTTTTAAATTAAATAGAAGATTTATCGCTGGCTATATTAAATTTTTACCATTAAATAGTATATTAAATGTGACAAATTTTTAATTCGGAGTTAAATAATTTTAGTCTTTTACATTTCAAAAGTATTTTATTGGATAACTTAAGAATGCACATCCGCATTTATCAAAATTCTGTGTTTTTTTCGTTAAATAGTTTTACATAGAGGTAAAATAACTTTTTAAAGGACGTATGGTACGCACACCAATGGTTTAGGTATCTACCAATATTGTTTTCTTTATTGCCCATCCAATTTATGCATCCTAACCCCTACCTCCATATTAATTTTAATCGAACGATTGTTTCATGTGTAACATTCAAATATCTTCCCCTCTACCCTCTCCAAACTTTCGATTCCCTCTCTTCTCGCATGGACCTCTCGTTGAACACACGATCCCTCTCCTCATGTGATGTCGTGGATAGAGAGATAGGGAAAGAGAGAGGTCTGCACCGAAATGGACAACGGGCGAAATGGGATTTATAGCTTAAATTGAACCTTACAACGCCCAGCTTTCACGCCGTGTATAACAAGATCCGGATTTAGCTGAACACAGACTGATTTCATTAGCAGGACCCATTCGACCAGAGTAAAGCAGACAGAAACATATCGAAAGCCCAAAAACAAATGGCTAGTCACGTAAGTGACAGCGCATTTGTTTCAGCTTGCCTCACCGTGGCATTTTTCATCTGTTCACAGTGGGTAAAAGTTGACTGAACATAAAAGAACCTCAATAAAATATATCTAGTGCTAGAAGTGGGGACTCATTTACGAGATTTGCTTTGATGAGTAAACAATGTTTTTGAATAATATTCTTAGATTATTCCTAACTGAAGTATCGTAGGTACCTCTAATTCATGAAATATTTGCCTAGAGATTTGTGAACTTAAAGATATATACAAACATAGCAAATGAGCATATCCTTCAATAGAACTAATTCAGAATCAACGAAAATTTTATACTTAACATCATAGATTAGTACAATAATTAATTATAATTTACTCTCCATTCTACATATTTTATGCTTTCTACAGTGTAAATTAATCCAACCGGGAACCCCGTCCCGTTTGATGATTGGTTGGTTATTCGTGAAGGCGACCGATAGCTGTGATAAACCAATCCCTTTCCAACGTTCTGTGGCCACAATTGACAGTTATCCATGTAATTTTAAGTTGACCTGCTTTTGAAAACAACGTGATATACAGGGATACAATCTAGCAACAGATAGTAACTCATGGAAAATTAATACGAACAATCTCCTCTGATCTTAATTTTGGAAACAAACCCTTAGTAATACTGAATCGATGTTAAAATGAGTGGTAACCTTAAATATAAAAGAAAAGAGAATTTGGATAGCGTTTCCTTTGTGTGGTCGATTTAGTCATAACTCAACAATGAGGACTGTGTTGTAATGGAAAGCAGGTCTTCTCCCGGTTCAATGTCGTGATATCAAACGATCAGGTTTGAAAGTATTATTTGCTCACTGAGAATGAATTGACCAACCATATGGTAGTAAAAAGAAAACTTGAAAAGAAAAGCTGACGGACAGCGAGCCTCCACTCTTGATCAAGTTAAGGCCATAAATCAATCATCGTCTCGTTTACGAGGAAAAGTTGGCGACAAGTGGGCGGGCAAAACTCGTTTTCTGGTTTTCGATCGGCGTAAAGGTAGTATATGCTTAATGGTGTTGTTTCATTATCATTCTTCTCCCTCCGCTTTGACCACATTAATTGCTATTAGCCAAGAATCAGTGCCAAATTGGATTACGTACTAATATGTGCATCTCTCATTACAACTACGTGTAAAGCGCTCGTACAAGATCGAGAATTAAGATTTCTTAGCATAGATACTGAATTTTATTTATCTGAAGTTAAGCCACAATTGATTTAAGTTTTATCCTCTCTTTTTTACAATTTCTTCACCAAGGGCCCAGTATTTGTACGGCGCCAGTCTTCGAACCAGAAGCGTTGTATGCGGAAAAGAAAATGTGAAATTTGAAATCGGCTTGCTTAATTATCCTTGAGTCTACTAATAGCAAACCGTCATTCAACCCTAGACCTACCCCTACAATTCAGACTTAATATGAATCGTTCATCGGTATTAAAAAATATGATGTTAGCGAACATGGAAAAAAGGGCAACTGTTTTTTTGGTAGGAAACAAATGCACTTACACTACATTCACATAGTATCCGGAAAGCTATTTTAAAAGTGCGTGGCTGGGGGTGCTTCATCACAAAATATGCAATGCATTATGAACTATTAAAGTTAGGGGACGTATATTTTAACTATCGAAACTGGTTAGAAATAAATATACTTATAAGCCTTGTATGTATTAACAATTTCTGAAAATTAAGTAGGATACATGACGCGCTGCTAATGCTGGTTAGCTAACTTAAAGAAATAATACATGTAAACCTAAGTAGACCACCAATCTAATAACTAACCTATCCAGCCTTGATGACAGCTATTACGATCCACAATCGTTGAAGTTAAAATTACATGATACATCTATTTGATCGGTGGTCAAATTCCTTAGTCTTATGCCTATGAGCTTTTCACCCGTGATATGTTAGGATTCAAAAAATGATTTTGAACTTCGAATTCATATTAAAGACTTAGTCCATGACTTGGTGTAATTATTATTAATCTACGGTCTGGTAGCTATTCCTTCCTGATGGTTGTAATAGACCTCTGGTAGAGATAACAATATCATAACGACCTTATATAAACCTTGATGAGCCACTAATTTTAAGAAGTTAAAAAGTGGTTGGAAAATATCATTATATTTCCGTTGTACCATTTCTCGCTGCAATTATTATGTATAACTTAATTTACGATAGTGCCCCCACCACCAAATTTAAAATAGTACAAATTTCAGAGAAAGGAACATATGCTGTACCCATTCGTTTCGCCTATAAGCAATTCAGAATATGTTAGTGGTAAATAATGATGGAATAAATTTTTCCTGGAGTTCTATCTAGAATACCAATCCGTTTTGAAACGGAATTCTCTACACATAAGGAGATTTAGCTTTAGCATTCAAATTACATTCATTTTATGCTTGTTGGACTGTATTACAGGATCATTTAAACGCGGGAAAGAGGGTATTAGTGGGCTTCCAGGCATTGGTTCATTTTAAAGGGCCCAAAACGTATTTGTATTCTCTCGTATAACATTCTCAGTTTAGATTCTATTGAACTTAGGACGCATTCTAAGTAGTACGGGAGTAGCCGTGGCAGTTACAGCCGTGGAGTCAACCAATAATGACAGAAATACGCAACAGATAAATCATTAACCGGGATATGTATCATTCGGAACCAGATAACCAGGTTTTCGCGGCAAGTGCTTTGACCATATAATCCTCCCAGGTGTGCTATTTTATTTGGAATTTAATAGAGACTTTAAATATAGTTTCGAATCTCAGTCGAGGCGAATGATTTCTTTCTTTCCTCCAAATTTCTTAATTTCCCTCTTTGAATTTTGCTATGGTTGTTATTATTATTACGGTAATCTGACGTCTAAGGTATGTTTGAATGGAAACTACTTAGATTAGTCTGTATTTTAATATTTGCTGGGCCCTATATACCTATTATATTTCTTTCTTCATATCAGGATACGTCGTATCATTCTTCAGCCTGTCCATGAAACCTAGTATCTTTCTTACCATTCCCCGCTTATCCAACATCCTTCCTGCTATTACGGTCTTAAGCAACCCTTCACCCCTCCATTACCTCCTCCAACTACCTACTTTGCCTCTTCGTAATCTCCTCCAGGAGTTTTCTTTCCTCACCCACAATACCAAACACTTCCTCGTTTGTCTTCTGCTCAGTCGACCGTACCTTTTCCATCCTCCTCCACGCCCGCATCTCGAACGCTTGCTGCCTATTCTCGTCTTCTTTTCTTCGAGTTCACGTTTCTGCCTCATACAACGCTACACTCTCCGTAGAACTCTTCGTCAGCCTCTTCTTTATATCCTTAACCAAGGTGCTCCTTGGGAAAATATTCGCCCAACAACGCCTGCAAACAAGAGCGTTATCAACCTACGAGGTTATCCCGTCCACCAATGCGCCTAACCATCATCCGATAGCGCCGTGAAACGTAATAACACGCCTTTTGTCTCTCCCTCTATGATCCGCTAGCGGTAGCCCTCACTCCTTTCAAGGAGGGATACCTACGGAATAAATAAAATAAGGGAGTCTCGGGTGCGCATATTCGTGTGCTTTCTTCAGACACGAGTGATAACGTCCTCGTCTGGGACGTGAGATGAGAGGGAATACCCAGATTTGGGAGACAAGGTCGCTCGCATCTGCGGTAACACTCTTTCCCCATTTCTGCGCACAAGTTGAGTCTTCGCGAGAAACGCATCCCCGGATGGGAAATCGTACAAAAGGGGAGATGCCTTAGGACGTGGCCTAAGGGTCCTTAAGGGTCATTGGACTACGACTGGGAAAGGCGCGGCATGGATGGTCCCTTGAATGCTGATTGCTTTTCCTCATCGAACACATTGCTTACAGTGATATTTGAAGCATAAAATTTGGCTGTACTCACTGGAAACAAACTTTTCATATAAACGATAATACTTTAAATAAAAAATCAGAGAGACTGTTAGACAAATTGGTTCAACATTTTTCTCATTAACCAAAATCGAGACCAGAACGTGATAAAAATATTTTTTTGGAAAAAGTCTTTGTATTTCATAACTACTCCGTCATGGAACGACTGAAATAGTACCTATGCATGTGTGCTTGAAAATTAACTTTGTTGTAAGTTGTGAGTTTTTGCAAACGTGAGAACCAGCAAAGCATATCGATTCCGGCTCAAAAAATGAACTTGCATGAAAAAACCATTCAGATATGAGCCAAATGTTTCGAATGATTACCTACGCGTGTAATATTTTGCACCATATAAAGTTCAATGCAGACCGTTGGATTGTGTGAAGGAGGCAAGTGATAATGCATGCATATAACATTGCCGAACACACTTACTCGAGGACATGCTAAAAGCAAATGGAGTTCAATGAGAAATTTCAAATTCCTTTATCAGTGCAGCCAAGACTTTTAGCCCCATGCCAATGGCCATAAACCGTTTACGTACGGCAAAAAAGGATTAGATATACTGGTCCAGAAGGCCACATCACACGTTGATACCTGCGGCGATCCATGCCTGAGCATTAAAGTGGTCATTTTAGGGGAGTGTTTTAGGAGATTTTAATTGCTTCACATTTTTGATAACGTCTGAAATTCATGGTGTCGGGCTGGGACAAGGGTTGGGAATAAATTGACCTTCCCTAGTGGCCCTCAGAAAATTTCAATTTTTTTTATCATTTCTAGTCTACCTGAGGTGAACATTGTGACTATGTAATTGCGTAGAAGGCTGTTATTGCCTCATTTTGAAATCCTGCGTCTTCTTAGCTGAAGTTGATTTCAAGCTTCCTAGCAGAAGTTTAGCTGAATTGGATTTCAAGTAACGATTATTATCGTGTCGGTCTCTGTACTGAAAGGACTTATTAATATAGCCATTATCTGTACTAATGCACTATTAAAATACTGCATTGTATTTTAAATGCTATCAATAATGAAAAGCATGTTGTTGCTTCTCATCTAAAATTATTTAAGTCTCATCCAGAGCCTATCTACTTCCTTCTATGTTACATTTAAGTGTTTATATGAGTGTCAAGTCATCCGTATTCCTGCGCCATTTCTATTAAATCCTACACTATGAGTACATTAGATGGCCGATAGCTCTTTTGGTATCCAATGATAATTTTCACGATGGGTCGGTTAATTTTCCGAAGTTTATTTTTTTCAATGAGGTGTAGGTACTCAATCTAGTGACACTGATGAGTGCGAAAAATCTAATATAAATGCATTCCCAAGTTCCATCATTAGATACGGAAATCTAATGATTCAATTGGCCAGATAAGCGTACTTTGACTTCATCTTCCTTAACAAATTATAACAATAATTCCCATAGGTTATGATAGATTACATTCTTATTGACGAATTGCTGCACATCGTACATCCTTAAAATAATAACAGAATAATTTCATGATAAAAACCTTCTTTTCAATGCGTTACATTCCCGAGAAAAGCAGAGTTTTCGAAATTGAATACTCGGTCACTCACGTTAGGTCTACATTGAATGAAGCGTTTTGAAATGAAGCTTTCGTATCAATGACAGGAATTAATTTTCGTGCTTGATCTATATTTTCGAATCGGTGCACATGGAGAGCCCTTCGATTTTCAGTTCATGCTGTCGCTATCGAATGCCAGATAGGCGAAGCTCATATTAATCAATCGAAGATTTTTATGCTGTTGTATGCTATTGAATTTGATTGATAGATGCACCGATATTTCAGTGCAGCATAGCAGTGTCAAAAGTTAATTAAATTCAAGTTGAGATGTCAATCATAGTAGTATCTGCTATGACAGCTGTGAAATATGAAATAACTGATTGCCCCGAACATTTCCGTACCCTAATTTTCTCGTGTCGCCTTGCTTTTGATCGCATTATCAGCTAGTAAATCAGCTTATTCGTGACTTTTTCATTTCGAGCTTCTATAAGCAGAACTCTACCACGGTATCCATTGCCTATGGCTGAAACAGATGAAGCACGTGATTGTATAAATAGAAACAGTTTCTTTATGTCCCACATTAACTTCCTCGAAAGAGGTTTTGTTGTTTTTTCGAAAAAGGAAAAGGAAACTTCCTACTACGAGGACTCGTAGACACGCTCTGAATAATTCCTAAAGAATTTTTCGCTCCTCTTCACGGAGAAGAGGAAGAAGAAGAAAGAAAAATGACAAAAATTTTCAAAAGGAGCTAGACACCAATTTTTTTTTTGTTTCGAGAGAGTCGCGTGTATTTCCGTGTCGACCACGTGCTGCCCATCTTGTCGCTATTCAATTCCGTCTCTTAAAAAAGGTTCCGGAATTCTGACGAATGCCTCGGCCGACACCGCCCCCCTCCCCCCAGTCACCACGCCCCGGCTACGACACGCCTTAAATACCCATCTCGCTTTTTCCTATCCCGCTTTATGTTTTTATTTCAAAAACGTCCACGCCTACAATGTCTCATAATTCGTGCTGAATCATACTATCATTTGGCTCTCGCCTCCTGCGAGCGTATGGGGAGTGGGGAGGAAGGAGAATACTGGTGTCTCGCGGCACTTGGCTGGTACCGCTTGGGGGTAATTAAAACGGCGGGTTGATTAGATCACTCTGTGCCCCGACAGTTCTCGGCGTGACAGAGGTTCGATGCCCACCCGGCATCGACGGCATTTCTGAGGGATGACGCAATGAGTGGTTCACTTGTGCTCCTTCGTCTCTCAACCACCTCGCAAATAAAAACTGATTGCTGGCGACGGAGACCTAAAAAAAAACTTCACTCGCATGGAAGGCATTTTTATGACCGCCTGGAAGACTGAAATAAATTGAAAATTCATGAAGTCTATCCGGAATGACTTCTTAAATATTAAATGGAGGAGTGTAGCAGTTTTCCCCGCAAGGAATATTAATTTTGACCGGCGTAGGCGTCATTTTCTATAGTAGATACATGCACCAAAACGCTGATTTTCGCTCATTTACTATTCATTCAGGGTTTAAAACACTTTTGTGTCAGCACAAATGAAATATTTGTATTATATGTACGAAATAAAAAATCCTAGGCTAATAAATGTCTTAAAAATTTATTATATTTTACCAGATAATTTACGTAATAATTATATCTCCGGCCTAAAAATAAAAGCTTTGTGTGCCTTTAGATTCCGATTAAAAAGACTTGATTACTTTTATTCCTTACAAAAAATCTGGTTGTACGTAACTGCCATTTAATTCTTCTGATGTGACTGATCATTAGTCCAATGTAGCTATTGATAGGTACTACTAGCGGCATTTCTGTATTCCGATTTGAAAGGATTGGAGTACATATATTCCTAAAAGGATTGTCTGAAGTAACTAACAGACATAACCTTAAAATTGTCAGCTTACATCTATTTTTCCTAGATTGTGATTGGCAGTAGACATTGTTGCAACTTGTTTCATACCCAGCAGCTAGCTTCCTTCTGACTTCCGAGGATAGAGTCCACAAGTGATTAAAACGGGCCATCCTGCCATCCTCCTTAAGTGGAAGGCTTGGATCACCACTGAGGCCCCTCCCTCTGAAGGGAAACAGACCTTCTCTGATGACTCCATCCGCGCACAAAAAATCAACAGCGCTGCCCATCCTTTGCTTGGATTCCCAGATTAGATCATGAGTACTAGGAGAAACACCTATTAGAACAGTTCTGCATCTTCCGGAAATGCCATTCGGTAGAGCAATCCGCGAACCCGTTGAATAAATTAAACGCACAACTGGGAGGAACTGGCACTTTTTCCTTGTATTCAAGCCCTTGGCTTTTCGTTTTAAAAATATTCCATTGCTAACGCTTACTCATACTTAGCATGACTTATAAATTATCCCCAAATGTGAAAGCTTTTTTAATGAACAGAAACTGAATTCGCCCTTTCCGGCATTTGGTTCTGAGTTTAAGGAAGTACGAGAACTACAGCGGATGCAAATGCGAGTTTGTATATTGACTGGATTGTTGGTGTGGGAGGTGATGAAAAGTCCGCTTGAAAATCATTTAGCGCTTTTTCTTTTTGATCAGGCTGTAAAAAGTTTTCCTCTCGGTTCAGTGATGATTTATCCCGCCCATTGCCAGAAATTCAAACCAACTGCCGAAACGTAGTCGTATCCCTGAACATTGACGTCATTTGTGAGAGATATAGAGTTCCCCTCCCTGGAATACAAAGCCCTTTGATACATAAAATTATATGTTAACAGTTGAGGCCAGCTTATTTGGCTATTCTCCTTTTGGAGTGCCTGCTGAACATCTAAAATGACGCCAATAAACCGCTACACTTACTGAATGATTCTGTACGCATCTCTTTTTTCGACCATTTGCCCAGCGTAGAATTGTGTTCAGTCGCGATGTTCAACCTTCCTCCTCCCGAAAAATCGAGCCATTTGCAGCCGAGGATTCCACAATAAAATTCTAAACTTGGAAACAATGGGAATAAAAATTGTAATGAATCACGTAAATAATGAAATGAAAAATGATAGGTTTATAGGCAGGGAAATTTTCAAATGCTACCATCAATTATTTAACAATCTTTCTGCTTTTCTGCTATCCCATCAAGTGCTCAAATGAATTATGCTATTAACTTAAATGGTAAAATGTTTCCTTCAGTTTAATGGCGCTGAATACTAAAGCATGGTTTCATGACTATACCCTTTTTTTAGATTAACACGAATATCGAACGTAGCTGGCGGATATTCATGCTATTTTTGCTATACCCGCAAGGCACTAACTGCGCATCGGTAAAAAGGCCCAATGTACATGTACTACACTAATGAACTGAATACTATTAAGAGTTATTATTACTTTATATTTTCCCCTTATGTTCACATTTATTAGTGTGTTCACTGTTCATACATTAAAGTTAATAATTGGTAGTAACATGCAGCGCAACGGCTCGTAAGTGGAGACATATGACAAGTTTGAGGGCGCAATGGATCACGCAATGTGAATAAATTTTTTATTATGTGTATGTGCTCAAGAATCTTCCAAAGGACTACAACCTTGCCGTGGTGGAAGGGATTGCGTGTTCCTATGACCTTTAGGGCTGAACTGGCGAGATCAAAGCTCCTGGTAGGGCCACCCATACCAGATAGGTCGAGAGTTAGGAGACACGAATGGTAGTCTGCGCATCATCTGTACCTCGGTGAAGCGACTGCAAAGGACGTCTGACTCCAGTGGGGCGGCCTTTCACGTGATTGTGTCTCTTAAAATAACAAATACTGAGTAGGCCAAGGAATATCATCTCAATTTAAAAAAACTTAATATTTTGGACTTTTCTTTTATGAAAATGAATCCTGACAACTATGGGACTCGGTCTAGTGGGCCAGGTGTCGGGCCTGGCAGCGTTGGGAGCAAGGCCCCTGCGGTCGTCATCACACGAAATCCTTGCTCGGAAGTGGAAGCAAATGCAGCAGCAGAGGAAAAGAAGATGCAGAACAGGAACGCAACAACCAGAATAGACGCGCGGAATGTTGGGACTATGCTAAGGGTGAGAAAGTCAGCGAAAAAAGTATGGGAAAATGAGCTTAAGATCCCACGTGGCCAAAGTAGTTCTGAGAATATAAGGATAATAATAAGGTGGAGAATAATAAGGTAGAGAATAAATAGAAGGTTAGAAGAAGAAGAAGGCCAACGAATACCTGGGTGACGACCAGTTATGGTTTAGGAGAGGGACGGAAATGCGGGACGCTATAGGAGCGATTAGGAAGCTAGTATAAAGAAACCTAGAATATAGACAAAATGTTTTTGCTTGCTTTGTAGATTTCGAAAAGGCGTTTGATAGGATGGACTGGACGAAATCAATGGAAGTGCTGAAGAAGTTGGGGAGCGATTGGAGGGACATACGTCTCATTCGGAATCTGTATATGAACCAGACGGCGCCGGTTAGGGTAGCCGATGGAGAATCGGGATGGAAGGTGATAGGACGGGGAGTGCGGTAGGGGTGCCCACTAACACCGTTGCTTTTTAACTTGTATTCAGAAGAAATGGAAAGGGAGGCTTAGGGAGAGATGGAGGTAGGAATAAAGATAGGAGGAAATCTGATAAAATGAGTGAGATTCGCAGATGATCAAGCACTGGTTTGTCAGCCAGCCAAGGGGTTACAGTCTATGATAAATGCGTTAGAGGCGGAGTGCGAAAGGTATGGTATGAAGATAAATCTTAAAAACACGAAAGACATGAGATTTCTTGAAGTAAGAAGACTGGGATGAATATAAGGATGGGAGGGCACAAAATAGAGCAGGTCGAGCATTTTACGTATCTGGGAAGTATTTTAGAAGAGAATAACTTTAGTTGTAGGGACATCAGACGTAGAATTGCTCTGGACAAATGAGCATTTCCAAAGAGAAGGGAATTGATGAGGGGGGTCTGAGAAGAGACGTAAAGAAAAGGCTGGCGAAAACTCTAATATGGAGCGTGGCGCTGTATGGGTCGGAAACTTGGTCATTATGAAGGGAGGATGCACCTAAACTTGAGGCTTTAGAGATGTGGGCTTGGAGAAGGATGAAGATGGTGAGCTGGGTGGCGAGGAGGACGGGCAAGGAGGTATTCAATATGCTTGGAGAGGAGAGGAAGCTTGTGGCAGAGGTTCGGAGAAGGCAAAAGGGATGTCTGAGGGAATTTTGAGAGGAGAGGGCATGTTGAAGAGGGTGATGTAGGGGAGAACTCTAGGGAAGCGTGGAAGAGTAAGGAAGAGGATAGGAATTCTTGGCGAAATAAGAATATTTGAGGAATTTAAGAGGGAGCTAATGGCGGGCCATCTATGGGGGCGAAGCAAGATGTACCAGAATTTGAGATGTTAGGATAAGGCCTGTCCAAAAACCTACCAATTAACTGTTAGAATACTCAGATGATGGGATGTGTTCAATATGAGAAAATGAGATCACATTGTGGATATTGTCTCCTTTAGAAAACGAGTAAAAGCTTGTTCTCATTAATAGGTTAAAAAAATAAGTCGAATGGATTGAAAATATCTTTGATTATTCTTACGTTTCAGGGGTTGTGAGGAGAGCTATGTACGAGGGACGCACTGCACTTGATCGGAAAAAATTTCATTTATTAAGGGATATGGAGCGACATATTGATGGTTATCTATTCCCTCCTGATGCTGACTTAAATTAAGATTTACCGTGAAACATGAGCTGAAGGGCATCGTAGGGCTAAAAGATAGCTACTCAGGCTAGGGTCCATGCATACGGACCTCAAGTTCATATCCGAGTCCCAAGTTCACATGGGCGTACAAAGGTGAGTCCTTGACCTTCACATTCTCGGATGAGCATGAAATAAAGGGAGGTTCGGAGTGAACTAGCAATGAATTTGGAAACAATGGTTAGACGTTAAAGCTGCCGACTCGGCGGAGCGCGAAAGAATAAGGCTTGCGATGGCAACAAAAAATTGGCCCTTTGCAGCGTGCTTGCGGCTTAAGCAGTAAACCATTGATCTGTTAACGTGCAAAGCTTCTTCATGAGCCGGCGTGACTCAAACCTACGTCTGTACGTGGTCTCACTTAGCATCCCAGACTCAAATGAGTCCCCATCAATCCTTTCGCTGAGCCTGATCGGTATTCTTTACACCATGCATGCAAAACAGGGAGCTGAAAATAGAAACGCCGAAGAAAGTGGAGATGACCGAAGTCTTGGTAAGAGACTCGGTAAAAACGGTTGTATCAATTTTTCAATCTGCAATAGCTCTCCTTACTTCCTCGTCCGTCATTCCTTTTCTTGTCAGAATAAATGAACTAAGTTTTCATCAGTTGTAATAAAAGTATTCGTAATTGCTTATGCTTATATTAAAAACTATAAACTACCAAACACATTTACATCTTCATTGTGCCTTGCAGGCTGTAATAGTGGGTTGGTGATGGCAAGGGCTAAAGCGTCAACAGTCACGAAGGTTGCTATGCTGATTTTTGATGTGTCCCAGCGATGGATCGCATCACTTCAGGGTATCTCGCAAATAGATTTTTATGTACATAAGCTGGTTCAAGGTAAGTTAAAAAATCAAAAAAGCAATGGGGACTAAAATTTGCCGGTAGTTATACTCACAGGAGGGATACCTATAATGATGTGCTGAGTTCTGACTATAAAAATATAAATTCTCATAATTTCCTGTATCATCGATGTGTCATTGCTGAAAACTCCTAAGAAATAAATACACGTGTGCTGTCCTTGGGTAACAAAGGATATCATGTTACATCAATTGCAGCAAAGTCATTCCTCTTAATTTTTACATATGTCATGCGGTTAGGTCGACACCTGGATGCGGCTGGAAGCATATACCTCGAATATGCTTCCAGCATTTTCACGAACCATATGAAATTTCAAGATAGCAATCTTTCTTTAGCATTACGTCTTTATCCTTGAATTGTTTACACCAAGCACGCATCTGTTGCGGCATCATGTGATGCGATACTTGGAATAATCTCAAGAATTGCTTATCTGATTTCATTTCGATAAACCGTGTGGTGCATCCCCTCATAAGGCAAGTGCAATGTAATCATCGAGTTTCATACCAACGATTCTAGCCTCTTTGTAAAAATAATTCAGGGAATACACCCGTAGAGAATAATGAAACCTCATGTGCTTCATTAATATATAAAAAATTGTTACAATGCTTACAAATTGCCCCATCGCGCGTATACAGAACCAGTTAGTGAGGGGTTTTACGCTTGAAGCATCTTAGTTTAAACTGCATCCTATACATTTTTATTGTAGTTGACGGAGAGCTTCTTTTCTATGTAAATGTTGAAACTATTTTTATATTAAATGAAGTTAGTCTGATTAGATCTGATTATTTTTATATTGTATTAATATTATAAAACGAAATAAATGTTCATGCATGTGATCTCCTGGTTTTCAGTTTTCTACGTTATTCGCTACTTACTTCGAAACCAGGAGCTAAAAATTCATTCAATCTCTACTGCAGTAGTTTCTAGTCTCCTTTGATTTGCCTACCACTTAGTCACCCATTTTCCAAATTTGCACCCCTTGTATTATAAAAATGTTCGTTATTTTTAAACTTACTGCTATTTTAAAGTTATCTCCGCCAATGTGAATTTTAATCTTTTACGACCATGAATGTGATTCTGAGCATTGTTATCACCAGGTTATGACGAACAGCGTCAAAGTCATGGCCGTATGAGATTGAAATAAAATATATTTTTGAGTGGAATCGTAGTGTTTCCTTAACTCTCATTACTTTTGCCATTATTCAAGTTTTTCGGGTACTTCTAAATCGATCAGCATGCACCCCTCGGAGTTTGCGTACCACAGGTTGTGAACCGCTGATCTAGAGAGATCTAGGTGATGTACCTAGTATCCACACCACTGTCTTAACTGGCTAGAGCACTCTCCGCGATATCGAGGGATCCGGGGTGAAGCCTCGGTCAAGGCGAATGATTTTTCTTCTGTAGAATTTCGCACTTATGTGCACTTGCCAGTGGCTCCGTAAAGATACTACCGTGGCTAGTCCCGGTATCCTCAAAATTCGCTTAAAGAAGAGGAACAAGTCCAGACGTGAGCCATAAACATGGTATATACTCACCATGAATCACCAAGGAGATGATCGATCAAATTAATTACCTATTAATGGTAGTGCTCGCAACCATGAGTGGGATAAATGAGATTGCTAAACTGGCGACGTCAAGGTTGGACAAGAAATATTTCGGGGAGGCGTCTCAGGTATATGTGTAGCGCATGAAATAAAATGATGAATTAAAAAAAAATCTTGCAGTTAATGACCATGAGGTGGCCCCTGGCGGTTTTCAATTCGCGTCCGAAGCGATACAACATCCCGGGCCTGCAAGAGTTCGTTCCCTCCCCCATCCCTCGGAGTAGGTATAGCTCGGAGAAGGGAGCGTGCGACGTGGGTGGCAGGGGGACGTCGTTTTCGGCTCTTTCGGCACGCCGGCGGCGGCGGCTCTTCTCGACAGTCGAGACACGGAGGCGCGCCGGGACATGGAAATCACAACGGGGTCGAAGCGGTCGTAGTGAGCGGAGAGAAGTGATGGACTCGCGCGTCGAGGGTCTTGATTCGATTCACGTATTTGGCGAGTTTTCTCTCCTGCTCTTTTAATTCCTTCGATTCGCATGCGACACGCGACCAGCTATCCGTCTCATGGGACGTGATAGTGCTTAAAGCACTGCCCTCGACCCTTTCGTTCGCGTTGGTTGATATGCGCGATAAGCAGAGCTTTCGGCCAAGGATTTAAATTTCCTGTGAACATGTAACTTCTTAGTGTAGCCGGTGTGTTTCACCCTAGCTCTGTGATTTTCTGCTTGCCAATGCTCCTAAAGAAATCCACCCGCGTAATTAAAAAAATAAAAAACTGTAAAATTTCAGGCTTTTTAATAGACGGCCTTTTTGACGGTCAGTGAAATTTTCTAAGTTTTTATCATTTTTGTTTCGATGAATTTCATAAAGTTGATCCTGATTCCATCAAACCACACGAGAGTTTTTTTCTAGATTTCTGGAATTTTTCTCTAGATTTCGCTATTTTTTTTCAAATTTTTAGCCATAATTGAGACAACACAGGATAATATGGAATTCACTTCTTGTGGAGAATTGCACCTCCGTAAACTCTGAAAAGTGAACGTATATATGAATATTTGAAAAGTGAGCGTATCTAACATGAGTGCTCTTCTTTATTACCTGATATAGCTTTTTTGTTTCAAAATCTGAGCCATAATTCTGATAATACTGGATAGTATGAATTTTATTTCTTATGCAATAATGCCATTTCGTGCCTTCTTGAAATGTATATAGGAAAAATTAGAATTAAATGATCAAATATCACATCGCAATATCACCTGATCATAGGAAAAAAAATTGGCGGCCAAAATAAACTGATTCCATTGCCTTATCATCGACAAAAATTGACAATTATGCGAATCGGCTGATTCATTCATCTCTTTGAAATTGCTATCACTGCAAATGTTAACTTAATCTTAATAGGAGCAACCAGGTAATGAACAGATTGACTGAATGACTGATGCATTCCGTGAGGGTGAAGTCTCTTCAGCAGAGCCCCAGGTTGTATTTTCAATTATAAACAGAATATTTCCCAGCTTGGGAGATATTCTGGATAGTATCCTGGGAAACCACATGTGGCATAGGAAAAATAATTCCTCATTGGACTATTTGTAAACTACGTGCTCGGTTGGGTCAAGTACTTACCGATAAGCGTACCAAAAAGGTCGACTGGTTGAACAGTACGATGCTATATTACACTCCTTGTTTAGGAAATGTAGGCGCGGACGTGAAATTCTCCTGATGAGTGGACCTGGGAATAAAATAAAAGTAATGAAGGGTCCGTATTTTTTTAGATTACAGTGTTTCATAATATAGGCAGAATGAATTACAAATCCTTAATTTTTAATAAAATTCTGATTTTTGGACCTGAATAGATGATCTTTTTGTTGGTTGGTATTTGGTACTTGGATATTTTTCCAAGATTTTGCGCTAGTTGTATTTTAATGTAAACTGAATTTAAAAAAAGAATAGTAGTGTAGCAAAAGAATAGTAGGCTAAAAGTAGGGAAGCTACTATATTGACTCCAAATTGCACTGCAAAGAAAAGGTAATAGAAGACGTTTATAAAGAGTAATTCAATGAAAAAGATTTGATCGACCATGAGGTTTTCTTTTTTGGAATTTCGCCTTAGAAAAAAGTGGAGAATACAAACTGGATGGAGTGGAAGACATTGTGAATGTATAAAAATTTATTAAAATAGAAGCTGGCATATTTTGTTGGTGGTGTGGGTTCGAAGGCTGTGAAAGGAAGGACATTGTGGAAAAGAGAGCATAATTATTACCTTTTTGTTCAAAATAAAGAAGTGTGGCAACAATGAACTTCAGAATACAAAGGAAAAGATTAAACCTATTTTTGTTGATCGGCAGTAATCTTTCTGCGATTGTTAAAGGCACACGGGAACTCTGTGACCCTCATAATTTTGCGTAGGAATTAATTGAAGTTGTATTAATATAACTCAATTACGAAATGTTAGGGACTTTGCGAGTTGTATCATAATTAAAGGAAAAGGAAAATTCTCCATGTATCATTCATGAATTTTTATGAATGGTTAATATTTTATCCTAATACCTTTGTATTGACCAATCCTGAATATGTAATAATAATTTCAGGCCCAAATTTAGGAAGTTATGAGTACATTATGCATTTATAAAAGGCTATTTATTTTCATCAACGACATTTTAAATTTATATTTGACAATTTTTAAGAAGGAGATTCCTGTACATGATAAACTTTGTTAATCATAATCTATGAAATCTCGAATTTTGTACGCCTATTGTCCAATCACCCCGTGCCACGCACCCAAGAGGTGGCTTCCACGGTGTTTAGTAGATGTAGGTTTAGATGAAATCAATGGCTATTTTATAGAACAACTGGAAGACCAATTTCAGCAGATAATTGGATCATCTACAGCCATTAACACTGCACAAGATAATCAGTTAAATACAACGTAAATTCTCTCCAAACATGGCACCGAACTTCGCAAACCTAAGCCCTTGAGAGCATTTCCCATGGGACTATTGGAGCGCATCGTAACTAATAGCTGTTTAACAGAATTTAACGAGACAGTATTTTCCAAGTAGCCACATTTTCACGCTGTGCTGCAAAACGGAAATAAACAAAATCCCAAAAAAAAACTCCCTTCAAGACATGCCAATTCACTCAGACCTGACATAGATTCTGAATAAATCCCCAATGAGAATTCCGTCGAAAATCTAATAAAAATTAGAAATCACTACGAATTAGGTCGGGAGAATGGCCCCATGAGACCCTAACGATAACCCTGGGCTGTATTATTATTAACGATTCCTCAGTGCATTAGTAGTGGAACTTCTAACGTCTGAATTAAATTGAGCTAAAGGTAAGAATATGTCTAATGTGAGTGGCCAGGGTTTAACTGCTAACTTGAACAACCGTTTCATAAAGTAACTGCGATGATCTCTGTGGTTGATGACCTTTGACATTTGTTTGAGAAATAAATGTGTATTTTCTACCTGAGAAATTTTGAAAATTGATAGTAACATATTTGCACTAAGGAGTCACTTAGTTTCAACCTACAAGATTAAATATTATGTATAGGCGTACATTTATCTTAGGTGCTGTGTCATTCAATCACATACATATATATGTTCTGTTTTTAGTTTGATATACCAACCTTATGAAATATTCTATCCAATTATTCAAATAATAGTATGCCCATTATCCATTTATTTCTTTATTTTTATAAAAAATACACCTGTACGTAACACGCATTGACTTTCACACTGCGTAGAAATCCATGCATCTTCTTTGCTAAGCTTAAAATGTGTTTTTTTAAATACACTACTCTTTTGCATGCTTTTACGAAATCCAAGTTGTAGCTGTAACCTTGTAAGTATCATTAATTTCTTCCAGTGACAGATGACAGTCAAATTGGGTTGGGATCCGGATTAAAATGCTTATTTCAGTAAGAAACATATATAAGGTGATTTTTTGAGAAGCATTGCATTCTCTATACGAAGAAAAATTATATGCCTTGTGACTATAGAAGTGCATTGAATGCAAATGTACATACCTATTCGGCTACATCACCAGTTATTAAAACGACCTTTGGTTTTATGCATGAGCCTCGAATCATAGTATTTGTTTCAAGTCAAACTTAGGAGTTTGAATATTGATTTTGAGTGCATCAGAGTTCTCAGGGATAGATTTGCACTTCAGATAGATGATACAGCGATAGTGAAACCTAGATCGAAATAATTTGTGCTACTAGAAAATTGAAATTAATTTGAGTATTCGATAAATTCAATTTCCACCGCATCACATTTGAATATTCGCTATTTGTATGATAAACATGTTTTTATTCATGGAGAATAATTAAAAAACTGTTTAGTGATGCATAGCTTCATTTAGCGTTTTATATTTCTGCAGTGAAAGACTCAAATGGCTGTGGGGATGTGCATTCTTAGGAAGTATAACGATCATAATAGGGACGAAAGGAGAAGCAACTCTGATTCATTCCGGCTTGTATATAGTCTATTTGTTTTTCGGGAGACCTTAATTTATGAGAGTTACGAGTGGAAGTTCTTTTACCTCCCCATTGTTATTTACGGTGTTTCAACCTCCACTCCCGCAATATCCACCTTCCTTTCTCTCACGCACTGCCAGTGCCTATGAAAATAAAGTAGATTTTTTTTACTGTCACACCCCAGTACCTACGGCTGGACGTCTATTTGTCACCCCTTGGATGAGAGAAAGACGTCCTCCCTCCTCTTCAACTTCCACACCCTTTCCCTATCTTTCCCGCGTGTGTGGTGGAAGGTGATGAGATCTTGTGGGACGATAAGCCCAAGACAGTCTCACTCCCGCTTCGTTTTCCCCTCACCACTGAGATGGAGGAGAAGAAAAAAAGTCTCATAACGTGTCAGTGGAGAGATATGCGTGAATAGAAGAACCTCCCTGATTGGAGCCCTTCTTTAGTCATGCATTTAGGGTGTGGAAAAGGGTCAGAAGAAATACTCGATGAAATGTCGCGTTAAACGACATCATGGACCTTTTTACCCCATCCCAAAAATGTTAGCTCGCTTACTTGTTCAAGACCTAAAATTCACAATCGTCTCCCGCAATACATAGACATCCGGGATCCCGCAAGGCAGCGTGATTGGTCCCCTCTCATTCACGATTTATGTAAAAAATATTCACTCCAGAATCAC